>CP106724.1:91496867-93896867 GCA_025506655.1 Gossypium rotundifolium | reverse complement strand
CTCAATCTCTACAATTTTCAACATCTAAAACTAGAAGTTCTAGAGTGTTCCTATGATCATATCATCATAGTAATCATTAATTAATAAATACTTACTTGACTTGTTGCCGGATGCTTGTGGTGCCATACGGATCTTTAAAACATAATTGAATGATTTCATACAGAAATTATTTGTGAACCCAACCACAACTGAGTTTTTGAAACTGGCTCTAATACCATTAAATGTAACACCCCAAACCCGGTCTATGCATTAAGGCTGGATTTGGCTTGTTACACAGATCGAACTATCTTAATAATTTCAGACGAATCAGTATTTCAAAAATCCTTTTTGAATTTAGAGTTTAATAAAAACCAAGAGAAATAATTTTTAAGTTTGATGTAATTGAGAAATAAGAATAGTTAAAAATTTCTCATATGTTTAAAAAAACAATTTATTTTAAGTAAGCATTATATAATAATCATAAGGCCATATTAAAATATCCAAAACCTAGTTTTAAACCAACCACACATAAAAATCCACAAAATAATAATTAAAAGAAAGTACTTATTTAAAAGTTCAAAACTTATTTAACCCATGTTTGCAGTATGGCCTCCACAAAGTCATCCTCGGCCCAAGTCCACATCAATTTCCATTACCTGAAAGGAAAAATTTGAGGGTGTGAGTTACTCAGAACTCAGTGTATAACTTACTTACTTAATCCACTGGGCCAGATCATCAAGTCATGGGTTTGGGCTTGAGCCCATTATCAAGATTAATAGTATAAATAATGGAATGCATGCAAAAATGAAATTTCCCACCCAAACCTAATTTCCATCCGCTACACACCACCCGTACCAACCATCACACTTGTGGGGATCAAGTCAACCCACCTCGCCATCACACCAATCGTAGGCATTAAGCCATTATATTTTTGTGGCAGAGCCACCGAACTAGATTGTGACAAAGTCACCGAACTAGAGGTATTGAGCCATTAAAATATTTGTGGCATAGCCACCGAACTAGAGGCAATCAGCCGTTTAATTATTTTGTGGCAAAGCCACCGAACTAGATTTTTGGCAACAGGCCTTTCTTCTCTTTATCGTTAATCCCAACCCATGCAACATGTATGCAAAATAGCTTATGTACATATGATGATTTTATCAAAAAGGCCCAAGTCAATAATTCAGGTTTTTATTAAGGCCCATAATACAATATTTCATTTGTTCCGTTTAACTATTTACCAACTTTGGCCCATTTAGCGATCTAGCCAATTTTCTGACCCATTTAGCGATCTAGCATAGATTTTGGCCCATTTAACAATTTAACAGAGATTACGGCGCATTTACGATTCTAACAGAGATTTTGGCCCATTTTCGATCTAACAGAGATTTCGGCCCATTTATCAATTTAACAGAGATTATGGCCTACTTACGATCTAACAGAGATTTCAGCCCATTTTTGATCTAACAGAGATTTCGACCCATTTATCAATTTAACAGAGATTACGGCCCATTTACGATCTATCAAAGATTTCGGCCCATTTTGATCTAATGTAGATTTGCCCATTTATCGATCTAGCGAGGATTTCGCCCATTTTACTAACTAGCATACCTATCGCCCATTTTACGATCTAGTACATTTTCATCAATTTTACGATCTAACACATTTTCGCCCAATTTTACGAAGACATAAAATTTACATTTTACTAACTAACTCATCGAGGGCGTTTTCGAAATTTTCACATTTTTAACAATTTTTATGAAATTTCACCAAAATACCAATTATTTAGTATTTTATCGATTTTGTCGTTTTTACGATTTTACTCAATACCACGAATGACATCCAACCCGAGAAAAGTGTGAAGTTACACACCTTGATATCGTGAGTACTAAACCTTCCCGCTCGTCAACACCTAATCATAATACGAACCATTAGGACATTATCTTTTATCAAAAATTTACTATTGATATACGATCTAAATCCTTACCCCTTTGATTTTGAACCACTTCTATCTTTGGTTTCTCCTCGTTCGATGATTCGTTACCCGATGAGAATCCACGAACGTATAAAGGCTCGGGAGTACGAACTACTTCAAATAATTGATTCTCCTCGGTTGATGGTCCGTAACCCGGTGGAAAATCTCGGACTCCAGAAATAGCCCTTCGTTTATATTTAGGGGGAATAGTGGAACCGCCCCTCTTACGAAGACTATGGACTGCCCTTTTCTGCCCTATTTTGAATGTCTCTAAAGACATAAGATTATTAGTTCGACTTATTAGTATCGAAATATGATTAACGTTTACAAGACTTGGGATTTGACTTACCACGATTTGTCTTCGTTCCACGAGAATCAATCGAAAGATTGCGATCCTACAAATGAATCGATTAATAACTAACTATACTAAATGAATAAGAATCCTTAAAATAAAATCCCCTTACCTTGATTCTTGAAATCGATTGTGGTAAGAGAAAATGAAGAGATTTTGTCACAAGAGCATATTACATTCGGCCATGGATGAAATTTGAAGAAAATTGTAATGAAGAAAAAAAATAAAGAATAGGGAAATAGAATGGTATGGTTCGGTTTCAAGAGAGAAAGAGAGAAAGAAAGAAAAAGAAAGGAGAAAGAAAAGAGAAGAAAAAGATACTTAGTTTGGAAGAAAATGCATTCGGCATAGGAGGAGAAAATGAGAAAATGAAAGGAAGAAAAATATTTGCTTGTCTATGTACTTTCGGTCACAAAGAGGAAAATGATTTGGGAGAGAAAGAGCTTCAAACCAAAATGGTCACAAGAGAATGGCTCAAAGAGAAGAAAAGTGAATTGTGTACTCAAATATGTTGGAAATTTTCGGCTAGAGAGAATATGGGTGGAGGAAAAATATGCTTTGTTAAGAAAATGACCAAAATGAAAGAGTTTCTTCTAACATTCAAGCTACCATACTCTCAACCAAAACCGGCCACCCCCTTTTGCCTCATTGCCATCCAAATACATGAGTCAAATGGCCATTAGGAAGTTTCCAAAACATCTTCCTAGTGTTAAGCCTTTTTCCCTCCTTTTTCCTTAAGTTGATGAAACACAATCCCCCATTTCAAGCCCTTATCCTTAGCTTTCCAAATACTTAGTGTTCTTACCAAAAATAAAACATCCCAACTCATCCTAGCTTATCTCTTTGCCGACACATGCTCAAGCTAAAGCAAAAAATAAAATTAAAATTCCTAGTTGCATGCTAGGTGATTCAAACCTCTTCCCTCATGTCCAACTCATGGCGCCATCACCACTATGCCATTAACTCATCTTATGCCATCTTTTGGAACTTAATTAATTTAAGTCTTAAGGTCATTTAATTCCTTTATTCTAAAGTACACTTAAATAATAATATTTATTCTAACTCCAAGTAACCCGAACCAACATTTAGCAACATAATGATACTCAATTATTTAGGATGTTACAAGGCATATACAGGGACTAAACTTAACATATCATAAATTTTTAGGCAAAACTGGAAACTTTGTAAAATAGGGTTCACATGGCCAGTGAAACACCCCAAACCCAGCCCAAAAAGCCTGATCGGATTTGATATGTTCCTCGAATAAAACTTTAGCAATTTCTCGTTTTGTTTAAGAAAAACTTGATGAATTTGTATAAAATAGATTAGCTTAATATTTAGGTTAAAATCAAATTTAAATAAATTTGTATCTTCTTAAAACATTATTTTTAAAAGAAATTTATAAGTTAAAAGAAAACCAAATTTAATGAAAATTTTACTTATTATTGTAAAAACATATATATATATATATATATTAGTGTCAAAACAGTTTAAATTATTTATCGAAAACCATTTAGTTATTTAATAAATATTGTTCGTGGCAGAATAAAAATCCGAACGCAAAAATTAAAAACATTTCATAGTGGCCTTATTACAAAAATAGCAAAACCCATAATAAATTCTAAGTAATAAAAATAAGCTTAATAAGTTTAATTAGGAGAAACTCCGAAATACTTTGTAGAGCATTGGCCACCACGTAGTCCTCTCTAACCCGATCCATCGCGCTAAGAGTTATCTGAAAAATTATCCCACAAAAGGGGTGAGTCATAAACTCAATGTGTAACAAAAACACTAAAAGCCCAATTGATCAAGGCCTTTAAGCCCATTTAATAACACATATTGCCATAAGCCCATTTAAGTCATATTTAGCCATAAGCCCATTTTTATAGCAAATCAATTAAAATCATTTAGAAATCACATGGATAAATATATAATGAAATGCAAACTCGGCCCACCTAAATATCCATCCGCTACACACCACCCGTACCAACCAATCACACCGTGGGGATTACTAAATCGACCCTCCGTCCGCTACACACCATCGAAGGCGATTCTTTGCAGTCAACATGCACATCGCCCTTATAATTTTGTGGCAAGGCCACCGGATAATTGTGATCAAGTCACGGATTCAAATATGTGACCAAGTCACCAGATTCACATATGTGACCAAGTCACCGGATTCAAAATATGTGACCAAGTCACCGGATTATGTGGTAAAAACCACCGGAATACTTCCCCTTATCAATAACACCCATATGCCCATGCACATACATATTATTTAGTTTTCATGCCATTTACCCCAAAATCATAGCAAAATCATACTTATTTCACATTTAGGCATATAGCAAAATTAGAAAAATATTGGGGTTAAACATACCTGAATATCGTATACCACTGAATGGTACCCGCAACCATTATTACACATATTTTCATACAAATCACATTTAATATAGATCTATGAGATTTTAGTATAATGTTACACACCTTATGACAGTGAGAACGATACCTTCCCGCTCGTCAACACCTAGTTAATTATCACACATGATTAGAATACACTAATACTTATAATCTACACTATTGATGAGAGATCTAAATCCTTACCCTCGGAATCTCGGACAACCGTTATGTGTGGTTTCTCTTCGATAGATGGATCAAAACCCGATGACAACCCACTAATGAAAAGTGGTTCGGTTGTACGCACGACTTCAAATAAACGATCTTCGTTAGCAGAGGGTCACAACCCGGTGGAAAATCTCTTATCGCAGATACAACCCTTCACTTGAAGTTTGAGGGTATAACAGAGCCTCCCCTCTTCCAAACACTCCTTGCCGCTCTTTTCGAGCCTATCTTGTTAGTCCCAAAATCACCCCTAAAATAAAGTCGATTAGCAATCTATCTAAAAGAAATGATATAACCGAAAAATGATAATCCTTACCTTGGATGATTCCGAATGATCTCTCCTAAAACGTTGGTTTCCAAAAAGAATCCTTAAAAATCCCCTTCAAAGGTTCGACCAAGGAGAAAATATGAAAGTTAGATTTCTAAAATTGAAAATTCCGAAAGAAAAATCAAAAGAATGATTTGTAGAAAATCCTTACTCGACTACTTGGAGATTCGTCCTTAATGATTTAGAAGAATAGAAATGGTGATTTTGGTTTGGACAAAATGAGAAGAGAAAAGAGAGTGTTTTTGGCTATGATGGTTTCGGGTTTTCAACAAAAAAAAAAGAAGAAGAAGATGAAAATAGAAGATGGAAGTTTTGGCCTTAGCAAGGTAAATAAGAAGAGAAATTTGAAAGAAGGAGATGATTTGATTTTTGGTAGAAGATAGTTTCAGTTGAAAGTGAAGAAGAAGAAGATGATGATGATCAAAAGAAAAGAGATGGGTTAAGAGGCTTATGTGCATTCGGCCATGAGAGAAAAAGAGAAGAAAAAGGTCTTGAAACTTTGGTACTTTCAGTTACAAAGAGAAAAGAAAGAAAGTATAATTTGGAGAAAAGAAAATGAAATGACTTCTAAGAAAAAAAAATCGAAATGGTAAAATGTAAATGACTAAAAGAAGAGAAAAAGGTTTCTCTTTTGTGTAATAGGCAATCGGCTAAGAACAAAATTTTGGAGAGAAAAGAAATGATGCACAAAATGTTAGAGTTTTTGGCCAACTATCACCCATAATGCCTAAGCAAAATTCGGCCAACACCCTTTGCCAACATGATCCCCTTTTTCCTCCTCATTTCTTCCCCATCAAATCCCTTGATTCTATCATAATTAAACCTTCTCCCTTAGCCCCTTATGCCGTCTAGGTTCATGGTCAAATGACCATGAAAAAGCTTCCAAAACAACATCCCCTCTTCAAGCCTTTTGTCCCCCTATCTTACCATAACTTCATGATTCCATGCCATAACTTCTAACTTGCCTTTTACTTATGGTCTACTAACCAAAAATAAAAAGATGTCCATCCATTCTAGAATAATCTTGGCCGACACTATAGGAAAGAAAACAAAAAATTAAAATTCTTCCACTTGCTAGCTAGGGGATTCGAACCTCTCTCCTCATGCATTCACTCATGCACCATTACCACCTTGCCAATTGACTTATTATGCTTAAAACCTCTTGCCAATATTTCTTAAAGCCTATCTTGCTTAGCTCCATCTTAATTATTAAAAATTTAATATTTCTCTAAGCATTCACTTACATATTTGAAGTTCGAAAAACTTCCCAAAACACACTCAATTATACTTAGGCATGCAACAACATTCAATTAAGTAAAGATGCATAACCCCTTAATTCAGGATGTTACAGCCAGGCCCTGTGGAAGGCTATAAGTCGTGTGGAAAGGTTACACGATTGTATGGCCAAGCCATGTAATAGGTTGTGGTCGTGTGAAAAATGTAGAAATAACCTACAGAGGAGACACGACCATGTGGCAAAACGTGTGGTTGATGACCTACACTAGGGTTTCAAGGGCACATAGTTATGTGGTAGGCTATGTGGTCCATATGCACATGTGGCAAACCGTGAGGCCTAAATCCTTCATATGATCACCACCGATTCACTTGGGAAAAGACACACACCTTTCACCGGGAGTTCGATTGATGTTCCTCACACCCGATTCTGATCGGTTCACCTAAATTAGGTCCTTCAAAAGAAATTTATACACGAGTTAACGATCGATTTCAATATTTATAAAAGATTTATCAAGATTTCAAATGGATCAATTGACTGAATAAAAGATTAAAGTCAGATAGAACTACTAAGAGATTTCAGGATCAAAATTTTGGGACAAGATGTAATTACTGTTTCTTGTAAAGATCGGAATATTATTGATGGCAATTGAGAAATCGGTAGAAAAATAATGATTGAGTGGAGATCATTTGATTCGAGAAAACAAAATAATTAACAACAATTAAGATGAATATATAGTGTAAAGAAATGGAAAGAAAATAAAGAAGAGAATAAATGGAAAGATGGAAAGCAAATTCTATTAGGATTTGAAAATGGGTAATATGAAAATCCAATAAGGAAAATGAGAGAAAAATGTAACATCCTAAATATTTAAAAAAATCATTATGTTGCTAAATGTTAGTTCGGGTTTACTTGGAGTTAAAAAAAATTAGATAAGTGTGCTTTAGAGTAAAGAAATTAGGTGACCTCGAAACTTAAGTTAATTAAGTACTAAAAGATGGCATAAGATGAGCTAGTGACAAGGTGGTGATGGCGCCATAAGTTGGACATGAGGGAAGGAGTTCGAATCACCTAGCATGCAATTAGGAATTTTTATTTTTTTGCTTTAGCTTAAGCATGTGTTGGCAAGGGATAAGGTTAGGATGAGTTGGATTGTTTTTATTTTGGTAAGAAGACTAAGGATTTGGAAAGCTAAAGAAAAGGGCTTGAATTGGGGGATTTTGTCTCTTCAAATAAGGAAATAGGAGGAGGATAAGGCTTAAGTATAGGGAGATGTTTTGGAAACTCCCTAATGGCCTTTTTACCATTGCATTTGGACGGCATAGAGGCTAGGGGGGATGGCCGGTTTTGTAAGCTTGGATGTTAGGAGAACACATCCATTTTGGTCATTTAGGCAAAATGTATTTTCTCTCCATCTATCTTTCTTTCGAGCCGAAATTTGCCAACATACTTGAGTAAGCAATTCATTTTTTTTAGCCATTCTCTTTTGACCATTTCAGTTTTTGAAACTTTTTCTCTCCCAAAACTTTTCCTCTCATTGTGACCAAAAGCACTTAAGCAAGCAAAGATTCTTCTTCTTTTATTTTTCTCACTTCTCCTCCTCAATGCCGAATGCACTTTTCTCTTAAACTCCATTATCTTTTCTTCTCTTTTCTTTCTCTCTTTCTCTCTAGAAATCGAACCATATCATTCCATTTGCCCATTCTTTCATTTTCTTTTTCATTAAAGTCTCTCCAATACTTTCATCCATGGCCGAATGTTAACTTGTTCTTGTGCCAAAATTTCTTTCATTTTCTTTGATCACAACCGATTTCCTTTAGTCATACATAATTATTCTCACTCAATTTTCTTTCCAATCATGAGCATTAGTGAGATTTTGGTGGATAAAAACTCAAGGTGTTCTTGAATATTTTTTTGGAACTTTGGAATCTATTTCAAGAATTAAGGTAAGGAGATTTTCTTTTAAGGGTTCTTATTTTATTCATTATATTAGTATAGTTAGTTATTAATCTATTTAGTTTTAGGGACATAATCGCTCGATCGTTTCTTCGAGGAACGAAGATAATCGTGGTAAGCCAAATCTCAAATCTTATAAATCGTTAGCCATATTTCGATACTTATACGTTGGATTAACGATCTTATGTCTTTAGAGACATTCAAGATAGGGCAAAAAAGGGCAGTCCATAGTCTTCGAAAGAGGGGCGGTTCCGCTAATCCCCCTAAGTATAAACGAAAGGTTGTTTCGAGAATCCAAGATTTTCCATCGAGTTGCGGACCTTCAACCGAGGAGAATCAATTGTTCAAGGTTATTCGTACTCCCGAGCCTTTGTTCGTTCGTGGATTCTCATCGAACAATGAATCAACAATCGAGGAGAAACCAAAAATAGAAGTGGTTCAAAATCAAAAGGGTAAAGATTTAGATCATTTACCAATAGTGTATTTTTTTTGATAAATGAAAGTGTTCTAATGGTTCGTGTTACGTTTAGGTGTTGACGAGCGGGAAGGTTTAGTACTCACGATATCAAGGTCTGTAACTTCACACTTATCTCGGGTTAGATGTTATACCGTAGTATTGAGCAAAATCGTAAAAATGATAAAATTGGTACAATACGTAATAATTGGTATTTTTGGTGAAATTACATGAAAACGGTTAAAATTGTAAAAATTACGAAAATGCCCTCGATGAGTTAGTGGGTAAAATGTAAATTTTATGTCTCATGTGTAAATGGGCCGAAATCTATACTAGATCGTAAAATGGATCGAAGTCCCTGATAGATTGTTAAATGGGCCGAAATCTCCGCTAGATCGTTAAATGGGTCGAAATCCCTGATAGATTGTTAAATGGACCGAAATCTATACTAGATCGTTAAATGGGCCGAAATCCCTAATAGATTGTTAAATGGGCCGAAATCTCTGCTAGATAGTTAAATGGGCCAAAGTTGCTAGATTGTTAAATGGGCTAAATGATATTTTGTATTATGGGCCTTAATAAAAACCTGAAATATTGACTCACATGCAAATTGGGCCTTTTGCAAAAATCATCATAGGTGTATAGACTATTTTGCATACATGTTGCATGGGATGGGATTAATGATGAAGAGAAGAAAGGCCTGTTGCTAAAATCTAGTTCGGTGGCTTTGTCACAAAATAATTAAATGGCTTATTGCATCTAGTTCGGTGGCTTTGCCACAAAATAATTAAATGGCTCATTGGTGGCTCTACCACAAATATTTTAATGGCTCAATGCCTCTAGTTCGGTGACTTTGTCACAATCTAGTTTGGTGGCTCTGCCACAAATATAAAAATGGCTTTATGCCTACGATTGGTGTGTTGGCGGGGTGGGTTGACTTGATCCCCACAAGTGTGATGGTTGGTACGTGTGGTGTGTAGCGGATGGAAATTAGGTTTGGGTGGGAAATTTCATTTTGCATACATTTCAGTTATTACATTGCTAAATCTGTTTATGGCCTCAATCCCAAAATAATGACTTGATGATCTGGCCCAGTGGATAAAGTAAGTGAGTTATACACTGAGTTCTAAGGAACTCACTCCCTCAAATTTTTCATCTCAGGTAATGGAAATTGACGTGGACTTGGGCCGAGGATGACTTCGTGGAGGCCATACTGCAAACTTGGGTTTAAATAAACTTTGAACTTTTAATAAGTACTTTCTTTAATTTGCTATTTTGGGTATGATGTAATAAGGCCTCTTTTAATATTTTATGGATTTTTATGTGTGGATGGATTTAAATTATGTTTTAGATACTTAATATGGGCTTATATTTATCTTATAATGTTTTCTAAAAATACTTTGGGTTTTTTTTCAAACATATGAAATCCTTTATCTATTCTTATTTTTAAATACTTTGAACTCTTATAAAAAATTACTTTATGGTTTTGATAATTAAATATTAAATGATGAGATTTTCAACTAATGTTTGTCAAGTACATCAAACTTAATTTTTTTTCTCTTGGTTTTTATTAAACTCTTTTTCAAAAGGGTTTTGAAATACCGATTCACCTAAATTATTGAGATAGTTCGATCTATATAACAAACCAAATCTCATCTTAATGCATAGGTCAGGTTTGGGGTGTTACATTTAATGGTATCAGAGCTAGTCTCAAAACTCGGCTGTGGTTGGGTTCAACAAATAACTTCTGAAATTATTTCAATTATGTTTTAAAGATTAGTATGGCACCACAAGCATCCGACACCAAGTCAAGTAAGTATTCGATACTGAATAATTATTATGATGATGATATGATCATAGGAACACTCTAGAACTTCTAGTTTTAGATGTTGAAAATCGTAGATATTGAGACTATAGGATGTGTTTGCGAAAAATAACTTTATCTCTCAAATATCATAAAACATCATTAATAAACCTTTGAAATAATTTTACGATTCATAAAACTTGTAATCGATTAAATCGAATTAGTCATCATGAGCACTAGAGGACGTGGTCGTGGGCCGTGAGAGCGTGGGCGTGGTAGAGGACGAGTGTTAGAGGTGCAATGAAGCACCAAATCATATGCCGGAAATGGATGCACCTGCGTCATTTGAGAGTGAGATGGGATCACATGATCATATGGAAGAAGACAATGCTTTGACACGAGCAATGCTGCGAGTCCTTGAAAGGGTCATTGAAACTAGAGTTGGGCCAACAACTCGGGGGTCGATTTCTGAACGACTCAAGTCTAATAATGTAGAAGTTTTTAGAGGAGTTTCGGTGGCGCCTCGAATGTGGTGAATATTGGCTCAAGTCGTGGGCGGATTATGGATGATATGGAATGCATTGTCGGCGTAAACCGAAAGGGCTGTGTCCTTGCTAAGAGGCGAGGCGTATCAATGGTGGCTTATTGTTCGAGAAGGCACCGAGGCTGCAATGATTACTTGGGAATTCTTTAAAGCTGCCTTCCAAGGGAAATATGTTGGAACAAGTTATGTGGATGCCCGAAGGAAGGAATTCCTAAATCTAATTCAAGGGAATAAGGCGATGCAACAGATGAGGCTAAGTTTTTACGCTTGAGTCGCTATGCTTGGACAATAGTGTCAACGGATCATGAACGTTGTGTGTGATTCGAGGATGGGCTGAATGATGAGTTGAGGGTTCTGATTTCCCCACAATAAGTTAGAACTTTTGCCACGCTTGTGGAGAAGGCCAAGATAGCCGAAGAGGCTAAGAACTCAGAACGTCAGAATCGGGAAAAATTTAGAAGCAAGAGAGATTTAACGCAGTCAGGTTCTTCAAAAAGGTTTCTGAAGAGGCCTCGGAATGATGAACCAGCTCAAGCTAGAGCATCTGTAGCTAAAATAATCAAAGTCGAGATTGTGCTGAATGTGGAAAAAGGCATTTTGGAGAGTGCTGGAGGAAAACGAGTGCTTGTTACAAATGCGGTTCAATGGATCACCAGTATAGAAATTGCCCTCAACGTATGGATACGACTCAGGAAGTTCGTAATACTGATGCACAGCCAGCCAGAGGTACTCAGCAGCCACCGAGAGGTCGTGGACCAGGTGTAACACCCCAAACCCGACCTAAACATTACGTAGAGATACGGTATATTCTACGAAGAAAATTTGTTGAAAACCCCCTTTTTATTTACTTTAAATTTTTGGTAGAAAGAACATAGTTTTGTTTAAAACATTTGAGGTGTATAAAAAGACAACACTTAGCTTTGTTATTTAAAATCTGTTAAGTTATGTTGTTACCAATTCTGTTAATGTTCCCGATGGTACGAAAGAAAATCTTTTACGTTTGAATTTAAGAAACCTGTGTAACCATTTTAAAGTCTTTAAACAGTTTAAATAATTCATCCAAAACATGTAAAATAGTAAAAATAAAATCTTAGGAGGCCTTATTACAACTTGAACAAATAAAACTAAAAATAAGATAAAAATAATTCAAAGTTCATCTAATCCATATTTTCACTGCATGGCCACCTCGAGTCCATCCAGTGCCTTATTCGCGATCTACGAGTTACCTGAAAAATATTAAAGGAGAAGGTGAGTCACCAAGACTCAATGTGTAACCCTTCTCCCGGTTTAGTGCAACATCATACACAATTTATAACTAAATTTAACATGCACTAAGTTTAACATGTACCCAACCTAGCCAACCAAAACACCTTTCCTGGTACCAAACGTGTGGTACCAAACCACCGGTGACTCAAAGTCACGATATCCATCAACATTGTGGTGCCAAACCACTTTGGTGACTCAAGTCACATATAATATGTTGTGGGGCCAACCCACGTGTGATTCCAAATCACTGGCGTCAATCCCATAATATCATCCGTGGGGCCAACCCACTGTGGTGCTAAGCCACTGGGACAAGGCGCTATGAGGTGCCAAACCTCTGGTGACCGTAGTCACGAAATGTGGTACCAAACCACTGGTGTCCGTCGACACGAATATCACTTCCCCCTCCACTCATTTAACCCACACATTTATGATATGCATAAATCATGCCAAACATGTTTATTTAATAACATATGCTAAGTTTATCAAAAGCCATCTTCTTATATGCCACATATACCAAATATGTCAAGCATCATAAACAAACTCATATTGACAAGGACTTACCTGGATCCTTGCTTATACCTTTATGGTATTAAATCCAAATCTACACAATCCAGTTTAGCATACACAACATATACAGCACATTAGTTAGTTATAAAGTATGTATGTACACACCTGTTACTATCGGTAGCCCTAAATCCCGAAGAGTCAGTCGGCCACACTAGACTTCCTTGCCCCTATATTCGGCCATACATGAAAGTTAGTGCCCCAAACCATTCGGCCAACCCAAAATAATTCCGAAGGGTTTCGCATGAACCCAAAACCTTACCTACACGTCCTTTGAATACTAGCCACCACGCACCAAGTGTTTCTGCTCCCCTATAATCGGCAATCACATACCCATATTAATAGCCTTTGGCTTTCAAACACTAAATAAATAACTTACTAAAATAGATCCTTACCAAAACACATGTTAAAAATCGACTTGCACAAACACTCATAATCAAGGCCTATGGCCGAATGTCACTTACCTCTTTACCTTAGGAGAACAAATCCCGAAAGCTCCCTTAAATTGACTATGGCCTCCCTACAATTGATTTGATCAAATTAGTGAGAGTCTTAGGCCATTCACCATAACCTTGAACCCAAAAGAGGTGATTACCCCCTTACCTTGATAATTGTTTCACCTCTATCCGCCACTAGTCGGCACCACTTGTGATGTTGAAGGTTTGGCTACCCTTAAAGAAGGAACAGAACCGAATGCTAGAGTGGATGACACCTTCCCTAAGGGTTTCACTCAAAAGAAGAAAAAGAAGTAGGGGTTGACCTTACAAGAAAGAAGAGAGATTAAAGGAGGGTCTTGGAGTGTTTTGGCTTTGTAAAAGAAGAAAGAAATTAGATGGGGAATGAGGAGATTCATGAGAACCCAAAGAAAGAAACAAAGAGAACTTCTTTGAATGATTTGGCACTCCTTGTTTAACACTAAACCGAAAATAGATGGCCCTAGAGAGTCCCTATTTCGCCATAACCTCTCCCTCTTTGTGATAATTCAGCCTTTAATTATCAAAGATAATGCATGATTTATCTTCCTTTAATCTCCTATCCTCTCTTCATACAATTTAAATGGAAATAAACTTACTAATACTACTCCCTTCGGTAGATTAAGTGCAAAAAAAAAAAGCCTTATCTTTATCAATTCAAGAGTCCACAACCATGCCATCACTCCCTCTCCCATACACTTGGGATTCGGAGAATAAAAATCAAAAGTCGCTTCTTAGGTTCGAACCGGGACCTACAAATGTTGACTCCTAAACGCCTTGAGCCATCGCTTCCCATTTGACTTTCATGTCAAATATCCTCACCATTTAAATATAAGGCGTTCATTCCTGGCCCCTTTTTCCTTAACGCCAAAAGCCCAAAAATAAAATGCTCCTTGCATCCCTTATGTCTCGAACCCAAGACCTGCTGCCTCTAAACTCTTAAGTGGCACCCCAAGCCACTCCACCGAATGCCTTTCTTGCCCAAACCTTGCCCACAAAAATCATTTAAAGCCTTCTTGCTTGGCCCCTTCCTTTAACGCTCCAAAAAGCCCAAAAATAAAACTCATTTCCCCTTGTGATTCCCATGAGTCGAACCCAAGACCTCCCTTGCAGCACCCTTAGACGCACCCTTGTAGCACCTAAGTGGCGCATGGAACCACTTAGCCAATTAGTTCTTTGTGTCAAGTTCCTTTCGAAAATTTTCTTAACCCCTATCTCACCTAGCTTCCTTCCTTTAAGCACTTAAAAAGAAATTTTTAACCCTAAGTCAGGCCTAGCTCGGGTTTATTTCTAGACCTTAGAACATGCCAAATAAATCATCGTATTTATTTCTTCAAGCACACACACACATGGGAACAAATAAATTTTAAATTTTCAAACAACCCCTAATTCAGGATGTTACAGTTCTTACCCCCTTAAAAGAATTTCGGCCTCAAAATTACCTAGATTAGAAGAGTTTGGGGTATTGCTGCCGCATCACATCCTCGAGTTCCTATGTGGCCTCCTCCGTACCATGATTCCGCCATAACACCTTTACCAAAGGCACTGACTTCCTACGTAGAACTTTGACATCACGATCCTAGATTTGTACCGGCTCCTCCTCGAAAGACAAGTCCAGGTTTACTTCAATTTCCTCAACCGGCACAACGTGTGAGGGATCTAATCGATAGCACCTCAGCATCGAGACATAGAAGACATCATGGATCTGTCTCAACTCTGCCGGTAACTCAAGCTGGTAAGCTACCGATCCCACTCGCTTTACTACTGTATATGGCCCGATGAACCTTGGGCTTAGCTTCCCTTTTCACCCAAATCTCAATACCTTTTTCCAAGGTGACACCTTCAGAAAAACTTTATCTCCTACTGTATATTCCATCTCCTTGCGCTTAATATCAGCATAAGACTTCTGCCTATCTGACGCTTCCTTTAGACGAGCCCGAATCACCTTAACTTTATCTTCAGTTTCTGTTACCAATTCTGGCCCCAAAACTTGTTGTTCACCCAACTCCGTCCAACACGTAGGAGTATGACATTTCCGTCCATACAGTGCTTCATATGGTGCCATCTTGTTATAAGCGAATTCTGCCAGCAGTAGGTACTCTTTCCAACTACCACTGAAATCCGAACACAACCTCTTAGCATATCTTCTAAAATCAGATGACCTTTCCATTGCCGTCCGATTTGTGGGTGGAAAGTCATCTTGAAATCAATCATGTGCCCAAAGCTTCGATGCAACGCTTTCGAACCTTGACGTAAATCGGGATCCCTATCTAAGATGATCGATACTGGCACTCCATGCAACCTCACTATTTCCGACACATACAGCTTAGCTAGTTTCTGAAGTGAGTAATCCACCCTTACCGGTATGAAGTGAGCTGATTTAGTTAGACGGTCCACAATCACCCAAACTGCATCCTTCTTGCTGAGCGTGAGGGGTAGCCCACTGACAAAATCCATAGTGATCCTCTCCCATTTCCACTGAGGGATCTTCACTGGTTGAAGTAACCCTGATGGCAACTGGTGTTCAGCTTTAACCTGCTGACACGTCAGACACTTTCCCACAAATTTAGTTACCTCGCGCTTCAGCCCTGGCCACCAAAACTATTTTCGCAAATCTCCATACATCTTGCTACCTCCAGGATGCATAGCGTATGGGCTGTTATGTGCATCTTGAAGAATTCTTTACCTCAATTCAACATCCTTGACATACAAGCTCGCCCTTGAAAACATAATACTCCATCACCAGACAAACTATACCCTTCCAAACCACCATCTTGAACTTTCAATCTCCGCGCATTCAAACCTTCATCTACTAACTGCTTTTCCTTAATCTCCTTGATCCAAGTTGGCTTAACTTGTAGCTCTGCCAAAAGACTTTCATCGTCGTATAGACTGAAGTGAGCAAACATCGCCCTTAAGTCGATCACAACTTTCTGACTCAAAGTGTCAGCTATCACGTTAGCCTTGCGGATGGTATTCAATTGAACAGTCGTAGTCCTTCAACAGTTCAATCCATCGACGCTGTCTCAAGTTCAAATCCTTCTGAGTCAAGATATACCTCAAACTTTTGTGATCCGTGTAGACTATCGACTTTTCCCCATACAAGTAATGCCTCCATATTTTCAAAGCGAAGACTACTTCGCTAATTCTAAGTCGTGAGTCAGATAGTTAACCTCATGCGGTCTTAGCTGATGGGATGTATAGGCCACTACCTTCCCTTCCTGCATCAATACACATCCCAACCCCGTATGGGACGCATCACGAGAAGCGTAAACAACTTCCCGCCTCATCTTTGTGCAGGCTGGAGCTTCCGTCAAAATCTTCCTTAGCTTATCAAAACTTTCCTGTTGCTTCTCCGACAATACAAATGGAACTCCTTTTCTTAATAACTTAGTTAGTGGTGCTACGATTAAAGAGAATCCTTCCACAAATCTTCGATAGTACCCTGCCAGACCCAAAAAACTTCGAATTTCTGCCACTGACTTAGGCGGTTTCCACTCCAACACCGCTTCAACCTTGTGAGGGTCCACTCTAATCCCTTCACGACACCATGTGACCTAAGAATGCCACCTCCTAAGCCAAAATTCGCACTTCTCGAATTTGGCATATAACCGCTTCTCCTCAAGCTTGTAGAACTATCGTAAATGCATGTCATGCTCCTCCTCCGTCTTTGAATAAACCAATATGTCGCCTATAAACACCACGATAAATTGATCCAAATCTTCTTTGAAACACCCTATTCATTAAGTCCATGAATCTTTGCCGGTGCGTTGGTCAACCCAAATGGCATCACTAAAAACTCGTAATGCCCATACCGAGTACGAAATGCCGTCTTGTGAACATCACCCTCTTTCACCTTAAGTTGATGATAACCCGACCTAAGGTCTATCTTCGAGAAAACTGATGCACCCTTCAGTTAGTCAAACAAGTCATCAATCTGGGGCAATGGATACTTGTTTTTGATCGTTAACTTGTTTAGCTGACGGTAGTCGATACACATCCGCATTGACCCGTCTTTCTTCTTGACAAACAGCATAGGTGCTCCCCACGGAGATATACTTGGTCAGATAAACCATCGGTCCAATAGCTCTTAAATTTGAGCCTTCAGCTCCACCAATTCCTTTAGTGCCATTCGGTATGGTGCTATGGACACAGGCGCCGTTCCGGGTAATAAGTCTATTCCGAATTCAACTTCTCGATCTGGAGGCAGACCCGGAAGTTTTTCTGGAAACACATCAGTGAATTCTCCTACCGTTCGGACCTTCTCAACTACCGACTCCTTAGCCTCCAAGGCACATATTCGGACCAAATGCCTCACACCTTTTCCTGACCATCTTCTCTGCCTTCAACGCAGACACCACGTTGGATAGGTAATATCTTCTATTACCTATCATGACCACTTCATCACCCTTAGCCATCTTTAGAACCATGCGCTTAGCAGCGCAACCCAACCTTGCCTGATACTTAACCAACCAGTCCATTCCAAGAATCAAATCGAACTCCCCAAATGGCAGTTCCATCAGATCAGCCACAAACACTACCCCTTGAAGTTCTAAGGGTACATCCCTATATAGCTTGTTTACAACTACAGAGTGACCTAGAGGGCTAATTACTGTCATCTTCCTAGATGCGGTCTCAAAGTCTAGATTCATAGTCTCTACCACACTACTAGCATCGTATGAATGCGTCGAACCCACATCAATTTATGCAACATATGGAAGACCAAAAATTAGAAACGTACCGGTTATGACGTCCGGTGCGTCACCCTCCTCTCGACGCCTTGCTGAATAGACTAAACCAGGCTGCCTTGCCTCTGTGTTGCTTGCACCTCTACCCAAAATTTTGCGACCTCGACTAGAACCATTGCCTCCCCTACTATTACCACGACCCCTTTGTGGTGGTCCTACATTTCTAGCCTTAGCACGGTTCTAACCCTCTAGCTGGTTCCTAGCTAACGTCCGAGGACAATCTCTTACACAGTGATCCAATGATCTACATTCAAAGCATCCTCTTTCACCAGTCTAACATCCTCCCCAATATGATTTCCCACAGCGATTGCACTGAGCTGATCTCTGATTAATAGCCATGGGCCTTCCTGCCTAATTCAGCCCACTCTGCCTAGCCCTCTTCTGTGCATTACTACCCGATCCAAACGACCCAAATCCTCTTTTCTACTTGTTCCTATCGTAATTCTATCTCACGGACTCCTTGACCCCTTCGGCTACTTTAGCCTTTTCTACCAAAA
The DNA here is from genome assembly GCA_025506655.1 of Gossypium rotundifolium. NCBI lineage: Eukaryota > Viridiplantae > Streptophyta > Magnoliopsida > Malvales > Malvaceae > Gossypium > Gossypium rotundifolium. The sequence continues at coordinate 93,878,074 of CP106724.1, read as the reverse complement.
TAGCAAACTCACGCTCCTGCTGTGGAGCAATCAGCAACCTTAACTCATCCCTAAGTCCATCTTCAAAGCAGACACAACGATCATGCTCTGTTGTCACAATTCCCCGAGCATAGTGGCTCAGCCTCAAAAAATTTACTTCATACTCTGACACAGTCTTATTTCCTTGTACCAACCCCAGAAAGGCTTTCCTCTATGCATCAGTGTAGCTGGTGCCCACATACTTCTTCTGATAAGCAGCTTTGAAATACTTCCAAGTAAGACCATCTGCCGTGGCACCATCCCAAACCGTAAGCCACCACTGATATGACTCATCCTTTAGAAGCAACACCGCTCATTTCAGCTTCTCCTCACTTGTCAGATCGAGATCATCCATGATCCTCTCAGTCGATTCTAACCAATATTCCGTCGCACTAGGTGCTACTCCCGATACACCCCGGAATACCTCAGCCCCGTTGGATCGGAGTCGCTAGGGTACAAATTTCTGAGCTCCCATACCTTCACTTGCCCCAGCCACCATCTCAAGGACTCGCAACATAGCTTGCGACACTGCCTCACCTCTCGTCTGATCCTGCTCCTCAGCACCAAAAGTCGGGGGTAGTGGTGGCGGTGGTACCTCATTCTCAGATCCCTGACCCGACCTAACAGGTTCTAGCACGATCATCCTGCCCCTACCGCGTCCACGACGGCCACGTCCTCTAGAGCTCATTCTAACTATTGCGCCTTAATCTGATTAAGAAATTTTATGGATTAGTAACTGTTTCACTTGGTTATCCGCGAAGAAATTTTATGAAGAAAGTTCAATAGGGATTCTTTCGATCAATCAAAGTTTTAAGTCCTCTATCCTAGTTCACACAAAAAACACATCCATTCCCTAATACCTTTCATACTCACTCACTCTTCCGGGCATTTTTGTCTATTTCTATCCCAGGGGTATTTTCGTCATTTTCCTACAGGGGTGTTTTCGTAATAAACCAAAAATTTTTTAAAACTTTACTAAATCAGGACATTTTGAAATTTCCCAAAACTGGAGGGTATTTCTGAAAATTTGTCAAATTAAAGGTACGGTAGAATTTTTAGAATCTAGGGGTATTTTGGTAATTTTGTCAATTAGGGGTAATTTTGTAAATTTCCAAAGTCAGGGTATTATTTTGAAATACATAATTTTGGATACTTTTGCAAAGTAAGAGAATTTTATTGAAATCGGGGTAGTACAGTAATTTTAGAAACCAAGGGCATTTTCGTAATTTTACCACTAGGGGCATTTTGGTAATTTTGGTGAATTGAAAATATTTTGAAAATTTTCTAGAAATAAATTTTTGTTACTATTTAAAGGACTATCGTAATGATTTTTAAAACTTAGAGTTTTCATAAAATAAGGCTAATCCCTTTCGGGTTTTATTTATTGTGTTTGGCCTATGACCGAGTCCTCTTGGTTAGGGTGAACCGAAGCTACACACCAGGTAGGATTCCTGCGAAGAGGAGGTGAGTCACGAGGACTGCTTAAGTACCAAGCTCTTCTGGATCCAATCCTCGACATGCGCACCAGGGTTACCACACCCTAACTCGGCGACTTGGTCGTAGGTTTGTTTACTTAGGCATTTTAAGTCTTATGTCTTTTGTTGGGGTAATCTAGTCCTAAAGTTTAAAGCACTTATCATACTATCTACGTTCCATACCTACCCTTCTACAGATAATAATTCACAAAGAAGTCAAGTACTTACAGGCGGATTGGTGCTTGGGAGACTCGGGGCCATCTTGTTCAAAACCAAAATTATTTCAAAAGGCCTACAAAAACATTTTGGGCCTTGGGCCCCACAGTGAGCTTTGAACTGGGCTCTGATACCAATTTTGTAACACCCTAAACCCGGCCCAAACATTACGACCGAATCTGGTATGTTACAGAAGAAAATTTGTTGAAAACCCCCTTTTTATTTACTTTAAATTTTTGGTAAAAAGAACATAGTTTTGTTTAAAACATTTGAGGTGTATAAAAAGACAACGCTTAGCTTTGTTATTTAAAATCTGTTAAGTCATGTTGTTACCAATTTTGTCAATGTACCCGATGGTACGAAAGAAAATCATTTACGTTTGAATTTAAGAGACTTGTGTAACCATTTAAAAGTCTTTAAACAGTTTAAATAATTCATCCAAAACATGTAAAATAGTAAAAATAAAATCTTAGGAGGCCTTATTACAACTTGAACAAATAAAACCAAAAATAAGATAAAAATAATTCAAAGTTCATCTAATCCATATTTTCACTGCATGGCCACCTCGAGTCCATCCGGCGCCTCATCCGCGATCTACGAGTTACCTGAAAAATATTAAAGGAGAAGGTGAGTCACCAAGACTCAATGTGTAACCTTTCCCCCGGTTTAGTGCAACATCATACACAATTTATAACTAAATTTAACATGCACTAAGTTTAACATGCACCCAACCAAGCCAACCAAGACACCTTCCTCTACCCCGTGTGGTACCAAACCACTAGTGGTGCCAAACCACTAGTGACTCAAAGTCACGATATCCATCAACATTGTGGTGCCAAACCACTGGTGACTCGAAGTCACATATAATAAGTTGTGGGGCCAACCCGTGTGATACCAAATCATGGCGTCGATCCCATAATATCATCCGTGGGGCCAACCTTTGTAGTGCTAAGCCTTTGGGACAAGGCGTTATGAGGTGCCAAACCTCTGGTGACCGTAGTCACGAAACGTGGTACCAAACCACTGGTATCCGTCGACACGAATATCACTTCCCCCTCCACTCATTTAACCCATACATTTATGATATGCATAAATCATGCCAAACATGTTTATTTAATAACATATACTGAGTTTATCAAAAGCCATCTTCTTATATGCCACATATACCAAATATGTCAAGCATCATAAACAAACTCATATTGACAAGGACTTACCTGGATCCTTGCTTATACCTTTATGGTACTAAATCCAAATCTACACAATCAAGTTTAGCATACACAACATATACAGCACATTAGTTAGTTATAAAGTGTGTATGTACACACATGTTACTATCGGTAGCCCTAAATCCCGAAGAGTCAGTCGGCCACACTAGACTTCCTTGCCCCTATATTCGGCCATACATGAAAGTTAGTGCCCCAAACCATTCGGCCAACCCAAAATAATTCCAAAGGGTTTCGCATGAACCCGAAACCTTACCTACACGTCCTTTGAATACTAGCCACCACACACCAAGTGTTTCTGCTTCCCTATAATCGGTAATCACATACCCATATTAATAGCCTTCGGCTTTCGAACACTAAATAAATAACTTACTAAAATAGATCCTTACCAAAACACATGTTAAAAATTGACTCATAATCAAGGCCTATGGCCGAATGTCACTTACCTCTTTACCTTAGGAGAACAAATCCCGAAAGCTCCCTTAAATCGACTATGGCCTCCCTACAATTGATTTGATTAAATTAGTGAGAGTCTTAGGCCATTCGGCCATAACCTTGAACCTAAAAGAGGTGATTACCCCCTTACCTTGATAATTGTTTTAGCCTCTATCCACCACTAGTCGGCACCACTTGTGATGTTGAGGGTTTGGCTACCTTAAAGAAGGAACAGAACCGAATGCTAGAGTGGACAGACCTTCCCTAAGGGTTTCGGCTCAAAAGAAGAAAAAAAGTAGAAATTGACCTTACAAGAAAGAAGAGAGATTAAAGGAGGGTCTTGGAGTGTTTCAAATTAGTAAAAGAAGAAAGAAATTAGATGGGGAATGAGGAGATTGACAAAGAACCCAAAGAAAGAAACAAAGAGAACTTCTTTGAATGATTTGGCACTCCTTGTTTAACACTAAATCAAAATAGATGGCCCTAGAGAGTCCCTATTTCGACCATAACCTCTCCCTCTTTGTGATAATTCACCTTTAATTATCAAAGATAATGCATGATTTATCTTCCTTTAATCTCCTATCCTCTCTTCATACAATTTAAATGGAAATAAACTTACTAATACTACTCCCTTCCAGCTGATTAAGTGGAAAAAAAAAAATAAGCCTTATCTTTATCAATTCAAAGTCCACAACCATGCCATCACTCCCCTCTCCCATACACGCCGGTTCTAGAGAATAAAAATCAAAAGCTACTTCTTAGGTTCGAACCCACGACCTACAACCGCAGCCCTCCTAAACGCCCCAAGCCATCGCTTCCCATTTGACTTTCATGTCAAATATCCTCACCATTTAAATATAAGGCCTTCATTCCTGGCCCCTTTTTCCTTAACGCCAAAAGCCCAAAAATAAAATGCTCATTGTATCCCTTATGTCCCAAACCCGAGACCTGTCGCCTCTAAACTCTTAAGTGGCACCCCAAGCCACTCCACCAAATGCCTTTCTTGCCCAAACCTTGCCCACAAAAATCATTTAAAGCCTTCTTGCTTGGCCCCTTCCTTTAACGCTCCAAAAAGCCCAAAAATAAAACTCATTTCCCCTTGTGATTCCCATGAGTCGAACCCAAGACCTCCCTTGCAACACGCACCCTTGTAGCACCTAAGTGGCGCATGGAACCACTTAGCCAATTAGTTCTTTATGTCAAGTTCCTTTCGAAAATTTTCTTAACCCCTATCTCACCTAGCTTCCTTCCTTTAAGCACTTGAAATTTTAACCCTAAGTCATGCCTAGCTCGGGTTTATTTCTAGACCTTAGAACATGCCAAATAAATCATAGTATTTATTTCTTCAAGCACACACACACATGGGAACAAATAAATTTTAAATTTTCAAACAACCCCTAATTCAGGATGTTACACCAGGTCGTGGTGGTAATGGGGCTGGACATGGTCAAGGTGCACCGGGTCGAGGTAATGGTCCTAGAGGTAACACAGATGCAAGATGACCAGATGGTCTATCTGAGTTAGACGCCATGAGGATGGCAATGCACCTGATGTAATAACTGGTACGTTCTTCATCTTCGATGTACCTGTAACTGCTTTAATAGATATTGGTTCTACCCACTCGTATGTTGCTAGCGCCATATCTAGAAATTTGAATGTAGAATCTAAAATTACCGATAGTGAGATGACAGTAATTAGTCCTTTAGGACAGTTGGTAATTGTAAATAAACTATTTAGAGACGTGCCCTTAGAAATTCAAGAAGAAGTATTTTTGGCGAATTTGATGGAATTGCCTTTCGGCGAGTTCGATCTCATTCTGGGCATGGATTGGTTGGTTATGCATTGGGCGCATTTGGATTGTGCTGAAAAACGGATGTCAATAAGAACCTCGGATGATAAGGAAGTAATAATGATAGGTAAACGAAGGAATTACTTGGCAAATGTGGTATTGGCGTTGAAGGCAGAAAAGTTGGTGCGAAAAGGGTATGGAGCATTCCTAGCTTTTATTTGTGCTTTGGATGCCAAAGAGTTATCTGTGGATGATGTGAGAATGGTGAAGGAATTTCCAGATCTATTTCCCGATGAACTTCTTGGTATACCTTCAGATCGGGAAGTAGAATTTGGCATTGAGCTTTTGCCCGGAACGACTCTAGTATCCATTGCTCCTTATAGAATGGCACCGAAGGAGTTGACAGAGCTTAAAGCTCAAATTCAAGAATTGTTGGATCAGGGATTTATTCGATCGAGTGTGTCTCCGTGGGGAGCACCAGTTTTGTTCGTTAAGAAGAAGGATGGATCGATGCGTATGTGCATTGATTACAGACAATTGAATAAATTGACGATCAAAAATAGGTATCCTTTGTCGAGAATTGATGACCTATTTGATCAATTGAAGGGAGCTTGATTTTCTCTAAAATTGATTTGAGATCGGGTTATCACCAAACTTAAGGTGAAAAAGCAGATATTTATAAGGCGGCATTCGAACTCATTATGGACATTATGAGTTTTGGTGATGCCGTTTGGATTAACCAATGCACCAGCTGCATTTATGGACATGATGAACCAAGTCTTTCAACCATATTTAGACCGGTTTGTGGTAGTGTTCATAGATGACATTTTGGTTTATTCAAGAAATGTTGAGGGGCATGACACGCATTTGCGTATAGTATTGCAGCTACTTCGTGATAAATAACTTTATGCCATATTCAGTAAATGTGAATTTTGGCTAAAGGAAGTGACTTTCTTTGGTCATGTGGTATCAGCTGAAGGAATAAGGGTGGATCCTTGGAAGATTAAGGCTATTCTGGATTGGAAACCACCAAAGTCGGTAACTAAAATTCAGAGTTTCTTAGGATTGGCTTGTTATTATAGACACTTTGTTGAGGGATTTTCGTTGATTGCTGCACCCCTAACTAAACTGTTGCGGAAGGGAGTACCGTATATCTAAACTGAAAAACAACAAGAGAGTTTCGAGAAATTGAAGAAGATTTTGACGGAAGCACCAGTTTTGATTCAGCCAAAGGCTGGAAAAGAATTTACTTTTTATTGTGATGCGTCTCACATGGGTTTGGGTTGTGTGCTGATGCAAAATGGAAAGGTGGTGGCTTATGCTTCTCGTCAATTGAGACCGCACGAAGTAAACTACCCTACTCATGATTTGGAGTTAGCAGCAGTGGTTTTTGCTTTAAAGATTTGGAGGCACTATCTCTACGGTGAGAAGTCTATCATCTACACGGATCACAAGAGTCTTAAGTACCTCCTTACCCAAAAGGAGTTGAATTTGAGACAAAGAATATGGGTGGAATTATTAAAGGACTATGATTTCTCAATCGAATATCATCCTGGAAAGGCTAACGTGGTAGCTGACGTGTTAAGTCGTAAGGCGGTATCTGATTTGAGAGCAATGTTTGCTCATTTGAGTTTGTATGAGGATGGTAGTCTATTAGCAAAACTTCAGGTGAAACCTCTGTGGTTAGAAAAAATCAGGGAAAAACAGACATCAGATAAAAAGTTGGGACTTTTATTCCAGCAGGTTGAAAGGGGTGAAATAAAGGATTTTGGTATAAACACGAATGGAGTACTGTGTTTTCGTGGAAGGGTTTGTATGCCTAAAGACTCAGAATTGAGGCAAATGATTCTACGGGAGGCGCATAGTAGCCCTTATGCTATGCACCCCGAAGGAAATAAGATGTATCGAGATCTCTGTGAACAATATTGGTGGCCAGGGTTGAAGCGTGAGATTTCTGAGTTTGTAGGAAAATGTTTGACTTGTCAACAAGTGAAGGCGGAGCATCAATTGCCGTTAGGTTTGTTACAACCAGTAAAGATTCCTCTTTGGAAATGGGAGCGAATAACAATGGATTTTGTTAGTGGGTTACCTTTAACACCTACTAAGAAAAATTTTGTATGGGTAGTAGTTGACCGATTGACGAAGACTGCTCATTTTCTTCCGGTTTGTACGGATTATTCATTACAGAAATTGGCTAAGCTGTATGTATCTGAAATCGTGAGGTTACATGGGGTACCGGTGTCTATTATATCAGATAGGGATCCTAGATTTACATCACGATTTTGGAAAGCTCTGCACGAAGCCTTGAGGACAAAGTTGAACTTCAGTACAGCTTTTCATCCTCAGTCAGATGGTCAGTCGGAAAGAGTAATTCAGATATTGGAAGACATGTTAAGAGGATGTGTAATTGACTTCAGAGGTAGTTGGGAGGATTTTCTACCATTGGCAGAATTCGCGTATAACAATAGCTATCAGTCTATCATTCAGATGGTAGCCTATGAGGCGTTGTATGGTCGTAGGTGCCGTACTCCTACTTGTTGGACTGAATTGGGCGAACGACAGATGTTGGGTCCTGAATTGATATCTGAAACCGAAGAAAAAGTAAAAGTTATTCGAGCACGGTTAAAGGAAGCTTTGGATAGATAGAAGTCGTATGCAGACCTGAAGCGGAAGGATATTGAGTTTGCTATGGGAGAGCAGGTCTTCCTGAAGGTCTCACCTTGGAAGAAAATTTTCAGATTCGGAAAGAAGGGTAAGTTGAGCCCTAGGTTCATTGGGCCTTATCGTGTGACGAAGCGAGTTGGTCCAGTGGCTTATCAGATTGAATTACCTCCGGAGTTGAGTCAAATTCATAATGTTTTCCATGTTTCTATGCTGAGACTCTATAGATCGGATCCATCTCACATATTACCGGTAGAGGAAGTGGAATTGAAATCAAACTTGTCTTTTGAGGAAGAACCAGTGGAAATTTTAGACCGGGATGTTAAAGTGCTAAGAAATAAGACTGTGCCGTTGGTCAAAGTTTTATAGCGTAATCACGGAGCGGAGGAAGCTACGTGGGAGCCTGAGGATGCAATTCGACAACAATATCCTCACCTCTTTTAATCAGGTAAATTTGGAGGACGAAATTTTCTTTAAGGGGGGTAGAATTGTAACATCCTAAATATTTAAAAAATCATTATGTTGCTAAATGTTAGTTCGGGTTTACTTGGAGTTAAAAAAAAAATTAGTTAAGTGTACTTAGAGTAAAGAAATTAGGCGACCTCGAAACTTAAGTTAATTAAGTACTAAAAGATGGCATAAGATGAGCTAGTGACAAGGTGGTGATGGCGCCATAAGTTGGACATGAGGGAAGGAGTTCGAATCACCTAGCATGCAATTAGGAATTTTTATTTTTTTGCTTTAGCTTAAGCATGTGTCGGCAAGGGATAAGGTTAGGATGAGTTGGATTGTTTTATTTTGGTAAGAAGACTAAGGATTTGGAAAGCTAAAGAAAAAGGCTTGAATTGGGGATTTTGTCTCTTCAAATAAGGAAAAGGAGGAGGATAAGGCTTAAGTATAGGGAGATGTTTTGGAAACTCCCTAATAGCCTTTTACCATTGCATTTGACTGACATAGAGGCTAGGGGGATGGCCGATTTTGTAAGCTTGGATGTTAGGAGAACACATCCATTTTGGTCATTTAGGCAAAATGTATTTTCTCTCCATCTATCTTTCTTTCTAGTCGAAATTTGCCAACATACTTGAGTAAGCAATTCATTTTTTTTAGCCATTCTCTTTTGACCATTTCGGTTTTTGAAACTTTTTCTCTCCCAAAACTTTTCTTCTCATTGTGACCAAAAGCACTTAGGCAAGCAAAGATTCTTCTTCTTTTATTTTTCTCACTTCTCCTCCTCAATGTCGAATGCACTTTTCTCTTAAACTCCATTCTCTTTTCTTCTCTTTTCTTTCTCTCTAGAAACCGAACCATATCATTCCATTTGCCCATTCTTTCATTTTCTTTTTCATTAAAGTCTCTCCAATACTTTCATACATGGCCGAATGTTAACTTGTTCTTGTGCCAAAATTTCTTTAATTTTCTTTGATCACAACCGATTTCCTTTAATCATACATAATTATTCTCACTCAATTTTCTTTCTAATCATGAGCATTAGTGAGATTTTGGTGGATAAAAACTCAAGGTGTTCTTGAATATTTTTTTGGAACTTTGGAATCGATTTCAAGAATTAAGGTAAGGAGATTTTCTTTTAAGGGTTCTTATTTTATTTATTATATTAGTATATTTAGTTATTAATCTATTTCGTTTTAGGGACATAATCGCTCGATCGTTTCTTCGAGGAACGAAGATAATCGTGGTAAGCCAAATCTCAAATCTTATAAATCGTTAGCCATATTTCGATACTTATAAGTTGGATTAACGATCTTATGTCTTTAGAGACATTCAAGATAGAAAAGGCGATCCATAGTCTTGAAAGAGGCGGTTCCACTAATCCCCTAAGTATAAGCGAAGAAATTTTTGAGAATCGAGATTTTCCACCGGGTTGTAGACCTTCAACTGAGGAGAATCAATTGTTCGAGGTTATTTGTACTCCCGAGCCTTTGTTCGTTCGTGGATTCTCATCGGGCAACGAATCAACAATCGAGGAGAAACCAAAAATAGAAGTGGTTCAAAATCAAAAGGGTAAAGATTTAGATCGTTTACCAATAGTGTATTTTTTGATAAATGAAAGTGTTCTAATGGTTCGTGTTACGTTTAGGTGTTGACGAGCGGGAAGGTTTAGTACTCACGATATCAAGGTGTGTAACTTCACACTTATCTTGGGTTAGATGTCATACCGTAGTATTGAGCAAAATCGTAAAAACGATAAAATTGGTACAATACGTAATAATTGGTATTTTTGGTGAAATTACATGAAAACGATTAAAATTGTGAAAATTACGAAAATGCCCTCGATGAGTTAGTGGGTAAAATGTAAATTTTATGTGTCATGTGTAAATGGGCCGAAATCTATACTAGATCGTAAAATGGACCGAAATCCCTGATAGATTGTTAAATGGGCCGAAATCTCTGCTAGATCATTAAATGGGCCGAAATCCCTGATAGATTGTTAAATGGGCCAAAATCTATACTAGATCGTTAAATGGGCCGAAATCCCTGATAGATTGTTAAATGGGCCGAAATCTTTGCTAGATAGTTAAATGGGCCAAAGTTGCTAGATTGTTAAATGGGCTAAATGATATTTTGTATTATGGGCCTTAATAAAAATCTGAAATATTGACTCACATGGAAATTGGGCCTTTTGCAAAAATCATCATAGGTGTATAGACTATTTTGCATACATGTTGCATGGGATGGGATTAATGATGAAGAGAAGAAAGGCCTGTTTTCAAAATCTAGTTTGGTGGCTTTGCCACAAAATAATTAAATGGCTTATTGCCTCTAGTTCGGTGGCTTTGCCACAAAATAATTAAATGGCTCATTGCCTCTAGTTCGATGGCTCTGCCACAAATATTTTAATGGCTCAATGCCTCTAGTTCGGTGACTTTGTCACAATCTAGTTCGGTGGCTCTGCCACAAATATAAAAATGGCTTTATGCCTACGATTGGTGTGTTGGCGGGGTGGGTTGACTTGATCCCCAGGTGTGATGGTTGGAATGCGGGTGGTGTGTAGGTGATGGAAATTAGGTTTGGGTGGGAAATTTCATTTTGCATACATTTCGGTTTTACATTGCTAAATGTTTATGGGCTCAAGCCCAAAATAATGACTTGATGATCTGGCCTAGTGGATAAAGTAAGTGAGTTATACACTGAGTTCTGAGTAACTCACTCCCTCAAATTTTTCATCTCAGGTAATGGAAATTGACGTGGACTTGGGCCGAGGATGACTTCGTGAGGCCATACTGCAAACATGGGTTTAAATAAACTTTGAACTTTTGATAAGTACTTTCTTTAATTTGCTATTTTGGGTATGATGTAATAAGGCCTCTTTTAATATTTTATGGATTTTTATGTGTGGATGGATTTAAATTATGTTTTAGATACTTAATATGGGCTTATATTTATCTTATAATGTTTTCTAAAAATACTTTGGGTTTTTTTTTTAAACATATGAAATCCTTTATCTATTCTTATTTTTAAATACTTTGAACTCTTATAAAAATTACTTTATGGTTTTGATAATTAAATATTAATTGATGAGATTTTCAACTAATGTTTCTCAAGTACATCAAACTTAATTTTTTTTTCTCTTGGTTTTTATTAAACTCTTTTTCAAAAGGGTTTTGAAATACCAATTCACCTAAATTATTGAGATAGTTCGATCTATATAACAAACCAAATCTCATCTTAATGCATAGGCCGGGTTTGGGGTGTTACAAAAAAGATGGTGGAATTCTAATTCTATTGAAATTTTGGTGAAAAGCGAGATATGAAATCTAGTTAGGAAATAATTGAGTCAATTTTTAGGGTTTGTAAACCCTGGGGGCATCACTTGCAATTTACTCAATATTTTGTCAAAATTTGAAATTAAAATGGATAGGGAAAGGATGCGAAGTCTCAATCTCAAGTTCACAAGGGAGAAACTAATGCTTTAACCATTGGGCTATCCACCATTTCTTGTCTAGTTTCTAGTCCCAACAATATATATTTTGTGTTTTGCTAAAATCTCAAAATTAAAAGAGAAAGAGGGACTCAAACTTGGGTAAGCAGGGGGAGAGACTAACGCTTAACCATTAGGTTGTTGTCCATTTCTTGCTAAATTTTATCCCCAATAGTATATATTTCAGTGTGACTTTTATCCTAGGTTGCTGAAAACAAAAGGAAAAGAAATGGGAGAAGGGTGACTCAACCCTTGGCTTCTGAGGATTTATTTATTTCGGCCTCAACTTATATATTCTTTATTAGCTTACACATTTACTCAATTTTTTATTAACTTATTTAACTTTATAGTTCTTAACACATTCCACTTTAGTTTATATATAATAATTAATACTCATAGCCAAGTCTCACTATTAATATTTTAATTCATTTCACTCCTTTTTCCAAATAGGTCCTAACTCAATTTAAAACACACTATTTTCAAATTAAACCTCGTAATCAAGTTTCGTTTTAGCTTAATTAATATAATAATACTTGGTTTTATTATTTTAATGCTTTAATTAATTATTTATGACCTTAATATTGGTATCCGTTTCAAACCCTCAATTTATTTACAATACACAAAGATAACCTTATAAATTAGGGTGACTGCTCTTGGTTTTTGTAAACCCGATTCTTCTAACTCATTTTTGTGGTGTGAAAATTCTCCTTTCCTTAAAAAAAAATTTGTCCTCAAAATTTCCTTAGTGACACATCAACCGCTTGGCTAACAAATCTATTATCCTCTTTTCAAACCAATCATCAAGCTTTTGTTGCGCAATTCTGATTCCTATGAACCTCTACTAGACCTTTTTGAAGATCATATTCACTACCAAGGATTGTCCTTCGGTAACTTCACTAACATTTTCCTCTACCCCAATTTCTCAGTTTTAACAGAAACACTATCGTTTCTCTTAGTATAAGGTTTTTCAATAGTTTTCAAATATAAGTTCAAGCATTAGCTATTTCCTGATTGTTTGTAGTCTAACGATCATAGTTTATCTAAAGTTTCAAGAGCTGCAGTACCTAAAGTAGAACTAGCATCGAGTTTCGATTTAATTTCCTACAAAAAATCAATTTGTTTTTCAAAAAAAAAAACCTATGGCATGATTTTTCCCAAAATAAACCTTTTTCAATGCATGCATGTAGACTTACTCAAATTTCCATAATCCGAGTTTTGCAAACTTGGCTCTAATACCACCAATGTAACCTCTCCAACCCATCTTAGATATTAGACCCGAATTCAGAATATTACATTAGCCACCAAAATGTCCCAGTAAGATATCAAAGTTTTCAAAATAGTTATTTTAAAACATTTGTTTATCTTAGAAGAAAAGCTTAGCCTATTTTCAAGAAAACTCACGGGTTAACAAAAAAAAAAAAAGGATTAAGTAAAATATTTTCCTTGTAAAGGAGACTACTTTTGAAAGCTTAGCTAATTATCAATTTATTTATTCTTCCAAAACTTATTTAAAATCTAGTAGCAGGAAAATAATATTCAACTTAGTTTTAATTAAGAAAATCAAAATTATTTTGTGCATATTTACTTTTAATGCATGTTCAATATCCTAAATTCAAGTCAAATATCATGCTTAATAAACCCTAATCTTAGGTCCAATGTCACAATTTAAATAAAGTGATACAATTCCAGAATAACAAGAATTATAAAAATTTCTAAAATACTTCTATATAATAAAAACGGTTCTGTGCCCTCTGAATATCGCATCCACATCCTAACCTATTGGGTTATCTGTTAAGATGATAAATAAATAGAGTGACTTTAATAAGCTCAGTGTGCGTTCAATCACAAGAAAATCATTGTGAAACAATAAACATAGTATACCAGACACAATTCTTAGCATAAACACATTCGTATAGCAATTCACAATTTCAAAGAACCGGTTTATCAGAACAACAAATCACTATAATATTTTAAAATTCACAGTGTTGAGTGCACATGGTTATGAATTTCAATGCTTCAGTTTACCAGATAAGGGTCCTACCAATCGCTACGCACCACACTATCAGTTCCTTAGAACTCATCTAGCCTTTCAACTCTGGGTTGTGGATTAACCACCATTGATTTGTAGATAAACTGCCACTTGTTACGGATGCACAACATAATTGTAGATAAAAGTTACCTCTGGGTTTGTAAAAATTATAGGTAAACCACCAGTACACTACAGGAAAATAGGGCTTTAGCGGGCGTTTTTAGTGGCGTTTGAACAAAAAATGCTACAAATATTATACATTAGCGGCGTTTGAAATAAAACGCCGTAAAAAACTGGGCAATAGCAACATTTCTGGTCAAAATACCGATAAAAACAAAGAAATAGCGGCGTTTGGTAACAAAACGCCGCGAAAAACTGAGCAATAGCGGCGTTTCCTATAAAACACCACAATAGATCGAGATATAGCGGCGTTTTTATAGAAAACGCCACTAAAGGTCAGAAATAGCGGCGTTTTTCATAAAAATGCCGCTAAAAGTTTAATTATCTCAAAACTCAAACGGCGCCGTTTTAGTCCTCGTTTAATAATTCAATGTAAAAATTGTAAAAATACCTAATAATAGCGGTGTTTTTATTAAAAATGCCACAAAAGGTTAGAGATATAGCGGCATTTTTACAGAAAACGCCACTAAAGGTAGGAAATAGCGATGTTTGTAGTAAAAATGCCGCTAAAAATCTAATTATCTCAAAACGCAAATGACGCCGTTTTGGTTCCCTTTTAATGATTCAATATAAAAAATTGTAAAAGGCCCAATAATAGCGGCATTTTTATTAAAAACGCCACAAAAAATCAAATTGTTTCAAAACTAGAACGGCGCCGTTTTGGTCCTCATATAATAAATCAATATAAAAATTATTTTATTTTGGGGTTTACTGTTTAGGGTTTATAATTTAGGGTTAGTAGTTTAAGGTTTAGTGTTTTAAGTGTAGTGTCGTGTAGGTTTGGGGTTTACTATTAAGGATTTAAGGGTTTAGGGTTTAGAGATTTAGAATTTATATTTAATGGTTTAAGGGTTTAGTGTTTCGTGTTTTGTGTTTCGGGTTTTGGGTTTAAAGTTTTAAGATTTATGATTTTGTATTTAAGGGTTTAATGTTTTAGTGTTTATGGATTAGAGATAAAAAATGTACATATATTTAGGGGTATAAAACCCTAAACCACTAAACCCCTAACCTTTAATCCACAAACTTTAAACCTTAAAACCTTTTAAACCTTAAATTATTAAATCTTAAACCCTAGACCTAACATCATACACACTGCTCTCGAAACACTAAACCCTAAATATGTACCCCTAAATTAATATATAGTGTAGGGTACTTTAGTAGGGGATATAGTTTAATGGTTTAAGGTTTAGAGGGTTTTAGGATAATTAGTGTCATTGTTTTATGATTTAAATGTTAGGGGATATAATTTAGGGTTATGAATAATTCAAACTTTTTATGGTTAAGGCTCAGAGGTTATTGTTTTGTGGTTAATTTAGGGTTTAGGGGGTATAGTTTAGGGTTTAGAGGATATAAGTTTAGGATTATGAGAATATAGTTTAATGGTATAAAGTTTAGGGTTTTGATTAATTAGTGTTCATAATATTAGGTATTTTGATTATTTAATAATATTATAAAATATAGAGAGTAAATCTATACTTTATTATTAGTGGCGCTTTTATAAAAAACGCCACAAAAGGTATGAATTACCGGCGTTTTTTAAAAATGCCACAAGGTTATGTCAATTAAATGTCGCCGTTTTTATCTTTTATTAGTGGCACTTATTAAAAAAGGCCACAAAGAGCAGTGAAGGAAACGCCATCGTTTTACTTTCTAATTAGTGGCGCCTTTAACAAAACGCCAGAAATATGTTCGTTTTACTGATGTTATTAGTGGCGTTTTATCCCAAAACGCCACAAATTTGAGAAAAACGACTGCGTTTTTGATTATTTATTTAATGGCGTTTATTTAAAAGTGCCGCAATAGGGATAAATTTTATGCTGAAATGACGTCGTTCTGTTTACATCCATTTCTGCTATCTCCCGATTTTAGCAAATCCCTAATTTCAAATACTACTTCCTGCTATCCCAAATTTTTCTCAAACTTTTGCAAATACCTAATTTTGGCTATCTCCCTGATTTTTTCTCTTCCTCGATTTTTGCTATCTCCCCAAATCCCTAGTTTCTTCATCCCATTTATCAATCCCCTCCGAATCCCTAAATTATTCTTCGACTTTGTTTGTAAGCTCTTTTATTTGAAAATTACAAGGTTTGCATTTGTTTGCATTTGAAAATTACATTATCGCTCTTTTATTTGAAAATTACATTGGCTGCAAATTTCTGCTTGGTTGCATTTGTTTTGTTAATAGCAGTTTGTAATTTGGTTATCCCTAGACCCACGCTTCAATTTTTCAATAGACTAGGAAACTAAATAATGTAAGTTTTGAAACCCTAAACTTGAAATTAATTTCTACTTGAGTGATAATATTTCAAGTTTTATTCGGTTTCTGTTTTCTGTCCTGTTGCTTGTTATTGTGTCTCATCTACCGAGTCCCTAATTTGTTCTTCCATTACTGACATTCAAACAGGTTGAAAATTTAGTCCTTGATTATTCTAATAGATATCTTCTTTCTTCCTCTAATTCTTTAGGTGCTATGAATTCTAATCACGGGCTTCAACTTCAGGCTCCCATCGAAGACAAGGTAATATGTTTTTTTTCATAACTCTTCCATTTGAACTGGGATATATGCTATTTCTTTTTCAAGTACTTGACTACAAACTACAAATAATTGGTGGGTTGCGTTGGTTTTTTTTTCTCCGAGGTTTTTAACAAAGAGATGATTCTTATTTGACAGGTTGAGTTTGAGCAAACCAAATTAAAAGAAAAAAAAGTAAGAAAGTTTGAACTTTTTAGTAGTCTTTAAGTTATCAAATTACATCCAAGAATTATCTAAAAGGATTTGATCATTGCATTTCCGTAAATGAGGATGTCTAGACATCTGCAGTATCATTCATCCATGTCTATTATTAGTGTTCACTGATGCCCAGAATTCATTATTGATTCAAAAATGATTTTGATTTGATGAATTTAGTGTATAATTTTCTACTATACTTAAGGATCGATGGTTGGACATGCTGTCTCCCAATAAAGTTTTGAAAGCTCAATTCTGCTATTTTAAAAGAAGCACATTACAGTAAGTTGAGACATCACTTTGTATCCCATAAGAGAAGGTAAGAAAAAATGGATGGCGAATGATTTTAGCTTTTAAACTCTTATGTTCATCATATATTACTTTGTTCATCTTTGTTTCAGAATACCCTATTCATGGGTTTCTTTAAACAATCTTGATGGTGAGCCAAAGCTGAGGTGAGCAGCAGTTAGTTCCAATAATGTTCATTGAAAAAGATGATATCAAGCTTTTGGCACTGTATTAGATGCAGTATCAGAACCCAGCAACTTAATGTGTTTCTCTTTGCCCTTGCAAATAACAATTATATTGTTTCATTTAAATGGATGACTCAGTTTGAGCTATATAAGTTAAGTTTTATTTTAATAAATTGCTTATATGTTTTGTGGTGGTGTTCCCTCAGCCCATAAATTTCCTCTGCTTTTCTATTTAGAGTTTTCCTTGTTAAATTAATGTTTTCTTAGTATTATGGAAGATAAAAATACAGTGACAAACTGACTAAGCATAAACTCAACCAAAACTATCGTTTTTCTTTTTAATTGTAAAATTAATTTATTAATTTGAAAATTTACTTGATTTGATGATAAAATTCTGACTTTGAAAGTCTAGGGTTGACATTTACTTGCTTTGCATTTTCTTTGTTTCTCTCTTTCTTGGATCTTCTTTTGTTTTTCTTACTGGTACATATCCTCTTTTTCCCCTTATTTATTTGATTGTTTTAATTGACATTCTTTCTAATGTTTGAAAGAACAAAAGTTTGCATATGCTATTGAATAAATGTTCTATGTTCTAAACCATGTTATCTGACTGCTGAAACTTTAGGCATTTAAATGCTGCAAATTATCATGTCTGAAGTTGGTATTTGGATAACTTTTCTATATATTATAAATTATGATGTCTGAATGGTAAATAGATGATGTTCAAATGCTGAAATTTTGTTTGAACTCTTGCATCTCTATTAAGGTTTGAGTAAGTAATAGATGAGATTGTAATTGATTTTAATTGATTGAGGTTTTGAATATACATATGTGTATGTATAATAAAAGTAATAGGTATTTAAAAAATGATATAAAATAAGAATACTAATTTGAATATATGTGTAATACATATACATATATTTGTATAAAATTTCATATTAATGTTTAATAATGTATGTGAATAGACTTTTTGTTTTAATAAATTTCATATGTATTTGTTACAAATTTGTATTGAGAAAGGTATCCGTACTTTGAAAGTGAGTAGAATTGAAGAGGACTTAGACCGACTACTGAATTGACTATTTTTCTTTCAGTCAAAGAATGTGAGTATTAGTTTTTAGTAAATAGCATTTTGTAAATAATCAATGCCATTTGTTAATTCATATGTTGTTTGTATTTCAGTTACTACTTCCTACTGCTCCTGTAACTGTTGGATTTGATTTTGTGGTAATAACTTAACAGGTATAAAATCATTATTATTCTTATTTATACTCATTTTGCTGATTTATATTCATTTGATAGAAAAACATTAGATACCCACTTGTTCGTCAAGATTATTAATCTTTTGTTTTTCTGACTGTAGAGGCTGCTTCTTGGTGAGAGTGGAGTAAACCATCTTCTTGAAATTATTAAGGTACGTTTTAGTTCAAAATTCAGATCAATAACAGTTATATCATGATGAATTTGTCCAAATTGCTGTCCAAATTGCTGTTTATTATCCTGCTTGTTGGTATATATGCTGTTTATTATACTAGTGTCCAAAAAAAAAAAGGTTCAAAGTATATAGGCTGGAAACCTAACGGGTTGCCTTATATCTCACTGTAAGATATAACGGATCCTCCCCAGGTGTAACAATGCCACGTATGATGAATCTTAAAAAATTTATGTTCAAATTGATGTCCAAATTGCTGTTTATTATCCTGCTTGTTGGTATATATGTTGTTTATTATACTGCTGTCGAAAAAAAAAGATTCAAAGTATAAAGGCTGGAAACCTAACGGGTTGCCTCATATCTCACTGTAAGATATAATGGATCCTCCCTAGGTGTAACAATGCCACGTATGATGAATCTTAAAGAATACATAACTTACATAACTTGCAGGAAAAATGCCTAGAAGACGATTACGATATTTAAGTATTGTCCATAATACTCCAAATTCAGAAGAAGCAAATAGTGAATAGCAAACTATTGTTGGATCTTCTAGTCAGCCGGACATAGATGACGAGCCTGTAGAATTTCAAAGTAATGTTAAGTTTATTTTACATGCATGTTGAATTTTATTATTGATTCATTTTTCAATTTTAATATAATAATATATCATTTTTCAGCTGAAGGTGGTGGGACGCGCAGAGGTCGGGGATGTATATTGCTTAAAGATTTATACGACTTAGAGCCTGTCGAGCTTGTTAAAGTAAGGAGAAATAATCATGACTAGCCTGTTGGATCTGAAGCTCGATTGTTAGCAGGCTATTTGGGTATTATAGCACGAAATGCCAATATGTTGCCCATTAACTACGAATCATGGCATCACATGCCTGATGCCAACAAAAATCAGGCTCTCGATAATATTAAGGTAACAAAACGTGAATGTAATTTATAATACTTTGATTTAACTTTTTTATATTAACTTTTTAAACTTTTTTTTGTTCAGGAGAGATTTGTTTTAGAGGTCTCTGATGACTATGTTAAGAAGACATTGGGTAAAAAATGGAGAGACAATAAAAGCACGCTAAAAAAACAATATTTTAAGAAAGAAATAAGCCTCGACGAAAAATTAAGAAATGTTCCGCCGGGAATGTTGAGGTACAAATGGGAAGATCAAGTTAGATTATGAAATTCAAAGAAAGGAGAGGTATTATGTATTTCTAAAGTCCTATAAATTTTTCAGTTTATAGTATTTACTATATACATAATTCAAATTCCATTATGTAGGACTGTGAGCGAGTTGGAACAAGCAGCAGATAGAAACAAAAATTCACGCACATGGCAGGTTGCAGAAGTTTTGCTTGTGCAACTGAGGCCGAGGTATTATAATTTATTAATTCTTTTAAATATTAATGACTTTATACTATTAAATTATATTTTTTCGCTATAATGTAGGAAGCTTAAATGCGGTCAAAAGTTGGACGCCTTGACTTTTTGACATTACGCTATAGGAAGAAGGATGGATGTCCGATGACATCCAAGTCAGTAAATTTTGGTATATTTACTTAATAAAATTTCATTTATTATAAATATTTATAATGTTTAATTATAATAATTTAACTTGTCGTTTGTAGTTTTAAATTTATAATTTAAAGTTATGTTGCATTCCTTCTTATTATATATTTCGTTTCTAACTCTTTCATTGATTTATTAGGATAAACTAAAGGAGAAGAAGTCGGAGTATGAGGCGGCTGCTTTGACTGATAGTTCTATTAATCTCGAGGATATTGATAATAGAATTATTACTGATATTTTGGGTCTTGAAAGGTACGACTGCTTCGATTGATAGTTCTGTTAATCTTGAGTATATTTATAACAAAATTATCACTGATGTTTTGGGTCTTAAAAGGTATGGTCGGGATCGATGTCAAGGATCTGGTGTTACCCCGACCCAATATTTTGGATCCGGCTCCTAGCAATATATGCCTTCCGGGGGTCAATCTCGTGCTAAAGTTCAGAGACTAAAAGACCAGCTAGCTCAGATGCAAGCCAGCACAGTTGAGCAAATTTCTCAACTTAGAGCGGAGGCAGCAGTGAGGAAGGCAGAGGCAGCAGCGAGGGAGGCGAAGGCAGCAGCGAGGGAGGCAGAGCAGAACAGAAAGTATGAAGAACTCAAGCTACAGCTTCAGACTATGTGAAGATGTTCCAGCAGTCGCAGAGGCCGCCATCTTAGACATTTGTTTTCTTGTCGTAAGATGATTTTTAACATTGTTACATTTAACATTATTGTAAGAATATTTTCATTTATAATTCATTTATTAATTTATATCATATATCTTTTATTTATTTTCAAATATCATTTAGAATTAATGCATTTGGTGTGATTTTTATGCTACATTTGCTATTTTGGGTTGGAATTATATACTATATTTGCTGTTATTGGTTGGTTTTAGTGCAGGAGGGGTATGTTATTGAACAAATTGTACATTCCAAATATGTACAAATTAGCGGCATTTTTGAAAAAAGCACCACTAAAAGTCACTATCTTTAGCGGCGTTTGTAAAAAAAGCGCCGCTAAAAGTCATGACCTTTAGCGGCGTTTGTGGGAAAAGCACCAGTAAAAGTCATGAATTTTAGCAGCGTTCGTGGGAAAAGCGCCGCTAAAAGTCATGATATTTAGCGGCATTTTTTGGAAAAGTGCCGCTAAAGGTCATCATCTTTAGTTGCATTTTTTTTCTCATAAACGCCGCTAAATTTTGCTGTGTTTGATTTAGCGGCATTTTTTGCGGCACTTCTAAAAGTGTCGCAAATACTTTTAGTGGCGCTTATAAATGCCGCTAAAGGCCAAAAAAATGCCGTTAAAAGTCTGTTTTGGTGTAGTGGTATTTTTAGTTAAAAACATTTGCAAAAAAATTGCCACTTGGTTTGTGACCGAACCACATATTTGTAGTTACTGCCACTTAATATGGGTGCACAACATATTTGCAAATTAAACAAACTGTCACTTGGTTTATGATTGAACCACATACTTGCATACTACCAATTCTTGTGGGTGTACAACATATTTGCAAATTAAACAAATTGCCACTTGGTTTATGAATAAACCATATTGTTTTTAGATTATTAAAATGTCACTCTTCTTCTGTACATATCAGCCCACCCCATGCAATGCAGTACGACATGCTTTGTAATAGAATAAATTAACACTAGCAGTAATCACGCTTAACATGTATTCGGTTTATCACTAGCAGTTAACATGCTTAAATGTATTCAGTTTATGACTAGCAGTTAACATGCTTTAATAGGTATTCGATAGGGTGGTGGCAATATTAACACTAACAATTTATTTATTTAACAATGACGGTAGCATGTAATATATGTTTCACATACAGTATTTGTAATACCCCTAACTCGTCTCTGTTACCAGATTAGGGTTACAGAGTATTACCGTACAAATCAAAACGTTTAACTTCTAAATAAAAATAATTATGCAACTTAATATTAACAACTAGTAACTCAATATAATTATAGTAAAAGTACACTTTCGAGCCTTAAACCGATCCTTCTGGGCCCTAAAAATAACTTGGAAACAATCAGGGATTAATTTGAAGTAAAATAAAAGACTATAGGAAAATATGAAAATTTGGGCATGTAACACCCCAAACCTGGCCCATACGTCATGACCGGATCTGGTATGCTACGGGTTGAATGTTGAAAGCTTTTCTTTGAAGGGTTTTGAAAATCTCAGTTTATTTTAACCGATTAATCATTAATTGTGACATTTTTGAAGAAATTTTAACTTTATGTTGAACATCTTTGGAAAACCCATTTTCCTTTCACTTTATAATTAAGACTTTGAAAACATAAGTTTATAAGGCGTAACATAAAAAATATATAGTTCGATCACCTAAGTTATGGAGGCCTTATTACAAAAATAATCCCAAAATTGAAACGTAAAGAAAAATCGAAAATAGCCTATGAAGATAAAAGACTTGATGGCCCTCGAGTCCGCCTCGGCTCCCATGTCTACGATCTCTCGCTCATCCGAAAAGTTGGAAAAATAAAGGGTGAGTCACCAAGACTCGATGTGAAAATCCGAAAACACATAAAACCTTGAGGCCCACAAACACATTATGGTCCTTGGCCCATACACAATGGCAACAGAATATTTACATGCAACATGTCCCATCCCAAACCTAAGAGTCCATCCTCTACACACCCCCGTACAAACCATCACACCGTGGGGATTTCTACAATCAACCCTTCATCCGCTACATACCATATCGACAGCTATGCTGCCTGTCATAAAGACCGATCACTATGTGACCTATGTAGTAAAGCCACCGATCGCCATGCAACCTTAATAATACATTGTAGTATTTCGACAGCTGTGCTGCCTGTCATAAAGACCGATCACTGTGTGACCTATGCGGCAAAGCCACTAATCGCTATGCGACCTTCTTCCCCTTCATCATATCAATCCCATCTCATGCATACATACATGTAAGAATCAGAACATTATACTATCTAAACAGATCACAGACTTTCACATACTCCGATACATATAGAGAAGTTTCTATGATTATGTACCTGGCATCCTTTGCCTACCATTTCTGGGTAATACGACTGTTCATACAACCTCATTTTTTAACTTTTAGCCCATAACATACATATAATACAGATTAACTAGTGTGATAGAGATCTACACACCTGATTACTGACAAGACGATACTGTCTAAGTCGACACAATTAGAAGCCGATACGACTACTAATAGTCTAAGGTTTTGTTCTGAAGCCGGTCCACAACCCGGTGGCCAATCCCAAACTACTGACACCGTTCGCTTCTTAAACTTAGGGATTGGTTTAACAGATCCAATCCCCTCCTTCGCCTGATCGATATTTGATTCCATCAAAAGACCTTATCAGTTGCTACCATCATAACATATGGTTAAGATCACCATTACGACAGCGAATCTAACGGAAATCTAAAGAGAACCCCTTACCTTGAAATTTGAAAAGAGAGATATGAGGTTCAGAGACTAACGGTTCTGACTTTTAGATATGTGATCTATTTCACTTCTCGAATGTCGCCCAACCCGTAGACACAAGAAACCAACAATCCATTAGCCTTTTGGCTTTGTCTTCTAAAAATCGAAAGAGAAAGAAAAAATAAAAAAATAGATCAGAAGAAATCGACACCTACCTTTACAAAGAATTTGGAAACCCCTTGAAGATTTCGGCTTAATGGAGAAATCGACACAAGAGGAAAAAAAATGAAGAAGAGAGTGAAATAAGAGGTTTCGACTTCTGAAGAAATCAAAAGAAAAGATTGCAGAGATTGACTGGGGTTTTGACTTGTAGAAGAGAACAGATAATGAGAGAAAAGATTAAGAGAATGGGGTTCAAATACGAAATTAAAGAGATATCCCCACTAATTAAAGAGAATTTTGGCACCTACCTCTCAAAAGTCGAAAATGCCCTTTCCTCGAACTAAAAGCTATTCAATTAATGAGAGAAATTTAGGCACCCCTCTGGTATACTGAAACCAATTTCTTCCCTCCTCCAAGAGATGGAAATTCGGCCACCACTGGCTGTTCAGCAGATAACTCCTATTATTTCTCCCTTATCTTTATCCATTCACACCTGCAAAAGAGGCCTAAATAACACCACCTCTTCCTTCCTATCCAAGTCATTTAATCCCTCCTAATTTTAAGCCTTATTTTTGTCCCACTTGCTCATTCTTTAAGTGCCAAAAATAGCCCAAATACATGGGCTCCAAGCGGCCATAACTTGGGCCTTTTTACCTGCTAATGATGCCACCTTATAGCTCCTTTGCAGCTCCCCTTGCTACTGGGCCACAAGGCCATTTTGTAATTTAAACCACAGATACCATCTTTTAAACCCTATAGTGTCCAAACAGAAAATTTAGCAAAGGCCTCGGCCCTATCCTGAGCCCAATCTAGACCCCTAACACTCTAATTAACACATTACACATAACCACACATTAAACGCATAGGTCCATTAATTCAGGATGTTACAGGGCATGGCCATGTGGCCAGGCCATGTGACATAGACCAGACCATGTGACCTCCCATGTGGGTACTCAAAATAGGGTCACACGGTCGTGTCACAGGCCTTGTACCAAACTATGTGTGTATTCGATGTTGGGTCACACGGCCGTATTATAAACCGTGTTAAAGATTGACTTGGGACACACGACCATATCTTAGACCATGTGAATCTTGCACCTAAAACAATAAAGACACACGACTGTGTGGAGTGGCCGTGTGACCGCCCATGTCCTAGGCTGTGTGCTCCAATTTTAGCCCTTAAAACAAGCCATCTCAAAACCTACTCTTGCACACCAAGACATACAATTTCACATACATTCATATGATCAAAATACACTTCAAATTCACTCAAAATATACCAAATCAATCATCTTATAAGTTCTAAATAATATGTCATTGAAAGGCACCACAATTCACACACCAAAAACCATTCAAGAACAAAATTTCAATATCAAACATCAATCTTATAAATTCAAATGTAATAATTTAAAATGGAATACAAACTTACCTCGACAAAAATAATTTGTAAAATGAAACCGATGACTAATCCGACACCTTAGCTTGGAAGTTTCCTCGAAAGCACATTAGAAAACTCCTTCACAATTGGAACTTGGCTAATATCCCTTCTTGATTCAAATGAATCCATAATATAAACCAAATAAGCATCTATTCCTTTAACCAACAACTCTATGGATGATACTAAAAATTATTCTAGCCACCAAACTGGTCTGTTCGCTAGGCATCAACACTTCTTTGCTTTTAACAGTTAACAAATGTACACCTTTAGCACGTTAATCAACTAAAGAATTATGTTTGGTCGACCAATCTAATTCGATAATTGTAATGACCTGAAATTAGGCTCATTGGGCCTTATGCGTAGGAGTGTTTAAAATTTTTGAGAACAAGAGAACGGCATTATTTCAAGTTGGACTTATTAGGAAGGTGATTTTAGAAAGTTTCGGGGTTTCTAGGAAGTTTCAGGTTCAAGTTAGGCTATAGGAAAATTTTTGTGTTTAGGCACTTAAAGGGGAGAAGGTAAGTTGTGTCAAGGCATAAGGGAATAAGTGAGTATTTTGCTAACACAAGTGGAACACATGATGGAGTAGTGTGGCGTCAAGTGGAGAGCATGAAGGGAAAGGGTTTGAATCCCATCTAATACAAATTATTTTGACTAATTTTTGTGCTTCTTTCCTAAGTGTCAGCCATGGTTGTATTTATGGTAAGGGAGACTTTTTAATTATGGAAAGATGGATAAGGAAATATGGTAAGGAGGAGTGTAAGGAAAGGAGTAAAAGAAAGGAGTAAGAAGGGGGATATGTTGGCTTATTATGTGGAAGATGTTTTGGAAAGGATATTTTGAGTCAACCATGACCTTTTGTTGTAGTAGGCGCACGGTTTTGTTAGGGAGGGGGAGAGCCGAATTTCTCTTGGCTATTTTGCAAAGCTTTGTTCATTTTGGCATTTTCTTTACCAATTATTTTTTCTCTTGTTTTGGTCAAAATATCTAGTCATTGTTCATCTCGTCCCCTTGTTATGCCGTAAGCCTTAATCCATAATTGTTCATTCTTCTTTGGTCGCCGAAATACTCACATCTTTTGGTCATTTCTCTTTTGGTATTAGCCGAAACTTTAACACTCCTCTTGTTCATCTCTTCTTTGCCTTCTTAGGTTTTGATGGTTGCAAGGCCGAAGCTATTCCTTGCTACTTCCATCTTCTTGGTTTTCTTTTGTTAAGGGCCGAATCAAGCCATCCTTTGATACTACTAATCTTTCTCTTAGCCTTGGTTTCATAAGTTGATTGGTAAGTGAGTGATTAGGCCGAATATTGGTGGTAAGATGTTACTCTTTATTTCGATGTTTTACACCGCTCATGTGATTCTATTTTGTGGTGATGATATCAACTTCCTACTCTTGTGGAAGGGTCTAATATTGGATGAAGGCTAAACCCTTTGGTACATCACTTATTTAATTTAGGAACTCATTGCAATAGCCAAGGTGCAAGGCTGGATTTTAGAACCTAGTAGGGAAGGATCACGATTGTGGGGGGCAAAGAAGAATGGTTCTTTAGGAAATCCAAATATGGTGTGTAATCCCATACCCCTTCCGAATACATGTTTGAAATGGTGTGTAATCTCATACCTCTCTAAATATTTGCATGAAATGTTTTTTGATTCAGTTGAAAGATTGAAAAATCAGAAATCGGTATCTGTGACCACACGGGCGTGCGTATGTTCATAGTGGAAACCATATTTTGCAATGAAACAGTTTTTAGTTAGTAGCAGTGACGTGATTTCAAAAAATCACGAAAAATAGGAGAAAGGGAATTAGAAAGTGAATAAGGTATAGAATTAAATCTTATTGTGTCTATTTTTATATGAAAGAAATAGAGTAGGGAGAGGAATTTTATATTCTGTGATGTTTAAAATTTTAGTGAGACTGGTTCTGAATGACTTTGTGGTTCCCTATTCTGTATTGGAAAAATCATTCAAAATTGTACAAAGTGAATTATGAGTTATAATTTATATGTATAGATTCCTTAGCGAGCCTATTTTCAATAAAAATAAGTGTAAGCAACATATGAAAACTGTACAATAAGATATTTGAATTTAGAGTAGGAGAGGTCAGAATAGTTGGTTAGTGAAACAGGGGAAACTTTAATGAATAAACTGTACTAAATGGCTAAGCCAAAAATTTTGAAAAAATTGTAGTAAGAAGATATATGAGTCTATTTTCAAGGAAAATTCACGGATCTAAATTTTGAGTTTCCTAACTCGAGTTATAGTCAATTTAGTCAAAATGATGCAGATGGACAATTTCAATTTTTTATGCCCCAAATTAGTAGTTAATACCAGGGTTGTGAATTACCGAAATGCCCTTATGGGTCGATTTGTTAAAATGCTTAGTGGGCCGAATTATTATATTGCTTTAATGGGCTGAATTATTATAGGCCGATTCATTAAAAGCATTCAATAGATTAATGGTTGTTATTTATATGTGGATATTTTATGTTATTATGTATGTTGCATGTTACATATTGCATGGGTTGGGAAAAATTGAATGAAGAGAAGTGTAGCCTGGTGGCATTGCCACAAATTCTGATGACAGCTATGTGCCAACCTAAATATGGCTTTGTGTCGTGATTATAGGTTTATGCTAAATGTATTTACCCAAGGCTGTGTGCTGATTATAATACCGTATATGATACTCTGGTAGCTCAACCAAAAATATTATAAAGGGCAACTTGCCTGCGATTGGTGTCTTTGGCGGGGTGGGTTGACTTGATCCCCATAAGTGTGATGGGATGGTACGGGTGGTGTGTAGCAGATGGATTACTAGGATGCGTTGGGTTGCACATATTGCATATATATATATTCAGTTATGTAAATGGGCTTCGGCCCAAGATTATGCCATATAGGCTTAGGCCTAAGATATTGCTAAATGGATTCAGGCCCAGTGGATGACGGTAAGGGGATTATACACTGAGTTCTTGTAACTCACCCCTTTCCTTAACCCTTGCAGGTAATACTCAGTGATGTGGACTTGGGCCATGGATGACTCAGGTGGAGG
Source organism: Gossypium rotundifolium (assembly GCA_025506655.1). Lineage (NCBI taxonomy): Eukaryota > Viridiplantae > Streptophyta > Magnoliopsida > Malvales > Malvaceae > Gossypium > Gossypium rotundifolium. The sequence continues at coordinate 93,849,847 of CP106724.1, read as the reverse complement.
CCATACTTCATAAATGGTTTTTACTGAACTTTGGATTTCTATTTCCGTTCACTATTATTACTTTTACTATTTGGGTTTTTTATGTTGTAATAAGGCCTCTGGAATATTTTATTTTGCTTTATGTTTGGCATATTTATTATGTTGCTTGAATTATTTTTAAATGGGGATTTTCTAAAAGCATAACCAACGGTTTTCCAAAAATTGATTAACAAATGAGTTTCCAAATAAACTTTTACAAATATTTTAACTTGGAAATTTTCTCTCAAATTATCAACGATATTTTCAAAAGTCACGATTTTATAATATCTCTAGTTCAACTTATCGATTTATCAATCAACTTTCGAGGTTAGTAATACTTTATCAAATATTTCAAATCAAACTTGTTTTCTCGATTATAGCAAAACAACACCTATTTTAGTTTGAATAAAAAAGATTTAACATGTTTTTCTCATGTGACATGTCAGATCTGGTCATAACGCATGGGTCAGGTTTGGGGTGTTTCAATAATAGCATCGAACTCATTAAAGCTTAACAATAACAAATCTACCAAAAAGTTGTGCTCGCCACACCTTAACGGATAGTTTTTAATTACTCTATCAACCATCCCACTTTGACCAAGAGAGTTGGTTACTAGTACACTTGTCTTAGAATAATCAACTTCAGGACTCAAACCTTCAATAACTTTAGCGTAGATGTATGAATGGGTTAACCCCGGACTGATTAATGCATGAATGTTGTTTCCAATAAAAAGAAAATTTTACTCATTATAACTTTTGGAAAATCAACATCTTCTTTAGCTTTCATCACATATGCTCTGGCGGATACTCCAAGACTAGGCTTGGTTAAACTCTTTCTTGGAGGCCCTTGAACTAATCCTAAATTTGTCGCCACACCTGATCTCGCTTCTTGTTGAAAATTTTGGGGCTCACATGTAGATTGTTTTGATGGTACCTGAACCTTGGAGGGACAGTCTCTAAGTTGATGGTCTAGAGACCCACATCCAAAACAAGTCCTAGTATGCCTCCAACACTCTCCTCTATGATTTCTTCTGTAGTGCTCGCAAACTAAATTTCCCATTACTATAGATCCGCCCGTACTTGCCATCAAGGTAGCTTGTCGACCACGTCCATCTTGCCTAAAATTCACAAGTTGGAAATCCCTCCTTGGTGTCGAGAAAATTTGATCTTTCGATATTTTAAAATCTTTTTCAAAAGTTCTACTTTTCTTTTGAACTATCATCCACATCTTATGAGCCTTAGCTGTTAGCTACGAAACTATGGCATTTAGATGCCACCACCATGGTGCAAATTTCATCTTTTAGACCTTATTCGAACTTATCAAATAAGGCATTGTCATTGGAACATATCTTTTGCATAGCAATTGAGTCGAACAAACTCTTGTTCATATTCCATCACTGATATCCATCCTTGTTTGAGATATAAGAACTCCTTCTTCATCTACTTAATATACATTTGATTTACATACCTTTCTCGAAATTTCTCCAGAAAGAATTCTCAGTGAATCAGTTCTTCAGAGGTCACACAAGTTAGTATTCCCACCATTGATACACCTCCCCCACAAGTAATGAGATTACACACATGAGATTGTCCACCCGCATACACTTTAAGTCCTTCAATACTCCGCAGACACGTGATAACCATTATTCGGCCACTGTAGGGTTATCACCTTTGTCTCTCATAAATTCTTTGGTGCCTCTTTTTCTTATTTCTCTTATTGGATCACGCTTGGATTGGGTTGCAATTGGTACTGGAGGTGTAGGCTGTACTATTTTCGATTGTGGTTGCTGAGGTTGGGATGTCTGAGTTGTCCCCATGAACTGATCAAACATCTAATTCATCATGGTGAAGAAGACGCTTCAAAAAGCATTCCGAGTAGCACCCAATTAATTGTAGGAGTTTTCTCCTGAGCAGGAGGTACATGGCTTTCAATCTCTTCACTAGTTGATTTTCTAGATCCTTCATACATTTTCTTTAATAAATACAATAAAATCAGATTAGCTTAAAATATAGGGACTAAGCAGAAATATATCATGCATGGCGGGACGTGACACAACCTTTGGTTTTTTGAGAATCGTCTCAATCTGGCTCTAATACCAAAACTTGTAACACTCCCTACCCGATCCAATCACAGAATCCAAGTAGAGAGCACCACAACTTAAACCATATGAATTTATCAATAAATATTTGAAATTTGCAAAGGTATTAAGCTCTTGGGGTTACCCTTAGTTTGGCAAAACGAAACAATCAGATCAATGGTACGCCAAATAAAACATTTTTTGATAAAACATTTGCCGGAAGCCTTATATAAGTTGATAACCTATATAAAAAATAAGATGGGTTACACACAAACAATAGTTTCAAGTGCATCATTGGCGGTTAAAATAACATTCAAAACCATTTGACATATATGCTAATGAGATAAACTTATAGAACAAAATACATTAAATTATACACATACATTAAAGGTTTATAAATATTCTCATAAAATTGTATCTTGACAAAAATGATAAATTGTTATACAATTCGGTTACAAAGTAGGATTACATGTAACAACCCGATTTTGGGTCTAGTTGGAACAGTGGTTTTGGGACCACGAATTCGACATAGAAAGATTTTTTTATTATATTTTTATGGTCTACAGTTTCATGGAATTATTTCGTGAAAATTTCGTTCGAAAATTTTATCGATTGGGCATTCAATTTAGTTAAAAGGACTAAATTGTAATAGGTGCAAAATGTGTGTTCTAGAAGCTAGAGGTGTCTAATTGTTATGAAATTTTAAATTGGAGGTCCTTAGATGTAGTTAGGCCATTATGCTTTAGTATGGACAAAAATGGACATGGTCAGTGAAAAATTTCAAACTTTAGGTTAAGGGCATTTTGGTAATCTAGTAAATAAAGCCAAAATAACTAAATAAAAGTCTTCATCTTCATCAATTTAGTCCCCCATGGAAGAATATTGCAAGAGAAGACATAGCTGGGGTTTTTCCCACTTTCAAGCTCAATTGTAAGTCCGTTCTGGCCCCATTTTTGATGATTTTTATGTTTTTGAGATCCCTGTAACCTAATCTAGCTTTTCCAAGGACTATTTTGAAGTATTTTCAAGGTATAAAATTTTACCCATGATAGATATTTGTTCATTTTGATGTCTAATGATAGAAAATGTATGTTTGGTGTTAAGTAAACAACATTTCTAGGTGATTTTTGATGAAAATGTCAAAAATGACTTATTTATAAAAGTTATAAAATGAGTAGTAAAAGTGTGATTAAATGGAAAATGTCGGCTGGTGTGAGTATGAAAATGGTTCAGATAGGCTTCGATTTTGAAGAAATAGAATACATTTCAATTTATAAGCCTAGAGACTAAATTGTAAAAATGTGAAACATTAGGGGCAAAAATGTAATTTTTCCATAATATGATTTTTGAGCTAAATCGAATCATATGAGTATTAAATGAGTTAAATTTGTTATTATAGATTAAGAAAAATGAGGTTTGGACCTAGATCGCGAGAAAAACAAAGTGTTTGACGATTAGTTCAAATTTAACTATTTTGTATCAGGTAAGTTCGTATATTAAAAATAAGCTTTAAAATAATTGTATTTAAATCCTTTAATATTTCATGAATTTTATTTTTGATTTTGTGAATGAGTACAACCCTACGAATGAGTCCAAAGATGAATCAACCAGCAAGAAATCCCTTTTGAACCTTAGGAATAGGTTAGGATACAAGTGACATGTCACTAGGGTCATTATGTGTTATGTGATTATGTGATCCAAGTGCTGGTCTCGTATGTACTACTGGTGGCTGAGTATACCAACATATGTTGCGGATACTTGACAGGTTGTGTGAGCAGCACCGTGTAGCTACATCTTGACAGATAGCTTGTGTGAGCAGGCCCATCAATAGCTCGAGAACGAGCGATTATGTGATATGAGACTTAGGTAGCTTTGGCTACATATGTGGCACTTAGTGTGTAATTTTTCTCAAGTATCTGACATTGTTATTCCGAGTGGTTCACGGGTATGTCAAATATGAGATTATGTGTAAATTCATTTCGAAATGGTATAGGTGTGTACTTGAAGCTCATATCTATTAAATGCTTGAAATGATGAATATGAGGTAAGTTTTGTGATGGAATGAGTTATGATTATGAGACCATGGTAATTGTACATTTAATTAGGTTATATTATTTCAATGTTATATGCATGGTAAGGTTGCTTATTTCTTGCATACGAGCTTACTAAGATATATAGCTTACTCCGTTTATTTTTCATGTTTTTATAGTGTCGCCAAGCTAACTCAGAATCGGAGATCGTCGGAGATTTGGATCACACTACCAAACTCTCATTTTGGGTATTAATGGTCTTAGCATTTTGAATGTATGGCATGTATAAAGACTTGGTCATTTTGTTATATGTGTCATTGGTAATGTGGCCAAATGTATTGGCTTATTTTGGTTAATGATTTCATTTTTGTATATGGCCATGTAAGTTGGCTAATGTTGGTTATGAGTATATTCATATGTTGATACCATTCATGATATTGGAATCTTGCATGAATTGCATCGATAAATTAAGATGTTGAAGCATGTTAGATGTTAGCATGTGGATGTTTTGGTTGCCTAAGTATGCTATGATTTGTGTCATTGAATTGGTGTAAGTGTAGGTGTAAATGAGGGTGGCAAATGGCCTGGTAAATAGCCTTATTTTTGTCCACACGGGTAGACACACACCCGTGTGTCTAGGCCATGTGTGAGACACAGTTTGCCCACGGGCATGTGTTTCAGCTGTGTGTCCCCTACACCTTAATTTTTGCAAAACAGAATGTCCAGAATTGAGCATACAGGCAGAGGCACGGGCGTGTGTCTTAGCTGTGTGTGCTACACGGCCTAAAACACAGGTGTGTGTCTTGGCTGTGTGAAATCTGCACTTAATTCAAATTAAATTAATTTACCACACGACCTAGCACACGGGCGTGTGGCACAAGTCAGAGAACACCCAATTTTGAACACGGTCTGAAGCACGGGTGTGTCCCTTGGACCACACTGGCGTGTGAGCCCTACTTCTAGTAAAAGTTTTTTAAGTTTTGTAAAAATTTCTTGAGTTCTCGGTTTAGTCTCGAACCACTTCTAAAGTATGTTTTGGGCCTCGTAGGCTCATAATAGGGACTTCATGATCAAATATGAATGGTTTTAATTTGGACGCAAAGTTATGACTCGAAATTGTGTGAATGCTTGTGTTGTAAGTCCGGTAATGCCTCGTACCCTGTTCCGGCATTGAATACGGGTAAAGGGTATTACATCACATGCCACCGCCACAAAGGTCATGCATGATATAAAATTAAACAGATGGCTCATAATCAACAATTCTCTGGCATAGTCCCTTCAACAAAATCACTCCCTTTAGTCAACACTCTTGAGAAGGAAAGGATAATAGTGTAAGTTCAAACGAACTTAATGAGTTCCACAAGGAAAACACAACTAGTATACAGTGATACCATTGATGAACAAGCTTTATGTCACATCCCAAAAATCGGGTTAGTAGAATTGGGTAAGTAGGATCGAGGGTTAGTGAATCGGAACTCGTAAATAGGTTAGATAAATAAATAATTAGGAATTAATTAAATAAAATATTAAAATAATTAGAATTAAAAATTTAGGTTAAGAAATTAAAATAAGGTATCCAAGAACTAAATTGGTTAAAATGAATTTTTAATAACGAGGTTTGATTTGAAAATATTTTTGAAATTGGTTTTAATTGAAAAACAATGAACTATTTGAAAAAGGAAAAAAAAAATAAAGCTGGTTAAATGGGCAATGGCCCATTTAAAATTTTAGTGTCTATTTAATAAGCCCCATGTCTCCTTCCCTCCCATTCTTCATCTTTTTCAAAAATTTGTCAAACACCAAATCAAAGGTTTTTCTTTCAAAATTAGCTCATCCTTTTTAATTCCTAAGCTCTCTAAACACAAAATCTCTTTTCAATTTTGAAGAACACTCATGTTTTCATCCTTAAAATCATCAAGAGATCTTCACACGTTTTAGTTAGAATTAGCTCTATAGCTCATCAATTTTGAAAAATGAGGTGAGATTCTTACTTCTTATGAATAAGCTAAGTGAGCTATTATTTCAATTCGAGATTTAAATGATTTAATCAAGATCTCAATATATCACTTGATTTTAAGTTGATTTTTGTCTTGAAAATGGTAGATCTCGTATTTCATGTCTAAACTTTGGTTTCAAAGTGATTTCTAACTCATTTTAATCTAATTAAAAGATATTTGGTCTTAATTTAACAAATCCTTAATGAATTAAGCAAATTGAATGTTTTCCTCATTTAAAAGATCACATAAGCTTGATTTTTTGAAAAAATTAGATCGGTGTAATTGGGTAAAATTTACGATTTAGATTTATAATTAGATGGTATTTAGGATGTATGAATTTGAAATCCAAGCTTAGAAACTAGATTTGAGTGGTTAAACACCTATTTTGACAAAATTAGTTAAATTTTAGTATATAAGTTAAAAGGCTTGGATTTGTGATTTTGGAATAATTTGATTATGTATGTTGTTGTTAATAATGCCTTTGTATTGTGCTTGATGTGTATGTAAAGTGTCAATTCATTTGGAAGCCTCCACAAGCATGGACAAAGGCAAATAAAAGCTTACTTGAGCATGGTAGTTGAAGTAAGAACTAAGGTGAGTGGTCTGATATATTACATTTAAACTCCAGTACGTAAGCTAATGTAACATTTGTGAACCTCTTCTTAACTAACACGCGAATCTTGATTTCTCCTGGTGCAAACCATTGAGATTTTGTTGAGTGTTGGATATGCATGTTTTGCTATTTTAATGAGTCAAATGCATGAATTTAAAATGTGCATGTAGTTATAGGAATGAAATAGGCAGGCCGTAGCTGTAAACCATGTACTTGACGTGATAAATATGTGTGAATTATGCATTTAATTATTGCATATGTGTGTGAACATAATATTAAAGGTGAGCTGATATACTAAAAATGCATGAGTATATACAACATATACATGTGTGAGTTTTGTTATATATTTAATATATATAAATGTGGGGTCTTGATTATATATAAGATATATATGCATATATGGGTCTTGTTTTATAGAATATATATATGAGTTTTGTAATGCTTGCGAAATAATATAAAAATTTAATGTGAACTCTTATAACATGCGAATTTTTTTTATAATGTACATCTATGCATGCATGAACAAGTATGTGAATTATGAGCTCTATGGTAATGCAAGCTCTGATTAGTGCAAAATTATGTTATCGTGAAATGATAGGTGTAAACTCAACTATAGTGCGAGCCAATTATATTTGTGTATCATGTTATATTGTGAACTGTGTTAACTTTGCGAATTATATTATAATGGCGTACTGTGTTAATTTGGTGATTTGTATTAATATGGCAAGCTGTATTAATTTGCCAAACTGTGTATTATGAGATTTTGAGTTGTATTATATGTAAGCTAAGCTATTGTGTGCCCTATGCTAAATAAAATATGCGAACTATGATTTATATGAGCTATGATATGAATGATATGTGAACTGTAATTATGTGTCCAATATATGTTGCATGAAAGTCATATTATTTGCAAACCATGCTCTATTGTGAACTATGAATTGCGAACTGTGCTATATTGTGTGAGCTCTGCTTAATTACGAGCCCTATTATATCAAATATTGTGAATGTGTTAAAGAGATATGTTGGCAGTGTGACCTTATGAAACCATTGGATATATTTGGCATGTCATAGGATTGTGAGTACTCACTCTCTTTATTGTGATGAGCATTGTGCCTAGAGATGGCATTGGAGAGATAAGGGAATGTCAATCATAGCTCCATTCAACGGAGATAGCGTACGATTCTATGAGTCGAGGGTAAGGAGAGTGACAGCATTTGTGCTACATTTATATCAAAGACAGCGTAGGGCTCTTTGAGCCAAAAAGCAAGGCATTATAAGGAGATCCATTTATCCAATGTGTGGTGATAGAGTTCACTTATAGGTGGTGATAGAGTCCCTTATATGTTTCATAATCACAAAAATGTCAATTTATCATTATTTGAAATATATGAGTTATGATGGAGTAGGAATTGTTATTTTGCATCAACTGATATTCGGTATGAATTGTTATTTCATATAAAAAATGTTTTATGCGAATTGGTAATTTATGTGATTTACCCATTTTATGCGAATTACTTATTATACTTGCATTGGTTATTTTATGAGAACTGTTGTGTTGTGTAAGTTACTATTTTGTGTAGATTGTAATAATATGTGAATCGTTATAGTATGTCCCTTTAACCTAATTGATGTGTTTATTTGTAGTATGTTGGAGCACTCACTGAGCTTCAACAAGCGCACACTCCATTTTAAAACATTTTAGTGATTTAGCTTGTGAATAGGTGGAGAAGTGAGCCACCAAGTGATCCCAATCGAGGCTATACCTAGGTATGTTGTATATGTTCCAAAACCTAATGAGGAAGGCAAGGTAGGACCAAATTATGGGATTTAGTATTAGACTTACTTATAATTATCTGGTTGTAATTGGACATCATGGACTCTTTAATTATTTGTTACTTTTATTATTGTTTTAAATAGATGATTGAATGATGGATTGTGATTGTTTGGTAATTGGTATGATAAATTGATCAACTAACATGCAAGTGCAAGTGAAGAGCCACTGATCATTGAGGTAAGACTTAGATGGTTTATGTGTGTTTTAGAGAACAATTGAATGTTTAGTATGAGTGAGATGTATAATTGGACAAATTACGTAAACTGTTAACTGCTTGTGAACTAATTAAAAGATAACTTTATGAAATTGAGTGTGAGGTTTTACTCAATCTTTCAAAACAAAACTTATATACTCATACGATACTATTTTCAAACCTTATGAAACATAATTTTTCAACTAGTTATCATATTATGATTTAAATATAAACACATATTTTAAAATAAAATGGTTTCCAAAGTCTTTACTAATACAACCTTTTAAACTTATTGCATGCATGTATGTTGACTGAAGTTTTCAAAGTAAATGCCTATTAAATATTAAATTTTGAATTATTTTTGTTGTTGATTATTGACTAGGGTAGCACAACAGAAGCATGATATTAGGTTTTTATTAAATATTCCATAATTAATTGTGTGGTGTGATTGGTCGGTTGGTGTGTTTTGTAGTGGTTTAAACGGAGAGTCACTTCGGTGGCTAATGTGATGTTTGAAATTTGGGTCAGATTGTCCCGGTCGGGTTTGGGGTGCCACATTTTAATACCATAAAGATACTCAATGTTTTAGATAAGTTCCAACTCAAAAATCATAATACGCCCAATGGCATTCACACAATACGGACAGACTCGATAAGCCAACTTAACAAGAGACATGTGTGGTTTCTATTTGCCAACTTAACCATAACTTATACACAACTTATCCTTATGCCAACTTTGTACCCATAATTTAGAGTTAGAATCATATCTTTCATTCGTATTCATATACACACCCTCTTAACTCCTCATATAATTTATGTTCAATTGTGTATGTTTTCTTGTGATCTGTTAGTCTAATTTTCAATATAGCTACCTTACCGGAGGAATCAAAAACATATCATTCTTCATCATTATCACATATCACATATTAGTGGTACTAGCTTGTGCAGTAAGAAGGGTGTTTTACTTCAAGACATAAACAGGCCATACCCACACTGATAATACTAGTTGAATACCACAAGACCAAACACCACACTTATGTTGTTGAGAAAGAACACTTAATTTATACAGTTCATACAAAAATAGAATTTACAACATATGAAGTAAGAAGGAACTCACCAAAAAGTCTAATACAGTAATCTACTCATCAGGTCCTTTACCTTTGTTGCTTGGATCTTTGTTAGCTCTTTAAGCTAAAAGAGAGACAAATACATCTATCAGATCATTAAACGATCGAATTTTTGACATGCATGCATGAATCGGTAGCATGCAACCCAGAATCAGAAAGTTTCCTTCCTCAAAAACAATTTTAAAACCTATGCATGCATTACTGTAAACGCATAAATTTCTTCGAAAATGACCTAAGGGTTTACCAAAAATTACCTGTATTTCGTGTTAACAATGAAATCAACTAAATACTAGAAACTCCTCTCTAAATATAATAACTTAGGATTTTTAAAGCTTTAGCGGAAATGCAAGAAAGAAGAAGAAGAAGATGCAAAACATGAAAATAGGCTACTCTTATATCCTTATATAAAACAAACGGCCAGAAACAAAACTTAGAGGAAGGACAGAAGATCCCACAATCACTCTAGAAGTTCGAGAATAATTAATTAAGTATCAAATCATCTACAATATTCTAGTTAAATTCTAACTAGGTCTCAACTAAACTTTAACATCACTTACCATGTGATTTAAAATGAATTTTCTTGATAATATTAGTATGTGGATGTTCCTATTTGTTTTTACTATATCGTCTCGTAACTCGGGTTTGATGATCGGGTCAAATGAGGAGTGTTACAAAAACTGTTGTATATACTTGGCTCAATGCGAAGGGTATTTAGCATGGAATCTCAAGAATGGCTATTCCTTTATTGTTTTTTTATAAATGACTCTTGTAGAAAAATGCTTTATTTGTTTACCAAGAAGGGTAAACAAGAAGCTAGATTCTTAATACTACAATACAAAAAATAAGTAACCATATATTTTTCTCATCATGAACCCTATTGTAAGATGAACATTAAACAAAATTGTTCTTTTATCTAATGTTTTGGTCAATTATATAATATAATAGATTGATTGTAACAAATTGTGTAATAGGAAAAATATAAGTTGTAATTTTCTTTACAAAATACATTACACCACATGTAAGAATTTTTAAGAGGGTACTACAAAATAAATCACTTTTATAAGCATTTATAAGCATTGGTAAAATTAAAAGAAAATCGACGGTATTAACTTTGTTGACAGTTCTTTGACCATGGGCAAAGCAAGTATTCGTAAAAAGTTTCTAGTGGATTGACCAAAGCGTCTATAAATTGCTTACATTTGCTAGCATAAGTTTTTCCCGGCACTTTTAATCCCCATTATAATTAAAATGATTTTTAAGGTATTTCAAAGTTCCAACAAAAGTCTTATTAAAATTTAAATTTAAATGTCAACTTATATATTTACATTAAATTTTAAAATATACAAATCCTCAAGTTTGAAAGGTAAGCTACTTGACAACTAATTTAAAATTTAAATATAATTTAGCATCAAAAGCATAAATATAAATGAAAAAACTATTTCAACATTAACATGATACTTTGAAGTATACATATGTCAAACCTACACAAGCTATTGTTTGAAGAACTTAATAGCAAAATCAAATAAATTATTGATTAGCATTTCCTACAAAAATCGAATACAATTTATATTATAGTTCACTAGAAGCTATATAATATAATATAAACAAAGAGATGCATAAGGTCATCCCTCTTGGTGTAGCCTTTAGTCCGCTTAACTGTAACAAGAAGAAAAAGAGGTAAGTTCAATAGAACTTAATGAGTAAACCCTCTTTTACCTAAGTCTTATCCGCGAACTTCATTATCCTTGACTCTAGAGGTTACATCCTTTAGATTCTATTCATTATACGATGGGTGTCATGCTTCGTACTAAGGTCATAGCTCGCCTTTCATATCTTTTGTGCTACTCTCGCATTCCTTGTCTTATTCTTTCGTGATTCCTTAACTATTCTCATTGTAGAGGGCCTTTCAAACAGAATTTTCTAGGTTTGCCACATACTCTGGTGCACTTTAGTCTCGTTTTTACCATGTTACTATACTGGGTTAGCCATAACACTTCTTATGGAGCTTTTCTTTCAAGGCCATACTTATTGTTCATTCAAAAGACTTCATGCGTCATCTTATTAGAGTTCCCCATGGGTTCCTTTCTTCTTGTTCAGAGCCCGCCGCAAAGGTGTTTCTTTCAAATGGTTGTCGTAATGGTCATTTGGAAACATAAAAATATATAGACTTTTTCAACACCTTTTGAGCTCTAATTCATGCAATTTCATAGTAATTTTTGTTGAAATTCATATTTTAATTAAAAAATAATTAATTTGCATTTAAATTATTAACATATTGAATTCTAATTATTTTTATAATAAATTTACACAATTGGTTTATTTTTGACAATTTTGCACAAATGATGAAAATTGGCTCGACAGACACCTCGATAGGCTTGAACTGTTGGGGCAATGTTGTGCATTAATTGATCAAGAGCAAGTCAAATAATATTTTCCAACCATGGATGGTCCAAAAATATGTATTAAAAGTATTTTATAATTAAAAAAATTAATTATAAGCATGAAGATGAAAAGAGGCCCAATTGTGTTAAGTAAAGAAGACTAATCCACTTAGCAATTAGGGTGGCCCAAACCGTCTATAGAGCTAACACAATCAGCTGATTTTTGCTGATTTCCTCACTTGCAAAACAGCCCTTGAAGTTTCCTTAAAATCCTATTCAAACCCCTCCACTTTTCTTGCATTCAAACTTTTCCCCTAGCTTAAAATAGCAAGTTTGAGCCATTCAAACTTGCACCATTTGTGGCCGGCCATGTAACATCCCGAAATTGGGCCTAGTAGGATTGGGCCTTGGGCTTTAGGAAAAATTTGAGTATCATCCTGTTACTTGTGTTAGCTCAGGTAGGATTATTTGTGTGTTTAGCATAGTCTTGTGAAGGTTTGATTTTATTTAGGAAGTTAGAATAATTGTTAGTATGGTTTATTTAATGAAGTGGATTAAGTGAGCGGATTAAGCGAGCTTGACACTTAAGTTAAATTAAGTGTTAAATTAAAGCACATGAGTAGTTAGTGGCATAGTGGATAAGGAGCTTGAAAAGTTGCTTGAGGGAAGTGGTTTGAGTAGCATGGAAAGCATATTGAGGATTTTATTTTTGTTCATCTTAGCATTTATATTCGGTCAACTTTATTTGTGATAAGGTTGGACTTTCAATTTTTATGGCAAGTTGAATAATAATTTATGTAAGCTTGATGTTTGGGAAAGAATCATGTTGATTAAGGATAATGTGAGAACATAAGGCTTGATGTAAGGTGTGTTGTTATGGTAAGTTTTGTGTGGATAGGTTTGACTTTGAAGTCCATGAATGTGGACGGTTTCATGGACTAAGGGGGTTGGCTTAAGTTTTGTGAGTGAATAGGAGGAAATAGGGAGAAAATTAGGAGTGTGTTTAATTCAAAATTTATTTGAATTGATGGCAAGAATAACTTTGGTGTGATTGCCGAATTTTGATTTGTGTAGGGGGAAAAAGTGCTGAAATTTCCTTTGTAGTTAGGTGACATTTCGGTTAGCTTTGAAGGTGTTATTCTTTGTTTTGCATCAAGTCAAAATCTCCCTTAGCATTGCCGATTTCTCCCTAGTGCTTTCGGTTGAAGCAAACCCGAAACCAAAGTAATATTTGTCGATTTACTCTCTTAATCTTTGAGCCAAATTCCATTTGCTTTCTCTCTTCTTCTTCTTGAAACCGAAACTTTACTCTCCCAACTCTCTCTCTTTCTCTCTTTCTTTTTGCTCAAAATCGAAAGTACTCATCTCCACCCTTTCATTTTTCTTTTCTTCTCTCAAACTCTTGTGCCAAATCCTCTCCATCTTCCTCTTGAATTTCCTCTCTTTCATTTTACTTTCTTTTCTTCCTCTTTTTCCACTCTAGCAATTCTATTTATTTTTTTAATCAACCATAGCAGAATCTTCTTTCTTTCTTTTTGATATTTTGGTCGAATCTCAATCAAGCCTTGATTCCTTTTGGTTGTTTCTTCAATCGATTTTAAGAAGGTAAGTGTCCATGGCGAAACTCCTTCTTACTTTTTCTTCTTCTCTGTCGATATTTGGTGAAAGCCTAATCCGACAATTGTTGATAATATTGTTAATCTGTCATTGGAATCGATTTCTCTTAGGCTCTTTGGGACTTTGGAAGCAGTCGATCTAAGTCTTACTCTCTAGCAATCGAAGTTGGTAAGTCAAGTGGTAAGGGTATCTATGTTAGTTTATCATTTTTTTTAAATGGTTGATAAGCCGAAGGCTAATTATTTATAGGTACTAGTGGGTGGCCGATTGCAAAGGGAACTCAGAGTGTGATTCGAGATTTGGTAGGAGACCAAATCAGAATTTAGGGAGAAGGAAGAACCACGTTTCGAGATCGTGTTAGATTCGAGTGGTTCGGGATTTCGCTAATAGGCAGGTGTGTAGTTAGCCTACTGTTTTTCGGGTATTTGTGTTATATCTGTATGTGTTAAATATGTACTAACTAGTGCAATGGAAATTGTGATGTGGATACCCTCAAAGGGTATGTCGATAATTTAGGAAGTACCATATCTGATAAAAAGTGATTTCTAATATGAATATGTGATAATATGCTTGATGAACATGCTCATGCATCATTATATTATGTCATTATGGAATGTTGCATGTGCATGGGTTGGGATATGATATGAAAGAAGGTACGGGTGTACTTCGAGTACGTGGTTTGATGTTAGCCTTGAGCTACATCATGGATTGACGTTGACTAAGGTCACGTTGTGGATTAATTGCGATTTAGTTCGCGTGGCTTGATGAGTGGCTATGTGCCTCATCATGGTTGATATCGGCTATGTGCCATATCATGGTTGATGAGTGACTATGTGTCCCATCATGGTTTTGGTGTTAGCTACGGCTACATCGTGGATTGGCGCTGACTGAGGTCGCGTTGTGGATTATTGTGCTTAATTGCACGCGGACGGCATTGATTGCCTTTTGGAGTAAAAAGGAGAGGGTGATTTGATAATCCCCTGGTGTGTGGTGGATGGATACGGGGGTGTGTAGAGGATGAACCCTAGGTTGGGTTGGGTGCATTTTGCATAATTTTAATGGATATGTGGATTTATGCGATTAATTACCCAGTTCTCTGATAAGTTATATGAATATGGGCCAAGCCCAGAATGTGTTATTAAGTGAATATGATATCTTGTTATTTGATATGGGTTAAAATGTGGTTAACATGTGGGTGGAATTTAGTGGATTAATTACACACTGAGTCTGTGTGACTCACCCAATTTTTTTTTTCTCAAACCTTACAGGTGATGCTCGGACCGAGTTGGAGTGGATACGAGGTGGCCCATGCAGAAATGGATTCTCTTTATACAATTTATGTTTCAGTATTTTAAGTATTTAATTTTTGTAATAAGGGCCATTTTAAGTATTTAAGGACTTTTATTATGTTTTAAGTTGGTTTGTCGATTATATTATTATTTGAAAATGTTTTATTTTAAACAACTTAGTTTTATTTGAAATTTTAATTACACAATGTTTTAGTAAAGATAACAAAATTTTATTTTTTAACTCTAAGTTAAAAGTTTTACAAACGTTTTTCCGCAGTGGCATTTCAAATTCGATCATGGCGTATTGGCCGGGTTTGGGGTGTTACAATATTGGTATTAGAGCCTAGGTTCAAAACTCGGCTTTGAGGGTTTTGGGCCCAAAAACATTTTTTTAATGGGCTTTTCAAAAATATGGATTTTCACGAAATTTTTCAAAGTTATTCGGCATGGCTTTTGTATCTCAGGCAAGTCCACCAGGTAAGTACCTCTGACTACTGAAGTGAATGGAATATGTGAATTTGATGGGCTTTTATGGGAACGTAGATTAGTAGATTAGGGCTATTGAACCCTAGGACTAGTCTACTCAAACACATGCATAAGACTTAAGAACAACTAAACAAACCTGTGACTAAGTCATGAAGTTAGGTGTGGCAACCATTGTACGCATGTCTAGGAATGGATTCAGTAAGAGCTTGGTATTTAAGCAGTCCTAGCGACTCACCTCCTCTTTACTCAAATCCTACCTAGTGCGTAGTTATGGTTCACCCTAACCAAGAGGACTTATTCACTGCTAAACCCAATAACTAAAACCCGAAAGGGACTAGCCATCTTGCTTTATAAAGATCTTAGTTTTAAATTTACCAAATTACCCCTCTGATTTATAAAATCCTTTTAGACTTGAAAATTTTCCAAAATACACTCGATTTACAAAATTACTAAAATATCTCCGAGCTGTAAAATTACGAAAATGCCCTTGGTTTATAAAATTACCATGTTACCCTCGATTTTTATGAAAATATTCTTACTTTACAAAAATACCAAAACCCTTGTTTTGCAAAATGTTAAGATACCCTGAATTGGGAAATTTACTAAAATGCCCCTAACTTCTAAAATTACTAGAATAACCCCGATTTCTAAAATTTCTGCAATACCCTTGATTCGAAGAATATTGTCCAAAATACCCTCGAGACTTTGAGATTTCAAAATGCTTTGATTTGTAAAGATTATTTTTAAAGTTGTCCCCGATTAATTACAAAAATACCTCGTAGGGAAAATGACAAAATTACCCACGGCCTGGGAATGATCGAAATGCCCATAATGATGTGTTGAATGTGTGTTGTGGATGAATGTGAATGTGAATGTGATTCTTTGAATTAGAATAGAAGCTTGAGCTGAAACTTTGATTGATCGAAAGAATTACCTCTAAACACTTCTTTCATAAAATTTGCTCGTGGATAAACAGTGAAACAAAATTTCTGATACATAAAACTTTTTAATCAGATTAAATTGTGAAGTAGACATGAGTTCTAGAGGACGTGGTCGTCGTGGACGTAGTAGAGGTAGAATGGCAGTATCGAAACCGGTAGGGTCTGGCCATGGGTCAGAAAATGAAGTTCCGCCGCCAGCAGTGGGCGCGGAGGATCAAGATCAGACAGGAGGCGATGACGCAGTGTCGCGGGCCATGTTGCGAGTGCTCGAGCAAGTGGCAGGAGCTAGTGTATGAAGCGGAGCTCGAAAGTCAGTTTCGGAACGACTCAGGTTGAACGGGGCTAAAGTTTTTAGAGGAATATCTGGAGTAGCTCCGAATGTGGCGGAGTATTGGTTAGAAGCAGTCGAAAGAATAATGGATGATTTGGACTGTACCGATGAGGAAAAGTTGAAAGGTGCTGTTTCGTTGCTCCGAGACGAAGCTTATCGATGGTGGCTCACTGTCAGACAAGGTGTCCCGATAGATCGATTGGATTGGGATTATTTTAAGGTTAAATTTGAAGGAAAGTACGTTGGAGCCAGTTACTTGGACTCGCAAAGAAAGGCGTTTCTCAACTTAGTTCAAGGAAGTAAGTCGGTAGCAGAGTACGAAGCAGAATTTGTGCGGTTAAGTCAGTACGTCAAAGGGATCGTGACCACTGATTATGAAAGGTGTGTCCAGTTTGAAGATGGGTTACGAGATGAATTGCGAATGTTGATTGCTCCGCAAAGAGAAAGGGACTTTGCTGTTTTAGTGGAGAAAGCTCGGATCGCTGAAGAAGTTAAGAGGACTGTAAGGAAGAACGAGAAAAGGATAGGAGTTGGAACAAGAGGAGTTTTGGACCAGCAAAATCGCCGGAAGACTTTCAGAAAAGATCGAGGGTCGAGAATTCTGTACGTGCACCTATACCGATTCTTTGAGAATCTAATCATTTATGTGCTCGGTGTGGGAGAACTCACACAGAAGAGTGTTGGGGTAATAGTAAGGAATGTTTTCGGTGTGGATCTAAGGCTCATTTGGTTAAGAATTGTCCTCAGACAACGAAGGTTCATGGTCCAAACCATGGAGGAAATGGTTCTGGTCGAGGTCGTGGAACACCCGGTAGAGGTCCTGAAGTTTCAGATATGGGACAACCAAGGATGTGATAGCGGGTAAGTTCTTTGTTTTGTTTTAGAGATAGCTCATTCTTGTGTTGCTAGTAAGTTCTTTGTTTTGTTTTAGAGATAGCTCATTCTTGTGTTGCTAGTGAAGTGCTTGAAACTTTGGATATGAACTTAGGAACTGTGCCTAGAAGGTAAGATAGTTTTATCAGAGTGCGCAACATAAGCGTAGTGTAATGAGTAGGATTGCACGACTGTTAGTTTGTTGGAAATTTCGAGGACAAAATTTCTTTAAGGAGGGTAGAACTGTAACATCCCAAAATTGGGCCTAGTAGGATTGGGCCTTGGGCTTTAGGAAAAATTTGAGTATCATCCTATTACTTGTGTTAGCTCGGGTAGGATTGTTTGTGTGTTTAGCATAGTCTTGTGAAGGTTTGATTTTATTTAGGAAGTTAGAATAATTGTTAGTATGGTTTATTTAATGATGTGGATTAAGTGAGCTTGACACTTAAGTTAAATTAAGTGTTAAATTAAAGCACATGAGTAGTTAGTGGCATAGTGGATAAGGAGCTTGAAAAGTTGCTTGAGGGAAGTGGTTCGAGTAGCATGGAAAGCATATTGAGGATTTTATTTTTGTTCATCTTAGCATTTATATTTGGTCAACTTTATTTATGATAAGGTTGGACTTTCAATTTTTATGGCAAGTTGAATAATAATTTATGTAAGCTTGATGTTTGGGAAAGAATCATGTTGATTAAGGATAATGTGAGAACATAAGGCTTGATGTAAGGTGTGTTGTTATGGTAAGTTTTGTGTGGATAGGTTTGACTTTGAAGTCCATGAATGTGGACGGTTTCATGGACTAAGGGGGTTGGCTTAAGTTTTGTGAGTGAATAGGAGGAAATAGGGAGAAAATTAGAGTGCGTTTAATTCAAAATTTATTTGAATTGATGGCAAGAATAACTTTGGTGTGATTGCGAATTTTGATTTGTGTAGGGGAAAAAGTGCTGAAATTTCCTTTGTAGTTAGGTGACATTTCGGTTAGCTTTGAAGGTGTTATTCTTTGTTTTGCATCAAGTCAAAATCTCCCTTAGCATTGCCGATTTCTCCCTAGTGCTTTCGGTTGAAGCAAACCCGAAACCAAAGTAATATTTGTCGATTTACTCTCTTAATCTTTGAGCCAAATTCCATTTGGTTTCTCTCTTTTTCTTCTTGAAACCGAAACTTTACTCTCCCAACTCTCTCTCTTTCTCTCTTTCGTTTTGCTCAAAATCGAAAGTACTCATCTCCACCCTTTCATTTTTCTTTTCTTCTCTCAAACTCTTGTGCCGAAATCCTCTCCATCTTCCTTTGCCAAATTTCCTCTCTTTCATTTTACTTTCTTTTTCTTCCTCTTTTTCCACTCTAGCCGAATTCTATTTGTTGTTTTTAATCAACCATAGCCGAATCTTCTTTCTTTCTTTTTGATATTTTAGCCGAATCTCAATCAAGCCTTGATTCCTTTTTGGTTGTTTCTTCAATCGATTTTAAGAAGGTAAGTGTCCATGTCCGAAACTCCCTTCTTACTTTTTCTTCTTCTCTGTCGATATTTGGTGAAAGCCTAATCCGACAATTGTTGATAATATTGTTAATCTGTCATGGGAATCGATTTCTTTTAGGTTGTTTGGGACTTTGGAAGCAGTCGATCTAAGTCTTACTCTCTAGCAATCGAAGTTGGTAAGTCAAGTGGTAAGGGTATCTATGTTAGTTTATCATTTTTTTAAATGGTTGATAAGTCGAAGGCTAATTATTTATAGGTACTAGTGGGTGGCCGATTGCAAAGGGAACTCAGGGTGTAATTCGAGATTTGGTAGGAGACCAAATCAGAATTTAGGGAGAAGAAAGAACCACGTTTCGAGATCGTGTTAGATTCGAGTGGTTCGAGATTTCGCTAATAAGCGGTGTGTAGTTAGCCCTTTTTTTTGGTATTTGTGTTATATCCGTATGTGTTAAATATGTACTAACTAGTGCAATGGAAATTGTGATGTGGATACCCTCAAGGGGTATGTCGATAATTCGGAAGTACCATATCGATAAAAAGTGATTTCTAATATGAATATGTGATAATATGTTGATGAACATGCTCATGCATCATTATATTATGTCATTATGGAATGTTGCATGTGCATGGGTTGGGATATGATATGAAAGAAGGTGCGGTGTACTTGAGTACGTGGTTTGATGTTAGCCTTGAGGTACATCGTGGATTGGCGTTGACTAAGGTCACGTTGTAGATTAATTGCGATTTAGTTCGCGTGGCTTGATGAGTGGCTATGTGCCTCATCATGGTTGATATCGGCTATGTGCCATATCGTGGTTGATGAGTGACTATGTGTCCCATCATGGTTTTGGTGTTAGCTACGGATACATCGTAGATTGGCGCTGACTGAGGTCGCGTTGTGGATTATTGTGCTTAATTGCACGTGGACGGCATTGATTGCCTTTTGGAGTAAAAAGGAGAGGGTGATTTGATAATCCCCTGGTGTGTTGTGGATGGATACGGGGGTGTGTAGAGGATGAACCCTAGGTTGGGTTGGGTGCATTTTGCATAATTTTAATGGATATGTGGATTTATGCGGTTAATTACCCGGTTCCCTGATAAGTTATATGAATATGGGCCAAGCCCAGAATGTGTTATTAAGTGAATATGATATCTTGTTATCTGATATGGGTTAAAATGTGGTTAACATGTGGGTGGAATTTAGTGGATTAATTACACACTGAGTCTGTGTGACTCACCCAATTTTTTTTTTCTCAAACCTTACAGGTGATGCTCGGACCGGGTTCGAGTGGATACGAGGTGGCCCATGCAGAAATGGATTCTCTTTATGCAATTTATGTTTCAGTATTTTAAGTATTTAATTTTTGTAATAAGGGCCATTTTAAGTATTTAAGGACTTTTATTATGTTTTAAGTTGGTTTGTTGATTATATTATTATTTGAAAATGTTTTATTTTAAACAACTTAGTTTTATTTGAAATTTTAATTACACAATGTTTTAGTAAAGACAACAAAATTTTATGTTTTTAACTCTAAGTCAAAAGTTTTACAAACGTTTTTCCGCAGTGGCATTTCAAATTCGGTCATGGCGTATTGGCTGGGTTTGGGGTGTTACAGGCCAAGGGAAGAGGAGTGGCTGCTATTTATTTTCTATTTTTAGTAGTCATTCCCACCTATAAATACCCCACTTCCCTTCTTCATTCAGCACACCTTAATTCCCACACATCTCTCTTTTTTCACTCACTTTATCTCTTCCATTCCCTTTCTTATTTTCCCATTTTCCTTGACGATTTCCCTCTTGAGAAAATAGCCTTCTTCCACCTTGGAATAGCAGCATTAACTTATTCGTAGAAGCCTTAGTTCAATGGAGCGACTAGAGAAGAAGAGAAGCACATTAGTCTGGCTTCAGAGCAATCTTGGATTTGCTTCCTAGTTCCCTTCTCTTTAATTTTCTTGTTTTTGTTGAGATTATAAATATGAATAATTGTTGTGTTGTTTTTCTTGTTCTAATTAAAATGGATTAAATTAATTCATGTTAGGTTGGTTGCATTCTATCCACTTGAATTATTAAAATCATGTTTGTGTTGTTATAGGCCTTGGTGAGTTGTTCAATTAAATAAAACCATGCTTATGTTATACTTGCATTATAAAATGTAAGGTGATGAATGAATTAATTATTAAACGTATTGAAATTATAATTAATTGACACAGTATTTAATTGGTGCATGTTTAATCTTCTAAGGTAGCTAAAGGTTAAATTAGCGACGATATTAAACAGTACATTAGCCTTACATAACTTGCAAGATTAATTTGATTAAACTGTTTCAATATAGAAATATATTGTTACCTCACTTAATCTTTTTTATGTGCTTATGAAGATTGATTAATTGTTTGAATTGGCATTGAAAAATGTTCAAGAGATTGGTTAATTTAGTAAGTATGTATTTGCAGTAGTTAACAAATTACCAAGTTACAGTGAAAATATTCGTAACAACTTGAACATGGGTTTAGTAATTCTAAGTTAATGTAATTGATCTAGCACAATTATGTCATGTTGATTAAAACTCATCTTTTTGAAGTCGTGCATTGAATTTTTTATTATTATTTTATTTTACTTAGTTAATTTGTAGTTTTTAAATCACTTTTTCAAAACAACATATTTTTCTCTTCACCAAAGTGTTTGATTTACATTTCATAAATATTTTTCTTTCATAGACCCTATCGATACGATAACTTGACATTTACTTGTCACTGTTACTTGTTGCGATTGTGTACACTTGCACATTTCCGTCGTTCCATCATTCTTTAGGTGTTTCTGTAACACCCCTTACCCGTAATCCCCTGAGAATCGGGCACAAGACGTTACTGGACAATTTACCTGATCGCCACTTAGGCTCAATGTGACTACTCTTCTCGAATCACTTCAACTACCTCACACTCAACCTATGAGTCTCAATCGTACCTACGAGAACTCTCGGGATCATATTGGAGGTTTTACAGTCCATAAAATATTTTTTTATGTAAACAGGGAGGACACGCCCGTGCTAGATGATACACCCGCCCATGTGTAGTCACACACGCCCATGTGCTCACACCGTGCCCAAAAACCCCAACATTCTACCAAAACTCACACGGCTAGGGCACGCCCATGTGAAATGGGGGCACGCCCGTGTACCCTTACAACATGCCCGTGTCTTCCGCTCGTAGGAAGTTACTGACAAATTTAGCACGGCCTGAACACACCCGTGTCCCTACCGTGTGTCTTACACGGTTCATGCACACGGCCGTGGGATTTGCCCGTGGCCTATTCTAATTAGTAATAATAAGATGTAGGGTTAGCACGGTCGAGACACACACCCGTGTGGCACATGAAGGCCATTTACCAAGCTTCTAGCATCCCTATATCTTACTCTACATGGGTTTTCAACAAACTAACAAACCTCTCTTAATCCACATGCACTCACATTGATAACATTGAAATTTCATAAATGATAAAATATGCCATCATTCTTGGAAATTTACAAAATTAATGTCTTAGCAAGAGCCAATACACCTTTGGTCAAAATAACAAAATAATCTAACTAGACTAGTCCTATACATGCCATATACAAAATCACTAATCTAATTATACCGAAGTAAGCAGATAGTGTGGGTGGTCTTTTAGTTATCGGCACATCCCGGCTCAGCTCTTAAGCCCTATAAGACAAGGGAAAGAGAAAGGAGTAAGGTTAAAGCTTAGTAAGTTCACATGTAAACAATATAACACTCTAAAATGAATGAACATTTTTGTAGCATTACTTGCTAAGCAAGAAATCAATCTACATTCAATATTAGGCTTACTCATTTCCTCCATTCACACATCCCACTCACATCACAAGCATGATGCATACAATCAATAATGGTTTCCCTGCACTAAGCATCACAAGGTCACTTAATGTAACACATCACCATCTCAAAATACATTACCCGGTGGTTTCGCACTTAGCCCACCATCAGTCTTCATTAGGGTGGTATCGCACATAGCCCACCAAGAAGGTTAATTACGATGGTATTACACACAGCCCACCAGAAAGGTTAATAGACGATAGTATCGCACACAGCCCATCGTAATTAAACAACAAGGTGGTATCGCACTTAGCCCACCATCAAAATTTTATATAACACACCTACCTATATATTCCATCATTCATACAAGAATTATTTGTTAACTACCACTTTCTATCTACTTGAATTACACATGTTCTCAATTATGCTATGCACTGATTAACAACAATGGTGTGCATGTAAAATGCATCGTTTACACGTAAACTTACCTCGATGCAAAACGTGTTAGCTAGCGATTTACTCAATCATCTTGCCTTTCCCACGGTCAAGGTTGATTCCGCGCTCTTCTTGATCTATAACAATGAAATTCATTCGTTTAGATCATTCTATGATCATAATACATCAAACTCTACACTTGGGCAAAAATTACCATTTTACCCTTATACATTGGCAAAATTATGATTTTGCCCCTAGGCTCGTAATTTATTTTTCATCACATTTTCTTAATAAAAAAGCATAGATGAACATTTATTTCTCTTACAACTACTCACCATTTCAACTATTTCATGCATTTATGACAAAAACTAAATCTTTGCATTCAAGTCCTATTTAAGTGTTTTCATGCTAACACCTTTCACAAAAGTTGTTTCTCACCTCCCTACATTCATTTTCTTCCATGAAAACTCAGCTAACAACATAAATACTCTCATGGAAAGTCCCTAGACTTTCAATCATATCTCAAATTAGTCCCCTCATTAGCTAGCTTAAGCTTTGGGGACTCCAAAAACACAAAAATTATCAATTAACACCACCAAAAATCACTTACTTGGGTGAGGAAAAGTTGCTGAAATCTCAAGGCTTTCAAAACCCTTCTTTTGAGTGTGAAAATTGGTGGAAGAGGAAGAGAAGAGAAAAAAATGATGGCCTTCCCTATTTTATCATATTTTAATCAACTAGTCAACAACTATCACCAAATTTGACTAAAAATTAATGCTCTTGTCCCTTTTTGCTATATATGGCCAGCCAATACATCCTCTAGGGCCTAATTGCACTTTAGTAATCTATGGCCATTGGACTCCTCTACGTTGAAAAATAGAACTTTCACACTTTATGCGATTTAGTCATTTTTCACAATTAAGCATGCTATCACTCAAATTAAAGCACCAAAATTTTCACATAGCCATATATTAATACCATAACACATAAAATAATACTAAAATAATTTCCTCAACCTCAGATTCGTGGTCTCGAGACCACTATTCTGACTAGCCCCAAAATCGGGCTGTTACAACTCTCCCCCCTTTTTGGGATTTTTGCCCTCGAAAATCTTACCGGTAAAGAGGTTTGGATATTGCTCTCTCATGGCTTCTTTCGGTTCCCACGTAGCTTCTTCTACACCGTGCTTTTCCCACAACACTTTTACTAAGGCTATGTCCTTATTCCTCAATTGTTTCACTTCTCGAGTCAAGATTTTAACCGGCTCTTCCTCATATGTCATGTCCGGTCGTATCTTAATTTTCGTGGGAGAAACCCCATGCAAGGGATCGGAATGATAATACCTTAGCATTGATACATGGAACACATTGTGAATTTTCTCTAACTCTATCGGTAAAGCCAACCGATATGCCACTGGCCCAATCCTCTTGGTAATTTCATACGGCCCTATGAATCTCGGACACAATTTACCCTTTCGACCAAATCTCAATATTTTCTTCCACGGTGACACTTTCAAAAATACTTTGTCACCCACTTGAAACTCAATTTCTTTTCTTTTCAAGTCCGCGTATGACTTTTGTCGGTCTGAAGCAGCTTTCAAACTATCCCAAATCACTTTCACTCTTTCCTCAGTTTCCTTAACTAAATCAATCCCATAGATTTGCTTCTCACCCAACTCGGTCCAATACAAAGGAGTCTGACACTTACGACCATATAAGGCCTCATACGGTGCCATCCATATGCTCGATTGATAACTATTATTGTAAGTGAATTCGACCAAAGGTAGGTATCTTTCCCAACTACCTTCGAATTCTAACACATAGCATCGGAGCATATCTTCAAGTGAGCCGACTTCGCTAACCTATCAACGATAACCCATACAGCACCTTTCTTTTGTGGTGTCGAAGACAACCCCGTCACAAAGTCCATGGTGATCCGATCCCACTTCCACTTGAGAACCATCACTGGTAAAAGTAATCTCGAAGGCACCTGATGCTCAGATTTCACTTGTTGACAAATCAGGCATCTTGTTACATACTCTGAGATGTCTCTTTTCATTCCTGGCCACCAATAGAATTTCTTCAGATCATTGTACACTTTCATACTGCCCGGGTGCACTGACAAATGACTATTATGTGCTTCTTGTAAAATTTCTCGGACTAACTCATCATCTTTAGGTACACAAATTCTATCATGGAACATTAAACAACCATTCGAACTTACCCAAAATTCAGAATCAGCTCTTGATTCACACTTAGCTCTTTTAGCTAACATCTCATTATCATTCCTTTGAGCTTCACATATTTGTTGGAAAAATAGTGGCCTAGCTCTCAACTCAGCCAAGATAGCACCATCATCGGACAATGGCAAACTCGTGCTCATAGTTCTCAAAGCATACAAAGATTTTCTACTTAAAGCATCTGCAACTATATTTGCTTTCCACGGGTGGTAATCGATCACTAGCTCGTAGTCTTTCAATAATTCAAGCCACCGTCATTGCCATAAATTTAACTCTTTTTGATTCATCAAGTACCTCAAACTCTTATGATCCGTAAAAATTTGACACTTTTCACCATATAAATAACGTCGCCAAATCTTTAACGTGAAAACGATTGCGGCCAAATCTAGGTCATGAGTCGGATAATTCTTCTCATATGGTTTTAGCTATCTCGAGGTGTAATCGACCACCTTACCCTCTTGCATCAATGCACAACCGAGACTATTTAATGACGCGCCATGTAACATCCCGAATTTGGGCCTAGTAGATTTGGGCCTATTGTGTTGTAAAGCCCCAAAAATCCTGAAACTGTTAATTTCTGTGCATGAGAGTTAATATGTATGTGTAGCACTTAGAATAATAATATTAAGGTATTATCGGGACTATTTGAAGCCTTAGAGTTAGGGGAGACCATAGGAAAAATTTATGTTCTAACTTAGTGGACCCTAGTCTCAAGCATGAGGCCTCATAAGCAGATTAAGAAAAGAGAGGACACAAAAATGGGCTCAGGTTTGGGTTGAGGCCCTAATTAAGTTTTCTGCTTGGGCACTATATGTTTAAAAGGGTAGCATCTGTGTTTAAAACACCAAAGTGGGCTGGTGGCCCAATATTAAGTGACGCTGCAAGGGAGCTAGAGGGTGGCATCACTAGTAGTTGAAAGAGGCCCAAGTTTGGCTGTAATGAGCCCATGTCTTTGGGCCAATTTCAGTACTTAAAAGAGCATGGAGGAATGGACGGCATTAAGGCTTATTTTTATGAGGGATTTAATGATAATATTGTACTGATAATAGAAGAAAGAGGTGGTGTTATCTAGGAGTCTTTTGAAGGTGTGAAGAGATTTAGATAAAGGAGAAAAGTTAGGAGCTATCTGCTGAGAGCAGAGTTGGCCGAAATTCCATCACCTAGAGGAGTAAAGAAATAGGTTTCTAATAGCCATAAGGGGTGTCAAGTTTTCCCTTTTTATTTTCTTAATTCTTAGTTATCAGGAAGGGCACTTTCAGTTTTTGTTAGGTAAGTGCCAAAATTTCTATACATAAGGGGGGATAGCTCATCAATTCCGGTATTTGAACCCTACTCTTTTCTTTATTCTTTGTGCCGAAAATCTGAAGGCCATCTTAGTTGTTTTTCTTTTCTCATCTTTTCTCTTCCAAAAGCCGAAAATCACCACCTCCCTCACCCTTTTCTTTTTCTTTGAAACCTCCTTCTAGCTGAATCTTTTGATCCCCATTGTTATTCTTTTCCCATTCACTAAAAGCCAAAACTATGTTCTTGTAGCCGAAATCTCTAAGCCTTTCCTTGATTTCATTTTACTTTCTTTCTAAGCCAAAGTCGAAACACTTTACTCAGACCTTCTAAAGCCGAAAGAGCATCAGTTCATCTTTTCCAGAATTTTCTTAAAAGCCAAAATTCTTAGATCTCTAATCTTCTATGCTTCGATCTTCTGCTGTGATTGTCGAATCTTCCTGCAAGGGGTAGCCGAAACCATTTGTATAGGTAAGTGTCGATTCGTGAGATTTTAATCTTTTTTTGGCCTTTAGTGATCTTAGCCGAATGGCTATATGGTTAACTAATCAGGTGTTTTCTCTCATTTGCGGCATTCCGAGATTTGAAGGGGGTCCAATCGCTTAGATTTCTAAGCCAGAGTTTAGTAGCACTCGGATCGAATTACTTTCGGGATTTTAAGGTAAGGAGATCTATTAATTTAAATGTATAAATCGGGTAAAGCACTAACCTTGGCTGAATATAGGAGAGGCCTTATCCTTGCATTCTTTCGTCTTTTGAGTAAGGTTGTAGACAAAGGGCAGTAAATCAGATTAGCGAGGGTATCAACATAGACAATAGTACTACGCGTTATCAGGTGTGTAACTTTCCACACCATCTAGATTGTTTGTTAATACATGTATATAAATCTGCTATACTCTGTTAAAAGTTGAAATCCCGGCATAATGGTTGAAACCCGAGGAGGGTAAATGTGAATCACCAGGTTAGTGATCTCGCCATTCTAAAGTGAATGGTTCATTGATTTGTTGTGATAAACATGTATGCGGTTTACGTGATTGCACGGGTTGGGTGATTAATGAAAGGGGAAGTCTATTGCTGTAGTGGCTTATGCCATGATCTGTTGTAGTGGCTTATGTCATGATTTGTTGTAGTGGCTTTTTGCCATGATCTAATGGTGTATAGCGGTGTGGGTTGATTGTAGAAATCCCCAATGGTGTGAATGGCAGGTAAGGGTGGTGTGTAGTAGATGGAAATCTAGGATTTGGGTTGGGCTTGCATAATTTTTGTTATATATATATTAATCTGTTATTACATTACGTGGGGCTAAGGCCCAAATCTAATGGTGCATGAGGGTTTACACCGAGTCTCATGACTCAACCTATTATTTAATATTTTTTTGAGGTAGCACCTAGTGCATCGGACCGGGCTGGAGAGGAGCGCAAGGTGGCCATGCAAAAGAACATTTGGATTCAGCAAAAGACTTTAGTTTATTATTTTATATCTTTATTTAATGGGTTTTAAATTTCAATGTAATAAGGCCACGAAGTCGTTAGCTTTATATTTGGTTCGATTTTAATTTTGGGCTTTTATTATTATTATCGACATTTTACGTTTACATTTTTTTTCTAAAGCATGTATTTAAGTTTGGTTTTAATTCATAAAACATCGATAGAATTTATAGCTTATCTAAATTAACAACCTACTAATATTTCCTGAATAAAAGGTTAAACTCAAGGAAAATATTTTCCAAAAATACGACATGTTTTATTAAATTTTCTTAGTGACATACCAGATTCGGTCGTGGTTTTTGGGCCGGGTTTGGGGTGTTACACGTCACTATAGACCACAAACTCCTTTCCTGACTCAGGCTGTACCAAAATCGGTGCTTCCATCAACAACATTTTAATCTTTCAAAGCTCTATTGGCATTTTTCAGTCCATTCGAACTTAACATCCTTCTGCAATAATTCCGTCATCGGAGTAGAAATCATAGAAAATCCCTCCATGAACCTCCAATAGTACCCAACCCAGAAAGCTTCTGACTTTTGACACGTTCCTCGGCGGTTTCCACTCCACAATAGTCGAGATCTTTCCCCGATCAACTCTAATGCCTTCCCCTGACACAACATGTCCTAGGAATCCAACCTCTCAGAGCCAAAACTTGCTCTTGCTAAATTTAGCATATAATTGCTTGTCTCTCAAGGTCTGCAAGACAATTCTCAAATGCTTTGTATGGTCACACTCATCTCGGGTGTAGACCAATATGTCATCAATAAAATCAACTACGAACTTATCCAAATATGTAACATCCTCAAAGTGGGCCTACTCATTTATATGATAGTCTAATATGTTAAATTGAGATTCTAAGGATCGGGCTGACTTTTTGATTAAATATGTGGATTAGGGTTTAAATTAGTGCTCTGGGTATTTTAAAGTGATATATTGAGCTTTAAAAATATGGGTTAGGTGGCTAATACATGGTGTTAGCTTATAATTTAAGTAGATAGTTAATTAAGTGACAAGCTGGGCTTGTGGCCCAAGGATTTGATGAGCTTTAAGTGGGCATAAGGTGGCATCATAAGGGGGAGGAGTTTGGGCCTAGTATGGCCACTTAGAGCCCAAATTTTAAGATGAAAATTTGGCACTTACAAGCCCTACGAGTGGACAGCACACTAGCTACAAAATAGGGATTTTAATTCTTTTATTTCTTGATAAATAGGAAGATAATGAAGAGAAAGATGAGGGCTATTTTTTTGAGGAGATAAGGATTGGGTTATCAGGTGAGATAAAGGCTATCAGGGGAAGGGAAGAGTTGGCTGAAATTCCAACTCTGTGTGTGGATGATATGCCTAAATTTCTCTATAAATAGGGAGTAGTATTCTTCAATTTCGGTATTCTAAAACTCTATTTTTCTCTCATTCTCTCTAGAATATTCCAAGCCTTTCCTGAGTTTCTCTTTTCTTTTCTAAAAGTCAATTCCATTTGATTCATACTTGCATCTCACATAGCCGAACCTACAAGGAGGTTTACATTTCGAAGGTGCACCATAAGCCACATACTCCTTAGTAATTTGGTAAGTTTCGGGATTTTATTCTATACGATTTCACTCTTTCTTTTCATTTAAATCTAACCCGAAACACTTATTTAAGACCTATCAATTTTTCTTCTCTTCTTTTAGTAGCCGAATCTATCTCATTAAAAGTCTCCTGTGACGATTTGGTGGAAAAGCCGAAGGTAGGAAGGTGACGTTGTCTTAGGGATTTTCAGGATTCGATAAATAAGGCTCTACGTTAGGGATAATAGATTTTCGCGGTAACTGTGTGTGTAATACCTCCCACCATCTAGATCGCCTATTATTGTATGTTCATGTGTTTTTTTATGTTTTGATAAATGCCGAAATCTCGGTTTATTGATGCAAGCCCAAGGAGGAAAAAGCGGATCCCAGGTTAGTAAATAATGCATTTAAATGTTATAAGTAAAATGCTTGTATGTGATTGCATGGGTTGGGTTGATGAAAGGACGAAGTTAGACATTACATGTGTAGCGGCTAATGTCGTGAACTGTTATACAGGTTTCGACCATTAAATGTTATACTGAGCTTCGCCATTATATGTTATAAGGGCTTTACCATCATATGTGAATGAGCAACATGACCGCCATCATGGTGTGTAGTGGTGTGGGTCGATTGTAGAAATCCCCAATGGTGTGAACGGTTGGTACGGGGTGTGTAGCGGATGGAAACCTAGGCAAGCAGGTTAGGCCTTGCATATTAATTGCTATTAATTTTATTATGATTATTACCTTTGTTTATTTTGTTTAATGGGCTTAAGGCCCAAACTCTAGTGGTGCATGAGGTTGCACATCGAGTCTCGCGACTCACCCTTTAACATTTTAGGTGATACCTAGTGATTCGGACCAAGTGGAGAGGGCGCAAGGTGGCCATCTGAGAAGAATATGTAGATTTGGCAAAAGAGACTCAAGTTTTATTTTATATTTTAATTAATGGACTTCAAACCTCGTTGTAATAAGGCCATGGGCTATTATGTTTTATTATGGGCTTCTATTACTTTAAGTAGTTTAAGCTTTTTATTTTAATTAAAAAGGCATGTATTTAAGTTTGGATTTTACTTTACTTAAGCATATTCTATATAAAACATATTTGGGCTTTTTCGAAAATGCGACATGTTTCGATAAAATTTTTCTTGGTGACATACCAGATCCGGTTGTAGTGTTTGGGCCGGGTGTGGGGTGTTACAAATTGGTATCAGATCCCGGTTCAAAACTCAGTTCTAGGGGTTTTTGGGCTCAAAACGTTTTCTAAAGATGGGCTTTTGAAATATACATGTTTTAAATAATAACAGTCTCATTAGCTCAAGATGGCACTGCGTCTCTACCAAGTCCGCTGTAAATACTCCGAACCATTGTGTGATATTTATATATGTGGGCTTAGTGGGCCTAGTGGGACGTAGGTTAAGCTAGAATTAGAACTTGATGGACTCTAGGCTTAGCTTAAACCACTTCTTAAAATTCATAAAACTTAATTTCACTGAACAAACCCGTTAACGAGCTGCAAGGCTAGGGTGTGGTAACCGTCATACGCATGTCTAGGAAGGATCCGGAAGAGCCTGGTATTTAAGCAGTCCTAGTGACTCACCTCCTCTTCGCTGGAATCCTACCTGGTGCGTAGTGACTGTTCACCTTAGTCGAGTTAGGGTGTGGCAATAGGCATACGCATGTCTAGGAGTGGATTCAGGGAGAGCTTGGTATTTAAGCAGTCCTAGCGACTCACCTCCTCTTCACTAGAATCCTACCTGGTGCGTAGTGACTATTCACCCTAGTTACGAGGGCTGGTTGATGGGCTAAACCCTATGATTAAAACCCAAAAGGGACCAGCCACCTTTTTCGAAAAAAAACCCCCCAAGTTTTGTAAAATTTTCAAAATACCTTTGTTTTATAAAAAAAAACCATCAACGTTTGAAAAGTTATCCTTATTTTGTGAAATGACCAAAATGACCCTGATTTCCAAAATTACTGAAATACCCCAGATTTCTAAAATTACCGAAATACCCCTAGATTTCTAAAATTACCAAAATACCCCTAAATTTTTAAAATTTCTAAAATACCCCCAGAATTAAAAAAATTTACCAAAATACCCTTACTCCACAAAATCACCAAGGACCTTATTTTGAACAAAATTACAAAAATACCCTGTAGGACAAAATTATGAAAATACCCTTGGGTAGTAGAAACAACAACAACAGAATAACGACAACACTTTTACGTAATGAACGCGAGTTCATGAATGTTGATGATTGAACTTGAGATCATTGTGAATGCAAATTGAAAGAACCACTTTTAAAACTATTATTCATAAGATCGTTAGTGGTTAACTAGTGGAAAAAAATTAATAATCCATAAAATTCTTAATCAGATAAACGTCAATCGGAGGAATGAGTTCAAGGGGTCGAGGACATCCGCCGCGTGGACACGGTAGGGGTAGAATGACCGCATCGAGCCGATGAGGGTCTCGCCACGGTCGAGAAACGAGATGCCGAACCGCGTACCGTAGAAGGAGAATTTCGGGATAAGGCGCCCGGAGATGATGCTGTATCTCAGGCAATGTTGAGGGTTTTAGAGAGGGTTCTTTGGAGTAAGCGAGGCACAGGAGCTCAAAATTTGTGCGAAGCGGCTTAAGGCCGATGGAGCAGAAGTGTTTAGGGGAGTTTCTAGTGTAGCCCCTAACACAGCTGAGTATTGGATGAAAGCGACTGAGCGTATAATGGATGACTTAGATTTTACGGTGGAGGAGAAGCTGAAAGGGGTCGTGTCTCTTCTTCGAGACGAGGCTTACAAGTGGTGGCTCACGGTGAAAGAAGGTACTACTGCGGACCTGATTGACTGGGATTTCTTTAAGGAGTCATTCCAAGGAAAGTACGTTGGGGCTAGTTATATGGATGCTCAAAGGAAAGCATTCCTGAATTTGGTGCAGGGGATTAAGTCTGTGGCTAAGTATGAGGCTGAGTTTCTGCGCTTGAGCTGCTACGCTCGAGGAATAGTAGCAACAGAGTATGAACGATGCGTTCGGTTCGAGGATGGGCTGCGGAATGAGTTAAGGATTCTGATTGCACTACAAAGAGAGAGAGTTTTCGCGGTATTGGTGGATAAGGTTAAAATAGCTGAGGAAGTGAAATAGGCTGAGAGACAGGATAGGGATAAGGATCGGGATAAGAGAAGTTTTGAGCCGTCAGGACCATCTAGGAATTTTTAGAAGAGGCCTAGGGTGATGGGCATTTCGTGCTCAATGAGCGTAACCAAGCATGTTCTATGTGGGAGAACCCATCCGGGAGTCAGAGTCGAGGCGGTGGTTATTTTAAGTGTGGATCCACAGAACATCTGATCAAGGATTGTCCTCGGATGGATCGGGAGCAGCCAGCGGGCCGAGGTTCTGATCAGACTAGGAGAGGTGATCGGTCTGGACGAAGGGGTCGTGGGGCAACTAGAGGTGGTAACGGTTCCAGTTAGGGCCATGGAGCACTAGGGTTATGCTGAGGCAAGGCAGCCAGCTTTGGTCTATGCAGTGCAACACCAAGGGACGGAGATGCTCCAGATGCAAATAATGGTGCGTACCCTACCATAGTATACTAAGTGGTTATTTTGGCTTTAGAATTTGAGTGCACAGCGAAAGCATAGTGGTGAGACTTAGGTAGTATAATTACTAGTTAGTTGGAAAATTCGAGGACGAAATTTCTTTAAGGGGGTAGAACTGTATCATCCTCAAAGTGGGCCTACTCATTTATATGATACTCTAATATGTTAAATTGAGATTCTAAGGATCGGGCTGACTTTTTGATTAAATATGTGGATTAGGGTTTAAATTAGTGCTCTGGGTATTTTAAAGTGATATATTGGGCTTTAAAAATATGGGTTAGGTGGCTAATACATGGTGTTAGCTTATAATTTAAGTAGATAGTTAATTAAGTGACAAGCTGGGCTTGTGGCCCAAGGATTTGAGGAGCTTTAAGTGGGTATAAGGTGGCATCATAAGGGGAGGAGTTTGGGCCTAGTATGGCCACTTAGAGCCCAAATTTTAAGACCAAAATTCGGCACTTACAAGCCCTAGGAGTGGACGGCACACTAGCTACAAAATAGGGATTTTAATTCTTTTATTTCTTGATAAATAGAAAGATAATGAAGAGAAAGATGAGGGCTATTTTTGAGGAGATAAGGATTGGGTTATCAGGTGAGATAAAGGCTATCAGGAGATGGGATGAGTTGGCCAAAATTCCAACTCTGTGTGCGGATGATATGCCGAAATTTCTCTATAAATAGGGAGTAGTATTCTTTAATTTCGGTATTCTGAAACCCTATTTTTCTCTCATTCTCTGCCGAAATTTCCAAGCCTTTCCAATAGTTTCTCTTTTTCCTTTTCTAAAAGCCAAATTCCATTTGATTCATACTCTCATCTCACATAGCCGAACCTACAAGGGAGGTTTCTGTTTCCCGAAGGTGCACCATAAGCCACATACTCCTTAGTAATTTGGTAAGTTTCGGGATTTTATTCTTTGAGATTTCACTCTTTCTTTTCATTCAAATCTAACCTAAAACACTTATTTAAGGCCTGTTGATTTTCCCTCTCTGCTTTTAGTAGCCGAATCTATCTCATTAAAAGTCTCATGTGCCGATTTGGTGGAAAAGTCGAAGGTAGGAAGGTGACGTTGTCTTAGGGATTTTCGGGATTCGATAAATAAGGCTCTACGTTAGGGATAATAGATTTTTGCGGTAACCAGGTGTGTAATACCTCCCTACCATCTAGATCTGCCTATTATTGTATGTTCATGTGTTTTTTTTTATGTTTTGATAAATCCTGAAATCTCGGTTTATTGATGCAAGCCCAAGGAGGGAAAAAGCGGATCCCCAGGTTAGTAAATAATTTGTTTAAATGTTATAAGTAAAATGCTTGTATGTGATTGCATGGGTTGGGTTGATGAAAGGAGGAAGTTATATGTTACATGTGTAGCGGCTAATGCCGTGAAGCTATTATCTGAGCTTGACCATTAAATGTTATCTGAGCTTGGCCATTATATGTTATAAGGGTTTGGCCATCATATGTGAATGAGCAAAGCATGACCGCCATCATGGTGTGTAGTGGTGTGGGTCGATTGTAGAAATCCCCAATGGTATGAGCGGTTGGTGCGGGGTGTGTAGCGGATGGAAACCTAGGCAAGCGGGTTGGGCCTTGCATATTAGTTGCTATTAATTTTATTATGATTATTACCTTGTTTATTTTGTTTAATGGGCTTAAGGCCCAAAGTCTAGTGGTGCATGAGGGTTGCACATCGAGTCTCACGACTCACCCTTTAATTAACATTTCGGTGATACCTAGTGATTCGGACAGGGCTAGAGAGGAACGCAAGGTGGCCATGCGAGAAGAATATGTAGGTTTGGCAAAAGAGACTCAAGTTTTATTTTATATTTTAATTAATGGACTTCAAACCTCGTTGTAATAAGGCCATGGGCTATTATGTTTTATTATGGGCTTCTATTACTTTAAGTCGTTTAAGCTTTTTATTTTAATTAAAAAGGCATGTATTTAAGTTTGGATTTTACTTTACTTAAGCATATTCTATATAAAACATATTTGGGCTTTTCCGAAAATGCGACATGTTTCGATAAAATTTTTCTTGGTGACATACCAGATCCAGTTGTAGTGTTTGGGCCGGGTGTGGGGTGTTACAAAATACGCTCAGAAGATACGATTCTTTAAGTCCATAAAAACCACAGGGCATTCGTTAAACTGAACGGCATGACCAGAAATTCATAATGGCTATATCTCGTCCTAAATGTTGTTTTCAGCACGTCTTGTTCCTTAATTCTCAGCTGATAATATCCGGATCTCAAATCAATCTTGGAGAACACCATAGCTCCCTTCAGTTGATCAAATAGATCATCTATCCTCGGTTAAGGATACCTATTTTTCACCGTGACCTTGTTGAGCTATCTGCAGTCTATACACAATCTCATTGATCCATCTTTCTTTTTCACAAATAATACCGGAGCACCCCACGGCGAAAAACTTGGTCTTGCAAAACCCTTATTCGTCAACTCTTGTAACTGGACCTTTAGTTCTTTCAACTCCAACGGCGCCATCCTATATGGAGTGATGGAAATAGGTGTCGTTCCCAGAACTAACTCAATTCCAAACTCAACCTCTCTGATTGGAGGTAGTCCAGGTAACTCTTCTGGGAATACATCCGGATACTCACATACAATCGGCATGGTTTCAACCTTTGCCTCAAACTCTTGACTATTCAGTACAAAGGCAAGATACGACTCACATCCTTTTCTCAAATATTTCTCAGCTACCATGGAAGAAATCATCACCGGTAGGTTATTTGACTCACCTGATTCAACCCGAATAACATCTCCATTTTCACACTTCAATTCAATAAATTTACTACCAC
Organism: Gossypium rotundifolium; assembly: GCA_025506655.1. Lineage (NCBI taxonomy): Eukaryota > Viridiplantae > Streptophyta > Magnoliopsida > Malvales > Malvaceae > Gossypium > Gossypium rotundifolium. The sequence continues at coordinate 93,813,346 of CP106724.1, read as the reverse complement.
AATTCACTAAAACGCTATGGGCAGTCAACCAGTCTATACCAAGAATCAAGTCAAACTCATCAAATGGCAGTAACATAAAGTTTGCCAAAAAATAATGACCCTAACTGTCAAAGGACAGTTCCTACACACCTTATCAACTAACACCTATTTTCCTAAGGGGTCTAACACTTTTATCACAAATCCAGTAGACTCAATAGTCATATTCAAACTAATTTCCAATCCCATACAAATATAATAATGGGTCGACCCCGAGTCAATCAAAGCAATAACAGAGGTGTCATAGAGAGAAAATGTACCGGTTATTATGTCCGGCGATGATGCCTCTTCTCAAGCACAAACAGCATAGGTTCTTGCTGGCGCCCAACCCTCCGACCTCACAGTAGTGTCTCGTGATACACCTCTACCACTAGTCCTACCTCCCGGGTTCTTTTGTGGCCTACCTCTAAAAGAGGCACTACTTGATCTTACCTCCTGCTTCTTTTCCTTGTCATCTCTTTCAGGACAGTTTCGAATGAAATGGTCGGAGGATCCACGATTGTAACAATTTCGATTGTTTCCCCAACACTCCCTAGTGTGATGTCTGCCACAACTTGGGCACTCTGGTTTGGACTTTGGATTGCCCACACTTGCCATTGAGGTGGCCTAAACTCTTGAACCCGAATACATATTACCTCGATCTCTCTGCGAATACCTGACTGACATAGTCATCCGAGGGTTCCCTTCTCTAGACCTATTCGATTGAGATTGGTATGACTTGCTCATCGGCCTCTTCCTCGCATCACGAGCCTCACTCAGGGCTTTCCTTTTTTCCTTACTCAATTCTTCGGTCTTACTAGCCCGATCCGCCAGTATCACAAATTCTTTTTGCTCTAAGATCCCAACTAAAAGTTTGATGTCTTCATTTAACCCATCATCAAACCTCTTGCATAAGGTAGCTTCCGTGGATACATATTCCTGTGTGGACTTACTAAGCTAAACAAATTCGCGTTCATATTCTGCCACAATCATTTTCCCTTGCTTTAACTCAAGGAATTCCTTCCGTTTCTAGTCTATAAACCTTTGACTTATATACTTCTTTTGAAACTCTTCCAAGAAAAATTCCCACGTTACCCTCTCTTTAAGAACTACTGATGTCAACGTTTTCCACCAATAGTATGCCGAGTCCCTCAGCAAAGATCCATCACATTTCAAACTCTCCTCAGGGGTATAGGAGAGTTCATCAAAAACCCTCATTGAGTTCTCAAGCTAGAACTCCGCCCGCTCAAGGTCATCATCTTTGTTAGCTCAAAAATCTTTAGCCCCTTGCTTTCGAATTTTATCTACCGGGGGCTTATTTGTCCTCACTATTTCTACACCTTGGGGAGCCATAGGAACTGGCTGAGGTATAGGAGGAGCTAGAGGAGGTTGAGCATTGGGATTAGCTCGTGCATACTCGGTGTACCAATTGCTCATCATTTGGAGAAAGGCTTCTCGAGCCTCTTCTCCTTGACCCCTAGTCTCGGGTTCACTTTGCACAGGCGCGGTCCCTTGCGCAGGAGCCGGCACATTACTAGCTACGTCATCAGCAGTCGATTGATCGAAATCCATATACTACATAAAACAAATTTTTAAAATCATCAGAAGCCACCACACTATCATTATACGCTTATAGCATGTATAGCTAGACTCCCACACATGCTACGGTAGTCCTAGAAACAACTAAACCATAGCTCTAATACCACTAAATGTAACACCTCTTACCCGTAACCCCGCAGGAATTGGGCACGAGACGTTACTGAACAATTTACCTAATCGCCACTTAGGCTCACATGACTACTCTTCTCGAATCACTTCAACTACCTCACACTCAACCTATGAGATCTCAATCGTACCTACGAGAACTCTCTGGACCATATCAGAGGTCTTACTGTCCATAAAATTTCTTTTCATCTAAACAGGGAGTACACACCCGTGCTAGATGATACACATGCCCGTGTGTAGTCACACACGCCTGTGTGTAGTCACACACGCCCATGTGCTCATACCGTGCCCAAAAAACCCAACATTCTGCCAAAACTCACATGGCTAGGGCATGCCCATGTGAAATGGGGGCACGCCCGTGTACCCTTACAAAATGCCCGTGTCTTCTGCCCGTGTCTTCTGCCCGTGGAAAGTTACTGACTAATTTAGCATGACTGACACACCGTGTCCCTACTAGTGTGTCTTACGGTTCATGCACACGACAGTGGGATTTGCTGTGGCCTATTCTAATTAGTAAAAATAAGATCACGAGGTTATACGGCCTGACACACTGCCTGCAGTGTGTCTACCTGTGGCACACACATGAAGGCTATTTACCAAGCTTGATCATCCATATATCTTACTCTACATGGGTTTTCAACAAACTAACAAACCTCTCTTAATCCACATGCACTCACATTGATAACATTGAAATTTCATAAATTATAAAATATGCCATCATTCTTGGCAATTTACAAAATTAATGTCTTAGCAAGAGCCAATACACCTTTGGTCAAAATAACAAAATAATCTAACTAGTCTAGTCCTATACATGCCATATACAAAATCAGTAATCTAATTATACCTAAGTAAGCATATAGTGTGGGCGGTCTTCTAGTTATCGGTGTATCCCAGCTCAGCTCTTAAGCCCTATAAGACAAGGGAAAGAGAGAGGAGTAAGCTTAAAGCTTAGTAAGTTCACATGTAAACAATATAACACTCTCAAATGAATGAACATTTTTGTAGCATTATTTGCTAAGCAAGAAATCAATATACATTCATTATTAGGCTTACTTATTTCTTCCATTCACACATCCCACTTACATCACAAGCATGATGCATACAATCAATAACAGTTTCCCTGCACTAAGCATCATAAGGTCACGTAATGTAACACATCACCATCTCAAAATACATTACCCGGTGGTTTCGCACTTAGCCCACCATCAGGCTTCATTAGGGTGGTATCCCACATAGCCCACCAAGAAGGTTAATTACGGTGGTATCGCACACAACCCACCAGAAATGTTAATAGATGATGGTATCGCACACAGCCCATCGTAATTAAACAACAAGGTGGTATCGCACTTAGCCCACCATTAAAATTTTATATAACACACCTACCTATCTATTCCATCATTCATACAAGAATTATTCATTAACTACCACTTTCTATCTACTTGAATTACACATGTTCTCAATTATTCTATGCACTGATTAACAACAATAGTGTGCATGTAAAATGCATCATTTACACGTAAACTTACCTCGATGCAAAACGTGTTAGCTAGCGATTTACTCAATCACCTTGTCTTTCCCACGGTCAAGGTTGATTCCGCGCTCTTCTTGATCTATAACAATGAAATTCATTCGTTTAGATCATTCTATGATCATAATACATCAAACTGTACACTTGGGCAAAAATTACCATTTTGCCCTTGTACATTGGCAAAATTATGATTTTACCCCTAGGCTCGTAATTTATTTTTCATCACATTTTCTCAATAAACAAGCATAGATGAACATTTATTTCTCTTACAACTACTCACCATTTCAACTATTTCATGCATTTATGACACAAACTAAATCTTTGCATTCAAGTCCTATTTAGGTGTTTTCATGCTAACACCTTTCACAAAAGTTGTTTCTCACCTCCCTAACATTCATTTTCTTCCATGAAAACTCAGCTAACAACATAAATACTCTCATGGAAAGTCCCTAGACTTTCAACCATATCTCAAATTAGTCCCCTCATTCGCTGGCTTAAGCTTCGGGGACTCCAAAAACACAAAAATTATCAATTAACACCACCAAAAATCACTTACTTGGGTGACAAGTTGCTGAAATCTCAAGGCTTTCAAAACCCTTCTTTTGAGTGTGAAAATCGGTGGAAGAGGAAGAGAAGAGAAAAAGATGATGGCATTCCCTTATTTTATCATATTTTAATCAACTAGTCAACAACTATCACCAAATTTGACTAAAAATTAATGGTCTTGTCCCCTTTTGCTATCTATGGCCGGCCAATACATCCTCTAGGGCCTAATTGCACTTTAAGGACCTCTAATTTAGTAATCTATGGCTATTGGACTCATCTACCTTGAAAAATAGAACTTTCGCACTTTATGCGATTTAGTCATTTTTCACAATTAAGCATGCTATCACTCAAATTAAAGCACCAAAATTTTCACATAGCCATATATTAATACCATAACACATAAAATAATACTAAAATAATTTCCTCAACCTCGAATTAGTGGTCCCGAGACCACTATTCTGACTAGCCCTAAAATTGGGCTGTTACAACTCTTCCCCCTTTTTGGGATTTTCACCCTCGAAAATCTTACTGGTAAAAAGGTTTGGATATTACTCTCTCATGGCTTCTTTCGGTTCCCACGTAGCTTCTTCTACACCGTGCTTTTGCCACAATACTTTTACTAAGGCTATGTCCTTATTCCTCAATTGTTTCACTTCTCGAGTCAAGATTTTAATCAGCTCTTCCTCATATGTCATGTCCGGTCGTATCTCAATTTTCGTAGGAGAAACCACATGCAAGGGATCAGAACGATAACGCCTTAGCATTGATACATGGAACACATTGTGAATTTTCTCTAACTCTATTGGTAAAGCCAACCGATATGCAACTGGCCTAATCTTCTCGGTAATTTTGTACGGCCCTATGAATCTCGGACTCAATTTACCCTTTCGACCAAATCTCAATATTTTTTTCCACGGCGACACTTTCAAAAATACTTTGTCACCCACTTGAAACTCAATTTCTTTACTTTTCATGTCCGCGTATGACTTTTGTCGGTCTGAAGCAGCTTTCAAACTATCTCGAATCACTTTCACTTTTTCCTCAATTTTCTTAACTAAATAAATCCCACAGATTTGCTTCCACCCAACTCGGTCAATACAAAGGAGTCTGAAACTTACGACTATATAAGGCCTCATACGGTGCCATCCGTATGCTCGATTGATAACTATTGTTGTAAGCAAATTCGACCAAAGGTAGGTATCTTTCCCAACTACCTTCAAATTCTAACACACAGCATCGGAGCATATCTTCAAGAACTTGGATTACTCTCTCAGACTAACCATCAGTTTGAGGATGAAAAGCAGTACTAAAATTCAACCTTGTACCTAAGGCCTCTTGTAACTTCTTCTAAAAAATCAAAGTAAATCTCGGGTCTCTATCCGAGATAATAGATATAGGCACTCCATGTAATCTTACTACCTCTACAATATACAACTCCGCTAACTTCTCTAGTGAATAATCAATACGTACCGATATAAAGTGAGCCGACTTCAGTAACCTATCAACGATAACCCATACAGCATCTTTCTTTTTCGGTGTCGAAGGCAACCCCGTCACAAAGTCCATGGTGATCTGATCCCACTTCCGCTCGGGAACCATTACTGGTAGAAGTAATCCCGAAGACACCTGATGCTCGGCTTTCACTTGTTAACAAATCAGACATCTTGTTACATACTCTGAAATGTCTCTTTTCAATCCTGGCCACCAATAGAATTTCTTCAGATCATTGCACATTTTCGTACTGCCCGAGTGTACTGACAAATGACTATTATGTGCTTCTTGTAAATTTCTCGGACTAACTCATCATCTTTAGGTACACAAATTCTATCATGGAACATTAAACAACCATTCGAACTTACCCAAAATTCAGAATCAGGTCCTGATTCACACTTAGCTCTTTTAGCTAACATCTCATTATCATTCCTTTGAGCTTCACATATTTTTTGGACAAATAGTGGCCTAGCTCTCAACTCAGCCAGTATAGCACCATCATCGGACAATGGAAAACTCATGCTCATAGTTCTCAAAGCATACAAAGATTTTCTACTTAAAGCATCTGCAACTATATTTGCTTTCCCCAGGTGGTAATCGATCACTAGCTCGTAGTCTTTTAATAATTCAAGCCATCGTCGTTGTCATAAATTTTACTCTTTTTGATTCATCAAGTGCCTTAAACTCTTATGATCCGTAAAAATTCGACACTTCTCACTATATAAATAATGTTGCCAAATCTTTAACGCGAAAATGATTGCGGCCAAATCTAGGTCATGAGTCGGACAATTCTTCTCATGTGGTTTTAGTTGTCTCGAGGCGTAAGCGACCACCTTACCCTCTTGCATCAACACACAACCGAGACCATTTAAGGACGCGTTAATGTAGACCACAAACTCCTTTCCTGACTCAGGCCGTACCAAAATTGGTGCTTCCGTCAACAACGTTTTCAATCTCTCAAAGCTCTGTTGCATTTTTCAGACCATTCGAACTTAGCATCCTTCTACAATAATTTCGTCATCGGAGTAGCAATCATAGAAAATCCCTCCACGAACCGCCTATAGTACCCTGCCAAACCCAGAAAGCTTCTGACTCCTGACACGTTCCTCAGCGATTTCCACTCCACAATAGCCGAGATCTTTCCCGGATCAACTCTAATGCCTTCCCCTGACACAACATGTCCTAGGAATCCAACCTCTCAGAGCCAAAACTCGCTCTTGCTAAATTTAGCATATAATTGCTTGTCTCTCAAGGTCTGCAAGACAATTCTCAAATGCTTTGCATGGTCACACTCATTTCGGGAGTAGACCAATATGTCATCAATAAAAACAACTATGAACTTGTCCAAATACGGTCAGAAGATACGGTTTATTAAGTCCATAAAAACCGCAAGAGCATTCGTTAAACCAAATGGCATGACCAGAAATTCATAATGGCCATATCTCGTCCTAAATGCAATTTTCGGCACGTCTTGTTCCTTAGTTCTCAGCTGATAATATCCGGATCTCAAATCAATCTTGGAGAACACCATAGCTCCCTTCAGTTGATCAAATAGATCATCTATCCTCGGTAAAGGATACCTATTTTTCTCTGTGACCTTGTTGAGCTGTCTGTAGTCTATACACAATCTCATTGATCCATCTTTCTTTTTCACAAATAATACCGGAGCACCCCACGGCGAAAAGCTTGGTCTTGCAAAACCCTTATTCGTCAACTCTTGTAACTGGACCTTTAGTTCTTTCAACTCCAACGGCGCCATCCTATACGGAGTGATGGAAATAGGTGCTATTCCCAGAACTAACTCAATTCCGAACTCAACCTCTCTGATTGGAGGTAGTCCAGGTAACTCTTCTGGGAATACATCCGAATACTCACGTACAATCGGCACGATTTCAACCTTTGCCTCAGACTCTTGACTATTCAGTACAAAGACAAGATACGACTCACATTCTTTTCTCAAATATTTCTCAGCTTCCATGGAAGAAATCACCACCGGTAGGTTATCTGACTCACCTGATTCAACCCGAATAACATCTCCATTTTCACACTTCAATTCAATAAATTTACTACCACAATTCACTAAAACGCTATGGGCAGTCAACCAGTCCATACCAAGAATCAAGTCAAACTCATCAAATGATAGTAGCATAAAGTTCATCGAAAAATAATGACCCCTAACTGTCAAAGGACAGTTCCTACACACCTTATCAACTAACACCTGTTTTCCTAGGGGGTTTGACACTATTATCAAAAATTTAGTAGACTCAATAGTCATATTCAAACTAGTTTCCAATCCCATACAAATATAAGAATGGGTCGACCCTGGGTCAATCAAAGCAATAACAGAGGTGTCATAGAGAGAAAATGTACCCGTTATTACGTCCGGTGATGATGCCTCTTCTCGAGCACGAACAGCATAGGTTCTTGCTGGCGCCCAACCCTCCGACCTCATAGTAGTGTCTCATGATACACCTCTACCACTAGTCCTACCTCCCGGGTTCTTTTGTGGCCTACGTCTAAAAGATGCGCTGCTTGATCTTACCTCCTACTTCTTTTCCTTGTCATCTCTTTCAGGACAGTTTCGAATGAAATGGTCGGAGGATCCACACTTGTAGCAATTTCGATTGTTTCCCCAACACTCCCTAGTGTGATGTCTGCCACAACTTGGGCACTTTGGTTTGGACTTTGGATTGCCCACACTTGCCATTGAGGTGGCCTGAACTCTTGAACCCGAATACATATTACCTCAATCTCTCTACGAATACCCGACTGACGTAGTCATCCGAGGGTTCCCTTCTCTAGACCTCTTCGATTGAGATTGGTATGACTTGCTCATCGACCTCTTCCTCGCATCACGAGCCTCACTTAGGGCTTTCATCTTTTCCTTACTCAATTATTCGGCCTTACTAGCCCGATCCACCAGTATCACAAATTCTTTGAGCTCTAAGATCCCGACTAAAAGTTTGATGTCTTCATTTAACCCGTCTTCAAACCTCTTGCATAAGGTAGCTTCTTTGGATACACATTCCTATGCGTACTTACTGAGCCGGACAAATTCGCGCTCATATTCCACCATAGTCATTTTCCCTTGCTTTAACTCAAGGAATTCCTTCCACTTCTGGTCTATAAACTTTTGACTTATATATTTTTTTCGGAACTCTTCCAAGTAAAATTCCACGTTACCTACTTATTAGGAACTACTGATGTCAATGTTTTCCACCAATAGTATGCTGAGCCCCTTAGCAAAGATACAACACATTTCAAACTCTCCTCAGGGGTATAGGAGAGTTAATCAAAAACCCTCATTGAGTTCTCAAGCCAGAACTCCGCCCGCTCAGGGTCATCATCTTTGTTAGCTCGAAAATCTTTAGCCCCTTGCTTCCGAATTTTATCTACTGGGGGCTTATTTGTCCTCACTATTTCTACACCTTGGGGAGCCACAGGAACTAGTTGAGGTATAGGAGGAGCTGGAGGAGGTTGAGCATTGGGATTAGCTCGTACATACTCAGTGTACCAATTGTTCATCATTTGGAGAAAGGCTTCTCGAGCCTCTTCTCCTTGACCCCTAGTCTCGGGTTCACTTTGCACAAAGCGGTCTCTCTTGCAGAGCCGCCAAGCATTACTAGCTACGTCATCAGTAGTCGATTGATCGAAATCCATATACTACATAAAACAAATTTTTAAAATCATCAGAAGCCACCACACTATTATTAAACACTCATGGCATGTATAGCTAGACTCCCACACATGCTTGGTAATTTACAAAATTAATGTCTTAGCAAGAGCCAATGCACCTTTGGTCAAAATAACAAAATAGTCTATCTAGTCTCGTCCTATACATGCTATATAAAAAATCACTAATCTAATTATACCAAAGTAAGCAGATAGCGTGGGTGGTCTTCTAGTTATCGGCGTATCCCGGCTCGGCTCTTAAGCCCTATAAGACAAGGGAAAGAGAGAGGAGTACGCTTAAAGCTTAGTAAGTTCACATGTAAACAATATAACACTCTAAAATGAATGAACATTTTTGTAGCATTATTTGCTAAGCAAGAAATCAATCTACATTCAGTATTAGGCTTACTCATTTCCTCCATGCACACATCCCACTCACATCACAAGCATGATGCATACAATCAATAACGGTTTCCCTGCACTAAGCATCACAAGGTCACTTAATGTAACACATCACCATCTCAAAATACATTACCCGGTGGTTTCGCACTTAGCCCACCATCAGTCCTCATTAGGGTGGTATCCCACATAACCCACCAAGAAGGTTAATTACGGTGGTATCGCACACAACCCACCAGAAAGGTTAATAGATGATGGTATCGCACACAGCCCATCGTAATTAAACAACAAGGTGGTATCGTACTTAGCCCACCATCAAAATTTTATATAACACACCTACCTATCTATTCCATCATTTATACAAGAATTATTCATTAACTACCACTTTTTATCTACTTGAATTACACATGTTCTCAATTATTCTATGCACTAATTAACAACAATAGTGTGCATGTAAAATGCATCGTTTACACGTAAACTTACCTCGATGCAAAACGTGTTAGCCAGCGATTTACTCAATCACCTTGCTTTTCCCACGGTCAAGGTTGATTCCGCGCTCTTCTTGATCTATAACAATGAGATTCATTTGTTTAGATCATTCTATGATCATAATACATCAAACTCTACACTTGGGCAAAAATTACCATTTTGCCCTTGTACATTAGCAAAATTATAATTTTGCCCCTAGGCTCGTAATTTATTTTTCATCACATTTTCTCAATAAATAAGCATAGATGAACATTTATTTCTCTTAAAACTACTCACCATTTCAACTATTTCATGCATTTATGACACAAACTAAATCTTTGCATTCAAGCCCTATTTAGGTGTTTTCATGCTAACACCTTTCACAAAAGTTGTTTCTCACCTCCCTAACATTCATTTTCTTCCATGAAAACTCAGCTAACAACATAAATACTCTCATGGCAAGTCCCTAGACTTTCAACCATACCTCAAATTAGTCCCCTCATTAGCTGCCTTAAGCTTCGGAGACTCCAAAAACACAAAAATTATCAATTAACACCACCAAAAATCACTTACTTGGGTGAGGACAAGTTGATGAAATCTCAAGGCTTTCAAAACCCTTCTTTTGAGTGTGAAAATCGGTGGAAGAGGAAGAGAAGAGAAAAAGATGATGGCATTCCCTTATTTTATCATATTTTAATCAACTAGTCAACAACTATCACCAAATTTTGGCTAAAAATTAATGCTCTTGTCCCCTTTTGCTATCTATGGCCGGCCAATACATCATCTAGGGCCTAATTGCACTTTAAGGACCTCCAATTTAGTAATCTATGGCTATTGGACTCCTCTACCTTGAAAAATAGAACTTTCGCCCTTTATGCGATTTAGTCTTTTTTTTACAATTAAGCATGCTATCACTCAAATTAAAGCACTAAAATTTTCACATAGCCATATATTAATATCATAACACATAAAATAATACTAAAATAATTTCCTCAACCTCAGATTAGTGGTCCCGAGACCACTATTCTGACTAGCCCCAAAATCGGGCTGTTACAGTTTTCATAAAGGCATTCCTTTTCAAAGATGGCAACATAGGCTTCCTCATCCAGATATTGCCACAAAGGCGTCATTTTCATTATGTACTTACCACAAAGGCTTGCCTCTCCAGAGTTTTTCCATAAAGTTTTTTCTTTAACTAATGTTTTAAATGATAGGGATTTGTCTAAACTCACACTTAGTGAGGTTTGCCCCTTATCATTTTGTGACACACAGAGAACCACATTATGTAATAACCTTCATTAAATTTTCCACATGATGCCATAACCCATCAGTTATGGTCTTACACGATATGGTCTTCTTTTCATATGATGCCATAACCCACCAGTTACGGTCTAACATAATATGGTCTTTTTTCTATATGATGTCATAAACCACCAGTTACGATCTTACATGATATGGTCTTCTTTCCATATAATATCATAACCCATCAGTTACGATCTTACACAATACGATTTTCAATGCCATTACCATGGAATTGTCCTTTTAGAGGTTCGTGTTTTTAGTCAAGACAAACCCATTTGATGACTCCAGAGACAGACACAGACTTATCATGCATTGGCTTACTCATAACAGACATTTTTATGCTTACCAGACACATATGTACTTTCTATCAGACTTGTTCTTACTTTCAAACATAAGCACACCATATTCATACAAATTCATAAGTCTTACTTTTATTATCAAATTCGTCACATCACACTTTACTAGTTTCAATCTCATGCTTTGGTCACTTAGCAGAACGCATGAAATGCATGTGAGATTCAGTTCAGAGACTCACCTAACTTCCATTTTCTCAGCTCGAAAGCACCAGATCCAGAGTTTCTTTGGAAGATCAACAACAACCACTATTATAGAGCACAAAAACTTGTCAAAATTCACTCATACCTTTTTTTATCACTTACATTCCCCCCACTATGGTTATATTTCCTTAACCTTACCCAGTGGTTCAGACTTACTCTTTTTCCACAACATATTAGTGAAGACCATGGATCTTACCTTGACATAAAGCACTCTTAGGTGGGGATCTAGATCAGCATCTCCGTTTTTTTGTAAAGGAAGGAAATATTTTTTATTATTTTAGATCTTAAACAGGGAAATATGTCCTAAAGAAGGTGGAAGAAAAACTCCCCGTTCTCAATTTCTAACTATCTATATATACAACCTTTACCCCTATAAGAACTTGACACACGTCAAAATCCTATTCTATTTGCCATATGGGTTGTTTACAACTGTAAGAAAACGTGTACGACAATCCATGGTTATATGTATAAATTAATATTTCTGAGTCAAATCCATTTGGTCTTAACCATCTTATTAGAATATAACTAGCACCTTAACTAGTCAAACTTAGTATGTAACGCCTTTCGAAAATATCCCCCTTTTTCTTTTAAGATTCCTTAACACTTTACTAAGTTTCACTCCTATAAATATTTCACTTTCTGAAAAATCTTCCTTCAATATCCTAAATGCTAATGGTTCACCCAAATTCATCCACCACAATGTCGTTTGGCCTGACAAACCCACGCTATTGATTTCTTCCAAGTTGTTCACCTAACCAAGACTTCACCCAAGGGCGTACCCGTAGACTTTGACCTATTGATTCAGTCCAACACCTAACTTACTCAAAACCTATTCCATAAATCTTACCCCTAAATAACACTCAAGCACTAGGGCTTCACTACGCAGGATGTCACAACATACCATTTGAATCTCCTCATTGTTTACACTTTTGTATTTTATTAAAAAGTTTGAAATGTAGTAGTTGTAATTGTTTGTAATTTGAATAATTAGGCTTAAGTACTTTGTATTATAACAGTAGCACTCAAGATTCGATTCTGATTTATCGGACCGAATTTAAGGTGTTAAAAATTAAATATGAAAAAGTTTGAAAATAACTCTATATTTTAGAGATATTCATATAAAAAGTTAATCCATATCTGTGAGCAAATGAGCATGATATATCATATGTCTTCGGCTTTGGCAAGTTTTGATTGAGATGCCAACTTGGAAAGAATCCACTGCATGAATTCAGAGATAGTGCTCAATGTAGCAAACACCCTTGTGGTAATTTGAAAAATATACGTCAATAAGCATCATGTAATAGTCCGGTTCATACCCTAGTTAGAACAGTGGTTTTGAGACCACAAATTTGAGTTTGTATAATACTTTAATATTATTTTTTGTGTCGTTAATATGTGAATTAGCATGTGGTAAATTTTCGTAAGCGAATTTATCTGTTTGCGTGTTTACTTTGACAAAAGGACTGAAATGCATTGAATGTGAAAGTTGCATGATATTTGTTAAGTATCAAGGTGTTATGGCTTTTTAATAAGGAGGCCTTATGAGACAATTATACCAATATTTAGTTAGTGGATGCATAAAAGACATTAATGGCCTTATATTTATGTATTTTATATGTTTGTTTATAAGGTTAATTTTGTAAATGAATAAATGGTTAATGTTTTAATAAAACAAACAAGGAAAAGATGATAATTATCATCTTCTTGCCGAAAATACCAAAAGAAAAAGAGATAAAGTTTGAGCTAAGCATTCGGCACTTGCAAGCCAAAATTTAAGGTATGTTTTGCTTCGATTTTTGATAATTTATACGTTTTTGTAATCGTTGCTTCGAATGCTATCAAACCCATGTCTCAATTTGATGAATTGATAATGTTTGTGTGAGATGCCATTGATGTTATGTTAAGCTTTGTGATGTTTAATATTGAAATATGAAAGATATGTGTTTGATGAACATGCTTTGTTCTTGAAGTTTTGATGAATTTAGCTAAATAGGGCTAAATTGTGAAAATGGTAAATTGAAGGACTAAATAGAAAATTTTATGAAATATCTGGACTTATATAGTCCCTAAAGAGGTTCGGCCAAGCATGTGTGTGTGTGGATTTTGTGAATTTGATGTTTTGTAAAAAATGGACTAAATTGATAAAGTGTGCAAATATGAGGGTTAATTTGCAAATAGCCCTAAATGTGTCTATGGTTTGAATTGAATGGAATGGTGAGTAAAAGGGTTAATTCTGAATATGTTTAGATCAAGAACCGAGGAAAACAGATTTAGATCGCGGGAAAGCGAAAATAACCGAGTAGCCATTTTCGTTCGATAAACCAAATCCGAGGTAAGTCACTATGCAAATAAACTTATTTGTATTGAATTGAATATATGTATTCATATGTCTATCGATAAAAATGAATGAGTATGAGATACTATGTATATGAATTCTGAGATAAGGTCAACATAGTGATAAGTCGGAGAAATTTTGTATGAACTTGGGAATACAAATGTATCTGTTCTGTTTTATCATGTAAGACCACGTCTAGGACATTGGCATTGATTTGATAATCGTGTAAGACCGAAATGCGGGACGTAGGCATCATTATCGATTACATATGAGATCATTATCGATTACATATAAGACCTCGCTGGGACGTAGGCATCATTATCTGATTACATATAAGACCTCGTCTGGGACGTAGGCATCATTATCTGAATACGAGTAAGACCCTGTCTGGGATAGTGGCATTGATATTTGAATACGAGTAAGACCCTATCTGGGATAGTGGCATCGACATCCAATAAGACCACGTCTGGGATGTTGGCATTGTACAATTATTCTAATTTTTGGGTATCATATTAGATTCTGAACTGTTCAATAAGAAAATCCGAGCTATGATAAATTACGTGAATGTATATTTATTTCAGATATGTTAGGTATGTACAATAAAGGTATATAAAAGGTAAGTACCTATATGACTTTGAATTAAAGAAAAGTATGATTGAATATGAGCACTAGAATAAGATGCAAGAGTATTTAAGAAGGAGTTGTATATATAAACATATGATTCTGGTATGGATGAATGTGGCAATTGGGTCCAAATATATGAACCAAAACAATATGTGATAGTTGCTAAGTAAATGTTATGTGTCAATGTACTTTATGCATATATGCCTTTATGCTAGGTTCATTTGTATTATGACTTACTAAGCTTTCGGAAAGCATACTCTGTGTGTTTATTTTCTCTGTTTTATAGGTCGTCGAAGCTACTGAAGGCTCGGGATTGTCAAGGATCGTCATCACACTACTAAACTTATTTTGGTACCTTTTCGAAAATGTATATTGCTAATTATGGCATGTATAGGCTAGACATGTGTATATGTTTATGAAGTGAACTTAGCCATGTGTTTTGGCAAGTTTTGAGTTGATAAAATGCTTGAAAGAATGGGGTATAAGAAGTATGTTTTGGTATGGTTTGATACATATGATATGGTTAAGTTTTGGCTAAGCAAAGGGATGATCTATGCTTGTGATGAGATGAGCTTTAGTCTTGTAATTTGGTATAGTTGGAATTGGTATTGAATGTATGGATGAAGTGAACTATTTGATATGTTTGGTTGCCATATATGCATATTATGTTTTGATACATATTGCTTGTAGGAAGACCCTAGGTGGGTGGCATATTGGCCTTGTAAAATGGCCTATAATGTCACACGGTTGAGGCACACGGGCGTGCCTAAGACCATGGGTAAATTGGCAGAATGTGGCTTAAATTGCACACGGCCTCGACACGGGCGTGCTTGGTGGCCGTGTGAGAAATGGCAGTATGTGATCTATTAGTACACGGCCTTAGCACACGGGTGTGCTTAGTGACCGTGTTGATTTTGGCAAGATACTACCACGGGAGGACACACGGAGTGTCCAAGTGGCCGTGGGTGAGGCACTGATCTACCCCACTACCGTGTGTCCCAGTATGTTAGAAAAGTTTCAAATTTTTATGAAATTACTTATGTGTTTTGGTTTAGTCCCGACTCGGTTTATAAGCATGCTTAAGGTCTCGATGACCTACTTAAGGGACATTATGATTGATATTGATGAATGGTTGTATGATTAGTTCTGTAAATGTTTCCGATCTGTCTGGTAACACTTTTAACCCTAATCCGAAGACAGTTACGGGTTAGGGGTGTTACACATCATCTCAACCAAAAATTAAGTTGTGCAACCCAGTGCACAAATCTTGAGGATTGTATAAGAAAATCGGTCAATAGCATGTCCTGTACAAAGCTAAGTACTTGATTAAAAATATATAGAAATATTTACAGCATGTTTGGTTGAAGGTAATGCCTATGCCATTACATGCCTATTACAAGCTTATTTTACAGGCCTACACAAACAGATGTTTGGTTCAATGGAACACCCTATTACGGGTGTATTCCATTACGGGCTTAAGCAGAGATATTTGGGGATTTCTATTCCCTTCCCTATTCACTGTTTACCCATTTGTTGCTTGAAGAACCCTATCTTACCCTTACCAAATTCCCACCTCAAAAATACCCAGTCGGCAGCCATTTCTTGCTTCCTTCGACTCTGGCATTCTCCCCCTTCATCCAAGGTCAGGTAAACATTTTTCTTTCTATTGTTCCTTTCATTTTTCTGTCTGCCATTTTTTGTTACCCACAAATTTTTTCTGCCTATTTTTCTTACTACTTCCTTCACCATCATCTTTGATATTTTTAATAAACATAGTCTCAAATTTGAAATCATGTCGGAAACTCAGAATTGTGTTTGCAAGTAACATTGAAGTTCTCCAACCCATTATCAAAAGAAAGAAGATTTGTATTTTTCAAAGGTAGACTCAAATTTTTCAAAGGAAATCTTAACTGGCATGATCGATGGTGATTTAATGTTAATTTTTTACTCATTTAATTTCAATCGTAGGTTTAGAATGGATCTAGTGGAATTTCCCATGATAAAAGTATTAGGGATCTCATGAAACGTGTAGCCTTTGAGTAACTTCAGGGCTTGACTTGCCGGATCACATCTAGTGCTTCGAAACAATTTCTTATTATGAATTTCATCTAGTGTTTTGGTTTAATATACTAGATTATGTTCATATTTCTAAAAATCAATGAATAAGAGCCTATATACCCAAATTTAGATACAGATTATTTTGTTCCCTTTTTTGTTACATTTTTCCTATTTAAATAGATAAAGAGTGAAAAATGGAGATCCTATTGTAACACACCTTACTTGTGTTCGAAGCCGGAATCGGATACGAGGCATTAAACTAACTCAACTTGCTTAAACATATCACATCAGGCTATAAAATTTTGCTTAATCTAAACTTTCTCATTCACATTCAAATTCACCCCTTATATGTGCCCACGAGGCCCAAAACATGCATAAGGAATTATTTAGGACTAGTCCGAGAACATAGGAAACTTTAAGAAGACATAGAAATTTTTTCATCAAAATAGAGACCACATGCATGTGTTGCTCAAGGGACACGCCCATGTGCCCTTGAGACGTGCCAATGTTCTTCACTCGTGGTCGACACTGACTTATTTCACACGGCTGGGCACATGCTCGTGTCCTTGGCCCGTGTCCCTCATATGGACTTGACACGCCCGTGTCCTTAGACCACGCCAAGGCACACGCTCGTGTCCTTAGACCATGTGTCAAATTAAATTCCTAACTTCAGGTGCAGACTTCACACGACCTAGGTACACGCCCATGTCTAAGGCTATGCCTCCCACATGGTTGAGACACATGGCCGTGTCTCTGCCGTGTGTTTACTACTAAGCATACTGACTTGCAATTCTAGCATGCAAGGGGACACACGGCGATCAACACACCCATAGGGCTGATCGTGTGTGTAACACCCCAAACCCGGCCCATGAGTCCTGATCGGATCTGGTATGTCACGGAGTAAAATAATTTGAATCATTTTGAGTGTCTGGTGAAAACTTGTTAAAATATGGCTAAGGTTTTAAAACGGGGTTTGATAAAACTCAGTTGGGCTTTTTATAAACATGGTTGTGTTGATAAACCCTTTTGAAAATGTTTGATCATGTAACATTTTAAAATCGTCAAAGTTATAGTTGACTTGGTTTATTTTTGTTACCCGATGGTAACATCTTTGAAAACCCGTAGAAGTTTATTAAGTTTGAAAGTTACTTTTAACCGGTTTACATATCATTTGTAAATTCATTTGTAGCAAAACATAAGTAAAATAAAATAACATCCAAATAATAAATAGCGGCCTTATTACAATCCCAAAATAAAATGACTTAGAAAATAAATAATATTATCTATAACAAAATAAGTTTATATCCAACGATAAGCATGGCCACCTCGAGTCCCCTTCGGCTCCATCTCCGCGATCTACTCATTTGCAAAATAGTAAGGGAAGGGGTGAGTCACCAAGACTCAGTGTGTAAATCCCCCACCCGAAAAATACAACTCATACACAATTTATTAATAAACATGCAGATATGCAACCCCACTAACCATCCGTACTCCTTATCTACCCCGTGTGGTCAAAACCACTGGTGGTCAAAACCACTGGTGAGTAGTGTCACAATTTAAATGATGGGGCCAACCCATCGTGTGGTCAAAACCACTGATGACCATAGGTCACAAAATATCATAATGTGGTCAAAACCACTGGTGGTACCAAACCACGGGACTTAGTCACAATTATCATCGGTGTGGTTAAAACCCTTTGGTGACCAAGTCACAATAAACCGATGGGGCCAACCTATCTTGTGGTCAAAACCACCGTGACGATCCATAAGATCATCCCCTCCTCTCATCAATCCCACCATCATCATGCTCACATAACAAGATCATAATCCCATATATCATGCATAGCATTAAACAGCATATGATGGCATACTCAATCATATATCATAGACAAAGTAATAGGGGACTTACCCGGAATCCATGCTTTAAGCCCACAAGCAAATCACTACTATAATTATTAACAAGGCAACAATATAGCAAAGCTTTTTAATAAAGTGTGTAGAGAGTTTACACACCTGTTACTACCGAAATTCCTAGATCCTGAAGATCCGATCTACGATGCTAGATCCCTTGACCTATAATCGGGCAACAACATGGTTAGGGACTTAGGCCTATTCGGCCATATTAATAATCCCGAAGGACCACTTGTACCAAAAATATGGCCTTTGGCCGAATGTGCTTACCCACTTACCAAACTCACCGAAATCCCGAATTTGTCACTTGAGTCTTCGAGAACCCTACCAAAACGCACGTTAAAATTGGCTTGCACACTTATACATAATCTAGGCCTATGGCCGAATATTACTTACCTCCTTACCTTGGGGAATCAAATCCCGAAAGATCTCCTTACTCCTTTAATCGGCTATGGCCTCCCTACAATCGGTTTAATCACATTAATAAGAATCATAGGCCATTCGGCCATAACCATAGATCCAAAAAAATATCATTCGGCCATGCCCACATACCTCTTACTAAACGGTTGAAAAAGAATCCCGAAAAGAAACTTGTGTTCCCTTGCTATTCGGCCAAAGTAACTCTAATGGAGGAGGAAGGATTTTGGCAAAAAGGGATGGAGTGGTTTCGGCTAATAGAGAAAGAGAAGAAGAGAATTTTTTGAAGAATTTAGCAATTGTGTTTATGAAGAATCGGCCAGCAACAAGAAGAGAAAAGAAAAGAATTTTTTTCTATCAATTTCAGCCCCTCTCTTTAGGTGATAAAACCGAATGTGGACAGCCCCCAATGAGTCCTATAATCGGCCAACACCTCCCTTTTTGTGATAATTCAACTTTTAATTATCACCCAAGAAAAATAACACTTATCTTCCACTTATCTCTTATCCTCTTCTCAAACAAATTAAATGAAAATAAGCTACTAACACCTACTCCTCCAGCCAAATTTTAGAGCAAAAATTTAGCTCAACCTTATCAAAATAAGAGTCCAAAATCAAACCATTACTCACTCTCCCATTCACGCCGGTCTCCAAAAACAAATAAAATGCCAAATGCAGCTTCTTGGGTTCGAAACCAAGATCTCACTGCCACAGCCCCCTCCTTATAACGCCCCATGCCATTCCTCCCATTTGACTTTCATGTCATAAAACCCCTTCATTAAATTTTAAAGCCTTCCTACTTAAGCCCATCACCGCATATATAAAAATAAAACGCCAAAAACGCTGCTCCAGCCATTTGAACCTATGACCTGCGCCCATCTTCACCTCTAACACTTAAGTGGCGCATGAAAGCCACCTTGCCACTTAATTCTTTGTGTCCTACTACTCCCTAAATTTATCTTAACCCCTATCTCACCTAGCTTCCTTCCTTTAAACACTTAAAAAGAAATTTTTAGCTCCAAGTCTGACCTAATTCGGGGTTATGACTAGACCCAAAAACATGTCTAGCAAACATAAAGTCCATTTCTTCAAGCACACACATGGGAAATTAATTAAATTTTTAACAACCCCTAATTTAGGATGTTACAGTGTGTCTACACGTGCGGACAATTATATGGCTATCCACCAAGCCATTTGCCACCCTATCAAGCAACCATACTTATACCAAATGAATACAACATAAATGATGGACATAAGGCTCCTCTAAGAACTCATAAGAGATCAAGACATCCAACACAAGCATACATTTCATGAAATCTATCATCATTGAATATATGGACACATCAAATATAGGCCAACTTCCCATGACCTTTTACAAAATAAATTGAACAACTATAATAGCCAACACATTTGGCTTGCCAATATGACATAACAAAATATTCAAGTCCTATACATGCCATACTCAAAATAAATATAATTTGGCTATACCAAAAAGTGGTTGATAGTGAGATCTCCAACTCCGACATCGACAACTTCTCGAGTTAACTTGGTAATACTACATGGAAAAGGGAAATGAAAGGGGTAAGCATAAAGCTTAGTAAGTTTGCATGAAAATAAATAGCAACAATAAGCTCATGATAAAATCCATCCATGGCATTAAATAACCACACAAAAAGTTATAGGCTTCTTGCCATACTTAGTCATGCTTGCCCTTATTTAGCACATACCATGCCACATATCGTAAATGTTCTTCGTGAATTACTCACGGGTCCCTGTGTCAACTCAATCACATAGTTTTAATAAAATCCTCGCTTCTATTTCTAAGTTAATCTATTTATCCCAATAAATCACTAGGGATGCTCAAATATGCATATTCATAATCATTAGCATAAACATGAAGCCAATGCCACATCCCGGATGTGGTCTTACATGGGTCATCTCTGAATACCGATGCCATATCCTGGATATAGTCTTATACAATTTTTCACATTCAATGCTGAAGCCATATCCAAGATATGGTCTTACACGGGATCTCAATTCGGTGCTGAGGCCATATCCCCGACATGGTCTTATAAGGGACCTCATCTATCTCATGTCTCAATGATAGCGTTTCACACTTATTATAGTCCAACTTGGACCTCAACATCTCCACTTACTCATTCAAAATCAAATATTCAATTTAGTAGAATATCATGCAATGACATAATATCAAACATTCTCAAACATGCTAACCTAAATGTTGAATGTTGAATCTATCTCTTACAAACTTACCTCGATTTCAAAATAGGCTAGGTTGTTGGTCTAGTCCAATATTTTGTTCTTTCCCCATTCGAGGTTGATTCTTGGTTCTTCTTGCTCTATAATAGCAAATTAGCTCATTTTAATCATCACATTAATAAAAGTATTTCAATAATCATGTTTTGACAAAATTACTATTTTGCCCTTAGACTTTGGCAACCATTTTACCCCTAGGCTCAGAAGTCAATTCTAATCAAATTTCTACCTTTAAGAAGCCTAGGTGAACATTTATTTCTCTTATGGCTATCATCAAAACCCAACATTTCACACATTTACAACAAATTTTATAACCTTTACAAAAAGGTCCATTTAGGTGTTTTCATAGTAACACCTTTCTCAAAAGTTGTTTATCTAACAACTAAGACTCATTTTCTTCCATAAAAATGCAGAAAACAACATAAAATCTCTCATGGCAAAACTCTAAACTTTTCACCATATTGCAAAATAGTCCCCTCATTAGAAAGCATAAGTTTTAGGGGTTCTAAAAGTACAACTATCTTCAAGAAAAACCATTAAAATCACTTACTTGAATGGAGAAGAGTTTACTGAAATTTTGAGCTTTCAAAAACCCTATTTTGCTTGCTATTTTTGGTGGAGGAAGATGGAGAGAAAAGATGATATCTTTTCTTTCTTTCTTTCTTTTACTCTATATTATCAATTTAATCCACCTACTATATCAACTTTGACCAATTTTGCCTCCTATTGTCCCCTATGGCCAGCCAACCATTAACAAAGGGGCTAATTTCCATTTAAATACCTCGAATTAATATTCTATGGCTATTGGGTACTTTTAGCTTATAAAATAGAACTTTCGCACTTTATGCGATTTATTCCTTTTTCGCGATTAAACATGAAATCGCTAAAATTAAAGCACCAAAATTTTCATGCACTTATATAATCATGCTCTGACTCATAACCTAACATGAAAATGATTTTATCTAACCTCAGATTAGTGACCCAGAGATTACTGTTTTGACTAGCCCCTAAATAGGGCTGTTACACCTATTATTTGTTAGGCAGTTTTGAAATGGATGTCTACTTTCAAATATGACTCTGTTTATGACATTATAATTTCCATTTAGCTTCAACACATATTGAAGGAGACAAGAAAAAATTGTTTTTGAAGGAGTGTTTTATTATTCTAGTTTCATTGCTTTGTGTTTCAGTGCTGCATTCTAGGATTTCCATCACATGACTCACAATTTATTTTCTTTCTTTTTCTTTTAATTGTTTTTGACAAACCCTGCATGCAAAGCTTTTTTTTTTTTGTGCACAGGTTAGATATAATTCATGATATTTGAACTACGACTTCAGCATCCAGTCAACAATCCCAAACTCTTCAACATTTGTATATTTCATTTTTATTCTAAGTTAGCATGTACCTAGTTGAGTCTAATTTGGTTTGTTCTTAAGTGAATGCTCCTGTTTAATTTGGTATCATATGATGGACATTTGGTTCATGTTCAACCTCAGATTAGTTCTTGGAGCTTTTTTTAATGCGTATAAATCCCGTAAATGGTTGATTATTTTGATTCATATTTGTTTGATTGAATTAAACTTATAATGGCTTAAAATGGAAATAAATTGATTGTAGTTGTTCCGACAGTGAATGTGACATCCTGTTGCTCAGACTCAGCGATCGAGTTGGGTGTAGGGTGTTACATTACATGCTAATTTGACATATTTTTGTCATTTTATGCAGTTTAGGGCAGTAAGAGAAAACTTAGTCTTGAAGCTCACGTGTTCAATGTTCGATGCTGTAGCATTTCCTATAGCAAAGGCCATGTAGACGTAGATTGATGGATGATCAGCATGGGATGTCCTAAAATTATTTATTGGACTTCCAATTTCAATTTGACCCAGCTTATAATTGGATCACTGAAGGGAACAAACCCGCTACTTAATTAGAAGCCTAAACCATCCACTAATGGAGGAAAATAGCCCAATTCAGCTATGGAAGCCCAACCATCCATAAAATAATTAAATTAGAAACCCAAAACTTGTTAAAAAATCACAAATCAACCATAATAACTTCCCCATGTGACCATTCAAGTCCTTTCCAAGAATCAAGTTTTGGCTAGCTAAATTTAGCAAAGTCATCAACCTTCCTTCCTCCACTCAAGGGGTAGGCCATGCATAAGAGAAAAATGAGGGATTGACATGTTATTTTTAGTAAACTCAAGGGGCTCCTCACAAGTATAAATACCCCTATACATTCATCCATTTCATGCATCCCTTACTCACCATCTCTTCTCTCTTTTCTCTTCCCATTTTCCATTTTCTTCAAGAAAGTTTGCAAGGCTTAAGACCAGCCCTATTTGGCATATTATGACTTTCCAGCTTGTTTGTCATAGAAAGAAGTGAAGAACAAAGGAAGAGCAAAGTGAATTGTGCCTCGGAGAACAACTGGAAACGGCTCAGCATTTCTTATCCCTCCAATAATTTATCTTTGTTGAATTCAAGAAAAATGATTGAAACTAAGTTTTTTGCTTTTAATATAATCATGGTTGCTTAATTTTGTTGGTATTAGAATGATTTAAATTCACAGCTTAGATTATTTAATTTTGGTAAGAGGTGTTCTATGCATTTGATCTATTTATTCATTCAGATAAGATCATGAACATGTTGTCTAAACCATTTTTTTTATATTTTGGAAAAAACGGGGGTCGACTTTAAAATCGAGAATGGAGTCGCCACCAATCTTTTTTAGAGGTATGATCGGGTCACCTTGAAATTAATCGTTTTAATAAATAAAAACATTTTTATTTATTAAAACAATAATTTTGGTCTACGAAATTTGAAAAAACGGGTTCGGGAGTCGGTTACGCATGAGGAAGGATTAGCACCCTCGTAACGCCCAAAATTGGTACCTAATTGATTAACTAATGTATTAATGTCGAAAATTTGAAAAATTTAAAATACAATCCTTTTTATTTGAAAGAAAACTTGAATAAATCAAATTGTATGCCAAGACCCATTTATCTCAAAGAAATAAAATTCACACCCAATGAGTTAGGATGCAATATTCCAAGACTTCAAAACTAAGCTTGCCTTTATTTGTAGAAAATCCTTACCTCGAGACAACAAAACGTCATATACAATAAGTTAGGGCACAACATCTTGAATTCCCGAGAATAAGGTTTTTTTTTAACTTTTTTTTAAAAAGAAAGTAATAAGTTCTTTAGACTCAAAGAGAAAAATTGAAACCCAGTTAGTTAGGATACGATTTCTTTTGAATCTTAGCACACAGAGTGTTTACTTATTTTAAAAATCGGATAAAATGTAATGCGATCGTAATAAAATAGAAAATAAATTTAAAATAAAATGTAAAACGATTTACAATGCTTGCTTGTATAACAACATGATGATGATAAAATATAATAACAATAATAAAGGTAGAAATAAAATACAATAAAGCAAAAGCAAGATAGATAAATGAAATAAAATAAAAGAGAATAGTAACAAAATAGAAGCTATATACAATGATAAAAATATAGAATACTAATAATAGTAACAAAATGCAACAATAATAATAAAATATATTAATAAACAAATAATAGTAAAATAAAAATAATATTAGTAATAATAAGAATAATAATAATAATGAAAATAGCAGTAATAGTGTTGATAATAAAAAAAATAATAATAATAATAATAATAATAAAGTTAGTTATAAATAAAATAATAGTTGTAGTAATATTAAAATAATAATTATAATAGTAAAATAATAATATAAATTGTAATGAAAATAATAATAAAAGTAATAGTAAAAATAAAAATAGTATTAATAATAAAATAACAATAATGATATTAAAATTAATAGTAATAATAATAAAAATAATAGTAATAGTGAAAATAAAGGTAACATTAATAATAATAAATAATAATAGAATTAATATAAATAATAATAAATAATAATAGGAATAAGTATAATAATAATAACGGTAACAAAGATAATATTAAATAATAATAATAGTAAAAAATAAAAAATAAAACTAATAATGAAATAAAAAATCACAAAAAGAGAAAAAAAAGGATGAAATTGAACTTGAAATAAAGGTTTGGGGGAATTTTAAAGAAACTAAAAAAGCAGGGACCTATCCGAACGCGTGAATAACATGGAGGGACTAAAGGGGAAAATATCCCCTCCTTCCAAAACGCTACGTTTACAAGGACTCAAATGAAATCCGAGTAGAACTTAAGGGAAAAATTAAAAAATAAAAGGAAACTTAATTAAACAAAAAGAAAAATGCAGAAGGACCAATTTGGCAATAAGGCCATTGCTTTGAAACACGCGGATCCTGAGGGCTTATCGGGTCGGATCTCGGGTCCTCCTTAAAACGACACCATTTTGGCGTAAGAGGAGGCCCATGGAACGTCGTTTTTGCTTACTATTTAAACTTAATTTTTGCCCAAAAATCATTCATTCTCTGTTGTTTCAAAAAAAAAAAAAAAGGAGTTTTCTCCAAAAGTTCTGCCCCTGGCGATTTCCGGCAAGGACTCCGGTGCAACTCCGGCGCCGACCGCCGCACTCGACGGCCAGAATTCAAAAAATAGGTAATTTCTTCCCTTTTTACAGTTTATTTAAATATATATATGTAGTAAAATAAAAATGAAAATGAAAATTTTATATGTAGGCAGATTCGGAAAAAAAAAAAGAATAAAAACCTTTGCTTGATTTTTTTTTGTGTATATCTAAAAAAAAAGTGTTTCCGTGTTACTCTTGTATCTACCTCCCCCCTTTTACAGATTGTATTGGGGTTTTTATAGCCCCAAAAATAAATCAAAAAAATAAAAACTTGTTGTTTCTGCCATTTTCTTTCCTTTTGCAAGTAAACGACGAAGATTGGGGCGCGATTCATGTGCTAATGGCGACGTAATGTCTGACAAGGAGGGCATAGAGGCGGCGGCGCGAGGAAGGAACCCTGGGTTTCCTGTTTTCTGAAACAAAATTTGGGCCGTTAGGCCATGTAATTTTGTCTTAGGTATTTTGGGTCTTATGTTGGGATTATATTTGGGGTTTTGGGTAATATCAGTTTGGGCCTATAAATTGGATTTTATGGACATTTTATTTGGTTTATTTCTTTTTTTGGTTTTTGTATTTACTTATTTGTATGGTTTGTGGGCCCAGGAAAATTGGGCCTAATACAGCTGCCCCTCTTTGCTCATCGTCGTGTAACGAGAATGGAGCAAAGACTATAAAAGGACCAATTTTGCCTAGTCTTACCAAGCCTTAACTTTTTTATCCTTATTTTCTTCAAGTAGTCTCTAACCCAACTGCAGCTTCAAGGAGATTGAATCTGTAGCTTTAATCTTATTCTACTGCAACTTCAGGGAGATAAGACCTGCTCTTGTATATTTAATCCATCCTACTGTAACTTCAGGAAAGTGAGACTAGTATCTTTGATCTCGCTTCACTGCAATACTCAGGAAGACAAGATCTGCTATTTTTAGTCTGCTCCACTGCAAACTCAGGGACTTTAGACTAGTATCTTCGATCTGCTTCACTGCAATCTCAGGAAGACAAGATCTACTATCTGCTTCACTGCAAACTTAGGGACGCTAGACTAGTATCTTCGATCTGCTTCACTGCAATCTCAAGAAGACAAGATTTGCTATCTTCAGTCTGCTTCACTGCAAACTCAGGGACGCTAGACTAGTATCTTCAATCTACTTCACTGCAATCTCAGGAAGACAAGATCTGCTATTTCAGTCTGCTCCACTGCAAACTCAGGGATGCCAGACTAGTATCTTCGATCTGCTTCATTGCAATCTCAGAAAGACAAGATCTGCTATCTTCAGTTTCCTCCACTGCAAACTCAGGGATGCCAAACTAGTATCTTTGATCTGCTTCACTGCAACTTCAGGAAGACAAGATCTGCTATCTTCAGTCTGCTCCACTACAAACTCAAGGATGCCAGACTAGTATCTTCGATCTGCTTCACTGCAACTTCAAGAAGACAAGATCTGTTATCTTCAGTCTGCTCCACTACAAACTCAGGGATGCCAGACTAGTATCTTCGATCTGCTTCACTGCAACTTTAGGAAGACAAGATCTGCTATCTTCAGTCTGCTCCACTGCAAACTCAGGGATGCCAAACTAGTATCTTTGATCCGCTTCACTGCAATCTCGGGAAGGCAAGATCTATTGTCTTTTAGCCTGCTCTACTGTAAACTTAGAGAGGTAAGGTTGCTGTCTTCGATCTGCTTCACTGCAACTTAGGAAGGCTAGATCTACTATTTTTAGTCTGCTTCACCGTAACTTCAGGGAGGTCAGGCTGATGTCTTTGATCTGCTTCACTGTAACTTCAGGAAGGCCAGATCTGCTATCTTTAGTCTGTTCCATTGCAACTTCAGGGAGGTCAGGCTGATGTCTTCGATCCGCTTCACTGCAACTTCAGGAAGGCCAGATCTGTTATTTTTAGTTTGCTCCACTGCAAACTCAGGGAGACAAGACTGGTGTATTCGATCTGCTTCACTACAACCTCAAGAAGGCAAGATCTGCTATCTTCGGTCTACTCCGCTGTAAACTCAGGGAGGCAAGACTGATGTCTGCAACTTTAAGAATGCTAGATCTACTATCTTCAGTCTGTTCTGCTACAACTTCAGGGAGACAAGGCTGATGTTTTGATCTTCTTCCTGCAACTTTAGGAAGGTAAGATCTGTTGTCTTCAGTCTGCTCCACTGCAACTTTTGGAAAACAAGGCTGATAGTGTCGATTTACCCTACTACATTGTCCTATAGAGGACATGACCTATAGAATGGGCCTAATAATTAGGATACTCTGATCGAAATGAGTCAAATGCTCCTATTTAGACATGCTATGAATGCAAAAATGTTATGAGAATGATTCATATTTCAGGTGTCATCACTCATTTATTCGTCAAGGTTTCATCTTTGTTCCTCTTGAAGTATCATATTCTGCTCAAATAATTTACCCCATGGAAATTTTAGGGCTCACTCCACTTGAACTTTAGGGACACAAGGCTTGTACCACCTTCAAACCATCCCACCATGATTTATAGGATTTGAAACTTTTTAATCTATTCCTATTGCAATTTAAGGGTACATGATCTATTTCAACTTCAATCCATTCTATAGTAATCCAAGGGTTTTGAATCTTTTCCATCAATTTGGTCCGTGATACTATTCCCCAAATGTTATGACCCAATGAGAATGCTTTGCAAAATGATCCTCTCTTAGGATTGATATTGTTCAACTCATTATTTTGTCCAATCACCATTTGGACAAAAATTCAAAGAAATAGTCTCAATCTAGACTTTTTCTCAAGTATTCTCAATCCTTACACATGGAAATTTTTAAACAATTATCCTGTTTTAGTTTCTTGTATTATCTAGAAGCTTCTAGAGTAATATGCGAAACTCCTTTTATGAAAGTATTATTAGTCCATTAATCGTTATTTCAATATAAAATGCTTGAAAAAGATCAAAACAATGGATAAGAAAGAAATTAGCATAGCTTGAAACAAATAAGTTAATCATATATAACCAAGGCAATAAAAGAAAATTGATTGGGGTGTATCTTAAAAAAAATAAAGTAATCAAAGATAGCGAAGGCCATAAAAGAAAATTGATTGTGGTGTATCTTGAAAAGAATAAAGTAATCAAAGGTAGCAAACTCAAAATGGGTAAGATAGAAGCTAGGTGCCCCAGATATCGCAGCCTGAGCTTCTCTGTACAAACTTCTTGAAGACCATTTTGAGCTCAATATGTGTTTAGAGGATCCAGAGTACTTTGTCAATGCCCCAAGACGTAGCATACTTCCTCATTGTTAATTCAGGCATAGCAAGACTACCACATGCCCTTTCTTTGATCAAAATTTGAGCCGCCCTTTTCGGGTTTTAAGCTCAAAACCCCTTTGATCTCAAAGCGCCCTTTGCGGGCTTTTTCCTTGGCCTCTCCTCTTTTTTATGAATTTGAACTCAAGGCACCCTTTGCGGGTTTTCACCTTGTCATTTCCCCTTCCAAGTAAAATACTTCTTGGCTGAACCTAAATTCACTAGATTGGACAAGTCTTTGGCATCCATCTCGGTCAATATCAATGCTCCTCCAGAACAGGCCTTCTTTACATCATAAGGTCCTTCCCAGGTTGGCATCTGCTTTCCTCTAAAATCCTTTTGTATAAGAAAGATCTTTTTCAACATCAGGTTCCCCTCGTGGAATTCTCTAGGATGAACCTCTTTTTCGTAAGCTTGCATCATCTGATCGTGATGGATAACTTTTAACCTTTTCTCTGATTAGGTTCATTTAGCAAAAACACTTTCATTCCATAAACCAATGGGTAAGATGTTGCCCCGTAAAAGGTCCTGGCCAACGTTTGATAATCATAGAGGATAAATAATAACTTCTTTATGCCAATCTTTACAAGTTTCGGTCATCCTTCCTACGATCCTTGTTTTATTTTTTTGGTTTTTTTTATTTTTGGCTGCCTTTGTTGCTCTATGATATGGCGTCTGATCTTTGAACAGACTACAAACTTTTGACATTGTTCTTTTTGGCATTCTTTTTTGGTGCTTGATCTTTTTTTTTTGGGAATTTGATGACTATCGACTTTGTAACATTGGCATATGAAGCCACTTTTACCCTCTTGGTGAAGTAAACGACGACCACGACGATGAATCGATGTCGACTAGAAGCTTTTGATGAGATCGGCCCCATAATATCTATTCCCCACACATAGAAAATCTGTGAAGAAATAGATGAGGCAAATAAGTCTTGTCTTCCTCGATTTGGCATTTACGACATAACTAAAGCAATCTCCCTTTTCGGTAGACCAATAGTACCTGAACCTTATGATTAGCCTGGCTATTGTAAAACCATTATCATGTTCTCTAAACACCCTTATGGACCTCTTTTAAGATTTTTCCAGGCATGTCTTGATATGATCGTGCAAAAACATCTTTGAATTTTTGAAAATAACTCAATGATGTCTTGCCTTATTTCTATGGTGAGCTAGGCTACAATCTTTACCTCTCATAATATCTATTGACCCTTTGTGAAGTAGGGTCTGTTTTCATCTTGTTCTACCATTATTAACAAATTAGAAGATAAGTTACAATCTCTGTCATCTTCAAAGTCCTGAGATCCCTCTAGACTCATATCTTACTCGAAAAGAGACTCTGAGTCAGTAGCAGCGTTGCTCACATCGTTGATATCTGGAGACCTATTGTAGGTTCAAAAGAAGATTCCAAAGAATAAATGATTCAAAGAATGATTATGAAGAATACTTGAAAGAAAGTCCAAAGAATAAACAAAAGAAAAAAATAAGAACAATTGTTTGTACAGTATGAAATGGAAAAAAAAAAAAATATTTGCTCAAAAAGATGCATTTTATTGAAATAAAAAATTCTGGACACAAGTCTATTTCATAAAAGAGGTCTTATTGCCTCTAGCTTAAGGCAACAAGCATGTTTTAAATATTACTCTAGATTTGCTCTAAAAATACAGGGATCTCTTCTACAGTCCCATTATTCAAAACATTCCCAAGTATGCAAGGGCTTGGGAACTTCATTCCCCAGTTCCCTCTCTGTTATATCTAAATCAGGGATAAAAGGATTAGCAGGGTTATCTCCTGAGTTAGATCCTGAGCCAACTTGGAAATTCATGGGTACCCCAGTATCAGCTTGACCTTGTTGAGGCCTAATTGTAATAGATGGCCTTTGAGGATATGTTTTAGGTTGTGTTTGTACATGCGGTGGGGTAGAACCCGGAGGATAATCCTCATTATCTTCTCCAACATTAGTCATGGGGCCTATTCCCTTGTCCATTGCCCCATTCAGTAGCTAAGTTATTTGAGCCACTATATTCTTTTAGGCTTTCATCATTTGTTCCATCATATCTTGTTGGATCTTTGCCAACTGCTCTTGTAGCTGGTCTTGCATGTCTCTTTGGAACTGTTCAAGTCTTTGATCCATGTTTTTTTCTTTTTTCTTTTTTTTAGCTCGTGTATCGTAACGGTGTTTAGTTTCCAGATTAACTTTTTCTTCTTTATCTCTCTTTGATAACTTTAACCAATTAAGGTCCTTCTATAAATTTAAATGCATATGATGTGATGTAATGCAAATGCATGAATTCAAAAAGGCATCAATCCTAATTCAATTTCATTTAGAAAACTTTATTAGAAAACAAAATCATTTACATAAAACGGACTTCAAATATGCTTTCACCCTAATGCCCAAATTCTTAACTTTCCTAAACAACAAGGCTAACTCTTGACCACGATCTGACTGCAGCTCATATTTCATGCTTAATGTATCAGCCTTACTGCCAGGGTCTGTAAATGATTAGCTACCTCTCAAATCTGAGCTATGGCTTCACCGATGAGGTAATCCCTATTTCTAACTTGATCCTGAAAATGGTGAAGCTCTTCCTTCCAATGCCCTTCTTTTGCTTCAAGAAACTCGATCCGGAGTTCACAATTTTATAATGCCAATTCTAATTTTTCGATCTTGCCCTTCATTTCCTCAATCTTGTTCAGACTTAATTTTAGCTCAATAGCAGAATTACGCTTCGATGGTGATGAAAAGATCGTCCAAGTTCAGCCACTCTAGCCTTTAATCAATATTTCTCCTTCTAGATTTCTGCCAAACTCCTTTTTAGGACCTTGTTTTGCGCCTGAATTTCATGAAATTTCCTCTCCCATCGGTTAGCTTTGGCCTTTTCCTTTTGAATCTCTTGTTGCCACTATTCCAAAGTCTTTCCCAATCCGGTGTTTCTCACTGATAGACGTAATTTCTTGTAATCCACTTTCAAACTACCCAGATCTTCTTCGACTTCATTCTTTCTTTTCTTTAATTTTCTAGCTTCCAGCTTTTGAAAATTAGCATTTAACCTCAAATATATTTTCTTTTCCTCTAATTGTTCTATCTTCTTTTCGAGCTATGAACTCCTTCTTTCAAAATCTTGTTTTATGATCTCTAGCTCTGATGTGACCACTTGCAAGTATTCCTCTCTTGATCGGGCACCTATTGAATTCAGCTCAGGGATGTTATCATTAATCCTTCTAATCCTCCATCCACTGTATTTTGAGGTCGTCATTGGGCCTGCAGATAATCTCTTCATCCTACGAGTCTGATTTCAAGCACTAAAAATCTTTTTAACCCTCTTCTTATAGTTATCCCCTCTGTATGAGAATTCACATTGAGTCAGCCCATGTGTTGTTGGTACGAACTGTCTTGATCCATATTGCCTTAGTATGAGCAAAGGAGCAAACCCAACAACTCCCCAAATTCCAAGTAAAGGAACCCAGTCAAAACCCCAACACCGATAAAGAATTTCGTCGGGAATCATCCATGGAGCCCTCCACTCGATATCTTCCTCTTGAAGGTTTTGAAGGAGTGCCATCCAGTTTTCCTCAGACACATCTTCTCTCTTTGATGTAGCCACTATTTCTTTTAATGGAGAATAATTTTCAGAGAACACCCGATAAGAAACTTTCTCCACCTTCTAGAAATGACTGTGGAACCAAGCTAATAACAACTGCACACATCCAATGAACCTACCCTCGTCTACTGTCCGACATGCATTCAAAGATCTAAACGTCTAAGCTAAGATCGCATGCATAGGCGTGACCCTTCTATCAAGTCGATCGAATAAATTAGTGACTGCTTCATCTACATGTCTTAGAGCTTTAGGAAAATTTACCAAACCATAAATACACAAGGAAAAGACGTCAATCTTCTTCTTTACATTTGGATTTGCTAAGATCAAGTCCCTCAAACTCAACCAAGGAATGCATTTACTCTCACCTTTCTTCTAAATTCTGGCTGCAACCCACTGTTCACTCATCCTCGTGATATTCATTAACTTCTTCACAAAATTTGGAACATTAGCGGCCCTAGAATAAGCTTTGTCGACTTAGATCCTTGGACAATGAACAAGGTTGTGTATTTCTCCACCGTGGGCACTAAATCTACTTTCCCGAAAGTGAAACAACTGTAGGCAGCATTCCAAAATTGAGCCATAGCCTGAAATAGATGCTTGTCTACCTTAATGTCAAGCAAGTAAGGTAGATCGCCATAATTATGATAGATCAGCTGCTTAGCCTCATCATTCCATTGGGTCCATATTTCTTTCAACTCTTGGAGCTTATTTCGCGTTGTTCCCTTTCTCTAATTGTGTTTGCTCTGACCACATGTGGATGGCTGCATTGTCTTCCACTTTATCAAGAAAGTTGTTTTCCATAACCAGCTTTCTAACTTAGAAACTAACCGTGAATCAATACCTCTTAAAATATGAAATGACATGCACCAAAACAAAGCACAACAAGTTAGTATCATGAAATAAAACATAAAGAAAATAAACAAAGACCTATTTGGGTGACCACTAAGGTTTGGCGTAATTCTACCTAGGGTAGGCTCCTAGGTCTCTCTCTATGCGGTTTAGTTTTAAAGAAAAGGTACCTAAACCAGTAGATTCCTCAATCTTCACCCATTATAGGCTCATACAGATCAAGTTCAGTTTAGGGGAATCTATTTCCCTATGTCCACACAGAAGTGAAAACCTCAAGAAGACATAGGTACAGATGTATCCTGGAAGCATTCCACTAGCCCATGCAGAGGTGAAAACCTCACGAAGGCATAGTTTCTCACTCCCACTAAAGGGTACAACCACAACGGTCATGCAATGCAATGTGTGCAAGAAAATAATAATCATATGTTCAAATCAAAATTTTTAAATTTTCAAATCAAATTTTCAAATTTCTGACAAAGGACAGAAAATAATCAATTTTACGACTTGACTCTCTTATTAGTCCCCAGTGGAGTCACTAAGTTCTCTAAACTATTTTTTTATATTTTGGAAAAAACGGGGATCGACTTTAAAATCAAGAATGGAGTCACCACCAATCTTTTTTAGAGGTATGATCGGGTCACCTCGAAATTAATCGTTCTAATAAAAAAACATTTTTATTTATTAAAAAAATGATTTTGGTCTATAAAATTCGAGAAAACGGGTTCGGGAGTCGGTTACACACGAGGAAGGATTAGCACCCTCGTAACGCCCAAAATTGATACCTAATTGATTAACTAATGTCTTAATGTCGAAAATTTGAAAAATTTAAAACACAATCCTTTTTATTTGAAAGAAAACTTGAATAAATCAAATTGTACGCCAAGACCCATTTATCTCAAAGAAATAAAATATCACACCCAATGAGTTAGGATGCAATATTCCAAGACTTCGAAACTAAACTTGCCTCTATTTGTAAAAAATCCTTACCTCAAGACAACAAAATGTCATATACAATAAGTTAGGACACAACATCTCAAATTCTCAAGAATAAGGTTTTATTTAACTTTTATAAATAGAAAGTAATAGGTTCTTTAGACTCAAAGAGAAAAATCGAAACCCGGTTAGTCAGTGTAACAGCCCAATTTTGGGGCTAGTCAGAACAGTGGTTCAAGACCACTAAACCGAGGATAAGGAAAATTATTTTGATATTATTTTATGTGTTATTGCATTAATATATGACTATGTAGAAATTTTGGTGCTTTAATTTTTGCAATAGCATGCTTAATTGTGAAAAAGGACTAAATCACATGAGATGCAAAAGTTCTATTTTATAAGTAAAGGGTACCTAATAACTATAGAAGGTAATTTGAAGGATTTTAAAATGCAATTAGGCCATTTACCTAGTGGCGGTCGGTCATATAGGAGCTAGGGAGACAAGAATTTAATGTTGGTCAAATTTAGTGGATATTAGATGGTAAAGATGAATAAAATAAAAGAGTAAAATATGTTATCATCTTTCACTATTCACCCATCTTCTCTCCAACAAAAATTAAAGAAGAAATAGAGCTTTAGGGGTTTAAAATTTCAGCCAAGTTATCTCCCTTGCAAGTAAGTGATTTAGATGGTTTTTATTTGATAATTTTTGTACTTTTGGAGTCCTCAAAGCTTAAGCTAGCTAATGAGGGGACTAGTTTGTGATATGGTTGAAAATCTAGGGACTTGTCGTGAGAGTTTTCATGTTTTTAGTTGAGTTTTTAGGAAAGAAAATGAATATTAGGGAGATGAGAAACTACTTTTGTGAAAGGTGTTAGCATGAAAACACCTAAATAGGACTTAAGTGAAAAGAATGAAATTTTGTCATAAATGCATGAAATGGTGAGAATAGTGAGTATGTTGTAAGAGAAATAAATGTTCAACTAGGCTTATTTATTGAGAAATGTGATGAAAAATAATTTACGAGCCTAGGGGCAAAATCGTAATTTTGCCATTATACAAGGGCAAAATGGTCATTTTTCCCAAGTGTAGAATTTGATGTATGGTGCTCATAGGATGATCTAAATGAATGAATTTCATTGTTATAGATCAAGAAGAGCGCGGGATCAACCTTGACCGTGGAAAAGGCAAGGTGACGGATTAAACCGTTAGTTACAACGTTTTGCACCGAGGTAAGTTTATGTCTAAACAATGCATTTTCTTTATATACATTATGTTGCTAATCGGTGTGTGGCATGATTGAGAACATGTGTGGTTCAAGTAGATCGAATGTGGTAGTCATTGAATAATTATTGGATGAATGATGAAATAGTCATATGAACATGACATGACAGCATTTGATGGTGGGCTAAGTGCGTGAAACACCCCAAACCCGACCCACAAGCCCTGACCGGATCTGACATGCTTCTAAAGAAAATCCATTCAAATCATGTTTGGAAACTTTGCTAAAAACTTGTGTATTTTTTGAAAAGACTTGATTTGGGTTGAGTTCGAAATTTAATTCCGTTTTGATTAGGTGTCAAAACATTTAATATTTATACTTAAGAAAATTTACTTTTAATCTTTAATATGGCAATAATTATATCGTACTAAGTACTTTAATAGCATGCATAGACAGTTTAGTACTGATGGCCTTATTACATCAAACAAACCCGAAATAATTCAAAACTTGGAAATTTTTAAACTATTAAAACAAAATATAATAATCGTCGAATTGAGCATGGCCACCACTGAGCTTCTCCCAACCCGGTCCTTTACTGATCATCACCTGAAAAATAGTCCCACAAGGGGTGAGTCAAACAGACTCAATGTGTAACCACAACACTAAGTCACAATAGATATGGCATAACAAATCATACAAATTCACATAACATTTAAAAATGATGCAATCTCGAACCCAAACCTAAATGCCATCCGCTACACATCACCCGTACCAACCATCACACCGTAGGGACTACTAAGTCATCCCTCCATCCGCTACACACCATCGAAGGCAGTCACTGCAGTCGACGTGCTCATCGCCCTTATGATTTAGTGGCATAGCCACCATATATAAATTCGTGACATAAGTCACCACATACTTATATTGTGACATAAGTCACCACATTCTTATATTGTGACATAAGTCACCACATACTTATATTGGGGTATAAAACCACCAATTCACTTCCCCTTTACATATCACCCATATGCCCATGTCATACAATTATGCATTAACCATATCATATTCCTTATTCACATTCTTATAATTTCATGTATATGCCATAGCAAAACTTATCATACTCATAGTAGGAGTAGGAAAACGTACTTGAGTACTTTGTACCATTACATGGTAACTTAGCCATAATCTTACACTTTTATATTAGCACATATAATAAATTAAAGCCGTAAATCTATCAAGATTTAGTGTGGGGTACACACCTGATATACTTAGCAAATTTACTCTAAATCCCGAAAACTCGATCTACTGATTTAGATCTCAATTCCTACATTTGATCAATCACCTTGATGTTTAGCAAAAGTCTATTCTGCTATGTGATTAAATCCCGAAGGATCATTGCGACAAAAATCTTACCTTGCTTACCGATTTGAGTACTTCTCAAATCCCGAAATTTGTGATCTTGCCCCCTAGCAATCGGCCAACACTAGGTTACCTAAATAATTAGTTTCCAGCTTTTGAATGAACAAGAAATAGATTGGACTACCAAATTTAGCTTTGGCTGATTAAAATATTCACTTACCTTTGTGAATCTAAAATCCCGAAAACTTGTCACTGGGCTTAAGAAGATGCTGAAATACCTTAGATCTGAAATCCCGGATGATCTCCCTAGAAATCGGCTAATATGGAAGATCCCGAAATTTACCTTCCAAGTTTCGGCCATCAAGATTAGGAGAGATTAGATTTCGATTTCAACAATTAGTGGAAGAAATAAAGAAAATAGATTGATATAGGTGATATTCCTTACCAATTTAATCAAATGTCTTTCCCTGAAGTGGAGAAATTTGGTTCCTAGAGGATAGGGGAGTATTCGGCTATGGCCACTAATATGTGAGATTCGGCTTTAATAAGGAAAAGAAAAGAGAGAGTGTGGGGTTTTGAGAGGAGGGTATTCGGCTAGACTTTGCTTGAGTTTTTTGGCTTTTGAAAAGTTTCCAAAAGGAAGAAGAGAAAGGTGAAGAAATCGGTAATGGTTACTTGTGTTTTTCGGCTTTTAAAAAAAATAAAGAGAGAAGGAGAAGAGTGGCTAGAGAATTCGGCAGAGACTTCAAAGGAGAAAAGAATAATAGCCTTACTTTTCCTCCTCTTGCCAAAATTACACCAAGAGAGTCCCTTGGTCGGCCACCTCTTCCTCTCACTTATCAAATTCCTTAATTCACTCTTCCTTACCCCTTTTCCTACCTTAGCCGAAATTCCTAGGAGAATTAGACCTCATCTCAAACTCCTCTCATAGACTCCTTTTTGCCGTCTGCCTCTCTTCTCCTTATAGCAAAATAAAAATTCTTTTATTTGCTTCCCTAGCGATTCGAACCTTGGCCCATTTACCCTGCTATTTACCCTGCTAGTGGCGTCATTCCTAGAGGTTTTAAGTGGTGTCTCCGGGCCACTTTTCCAAGCCCAATTATATGTCATATTTCCCTTATTTATTTTCTTAAGGCCTTATCAAGCTTAGCTCCCCTTTTAAATTTAAAATCCAATAATTTCTAAAGTATTTAATTACGCACTAGGGTTCACAAAATCCATAATGCACATTCACAACACACATAAGCATGTTATTTCATATAATTTAGCAATAGTGCATAAGCCCTAATCCGGGATATTATAGTTCTACCCCCTTAAAATAATTTCGTCCTCGAAATTACCTGGCTAGAATAGGTGGGGGTATTGCTGTCGTATTGCTTCTTTCGGCTCCCACGAGGCTTCCTCCGATCCATGATTTCACCACAACACTTTGACCAAAAGGAGCGATTTCCTTCGTAGCACTTTCACATCTCGTTCCAGAATCTGAATTGGCTCTTCCTCGTAGGACAAGTCTGGCCCTAGCTCCACCTTTTCAACCAGAACTACGTGAGATGGATCCAATCGGTATGACGTAGCATGGAAACGTGGAATACGTCGTGCATCTGCTTTAATTCCGGAGGTAACTCTAACTGATATGCCACTGGTCCAATTCGCTTCAAAACCTTATAAGGTCCTATAAACCTTGGACTTAACTTCCCTTTCCGACCAAATCTCATTACCTTTTTCCAAGGTGAAACCTTAAGAAACACTTGATCTCCCACATCAAATTCTATTTCCTTTCGTTTGAGATCTGCGTACGACTTCTATCTATCAGATGCTTCCTTCAACCAAGCCCAAATTACACTAACCTTCTCTTCGGACTCTGCCATAATTTTTGGACCCAAAATCTGACGTTCTCCCAATTCCGTCCAACATGTAGGAGTCCGACACTTTTGACCATACAGTGCTTCATACGGTGCCATCCGAATACTGGCCTGATAGCTGTTGTTGTAGGCAAATTCCACTAGAGGCAAATATTCCTCCCAACTTCCTCTGAAATCCATCACACAGCCCCTCAACATATCCTCTAACACTTGGATTACCCGTTCAAACTGCCCGTCCGACTGTGGATGAAAAGCCGTAGTAAAATCCAACTTAGTGCCTAAAGCCTGATGCAACGCTTTCCAGAACCGAGAAGTAAACCTTGGGTCCCTATCTGAGATAATCGACACCGGCACTCCATGCAACCTTACGATTTTCGCCACATATAACTTTGCCAACTTCTGCAAAGAATAATCAACTCTCACCGGAATAAAGTGCGCGGACTTGGTCAAACGGTCCACTATTACCCATACCGAGTCCTTCTTAGTAGGCGTAAGGGGAAGCCCACTAACGAAGTCCATGGTAATTCTCTCCCACTTCCATTGCGAAATCATGATTGGTCAAGCAACTCGACGAAACTTGGTGTTCACCTTAACTTGTCGACACGCCGACACTTGCCAACGATTCATCACTTCCGCTTAAGATTAGGCCACCAAAATTGTTCCCTTAAGTCTCTGTACATCTTACTACCTCCGGGATGCATAGCATAAGGGCTACTATGTGATTCCCGAAGAATTATTTGCCTAAGTTCCATATCCTTCGGCATACAGACCTTACCCTTGAAGCACAATACTCCTTCGTCATTAACACCATAACCTTCCAACTCTCCATTCTGCGCTTGTCGCAACTTAACACTTAGATCTTCATCCACCAACTTTCCTTATTTTATTTCATTCAGCCACGTCGGTTTGATTTGCAACTCTACTAGCAAACTTCCATTGTCATTGAGACTTAGATGTGCGAACATCGCCCTCAAATCTGTCACCACCTTCCGACTTAGGGCATCTGCCACTACATTTGCTTTGCCCGGGTGATACTTTATCGAACAATCATAGTCCTTCAATAATTTCACCCACCTTCGCTGATCTCAGATTCAACTCCTTCTGAGTCAGCAGATACTTAAGGCTTTTGTGGTCTGTGTAGATCACCGACTTTTCTCCATAAAGATAATGCCTCCACACCTTAAGGACAAAGACTACTACCGCCAATTCCAAGTCGTGCGTCAGGTATTTAACCTCATGTGGCCTTAGTTGCCGAGACGCGTAAGCGACTACTTTTCCATCTTGCATAAGGACACCTCCCAATCCTGTATGGGAAGCATCACAATACACTACAAAATCCTTCCCCGCCTCCGGCTGAATCAAAACTGGAGCTTCAGTCAAGACCTTCTTAAGCTTTTCAAAGCTCTCCTGTTGCTTATCAGTCCATATGAAAGGTACTTCCTTTCTCAACAACTTTGTCAAAGGCGCGGCTATTGACGAGAACCCTTCCACAAACCGTCTATAATAACCTACCAATCCTAAGAAACTCTGAACTTCCGTCATTGACTTAGGAGGTTTCCAATCCAAAACTGCCTCAATCTTCCGAGGATCCACCCTTATTCCTTCAGCGAATACTACATGTCCTAAAAATGTAACCTCCCTAAGCCAAAATTCACACTTGTTGAATTTGGCGTAAAGCTTCTTCTCCCTCAACACTTGCAACACAACTCGGAGGTGCTCATCGTGTTCTTCTTCTGACTTTGAATATACCAAGATATCATCTATGAACACGACAACGAACCGATCCAGATAGGGTTGGAAAACCCGA
This sequence comes from Gossypium rotundifolium, assembly GCA_025506655.1. Lineage (NCBI taxonomy): Eukaryota > Viridiplantae > Streptophyta > Magnoliopsida > Malvales > Malvaceae > Gossypium > Gossypium rotundifolium. The sequence goes on along the minus strand of CP106724.1, from coordinate 93,772,568 downwards.
TTCATCATGTCCATAAACGCGGCTGGGGTATTTGTCAAACTGAACGGCATTACTAAAAACTCATAATGCCCGTACCTCGTTCGGAAAGCCGTCTTATGGATATCAGCCTCCTTCACCTTAAGCTGATGATATCCAGACCTTAGATCGATCTTCGAGAATACTGCGGTCCCCTTAAGCTGATCAAACAAGTCATCTATCATTGGCAATGGATACTTGTTCTTGATGGTCAACTTATTCAACTGACGATAATCTATGCACATGCGCATAGTTCCGTCCTTTTTCTTCACAAATAAGACCGGTGCTCCCCATGGAGACACACTGGGTCGGATAAACCCACGGTCAAGTAATTCCTGAATCTGAGCCTTAAGCTCAACCAACTTCTTTGGTGCCATTCATGCAGGCAATGGACACGGAGTCGCATCTGCAGACAAGTCAATTCCAAACTCCACCTCCCTGTTCGGGGGTATTCCAGGTAATTCCTCTGGAAAGACATCCTCATATTCCCTTACAGTTCTTACTTCACTAACTCCCCCTTCTTTTGTATCCAAAGCACTAATGAAGGCCATAAATGCCTTACACCCCTTCCGAACCATCTTATCCGCCTTTAAAGCCGAAACTACGTTAGACAAGTAGTTTCGTCTTTCTCCTATCATAACTATCACTTCATCCTCTAGGGTCCTTAACTCCATTCGTTTGGCTACACAATCCAACACAGCCCGATGCTCCACTAGCCAATCCATTCCAAGTATGAGATCGAATTCTCTAAAAGGTAATTCCATTAAATCGGCTGGAAATACCGCTCCTTGAAGTTCCAAAGGTACTCTCCGAAACATCTTATTCACCATTACAGTTTGACCTAGTGGGCTTACTACGGTCATTTCCCTACTAGAAAGTTCAGAAGCTATTTCTAGAGTTTCAACTATTCTACATGCAACATAAGAATCGGCCGAGCCCACATCGATCAAAGCAAAATAAGGCTTGCCATAAATAAGAAACATATCGGTTATGACGTCCGGTACGTCACTATCCTCCCTACGGTGAACTGCATACACCAAGCCCGGCTGTCTTGCCTCTGTATTACCATCACCTCGACCCGGTGTTCTACGTCCTCTTTCGGTACCATTTCCTCTATTATTCGAACCACGACCCCGCTGAGGCTGTTGTCCCCCTCTACCAGCCTGATTAACATTCTGAACTACCGGTCGATTCCCTTCTGGTCTCATCGGACAGTCCTTAATCATATGGTCCTTTGACCTACACTTGAAGCATCCCCCTGTCTTCTTCCAACATTTGCCTAAGTGTTTTTTCCCACATTGATCACAAGTAGGGTACTGCCCTCTAGTGGCAGCTTGCTGACCTCGCGGCCCTTCAAAACTAAGCCTCTTTTGCTCATTCCTAGATGGCCTTGACGATCCAAATCCTCTTTTCTGCCTATTTCAATCGAAGTTCTACCTTACAGACTTCTTGATACCCTCGGCCACTTTAGCCTTTTCCACCAACACAGTAAATTCCCGCTCCTGTTGCGGGGCTATTAATAATCTTAGGTCATAGACGCACCGCTCATGCTCAGTTGCCACTATGCCTCAAGCATAATGGCTCAGGCATAGGAATTCAGCCTCGTACTCAGCTACGGACTTGTTTCCTTGAACCAGTCCTAGGAAAGCCTTTCTCTGGGCATCAATATAATGAGTGCCAACATACTTCTTACGGTATGTCGCTTCTAGCATACTCCCACGTGAGTTCCTCACCGTAGCACCATCCCCACCGTGAGCCACCATTGATATGACTCATCGCGAGAAGCGACACCAATCCTTTCACTTTTTCCTCATCGGTTAAGTCGAGCTCATCCATAATCGCTCGATCGCCTCCAACCAATACTCGGCAGTATTGGGTGCTACACTGATACACCACGGAACACTTCACTCTGTTGGCTCGAGTCGCTCAGTAATCGACTTTCGAGCTCCCATGCCTCCACCGCCCCGCTTACCCTTTCCAAGACCCGCAGCATCACTTGTGACACTGCGTCATCCCCCATCTGGTCCTGATATTCCACATCAGCGGTTGGGGGTGGTGGTGGTGGCATTTCATTTTCAGATCCTTGACCTGATCTAACGGGTTCAGACACAGTCATTCAGCCTCTACCACAACACGCTACGGCCACGTCCCCTTGAATTCATACTTGCGTTTATCTGGTTAAAGAGTTTTATACATTAGTTTGGTTCCACTGATTTATCACGAACAGTTTTATGTTTAATAGTTTTAAGAAGTTGTTCTTTCGATTCATAGACATACAGTCTCACATCATTCATTTAGTCACACACATGAACTTACGTTCATTACAGAGAAATGTTGTAATTGTCGTTGTTTGTTATTTTCCACTACCTAGGGGTATTTTCCTAATTTTATCCTATAGGGGTATTTTGATAATTTTCAAATAAGAGTATTTGAAAATGTCATAAAATAGAGTTTGTTGATATTTTACAAAATTAAAATACTTGTTGGAAAAATTTCAAGGGTAAAATGGTAATTTATACACTAGGGGTATTTTGTAATTTTACAAGTCGTAGGTCATTTGGTAATTTTTCACAAAGATATGGTTCTGGTGACCTTCAAAACAAGGGCATTTTGAAGATTTCTAATTTGAGGGCACTTCGTTGATTTTTCCTTACTGAGGGTATTTTGGTCATTTTGTAAGTCAGGGGTAATTTCAAAAAAAAAATTTCAAATCAGGGTGTCTTTGATATTTTGTGAAGTTTTTGGATATTTTTGCAAAACCAGAAGTTGTTATTGAAATCGGGGGTAGTATGGTAATTTTGAAAAATCAAGGGCATTTTAGTAATTTTTACCACTAAGGGTATTTAGGTAATTTGTAAATTAAAAATTCTTAGAAAGTTTTTCCAAAATAATAATTTTCATAATTTCAAAAGGGTAGTTTGTTGACTTTTTAAAACTAGGGTTTCCATAAAAATGTGGCTAGTCCCTTTCGGGTTTTATTTATTGAGTTTAGCCCGTGGCTAAGTCCTCTTGGTTAGGGTGAACCGAAGCTACGCACCGGGTAGGATTTGAGTGGAGAGGAGGTGAGTCACGCGGACTGCTTAAATACCAAGCTTCCACCGAAACCAATCCTAGACATGCGCACAATGGTTGCCACACCCTAACTCAGCCACTTAGACACAAGTTTGTTTAATTGTGCCTTAGATTTTTATGTAATTGTTGGGGTAAACTAGTCCTAGGATTCAATTCCTAATCCACTAGTCTACGTCCCTATATATCCCTACATACAAATCACAAAGAGGTTAGGAGTACTTACAGTGGACTTGTGTCTGAGTCTCGATGCCATGCCAGAAAGCCTGTTTATTTCTTAGAAAAGTCTATTTTCAAAAGACAGAAAATATTTTGGGCCCTAAAAGCCCTCATGTAACACCCCAAACCCGGTCTATGCATTAAGACTGGATTTGGTTTGTTACACAGATCGAACTATCTTAATAATTTCAGACGAATCGGTATTTTAAAACCCTTTTGAATTTAGAGTTTAATAAAACCAAGAGAAATAATTTTAAGTTTGATGTATTTGAGAAATAAGAATAGTTAAAATTTCTCATATGTTTAAAACCCAATTTATTTTAAGTAAACATTATATAATAATCATAAGCCCATATTAAAATATCCAAAACATAGTTTTAAACCAACCACACATAAAAAAATCCATAAAAATAATAATAGAGGCCTTATTACATCATACCCAAAATAGCAATTTAAAGAAAGTACTTATTTAAAAGTTCAAATTTTATTTAACCCAAGTTTGCAGTATGGCCTCCACGAAGTCATCCTCGGCCCAAGTCCACATCAATTTCCATTACCTGAGAGGAAAAATTTGAGGGTGTGAGTTACTCAGAACTCAGTGTATAACTTACTTACTTAATCCACTGGGCCAGATCATCAAGTCATTACATTGGGCTTGAGCCCATTAGCAGGATTATCAATGTAAATAATGAGATGCATGAAAAATGAAATATTCCCACCCAAACCTAATTTCCATCCGCTACACACCACCCGTACCAACCATCACACCTGTGGGGATCAAGTCAACCCACCCCGCCAACACACCAATCGTAGGCATTAAGCCATTTTATATATGTGGCAGAGCCACCGAACTAGATTGTGACAAAGTCACCGAACTAGAGGCATTGAGCCATTAAAATATTTGTGGCATAGCCACCGAACTAGAGGCAATCAGCCGTTTAATTATTTTGTGGCAAAGCCACCGAACTAGATTTTGGCAACAGGCCTTTCTTCTCTTCATCGTTAATCCCAACCCATGCAACATGTATGCAAAATAATCTATATTCATATGATGATTTTGTAAAAAGGCCCAACATATATATATATATATAAGTCATTATTTCAAGTTTTTATTAAGGCCCAAAAATTACAAAATAATATTTAGCCTATTTAGCAATTTAGCATCTTAGGCCCAATTAACGATCTAGCAAAGAGTTCGGCCCATTTAACAATTTGTCAGGGTTTTTGGCCCATTTAACGATCTAGCAGAGATTTTGGCCCATTTATCGATCTAGCAGAGATTTTGGCCCATTTATCGATCTAGCAGAGATTTCGGCCCATTTATTATTTATCGTGATTTACCCATTTAACTATCTATCAAAGATTTTTACCCATTTTACTAACTAGCATATTTATCTACCATTTACTAACTAGGAAACTTATCGGCCCATTTTACGATCTAACACATCTTTGGCCCATTTACACATGAGACATTTAATATACATTTTACCATCTACTCATCGAGGGCGTTTTTGTAATTTTCACATTTTTAACCATTTTCATGAAATTTCACCAAAATACCAATTATTTTGTATTGTACCGATTTTGTCATTTTTACGATTTTGCTCAATACCACGAATGACATCCAACCCGAGAAAAGTGTGAAGTTACACACCTTGATATCGTGAGTACTAAACCTTCCCGCTCGTCAACACCTAAACGTAATACGAATCATTAGAATACTATCATTTATCAAAAATACACTATTGGTATTCGATCTAAATCCTTACCCCTTTGATTTTGAACCACTTCTATTTTTGGTTTCTCCTCGTTTATTAATTCGTTGCCCGCTGAGAATCCACGAACGTACAAAGGCTCGAGAGTACGAATAACCTCGAACAATTGATTCTCCTCGGTTGAAGGTCTGCAACCCGGTGGAAAATCCCAGATTCCCGAAACAGCCCTTCTTTTATAAATAGGGGGATTTGTGGAACCGCCCCTCTTTCAAAGGCTATGGACTGCCCTTTTCTGCCCTATCTTGAAAGTCTCTAAAGATATACGATCATTAGTCCGACTATAAATATTGAAATATGGCTAACGATTTGTAAGGTTTGAGATTTGGCTTACCACGATTTATCTTCGTTCCTCGAGAAACGATCGAGCGATTGAGTCCCTAAAATGAAATCGATTAATATTAACTATACTAATATAATAAATTTTAAACCCTTAAAAGAAAAACTCCTTACCTTGATTCTTGAAATCGATTCCAAAGTTCCAAAATTCTAAAGATCACCTTGAGTTTCTACCCTCCAAATCTCACTAATGCTCACGATTGGAAGAAATTGTGTGAGAAGAATTCGGTTTTGATCAAGAAAATGAAAGAAATTTTGGCACAAGTACAAGTTAACATTCGGCCATGAGAGAGATTATTGTGGAGATTTTTAATTGAGAGAAAAGTAAAAGAATGGAACAATGGAGATAGTATGATTCGGTTCCAAGTGAGAAAAGGAGAAGGAAAGAAAAAGAAAGGAGAAAGAAAAGAGAAGAAAAAGAATTGAGTTTTTGGAAGGATTGTGTAATCGGTTTTGTACAGAAGAAAGAAAAAGATTAACTTTCTTTGTGTGATGATGGTGTCGGCACAAGGGGAAAAGTTTTTAGAGAATAGGTGAATTAAAACCTAAATGGTCAAAACCGAATGACCAAAAGAAAAGAGAACAAAACAAAAATTGTTTACCTTTGTTCAATAGGCATTCGGCTAAGGGGAGGAAATTTGAGAGAAACAAGCTTTGAGAGGAAAAGAAAAATTAACAAATGACCAAAAGAAGAGAATATGCCCAACTAGCCCTTAATTCATCTAAATGCCTTCAAAAATTCGACCAGCCCCTTGCCCAAAAACCTTCCAAATACTTGGCTATCAAAGGCCAACCTTTTGCCACCCTTTCTTTCCATAGCACACTCCCCAATTTAAGCCATTTGTTCCCCTTACTTACCTTATCCTATTGATTTCTTTCCTCAACTTAAATATTTTCTTAATCCTTTAGCCATCATACCAAAAATAAAGAAGTCAAACTTTCCATGTTTGCTTCTTGGCCGACACTTGATAGATGGAAACAAAAAATAAAAATTTTCAAGTTGCAAGCTAGGAGATTCGAACCTCTTCCCTCATGTCTAACTCATGGCGCCATCACCACTATGCTATTAACTCATCTTATGCCATCTTTTAGTAATTAATTAATTTAAGTCTCAAGATCACTGAATTTCTTTAAAATACATTTAACTAATATTTTATTCTAACTCTAAGTAAACCCAAACTAACATTTAGCAACATCATGGTACTCACTTATTTAGGATGTTACAATTCTACCCATCTTAAAGAAAATTTCATCCTCGAAATTTACCTGATTAAAAGAGGTGAGGATATTGCTGTCGAATAGCTTCCTCAGGCTCCCACGTAGCTTCCTCCGCTCCGTGATTACGCCATAAAACTTTGACCAATGGCATAGTCTTCTTTCTTAGCACCTTAACATCCCGGCCTAAAATTTCCACTGGTTCTTCATCAAAAGACAAGTCTGAATTTAATTCCACTTCCTCTACCGGTACTATAAGAGATGGATTCGATCTATAACGTCTTAGTATGGAAACATGGAAAACATTATGAATTTGACCCAACTCCAGAGGTAATTCAATCTGATAAGCCACTGGACCAACACGCTTCGTCACACGATATGGCCCGATGAACCTAGGGCTCAACTTGCCCTTCTTTCCGAATCTGAAAATTTTCTTCCAAGGTAAGACCTTCAGAAAGACTTGGTCTCCCACAGCAAACTCGATATCCTTACGCTTCAGGTCTGCATACGACTTCTGTCTATCTGAAGCTTCCTTTAACCATGCTCGAATAACTTTTACCTTTTCCTTGATTTGTTCCAACCACAGAGGCTTCATCTGAAGTTCTGCTAACAAACTACCATCCTCATACAAACTTAAATGAGCAAACATTGCTCTTAAATCAGATACCGCCTTACGACTTAACGCGTCAGCTACCACGTTAGCCTTTCTAGGATGATATTCGATTGAGAAATCATAGTCTTTTAATAATTCCACCCATCTTCTTTGTCTCAAATTCAACTCCTTTTGGGTAAGGAGGTACTTAAGACTCTTGTGATCCGTGTAGATGATAGACTTCTCACCGTAGAGATAGTGCCTCCAAATCTTTAAAGCAAAGACCACTGTAGCTAACTCCAAATCATGAGTAGGGTAGTTTACTTCGTGCGGTCTCAATTGACGAGAAGCATAGGCCACCTTTCCATTTTGCATCAAGACACAACCCAAACCCGTGTGAGACGATCACAATAAATAGTAAATTCCTTTCCGACCTCCTATTCAATTAAAACCGTACTTCGTCGAATCTTCTTCAATTTCTCAAAACTTTCTTGTTGTTTTTCAGTCCAAATATACAAAACTCCCTTCCGCAACAGTTTAGTTAGGGGTGCAGCAATCAACGAAAACCCCTCAACAAAGCGTCTATAGTAACCAGCCAATCCTAAGAAACTCCAAATTTCAACTACCGATTTTGGTGGTTTCCAATCCAGTACAGCCTCAATCTTTCGAGGATCCACCCTTATTCCTTCATCTGATACCACATGACCCAAGAAAGTCACTTCCTTTAGCCAAAATTCGCATTTACTGAATTTGGCATAAAGTTGTTTATCACGAAGTAGCTGTAATACAATACGCAAATGCGTGTCATGCTCCTCATCATTTCTTGAATAAACCAAAATGTCAACTATGAACACTACCACAAACCGGTCTAAATATGGTTGAAAGACACGATTCATCATGTCCATAAATGCGGCTGGTGCATTGGTTAATCCAAACAGCATCACTACAAACTCATAATGTCCATAACGAGTTCTGAATGCCGTCTTATAAATATCTACTTCTTTCACCTTAAGCTGGTGATAACCCGATCTCAAATCAATTTTAGAGAAAACTGAAGCTCCCTTTAATTGATCAAACAGGTCATCAATTCTCGGCAGAGGATACCTATTCTTGATCATCAATTTATTCAATTGTCTGTAATCAATGCACATACGCATCGATCCATCCTTCTTTTTCACGAACAAAACTGGTGCTCCCCACGGAGACACACTCAGTCGAATAAATCCCCGATCCAGTAATTCTTGAATTTGAGCTTTAAGCTCCGTCAACTCGTTCGGTGCCATTCTATAAGGAGCAATGGACACTGGAGCCATTCCGGGTAAAAGCTCGATACCAAATTCTACTTCCCGATCTGGAGGTATACCAGGAAGTTCATAAGGAAATACTTCTGGAAATTCCTTTACCATTCTCACATCATCCACAGATAACTCTTTGGCATCCAAAGCACAAATGAAAGCTAGGAATGCTCCATACCCTTTCCGTACCAACTTTTTGGCCTTCAATGCCGATACCACGTTTGCCAAGTAATTCCTTCGTTCACCAATCATTATGACTTCCTTATCATCCGAGGTTCTTATTAACATCCATTTTTTAGCACAATCCAAATGCGCCCAATGTTTAACCAACCAATCCATGCCCAGAATGAGATCGAACTCGCCGAAAGGTAATTCCATCAAATTCACCAAGAATACATCATCTTGAATTTCTAAGGGTACGTCTCTAAATAGTTTATTTACAATTACCGTCTGTCCTAAAGGACTAATTACTGTCATCTCACTATCGGTAATTTCAGACTCTAGATTCAGGTTTCCAGATATGGTACTAGCAACATAAGAGTGGGTAGAACCAATATCTATTAAGGCAGTAATAGGTACATCGAAGATGAAGAATGTACCAATTATTACATCAGGTGCATTGCCATCCTCGCGGCATCTAACTGCATAGACCAGTCCTGGCTGTCTTACATCCATGTTACCTCTAGGACCATTGCCTCGACCCGGTACACCTTGACCACGTCCAGCCCCATTACCACCACGACCTGGTCCACAACCTCTCGGTGGTCAGCCGAGTACTTCCGGCCTACGTGCATTAGTATTACGAACTTCCTGAGTCGTATCCATACGTTGAGGTAGTTTCTATAATGGTGATCCATTGAACCGCATTTGTAACAAGCGGCCGGTTTTCCTCCAAAGACTCTCCGAATGCCTTTTTCCACATTCAGCACAATCTCGACCTTGATTATTAGTTACAGGTGCTCTACCTTGAGCTGATTCATCATTCCGAGGCCTCTTCTGAAACCTTTTTAAAGAACCCGACTGCTGTATATCTCTCTTGTTTCTAAATCTTTCTCGATTCTGACATTCTGAGTTCTTAGCCTATTCGGCTATCTTGGCCTTCTCCACAAGCGTGGCAAAAGTTCTAACTTGTTGTGGGGCAATCAGAACCCTCAACTCATCATTCAGCCCATCCTCGAATCGCACACAACGTTCATGATCCGTTGACACTATTGTCCGAGCATAGTGACTCAAGTGTAAAACTTCACTTCATGCGCCTTTGTCTTACTCCCTTGGACAAGATTCGAAATTCCTTCCTTCAAGGCGTCCACATAACTCGCTCCAACATATTTCCTTGGAAGGCAACTTTAAAGAATTCCCAAGTAATCGGTGCAACGGTGCCTTCTCGACAAGAAGCCACCATCGACACGCCTCGCCTCTTAGCAAAGACACGCTCCTTTCGGTTTCTACTCGATGATTGCATTCCATATCATCCATAATTCGCTCCACGACTTGAGCCAATATTCACCACATTTGGAGCTACACGAAACTCCTCTAAAAACTTCGCATTATTTGACTTGAGTCGCTCCAAAATTGACCCACGAGTTGTTGGCCCAATTCTAGTTCCAATGACCCTTTCTAGGACTCGCAGCATTGCTTGTGTCAAAGCATTATCTTCTTCCATATGATCCCGTGATCCCGTCTCACTTACAAGTGACGCAGTGCATCTATTTCCGGATATGATTTGGTACTTGATTTAAAGACTCGTCCTCTACCACGGCCACGTCTACCTCGCCCACGACCATGTCCTCTAGTGCTCATGATGACTAATTGATTTAATCGATTACAAGTTTTATGAATCAAAAATTGTTTGGTGTTTATTAACGGTGTTTTATGAGATTTGAGAGATAAAGTTGTTTTTTGCAACACATCCTATAGTCTCAATCTCTACGATTTTTAACATCTAAAACTAGAAGTTCTAGAGTGTTCCTATGATCATATCATCATCATCATAATAATCATTTAGTAATGAATACTTACTTGACTTGGTGCCGAATGCTTGTGGTGCCATACTGATCTTTAAAACATAATTGAAATGATTTCATACAGAAATTATTTGTTGAACCCAACCACAGCCGAGTTTTGAAACTGGCTCTGATACCATTAAATGTAACACCTCAAACCCGGTCTATGCATTAAGATTGGATTTGGTTTGTTACACAGATCGAACTATCTTAATAATTTCAGATTTAATCGATATTTCAATACCCTTTTGAATTTAGAGTTTAATAAAACCAAGAGAAATAATTTTAAGTTTGATGTATTTGAGAAATAAGAATAGTTAAAAATTTCTCACATGTTTAAAACCCAATTTATTTTAAGTAAACATTATATAATAATCATAAGCCCATATTAAAATATCCAAAACATAGTTTTAAACCAACCACACATAAAAAATCCATAAAATAATAATAGAGGCCTTATTACATCATACCCAAAATAGCAATTTAAAGAAAGTACTTATTTAAAAGTTCAAATTTTATTTAACCCAAGTTTGCAAGATGGCCTCCACGAAGTCATCCTCTACCAAGTCCACATCAATTTCCATTACCTAAGAGGAAAAATTTGAGGTGTGAGTTACTCGTAACTCAAGTGTATAACTTACTTACTTAATCCATCGGGCGGATCATCAAGTCATTACATTGGGCTTGAGCCCATTAGCGGATTATCAATATAAATAATGAGATGCATGAAAAATGAAATATTCCCACCCAAACCTAATTTCCATCCGCTACACACCACCGCACCAACCATCACACTGTGGGGATCAAGTCAACCCACCCCGCCAACACACCAATCATAGGCATTAAGCCATTTTATATTTGTGGCGAGCCATCGAACTAGATTGTGACAAAGTCACCGAACTAGAGGCATTGAGCCATTAAAATATTTGTGGCATAGCCACCGAACTAGAGGCAATCAGCTGTTTAATTATTTTGTGGCAAAGCCACCGAACTAGATTTTGGCAACAGGCCTTTCTTCTCTTCATCGTTAATCCCAACCCATGCAACATGTATGCAAAATAATCTATATTCATATGATGATTTTGCAAAAAGGCCTAATATATATATATATAAGTCATTATTTCAAGTTTTTATTAAGGCCCAAAAATTACAAAATAATATTTAGCCTATTTAGCAATTTAGCATCTTAGGCCCAATTAACGATCTAGCAGATATTTCGGCCCATTTATCGATCTAGCAGAGATTTCAGCCCATTTATCGATCTAGCAGAGATTTTGGCCCATTTATTATTTATCAGGGATTTTGGCCCATTTAACTATCTATCAAAGATTTCGGCCCATTTTACTAACTAGCATATTTATCGGCCCATTTACTAACTAGCAAACTTATCGGCCCATTTTACGATCTAACACATCTTTGGCCCATTTACACATGAGACATTTAATATACATTTTACCATCTATTCATCGAGGGCGTTTTCATAATTTTCACATTTTTAACCATTTTCATGAAATTTCACCAAAATACCAATTATTTCGTATTGTACCGATTTTGTCATTTTTATGATTTTACTCAATACTACGAATGACATCCAACCCGAGAAAAGTGTGAAGTTACACACCTTGATATCGTGAGTACTAAACCTTCCCGCTCGTCAACACCTAAACGTAATACGAACCATTAAAATACTATCATTTATCAAAAATACACTATTGGTATTCGATCTAAATCCTTACCCCTTTGATTTTGAACCACTTCTATTTTTGGTTTCTCTTCGTTTATTGATTCGTTACCCGCTGAGAATCCACGAACGTACAAAGGCTCGGGAGTACGAATAACCTCGAACAATTGATTCTCCTCGGTTGAAGGTCCACAACACGGTGGAAAATCTCGAATTCCCGAAACAGCCCTTCGTTTATAAATGGGGGGATTTGCGGAATCGCCCCTCTTTCGAAGGCTATGGACTGCCCTTTTCTGCCCTATCTTGAAATTCTCTAAAGATATACGATCATTAGTCCGACTATAAATATTGAAATATGGCTAACAATTTGTAAGGTTTGAGATTTGGCTTACCACGATTTATCTTCGTTCCTCGAGAAACGATCGAGCAATTGTATCCCTAAAACGAAATCGATTAATATTAACTATACTAATATAATAAATTTTAAATCCTTAAAAGAAAAACTCCTTACCTTGATTCTTGAAATCGATTCCAAAGTTCCAAAATTCTAAAGATCACCTTGAGTTTCTACCCTCCAAAATCTCACTAATGCTCACGATTGGAAGAAATTGTGTGAGAAGAATTCGGTTTTGATCAAGAAAATGAAAGAAATTTTGGCACAAGTACAAGTTAACATTCGGCCATGAGAGAGATTATTGTGGAGACTTTTAATTGAGAGAAAAGTAAAAGAATGGAACAATGGAGATAGTATGATTCGGTTCCAAGTGAGAAAAGGAGAAGGAAAGAAAAAGAAAGGAGAAAGAAAAGAGAAGAAAAAGAATTGAGTTTTTGGAAGGATTGTGTAATCGGTTTTGTGAAGAAGAAAGAAAAGATTAACCTTCTTTGTGTGATGATGGTGTCGGCACAAGGGGAAAAGTTTTTAGAGAATAGGTGAATTAAGACCTAAATGGTCAAAACCCGAATGACCAAAAGAAAAGAGAACAAAACAAAAATTGTTTACCTTTGTTCAATAGGCATTCGGCTAAGGGGAGGAAATTTGAGAGAAACAAGATTTGAGAGGAAAAGAAAAATTAACAAATGACCAAAAGAAGAGAATATGCCTAACTAGCCCTTAATTCATCTAAATGCCTTCAAAAATTCGGCCAGCTCCTTGCCCAAAAACCGTCCAAATACTTGGCTATCAAAGGCCAACCTTTTGCCACCCTTTCTTTCCATAGCACACTCCCCAATTTAAGCCATTTGTTCCCCTTACTTACCTTATCCTATTGATTTCTTTCCTCAACTTAAATATTTCCTTAATCCTTTAGCCATCATACCAAAAATAAAGAAGTCAAACTTTCCATGTTTGCTTCTTGGCCGACACTTGATAGATGGAAACAAAAAATAAAAATTTTCAAGTTGCAAGCTAGGAGATTCGAACCTCTTCCCTCATGTCTAACTCATGGCGCCATCACCACTATGCTATTAACTCATCTTATGCCATCTTTTAGTAATAAATTAATTTAAGTCTCAAGATCACCTAATTTCTTTACTTTAAAATACACTTAACTAATATTTTATTCTAACTCTAAGTAAACCCGAACTAACATTTAGCAACATCATGGTACTCACTTATTTAGGATGTTACACCTCAAGGCTGAGTTTTGAACCAGTCTCTGATACCAAACTGAAACACTCCAAACTCGACCCACAAGCCCTGACCGGATCTGGCATGCTTCTAAAGAAAATCCATTCAAATCATGTTTGGAAACTTTGCTAAAAACTTGTGTATTTTTTGAAAAGACTTGATTTGGGTTGAGTTTGAAATTTAATTCCGTATTGATTTGGTGTCAAAACATTTAATATTTATACTTAAGAAAATTTTACTTTTAATCTTTAATATGGCAATAATTATATCATACTAAGTACTTTAATAGCATGCATAGACGGTTTAGTACTGATGGCCTTATTACATCAAATAAACCCGAAATAATTCAAAACTTGGAAATTTTTAAACTATTAAAACAAAATATAATAATCGTCAAATTGAGCATGGCCACCACTGAGCTTCTCCTGACCCAGTCCTTTACTGATCATCACCTGAAAAAAAGTCCCACAAGGGGTGAGTCAAACAGACTCAATGTGTAACCACAACACTAAGTCACAATAGATATGGCATAACAAATCATACATATTCACATAACATTTAAAAATGATGCAATCCCAAACCCAAACCTAAATGCCATCCGCTACACATCACCCGTACCAACCATCACACCGTGGGGACTACTAAGTCAACCCTCCATCCACTACACACCATCGAAGGCAGTTGCTGCAGTTGACGTGCTCATCGCCCTTATGATTTAGTGGCATAGCCACCATATATAAATTCGTGACATAAGTCACCACATACTTATATTGTGACATAAGTCACCACATTCTTATATTGTGACATAAGTCACCACATACTTATATTGGGGTATAAAACCACTAATTCACTTCCCCTTTACATATCACCCATATGCCCATGTCATACAATTATGCATTAACCATATCATATTCCTTATTCACATTCTTATAATTTCATGTATATGCCATAGCAAAACTTATCATACTCATAGTAGGAGTAGGAAAACGTACCTGAGTACTTTGTACCATTACATGGTAACTTAGCCATAATCTTACACTTTTATATTAGCACATATAATAAATTAAAGTCAGAATCTATCAAGATTTAGTGTGGGTACACACACGATATACTTAGGAAATTTACTCCAAATCCCGAAAACTCGATCTACTGATTTAGATCTCAATTCCTACATTTGATCAATCACCTTGATGTTTAGCAAAAGTCTATTCGGCTATGTGATTAAATCCCGAAGGATCATTGCGACAAAAATCTTACCTTGCTTGCCGATTTGAGTACTTCTCAAATCCCAAAATTTGTGATCTTACCCCCTAGCAATCGGCCAACACTAGGTTACCTAAATAATTAGTTTCCGACTTTTGAATGAACAAGAAATAGATTGGACTACCAAATTTAGCTTTGGCCGATTAAAATATTCACTTACCTTTGTGAATCTAAAATCCCGAAAACTTGTCACTTGGCTTAAGAAGATGCCGAAATACCTTAGATCTGAAATCCCGGATGATCTCCCTAGAAATCGGCTAATATGGAAGATCCCAAAATTTACCTTCCAAGTTTGACCATCAAGATTAGGAGAGATTAGATTTCGCTTTCAACAATTAGTGGAAGAAATAAAGAAAGTAGATTGATATAGGTGATATTCCTTACCAATTTAATCAAATGTCTTTCCTTGAAGTGGAGAAATTTGGTTCCTAGAGGATAGGGGAGTATTCTGCTATGGCCACTAATATGTGAGATTCGGCTTTAACAAGGAAAAGAAAAGAGAGAGTGTGGGGTTTTGAGAGGAGGGTATTCGGCTAGACTTTGCTTGAGTTTTTCGGCTTTTGGAAAGTTTCCAAAAAGGAAGAAGAGACAGGTGAAGAAATCGGCAATGGTTACTTGTGTTTTTCGGCTTTTAAAAAAAAATAAAGAGAGAAGGAGAAGAGTGGCTAGAGAATTCGGCAGAGACTTCAAAAGAGAAAATAATAATAGTCTTACTTTTCCTCCTTTTGCCGAAATTACACCAAGAGAGTCCCTTGGCCGGCCACCTCTTCCTCTCACTTATCAAATTCCTTAATTCACTATTCCTTACCCCTTTTCCTACCTTAGCCGAAATTTTTAGGAGAATTAGACCTCATCTCAAACTCCTCTCATAGACTCCTTTTTTCCGTCGACCTCTCTTCTCCTTGTAGCAAAATAAAAATTCTTTTATTTGCTTCCCTAGCGACTCAAACCTTGGCCCATTTACCCTGCTAGTGGCGTCATTCCTAGAGGTTTTAGTGTCTTCGGGCCACTTTTCCAAGCCCAATTATATGTCATATTTCCCTTATTTATTTTCTTAAGGCCTTATCAAGCTTAGCTCCCCTTTTAAATTTAAAATCCAATAATTTCTAAAGTATTTAATTGCACATTAGGGTTCACAAAATCCATAATGCACATTCACAACACACATAAGCATGCTATTTCATATAATTTAGCAATAGTGCATAAGCCCTAATCTGGGATATTACAGTGCGATACCACATTGTTGCTTAATTAAGATGGGCTATGTGCGATACCATCGTTTATTTATCATTTAGTGGGCTATGTGCGATACCACCGCAACTAACCTTGTTGGTGGGCTGTGTCCGATACCACCCTAATAAAGATTGATGGTGGGCTAAGTGCGAAACCACCGAATAATTTGACTACGAGTAATTGACTATGAGGTTGTGATGTATGGTTTTATGTTAAATTGTGATGCCAAGTACAGAGGAACATGTTAATGAATGTAAACATTAAGCTTATGATATGGTTGGAATATAGAAAAGGAGGAAATAAGTAAGCATGATTGTGAATATAGATTGTTTCTTGCTTAGTATGAAATGTTATATTTTTTACATGTAAACTTACTATGCTTAAAGCTTACTCCTTTTATTTTCACTTGTCTTATAGAGAAAGAGGGTTGAATCAAGATACGTGGATTAATCATAAGATCACCCACACTATCAGCATACTCTGGTACAATAGACTTAATGTTTTGTATATGGCATGTATAGAGGCTAGACAAGTTAGTGAATTTTGTTGTAAATGACTAAGATGTGTTAGCCCATAGATAGATAATCTATTTTGTATAATGTGATAGTTGTTGGCTACTTTATTATATGAAAAGATGTAGATATCCTCGTGAGTTTATGTTTCAAAATGAGTTGATTATGGATGTGTTGGATGAGTATATGTTGCTTATGCATAAGGGGTGAAAAGAGATTGGCAAATAGCCTTGTTCTTGTCCATGTGGATAGGCACACGGGCATGTGTCTAGGCCATGTGTGACACACGTCCAGCCCACAGGCGTGTGCATTGGCCGTGTCTCTTTGACAGAATTGAGCAGTGTAGGCCATAGGCTAGCCACATGGGCTTGTGCCTAGACTCAAGGTCGTGTGAAGTAGTCAGTGTTCACCACGGGTGGTGGGCACAGGCGTGTGCTCTAGCCGTAGGATTTTAGCAATATGGTTGAGTTTTGTGCACGGTTGGTGGACATGGGCATGTGTGTCTACACACGGGCGTGTAGTCCTGTCTAGATGAGGAAAATTTTAAGATCGTAGAGTTTTCGAAATAGTCTCGAGAGCTCTCGTGTGTATGAGTGAGGCCTCGTAAGTCGAGAATGAGGTTGTTGTGGTGACTAAAGTAGAGTAGTTACGTTGAGCCTAAGTGACGATCAAGTGGTTTTAATCCGGTAATGCATCGGGCCCAGTTCCGGCGAGAAATACAGGTAAGGGGTGTTACAGTTAGGATACGATTTCTTTCGAACCTTAGAACGCGAAATATTTGCTTATTTTGAAAATCAGATAAAATGTAATGCAATCGTAATAAAATGGAAAATGAATTTAAAATAAAATGTAAAACGAATGCTTGCTTGTATAACAACATGATGATGGTAAAATATAATAACAATAATAAAGGTAGAAATAAAATATAATAAAACAAAAGCAAGATAGACAAATGAAATAAAATAAAAGAGAATAGGAACAAAATGGAAGCTATAAACAATGATAAAAAAATATAGAATAATAATAATAGTAACGAAAATGCAACAATAATAATAAAATATATTAATAAACAAATAATAGTAAAATAAAATAAAAATAATATTAGTAATAATAAGAATAATAATAATAATGAAAATAGTAGTAATAATGTTGATAATAATAAAATAATAATAATAAATATAATAATAATAATAATAAAGTTAGTTATAAATAAAATAATAGTAGTAGTAATATTAAAATAATAATTATAATAGTAAAATAATAATACTAAATTAGTAATAAATAGTAATAATAATAATATAAATTGTAATGAAAATAATAACAAAAGTAATAGTAAAAATAAAAATAGTAATAATAATAAAATAAAAGTAATGATATTAAAATTAATAGTAATAATAATAACAAATAATAGTAATAGTGAAAATAAAGGTAACATTAATACTAATAAATAATAATAATAGAATTAATAGAAATAATAGTAAATCATAATAGTAATAAGTATAATAATAATAAAAATAATAACGGTAACAAAGATAATATTAAATAGTAATAATAGTAAAAATAAAAAATAAAACTAATAATGAAATAAAAAAGAAAAAAAAGAAAAAAAAAGGACGAAATTGAACTTGAAATAACGGTTTGGGGGGAATTTTAAAGAAAATAAAAAATAGGGACATATCCGAACGCGCGAATAACATGGAGGGACTAAAGGAGAAAATATCCCCTCCTTCCAAAACGCTACGTTTACAAGGGACTCAAATGAAATTCGAGTAGAACTTAAGGGCAAAATTAAAAAATAAAAGGAAACTTAATTAAAAAAGAAAAATGCAGAAGGACCAATTTGGCAATAAGGCCATTGCTTAGAAACACGTGGATCCTGAGGGCTTATCGGGTCGGATCTCGGGTCGGCCCCAAAATGACACCGTTTTAGCGTTTGGGAAGGCCCATGGAACGGCGTCGTTTTTGCTCACTATTTAAACTCAATTTTTGCCCAAAAATCATTCATTTTCTGCTATTTCAAAAAAAAAAAAAAAAACCAAGGAGTTTTCTCCAAAAGTTCTCTCCCTGGTGATTTTCGGCGCAACTCTGGCGCCGACCGCCGCACCCGGTGGCCGAAATTCAAAAAATAGGTAATTTCTTCCCTTTTTTACAGTTTATTTAAATATATATATGTAGTAAAATAATAATGAAAATGAAAATTTTATATGTAGGCAGATTCGGGGAAAAAAAAAGAAAAAAAAAAGTTTGCTTCATTTTTTATTGTGTATATCCATAAAAAAAAAGGTGTTTAGGTGTTACTCTTGCATCTACCTCCCCCCCCTTTACAGATTGTATTGGGGTTTTCATAGCCCCGAAAATAAATCAAAAAAATAAAAACTTGTTGTTTTTGCCATTTTCTTTCCTTTTGTAGGTAAACGACAAATATGGGGGCACGATTCACGTGCTAATGGCGGCATGATGTCTGACGAGGAGGGCATGGAGGCGGCGGCGCAAGGAAGGAACCCTAGGGTTCTTGTTTTCTGAAACAAAATTTGGGCCGCTGGGCCATGTAATTTTATCTTAGGTATTTTGGGTCTTATGTTGGGCTTGTAATTTGGAGTTTTGGGTAATATCAGTTTGGGCCTGTAAATTGGACTTTATGGACATTTTATTTGGTTTTTTTTTGTTTTTGTATTTACTTAATTGTATGGTTTGTGGGCCCGAGCAAATTGGGCCTAATACACATGTTATTCGTGCATTATAAATATCGGGATGCAATTGAATTAATTATTAAATCAGAACCAGATTTTAATTAGTTGACACAATATCTGAATGGTGCAAATTGATCTTTTTTATGATGAAATTAGGTCAAATTAGTAATAATATCAAAAGAACTTTATTACCTTGCATAACCCTAGGATTTATGTGATCAAACTATTTCAGTATAGAAATATTATTGTTACCTCACATAATCTGATTCATGCTTATTAAAACACTAAGTTAATTAACATAGACATATGCTAGAAAAGCTCAATATTTTAATAAGTATGGTTCTTTAGACGATGCTTGGAAAGGTAATCTTGAAGTTGAAATAGACATAGAAATATGCGGACTAAAAGGTTAAGCTTAAATCTTCGAGAGAAGTCGAGCACTCATAAAATCAATGTTAATAAATTATCAATATGCCACAAAATCTCCGTAACATCTCTTAACAGTATTTAAATAATTCTAAGTTAGGAAGGAAAATTATTCTAACACATGCATGCTATTGTTATTTCTCTTAAAAACTTACATACTTATTTCTTTTGTGTTTATTTTAATTTTATGCATACTTAGAATAGTTTTAGTATAAATTAGAAATCCATCACGCTTTAATTTATTTTATCACCAATGAATTTGCTAAGTTTTATTTTTGCAATACTTGATTTGCATAAGCAGTCTCTGTGGAGATGATAACTCTTACTCACTACTTTATTACTTGTTATACTTGCACACCAATCGAATATTCTCAAGACAACACACGACCGTGTCACCAGCCCGTGTGTGACACACGGCCGTGTGGTACAAAATATGTCATTTTGTGCCTATTTTGTGTCAAGACAAACCAAAGGCTCAACCAATGCATATTTGGTCATTCAAACTTGCACAAAACAAACAAAATCCAAGCCAAAACAATCTATTTAACAATTTCAACCATTCAATGCAACAATTCCACAACTTGGCATCCAACATTTTAGCCCAACTTATACCAATTCAACCTACTTAACTTTGTCCATTAGCTATGCAATAACATAATTTAATCAAACCATTTCATGTCCACTCATACTATTTAAGAGTCATTCAACATGTCATCACATGTTACCAAGAAAATTTGTATGTACACATAAGTATTAACCTTTCCAAAATCAAGCACTTAGCAAAGTTTCAACCAAAACTGTCATTCAAGTAAACACATTCATTAACTCCAATGTACATGCCACATAACTGAATAAAGCGAATAAAAGACTATTGAACCAATATGTGGGATAATGTGAGCTTTATATGGTCCACTTGACACATTTTGCAGGTTGACAATCTATAGGAAAAAGGAAATCAAACAAAATAAACATTACAAATGCTTAGTAAGTTCACAGGTATTAAACCAAGTAACTTACCTCAGTTTATAATTAAATACTACATACTACTTAGCTTGGTAAAGTTTACCTAACATGGTAAATAAAATGTCAAAAAGGTGAGTTAACATTTAACCACATCATATAGCAATTTAAATATGAATAAGCCAAATCAATTAGAATCACATTCAATACCATTCTTAACCCAATTCAATATTAAACCATATGAACATCATTCTTATATCATATAAATTCCATCTATTTATCAAATATACATCTAATTTCAATTTAATATCAATCATCATTTCATTTCATAATACAAATTTTGAATTGTATTCATTGATTTATCACATTTTCATATTGACCCTCTAGGCTCATATAACTGATTCACAATATATATATGTATCAGTTCCAATTACTGTATCAACTCAATTTGAATATCATTTATCCAATTAACATTTTATATCCCTATTAACTTGACTCAGACTCAAAGAGATACACACATCCAACCACCAGTTTGGCACCAAGTACCTATCAGATAAATCTGAAATAGTAAGTTGCACCAGTGTTGGTCGGTATAATTGACATATAAGTGTGCCCAGCACTCCTCGACTCGTAGTGGCAATAACTCTGAACTCTTCCTATCCTATTGCATGCAAATTATATCCAACTCTACTCAAACAGTTAATATGGTAACAATTTATCAATTTCATTTCATAATCTCATCAACCAATCATCAATTCTCAAATATGATAGCATATTTCATAACAATACTGATTCAATTTCACACTTATAACAATATATAATATTTTCACATATATTCAATTCAGTCCTTATCCTTATCCTTATCAACCAATCCAGATTGAATCAATTCAACTCATTTTATCAAATCATCACTTTATTACATAGTATATCCTATTTCAGTCCAATTCAACGTCAATTCCTTAAATTATCGAATTACACTATTTTCAATTATATTCAATTTAATCATTTATCTCAATAATCTATTAAATTCACACCAATATGATTCGATCCAATCATAACTAGCTAGCAATTCATTAATTATTTCAAATTATTAATTAATTGATCATTTCCTACGATTTAGTTCATAACTCACCTATTGTACCAAGTTGCAAACAATTCAAACTAAAATTAATACAATATAATACAAACATATCATGAATTAATAAAGTAAGTATTGTATGAACTTACCAGTAAGATTAGAGGCAATTAAAGTGCTAGGGACTAATCTATAATTTTTTATTTCTTGATTAACTTCCAATTGATTTAAATCCCAATATATAATAATTCATTGTCAATTATCAATGCCAATTACCTTATAACATCCTATTCAAGGCATATGACAACTTAATTTCATTTTACATCATTTACATTAAGTTTTGCAATTTATTCAATTTAGTCCCTAAAATAAAAACTATCATAATTTTCACATTTAAGCCCCATTTTTCATTTTGATTTCAATTTCATCTTTATACAGCCCTCTAAGTTCAACAATTACATAAATTTCATGTCAATTTCAAAATGATTTCATTTTAGTCTCTAAACTCAAAATTAATAAATTTCACTTTACTATTTAGTCATATTACATTTCTAATCAAATCCTACCATTAAATATCCAAAACCTAAAAAAAAAATCAATAGCAACATTTTAAAACTTTAACAATTTTACAACTTAATACTAGGGTTAGATAAATTAAGCAACAACGGTTTCAAAAACTTAAAATTTACGAAAAACGAGCTTCAATTGGCTTACCATGCATGAATGGAAAGCTTAGCTGAATTCCTTCCTATGATGCCCCAAATCGGCCAGGATGGCCTGACCTAAATTTCAAACATCACATTAGCCACCAGGGTGACTCTCCATTTAAAACTTTACGAACCACACCAACCAACATACACACCACACATTTGCAGAATATTTCATATAGGAATTAGTCTTAAGTGCAAGCCTTTCTAAGTTGATCATTTCATTCACACAATCAAAAGGTATAGGGCGTACTTTAATACTCGGCGATTTTTGTTAGCTGCACAAAATTTGTTAATTCATTCAATTATCATTACATTAAACAAGTAATAAAGCCATCCATATATGCAACCAAGCAAGCAATTATAATGATCAAAATCCCAAAATTAAATAGTTTGTAATGTTCGTTTACAACCCGTTGAAATTTTATTTAAAAAGTCTAAGTCTAATTCTAGTACTAAACCCTTGGAACAACCCGCATTTCCTTCACTTTGAAGTTTAAAAGCTCAACACACATACTCTAAAAAAAATGCCTTGCGATGGATCACCGAATTGCCACCCTCCTTGCTAGCTTGCAAACTATTTATCTGTAAGGTCAAGTAAAGAGTGTTAACTTAGTAAAGCTCAGAGAGTACACATGCATGCAACACAAATAAACACACCAGACATGTTAGGATTTAAACATAATTTAACGATTCACATATAATGCAATTTTCACACTCAACAAAGTGATATATTGGCAATTCATGAATGTGAAAATAGTCATATTATATGCTCATTGGATAAACAGATCTCTAAAACACTCCACATGACTCATAAAGTTGTACAAAATCTCCATATAAGTGAAGCACAAATGCTCACACTCTCCAAAACACTCCATGCTATCTACGATGAATGAAGCTATACTCGACATTTTTAAAACATTGCATATTTAGGATTAATTATTTGTAATTAAGTAAATATGTTTGCATTTTAGGATTTTTTAGAACTTTGCATAAAAAAGCTTGGGTTGTGCTATAAATGTTATTATTTGTTACTTTTATTATTGGAAAAAAAAAAGGTGTTGGTTGTGGTTGGCAGCAAATGCAGGATGAAGAAGAGAAGAGAGAAAAGAGTAGGAAAATGAAGGAAATAAAATATTGTCATGGCAAAATGCTGGTTTGATTTCCAACAAGAATGTCGTGGCAATTCCAGGAAGATGATGCAGCACTCAGTCCACGTCACTCTCAACCAGCTGTACTTGTACCAGATAAACCACCCTAAAAAAGAGGAAGCAAAAGGTGTGTGCTGAGAGGAAGGGACGTACCCTGTAAAGGAGGAAAGAGAAAAGAAAAGAAAAGAGGATTTTTCGAGAGAGAATAATTAGAGATCAAATTTTCTCTTTACATCAAATTCTCATGGAAAATTTTAGAGAAAAGAGAGGAGATGATAGTAGCTTACAGAGCAGAAAGTCACAGACGCAAGGAAGGGGAAAAGAAATTTGCCTTGGGTGTCGAAACCATTTTTAAAAGTTTTGAAAAAACAGGTATCGACTTTAAAAAAACTGAAATGGAGTCGCCATCAATCCTTTTTTTACTTAGGTGTGATTGGATCACCTTGTAAAACGTTTTATTTCAAAATATTTGATTTTGGTTCACGATGTACGAGCAAACGGGTTCGGGAGTCAGTTACGTATGAGGAAGGGTTAGCACCCTCATAATGCCCAAAAATTGGTACCTAATTGATAAAATCATGTCCTAATGTTGAAAATTTGAAAGAAATTTAAAATATGATTTTTTTTAAAAAAAAAAAACTTGAACCATTTTGAGTTAAATCTTGAGATTTCTTTGTTCCGAAAGAATACAAACATCACATCCAGCACGTTAGGACATGATATTTTTTTAAACCCTCGTAACTAAAGTCATCTCATAATTTACAAAATTTTATTAAAAGGATATTTAGTTATTTATTCAAACGGAAAATCGAAACCCAACACGTTAGGGCACTATTTTCGAATTTCTAAATACAAAACATTGCCTTATTTTAAAACTTTTAGATAAAATGTAATAATTTTACAAAATATATTTTATTCTAAACAATGATCCATATGAAAATATCACATTAATACACTATCAAACATAAATACTTGAAAGCAATCATAATATACTAACATTTCATATTAATATAGGCAATAAAAGAAATAATAATACAAAATACGACTAATATTACTTACACTAAAGTAATTGTAAATAAATGAAAAGTATGAACAAATATAATAAACAATAAATAATAAAATAAAAACTACAAAATAAAATAATAATAATAAAATATTAAGTAAAATAAATAAATAAATAAACAAATAAATAATTTTAAAAATAATAATAACAAAAATATTAATTAACGGTAGATATAATAATAATAATAATAATAAATATAGCTATAATAATGATAATATATAAAAATAATGGTCACAAATATAATAATAATAATAGGAAAATAATGACAATAGAGTATAATAGTAGTAATATATATAAATAATGGTAAATAAAATATAATTATAATAATAAAGTTAATTATAAATAAAATTTAAAAATAGTAGTAGCAAAATTAAAATAATAACTTTAATATAATAATAATACTAAATTAGTGATAATAATAGTAATAATATTAATATTAGTAGTAAATGAAAATAATAATAAAAGCAATAGTATAAATAAAAATAATATTAATAATAAAATAATAGTAAATATTGAAATTAATAGCGATTTAAAATTATGGTAGTAAAAAATAATACTAGTAATATTGTAAGTAATAATAATAATAATATAATAATAATAAATATGAAAATAATGAATATGGTAATAATAAAATAATAATAATATCTATATAGAAATAAAAAAAATAATATTAAAAAAGGCAAAATAGTAAAAATAATAGAAGAAAATAAAGAAGGGACTGAATTAAACTTAAAATGAAACTTTTGAGGGAAATAGAAAATAAATAAATGGGGAAAGATCGAATTGTAACACGCGCTCAACGTAGAGGGACCAAAACAGAAAATAACCTCACCCTCTAAGACGGTGCCGTTCGAATGTGGACCAAATTGCAACAGAGGAAAGTTATTGGGCAAAATTGGGAATAAAATAAATTTAATTATAAAATAGTAGAAAAATAGAGGGGCTAAATGTGCAATTAGCCCCTCCATAAAAAACACGCGGATCCTAAGACTGGGTCCGGTCGAGGCGCAAGTCAGCCCCCAAAACAACGTCGTTTTAGGCGTTAAAGGGGCTGCCCAAAACGGCGCCGTTTCTGTTTTAAATAAAAGGGATATTTCTAATTTTTTTTTTTAATTCTTATAGCAGCTTTTTAAAAAAAAACAAAAGGGATTTCACTTTTTCTCTCAAGCTTGGGCGATTTTCGACCATAGGTCCGTAACTCGGCGGCGGCCTGTAGTTGTCGTCACCACACGCATTACTGTGGTAGGAGCTCCTAAAACAGGTAAAAATTTTCTCTTTTTTTTATTTTAATAAATATATCTTATATATATAAGAGTAAAAAAATAAAAATAAAAAGAAGTATTCAAAATATAAAAATAAAAAATAAAAACCTTTGTGTTTTATGAACTGAATATGTCTCTGTATTGTTTTGTGTATTCGTATCTCTGTATCTGTGTCTTTTTTCGATTTACAGATTAGGGGTTTTTATAACCCGAAAATAAAATAGGAAAGAAAATATTTTGGCATATTGCTATTGTGTTTTCCTTTCTTGTGCAGGTGAACGACGAGAGGCTCGACGGTGATGAGGCGATTTGCGCAAACTGCAGCGTGACTGGTGGCCTGAGTGTGAGGCAGGGGCTACTTGCGGCGCGATGCTTCCCTAGGGTTTCAGAAACCCTCGTTTTGATTTAGGTTTTGGGCTTTTTGGGCCTCGTAGGTGTAACACCCCAAACCCAGCCCATACGCCACGACCGGATCTAGTATGTCACTAAGAAAATTTTTGCAAAACCAATCGTGTTGTCAGAAAGCCCAAATGTAATTTATATAAAATATGCCTTTATGAATAAAACCCAAACTTAATTACATGCCTTAGTTTAATTAAAATAAATGTTTGAATAACTAAAAATAATTCAACCAATAATAAAACAAGATATAACTAGTGGCCCATGGCCTTATTACAACGAGGTTTAAAATCCCTTAAATAAAATAAGATATAAAATAATTAACTTGAGTCTTTTTGCCGGATCCACATAATCTCTTGCATGGCCACCTTGTGCTCATCTCCAGCCCAGTCTGATGCACTAAATGTTACCTGAAATGTTAATTAATTGGTTGAGTCATGAGACTCAGTGTGCAACCTTCATGCACCATTAGATTTGGGCCTTCTCCCCATAAAATAGAATAATAAACTCATGTACATATATATATATATAACACATAATATGCAAGGCCCAACCCAATTTCCTAGGTTTCCATCTGCTACATGCCTCCGTACCATCCATTCACACCATTGGGGATTTCTACAATCAACCCACACCGCTACACGCCTTGATGGCAGTCTTGCTGCTCATCATCAGATCATGGCCGTAGCCACTACAACAGATCACGGCAAAAGCTGCTACAACAGATCACGGTAAAAACTGCTACAACATATAACTTCCTCCTTTCATCAACCCAGCCCATGCAATCACATAAAGTTCAATATACTTGTAACGTATAAACAAAACATTCACTGACCTGGTGATTTGCGATTACCCTCTTTGGGTTTCTGTCATTATGCTGGAATTTCGGCATTTATCATAACATATAAACTTTATAATCATATATTAGTCAAACAGATCTAAATGGTGGGGAAAATATTACACACCTAATTAAAATCAATACCCTTGCTAAACCGATCTACTACCTTACTCAAAAAGCCGGAAAGATGTGAAAATAGGGCCTCTCCTATATTCGGCCATGGTTAGTGTTCTACCCGATTTCATATATTTATAAATAAACCAATCTCATTACCTTGAAATCCCGAAAATAACATGACTTGAGTGTTACTGATCTTTGACTTAGAGATCTAAGCGTTGGACTCCTCTTTAGATCCCGAAATGCCAAAAATAAGAAAAACCCTTGATTAGTCACTAAATAGCCATTCGGCTAGGGACTTTGAAAAGCCGGAGAAATATTGGAAACTCAAAATCGACACATACCTATTGTTTTCGAATTTTGAGAGGAAGAAGATGAGAAAAGAAAATAAAAGAAAGGCTTCCAAAATTTCGGCACACCCCCTCTTTAAATAGAAAACCGATTCCTCCCTTTAGCAAAGATTGATTTTCAGCCAACACTGCCACACATGATAGCTCCTATCCCTTTTCCATTATCTTAATCTACTATCTCCTCAAAAATAGTCTTTATCTGCTTATTATCCTTAAAGACTAAATCCCTAAATAATAGCCTTTATCTGTTTATTATCCACATAGAATAAATATAATAAAATTCCCCAAAAAAATAGCCTTGTGCCGTCCACTTCCCTAATCCCTAATGCCAAATTTAACTAACTTAAATTAGAAGATTTGGGCTCCTTAAAACTTAAAATTTGGGCCCCTAACACTTAAATTAACTCATTCCACATATTCACCCATTAAACGCATAGGCCCAAAAATTTAGGATGTTACAGTAGGTCAGATGGGTTAGGGCCTGTTGGGTCTTTTTTTCGGGTCTGGGTTTTGATGTAACTGGGCTACGGGTTTAGTTTGGGTTATTGGGTATCTGTTTGGGCTCGATTGGGTTTTGGGCTGTGTAAATAGACTGTACAAATAAACATTTTTTTATTTTTGGTTTTATTCTGGTTTATTTTATTCAGATGGGCCCAGGCAAAAATGGGCCTCTACATTGGGTTTTGCATCAAATCTCATTATTAAAGTGAAAGCTTGAGTAGTGAAAGCTTTCTGTAGTTCTTCCTTTATGTTCTGATTTGAACTTTGTGATTCGAAAACTTAAATGATGATGTTGAATGGTTTTGTTTTGGATTTGAATGTCCAACCCATGAGCTAAATCTCATTGGGTTGGAATTATTTGGGTGAATTTTTATTATCTTTAATGCCCATTGTATGATTTTTAGTAGATTATTGTTTCATTCGATTTGTGATTATTTTAAATACATGCATGCAAGCTCTAGACATAGATGATTATATGGTATGTTAGTAGATTTGATTTACTTCTGAAAAGATTAAATAGATTGGATTATTATCGGTTGATACAGGCAAGTATTCGAAAGAATATTTGCAGCACTCTAGACATAGAAGTTACGATCTGTATAAGGAAAGGAAGAACAGTCTTGATATCATTCTTCAATTCTATAGACATACAAAAAACTCAGAATGGTAGCTCAAAGTCTGGCTTTCGAAAGAAGCAGACTGTAGTAGTGTATCCCTAAGTAGTTGAATGGTCAAGAGTTTGCCATGGTATTATTATGGTATAAGAATAAAGCCTGAATAATTCCAACCTTTATCATTCAACAATACAATTCTCCCTACTTATTCTTTGAGAATTTCCACAGCTCAATTGCCTTAGCATTTTTTTTTTTCATTCATAATTGATTTTATTAATCCATTCATTAATTCTCTTCATCAATTTGTCATTTCTTTCTTTTGCATGCTTTAATTAGTAAATTTCATAAGTAATAGCATATTTAATTTCTATAGAAACGATACTCACTCATCACTTTATTACTTAATTCAATGTGTACATTTACACATTTATATTACACATTCACACATAACAAGTAACCCTTGTGACGTCAAATTTTAGCAAATATGACAAGACCATATACGTATATATATATCAAGACCATATATGCATATTTATATTATATATACAACATGACCCATACACGCATATTTATATTATATATATAGACCTATTTAGCACATCAGCTTGCCTTTAATGATATGCTCACCCACACACACAACAATTAAATGCACCATTCACCCTTGTCACGTCAAATTCATGGTTTACAACTAAGGCTTACATATTTATATTATATAACTACATGCATGTGTTTTAAATTCATTCATTTGGCACCATTAATTTTGCACAGCATGCATGCTCAACAACTCAAACAAAATTGTAGGGGTTTGCTCCATGAAAAGTCTAGGTTCGCGTATCATAAGTAGGGGTTTACAGGCCACACTTTAACTCTTCAAGTCCTATAATAATGCACTCACATGTGGCTCATCACGGCTTGTTCAATTAAATAATTTTTTGTTTGCCTTTATTTCAATTTGTTGAGTGTAACATCCTGAATAGGGCCTATGCATTTTCAGTTTAATTGTATGAAATGACAAGTTTAAGCACTAAGAATAAATTTTTGATATTTTTGGAAACCTGGAAATGCATGAAAATGGGAACCTGAACATTTTGGAAACCTGAACATTATGGAAACCTGAACATTTTGGAAACCTGAACATTTTGGAAACCTGAACATGTAAGAAAAATGGCAAGTTACAGAGCCGATCGAAAATTTTAGGAAACTTAGAAATAATGCCGGAATGACAAATTTTAAAGTTCAAAATAGGAAATAAGGGCAAGAGGGCCTTAAAAGAAAAAGTTGGTGAAATTCGACACACAAACAGGCTTGGAAAAGTGGCCTGAAGGTGTCACTTAAGGCTTATGGAAATGATGCCATGTGTAAGAGGAATGGGCCTGAGTTCGAGTCACTTGGAAAGCAAATATTGAAGGCTTTATTTTTGCTTCCAAGGCTAAGGGTGGACGGCACCTATTTTCTAGAAAAGGAAGAGTTTTATTTCGGTTAAAACTTGATAAATTAAGTGTTAAGTAAAGGATTTTCTCTTAATAAGATAAATGAGGAGATAAAGGATGGATTAAATACTTTTAATTTAATAAGGTGATAATTAAAAGATAATATTATCACTTGTGGGGAGTAGTGGTCAAGTCAAGGACTCTTGGTCTAGCAATTTCAGTTAAAGGAGGAGAATGTAGGCTATTCTCTCATCTTTTCTAAGCCTTGCCGAAATTTTCCTAAGCTCTCTCCCCCTCTCTGCCGAATTTTCCTTAAGCAAAATCCATCCTCTCTTCTTCTATTTTCTTCTCCGTTTCTACTGTCAAAGCCGAATCTTTGTTGATTCTAAGCAAAGGAGCAATCAACTACAACATCAAAAAGAGTAAGATCTGTGGTCAATCAACTTCTATTCTTTTCTTTTTACCAAAAATTCGAGTACTAATCCTATTAGCAAATTTTGGCCGAATATACAAGGGGTCTCTCAGGCTTCCATAATAACCGAATATAAGGATCAAGGATCTAAGGTAAGAACAATCAATTCTTGTTCTTCTAATTCGTTTAATCAAGATCTAAGGAAATAACCTCTTTTATGTCTCTTGGCCGAATATTAAAGGAAGAGTTTTGGGATTTCAGATTCAAGGAATTTAAGGTGAGACACATTCGGCCAAAGGCCAATTACTACTTATTAAAGTTAGATCAAATCTAACATATGAATTTTAGGGATTTCGACAAATATTCAAGACAAGGGAAACTTTCGGGATTTGGAAACTATAAGGTAAGTACATAGATCCAATCGGTCAAGGTTTGATTTTGATATTCGGAATTATTTTCCACTTATTTAAAAGTTAGAAACTGACATAATTACATGATTTAGTGGCTAGCCGATTTAAGGAAGGAATACTATCATTTTTTCGGCATTTGATTTACAGTCTTTCAATTCGGCAACAAGGTAAGTAATACAAATCCTACTTGGATTTGGTTTTTAAGCCAAATAGGTTGTTAATATATTTTAATGGTTGGCCGAATATAGGATCTAAAGTTAGATCGGGATTTTCGAGATCTCAAGGAACCTATTAAGCAAATCAGGTGTGTACGCACACTAACCTTCGATTTATCATATGGAAATTATTTTAATATGTGAATGTGCATAAGAATATGAATGTGGCTAAATACCACAAATGTGGTAAAAGTACTCAGGTACGTTTCCTACTTCCGATAGGATTATGAAATATGTTATTTTATAACATGTGAATATATGTATACGAATATGAAATTAAGTATGTTATGCATGATATGTATATTTTTGGGGCATTCGGGATTTATGTGAAAGGGGAAGAAGGTGTTGACTTCGGTCTCACCAACGTTATATGGTGACTACGGTTACAACATTTTGAATATGGTAACTCCGGTTACATTATCTGAATTTGGTAACTTCGGTTACACTATTTGAATATGGTGTCTAATGACACAAATTATATGGGCGATGAGCACGCTTACCGCAATGACGCCTTCGATGGTGTGTAGCGGATGGAGGGTTGACTTAGTAGTCCCACGGTGTGATTTGGCGTGCACGGTGGTGTGTAGCGGATGGACCATTAGGTTTGGGTTTGGGTTGCATCATAATTTATTTTATATGAATCTGATGTTTGAACATGTATGCCTGATTTGTTGAATGTTAGCATTGTGTGCACATTGAGTCTGTTGACTCACCCCGTTGTGGGAAATATTTTCAGGTGATGAACAGTGACGGACCGGGACGGTAGACCTTGAGGTGGCCATGTTCCATTTGAAGAT
Organism: Gossypium rotundifolium; assembly: GCA_025506655.1. NCBI lineage: Eukaryota > Viridiplantae > Streptophyta > Magnoliopsida > Malvales > Malvaceae > Gossypium > Gossypium rotundifolium. The sequence continues at coordinate 93,740,316 of CP106724.1, read as the reverse complement.
TTTATTCGATTTGGACTTTGTTATTTGTTTTGGGTTTTACTTGATGTAATAAGGCCATAAGGCCCAGTGGTTTTTTTTTTCTTACATTGCTTTTACTTTAAATTGTTATGTTACTTAACTATTATGACTAAAAGTTAAATGTTATTTTCTTTAAAACCCTAAAAATTATTTTGTCACCTTAATAAAAATTGGATTTACAAGATTAATTAAATGGGTTTCCAATCTAAGCCCAATCCACAACAACATTTTCTAAAAATTTTACAAATTTTCTCTAAGTAACGAAATTCTTTGAAACTGGTTTACTTTAAGAACATACCAGATCCGGTTCAGGCTCGTGGGCCGGGTTTGGGGTGTTTCAGTTTGGTATCAGAGCCCAGTTTTAAACTCTCAGCCTGTGGGCTAAGGCCCAAAACGTTTTGAATTCGAGCCAAATAATTTTCTTTGAAAATAAGCAGGTTTTCTGGCATGGCCCCTAAGTATAAGTCTCCGACCCGCAGTCCACCAGGTAAGTACCCCTAACTATATGTGTGATTCTATGAACTGTATAAGGGTAGAAAAGGCATGGAACATAGAATAGAATGATAGGAACTTGAACCCTAGGATTAGATTACTCAAACACAAACCACATAAGACTTAATGTACTGAATAAACCTATGGCTAAGTCACTGAGCTAGTGGTGTGGTAACCCTTGTACGCATGTCTAGGATTGGATCCGGAAGAGCTTGGTATTAAGTAGTCCTAGTGACTCACCTCCTCTTCGCAGGAATCCTACCTGGTGCGTAGCTTCGATTCACCCTAACTCAGAGGGCTCAGTGGTGTGGCAACTTTGTGCGCATGTCTAGGAATGGTTTCGGTGGGAGCTTGGTATTTAAGCAGTCCGCGTGACTCACCACCTCTCCACACGAATCCTGCCTGGTGCATAGCTTTGGTTCACCCTGACCAAGAGGGCTCGATCATAGGCTAAACATAATGACTAAAACCCGAAAGGGAACTAGCCATGTTTTAAAAAAAAAAAAAGAGAGAACTAAACAACAAACCCTAGTTTTTTTTCAAACTTTTAAAACTTTCTTTTAAATCTGAGAAAATTATTTTTATAACATTTTCTGAAAAACTCCTGATTTGTAAAATTACAAAAATGCCCTTAGGGGTGAAATTACCAAAATGCCCTTGGTTTATAAAATGTTCAACTACTCAACAGCTTTACCAAAAATTTCATTATTTTTATAACATTCAACAACCCTAATTTGTAAAATATCAAAATACCTTGATTTTGGAAAATTACAAAATTGCCCTTAACTTACAAAATTACCAAAATGACCCTGATTTCTAAAATTTTTGCAACATCCCCATTTTTGAAGGAACAATTTTTGAAAAAAAAACCCCCAAAGTTTTACAACTTTTGAAAAAACCCCTAATTTATTAAATTTACAAATTTACTCTAATTTGTGAAAAATTACCAAAATACCCCAATTTCAAAATTTTCCAAATTACCCGAGACTTCAAATTTTCAAAATACTTTTGACAAAAACACCAAGGAACGTTTTTCTTCTGAAAAATTACGAAAATGCCCCTGTAGGACAAAATTTCAAAAATACCCCTAGGTAGTGGAAAACAACAACAACAAAAAACTACAACGTTTCTCTGAATGAACGAAAGTTCATACTTGTTTGATGGATGGATGAATGAATGGAAAAGACTGTGTGTTTGCATGAATACGAAAGAACCACTCTTAAATCCTTTTTCATAAAACTCCTTCGCGGGTAAAAAGTGGAACAATGACTAATCCATAAAATTTCTTAATCAGATCTCGACGCTAGAAAATGAGCTTTAGAGGATGTGGTCGTCGTGGTCGAGGTAGAGGAAGAATGACCGTGTCGGAACCCATTAGGTCGGGTCAAGGGTCCGACAATGAAATGCCACCGCTATCACCACCCTCAGCTGTTAATGTTGAGCAGCAGGCTCAGACGGGGGAAGATGCTGTGTCGCAGGCTATGCTGCGAGTTTTGGAATTGGTGGCAGGTGCTGGAGGGAATTCAAGAAATCAGAAGTCTATACCTGAACGGCTCCGAGCTAATGGAGCAGAAATGTTCCGAGGAGTATCTAATGTGGCACCCAGTACAGCTGAGTACTGGTTGGAAGCAACGGAGCATATCATGGATGAGCTTGATCTGACTCCAGAGGAAAAGTTGAAAGGGATGGTGGCGTTGTTATGCGATGAAGCGTATCAGTGGTGGTTAACTGTTCGTGATGGTACCACGGCTGAAAATTTGACTTGGGAGTATGTTAGAGAGTCATTTCAGAAGAAGTATGTGGGAACCAGGTATACAGATGAACAAAGGAAGGCTTTTCTAGGGTTGGTACAAGGGAGTAAGTCTATCGCAGAATATGAGGCGGAATTCCTGAGGTTGAGCCGCTATGCTCGAGGGGTAGTGGCAACTGAGCATGAACGCTGTGTCCGTTTTGAGGACGGACTGAGAGACAACCTGAGACTGTTGATAGCACCGCATCAGGAGCGGGAGTTTTCTGCTTTAGTGGATAAGGCTAAAGTGGCCGAGGGAATTAAGGATTCTATCAAGCAGAACACTGATCGAAATAGGCCGAAAAGAGGTTTTGGATTGTCTGGATCATCGGGGAATAAGAGGCCTAGAACTGATGGGACGAAGGATCAGCAAGTTGGTACCAGAGGGCAGTATCGTCCTTGTGAGCATTGTGGAAAGAAGCATTTAGGTGAGTGTTGGAGAAAGACAGGAGCATGTCTTAAGTGTGGGTCCAAGGACCATATGCTTAAGGATTGTCCCAAGCAACCAGATGAGAGCCGACCGGCAGTTCAGAATGCTAGCCAGGCTGGTAGAGGCGGACAGTAGCCTCAACGAGATCGAGGTTCGAATAACAGAGGTAATGGTTCCGGCCAAGGTCGTGGAGCACCAAACGGAGGTGTTGAAGGTTCAGAAGCAAGGCAGCCAAGGTTAGTTTATGCAGTCGGCCGTCGCGAGGATAGTGACGCGCCAGACGAGACAACGAGTAAGTTTCTTATTTATGGATTATACTTCATTACTTTACTCGCTATAAGATTAGTTCGATCTTATGTTGCTAATGAAGTGTATGGAACCTTGATTGGGAACTTAGAGAATGTGCCTAGAAAGTATGATAGTTCTTTAAGATTAGAGTGCGCAGCAATAGCGTCAGTGTGGTGAGTTAGACTGTACGGATGAACGATAGTAAGTAATTTCGAGGATGAAATTTTGTTTAAGGGGGTAGAACTGTAACATCCTGAATAGGGCCTATGCATTTTCAGTTTAATTGTATGAAATGACAAGTTTAAGCACTAAGAATAAATTTTGATAATTTTTGGAAACACGGAAATGCATGAAAATGGAAACTGAACATTTTGGAAACTCGAACATTATGTAAACTCGAACATTTTGGAAACTCGAACATTTTGGAAACCCGAACATGTAAGAAAAATGGCAAGTTACTGAGCCGATCGAAAATTTTAGGAAACTTAGAAATAATGCCGAATGACAAATTTTAAAGTTCAAAATAGGAAATAAGGGCAAGAGGGCCTTAAAAGAAAAAGTTGGTGAAATTCGACACACAAACAGGCTTGGAAAAGTGGCCTGAAGGTGTCACTTAAGGCTTATGGAAAAGATGCCATGTGCAAGAGGAATGGGCCTGAGTTCGAGTCACTTGGAAAGCAAATATTGAAGGCTTTATTTTTGCTTCCAAGGCTAAGGGTGGACGGCACCTATTTTCTAGAAAAAGAAGAGTTTTATTTCGGTTAGAACTTGATAAATTAAGTGTTAAGTAAAGGATTTTCTCTTAATAAGATAAATGAGGAGATAAAGGATGGATTAAATACTTTTAATTTAATAAGGTGATAATTAAAAGATAATATTATCACTTGTGGGGAGTAGTGGCCAAGTCAAGGACTCTTGGTCTAGCAATTTCAGTTAAAGGAGGAGAATGTAGGCTATTCTCTCATCTTTTCTAAGCCTTGCCGAAATTTTCCTAAGCTCTCTCCCCCTCTCGTCAAATTTTCCTTAAGCAAAATCCATCCTCTCTTCTTCTATTTTCTTCTCCGCTTTCTACCGTCAAAGTTTAATCTTTGTTGATTCTAAGCAAAGGAGCAATCAACTACAACATCAAAAAGAGTAAGATCTGTGGTCAATCAACTTCTATTCTTTTCTTTTTACCAAAAATTCGGGTACTAATCCTATTAGCAAATTTTGGCCGAATATACAAGGGGTCTCTCAGGCTTCCACAATAACCGAATATAAGGATCAAGGATCTAAGGTAAGAACAATCAATTCTTGTTCTTCTAATTTGTTTAATCAAGATCTAAGGAAATAACCTCTTTTATGTCTCTTGGCCGAATATCAAAGGAAGAGTTTTGGGATTTCAGATTCAAGGAATTTAAGGTGAGACACATTCGGCCAAAGGCCAATTACTACTTATTAAAGTTAGATCAAATCTAACATATGAATTTTAGGGATTTCGACAGATATTCAAGACAAGGGAAACTTTTGGGATTTGGAAACTATAAGGTAAGTACATAGATCCAATCGGCCAAGGTTTGATTTTGATATTCGGAATTATTTTCCATTTATTCAAAAGTTAGAAATTGACATAATTACATGATTTAGTGGCTAGCCGATTTAAGGAAGGAATACTATCATTTTTTTCGGCATTTGATTTACAGTCTTTCAATTCGGCAATAAGGTAAGTAATACAAATCCTACTTGGATTTGGTTTTTAAGCCAAATAGGTTGTTAATATATTTTAATGGTTGGCCGAATATATGATCTAAAGTTAGATCGGGATTTTCGAGATCTCAAGGAACCTATTAAGCAAATCAGGTGTGTACGCACACTAACCTTCGATTTATCATATGGCAATTATTTTAATATGTGAATGTGCATAAGAATATGAATGTGGCTAAATACCACAAATGTGGTAAAAGTACTCAGGTACGTTTCCTACTTCCGATAGGATTATGAAATATGTTATTTTATAACATGTGAATATATGTATACGAATATGAAATTAAGTATGTTATGCATGATATGTATATTTTTGGGGCATTCGGGATTTATGTGAAAGGGGAAGAAGGTGTTGACTTCGGTCTCACCAACGTTATATGGTGACTACGGTCACAACATTTTGAATATGGTAACTCCGGTTACATTATCTAAATTTGGTAACTTCGGTTACACTATTTGAATATGGTGTCTAATGACACAAATTATATGGGCGATGAGCACGTCGACTGCAGCGACTGCCTTCGATGGTGTGTAGCGGATGGAGGGTTGACTTAGTAGTCCCCACGGTGTGACCGGCGTGTACGGTGGTGTGTAGCGGATGGACCATTAGGCTTGGGTTTGGGTTGCATCATAATTTATTTATATGAATCTGATGTTTGAACATGTATGCCTGATTTGTTGAATGTTAGTATTGTGTGCACATTGAGTCTGTTGACTCACCCCGTTGTGGGAAATATTTTCAGGTGATGAACAGTGACGGACCGGGACGGTAGACCTCGAGGTGGCCATGTTCCATTTGAAGATTTTATTCGATTTGGACTTTGTTATTTGTTTTGGGTTTTACTTGATGTAATAAGGCCATAAGGCCAAGTGGTTTTTTTTTTCTTATTCTGCTTTACTTTAAATTGTTATGTTACGAACTATTATGACTAAAAGTTAAATGTTATTTTCTTTAAAACCCTAAAAATTATTTTGTCACCTTAATAAAAATTGGATTTACAATATTAATTAAATGGGTTTCCAATCTAAGCCCAATCCAAAACAACATTTTCTAAAAATTTTACAAATTTTCTCTAAGTAACGAAATTCTTTGAAACTGGTTTACTTTAAGAACATACCAGATCCGGTTCAGGCTCGTGGGCCGGGTTTGGGGTGTTTCATTGAGACTCCACCAACGTTTTCAGTTTCATACAAATATACAAGGACAAAGCTAAAAAAACTTAAGAGGGCCGAAATAAAATTTTAATTTTTAATAGTCTATATTTTTATAATTTTTAAAAAAGTAAGTTAAATATTTATAATTTTAGAGAGCAAAATATAATTTTATCTTTATTAATTTAAAATATTAAAAATTTCTAAAAGGCTTAAATAATAATTTTTTATTTTAGGTGCATCTATCAATCCTTAGATTCGCCTCTATAAACACACTTTATGTCGTGAATTATTGTGTTGAGTTCATATTTAATTTTTTTTTTTTTTTGCAACGATGATTTGTTAATTTATAATTGGTGGCAAATGTCGTGATAATAACTTGTTGTTAAGTGATTTTTTTGTTTTTTTTTAAAGCTGTTTTATTATCTAATATATCTTAAATTTACACTATTCTTCACAAATAAGGAAGTATTGTCATAATTATGCAAGTGTATATATAAAATTTTATGTTTAATACATTATTGTATCCTCAATGATTATGCTTGATTGAATGTAATTTACATTTAATTAAAAACAATTATATTTTATATGATTCTATATGAAAAAGATTAATAAAAATTGCGATTATTTGACTTACATCTTCACTCTTACCTTTTACATAATTATAGATTTGATAAAGTTATTCAATGTAATAAATAGGTCAAAATTGAAAATTAATTATTAAAAATAGCATAAATTGATTTTACATTTAATTACCATTATGTCCTTTAGGGCTTTTGACCTTAAAGATACAATATATATACTCATGAATTGGTTATTTTGCAAACTACACCTCCGCTAATAAAAAACTAATCGTTTTCTTCTATTTTGTTTTCTTAAACTATCAATCAATGCAGGGTGGTTCATCTTCCACGAAAAATCAATCCTATATAAAATGTTTACCATATGTTCATCTTAATTTTATTTTTTAATCAGGCATATTACATTTCACATTTAGTTTTTATTTATGTTATACATTCCACATGTAACATCCAAAAAGTGGGCCTACGCATTTATATGGTAGTCTAATATATTAAATTGAGACTGTAAAGGTTGGGTTGACTTTTTGATTAAATATTTAGATTAGGGTTAAAGTTAGTGCTCTGGATAATTTAAAGTGAGATATTGGGCTTTAAAAATTTGGGTTAGGTGGCTAATAAATGGTGTTAGCTTATAATTTAAGAAGATGGATAATTAAGTGACAAGCTGGGCTTGTGGCCCAAAGAATTAAAGTGCATTAAGTAGGCATAAGGTGGCGCCATAAGGGGGGCGGAAATTGGGCCCTTGTGTGGCCGATTGGGCCTTTAAAGATGGGTCAAATTCGGCACTTAAATGGGAAGGGGGTGGATGGCAATTAGGCTACCTTTTAGGAGTTATTTCTTTTATTTTAAGTGTTAAAAAGCTGAAAATTAATAAGGAGAAGTTGGTTTTAAGGTGGGCTCTCCTAAAGGTAAGATAAGGATTGAGTTATCAGGAGAGTTAAAGGCTATCAGGAGAGAGGAGAGTTGGTCGAAATTCCAACTCTGTGTGTGTGGGTATACCGAAATTTCTCTATAAATAGGGAGTAGTATTCTTCAATTTCGGTATCTTGAAACCCTATTCTTCTCTCATTTTCCGCCGAAATTTCCAAGCCTTCTCTACAGTTTCTCTTTTTCTTTTTCTAAGAGCCGAATTCCTTTGTTCATACCCTCATCTCCCATAGCCGAATCTACAAGTGAGATCTCTGTTTTCCCGAAGGTGAACTGTAAGCCGTATACTCCTTAGTAATCCGGTAAGTTTCGAGATTTTTCCTTTTTTGTGATTCCCTTATTTTTATCAAACTCATAATCTAAACCATTGTTCCAAGGTCCTTTCAATTATACTATTTACTCCTAGAAGCCGAAACTATCCCATTAAAGCCGATTTGGTGGAAAAATCGAAGGTAAGAAGTGGTAAGTATGGCCGAATGGTCTTCCATGATTCTTTCCATTTAGCCGAATGGCATATGGGTTAGAATGGTTGTGATTTTCGATTCGTTTAATATTTGGGGAATGGCCGAATGTAGGAAGGTTGGTGGTGACAATTTTTAAATGATATTAGGGATTCGGCTAACTAGGTAAGTGTTCGTTTTAAAGGTACATTTAACTAATGAGTTAGATCTCATCGTTATTTGGTTTAGTGATTAAGGGATTGATATGGACTCAACTAACAGTCAAGCAGAGAAGGTTGGATCTGCAAAACCGTCGTCCAAATTCAAGAAGCGATCTGTTTTGGTAGTGCGAGATTGGCCAACGGGGTGTGGGCCAAAATCAAAGTCAGATCGTGGGCCAATAGTAGTTGTTTCAAGTGATAGTAACATAGATATAGCAAAAGCCTTAGTACGCAAATCAGGTGTGTAATACTTCCTCACCGTCTAGATCTGATTAATAATAAATGTATATATATATATATATGTGTGTGTTCACAAGATTTATATGTTACATTAAAAGCCGAAATCTTAGATTTAAACAACGGACCCTCAGGTTAGTAAATAATCTGACTATATGTTACAAGTAAGCTGTTGTACATGTTTTAAATTATTGTGCATGTTGCATGGGGTGGGTGATGAAAGGAGGAAGATATATGTACATGTATATGAGTAACGGTTTTTACCGTGAATTCAGATGTGGCTAATGCCGTGAATCGTTATCTGAGCTCGACCATTATATGTTATAAGGGCTTCGCCAATATATGTTGATGAGCGACATGACCGCCATCTTGGAGAGTAGCGGTGTGGGTTGATTGTAGAAATCCCCAATGGTGTGTTGGTTGGTACGGGGGCGTGTAGCGGATGGAAACCTAGGCAAATGGGTTGGTCTTTGCATATTACATGTTTCCATGTAAATGAATTTATTATTATGTTTAATGAGACCCAAATCTAGTGGTGCATGAGGGTTGCACACTGAGTCTCGCGACTCACCCCCTTTAAACTAACCTTTCAGGTGACGATTAAAGCATCGGACCAGGACGGAGTGAAGCGCAAGGTGGCTATGCAAAAGAATATGTGGATCCGACAAAAAGACTCAAGTTAATTATTTTTATATTATGTTTTATTTAATAAATTTTAAACCTCGTTGTAATAAGGCCATGGGCCACTAGTTTATATCTTGTTTTATTATGGGATAAATTATTTTTAGTTATTCAAACATTTATTTTAATTAAACTAAGGCATGTAATTAAGTTTGGGCTTTATTCATAAAGGCATATTTTATATAAATTACATTTGGGCTTTCTGACAACACGATTTGTTTTACAAAAATTTCCTTAGTGACATACCAGATCCGGTCGTGGTGTTTGGGCCGGGTTTGGGGTGTTACAAATTGGTATCAGAGCTCGGTTCAAAACTCAGCTTTGGGATTTTGGGCCCAAAAGATTTTCTAAAAATGGGTTTTTAAAACATGGATTTTTATTAGCAAAGGTTTATTAGCTCAGCATGGCACCTGCGTCTCCGGCCAAGTTCGCCAGGTAAGTACTCTAAACCATTGTGTGATATAAATGTGGGCTTAACGGGCTTATGGGACGTAGACTATTTAGGTTAGAACTTGATGGACTCTAGGCTTAGACAAACAAATTCTTAAAATCCATAAGACTTAACTTCATTAAACAAAACCTGTAAACAAGCCACAAGACTAAAGTGTGGTAACAAGCATATGCATGTCTAGGAGAAGATCCGGAAGAGCTTGGTATTTAAGCAGTCCGAGTGACTCACCTCCTCTTTGCAGGAATCTCACCTGGTGCATAGTGATTGTTCACTTTAGCCATGACAGGGTGTGGTAATAGGCATATGCATGTCTAAGAGTGGATTCAGGGAAAGCTTGGTACTTAAGCAGTCCTAGTGACTCACCTCCTTTCCACTAGAATCCTACCAGTGCGTAGTGACTATTCACCCTAGTTACTGAGTACGTGTTGACAGGCCAAAACTACAATTAAAACCCGAAAGGGACCAACCACATGTTTTTCTCACAAAAATTTTTAGAATATCTTTACTTTGAAAAAAAATACCTATGGTTTGCAGAAATACCCCGATTTACAAAGTCAACAGAATCTTTCCATAGGAAACAAAAAAACAACAACAACAACATCAAAATATCCCTGAGTTGTAAATGACCAAAACACCATTAATTTTCAAAATAACCAAAATACCCCTGATTGGCAAAATTACTGAAACACCCCCAGACTTCAAAATTTCTGAAATATCCCCAGATTTTATAAATTACCAAAATAACCCCAGATTTACAAATTTACCGACATACCCCCAGATTTGCAAAATTATCAAAATACCCCTGAGTTGGAAAATTACCAAAATACCCTTATTTCGCCAAATCACCTGGAACCATATTTTGCAAAATTACAAAAATACCCCTGTAGGTTAAAATTACGAAAATACCCCTGGGTAGTGAAATGACAAAAATACCGCTATACGTTGAATCTAGGTTCATGAACGTTATTTGTTTGATGAATGTTGAATGTATGTGGTTTCTAGGAGGTAAGTTTGAAACTGAAACTGTAGATAGGCTCGAATTCGAAAGAATCACTTTTAAACTATGTTTCATAAGAATGTTCGGGGATAATTAGTGGAAACAATTAATGATTCATAAAATTCTTAATCAGATAAACGTGAATCGGTAGTATTAGTACAAGGGGACGAAGACGCTCCAGAAGCGAATAATGGTGCGTATCCTACCATAGTATACTAAGTGTTTATTTTTGGCTTTAGAATTAGAGTGCGCAGCGAAAGCATAGTGGTGAGACTTAGGTAGTATGATTTCTAGTTAGCTGAAAATTTTGAGGACGAAATTTCTTTAAGGAGGGTAGAATTGAAACATCCAAAAATTGGGCCTACGCATTTATATGGTAGTCTAATATGTTAAATTGAGATTGTAAAGGTTGGGCTGACTCTTTGATTAAATATTTAGATTAGGGTTAAAGTTAGTGCTCTGGATAATTTAAAGTGAGATATTGGGCTTTAAAAATTTGGGTTAGGTGGCTAATAAATGGTGTTAGCTTATAATTTAAGAAGATGGATAATTAAGTGACAAGCTAGGCTTGTGGCCCAAAGAATTAAAGTGCATTAAGTGGGCATAAGGTGGCGCCATAAGGGGGGCGGAAATTGGGCCCTTGTGTGGTCGATTGGGCCTTAAAAGATGGGTCAAATTTGGCACTTAAATGGGAAGGGGGTGGACGGCAATTAGGCTACCTTTTAGGAGTTATTTCTTTTATTTTAAGTGTTAAAAAGCTAATAATTAATAAGGAGGAGTTGGTTTTAAGGTGGGCTCTCCTAAAGGTAAGATAAGGATTGAGTTATCAGGAGAGTTAAAGGCTATCAGGAGAGGGGAGAGTTGATCGAAATTCCAACTCTGTGTGTGTGGGTATGCCAAAATTTCTCTATAAATAGGGAGTAGTATTCTTCAATTTCGGTATCTTGAAACCTTATTCTTCTCTCATTCTCTGCCGAAATTTTCAAGCCTTCTCTACAGTTTCTCCTTTTCTTTTTCTAAGAGCTGAATTCCTTTATTCATACCCTCATCTCCCATAGCTGAATCTACAAGTGAGATCTCTGTTTTCCCGAAGGTGCACTGTAAGCCGTATACTCCTTAGTAATCCAGTAAGTTTCGGGATTTTTCCTTTTCTGTGATTCCCTTATTTTTATCAAACTCCTAATCTAAACCATTGTTCCAAGGTCCTTTCGATTATACTCTTTACTCCTAGAAGCCGAAAATATCCCATTAAAGCCGATTTGGTGGAAAAATCGAAGGTAAGAAGTGGTAAGTATGGCCGACTGGTCTTCCATGATTCTTTCCATTTAACCGAATGGCATATGGGTTAGAATGGTTGTGATTTTCGATTCGTTTAATATTTGGGGAATGGCCGAATGTAGGAAGGTTGGTGGTGACAATTTCTAAAGGATATTGGGGATTCGGCTAACTAGGTAAGTGTTTGTTTTAAAGGTTATAGTTAACTAATGAGTTAGATCTCATCGTTATTTGGTTTAGTGATTAAGGGATTGATATGGACTCAACTAACAGTCAAGCAGAGAAGGTTGGATCTACAAAACCGTCGCCCAAATTTAAGAAGCGATCTGTTTCAGTAGTGCGAGATTGGCCAACGAGGTGTGGGCCAAAATCAAAGTCAGATCGTGGGCCAATAGTAGTTGTTTCAAGTGATAGTAACGTATATATAGCAAAAGCCTTAGTACGCAAATCAGGTGTGTAATACTTTCCCACCGTCTAGATCTGATTAATAATAAATGTATATATATATGTGTTCACAAGATTTATATGTTACATTAAAAGCCAAAATATCGAATTTAAACAACGGACCCTCAGGTTTGTAAATAATCTGACTATATGTTACAAGTAAGCTGTTGTACATGTTTTAAATTATTGTGCATGTTGCATGGGGTGGGTGATGAAAGGAGGAAGATATATGTACATGTATATGAGTAACGATTTTTACCGTGAATTACTGTAGTGGCTAATGCCGTGAACTGTTATACGGGCTTCGGCCATTATATGTTATAAGGGCTTCGGCCAATATATGTTGATGAGCAGCATGACTGCCATCTTAGAGAGTAGCGGTGTGGGTTGATTGTAGAAATCCCCAATGGTGTGTTGGTTGGTACGGGGGCGTGTAGCGGATGGAAACCTAGGCAAATGGGTTGGGCTTTGCATATTATATGTTTCCATGTAAATGAATTTATTATTATGTTTAATGAGACCCAAATCTAGTGGTGCATGAGGGGTTGCACATCGAGTCTCATGACTCACCCCTTTAAACTAACCTTTCAGGTGACGATTAATGCATCGGACCAGGCCAGAGTGAAACGCAAGGTGGCTATGCAAAAGAATATGTGGATCCGGCAAAAAGACTCAAGTTAATTATTTTTATATTATGTTTTATTTAATGAATTTTAAACCTCGTTGTAATAAGGCCATGGGCCACTAGTTTATATCTTGTTTTATTATGGGATAAATTATTTTTAGTTATTCAAACATTTATTTTAATTAAACTAAGGCATGTAATTAAGTTTGGGCTTTATTCATAAAGGCATATTTTATATAAATTACATTTGGGCTTTCTGACAACACGATTTATTTTACAAAAATTTCCTTAGTGACATACCAGATCCAGTCGTGGTGTTTGGGCCGAGTTTGGGGTGTTACAAATTGGTATCAGAGCTCGATTCAAAACTCAGCTTTGGAATTTTGGGCCCAAAAGATTTTCTAAAAATGGGTTTTTAAAACATGGATTTTTATTAGCAAAGGTTTATTAGCTCAGGATGGCACATGCGTCTCAAACCAAGTTCGCTGTAAGTACTCTAAACCATTGTGTGATATAAATATTGGCTTAATGGGCTTATGGGACGTAGACTATTTAGGTTAGAACTTGATGGACTCTAGGCTTAGACAAACAAATTCTTAAAATCCATAAGACTTAACTTCATTAAACAAAACCTGTAAACAAGCCACAAGACTAAAGTGTGGTAACAAGCATATGCATGTCTAGGAGAAGATCCGGAAGAGCTTGGTATTTAAGCAGTCCGAGTGACTCACCTCCTCTTTGCAGGAATCTCACCTGGTGCATAGTGATTGTTCACTTTAGCCATGACAGGTGTGGTAATAGGCATATGCATGTCTAGGAGTGGATTAGGAAAGCTTGGTACTTAAGCAGGTCCTAGTGACTCACCTCCTTTCCACTAGAATCCTACAGTGCGTAGTGACTATTCATCCTAGTTCTGATGCGTGTTGTGAGCCAAAACTACAATTAAAACCCGAAAGGACCAACCACTGCTTTTCTCGAAAAATTTTAGAATATCTTTACTTTGAAAAAATACCTATGGTTTGCAGAAATACCCCGATTTACAAAGTCAATGGAATCTTTCCATAGGAAACAAAAACAACAACAACAACATCAAAATATCCCTGAATTATAAATGACCAAAACACCCTTAATTTGTAAAATGACCAAAATACCCCTGATTGGCAAAATTACTGAAACACCCCCAGACTTCAAAATTTCTGAAATATCCCCAGATTTTATAAATTACCAAAATAACCCCAGATTTACAAAATTACTGACATACCCCCAGATTTGCGAAATTATCGAAATATCCCCGAGTTGGAAAATTACCAAAATACCCTTATTTTGCCAAATCACCTGAAACCTTATTTTGGAAAATTACGAAAATACCTTTGTATGTTAAAATTATGAAAATACCCTTGGGTAGTGAAATGACAAAAATACCCCTATACGTTGAATGTAGGTTCATGAACATTATTTGTTTGATGAATGTTGAATGTATGTGGTTTCTAGGAGGTAAGTTTGAAACTGAAACTGTAGATAGGCTCGAATTCGAAAGAATCACTTTTAAACTATGTTTCATAAGATTGTTCGGGGATAATTAGTGGAAACAACTAATGATTCATCAAATTCTTAATCAGATAAATGCGAATTGGCAGTATTAGTACAAGGGGACGAAGACGCTCCAGAAGCGAATAATGGTGCGTATCCTACCATAGTATACTAAGTGTTTATTTTTGGCTTTAGAATTAGAGTGCGCAGCGAAAGCATAGTGGTGAGACTTAGGTAGTATGATTTCTAGTTAGCTGAAAATTTCGGGGACGAAATTTCTTTAAGGAGGGTAGAACTGTAACATCCAAAAAGTGGGCCTACACATTTATATGGTAGTCTAATATGTTAAATTGAAATTGTAAAGGTTGGGCTGACTCTTTGATTAAATATTTGGATTAGGGTTAAAGTTAGTGCTCTAGATAATTTAAAGTGAGATATTGGGCTTTAAAAATTTGGGTTAGGTGGCTAATAAATGGTGCTAGCTTATAATTTAAAAAGATGGATAATTAAGTGACAAGATGGGCTTGTGGCCTAAAGAATTAAAGTGCATTAAGTGGGCATAAGGTGGCGCCATAAGGGGGCGGAAATTGGGCCCTTGTGTGGCCGATTGGGCCTTAAAAGATGGGTCAAATTCGGCACTTAAATGGGATGGGGGTGGACGGCAATTAGGTTACCTTTTAGGAGTTATTTCTTTTATTTTAAGTGTTAAAAAGCTGATAATTAATAAGGAGGAGTTGGTTTTAAGGTGGGCTCTCCTAAAGGTAAGATAAGGATTGAGTTATCAGGAGAGTTAAAGGCTATCAGGAGAGGGGAGAGTTGGCCAAAATTCCAACTTTGTGTGTGTGGGTATGCCAAAATTTCTCTATAAATAGGGAGTGGTATTCTTCAATTTCAGTATCTTGAAACCCTATTCTTCTCTCATTCTCTGCCGAAATTTCCAAGCCTTCTCTACAGTTTGTCTTTTTCTTTTCTAATAGCCAATTCCTTTGTTCATACCCTCATCTCCCATAGCCGAACTCTACAAGTGAGATCTCTGTTTTTCCGAAGGTGCATTGTAAGTCGATACTCCTTAGTAATCCCAGTAAGTTTCAGGATTTTTCCTTTTCTGTGATTCCCTTATTTTTATCAAACTCCTAATCTAAACCATTGTTCCAAGGTCCTTTCGATTATACTCTTTATTCCTAGAAGCCGAAACTATCCCATTAAAGCCGATTTGGTAGAAAAATCGAAGGTAAGAAGTGGTAAGTATGGCCGAATGGTCTTCCATGATTCTTTCCATTTAGTCGAATGGCATATGGGTTAGAATGGTTGTGATTTTTGGTTCTTTTAATATTTGGGGAATGGCCGAATGTAGGAAGGTTGGTGGTGACAATTTTTAAAGGATATTCGGGATTCGGCTAGCTAGGTAAGTGTTCATTTTAAAGGTTACAGTTAACTAATGAGTTAGATCTCATCGTTATTTGGTTTAGTGATTAAGAGATTGATATGGACTCAACTAACAGTCAAGCAGAGAAGGTTGGATCTGCAAAACCGTCGCCCAAATTCAAGAAGCGATCTGTTTCGGTAGTGCGAGATTGGCCAACGGGGTGTGGGCCAAAATCAAAGTCAGATCGTGGGCTAATGTAGTTGTTTCAAGTGATAGTAACGTAGATATAGCAAAAGCCTCAGTACGCAAATCAGGTGTGTAATACTTCCCCACCGTCTAGATCTGATTAATAATAAATGTATATATATATGTGTTCACAAGATTTATATGTTACATTAAAAGTCGAAATCTCAGATTTAAACAACGGACCTTCAGGTTAGTAAATAATCTGACTATATGTTACAAGTAAACTGTTGTACATGTTTTAAATTATTGTGCATGTTGCATGGGGTTGGTGATGAAAGGAGAAAGTTATATGTACATGTATATGAGTAACGGTTTTACCGTGAATTCTTTATGTGACTAATGCCGTGAATCGTTATACGGGCTTCGCCATTATATGTTATAAGGGCTTCGCCAATATATGTTGATGAGCAAGATGACCGCCATCTTGGAGAGTAATGTGGGTTGATTGTAGAAATCCCCAATGGTGTGTTGGTTGGTGCAGGCGTGTAGCGGATGGAAACCTAGGCAAATGGGTTGGGCTTTGCATATTATATGTTTCCATGTAAATGAATTTATTATTATGTTTAATGAGGCCCAAATCTAGTGGTGCATGAGGGTTGCACATCGAGTCTCGCGACTCACCCCTTTAAACTAACCTTTCGGTGATGATTAGTGCATCGGACTGTGTAGGAGTGAAGCGCAAGGTGGTCATGCAAAAGAATATGTGGATCCGCAAAAGACTCAAGTTAATTATTTTTATATTATGTTTTATTTAATGAATTTTAAACCTCGTTGTAATAAGGCCATGGGCCACTAGTTTATATCTTGTTTTATTATGGGATAAATTATTTTTAGTTATTCAAATATTTATTTTAATTAAACTAAGGCATGTAATTAAGTTTGGGTTTTATTCATAAAGACATATTTTATATAAATTACATTTGGGCTTTCTGACAACACGATTTGTTTTACAAAAATTTCCTTAGTGACATACCAGATCCGGTCGTGGTGTTTAGGCCGGGTTTGGGGTGTTACACCACATGAGAATACGTTATATGCACGATAGGGACTCATAATGATGATGAAAACCTATTTCTCTAAATTTGTCCATGGATCGAATTAGGTTTTGATAAAAATTTAAGTTCGTTTGATAGGTTTGGGCTCGGCCTGATTTGAAAATGGGCTTAAAATTCTATTCAAACCCGGTCCAAATAAAAATGCTAAAATTCAGACCCAACTGTATTAATTTTTTTATATTGTTTTTTATGTAATTTTTTTTAAAAAAATATAATACATCAAAACACTAAAAATATTAAAGTAAATATTTCCTAACAAATTGAAAACACATTTTAAAAAATCTTTATACTTAAATAACACTAACATAGGTGCAACTTAACAAGCAAATGTCTCTAAAATAAAAGTAAAATTAAGAATAAAATAATAGTTATATAATAATAACATAATAGTTAAATGACAACAAAATAGTGAGAAAACATTAAAAAATGCAGGAAAACAGCAAAAAAATATTCTTTTTGCAAATTCGAGCTAGGCCCGAACTAAAAAAGTCTTACCCGAGACTCAACTCGTTTTCTAAACGGGTCTTTTTTTCCCAAGCCCATTTTTTATGCTTATATTTTTATCTAAACCTTCTCACCTTTCGAGTAGGCTTTCGGACTAGATTGGGTGGCCCAACTCATGAACTGGTCTAATTATAACATTCCTACCTTGTACAAGTGAGTTTAGCATTGTTTCTAAGAAGCAGTTTTGAGATAAAAAAAAACTTTTAAAATAAAAGTATTATTAAACAAGATGTTTTTGAATTTAACCAAAAGAAAAACAAAAAAAAAATTAAATTTTACTCAAAAATACTTTCTAGCCTAAAAATACTTTTAAAAAGAAATATCTTACTTAAAACTAGAGGCGTTCATGGGCCAGGCGGCCTGGCCCGGCCCGGCCCAAAGATCTGACTAAAATTTGGGAGGGTTTGGACAAAAATATAAGCCCTAAAAATGGGCTTGGACAAAAAATAAGGCCCGTTTAAAAAATGGGCCGGGCCTCGGGTAAGGTATTTTTGGCCCGGGCCCGGCCTGATTTCACTAAATGACAAAAAAATCTGTTTTTATTTTTATTTTGGAATGTTATTTTCATGTTGTTTTCTCTATATTTTGCTACCATATTACTATTATGTTGTCTGCTATTTTGTTGTTATTGATTGAATATTATATAAAACTTATTTTATTATTAATTTTGTTATTATTTTAAAGGCATTTGTTAATTTTATTATTATTTTAGAGGTATTTGTTTGTTAAGTTACATTTATCTTAGTGTTATTTAAGTCTACATATTTTTTAAAATTTATTTTTAATTTGTCGGAAAATATTTATTTTAATTTTTAGTATTTTTATGTATTTTATATATATATTTAAAATTATATAAAATAATATAAAAATTTAATACGGGCGGGACGGGTCGGGCCCGAATTTTAGTATTTTTATATAGGTCGGGCTTGGAAAAAAAATTTAGGCCCATTTTTTGAGCCCGACTTGACCCGAGCCCGATAAATAAACCTAAATTTTTAGTTGAGCCTAACCCGAACTCAATCCGGCCTGGCCCATGAACACCTCTACTTAAAACTAGACTTTTCATTCCATACATTTGTCTAAGGGTGAGCATTCGATCGAATCGAATCGAATCGAATGAAAAAATTTTGAGTTAATCGAGTTGACGAATCATATTTTATTATCCTAATTTGATTTGAAATTTTCTCGAATCGAGTCGAGTGAGATGGAATTCGAATCGAATCGAATCGAATATATTTGTTCGAGTTAAATTTAAAAAAAATAATTTTGGGTCCTTGTAACCTTTGTCACATATCGTAATAAAATTTGTCCACCTTAACCAAAATTTTTTATTAACTTTCACACCAAATAATTTATTTATTAATCTTTTATATGCGGGTTAGCTTCTTTGCTTGTTTAGTTCTTTCAATTATCTTGATTCTTGTCACTATGTATTTTGGAATTAAAAATATATTAAATGTAAAATGTGATTTTTAATAAAATTTATTTTAAAGATAAAATGTGAAATTGGTACCAATATAAAATTTTAACACAAATGTTTTATGGCATAATTAATAAATCAATTTTAATATAAATATTAAATATGACTAAACAATTTAATAATATAAATAATATAAAATGTGAAATTTAATTTAATAATATAAATAGTAGATATAAATAAAATTATTACTATTTATGTTTAGTGATTTTTTGAATAATTTTAATTTTTTATTTGAGAGTAAAGGGTGAGAAGTAAAAGTTTAGGAGGAAAATAAAAGTTTTGGAGGAAAATAAAAAGTTTTGGAGAATAAAAGTTTGAGGGGAAATAAATAGGGGGAGTAAAATTTTGAAGGGAAAATATTAAAAAAAAATTGAAGGGGGGATGGGTTTGGGGTAGATGGGAGGTGAGATGGGAATAGAGTAAAAGTTTTAGGGGAAAAGTGGGAGGGAGTAAAACTTTTGGGGGAAAATAAAAATTTTTAAGGGTTTTTAGGAGTAAAATTTTGTGAAAAAGTAAATGGGAGAGTAAAATTTTGGTGGGAAATAGATTTTAGGTAGATTGGGGGGTTGGGATTGGAGGGGAGTAAAAGTTTTGAGGGGAAGTGGAAAGGAGTAAAAGTTTTGAGGGAAAAGTAAAAAGGTTTGAGAGTTTGGGGTAAAAATATAAAATATTATAGTTTGATATTCGAATTAGAATTATTCGAGTTATTCGAATTCGAAAACTCAACTCGATTCGAACTCGAAATTCAAAAAAAAAATATGGAGTTGACTCGAATAACTCGATTAACTCGAATAACTTGATTCGTTTAACTCGAAATTCGAATTTTTTTTCGATTTTTTCGATTTGAATCGAGTTTTGCTCACCCCTACATTTCTCATACACTATAACTTCACTTTTTCGGATCATTTATTTCCCCGTTTTCAATTACCCTTACTATTCGAATTAATTAAATGATATTTTCCTATAGACTTTTAAATATTTACAAAATTGTTGTTTTCGATTCCAAATCATTTATTTCAAATATAAATTGTTGTTTTGTATCTTTCCAGATTTTCAAAAAGACAGAAAAATTGTTAATACAGTCATTGAAATTAACTTTTTAGTCCTTTTCTTAATAAGATTAATTACAGTTTCAATGATTTTAGTCAAAATTCATTTCTTTCCACACTTGATTTTTGAAATTGACCATAAATAACTACATGCTAATATATCTACTATTATAGTTGACTTAAATAATAAATAAATAATTTGAGCTGTAAAATAATACAACATTGACAATTTATATGCAAATAAACAATAAAATAATTGAATAATATTTTAAATACATAACACAATTACCACAATCACAATATTAAATACAAAGGTTTTGGAGTATCATTCTCACCCCAAATAAGATACTTTCATATTGTCATTTTAGAAAAATCCAAAGCATCCGACCATACCAAGTCCATATTATCATTTTTAGAAAAAAAAATCCGAAGCATCTCACTACACTAGTAAGGTAAACTTTTTCTAAATTTTTCTTCTCTTATTGCAATCATCTTATTTTATTTGTTTAATCAAGTTTATATTACACATTTTACCTTGTTCGAACACCGCAATGTCCTCTTTGCAAGACTTGGAGCTTCACACATCACGATTTGCACTCAACAACACCATATAGCAGAATTTTAATAGAATTGCTTTTTCCTCTGCTCATTCCTCCAGTTCGTCATAATTACCTTAATGCTCGAACACTGAAGTGTCCCCTCCGCAAGGCCCGGAGCTTTGTACGTCACGGTTTGCACCCAGCAACACCGTATAACGGTATATGGAATAACCCTTTTCCCAATCCTTACTCCATCTAACCCGATGATACTTCCCCTTTATAATTCACAAGATATATAAACACGCATCACATACAATTCATAAACATTTTCTCATGGAGTACACTTGTAACACCCTATATCCGGCCCAATCTCCGAGCCCAAATATCAGGATGTCACACCACCATCACGCATCACACACATTATAAAATGTAATAATAATAGGCAATTGTCCTCTTTATTAGCGTTCTTACAAATTTCTAAGTCAAGCATATATTAATCATCATTAAAATATGCCAAACATACTTCAAACAAACTTATAATCTCAATTAAACATGCATTAGAGTCACTTAGCAAAATTCCAAAATAAGTTACGTAGGTATCGATACTGAAAAAATATCGATATTTCTCTTATATGGTATTGGTACCGATTGGAGAATCGATACCGAAATAGCATTCTATTTCTCGTCTAAGAATCAAACTCCAGAATTTAGCGGTACCTTTATTAAAGTATCGATTATTTTACCCCGAGTATCGATACTTATGGTAAGGTATTGATAGCAAATTATGATACTGACTTCTTGCACATTTAAAAAATCATAGAGGTATTGTTTTTAAAACACAAATATCGATACCTCTGCTCCAGACCACAAAACTTCAGCAGTTCAAGGCATATAGTCCATTCAAAATAAAAACTACTCAACATGCAACTTTTATCTTATCAAGTTATCACCAAAACGACCACAATAACAGTTCAATCATTGAAAACATGTCCAAGCAAGGAATCAAGATAACAAGTTCCAAGTCCATAAAGCCTAAGACCAAATAAGCTGTGAAAACATCCAAAACATCATGGCAATATTTATGATTTACGATCATAAACACTTCATTAAGAGTTCGTTGATTTACGATCGTAAATCCATTTAAACAATTTGCTGATTTACGATCACAACTATCATTTTTAAAACTCGCTGATTTAAAATCAGAACTTCAGTTCATTGATTTACGATCATGAGTAATTCATTAAGAGTTCGCCGATTTACGATCACAGGTTTCTATTTACGAAATTTTAAGAGTCTCGTGATCTTTAAAACCATTTCTCCAATAGCATTTTAACTTCTGTACCACACTGTCAGACAACAAAACTTACGCAGTAAATTTTGAGTTCTGTTTTTAGAATTTTAAGAGTCTCATGATCTTTAAAACCATTTCTCCAATAGCATTTTATGTAACACCCGTACCCAAGTCCGATGCTAAGACTGGATGCGAGACATTACCATGCTTGAACTCACTTAATTAAATACTTACTGGCTATAAAATTTTGTTTCGATTTAAAACCTTTCTTTCTTGGTCTAGACATACGTATCATGGTCATATGAGGCCTTAAACACTTGTTCGAACTTTCAGAACTTATCAAAAATCCTCTCACAAAATCAGAGGTTACACGCCTGTGTGGTTTGGGGCACGCCCGTGCACCCCCAAACATGCCCATGTTTCCCATCTGTGGGAAGCTACTAACTTATCTGACACAGCCTTGGCACGCCCGTGTCTTCCAACCTTGTGGAGCTACTGACTTATTTGACACGGCCTGAGCACACGCCCATGCCCAAGCGTGGGTCTTACACGGCTCATGCATACAGCCGTGTGATTCACCCGTGGCCTATTCTAACAAGTAATCATAAGGTTCAGGGTTCGCACGGCCCAGACACATGCCCGTGTGTCTAACCGTGTGGACACTTAGAGGCTATATACCAAGCCATTTTCCATCCTACATTTCATACGTTAATATACTAATTCAATAAAGTCTCAAATCAACGACTAAAACACATGAATTTATACATTTGATTCATGAAAATAAAGTGTTACTACCAGACAATTACAACAACTTAGCCATCATCAACGGCTATACACAATTAAACTACAAACCATTTTTGGCCAACATAGTTTGGCACTTTAACAATAACTTAATCAACCTTAAATTCTAGTCCTATACATGCCATGACTCATAAGGACTTGATACCTCAAATCGAATGTCTGCTCGATAGTGTGAAAACATCTCCAGTGGCCTCCAACCCGTATTAGTCCACATAATCTATAAGAGATGAAAAAAGGAAAGGAGTAAGCACTAATGCTTAGTAAGTTCATCTACATAATCTGGAAAATATTAATATTCATTAAATATAAATAACCACAAGAGATTATACTGGGTCATTCCCATTAACTCAAGGTTGCTTACTCAACCACTCTAGAAGCTTACTCATTTTATCTCTTACAGTACCACGAGCTAATTGCTCGTTTACAAAAGAATCCATTCCTGCACTAATTATCATGTAATCATATAAAACATCACATCAAGTCTTTTTAATAAACTACTCATCTTTCGGTGGTTTTGCACTTACCCCACCATTATCATACATTCATAAATAGTCATCCACATGTAATACTTTAATTCAATTGTTTTTTAGAACACCCTCTCATTACTACTCTTGCTTAACTTTTATTCGTATTCCCACGATATTTATTCGCATTCCCACAATATATCAATACATCTAACTCATGCAACAAAGTGCATTAATTTCCCACATCCCAATAGGAGTTCTTTATATATATATATATAAATTGAAATCGTCTCAATTCAATTCTAATACATACTTGTGCCTTTCGTAGCTCAATCGCATACTTTCTTTACTTCAACATATACTCTGAAATACTCAAGTTATAAAATAACTCTCTTGAGTATCATACTCATGAAATCACATAGAAATCATACTCGATAAGGTCTTACTTGAATTAACATATCGATGCCTTGTCCTTGACAAGGTCTTATACGAATCCTTACATCAAGGCCATAATCCAATATGGTCTTATACGAGACTTTAACTGTCATCTCAACATTCTTCATGCATTTCATCCAAGGGTATTTCATACATCCATATAGTGAATATACATTCCATACAACATCAGAATACTTACATGAACTCATACATAATTTCAATAATTACATGTGAACTTACCTCACTGTCGAAGTAGCCGAAAATGACTATTAGCCTACATTTCTCTTTTCATCCGTTCTAGGTCTGAAACTCGCTTTCCTTGATCTAGGACAATGAAATTTACTGATTTATTCATTTAATAACCATAAAAATACCTTAATCTACAATTTAGGCAAAATGACTATTTTGCCCCTACACTTTGGCAAAATTATGATTTTGCCCCTAGGCTCGTAAATAAATTTTCATCACATTTTCTTGTTAGTCAAGCCTAGATGAACATTTAATCCTCTTACATCTATCCAAAATTCCAACTATTTCATGCCTTAATGAACAATTTACAACTTTTGCATTTTAGTCCCAAATAGGTGTTTTCATGTCAACACCTTTCACAAAAGTTGTTTCTCATCTTTCTAACATTCATTTTCTTCCATAAAAACTCAGTAATCAGCAATAAATCTCTCATGGCAAGTCCCTAGACTTTCTACCATATTGCAAATTAATCCCCCCATTAGCTAGCTTAAGCTTTGGGGACTCCAAAAATGCAATTTTCATCAGGAAAGAGCATCAGAAGGACTTACTTGAAGAGAAAATAAGCTGCTGAAATTTCAACCTCCCAAAGCCCTTCTATGGCTGATATTTTCAGTGGAGAAGGAGAATAAATGAAAAAGATGATAGCTTTTTATTATATCATCTTATTTTATTTTTTTTTCCCAACTAATACCACTAACTTTTTAACATAATAAATGCTCTTGTCCCCTATGCTTTAGTATGGCCGGCCAACTCACTTAAATAAGGGCAATTTGCACATTTGGGACCTCCAACTTATAATTCATAGCTATTTGGCACCTCTAGCAAATAAAATAGAACTTTCGCACTTTATGCGATTTAGTCATTTTTCACAATTTACTTAGAAATTTCTAAAATTAAGGCACCAAAATTTTTATGCACCCTTATTATCATGTTATAACACATAACATAACATGAAAATAATTTTCTATAACCTCGATTTAGTGATTTCGAGATCACTGTTCTGACTAGGCCCTAAATCGGGCTGTTACATTTTAACTTCTATACCTCTAAGGGTATTATGGTAATTTCGTAACCAAGGCTTAACTACTAATTTGGGGAATAAAAGTTTGAAACTGTCCATCTGCGTCATACTGACTAAATTGACCATAGCTCGAGTGAGGAATCTCAAAATCTAAATCCATAAATTTTCCTTGAAACTAGACTCATATATCTCCTTGCTACAAATTTTCCAGAATTTTTGGCTTAACCATTTAGTACAGTTTATTCCTTAAAATTTCACTTGTTTCACTGTCCAATAATTCTGACCTCTCTTACCCAAAATTCAAATATCTCACTATACAGTTTTCATATGTTGTTCCCACTTATTTCTATTGAAAATAGACTCACTAGGGAATCTTTAAATATAAACTATATCTCTTAATCCACTTTGTACAATTTTATATGATTTTTCCAAGACAGATCAGGGAACCACGTAATCATTCAGAACCAGTCTCACTAAAATTAACATATCTTAGAATATAAAATTCGTTTTCCTTCTACGTTTCTTCCTTATCAAAATAGACACAGTAAAATTTGATTTGATATCTTATTCACTTATAAATTCCCTTTCTCCTATTTTTCATGATTTTTTGAAATCACGTCACTGCCACTGACCAAAACTGTTTTATTACAAAAACATGGTTACCACTATGAACCTACGCGCCCCCGAGTGATCCCGGATGCCGATTTCGATTTTCTTTGGTATTTCAACCAAATCACAGAACATATCATACAAACTTTCAGAGAGATGTGAGATTACACACCATTTCAAACATGTTTTCGGAAGGTACGGGATTACACACCTTGATTTCGATTTCCTAACGAACCACTCGTTGTTGACCTAGAACAATACCAACAAAAAGTTAGCCTCGGATTTCTAAAAGATTTCATATCACTTACACTTGAATCACTTACCACTATATCCGAAGGTAGAAATATATCGAGTGATTTGTCCCTAAAACACATAGTCGATTAGTCGAAACTTCAATCCGATTTGCAACTTAGCCAAATAGAGATATAACGAAAAATCCAAAAACGAACCCCCTTACCTTATCGATATTGGATCCAATTACCACCATTTGACTTCGGCTAGAACAATACATGGTCTCACACTTAAAGCACTAAGAAAAAGAAAGGGATTTGTTTAAAAGAGAATAGATGATGATTCCGGTCAAAAAGACCCTCCCAAGCCATAATATAGATTCGACAAAAGAGAGAAGAAAATAAAAAGAATTGAAATGGTTCTTACCGATTGTTCAAGAGATGAATGACAACTCAAATGGAAAGAAGATCAATAAAGATGGAAGATTCGACTATGGTGAAAATATTAGAGTGAAAGTGATGCTTGAAGGATTTTTGCTAAAAGAAAAGAAGAAGAAAGATGATGGATTAGTTTCAATTTTCAAGGATGATGAATGAACAAAGAAATGGTCTCCAAGTTGTATGCATTCGGAAAAGAAAAGAAATGGAATAAGTCTCTTCAAGGTTGCATGGATTCGACAAAAAGAGGACAAAGAAGTTTGGGAAGAAAAGAAAATGACACCAAATTGTCAATGAAGAATAGGCCAAAATAACCAAAATTTACCAATTACCAATGATCATAATCGGCTAGGAGAGGGAGTTTTGAGAGAAAAAGAAACAATTGATGTATTGATATTTTGTCCAAAACTATCACTTTTGTTTTTACCAAAACATCAAGCACTAAATTGGCTATCATCCTAGCCCCAAGCCGTCGACATTCATCCGCCCTAGGATAAGAGTTTGGCTACCCAAACTTTCCAAAACACCATCCTCAAAATAAGCCCCTTGTCCCACTTACTTACCTATTTCTCATGATTCCTTTCCCTAACTTCAACTTTGCCTTATTCTTTTAGCCACCTTACCAAAATAATGAAGTCCACGCTTGCCATATTTATTCCTTGACGACACATAAGGAAGGGAAGCAAAAATAAAAGTCAAATTGCACACAAAGTGATTCGAACTCCTTCCCTCAAGGTGCTACAAGTGGCGCCATATCCTCTCTACTAATAGCTCTTTTATGCTAGCTATTTAATCAATTATTTCCATATGCTTTAAGGTCATTTACTCCATCTCCTTAAAGTGCTAAAATACCAAATTTTTCCTAAGGCCCGATTAAACCCGATAGTTCATAGAAACCTCGTAACCTTCCAAATTCACTTAACTAATAAGTCTAATTTACAATAATGCCATTCTCTTGTTCTCAGAATTTTAAACATTCCTACGCCTAAGGCCCAATGGGCCCAATCCTACTAGGCCCAATTTTGAGATGTTACAATTCTACCCTCCTTAAAGAAATTTTATCCTCGAAATTTCCAATCAACTACTAAACGTATCGCTCAAATCACACCACTATGCTTCACTGCGCACTCTGATCTTAAAAACCACAATGTACTTTTAACAAAATCTTGAATCCTCTTTCACACAACCAAACATCTAACCACAAAAGTAACAGTTGTCTACCATTTATACTTAGAATTTTCTACATTCAATCTTCACGCCCAACCAAACATACCTGACTTGATGGTGATGTAACAATCCCGAGCCTTATGCTCCTTAGACCCGCGTCTCAAGCATGCTCCTAACCTCCTCCAGCATTCTCCCGGATGACGCCTTCTGCAGTAATCGCAAGCCGGAAAGTTTGGACGTGCCTTGACATGCTTCACAGATTGAGACTGTGACCATAAAGAACCATGATCTCTTTTCTTCTTATAGTCCACGCACCCAACTCGAAGTGCCTCACTGATTCCTTTAACCTCCTCCAATACTTTCTTAACTATCTGAGTCAGCTTATCAACCTCAACTCGATCATGAGATGCCGTCTCAGCCACTAACGATGTCTGCGCCTCCCTTTCGGGCACATGGCTTGGTGCTGAAGATCTAGCCCTAGCACCTCGGCCTCTACCACGTCCATGTCTACTGCGTCCGCGTCTTCTAGCGCTCATGTTCACTAAGTCGATATAATCTGATTAAGAGTCTTATGAATCAATATGCTATTCAATGTTTATTAAACAATGTTTTATGGAGTATAGGAAGTAAAGTTGTTTTTGGAAACGCATCCTATAGTTTCAATCTCTATAGCTTCAATACCTAAAAAGTTCTAAAGTATTCCTACAATCATATCACAATAATCATAGTTATATAATGATAACAGGTACTTACTTGACTTGGTGCCGGATACCCGTGGTGCCATACTTCCTTTAGAACATATATTTATAAATCAAAATTCTAAACAGCTTTGGAAAACGATTTTGAACCCAAACCACAGCCGAGTTTTGTAACTGAGCTCTGATACCATAAAATGTAATACTCCAAACCCAGCCTAGAAGTTAGGCCCTAATCTAGTGTGTCACACTAAAAAGTTTTTCGATAACTTATAAAGAAAATATGTCAAATGAGATAAAAAATATTAGATCAATTTTATTCGTACAAAAATAGATGTTGATTTGTTAAAATCAAGAAAATCAAGTTTGACTTGAGATTTTTAATAAAATACTACTAACCTCGAAGATTGATCGATTAAATTTGAAGTAATAATTTTATAAAACTGTGACTTTTGGAAATATCGTTGATAGTTTGAGAGAAATTTCCGTATTAAAAATATTTGTAAAAGTTTATTCTGAAATTTATTTGTTAATCGATTTTGGAAAACCTTTATTATGATTTTAGAAAACCCATTTAAAATAATTTGATTAAAATATAAACACGTCAAACATAAAGCAAAATAAAATAATCCAGAGGCCTTATTACAACACATAACCCAAAATAGTAAAGTAATAAAGTAAACGAAGTAAGAAACTAAAGTCCAAATAAAACCATTTCTGAAGTATGGCCTACACCGAGTCATCTATGACCCCAAGTCCTCGTCACTGAGCATTACCTACAAGGGTTAAGAGAAGGGGGTAAGTTACAAGAACTCAGTGTGTAACCCACTTACCATTGTCCACTAGGCCAAAAATCCAATTAAGCATTTATTGGGCCAAAGCCCATTTACAATTATAACATAATAACATGTATATAATATGCATGTGATATGCAATTCTCAAACCAATCCTAGTTTTCTATCCACTACACACCACCCGTACCAACCAACACACCTGTGGGGAGCTTTAGTCACCCACTCGCCAACACACCAAACTGGGCATTAAGCCATATATCAAACTGGGCATTAAGCCATATATCAATTTGTGGACAAGCCACCAGAATTTTGTAGCAAAGCTACTAGAACTTCTCTTCGTCAAATATCCCAACCCATGAAAATCATGTATATAATGCATAACAACTCACAACGATGTATTCAGATATTCTTTACAAATTTTATGGCCCATTATAATAATTTATCAGAGTTGGCCCATTAAGCAAATATCATCTTGACCCATTTTGCATATTTTCAGATCGGCCCATATAATCATATATCAATTTGGCCCACATAACAAAATATATCAGATTGGCCCATATAATCAATATGTCCATTCGGCCCAGAAGGCAATATGTCAATTCAGCCCATTAAGCAATTTCGTATTTCGGCCCATTAACACTTTACAAATCGGCCCAATAGGGGCATTTTCATATTTCGGCCCATAAGGGCATTTTCGTAATTTGGAAATCGGTAATTCGATAATCTTACCCACTAAGGGTATTTCGGTAATTTCCCCTCTAAGGGTATTATGGTAATTTCGTAACCAAGGCTTAACTACTAATTTGGGGCATAAAAGTTTGAAACTGTCCATCTGCGTCATACTGACTAAATTGACCATAACTCGAGTGAGGAATCTCGAAATCTAAATCAGTAAATTTTCCATGAAACTAGACTCATATATCTCCTTACTATAATTTTTCCAGAATTTTTGGCTTAACCATTTAGTACAGTTTATTCCTTAAAATTTCCCTTGTTTCACTGTCCAATGATTCTGACCTGTCTTACCCAAAATTCAAATATCTCACTGTACAATTTTGACATGTTGTTCCCACTTGTTTCTATTGAAAATAGACTCACTAAAGAATCTTTAAATATAAACTATATCTCTTAATTCACTTTGTACAATTTTATACGATTTTTCCAAGACAGATTAGGGAACCACGAAATCATTCAGAACCAATCTCACTAAAATTAACATATCTCAGATATAAAATTCGTTTTCCTTCTCCGTTTCTTCCTTATCAAAATAGACACAGTAAGATTTGATTTTATATCTTATTCACTTATTAATTCCCTTTCTCTTATGTTTCATGATTTTTTGAAATCATGTCACTGCCACTGACCAAAATTGTTTTATTAAAAAAACATGGTTACCACTATGAACCTACGCGCCCCCGAGTGATCCCGGATGCCGATTTTCGATTTTCTATGGTATTTCAACCAAATCACAGAACATATCATACAAACTTTCAAAGAGATGTGAGGTTACACACCATTTCAAACATGTTTTTGGAAGGTATGGGATTACACACCTTGATTTCGATTTCCTAACGAACCACTCGTCATTGACCTAGAACAATACCAACAAAAAGTTAGCCTCGGATTTCCAAAAGATTTCATATCACTTACACTTGAATCACTTACCACTATATCCGAAGGTAGAAATATATTGAGTGATTTGTCCCTAAAACACATAGTCGATTAGTCGAAACTTCAATCCGATTTGCAACTTAGCCAAATAAAGATAAAACAAAAAATCCAAAAATGAACCCCCTTACCTTATCGATATTGGATCCAATTACCACTGTTTGACTTTGGCTAGAACAATACATGGTCTCCCACTTAAAGCACTACGAAAAAGAAAGGGATTTGTTTAAAAGAGAATAGATGATGATTCCGGTCAAAAAGACCCTCCCAAGCCATAATATAGATTTGGCATAAGAGAGAAGAAAATAAAAAGAATTGAAAGGGTTCTTACCGATTGTTCAAGAGATGAATGACAACTCGAATGGAAAGAAGATCAATGAAAGATGGAAGATTCGACTATGGTGAAAATATTAGAGTGAAAGTGATGCTTGAAGGATTTTTGCTAAAAGAAAAGAAGAAGAAAGATGATGGATTAGTTTCGATTTTCAAGGATGATGAATGAACAAATAAATGGTCTCCAAGTTGTATGCATTCGGCAAAGAAAAGAAATGGAATAAGTCTCTTCAAGGTTGCATGGATTCGGCAAAAAGAGGATAAAGAAGTTTGGGAAGAAAAGAAAATGACACCAAATTGTCAATGAAGAATAGGCCAAAATAACCAAAATTTACCAATTACCAATGATCATAATCGGCTAGGAGAGGGAGTTTTGAGAGAAAAAGAAACAATTGATGTATTGATATTTTGTCCAAAACTATCACTTTTGTTTTTACCAAAACATCAAGCACCAAATTGGCTATTATCCTAGCCCCAAGCCATCGACATTCATCCCCCCTAGGATTAGAGTTTGGCTACCTAAACTTTCCAAAACACCATCCTCAAAATAAGCCCCTTGTCCCCCTTACTTACCTATTTCTCATGATTCCTTTCCCTAACTTCAACCTTGCCTTATTCTTTTGGGCACCTTACGAAAATAATGAAGTCCACGCTTGCCATATTTATTCCTTGACCGACACATAAGGAAGGGAAGCAAAAATAAAAGTCAAATTGCACACAAAGTGATTCAAACTCCTTCCCTCAATGTGTTACAAGTGGTGCCATATCCTCTCTACTAATAGCTCTTTTATGCAAGCTATTTAATCAATTATTTCCATATGTTTTAAGGTCATTTACTCCATCTCCTTAAAGTGCTAAAATACCAAATTTTTCCTAAGGCCCGATTAAACCCGAGATTTCATAGAAACCTCATAACCTTCCAAATTCATTTAACTAATAAGTCCAATTTGCAATAATGCCATTCTCTTGTTCTCAGAATGTTAAACATTCCTACGCCCAAGGCCCAATGGGCCCAATCCTACTAGGCCCAATTTCGGCATGTTACAGTATATACTAAATTCATTGATCCACCATATTTGAAACTCTGGACACGTCCAAATGATCGTTCAGATCTTTACTGACTGATTCACTACAATTTGAATGTCCTTTCCAATCCTTAGGAATTTTGTCAAACCAAATTTGAAATCTATAAAGTTTTACCTCACTTTCTCCTTAAAGCATCCACTAGCTATAATAATCTTGACTTGAACACTTTGAAAACTCAGCGTTATGGTCAACTACTTCTGACCATAACCTCATTCATATCATGAAAGGTGCCCTGTAACACCCCAAACCCGGCCTAGAAGTTAGGCCCGAATCTGGCGTGTGACACTGAAGGAAGTTGAAAAGCTAAGCAATTGTTTAGAAAAGTTTTATCAGATTTTTGAACTCCGAGTTCATTTTTTTATTGAGAAAAACGTGATTTACTAAATGACCGTTTAAAATTTGTTATTATTTTGAAAAACTGTTCTGTTATGAAAGTTGAACTTGCATCGTTGCGTAAGCATGATATTTTAGAAAATGATTACTAATGTTTTAAAAAAAACCCTTTATTTATAAGTTTAACAGTTATAAATGAAAACTTAGAAAAAATAAACCAATGGCCTTATTAAAAAATATTAACCCAAAATAAATAATCTAAAAGAAAAGGCAAAAATTGAAATTACTAAAGTTCACTAGCAGTATCTCCGATGTATAGCCACCCCCGAGTCCTCCATGGCTCCCAATCCTCAACCGCTGGGAATCACCTGAAACATTTAATAAAAAGAGGGGGTGAGTTTATGAAAAATCAGTGTGCACAACCCTCATCGGTAAGAACATGCATCACAACAATCCGGGCCGAAGCCCATTACAGTAATGGTGGCAATTGGGCCTTAGCCCAAAATAGCCTCGTTTGAGCCTTAACCCATATCATATGTCACAGCAGATCATGTATGCAATGCGATGCAAACCCAGCCCAACCTAATTTTCCATCCGCTACACACCACCCGTACCTGCCAATCACACCAATGGGGATTTCTACAATCAACCCTCACCGCTACACATCATCGATGGCAGTCATGCTGCAGTTAGCTGCTCATTGTCAGAATTGAGACATAGCCACCAGAACAGATCGTGGCAGAGCCACTACAACAGATCGTGACAGAGCCACCAGAACACTTCCCCTTTAGTAACATAATCCCAATCCCATGCAAACATAATAACTTTAATGCACAGATACAACATGTTTTGGCATGCATGTAAAATGCTCATAACGTATATCATGTTATCTCCTCATAACCATTTATTTGATGTAACGGAAATCACTAACCTGATGTCTCGCCTTTACCCTCCAAGGGCAACTCACTAGCCATACCGAGGTTCAGCATTTAACAGAATATAATATTACATTAGCACAACATTATAGATGGTGTGAGAAGTTACACACAATCAAACTAATCAACCCCAAAGGGTATAACGGTAATTTTACCTATCGAGGGTATTTCAATAATTTACCTACCAAGGGTAATTCGATGATTCTACTCATAACTAATCCATGTATGCAGTGCTTCTCGAACATAATCAATCATACAATTAACACAAACAACATTAGTACTACCACGAGGGTACAATAGTCATTTTATTGTTTAGGGGTAAAACGATAATTTCACAAATTAGGCGTATTTCGGTAATTTTGCAAACCAAGGGTATTTTGATAATTTTGCAAACTAGGGATATTTTGGTAATTTCACAAACCGGGGGTATTTCGGTAATTTAGCAAACTAGAGGTATTTCGATAATTTTGCAAACTAGGGGTATTTTGATAATTTTGCAAACCAGGGTGTTTTGGTATTTCACAAACTAGGGGTATTTTAGAAATTTTGCAAACCAGGGGTATTTCGATAATTTTACAAACCAAAGGTATTTTGGTAATTTCACAAACCAGGGGTATTTCGATAATTTCACAAACCAAGGGTATTTTAGAAATTTCACAAACCAAGGGTATTAACGACCCAATAGAAGGTCCACTGTCGCCTCGAACGACTCAAGTATTCTAAACAGAGATAATGATGTGAATGGGCCAAGGCCCATTCTCGACCAAGTAGGCCCACACACTCGTGTGGCCCATTTAGCCCAAACCTAGCCACATATATGAGATTCACATAGTCTAGTTCCCTATCTACTACTCAATCATATAATTTACTCATATAGGCCCCTCGGCTCATTGGGCCCACTTGGCCCCTTTCGGGCCATCGTGGCCCAATAGCCTAAACCCACAGAACAATACTGATGGCCTCAACTATCGCGTTGAAACCCCACACGTGCGCTCGCACGCTCATGTGGCTACCATCGCCGTGTGACCGGCTTATCGGCATTTGCCGCTCTACAACTATAGTAGAGAGAGTACACACTTGATAGGAATCTGAAGCTGCTAAACCGCGCTTCGAGCACTCCTATGCCCAATGCCAACCAGGTATGCTCCTTTTCCTCCTAGGCAGCTCTATATATAGCTAGCTTTTTACCTTCCTTCTTCGTATCTTTCTGATGTGGGATCCCTCCGTCAGTAGAGTTTAAATCCAACTCAAACTCTTCCCGTCCAATCCGCAAAATAAATACTCCATTGCTTGTCATGAGATTCGAACCCAGGCTCCCCTGTAGCATAATCTACGCTGCAAGCCACTTTACCAACTAGCTCCTTTTGTGTCTAAAACCATTCTCAATTAAATATAACCCTATGACAAAATTCTAGAGTCCATTTAAAAAGAAAACCAAAATGCAAAAGCCAAGACTTGAACCTTAGACCTCCTTCCTTCCTTGTGGCGTCACCTCCTTGTCTCTTATGTGGCGTCACTTTGCCACTACACCACACACTCCACTTGTGTTATTTTCCCCCACATTTTATTCTTAAAGCATACTGCTAACTCCTAGGGTTTTATTCACCCAAAACCAAAATTTTTCCTAAGGCCTAACTTGAACCCGGGACTTCATAGAAGCCCCCTAACCTTCCAAAATCACTCACCTACTAGATCCAAATTGCATTAAAGCCGTTCTCTTATTCCCAAAAATTTTAAACGCTCCTAAGCCTAAAGCCCAATGGGCCCAATCCTATGAGGCCTAACTTTGGGATGTTACAAATCTACCCTCTTTAAAGAAATTTCGTCCTCAAAATTTCCAACTATAGAAACAGTCGCACATCCTAACCTACAGCATTACACTCACGCTACGCACTCTGATTCTAAAATAGTAATACACTTTCTAACTTAAGCTTGGAACCTTTTCACACAACCAAATATATAATACAGAACTAAACGGATATTTAACACTCATATTTAAAAATTTTCCATTTAAACATTACATCCAAAACATACACAGAATAATTACAGTCATTATAGCATATAATAATAAGTAAGGGGACTTACAGATTTGGTGCTGGAGACTCGGGTGCCATACTTCCAATAAAGATACTTTATTTTTAAACCAAATTTCAAATAACTTTGAAAAAACATTTTTTTGAACGCATTCCACAGTCGAGTTTTGTAACCTAGGCTCTGATACCATAATTGTAACACCCCAAACTCGACCTAAAAGTTAGGCCCGAATCTGGCTCGTGACATTGAAGGAAGTTGAAAAGCTAAGCAATTGTTTAGAAAAGTTTTATCAGATTTTTGAACTCCGAGTTCGTTGTTTGATTGAGAAAAACGTTATTTACTAAATGAACGTTTAAAAGTTATTATTTTGAAAAACTGATCTGTTATGAAAGTTGAACTTGCATCATTGCGTAAACATGATATTTTAGAAAATGATTGCTAATGTTTTAAAAAAAAAACCCGTATTATAAGTTTAACAGTTATAAATGAAAACGTAGAAAAAATAAACCAATGGCCTTATTAAAAAATATTAACCCAAAATAAATATTCTAAAAGAAAAGGCAAAAATTGAAATTACTAAAGTTCACGAGCAGTATCTCCGATGTATAGCCACCCCCAAGTCCTCCACGGCTCCCAATCCTCAATCGCTAGGAATCACCTGAAACATTTAATAAAAAGAGGGGGTGAGTTTATGAAAACTCAGTGTGCACAACCCTCATCGGTAAGAACATGCATCACAACAATCCAGGCCGAAGCCCATTACAGTAACGGTGGCAATTGGGCCTTAGCCCAAAATAGCCTCGGTTGAGCCTTAACCCATATCATATGTCACAGCAGATCATGTATGCAATGCGATGCAAACCCAGCCCAACCTAATTTTCCATCCGCTACACACCACCCGTACCTGCCAATCACACCAATGGGGATTTCTACAATCAACCCTTACTGCTACACACCATCGATGACAGTCATGCTGCGTTAGCTGCTCATTGTCAGAATCGTGACATAGTCACCAGAACAAATTGTGGCAGAGCCACCAGAACACTTCCCCTTTAGTAACATAATCCCAATCCTATGCAAACATAATAATTTTAATGCACAGATACAACAGGTTTCGGCATGCATGTATAGAATGCTCTTATCGTATATCATGTCATCTCCTCATAACCATATATTTAATGTAATGGAAATCATTAACTTGATGCCTCGCCTTTACCCTCAAAGGGCAACTCACTAGCCATACCGAGGTTTGACATTTAACAGAATATAATATTACATTAGCACAACATTATAGATGGTGTGAGAAGTTACACACAATCACGCTAATCAGCCCCAAATGGTATAACGGTAATTTTACCTATCGAAGGTATTTCAGTAATTTACCTACCAAGGGTAATTCGGTAATTCTACTCATAACTAATCCATGTATGTAGTGCATCTCGAACATAATCAATCATACAATTAACACAGACAACATTAGTACTACCACGAGGGTACAACGGTCATTTTATTGTTTAGGGGTAAAACGATAATTTTGCAAACTGGGGTATTTCGTTAATTTTGCAAACCAGGGGTATTTCAGTAATTTTGCAAACCAGGGATATTTTGGTAATTTCACAAACTTGGGGTATTTCGATAACTTCGTAAATCGGGGGTATTTCGGTAATTTTGCAAACCAGGGGTATTTTTGTAATTTTGTAAACCAGGGGTATTTTGGTAATTTCACAAACCAGGGGTATTTCAAAAATTTTGCAAACCAGGGGTATTTCAGTAATTTTGCAAACCAAGGGTATTTTGATAATTTCGCAAACTAGGGGTATTTCGGTAATTTCACAAACCAAGGGTATTTCAGAAATTTCACAAACCAAGGGTATTAACGACCCAACAGAAGGTCCACTGTCGCCTCGAACGACACAAGTATTCTAAACAGAGATAATGATGCGAATCGGCCTAAGGTCTATTCTTGGCCCAAGTAGGCCCACACACTCTGTGGCCCATTTAGCCCAAACCTAGCCACATATATGAGATTCACATAGTCTAGTTCCCTATCTACTATTCAGTCATACAATTTACTCATATGGGCCCCTCGGCCCATTGGGCCCACTTGGCCCCTTTCAGGCCATCGTGGCACAACAGCCTAAACCCACAAGAACACTACTGATGGCCTCAACTATCGCGTTGAAACCCCACACGTAAGTTCGCGCGCTCGTGTGACTACTATCGCCATGTGACCGGCTTATCGGCATTTGCTGCTCTACAACTATAGTAGAGAGAGTACACACTTGATAGGAATCTGAAGCTGCTAAACCGCGCTCCGAGCACTCCTATGCCCAATGCCAACCAGGTATGCTCCTTCTCCTCCTAGGCAGCTTTATATATAGCTAGCTTCTTACCTTCCTTCTTCGTATCTTTTCGATGTGGGATCCCTCCGTCAGTAGAGTTTAAATCCAACTCAAACTCTTCCCGTCCAATCCGCAAAATAAATGCTCCCTTGCTTGTCATGAGTTTTGAACCCAGGCTCCCCTGTAGCATAATCTACGCTGCTAGCCACTTTACCAACTAGCTCCTTTTGTGTCTAAAACTATGCGCAACTAAATATAACCCTATGGCAAAATTCTAGAGTCCATTTAAAAAGAAAACCAAAATGCAAAAGCCAAGACTTGAACCTTGGACCTCCTTCCTTCCTTGTGGCGTCACCCCCTTATCTCTTATGTGGCGTCACTTTGCCACTACACCACACACTCCACTTGTGTCATTTTCCCCACATTTTATTCTTAAAGCCTACTACTAACTCTTAGGTTTTATTCACCCAAAACCAAAATTTTTCCTAAGGCCTAACTTGAACCCGAGACTTCATAGAAGCCCCGTAACCTTCCAAAATCACTCACCTACTAGACCCAACTTGCATTAAAACCGTTCTCTTATTCCCAAAAATTTTAAACGCTCTTACGTCTAAAGCCCAATGGGCCCAATCCTACTAGGCCCAACTTTGGGATGTTACATACCCTGTTGTCAAACATTTATGCACATAACTGCTTTTCCTTATTCTTGCATTAAAAGATATGCTACTACTAAATCTCATGCCAAAACCTTTGTATAAGTTCTGGATTCATCATCATTCCAGTTCTATTTCGAGGAAATCTCAACAATAGAAAACTTATGCAACCTGTATTTTACCATCTTGAAATAAACTAACCCGGAGCTTATTCGAAAATACCATTTGCTATCTCACTCCTGAACTCATCTGTTCTGAAAAGAAAACTTGCTCTTGACATTAATCTCACTGAAATTATGATATCACCGACTAGCCAACTCACATTGTTTAACATGAAGCTTTCCTTTAATCATCTGTACAATGACTACCATCTGTGAAGTATTACAATAACTATACCCACTATGGTAATAGTTCAAGTCGTTCCCACTATCTTAGTATCATAAGATGGTCTCATTCATGAAAATTTTCAGAAAGTACTCATCGATTTTCCCATATATCACTACAACCGTCTAATTCTCATGCAGGTACGAAAGAGATCGCCTCGGGATTACCAAACTGTCAACTCTTTTTCTCAATTCAGACTGAACTCGATACTAAAACTTTTAATTAGTAGTCCTTTCTATAGCTTTCAACTCAACCATCACAGTTTGAACATTTCGATGAACACATCCTTGTATCATGCTCCCTACTCACATGCACACAAAATTTTATTCTCTTTACTGATTCATACGCAAATATACACAGAACTTGAATCATGTCTCAAAACATTAATCTACTCCTTTCTCCATACTGAGAATCTATCTTAAGCACACTCTCATCTGAGTTTCTTTTACTGTGTTAGTCTAAAACCTTTACTAGCATCATATCTTACAACATTAATGATATCTCAATCTAATTTATCAACTCTATCTAGCTATTCAAAAACTCATCATACAACATGAAACTTATGGTTTCATTTCCTATACTAAAATCATCACGGGTTTCCTCCTCAAAGTACCCGTACAGGGTTACAAGGATATAAAGAAATGTCGACTGCAACTACTAAACCGATAATCTTTGGTCTAGATCCGCAATCAGCTAACATTCTCACACAATCTCGATTCATGAGATAAACAAATACATATCCAGTGAGAGGCAAAAGGCATTAACACTTAGTACTTAAGGAGATCATTATGACCCATACAACTATGGTTATCATAATTGAACACTCTCATCGTTCAAACATGGTTTCTTTAACCATTCCATCCTCAAGCTCCTTAACCATTCCTTTCATTAATAAGCATCAATTTAAGAAGATCTCGTTTAACATACATCTCAGGATTTTTACTCACTTGAGTCAAATAGCCTAGGCTAACTTTTTCTTTGCCCTTAACAATGCATAATCAATACAATCGTCAAATCATTTAGGCATACTCACTTACAACTGCCTCTATTAAGCACATATCATGCTACATTCTGTATTTATTTCTTGCGACTCATTTACGAGTGCCTATATTCATTCACATGTCCTTAGTACAATTCTTTTTTTTCTACTTCTAAACTCATCTATCTATCCCAAAGATCACTTAGGGATACTTAATAATGCATAGTCATCATCATTTATATAGATACCAAACCAATGTCACATCCCCAAGGTGGTCTTATATGAAGTTACCTTTAAATGCCAATGCCATAACCCAAATAAAGTCTTATATAGACTTTCACATCAAGTATCAATGCCATATTCTGAATATGGTCTTACACGATTCTCATGTTCATTAACAGTGCCATATGACAAATATGGTCTTTTACAAAATCATAGCTTGGTGCCGAGGCCATGCTTCGAACATAGTCTTATACGGGACCTTATCTAATTCATATTTCAATGATAGCCTTTTTATTCTAGTCCTCTAGGACTTCAGCCTCATGTTCAACAATAATTTCTCTACCTAGTAGAGTATCATGTACCAATGTGACACAAATCATTTTCAAAATGCTAACATAAATACTGCATTAATCACATACTAACTTACTCAATTTGACTCTCATAACATCTCATCATAATTCAGCAGTGGTAAGGAGGGTGAGATCATAGAGCCCCTTAACTTGACTCTCGTGACTACACGTATGTGATTTACTATTCATCGTCAATAAAATATCATCGTAGTCATTCAACTCATCTCAAGTGAGTTTTCACATTTATCACGCTACAATTGTTTCTATCACAAATACATTAGAATAATGTCTTCACTTACTCAGGTTCTACATTACTGCATACTTGAGTACTCAACATTTAACTCTACTTTTTTTTACCATCACTTATCAATTAAAGAATGTCTTATGAATTTGAGTACATCGTTTACCTGATTGCCATAGTCCAACTATGGTCTTACTCATATCACTACATCATGGTCCAGCTATTTCTTTACATGTCATCATGATGCCATAGCCTCGCTATGGTCTTACACAAAATCTCGTACCAATACCAATGTCATACCCTTGGTATGGTCTCATATGGAACTCATGTCGATGCCGATGCCATATCCCAGATGTGGTCTTACACTGGCTCTCATATCGTGGCCGATGCCATGTTCCAAACATGGTCTTACACTGGCACTCTCATTGCCATGGTCCAACCATGGTCTTATTCATCTTTTCATCGTTGAACATTCGTACTCATCTCCTGCATTCTGCTTAGTCAAACTTCCAAATTTTAGCTTTCATACCACAATATGGGTGGTTTCTTGCTCTTACTGCTTCTCACATACCTCAAGATGCTTACTATTCTCATGTATGTAAGGTAAACAAGGTACCTGTAACACTTGACCACAAAAATTAGTATGGTTTACTAATATAAGCATAATCTCAGCATCATCATTCATAACATGAATTATACTTGTTAGTCAGTCTTAACTAGCATGACATAATATCAACTTTACTACTACCTTTCTTGCTATCTCATTTTAACTTTACTCATTTGCCCGATGAATTTCTGTGAATTACCGAGGATACTAAATCTCTTGCCATGAACTTGATGCCAAAGCCATACTCTAGGCATGGACTTACATGAAAGGTCTCTTCTTGAATCAATGCCAAGCTTGCCTTGATCTTACATGAAATATCTATTCAATGCCAAGCTTGCCTTGGACTTATATGAAAGATCTCTTCTTGAATCAGTGCCAAGCTTGCCTTGGTCTTACATGAAATATCTATTCAATGCCAAGCTTGCCTTGGACTTACATGAAAGATCTCTTCTTGAATCAATGCCAAGCTTGCCTTGGTCTTACATGAAATATCTATTCAATGCCAAGCTTGCCTTGGACTTACATGAAAGATCTCTTCTTGAATCAATGCCAAGCTTGCCTTGGTCTTACATGAAATATCTGTTCAATGCCAAGCTTGACTTGGACTTACATGAAATATCTATTCAATGCCAAGCTTGCCTTGGACTTACATGAAAGATCTCTTCTTGAATCAATGCCAAGCTTGCCTTGGTCTTACATGAAATATCTGTTCAATGCCAAGCTTGCCTTGGACTTACATGAAAGATCTCTTCTTGTCTCATGTGATGGATCGAGTATCCTGGGCAATTCTTATTCAATCGGGACTTGCTCATAATTAATCTCATTGATTTCTTTATTCAGTGAAACATTAAACATTTCATAATGACAATGTACATTATACTAAGCAATTTAATGATAGAAATCATAAAGCTTAGAAATCATACAACTTACTGAATTTAACTCGAGTGAGATTCTCACTTTCTTAATAAAATAAATTTGTTAAGGCCGGGAGACATCGCACTATCACGATCCACAAATGGCATGTATAGCTAGACTCTTACTCTCGCTAGGTTAGTCTTCGAACTGACTAAACCATAGCTTTAATACCACTAAATGTAACACCCCGTACCCAAGTTCGATGCTAAGACTGGATGCGAGACATTACCATGCTTGAACTCACTTAATTAAGTACTTACTGGCTATAAAATTTCGTTTCGATTTAAAACCTTTCTTTCTTGGTCTAGACATAAGTATCATGGTCATACGAGGCCTTAAACACTTGTTCAGACTTTCGAAACTTATTGAAAATCCTCTCACAAAATCAGAGGTTACACGCCTGTGTGGTTTGGGGCATGCCAATGCACCCCAAAACACGCCCATGTTTCCCATCCGTGGGGAGCTACAGACTTATTTGACACGGCCTTGACACGCCGTGTCCTCCAACCGTGTGAAGCTACTGACTTATTTGACACGGCCTGAGCACACGCCCATGCCCAAGCCGTGGGTCTTACACGGCTCATGCACACGGTCGTGTCATTCACCCGTGGCCTATTCTAACAAGTAATCATAAGGTGTAGGGTTCACACGGCCCGACACGCCCGTATGTCTAACCATGTGGACACTTAGAGGCTATATACCAAGCCCTTTTCCATCCTACATTTCATACGTTAATATACTAATTCAATAAAGTCTCAAATCAACGACTAAAACACATGAATTTATACATTTGATTCATGAAAATAAAGTGTTACTATCAGAAAATTACGACAACTTAGCCATCATCAACGACTATACACAGTTAAACTACAAACCCTTTTTGGCCAACATAGTTTGGCACTTTAACAATAACTTAATCAACCTTAAATTCTAGTCCTATACATGCCATGACTCATAAGGACTTGATACCTCAAATCGAATGTCTGCTCGATAGTGTGAAAACATCTCCAGCGGCCTCCAACCCGTATTAGTCCACATAATCTCTAAGAGATGAAAAAAGGAAAGGAGTATGCACTAATGCTTAATAAGTTCATCTACATAATCTGGCAAATATTAATATTCATTAAATCTAAATAACCACAAGAGATTATACTGGTTCATTCCCATTAACTCAAGGTTGCTTACTCAACCACTTTAGAAGCTTACTCATTTTATCTCTTACCGTGCCACGAGCTAATTGCTCGTTTACAAAAGAATCCATTCCTGCACTGATTATCATGTAATCATATAAAACATCACATCAAATCTTTTTAATAAACTACTCATCTTTCGGTAGTTTCGCACTTAGCCCACCATTATCATACATTCATAAATAGTCATCCACATGTAATACTTTAATTC
This sequence comes from Gossypium rotundifolium, assembly GCA_025506655.1. Classification (NCBI taxonomy): domain Eukaryota; kingdom Viridiplantae; phylum Streptophyta; class Magnoliopsida; order Malvales; family Malvaceae; genus Gossypium; species Gossypium rotundifolium. The sequence continues at coordinate 93,697,079 of CP106724.1, read as the reverse complement.
AATTGTTCATCTGAGAACACCCTCTCATTACTACTCTTGCTTAACTTTTCCATGATATTTATTCGCATTCCCACAATATATCAATACATATAACTCATGCAATAAAGTGCATTAATTTCTCACATCCCAATAGGAGTTCATCATATATATATAAATTGAAATCGTCTCAATTCAATTCTAATACATACTTGTGCCTTTCGTAGCTCAACCGCATACTTTCTTTACTTCAACATATACTCTGAAATACTCAAGTTATAAAATAACTCTCTTGAGTCTCATACTCATGAAATCACATAGAAATCATACCCCGATAAGGTCTTACTTGAATTAACATATCGATGCCATGTCCTTGACACAGTCTTATACGAATCCTTACATCGAGGCCATAATCCAATATGGTCTTATACGAGACTTTAACTATCATCTCAGCATTCTTCATGCATTTCATCCAAGGGTATTTCATACATCCATATAGTGAATATACATTCCATACAACATCAGAATACTTACATGAACTCATACATAATTTCAATAATTGCATGTGAACTTACCTCATTGTCGAAATAGCCGAAAATGACTATTAGCCCACATTTCTCTTTTCATCCGTTTTAGGTCCGAAACTCGCTTTACTTAATCTAGGACAATGAAATTTACTGATTTATTCATTTAATAACCATAAAAATACCTTAATCTACAATTTAGGCAAAATGACTATTTTGCCCCTACACTTTGGCAAAATTACGATTTTGCCCCTAGGCTCGTAAATAAATTTTCATCACATTTTCTTGTTAATCATGCCTAGCTGAACATTTAATCCTCTTACATCTATCCACAATTCCAACTATTTCATGCCTTAATGAACAATTTACAACTTTTGCATTTTAGTCCCGAATAGGTGTTTTCATGGCAACACCTTTCACAAAAGTTGTTTCTCATCTTTCTAACATTCAATTCCTTCCATAAAAACTCAGTAATCAGTAATAAATCTCTCATGGCAAGTCCCTAGACTTTCTACCATATTGCAAATTAATCCCCCATTAGCTAGCTTAAGCTTTGGGGACTCTAAAAATGCAATTTTCATCAAGAAAAAGCACCAGAAGGACTTACTTGAAGAGAAAATAAGATGCTGAAATTTAAAGCTCCCAAAGCCCTTTATTGCTGATATTTTTGGTAGAGAAGGAGAATAAATGAAAAAGATGATAGCTTTTTATTATATCATCTTATTTTATTTATTTTCCCAACTAATACCACTAACTTTTTAACATAATAAATGCTCTTGTCCCCTATGCTTTAGTATGGCCGGCCAACTCACTTAAATAAGGGCAATTTGCACATTTGGGACCTCCAACTTATAATTCATAGCTATTTGGCACCTTTAGCAAATAAAATAGAACTTTCTCACTTTATGCAATTTAGTCCTTTTTCACAATTTAGCTAGAAATTGCTAAAATTAAGCCACCAAAATTTTTATGCACCCTTATAATCATGTTATAACACATAACATAACATGAAAATAATTTTCTATAACCTTGATTTTGTGATTTCGAGATCACTGTTTTGACTAGCCCCTAAATCGGGCTGTTATATTTTAACTTCTATACCACACTATCAGACAACAAAACTTACTCAATAAAGTTCTGAGTTAAAACTTACGTAATAAGCCCCAATTAAACGCTGCATACGTGTAAGTCTATCTTAGAAGAGTCACTCTATAACTCTTCTTCGACAAGGTGGGGGACAAATTGTCATAGAAGTTATCATAACCCGACCAAAAATTTGACCTGCCCTGTGACTCAGAATCCAACCCGAAAAAGCCCCTTTATATGCACTTCTAATGACCCTCTTTAAGGCAGTTGATTCTCTCCAAATTCTCGACTACTTCTTCTATCTCCTCTAAACACCTATATCAGAAGGAAGATTGTAACACCCCTTACCTGTGTTCGATGCAGGACCAGAGGACGAGGCATTACCGGACAATAACACAGACATTCATGCAAATATCGGGACATAAAATTTCTTTCAATTTAAAAATTTTCATATTCAATCATAAAGTCCCTAAAATTGGCCTACGAGGCCCAAAACATACTTTAGGAACGGTCCGGGGCCAAACTGAGAACTTTAGAATAATTTAGAAAATTTACATAAAAATTGGGCACACGCCCGTGTAGGCAGGCCATATGGTCGTACTTGCCCATGTCCCCAGCCCGTGTAGATTTATTATTTATTTTGAACCTATAGGGGTTTTCACACGGCCAAGCACATGCCCGTGTCCTAGGCCGTGTCCTTCACACGACCGAGACACACGCCCGTGTCTCTGCCCGTGTGACAAAACCTGGGTATTATGTTTATGACGTCAGCACACATTTTAGGTCATACGGCCAAGGCACACGCCTGTGTGTTAGCCTGTGTGACGAACTTGATTTTTCGAAAATTAGGTGCAGGGGACACACGGCCAGGATACACGTCCATGAGGCAGACCGTGTGTCACACACGGCCTAGACACAAGCCCGTGTGTCTACCCTTATGGACAATTATAAGGCTATTTACCAAGCCTTGTGCCACCCTAAAAAAACATCCTCACTTATACCATTTCCAACCAAACTTAACATGCTATTATTAGACACCTATTTGTCCATATTAAGAGCATTCATGCACCATTTAATAACCATACTCATCAAGTTTAACCACACTTATACTTAGCCATCATACATGCACCTACACAACCATTCAAATGTCACACTTCCCACACTTCAATTTCATGCTATCATTCATTCTCACTTAGGCAAGCAAACTCATTCATGAAAGGCCTCATCATAGACTTATAACACAATCAATATTAGCCACGTCATATGGCTTTATACAAAATGATATATCAAATGACATAGACCACATTCTTGGACAAACAATTATGATGTACACCCCTAACCCGTATTTGTCACCGGATAAGAGTTACGAGGCATTACTTAACAACAGTACAGTTCAAACTTTCATATAATCACAAATGCCACTTAAACTTATCTTTTAAAAGTTATACTTTTAATATTCATATCTATCATATAATTATGTTATATGTTTTAATAAAATAACTACAAATGAACATTTAAAAGATCATACCATAACCGAATATGCAAATAATATACGAACATGATTTACGATCAACTATAAATAACATTCACTTTGACATTTAATAACATAGTCATAAAATACTTATCACTTATCAATGACCAATTCAACAAATATATATATATATATATATATATATTTATATACCTAATGCCACATATACATACAAAGTTCCCATTAATAAATTATTCACAACAAGTTTATTAAATCTTTAAACTAACATACTAAAAGCTCAAATTAAGCAAAACAATCAAACCATTCCCAAGCATATATTGACTTTCACTACATTTTATATATTCATAGCATATAATAATGAAGCTAATATAAACATATATCCATACTTAGCATTACCATATGTAATTATAAAAGTTTAGCCATTTTTGCATGGCTTTTATACATACAATTCAAAAGAAGACAGCCATTAATATTTACAGCCTATACATGCCATAATTTGAGTTTAATATTTATATACCAAAGACAGTCGATAGTGTAGTGATCTTTACTAACGATCCCCGAGCCTGTAACTGGAATCCAAAATCTATAAAATAGAATAAACATAACATATAAAGTAAGCTATCATAGCTTAGTAAGTCTTAAGCAAACAAAATAATTCAAATGAACATTCAAACAATTTAAACCACTCACTTTATGTCATTAACATGATAATATAGCACAAACAAACTATCATGGCCGAATGCTAATATTCTTCTATAGCATAACATTATTCATTTGTCAATCCCGAAATATCACTATCTTACTTGAATTTACAAACTTACCAATTTGGCAAAAGGTTTAAGATACAAAATATCATCTCTTAATAACCTACTCATATTGCCAAATACACATAGTTCAATATGTTTCCATATACAACCGAATATGTAAATACGATGTATCAATATATATACATGTATAACCGAACATATAAATACCAAATACATATTTATCATATATAACGAATATATAAATTCATTAAACATCACATGTATCCCAAGATTGATTTAATATAACATCACATGTATTCAAGTATATAATATCAATACAATATCATTTTATCCACATACCTAAGAGGCCGAATATACAAGAGTATTTTGTCAACTTACTTACTCAATAAGCACATAATTACGAGGCCTAAAATGTAACATCCTCGATTAGGGGTTATGCGTTCGTGCGTAATTCATGAGATAGTGGGATCAGTGGGTGTGTTGGATATGTTCTGAAGAGTTTCAAGAACCCTAAGATGAAAGGAAATATAAGGAAATGTAAGGAAATGTAAAGAAATGAAAGGAAATGAAAGGAAATGCATGAAAATGGAAATGAAAATGAAAATGGAAATGGAAATGGACATTTTCGGAAACTTAGACATTTTTGGAAACTTAGACATTTTTGGAAACTTAGACATTTTTGGAAACTTAGACATTTTTGGAAACTTAGACATTTTTGGAAACCTAAACATTTAGGAAACTTGAACATTTAGGAAACTTGAACATTTAGGAAACTTGAACATTTTGGAAACTTGAACATTTGGAAACCTAGACATTTTGGGAAACTTGAACATTTTGGAAACACGGAAAATCTGAGCAGCTTGAAAATTTTAGGAAACTTAAAATTGACCCGGAATGTCAATTTTAGAGCCCAAAGGGAACTTAGGGCCAAGTGACCCTAAAGATATAAAGTACATGAAATTTGACCCAATAACGGGCTTGGAAATGTGGCTGAAGATGCCACATAAGGCCTTAGGAAATGGCCCACATGCAAAAGGTTTTGGGCTGAGTTGAGACATCCAGAAGCAAATAATGAAGGCCTTATTTTGCTTCCAAGGCTAGGAGGTGGGACGGCACAAGCATGTTGAATAAGAGGAGTTTACTTGATTAAAACTCGTTTAATTAAATGTTAAGTAAAGGAATTTCTTTTAATAAAATAAATAAGGAGAGAAAGGATGGATAAAGTACTTATAATTTAATTAAAGTGATAATTAAATGATAATATTATCACTTGTAAAGGAGTGGTGGCCAAGTCAAGGACTCTTGGCATATCAATTTCGATTAAAGAGGAAAATCAAGGCCATCCTCTCATCTTTCCAAGAGTGTGCAGAAATTTGCATAGCTTCCTCTCCTCTCTTTTGCAATTCTCCTTGAACAAAATACCATCTTCTTTCTTCTCTTTTCTCCTCCGTCTCTACCATCAAGGCCAAATCCTGTCGATTCTAAGTAAAGGAGAAGTCGGTTACAACATCAAAAGGGTAAGATCTAAGATCAATCAACTTATTCTTTTCTTTTTACCAAAATTGGATACTAACCCCTCCTCATGTTCATGGCGAATAGCATAAGGGATCTTCCGGGATTCGAAAGCGAGGTAAGTACATCAATGTACATTCGGCAAAGAGATCCCTTTCATAATCAAACAATAGATCTAATCTAACAAGTGATTTCGGCAGGAATTTGAAATAAAGATCAACTTCGGGATCTAAGGTAAGAAAGTCTATACATTAGGCCAAGGTTCATGTGGTTACCTAGACTAGATTCATAATTATTAGAAAGCGAAAACTAATTTTGTGAAGTTTTAAGGTTGGCGAACAACAAGTAAAGGAAAAGCGAAGTTTTTAGGGTTAATGTAAACACCAAATCGGCAAAGGTAAGTTTCTTTTACAAATCCTACTAGGATTTGGTTTTGTCAAAAAAAAAGGGTTTATTAATGTGTTCTAATTGATGGGCGAATATAGGGATTAGTAGATCTAAAAAATTAGATCGGGATTCTCGAGATATCAAGGAACCTATTAGCGAAAAAGGTGTGTACCTTACTATCCTTGATATATTTTGGTTAAATATTTCAATGTATGATATGAACAATATTATGAATGTGGCTAAGTACACATGTGACAAAAAGTACCAAGGTATCGTTTCCTACTTCGATAGGATTGTGATAAAAAAATGTTATCTTAATAACATGCGAATATATGAATATAAGCGTGAAATTAAATTATGCTATATAAATATATACATGTCTTGGGCCATTAGGATTTATGTGAAAGGGGAGAAGCAGTGTTGACTTGGTCTCACCAACGAAATATGTTGACTACGGTCACATTGCGAAATTTAGGTGTTGACTTGGTCTCACCAACGAAATATGTCGACTACGGTCACATTGCGAAATTTTGGTAACCGGTTACAATAGTGTCTAATGACACAGCGTGGAGAGTAGCGGATGGAGGAATCGACTTAGTAGTCCCCACGGTGTGCGAGGTTAGTCTGGGTGGAGAGTAGCGGATGGCTTATAGGTTTGGGTTGGGTTGCATCATGAATTCTATTATTATATGGACTTGATGATTTAAGCGTGAATGCAGAATTATTGATTGATAGTATGTGTGCACATTGAGTCTGTTGACTCACCCCATTGTGGGAATTATTTTTTTCAGGCGATGGCGGTGTGAATGAAGGCCGGTAGACCATGAGGAGGCCATGCATCACTTGAAGAATTTATTGAAATTTGGACATTAATTGATTTTAATACCTTTTTAATTTTATTTTGGGTTTATTTGATGTAATAAGGCCATAAGGCCCGATGGATTATTCTTTGTTTTACATTACTTTTAATATTTTGCTAAGATCTATTTTGGACACATTACCTCAAATTGGATTTACAAGATTAAATAAATGGGTTTACAACCTAAGCCCAACTCAAAACAATAGTTTTCTAAAATTTACAAAATTTCTCTAAATGTGAAAATGTTTGAAACCGGTTTACTTTAGGAACATACGGATCAGGTCCATTCTAGTGGTAGGGTGTGGGTGTTTCGATTTAATATCGAGCCAGTTTTAAACTCTCGGCACTGTGGGCTAAGGCCCAAAACGTTTTCAAAGCGAGCCAAATGATTATCTTTGAAAAAAAAAAATAAGCGAGTTTTTGGCATGGCCCTAAGTCTCAAACCCATGATCCACCGGGTAAGTACCCTAACTCATGAGTGATTTTGTGATTTATATAAGGGTAGAAAAGGCATGGAGCGTAGAATAGAATGATAGGAACTTGAACTTTAGGATTAGACTACTCAAACACAAACACATAAGACTTAATGTACTAAACCAACCTATGGCTAAGTCATTGAGCTAGTGGTGTGGTAACCCTTATACGCATGTCTAGGATTGGATCGGAAGAGCTTGGTATTTAAGCGGTCCTAGTGACTCACCTCCTCTTGGGAATCCTACAGTGCGTAGCCGGTTCACCATAACTCGGAGGGCTCGGTGGTGTGGTAACCTCTGACGCATGTCTAGGAATGGTTTCGGTGGGAGCTTGGTATTTAAGCGATCAGCGTGACTCACCTCCTCTCCACACGAATCCTGCACAGTGCGTAGCTTTAGTTCACCACGACCAAGAGGGCTCGGTCATAGGCTAAACATAATGACTAAAACCGAAAGGGAACTAGCCATGTTTTGAAAAAAAAAAGAGAACAAAACAACAAACCCTAGTTTTATTCAAACCCTTAAAACTTTTCTTTTAAATCGAGAAAATTATTTTTACAACATTTTACGAAAAAAAACTCTTGATCTGAAAATTACAAAAATGCCCTTAGGGTGAAATTACCAAAACGCCCTTGGTTTGTAAAATGTTCAACTACTCAACAACTTTACCAAAATTTCATGATTTCATAAACATTCAAATTTACCCTGATTTGTGAAAAATTACCAAAATACCCCTGAGGTCAAAAATTACCGAAATACCCCCGGTTTTAAAATTTTTTTTCCAAGTTACCCCTAGACTTTGGAAGTTTTCAAAATAATTCTTGACAAAAACATCAAGGAACCTTATTTTGACAAAATTACGAGAATGCCCCTGTAGGACAAAATTACAAAAATACCCCCGGGTAGTGGAAAATACCAACAAACAACAAAAACTACAACGTTTCTCTGAATGAACGGAAGTTCATATTTGTTTGATGGATGAATGGAGGAATGGAAAAGTGTGTGTTGTATGATACTGAAAGAACCACTCTTAAATTCTCTTTCATAAAACTTCTTGATAAACAAGTGGAACAATGACTAATACATAAAATTCCTTAATCAGATCCCGCGCTAGAAAATGAGCTCTAGAGGGCGTGGTCGTCATGATCGAGAAGAGGAAGGATGACCATGTCGGAACCTCTGTTAGGTCGGGTCAAGGGTCCGACAATGAGATCCACCGCCACCACCACCCCATTTGTTAATGTTGAGCGTGAGGCTCGGAGCGGGGAAGAGGCGTGTGTCATTTGATTCTGCGAGTTTTGGAAATGGTGGTAGGTCGGCGAAAATAGAAATCGAAAGTCGGTACTGGCGGCTCACGAGCTAATGGAGCGAAATGTTTGAGAGTATCAATGTGGCACCAGTCTGGTGAGTCTTGGTTGGAAGCAACAGGCGGATAATGGATGAGCTTGACTTGACTCGGAGGAGAAATTTGAAAGGATGGTGGCATTATTCTGCGATGAAGCGTATCAATGGTGGTTATTATTCGTGATGGTACCGTAGTGAAAATCGACACAGGAATTTGTTAAAGAGGCCTTTCGGAAGAAGTATGTGGGAACGGTATCTGGATGAAGCGGAGGAAGGCTTTTCTAGGATTAGTGCAAGGGAGTAAGTCCGTCATGGAATATGAGGCGGAATTTACGAGGTTGAGCCATTATGCTCGAGGGTAGTGGCAAGCCCGAACATGAACGTGTCAGTTTTGAGGGCCGGTGAGAGATGATTTAAGGCATTAATAGCACCGCATCGAGAGCGGGAATTCTACGCTTTGGTGGATAAGGCTAAAGTGGCCGAGGGAATTAAGGATTCCATCAAGCGAACAACGATCGAAATAAGTAGGAAGAGGTTTTGGATCATCGGGAATAAGAGGCCTAGGCTGATGGGCCAAAGGATCAACAAGCTTGTAACATCCTGAAATTAGGCCTAGTAGGATTGAGCCCAATGGGCCTTAGGCGTAGTAGCGTTTAAAATTTTTGGAGAATAGGAGATCGGCTTAAGTGCAAGTTGGACCTTTTAGATAAGTGATTTTGGAAGGTTAGGGGCTTCTATGAAGTCCGGGATCAAATATTAGCTTTGGGAAAATTTTAGTTTTAGGTGAAAAAACCTTGGAGGTTGGCGGGTAGGCCTTAAGAATAAAATGTGGAGGAAAATGACACAAGTGGAGTGTGTAGTGTAGTGGCAAAGTGACACCACAAGGAAGGAAGGAGGTCAAGGTTCTAGTTGTAGCGTTTGCATTCCTTTTAGATTATTTTATTAAATGAATTTAGACCTTGGCCATAGGGCTATATTTAATTAGCATGGTTTGAGGCACAAGGAGCTAGTTGGTAAAGTGGCTAACGATGTGGGTTATGTTATAAGGGAGCACAGGTTGAATCTCATGAGAAGCGAGGAGTATTTATTTTATGAGTGGACGGTAAGAGTTTCAGTTGAATTTAAACTCTCTTGACGAAGGATCCCATCGAAAAGATACAAGGAATGAAGGTGAAGAGCTAGCTATATAAAGAGCATGCAGGAGAAGGGTTAACATACCTTGGTGGGCGTTGAGCACAGGAGTGGTCATGGCAGATTTAGCACCGAGTCCTATCGGTGTGTAACTCTCTACTCTAGTTGTAGAGCGGCAAATCTTAGAAGTGCATCCACGGCAATAGTAACCACCACAGCGTCGGCCTGCGTGTAGGGCTTCAACGCGATAGTTGAGGCCATCAATAGTATTCTTGTGGGTTGAAATTTGTTTGAAGTGCGATGGTAGAAGTGGGCCTGATGGGCCGTGAGGCCCAAATGGAATAAATTGTATGATGATATAGTATATAGTGAACTAGACTAGGTGGAACTTATATCGTGGATAGATTTGTGTTAGGTGGGCCACACGGCGTGTGGGCGAATGGGTCGAAATCGGGTTTTAGGCCCAACGATCAGGTAAAGATCGAAAATGGCGGTTAAGTCGCTCAAGGCGACCTTGCACCTTTAGAAAGGCCATTCCATGTACAAAATTACGAAAATACCCTTGGTGGGTAAATTACGAAAATACCCTTGGTGGGTAAATTACGAAAATACCCTTGGTGGGTAAATTCTGAAAATACCCTTGGTGGGTAAATTGCGAAAATACCCTTGGTGGGTAAATTATGAAAATACCCTTGGTGGGTAAATTACGAAAATACCTTTGGTAGGTAAGTTACGAAAATACCCTTGGTGGGTAAATTACGAAAATACCCTTGGTGGGTAAATTCTGAAAATACCCTTGGTGGGTAAATTACAAAAATACCCTTGGTGGGTAAATTACAAAATACCCTTGGTGGGTAAATTCTGAAAATACCCTTGGTGGGTAGATTATGAAAATACCCTTGGTAGGTAAATTCTGAAAATACCCTTGGTAGGTAAAATTCTTGTTATACCTTAGAGGTTGGTTAACTTTGATTATTTTGTATATTATTATTACGATTATGATGGTAATTCGTTTCATCGTTATTTGATATATGTCTAGCATACATAACATAACGCATACACGAATTATTATGTCATATTGCATGGGTATGATGAGAGGAGGGAAGATTGATATTCGTATCGGCGGACACGGTGTTTTGGTAACACATTGTGACTACGGTCACGGAGGTTTGGTACCTCAGAGGTTTGGCACCTCATAGCGTCTAAATCCACGTGGCTTAGCACCACCGTGGGTTGGCCCCACTTTGAGATACTGGGATTGGCGCCGGTGATTTGGTATCACACGATGGGTTGGCCCCATCATTCGATTTGTGTCTTGGACACCGTGGTTTGGAACCACCGGTGATTTGGTATCACATTCGTGTCTTCGGACACGGAGGTTTGGCACCTCATAGCGACTTGTCCACGTGGTTAATTCCACCGTGGGTTGGCCCCACTTTTGAGATATGGGATAAATGCGCGGTGATTTGGTATCACACGATGGGTTGGCCCCATCACTTGATTTGTGACTTGGTCACCGGTGTTTTGGTAACACAATTGTGTCTTTGGACACCGTGGTTTAGCACCACCGGTGGTTTGGTACCACGGGGTAGAAAAGGAGTTATGGATGGCTAGGTTGGGTGCATTATGCATATGTATTGCTTTGTTATAAATTGTGTAAGTATGTGGCATTTACCGGAGAGGAATATGCATCGAGTCTTGGTGACTCACCTTCTCCCTTATATTTTCGGTGATTCGTGAGATCGCGGAAATGGAGTGGATGAACTCGAGGAGGCCATGCAATAAATTTGGGTTCTACGTGAACTTTGGTTTGAGAACTTTAATTTATTTAAATTTGGTTTTATATTTATTTAAGTTGTAATAAGGCCTCTTAAATTATGATTTTGGATTATATTTATGCTTTGAATATGTTTAAAATATGGTTTATAAATTTCTTGATTATGAGCATAAATTGAGCACAAAGTTTTCTAAACTACACAACGCGATGGTTTTAAAGCGTTACCATCGGGTAACATAAATCATTTGATAATTTTAACAACTTGAGTGTTTTCGATAATTTAAACGATTTTCAAATATTAAGTTTCTACATTCAAATGCAAATGGTTTTCAAAGTATTAAATTTGAGTTTTCTTAAAATGATATAAGCGTTTTCTAACCTATGATTTATTCATTTATTTTAAAGTTTTACGTAATTTCAAAGTAAATTATTAGTTTTAACTTATTATACACTTGATTTCTACAAATATAGAATTTCAAAGGGTTTTTCACAAAAATTTAATCGTTAACTCATTTTTCTTCAAAATATTTTCCTCGGTGACATACCGATTCTTGATGCGTGGCGTATTGACCGGGTTTGGGGTGTTACAAATTAGTATCGAGCCGGGTTTCAAAAACTTCATTGTGGGTTATGGGGTTCAAAAAGTTTGTTTGAAAATACATGTTGTTTGGAAGTATGGCACCTTGAGTCTCCGGCACCCAAATCAAGTAAGTTCCCTTATTTTATGTTTGTTAAGGCAATGTTATGGTGTATTTTTGGTATTTATTTTGTGTGTCTGGTTTGGATATAGAAATTGTATGTATAAATGTCGATTTGCTTTTGTGTTTAGTTATCTAGTTATGAGAAAGAAGTTTTGAGATTTGGTTTATTAGTGTTATTAGATCAGTCTTGTGACGTGGCGTAGTGTGGTAGGTTAGAAGTGTATTTGTTAGTTAGTTGGAAATTTTGAGGACGAAATTTCTTTAAGGAGGGTAGATTTGTAACATCCGAAATTAGGCCTAGTAGGATTGAGCCCAATGGGCCTTAGGCGTAGTAGCGTTTAAAATTTTTGGAGAATAGGAGATCGGCTTAAGTGCAAGTTGGACCTTTTAGATAAGTGATTTTGGAAGGTTAGGGGCTTCATGAAGTCCCGGATCAAATATTAGCTTTGGGAAAATTTTGGTTTTAGGTGAAAAAACCTTGGAGGTTGGCGGGTAGGCCTTAAGAATAAAATGTGGAGGAAAATGACACAAGTGGAGTGTGTAGTGTAGTGGCAAAGTGACACCACAAGGAAGGAAGGAGGTCGAGGTTCTAGTTGTAGCGTTTGCATTCCTTTTAGATTATTTTTATTAAATGAATTTAGACCTTGGCCATAGGGCTATATTTAATTGCGCATGGTTTGAGGCACAAGGAGCTAGTTGGTAAAGTGGCTAACAGTGTGGGTTATGTTATAAGGGAGCCTGGGTTGAATCTCATGAGAAGCGAGGAGTATTTATTTTAATGAGTGGACGGTAAGAGTTTGATTGAATTTAAACTCTCTTGTGAAGGATCCCACATCGAAAAGATACAAGGAATGAAGGTGAAGAGCTAGCTATATAAAGAGCATGCCGGAGAAGGGTTAACATACCTTGGTGGGCGTTGGGCACGAGGAGTGGTCGCAGCAGTTTAGCACCGAGTCCTGTCGGTGTGTAACTCTCTCTACTCTAGTTGTAAGCGGCAAATGCGAAGTGCGATCCACGGCAATAGTAACCCACCAGCGTCACGGCCTTGCGTGTAGGGCTTCAACGCGATAGTTGAGGCCATCAATAGTATTCTTGTGGGTTGAAATTTGTTTAATGCGATGGTAGAAGTGGGCCCAATGGGCCCGTAGGCCCAAATGGAATAAATTGTATGATGATATAGTATATAGTGAACTAGACTAGGTGGAACTTATATCGTGGATAGATTTGTGTTAGGTGGGCCACACGCGTGTGGGCAGAATGGGTCGAAATCGGTTTTAGGCCCAACCGGTCAGTAAAGATCGAAAATGGCGGTTGAGTCGCTCAAGGCGATAATTGCACCTTTAGAAAGGCCATTCCATGTACAAAATTACGAAAATACCCTTGGTGGGTAAATTACTTAAAATACCCTTGGTGGGTAAATTACGAAAATACCCTTGGTGGGTAAATTACGAAAATACCCTTGGTGGGTAAATTGTGAAAATACCCTTGGTGGGTAAATTATGAAAATACCCTTGGTGGGTAAATTACTGAAAATACCTTTGGTAGGTAAGTTCTGAAAATACCCTTGGTGGGTAAATTACGAAAATACCCTTGGTGGGTAAATTCTGAAAATACCCTTGGTGGGTAAATTACAAAATACCCTTGGTGGGTAAATTACAAAATACCCTTGGTGGGTAAATTACGAAAATACCCTTGGTGGGTAGATTATGAAAATACCCTTGGTAGGTAAATTTAAAATACCCTTGGTAGGTAAAATTCTTGTTATACCCTCAGAGGTTGGTTAACTTTGATTATTTTGTATATTATTATTCGATTATGATGGTAATTCGTTTCATACGTTATTTGATATATGTCTAGCATACATAACATAACGCATACACGAATTATTATGTCATATTGCATGGGTATGATGAGAGGAGGGGAAGATTGATATTCGTTATGTCGGCGGACACCGTTGTTTTGGTAACACATTGTGACTACGGTCACCGGAGGTTTGGTACCTCCAGGAGGTTTGGCACCTCATAGCGTCTCGTCCTCGTGGCTTAGCACCACCGTGGGTTGGCCCCACTTTGAGATCTGGGATTGGCGCCGGTGATTTGGTATCACACGATGGGTTGGCCCCATCATTCGATTTGTGTCTTGGACACGGTGGTTTGGAACCACCGGTGATTTGGTATCACATTCGTGTCTTCGGACACCAGAGGTTTGGCACCTCATAGCGACTTGTCCCTGTGGGTTAATTCCACCGTGGGTTGGCCCCACTTTTGAGATATGGGATCGTCTGCCAGTGATTTGGTATCACACGATGGGTTGGCCCCATCACTTGATTTGTGACTTCGGTCACCAGTGTTTTGGTAACACAATTGTGTCTTTGGACACCAGTGGTTTGGCACCACCAGTGGTTTGGTACCACACGGGGTAGAAAAGGAGTTATGGATGGCTAGGTTGGGTGCATTATGCATATGTATTGCTTTGTTATAAATTGTGTAAGTATGTGGCATTTACCCGGGAGAGGGAATATGCACTGAGTCTTGGTGACTCACCTTCTCCCCTTATATTTTCAGGTGATTCGTGAGATCACGGAAATGGAGCTGGATGAACTCGAGGAGGCCATGCAATAAATTTGGGTTCTACGTGAACTTTGGTTTGAGAACTTTAATTTATTTAAATTTGGTTTTATATTTATTTAAGTTGTAATAAGGCCTCTTAAATTATGATTTTGGATTATATTTATGCTTTGAATATGTTTAAAATATGGTTTATAAATTTCTTGATTATGAGCATAAATTGAGCACAAAGTTTTCTAAACTACACAAGCGATGGTTTTAAAGCGTTACCATCGGGTAACATAAATCATTTGATAATTTTAACAACTTGAGTGTTTTGATAATTTAAACGATTTTCAAATATTAAGTTTCTACATTCAAATGCAAATGGTTTTCAAAGTATTAAATTTGAGTTTTCTTAAAATGATATAAACGTTTTCTAACCTATGATTTATTCATTTATTTTAAAGTTTTACGTAATTTCAAAGTAAATTATTAGTTTTAACTTATTATACACTTGATTTCTACAAATATAGAATTTCAAAGGGTTTTTCACAAAAATTTAATCGTTAACTCATTTTTCTTCAAAATATTTTCCTCAATGACATACCGTTGATTAGTGGCGTATTGACCAGGGTTTGGGGTGTTACAAAGCTGGTACAAAGTGCGATTCATCCTTGTGAGTATTGTGGAAAGAGGCATCTAGGGAGTGTTGGAAAAAGATAGGAGCATGTTTTAGGTGTGGGTCCAAGGACCATATGTTTAGGGATTGTCCCAAACAATCGATGAGAGCCGTAATCGATAGTTCGAATGCTAGCTGAATCCAGAGAGGTGGACCACACCTCAGCGGGTCGTGGTTCGAGTAATGAGGTAATGGTTCCGCCAAGGTCGTGGAGCACCAAGCGGAGACGTTGAAGGTTCGAAGCAAGGCAGCCAAGATTAGTTTATGCGATACCGTCAGCGAGGATAGTGACGCGCTGCAGACGAGGCAACAAGTAAGTTTCTTATTTATGGATTATACTTCATTACTTTTCTCGCTATAAGATTAGTTCGATCTTATGTTGCTAATGAAGTATATGGAACCTTGATTGTGAACTTAGAGAATGTGCCTAGAAAGTAAGATAGTTCTATTAAGATCGAGTCTTGCACGTAAGCATAGTGTGGTGAGAAAGATTGTATGATTTGTCGTTAAGTAATTTTGAGGACGAAATTATTTTTAAGGGGTAGAAGCGTAACATCCTCGATTAGGGGTTATGCGTTCGTGCGTAATTCATGAGATAGTGGGATCAGTGGGTGTGTTGGATATGTTCTGAAGAGTTTCAAGAACCCTAAGATGAAAGGAAATATAAGGAAATGTAAGGAAATGTAAAGAAATGAAAGGAAATGAAAGGAAATGCATGAAAATGGAAATGAAAATGAAAATGGAAATGGAAATGGACATTTTCGGAAACTTAGACATTTTTGGAAACTTAGACATTTTTGGAAACTTAGACATTTTTGGAAACTTAGACATTTTTGGAAACTTAGACATTTTTGGAAACTTAGACATTTTTGGAAACCTAAACATTTAGGAAACTTGAACATTTAGGAAACTTGAACATTTAGGAAACTTGAACATTTTGGAAACCTAGACATTTTGGGAAACTTGAACATTTTGGAAACACAGGAAAATACTGAGTAGTAAAATTTTAGGAAACTTAAATTGACCCGAATGTCAATTTTAGAGCCCAAAGGGGAACTTAGGGCCAAGTGACCCTAAAGATATAAAGTACATGAAATTTGACCCAATAACGGGCTTGGAAATGTGGCCTGAAGATGCCACATAAGGCCTTAGGAAATGGCCCACATGCAAAAGGTTTTTGGGCCTGAGTTGAGACATCCAGGAAGCAAATAATGAAGGCCTTATTTTGCTTCCAAGGCTAGGAGGTGGGACGGCACAAGCATGTTGAATAAGAGGAGTTTTACTTCGATTAAAACTCGTTTAATTAAGTGTTAAGTAAAGGAATTTCTTTTAATAAAATAAATAAGGAGATAAAGGATGGATAAAGTACTTATAATTTAATTAAAGTGATAATTAAATGATAATATTATCACTTGTAAAGGAGTGGTGGCCAAGTCAAGGACTCTTGGCATATCAATTTCAGTTAAAAGAGGAAAATCAAGGCCATCCTCTCATCTTTCCAAGAGTGTGCGAAATTTGCATAGCTTCCTCTCCTCTCTTTTTCAATTCTCCTTGAACAAAATACCATCTTCTTTTCTTCTCTTTTCTCCTCGTCTCTACCATCAAGGCCAAATCCTGTCGATTCTAAGTAAAGGAGAAGTCAGTTACAACATCAAAAAGGGTAAGATCTAAGATCAATCAACTTCTATTCTTTTCTTTTACCAAAATTCGGATACTAACCCCTCCTCATGTTCATGGCCGAATAGCATAAGGGATTTTTCGGGATTCAAAAACGAGGTAAGTACATCAATGTACATTCGGCTAAGAGATCCCTTTCATAATCAAACAATAGATCTAATCTAACAAGTGATTTGGCAGAATTTGAAATAAAGATCAACCGGGATCTAAGGTAAGAAAGTCTATACATTCGCCAAGGTTCATGTGGTTACCTAGACTAGATTCATAATTATTAGAAAGCGAAAACTAATTTTTGTGAAGTTTTAAGGTTGGTAGAACAACAAGTAAAGGAAAACGAAGTTTTTGGGATTGTGTAAACACCAAATCGGCAAAGGTAAGTTTCTTTTACAAATCCTACTAGGATTTGGTTTTGTCAAAAAAAAGGGTTTATTAATGTGTTCTAATTGATGGGCCGAATATAGGGATTAGTAGATCTAAAAAATTAGATCGGGATTCTCGAGATATCAAGGAACCTATTAAGCGAAAAAGGTGTGTACCCTTACTATCCTTCGATATATTTTGGTTAAATATTTCAATGTATGATATGAACAATATTATGAATGTGGCTAAGTACCACACATGTGACAAAAAGTACCAAGGTACGTTTCCTACTTCTGATAGGATTGTGATAAAAAAAAAATGTTATCTTAATAACATGCGAATATATGAATATAAACATGAAATTAAATTATGCTATATAAATATATACATGTCTTGGGCCATTCGGGATTTATGTGAAAGGGGGAGAACAGGTGTTGACTTCGGTCTCACCAACGAAATATGTTGACTACGGTCACATTGCGAAATTTAGGTGTTGACTTGGTCTCACCAACTAAATATGTCGACTACGGTCACATTGCGAAATTTTGGTAACCGGTTACAATAGTGTCTAATGACACAACGTGGAGAGTAGCGGATGGAGGGTCGACTTAGTAGTCCCCACTGTGTGCAAAGTTGGTACGGGTGGAGAGTAGCGGATGGCTTATAGGTTTGGGTTGGGTTGCATCATGAATTCTATTATTATATGGACTTGATGATTTAAACGTGAATGCTGAATTATTGATTGATAGTATTGTGTGCACATTGAGTCATTGACTCACCCCATTGTGGGAATTATTTTTTCAGGCGATGAGCGTTGTGGACCGTAGGTAGACCATGAGGAGGCCATGCATCACTTGAAGAATTTATTCGAAATTTGGACATTAATTGATTTTAATACCTTTTTAATTTTATTTTGGGTTTATTTGATGTAATAAGGCCATAAGGCCCGATGGATTATTCTTTGTTTTTACATTACTTTTAATATTTTGCTAAGATCTATTTTGGACACATTACCTCAAATTGGATTTACAAGATTAAATAAATGGGTTTACAACCTAAGCCCAACTCAAAACAATAGTTTTTCTAAAAATTTACAAAATTTCTCTAAGTAACGAAAATGTTTGAAACCGGTTTACTTTAGGAACATACCAGATCCGGTCCATTCTCGTGGGCCGGGTGTGGGGTGTTTCATAAAAAATATAATTTGAAAAATAGATCACCGGTATAAAACTTGCTAGGCATAAGCCTGAATCACACACTGGCACTAGGCTTGCTAGACCTGAGGTCAGATATTCAATCACCGGCAATATGCCTGCTAGGCACAAAGCCCGATTAAGTTCACCAACCCAAGGCTTGCTAGGCTCATAGCCTGAATAACGATACTTTTAAGCTGTCTCACAAACATATTTCATAAATCGAACCCTTTTATACACTTTATAATCTTTGTACGAACATTTAAATATCATATCTTAATCGAACAAACTTAAACACATTAAATTATAGGTTTATTCACATTCGGCTATTCATTATTGATTCCACAATTTCCAAAACAACAAATTTCTAAGTTGCATGCATAACTTACAATGTTTTATTGCTTAAAGACTTACCTCGGATATCGACGGACGACAAAAATCGACTATTCAACTATTTTCGCTTTTCCCCGATCCAAGTCCGATTCCTTTGGTTCTTGATCTAAAAATTTTCAAATTAAGCTCATTCAAACATATTTTCATTCAATTCAATCCAAAAACACATAAATGGGAAAATTACTATTTTGCCCCTAACATTTCACACTCTTAACAATTTAGTCCTATTTGCACAAAATACACAAAATTTGACTATACACCTTAAAGGCCGAATGTTCCTAGTCCTCATACAAGTCCATGCATTTCATTTATTTCACATTTTAGTCCCTCAAAAATTTATTTTTGCAATTTAGTCCAACATACTCAATTTCATCAAAAATTCAAAGACAAAACTTGTTAATCTAACTCATATATATCATATTTCACCATTAAACAACATAAACAACAAACTATCATCAATGGCTCAACTCAAAATAATTATCAAAATAAAAAATTAAAACATGGGTCTTGAAGATTTCTAAGCAACGATCTCAAAAACGTAAAAATTATCAAAAACAGAACAAAAACAAACCTTTAATCAAGCTTGAAAGTGCCGAACTTAAGCTTATTTTCTTTCTTCTCCCTAGTTCAACTTTTGGCCAAGCTCAACAAAGATGATAACATCTTTTTTTAATTATTATAACATATATTATGTTTTTACTAAATTACTTAATTAACCTTTAAAACAAAATAATGTTAACATATAAATTAAGGGTATTGGTGACTTTAGCCGTCCACTACCTTTGAAAATGGGCTATTTTCCCTTTAAGGACTCCCTATTAAAAAGCCACTATCAACTAAGCACTTTACACTATAGTTTGTAACTTTTACATTTTAAGCGATTAAGTCCTTTTATTAAATCGAACACCTAAACGACAAAATTAAGTCACTAAAATTTAACACCAATAAATTCACACATAAAAAATGCATAAAATAATTTTAAAATATTTTTAGACTCAGATTTGTGGTCCCAAAATCACTATTCCGTTTAGGGTCAAAAATCGGACTGTTACAACTCTCCTCCCTTAGGGATTTTCATCCTCGAAAATCTTACATGTGAATAGGTTTGGATAACGTTCTTTCCTTGTATCCTCTGACTCCCAAGTTGCCTCTTCAACTCCGTGCTTTTGCCACAGTACTTTAACTAACAAAATTTTCTTATTTCTCAATTCTTTTATCTCACGAGCCAAAATACAAATCGGTTCCTCTTCATATGTCATATCAGGCTAAATCTCAACTTCTGTTGGACAAATCACATGTGAAGGATCAGATCGATATCTACGAAGCATCAAAACATGAAAGACATTATGGATCTTTTCTAGCTCAGGTGGTAATTGCAATCTATAAGCAACAGCCCGATACGCTCTGTGATTTTGTACGGTCCAATGAATCTCGGACTCAACTTGCCTTTATGACCGAATCTGAGTACCTTCTTCCACAGTGAAACTTTCAAAAACACTTGATCTCCGATCTGAAACTCAATATCTTTACGCTTCAAATCTGTATATGAATTTTGATGATCTGATGCGGCTTTCAAACTATTACAGATCACCACCACTTTCTATTCAGTTTCTTTAATCAAATCAACCCCGTGTATCTTATTTTCACTGAGCTCGGTCCAGTACAATGGTGTACGATATTTACGACCATACAAAGCCTCATAGGGTGCCATCTTGATACTAGATTGAAAGCTATTATTGTAAGAAAATTCAATCAGAGGTAAGTATTGTTCCCACGTACCTTCGAACTCAAGGATGCAACATCTTAACATATCCTCAAGTATCTGAATGATCCGTTCAGACTGACCATTTGTTTGCGGATGAAAAGCCGTGCTAAAATGCAGTTTCGTACCTAGAGCATCTTGCAACTTCTTCCAAAACTATGATGTAAATATCGAGTCTCTATCTGAAACAATAGAAATAGGCACACCATGTAATCTCACAATTTGTGATACATACAATTCATCAAGCTTATCGAGTGAATAATCTGTACGAACTGGAACAAAGTGAGCTGATTTGGTCAATCTATCCACTATAACTCAGATTGCATCTTTCTTGCTTGGTGTCATAGGTAAACTGGATACAAAATCCATAGTGATTTTGTCCCATTTTCATTCAGGTATCATGATCGGCTGAAGTAACCCAGAAGGTACCTGATGCTCAGCTTTTACTTGTTGACAAACTAAGCATTTCGAAACAAATTTAAATATGTCTCATTTCATACAAGGCCACCAATAGTACTGTTTCAAAACATTATACATTTTCGTGTTACCCAGATGAACAGATAATCGGCTGCTATGAGCTTCATTCAATATCATCTTAATCAACTCTGAATTTCTTGGAACACATATTCGATCTTTGAATTTCAAGCAATCATTCTCATCAATTCGAAACTCTGATTCAACATTATTTTCGCACTGAGCTCATTTTGCCAACAAATCTTTATCAACTTTTTGGGCATTGCCAATTTGTTGAACAAACAACGGTCTTGCTTTTAATTCAGTTACTATCGAACCATCATTAGACATAACCATATGCGCATTCGTTGCACGTAAAGAAAATAATGAATTTCGACTTAAAGCATCCGCAACAACATTTGATTTTTCCGGATGATAGTCAATCACTAGCTCGTAGTCTTTCAATAGCTCTAACCATTGATGTTGTCTTAAATTCAAATCTTTCTGAGTCATCAAATACTTCAGGCTTTTGTGATCTGAATAAACATGACATTTCTCACCAAACAAATAATGACGTCATATCTTTAACGCAAACACAATGGCTGCTATCTCCAAATCATGTGTCGGATAATTTTTTTTGTGTGGCTTCAACTGTCTCGAGGCATAAGCTATGACTTTGCCTTCCTGCATCAAAACACAACCCAGACCATTCAAAGAGGCATCACTATAAATAACAAATTCTTTACCCGATTCAGGTCGGACTAACACTGGAGCTTCGGTCAAATGAGCTTTCATCTGATCAAAACTTTTCTGACACTTTTCTGACCACTCGAACTTAACATCTTTCTGTAACAGCTTTGTTAAAGGTGTAGCAATCATAGAAAAGCCTTTCACAAATTATCTGTAGTAACCAGCGAGCTCTAGAAAGCTTCAAACTTCAGAAAAATTTTTGGTGGTTTCTAGTCAAGTATAGCCGATATTTTATTCGGATCAACCCGAATACCTAATGCTGAAACAACATGGCCTAGAAAACTGACTTCACATAACCAGAACTCACACTTACTAAACTTGCATACAACTGTTTATCTCGCAAAGTTTGTAGTATAAGTCTCAGATGCTCAACATGCTCGGTTTCATCTCTGGAGTATATCAAAATATCATCTATAAACACTACCACAAACCGATCCAAATACTGTCTAAAAATCTGATTCATCAGATCCATAAAAATAGCAGGTGCATTAGTAAGTCCGAAAGGCATAACCAAAAACTCATAGTGTCCGTACCTCGTTCGAAAAGCAGTCTTTGGCACATTAGAATCTCTGACTCGCAACTGATAATAACCCGACCTCAAATATATCTTTGAAAACACTGAAACCCCTTTCAACTGATCAAACAAGTCATCAATCCGTGGCAATGGGTATTTATTCTTTATAGTCACCTTATTTAGCTGTCGGTAATAAATACACATTCAGATATTTCCATCTTTCTTTTTCACAAATAGAACTGGCGCACCCTAAGGAGAGAAACTCGGTCGTGCAAAACCCTTATCTGTTAACTCTTGCAACTGTGCTTTCAGCTCTTTTAATTCAGTAGGTGCCATTCGATACAGAGCTATCGAAATCAGAGTCGTTCTTGGGAGCCGTTCCCAGAACTAACTCAATACCAAATTCTACTTTTCGAATAGGTGGCAAACCTAGTAATTCTTCAGGAAATACATCCGGATACTCGCACACAACTGGTACAGATTCAATCTTCTTTTCAGTCACTTTACTATCAAGCACATAAGCAAAGTAAGCTTCATAACCTTTCCTTACATACTTCTGAGCTAACATCGAAGATATTACTGCTGGTAACCCATTCAGATCATTAGATTCAATCCGAATAATTTTACTGTTCTACATCTCAAATTAATGGTCTTTCTTTTGCAATTAACAACGGCATCGTGCAAAGTCAATCAGTCCATACCCAAAATTATATCAAATTCGTCAAAAGGCAACAACATCAAATCGGCTGGGAAACATGAATATCGAATCATCAACGGACAATTTTTACACACTTTGTCAACGAACACACACCGGCCCAAGGGGTTTGATACTCGAATCACAAACTCAGTAAGCTTAACAGGCAGAGTCTTACTGGATACTAGTTTCACACACATAAGAATGAGTCAAACCAGGATCAATCAACAGAATAACACTGGTATCATAAAGAGTGAAAGTATCGATAATAACATCTAGGGAAGAAGCATCCTCACGAGCGCGTATAGCATATGCTCTAGTAGGTGCACGAGCCTCAGATCGAATCGTCGAATCTTTTGTTCCCCTCTGACTGCCACCTACATTACCCAAATGCCTGGGTGGTCTACCTCGCTCTGACATGTTGCTCGGTCTCATATTCTGAACAGTGTTTTGCTCGTCTAACATCAGGCACTCCCGAATAAAATGATCCATCGATCCACATTTAAAACATGACCGATCATGTAATCTACAACTTCCAAAATGCCATTTACCAC
This sequence comes from Gossypium rotundifolium, assembly GCA_025506655.1. Classification (NCBI taxonomy): domain Eukaryota; kingdom Viridiplantae; phylum Streptophyta; class Magnoliopsida; order Malvales; family Malvaceae; genus Gossypium; species Gossypium rotundifolium. The sequence continues at coordinate 93,673,472 of CP106724.1, read as the reverse complement.
AGTGCTTGCACTCAACCCTGTTCTGCTGAACATTACCAACACTGGCGATCGATGTAGCTCGTGAACCCACAGGACGTCGGTCTCGGTCTCGTCTAGAAAAGTCTATAGTAGCTTTATGTCGACTAGAATCATCTCTGAACTTCTTTGATACTGAGTGAAAGTTCTTACTCGATGATCTTTTACGGAAGTCTCTGGCTTCAAAATCAGCTTTTCTTTTCTCTTTTCCAAGCTCTTCGGCTTTACAGGCTTGCTCAACAAGTACCACGAACTCTTTAATCTCAAGTATGCTGACCAGTAATTTAATGTCTTCATTCAAACCATCTTCAAATCTTTTACACATGATAGCTTCGGTTGAAACACATTCACGAGCATATCGGCTTAATCTCACAAATTTTCGTTCATACTTAGTTACGGTCATACGACCCTGCTTCAATTCTAGAAATTCTTGGCGCTTTTGATCGATGAATCTCTAGCTGATATATTTCTTACGGAACTCAGTTTGGAAGAATTCTCAGGTCACTTTCTCTTTCGGAACCACCGATACTAGTGTATTCCACCAGTGATATGCGGTGTCTCGTAATAAGGATATAGCATATTTTAAGCATTCATCTGGAGTACAAAATAGCTCGTCGAACACACGGATAGTATTATCAAGCTACAGCTCAGCTCGTTAAGCATCATCATCATCATTAGCTTTAAACTCTTCAGCCCCGTATTTTTTGATTTTATCTACAAGAGGCCTGTGTAATCTCATCGGATCAATCATCGGGGGTACCATAGGTATCGAAGATGGATTATTCGGGGGTGGAGGTTGTTGTACAACCAGATTAGTCTGGACATATTGAGTAAACCAGTCGTTCATCATTTGATAGAAGGCTTGCTTAGCCTCCCCTTCATGGCTGCTCGAGATAGGTCGAGATTCAACCGGCACTGTCCCATGCAGGATTAAGCGCTACGCTCTCAACATCATCAGCTACGGCTCTATCGGGATCCATTTACTATATAAAAAACACATTTCAGATGTCAAAAGTCATCACGCTATCGTATTATATATTATGGCAGGTATAGTTAGACTCACACGAGCTACGGTAGTCCTAGAATCGACTAAATCGTAGCTCTGATACCAATAAAATGTAACACCCCTAACCCGTATCCGTCACCGGATAAGAGTTACGAGGCATTACTTAACAACAGTACAGTTCAAACTTTCATATAATCACAAATGTCACTTAAACTTATCTTTTAAAAGTTATACTTTTAATATTCATATCTATCATATAATTATGTTATATGTTTTAATAAAAAACAACTACAAATGAACATTTAAAAGATCATACCATAACCGAATATGCAAATAATATACGAACATGATTTACAATCAATTATAAATAACATTCACTTTAACATTTAATATATATATTATACATTGGTCACATATTCATAAAATACTTATCACTTATCAATCGACAAATTCAACAAAATATATATATATATATATATATACCAAATGTCACATATACATACAAAGTTCCCATTAATAAATTATTCATAACAAGTTTATTAAATCTTTAAACTAACATACTAAAAGCGAAATTAAGCAAAACAATCAAACCATTCCCAAGCATATATTGACTTTCACTACATTTTATACATTCATGGCGTATAATAATGAAGCTAATATAAACATATATTATAATAATGAAGCTAATATAAACATATATCCATACTTAGCATTACCATATGTAATTATAAAAGTTTAGCCATTTTCGCATGGCTTTTATACATACAATTCAAAGAAGACGACCATTAATATTTCTGACCTATACATGCCATAATTTGAGTTTAATATTTATATACCAAAGACAGTCGATAGTGTAGTGATCTTTGCTGACGATCCCCGAGCCTATAACTAGAATCCAAAATCTATAAAACAGAATAAACGTAACATATAAAGTAAGCTATCATAGCTTAGTAAGTCTTAAGCAAATAAAACAATTCAAATGAACATTCAAACAATTTAAACCACTCACTTTATGTCATTAACATGATAATATAGCACAAATAGACTATCATGGCCGAATGCTAATATTCTTATATAGCATAACATTATTCATTTGTCAATCCCAAAATATCATTATCTTACTTAAATTTGCAAACTTACCAATTTGGCAAAAGGTTTAAGATACAAAATATCATCTCTTAATAACCTACTCATATTGCCAAATACACATAGTTCAATATGTTTCCACATACAACCGAATATGTAAATACCATGTATCAATATATATACATATATAACCGAACATATAAATACCAAATACATATTTATCATATATAACTAAATATATAAATTCATTAAACATCACATGTATCCCAAGATTGATTTAATGTAACATCACATGTATTCAAGTATATAATATCAATACAATATCATTTTATCCACATACCTAAGAGGCCGAATATACAAGAGTATTTTGTTAACTTACTTACTCAATAACCACATAATTACAAGGCCTAAAAAAATATAAGTTTAAAAATAGATCACCGGTATAAAACCTGCTAGGCATAAGCCTGAATCACACACCGGCACTAGGCCTGCTAGACCTAAGGTCTGATATTCAATCACTGGCAATAAGCCTGCTAGGCACAAAGCTCGATTAAGTTCACCAGTCCAAGGCTTGCTAGGCTCATAGCCTGAATAATGGTACTTTTAAGCTGTCTCACACACATATTTCATATATCGAGCCGTTTTATACACTTTATAATCTTTGTACGAACATTCAAATATCATATCTTAATTGAACAAACTTAAACACATTAAATTATAGGTTTATTCACATTCGACTATTCATTATTGATTCCACAATTTTCCAAACAGCAAATTTCTAAGTTACATGTATAACTTACAATGTTTTATCACTTAAAGGCTTACCTCGGATATCGACGGGCGATAAAAATCGGCTATTCAACTATTTTTGCTTTTCCCCGATCGAAGTCCGATTCCTTTGGTTCTTGATCTAAACATTTTCAAATTAAGCTCATTCAAACATATCTTCATTCAATTTAATCCAAAAACACATAAATGGGCAAATTACCATTTTTCCCCTAACATTTCACACTTTTAACAATTTAGTCCTATTTGCACAAAACACAAAATACACAAAATTTGACTATACACCTTAAGAGCCAAATGTTCCTAGTCCTCAAACAAGTCCATGCATTTCATTTATTTCACATTTTAGTCCCTCAAATATTTATTTTTGCAATTTAGTCCAACATACTCAATTTCATCAAAAATTCAAAGACAAAACTTGTTAATTGAACGCATATATATCATATTTCACCATTAAACAACATAAACAAAAAACTATCATCAATGGCTCAACTCAAAATATTTATCAAAATCAAAAATTAAAACATGGGTCTAGAAGATTTCTAAGCAACGATCTCAAAAACGTAAAAATTATCAAAAATTGAACAAAAACAAACCTTTAATCAAGCTTCAAAGTGCCGAACTTAGGCTTATTTTCTTTCTTCTCCCTAGTTCAACTTTCGACCATGCTCAACAAAGATGATAACATCTTTTTTTTAATTATTATAACATATATTATGTTTTTACTAAGTTACTTAATTAACCTTTAAAATAAAATAATGTTAACATATAAATTAAGGGTATCGGTGACTTTAGCTGCCCACTACCTTTGAAAATGGGCTATTTTCCCTTTAAGGACTCCCTATTAAAAAGCCACTATCAACTAAGCACTTTACACTATAGTTTGTAACTTTTACATTTTATGCAATTAAGTCCTTTTATTAAATCGAACATCTAAACGAAAAAATTAAGTCATGAAAATTTAACACCAATAAATTCACACATAATAAACACAAAAAACATTTTTAAAATATTTTTCAGACTCAGATTTGTGTTCCCAAAACCACTATTCCGTTTAGGGTCAAAAATTAGACTGTTACATATAATAGTTACAAAATAACCAAATTCCTATACATGCCATAATTCAAAGTAAATCTCAATATACCAAAATGTGTGGATAGTGTGGATGGTCCTCTGACGATCTTTATATACCGAGCTGGCTTGGCGAGACTATAAAACAAGGGAAAAGAGAAGGGAGTAAGCTTTGAGCTTAGTAAGTCTATATGTAAACAATGAACATCATATTACATACTTATCAAACAAGAACATTACATACTAATCAAGAACAATTCAGATCCTTGTAGTTGCATTTACTCATTTCAAACCTTACCACATTCCAAATAGATATCATAGACATTGCTCACAATTACATGCACTTATAACCCTGCACTTGTCACCACATTGTCACACATAATTTTACTTAGTCAAATTTTCCAGATGAACACTTCGTAATAATACTGGGTACACGGTGATTTCCCACACAGCCCACCAATAATAAACATGTATTCACGGTGGTATCGCACACAGCCCACCAATAATCACATATTCACGGTGGTATCGCACACAGCCCACCAATAATAATAAACAAGTATTCACGGTGGTATCGCACACAACCCACCAATAATAAACACGTATTCATGGTGGTATTGCACATAGCCCACCAATAATAACATATTCACGGTGTTCATCTGTATCCTTTTTCTATTCTGAAGGTTCATCCGGGAATTTCCTCACTTTTCATCATTTTAATAAATATCAATAATATTCATTCACATTTCACATAATACATTAATATGTAAAAATATAAATAAAAAGGATGTATCATTTACATATAAACTTACCTCGGTACAAAATGTGTTAGTTTGTAATTTAGTCTGAAACATTGCCTTTTCCTCTGTCAAGGTTGATTCCATGTTCTTCTTGATCTATAATGAAACATTTAGATTATTTAATATACACATTATTCAAATCAGTCCAAAATCTTCCTATGGCAAAATTTACAATTTAGCCCCTAACTTTCTCAATTTTTTACACTTTAGTCCCTAGGCTCGTAAAATAAAATGTGTTCATTTTTTACACACCCAAGCCTAGCCGATTCATATTCTCTCTTATAGAAGCCCACAATTTTAACTATTTCACATTTTATACACATTATTTTTTCTTTTGCAAATAAATCCTTTTTATCAATTTCACCAAAAATCATTTAGCAAAAGTTGTTTATCACACTTCAAACTTTCAAATTTTACCACTAGACATCAAAATAAATGTATGTCATCCATGGGTAAAATTTTAAATGCAAACTCTAACTCAAAATAGTGGTAGAAATAGCTAGATCGAGCTACGAGGATTTCAAAAATACGAAGAACATAAAAAATGGGCTAGGAGGTACTTACTTTGAGCTTGAAAATGAAACAAAACACTAGTTATGGCTCCTTGCAAATTTCGGCACTTAGGGAAGAAGATGGACACCGATTTTGACTTCTTTTTCCCTTTTTTTATTAATTTATTAACTAAATGACCAAAATGCCCTTAAGACCTTTCCTTGAGATTTTTCCCTTCCATGTCCATTTTTGTCCATCATGAGATATAATGGTCTAATTACTAAATAAGGACCTCTAATAAATTTTCTAATCATATCTCATACTTAAAACTTCTAGAATCTCATATTTTTCAATTTTTGCAATTTAGTCCTAAAAGATAAATTGATCACTAAATCATAAAATTTCTCCATGAAATTTTCACACAACCATGGAAACATGTCATAGACCTCATAAAAACCATAAAACATATATTTCTACTTCAGATTTATGGTCTCACAACCACTGTTCTGACTAGGCCCTAAATCGGACTGCTACAACTCTCTCTTTAGGGATTTTCGTCCCCGAAAATCTTACTGGTAAAGAGGTTTGGGTACTTTTTTCTCATGGATTATTTCGGTTCCCACATAGCCTCTTCTACACCATGCTTTTCCCATAACACTTTCACTAAGGCTATAATTTTATTCCTCAACTGCTTAACCTCTCGATTCAAAATCTTAATTGGTTCTTCAACATATGTCATATCCAGTCGTACCTCAATTTCTGTCGGAAGAATTACATGTGAAGGATCGGAACGATATCATTGCAACATCGACACATGGAACACATTGTGTATTCTCTCCAACTCTGCCGGTAAAGTTAACCGGTAAGCTACTGGTCCAATCCTCTCAAAAATCTTATACGGCCCAACGAAACAAGGACTCAACTTGCCCTTTCGACCAAATCTCAATATTTTCTTCCACAGGGATACTTTTAGAAACATTTTATCACCCACTTGAAATTCAATCTCTTTCCTTTTCAAATCCACGTACGACTTTTGTCAGTCTAAAGCAGCTTTCAAACAATCACAGATTACTTTCACTTTTTCTTCGATTTCTCTAACCAAATCAACCCCATGAATTTGCTACTCACTAAGCTCAGTCCAATACAAAGGAGTTCAAAACTTGCGACCATACAATGCCTCATATGGTGCCATCTGTATACTCGATTGATAACTGTTGTTATAGGAAAATTCAACCAAAGGTTGATATTTTTCCCAACTACCTTCAAACTCTAAAACACAACATCGGAGCATGTCTTCGAGAACTTGAATCACTCTTTCAGATTGACCATCAGTTTGCGGGTGGAACGCTGTACTAAAATTCAATTTCGTACCTAAAACTTCTTGCAACTTTTTCCAAAATCTCGAAGTGAACCTCGGATCTCTATCCAAAATAATGGACATAGACACCCCATGTAATTTCACAATTTTGGCAATATAAAATTCAACCAACTTATCAAGTGAGTAATCAATACGTACCGGTATAAAGTGATCCGATATCGTCAATCTATCAACGATAACCCACACGACATCTTTCTTTTTCGGAGTCATAGGCAACCCTGTTACAAAATCCATCGTGATTCAGTCCCATTTCCACTCGGGAACTATCACTAGCTGAAGTAAACCCGAAGGTACCTGATGCTCGGCTTTCACTTGTTGGCAGATCAAACACTTCATCTCAAACTCAAAGATGTCTCTTTTCATACCCGGCTACTAATAAAACTTCTTCAAATCATTATACATTTTTGTACTGCCCGGATGTCCTGATAAACAACCACTGTGTGCCTCATGTAAAATTTTTCTGAATCAACTCATCATCTTTTGGTATACATACCCTATCACGAAACATCAAGCAATCATCCGGTCTGATTCAAAAATTTGAATCACTACCCGATTCACACTAAACTCTTTTAATTTTCAATTCCCTGTCTTTCTTTTGAGCTTTACAAATTTGCTGATGAAATAACGGTTTAGCCTTTAACTCGGCCAAAATCAAACCATCGTCAGACAAAGCCAAACTCGTACTGTATCTGCGACTATATTTGCTTTCCCCGGATGATAATCAATCACTAGCTCATAATCTTTTAATAATTCAAGCCACCTCTGTTCTCGCAAATTCAAGTCCTTTTGATTCATCAGATACTTCAAAATTTTGTGATCGGTAAAGATTCAGCATTTCTCACCATACAAATAATGGCGCCAAATCTTTAAAGCAAAGACGATGGCAGCCAATTCCAAATCGTGCGTCGGATAGTTATTCTCATGCGATTTTAGCTGTCTCGAGGCATAAGCTACTGCTTTTCCCTATTGCATCAACACACAACCAAGACCATTCAATGATGCATCACTATAAATCACAAACTCTTTTCCCGACTCAGGTTGTACCAAAATCGGTGCTTCAGTCAATCGTGCTTTCAACTTCTCAAAACTTTCCTGACATTTATCAGCCCATTCAAACTTAACATTCTTTTGCAACAACTTAGTCATAGGAGAGGCAATCATCGAGAATCCCTTAACAAAACGTCTATAATACTCGGCTAAGCCCAAAAAGCTTCTAACCTCGAATGCATTCTTTGGCGATTTCCAATCAACTATTGCCGAAATTTTGCTCGGATCAACCCAAATACCATCACCCGAAACTATATGTCCCAAAAATATGACTTCACGAAGCCAAAACTCACTTTTACTAAACTTATCAAATAATTTCTCCTCTCGTAGAATCTGCAATACCATTCTTAAGTGTTCGGCATGCTCAGATTCATCTCGGGAATAAATCAATATATCATCTATGAACACTACCACAAACTTATCCAAATATAGCTGAAAAATTCAGTTCATCAAATCCATAAACATAGCTGGTGCATTAGTTAAACCAAAAGGCATCACAAGAAATTCATAGTGTCCATACCTCATCCTAAAAGTAATTTTGGCACATCGTATTCTTTGACTCTCAAATGATAGTATCGGGATCTCAAATCTATCTTTGAGAACACTATTGCTCCCTTCAATTGATCGAGCAAATCATCAATCATCAGCAATGGATACTTGTTGTTTATAGTTACCTTGTTAAGTTGACGGTAGTCAATACAAAGCCTCATTGTTTCGTCTTTCTTCTTTAAAAATACTACGGGAGCACCCCAGGGAGAAAAAATGGGTCTCACAAATCCCTTATCTGTCAACTCTTGCAGTTGAGCCTTTAACTCTTTCAATTCAGCCGGAGCCATTCTATACAGAGCAATAGAGATCGGTGCAGTCCCAGGTATCAGATCTATAGAAAACTTAATTTCTCTAACAAGAGGCAACCCAGGTAATTCTTTCGGAAACACATCCGAAAATTCACAAACTATTGGCACAAATCCAAGCTTCAACTCAGACATCTCAATATTCAACATATATGCAAGGTATGTTTCACACCCTTTTCTCATACACTTCTTAGCAGACATGTACGAAATCACCACAGGCATCTTATTTGAGTCATCTATTCCAACCCAAAGAATCTCACCATTTTCACATTTCATCTTAAGAGTTTTCTTTTTACAATTTACCTTGGCATCATGTAATGTCAACCAATCCATACCCAAAATAACATCAAACTCGTCAAATGGAAACAACATCAAATTAGCCAGAAAACAGTGACCGTGAATCATCAAAGGACAATTCTTGCAAACCTTATCTACTAACACATAATTGCCTAAAGGGTTTGACACTTTAATCACAAATTCAATCAATTCAATAGTAATTTCTTACTATTTACCAATTTCACACAAATATAAAAAAGGAGTGGATCCGGGGTCAATTAATGCAACAACATTAGTATCATAAAGAGAGAATGTACTAGTAATCACATCAGGAGATGAAACATCCTTAGGGCACATATGGCATAAGCTCTAGCAGGTGCTCTCATTTTTGACCTTGTAGCTAAATCATTCATTATACTTTTACTACTAGCTCCATTTTTGACATTTCGCGGTGGTTTACCTCTGCTAGCAGTGTTACTCGGTCTAACACTCTGATGTTTCTCTTCTTCAACTTTCTCAGGACAATCTTTGATAAAATGTTCTCGAGAACCACACTTGAAGTAAGCTCAGTTGTTTCCCAAAACTCTCTGATATGTTGTCTACCACAATTCTGACACTCGGGTTTATTAGACCTCACATTACCCATACTTGCCATCGAAGTAGCTTGAATTCTAGAGCCCAAATTTGTTTTACCACGGTCTTGGTGTGAATACCTAACTAAAACTGTCATCCGATGATTCATTTATTTGGACCTCTTTGATTGAGATTGAAACGACTTACTTATTGGCCTCTTTCTTGCATCTTGGGCCTCAATCATAGCTTTTCTCCTTTCTTTATTCAACTCTTCAGCCTTGCAAGCTCTATCGACCAATACCACGAATTCTTTCAACTCTAAGATCCCAACTAACAATATAATATCCTCGTTTAGCCCATCTTCAAATCTCTTGCAATTAATAGCTTTGGTAGACACACACTCTTGAGCATAATTACTAAGTCTGAAAAATTCACGTTCATACTCTGCTCAAGACATTTTATGTAACATCCTAAATAAGGCCTATGCATTTCCAGTTTAATTGTATGAAATGACAAGTTTCAAGTACTATGAATAAATTTTTGATACTTTTGGAAACCTAGAAATGCATGAAAATGGAAATGAAAATGAAAATGGAAATGAAAATGGAGATGGAAATGAAATGGAAATGGAAATGGAAATGGACATTTTTGGAAACTTGGACATTTTTGGAAACTTAGACATTTTTGGAAACCTAAACATTTTTGGAAATGATCCAAAAATGGAAACTTGAACATTTTAGGAAACTTGGATATGTAAGAGAAATAAAGGAGTTTTATTCACATAAATATGTGAATAATAAGAGATAAATAAAGGAGTTTTATTCACTTAAATATGTGAATAATAAGAGATAAATAAAGGAGTTTTATTCACATAAATATGTGAATAATAAGAGAGAAATAAAGGAGTTTTATTCACATAAATATGTGAATAATAAGAGATAAATAAAGGAGTTTTATTCACATAAATATGTGAATAATAAGAGATAAATAAAGGAGTTTTATTCACATAAATATGTGAATAATAAGAGATAAATAAAGGATTATTTTCTAAGGAGATAATTGAAGAGATAATGGATGGATTAAAGGCTTTTATCTTTTAAATAAAAGAGATAATATTATCAAAAAGAGGAGTGGTGGTCAAGGGACTCCTAGGCTGATAACTTTGGCTATAAAAGGAGGGCCGGAGGGCTACTCAATCACTTTTGCTTCCTCTTTGCCGAAATTTTCCTAGCTCTCTCCCCTCTCTCTTTAATTTTTCTTCAAGCAAAATCCATCTTTTGTTCTTCTATTTTTCTTTTCTCTCTCTTGTCAAAGTCTAATCTTTGTTGATTCTAAGTAAAGGAGCAATCAACTACAACATCAAAAGGGTTTCTTCAACTGTCGAATACAAGGATCAATGATCTAAGGTAAGATAAATTTATTTGATTAAAGGTTATGATGTATATGTTAGATTAGATCTAACATGAAGATTTCGACAGACATATAGGGCAAGGAATCCTCTTCAGATTTGGAATTTGTATGGTAAGTGATATTCGACAAAGGCTTAATTTTGGTATTTGGATTTATTTTTCATTATTTCAAAAGTCGAAAACTCACATGATTACATGAATTAGTGTTAGCCGATTTCAAGGAAAAGGATACTAGCAATTGTGGGATTCGATTTACAATCATCCAATTCAACAACAAGGTAAATAATACAAATCCTACTAGGATTTGGTTTTAAGCCAAATAGGTTTGTTAATAAGTTTTAATAATTGGCGAATATAGGAGATAAAGATCTAGATCGGTAGATCGTTCTTGAGATTTCAAGGAATCTATTAAGCCAATTAGGTGTGTACCTACACTAAATCTTGATAGATTACTACTTTAATTCATTATATGTGTTAATATGAAAGTGTAAGAATATGGCTAAGGTATCGTGTGTACCTACACTAAATCTTAATAGATTTATGGCTTAAACTTCATATATGTGTTTATATGAAAGTGTAAGAATATGGCTAGGTAGGTACCTACACTAAATCTTAATAGATTTATGGCTTAAACTTGATATATGTGTTTATATGAAAGTGTAAGAATATGGCTGTACCGTGTGTACACCACACTAATCCTAATAGATTTATGGCTTAAATATGATATATATGTTAATATGAAAGTGTAAGAATGTGGCTAAAGTACCATATTATGGTACAAAGTACTCAGGTACGTTTTCCTACTCCTACTAGGATTTCAAAATATGTTATATTTAACATGTGAAAGTGATGTGAAAGTGAAATTAAATATGATATGCATGATATGTATAATTTGGGGCATTCGGGTTAATTGAGAAAGGGGAAGTTAATGTGATGACTTCGGTCTCACTAAGTGAATGTGATGACTTCGGTCTCACTAAGTGAAACGTGACGACTTCGATCTCACTAAGTGAAACGTGATGACTTCGGTCTCACTAAGTGAATATGGTGACTACGGTCACATTATTTGAATATGGTAACTTCGGTTACATCATCTGAATTTGGTAACTCCGGTTACATTATTTGAATATAGTGTCTAATGACACAACGTATATGGGCGATGAGCACGTCGACTGCAGCGACTGCCTTCGATGGTGTGTAGCGGATGGAGGGTTGATTTAGTAGTCCCCACGGTGTGAATGGCAGGTACGGGTGGTGTGTAGCGGATGGACCATTAGGATTGGGTTTGGGTTGCATCATCATTTATTTTATATGAATATGAATTTGATTTGAACTTGTATGCCTGATTTGTTGAATATTAGTACTGTGTGCAATTGAGTCTGTTGACTCACCCCGTTGGGGAATTATTTTTCAGGTGATGAGCAATAATGGATCGGGTCGGCAGGAGCTAAAGGTGGCCATGTTCAGTTTGAAGTTTAATTTAATTTGAATATTTATTTTATTTTAAGTACTGTACAATTTTATTTTTGGGTTTCATTTTATGTAATAAGGCCATCGTGACAGTTTTTATTTCTGTTTTAATTACTATGTTATGAATTTAGGGCTTTATAAAGAATAAGCCCATTTAATTTAAAATAAGTTAATTTATTTTGTCACATAAAACAAATGGGTTTTTGTTATAAGATAAATTTGTTTTCAACTCGAGCCCAACCCACAACAAACTATCTTTCAAAACACACAGTTTTCAAGGTATTCGAATGAATTTTGAACCGGGATACTTCGAGGAACATACCAGATCCGGTCCATTCTCGTGGGCCGGGTGTGGGGTGTTTTAGTTTGGTATCAGAGCCCAGTTTTAGACTCTCGGCCTGTGGGCTAAGGCCCAAAATGTTTTCAAATTGAGCCCAAATAAGCTTTATAAAGTATCTTATGAAATAAGCAGGTTTTTCTGGCATGGCACCTAAGTCTCCGACCCGCAGTCCACCAGGTAAGTACCCCTAACTATATGTGTGATTCTGTGATTTATATAAGGGTAGAAAAGGCATGGAACGTAGAATAGAATGATAGGAACTTGAACCCTAGGATTAGACTACTCAAACACAAACACATAAGACTTAATGTACTAAACAAACCTATGGCTAAGTCACTGAGCTAAGCTGTGGTAACCCCTGTACGCATGTTTAGGAATGGTTTCAGTGGGAGCTTGGTACTTAAGCAGTCTGCGTGACTCACCTCCTCTCCACACGAATCCTGCCTGGTGCGTAGCTTTGGTTCACCCTGACCAAGAGGGCTCGATCATAGGCTAAACATAATGACTAAAACCCGAAAGGAACTAGCCATGTTTAAAAAAAAAAAGAGAACAAAACAACAAATCCTAGTTTTTTTCCAAACTTTTAAAACTTTCTTTTAAATCGAGAAAATTATTTTTACAACATTTTCTGAAAAACTCCGATTTGTGAAAATTACAAAAATGCCCTTAGGGGTGAAATTACCAAAACGCCCTTGGTTTATAAAATGTTCAACTACTCAACAGCTTTACCAAAATTTCAATATTTCATAAACATTCAAGAACCCTAATTTGTAAAATATCAAAATACCTTGATTTTGGAAAAATTACAAAATTACCCCTAACTTACAAAATTACCAAAATGACCCTGATTACCAAAATTTTTGCAACATCCCCATTTTTGAAGGAACAATTTTCGAAAAGAACCCCCAAAGTTTTACAACTTTTGAAATACCCCAAATTTATTAAATTTTATAAATTTACCCTGATTTGTGAAAAATTACCAAAATACCCCTAAGGTCAAAAATTATCGAAATACCCTGATTTCAAAATTTTTCTAAATTACCCTAGACTTCAAAATTTTCAAAATACTTTTGGCAAAAACACCAAGGAACGTTTTCTTACGAAAAATTACGAAAATGCCTCAGAGGACAAAATTACGAAAATACCCACAGGTAGTGGAAAACAACAACAACAAAAAACTACAACGTTTCTCCGAATGAACGAAAGTTCATAATTGATTGATGGATGTATGAATGTAAAGGTCTGTGCATGTATGAATACGAAAGAACCACTTCTAAAAATTCTTTCCATAAAACTTCTTGCGGTTAATCGGTGAAACAATTTTTTTAATACATAAAACTTCTTAATCGATTAAATCGCGACGTTAGAAATGAGTTCTAAGGGACGTGAACTTAGAGATTGTGCCTGGAAAGTATGATGGTTCTATTAAGATCAGAGTTCGCAGCGTAAGCATAGTGCGGTGAGAAGGATTGTACGACTGTTAGTAAGTAATTTCGAGGACGAAATTATTTTTAAGGAGGGTAGAACTGTAACATCCTAAATAAGGCCTATGCATTTCCAGTTTAATTGTATGAAATGACAAGTTTCAAGTAGTATGAATAAATTTTTGATACTTTTGGAAACCTAGAAATGCATGAAAATGGGAATGAAAATGAAAATGGAAATGAAAATGGAGATGGAAATGAAAATGGAAATGGAAATGGAAATGGACATTTTTGGAAACTTGGACATTTTTGGAAACTTAGACATTTTTGGAAATGATCCAAAAATGGAAACTTGAACATTTTAGGAAACTTGGATATGTAAGAGAAATAAAGGAGTTTTATTCACATAAATATGTGAATAATAAGAGATAAATAAAGGAGTTTTATTCACATAAATATGTGAATAATAAGAGATAAATAAAGGAGTTTTATTCACATAAATATGTGAATAATAAGAGAGAATAAAGGAGTTTTATTCACATAAATATGTGAATAATAAAGGAGTTTTATTCACATAAATATGTGAATAATAAGAGATAAATAAAGGAGTTTTATTCACATAAATATGTGAATAATAAGAGATAAATAAAGGAGTTTTATTCACATAAATATGTGAATAATAAGAGATAAATAAAGGATTATTTTCTAAGGAGATAATTGAAGAGATAATGGATGGATTAAAGGCTTTTATCTTTTAAATAAAAGAGATAATATTATCAAAAAGAGGAGTGGTGGTCAAGTAAGGGACTCCTAGGCTGATAACTTTGGCTATAAAAGGAGGGCAGGAGGGCTACTCAATCACTTTTGCTTCCTCTTTGCCGAAATTTTCCTAGCTCTCTCCCCCTCTCTGCCAAATTTTTCTTCAAGCAAAATCCATCTTTTCTTCTTCTATTTTTCTTCTCTGTCTCTACTGTCAAAGCCGAATCTTTGTTGATTCTAAGTAAAGGAGCAATCAACTACAACATCAAAAGGGTTTCTTCAACTGTCGAATACAAGGATCAAGGATCTAAGGTAAGATAAATTTATTTGATTAAAGGTTATGATGTATATGTTAGATTAGATCTAACATGAAGATTTCGACAGACATATAGGGCAAGGAATCCTCTTCAGATTTGGAATTTGTATGGTAAGTGATATTCGGCAAAGGCTTAATTTTGGTATTTGGAATTATTTTTCATTATTTCAAAAGCCGAAAACTCACATGATTACATGAATTAGTGTTAGCCGATTTCAAGGAAAAGGATACTAGCAATTGTGGGATTCGATTTACAATCATCCAATTCGGCAACAAGGTAAATAATACAAATCCTACTAGGATTTGGTTTTTAAGCCAAATAGGTTTGTTAATAAGTTTTAATAATTGGCCGAATATAGGAGATAAAGATCTAGATCGGTAGATCGTTCTTCGGGATTTCAAGGAATCTATTAAGCCAATTAGGTGTGTACCCTACACTAAATCTTGATAGATTTACGACTTTAATTCATTATATGTGTTAATATGAAAGTGTAAGAATATGGCTAAGGTATCGTGTGTACCCTACACTAAATCTTGATAGATTTACGGCTTTAATTCATTATATGTGTTAATATGAAAGTGTAAGAATATGGCTAAGGTATCGTGTGTACCCTACACTAAATCTTAATAGATTTATGGCTTAAACTTGATATATGTGTTTATATGAAAGTGTAAGAATATGGCTAAGGTACCGTGTGTACACCACACTAATCCTAATAGATTTATGGCTTAAATATGATATATATGTTAATATGAAAGTGTAAGAATGTGGCTAAAGTACCATATTATGGTACAAAGTACTCAGGTACGTTTTCCTACTCCTACTAGGATTTCAAAATATGTTATATTTAACAAGTGAAAAGTGATGTGAAAGTGAAATTAAATATGATATGCATGATATGTATAATTTGGGGCATTGGGTTAATTGAGAAAGGGAAGTGAATGTGATGACTTGGTCTCACTAAGTGAATGTGATGACTTGGTCTCACTAAGTGAAACGTGGCGACTTGAGTCTCACTAAGTGAAACGTGATGACTTCGGTCTCACTAAGTGAATATGGTAACTACGGTCACATTATTTGAATATGGTAACTTCGGTTACATTATCTGAATTTGGTAACTCTGGTTACATTATTTGAATATAGTGTCTAATGACACAACGTATATGGGCGATGAGCACGTCATTCGCAATGAACGCCTTCGATGGTGTGTAGCGGATGGAGGGTTGACTTAGTAGTCCCCACGGTGTGAATGGCGTACGGTGGTGTGTAGCGGATGGACCATTAGGATTGGGTTTGGGTTGCATCATCATTTATTTTATATGAATATGAATTTGATTTGAACTTGTATGCCCGATTTGTTGAATATTAGTATCTGTGCACATTGAGTCTGTTGACTCACCCGTTGGGGAATTATTTTCGGTGATGAGCAATAATGGACCGGTCGGCAGGAGCTAAAGGTGGCCATGTTCAGTTTGAATTTAATTTAATTTGAATATTTGTTTTATTTTAAGTACTGTACAATTTTACTTTTGGGTTTCATTTTATGTAATAAGGCCATCGTGACAGTTTTTATTTCTGCTTTAATTACTATGTTATGAATTTAGGGCTTTATAAAGAATAAGCCCATTTAATTTAAAATAAGTTAATTTATTTTGTCACATAAAACAAATGGGTTTTTGTTATAAGATAAATTTGTTTTCAACTCGAGCCCAACCCACAACAAACTATCTTTCAAAACACACAGTTTTCAAGGTATTCGAATGAATTTTGAACCAGGATACTTCGAGGAACATACCAGATCCGGTCCATTCTCATGGGCCGGGTGTGGGGTGTTTCATTTTACCTTGCTTCAATTCGAGGAACTCTTTCCATTTCTGGTCGATAAATCACTAACTTATATATTTCTTTCAGAACTCCTCTAGGAAGAAATCCCATGTCACTCTCTCTTTTGGAACTACAGATAACAGTGTCTTCCACCAACGATATGCTGAGTCATTCAGTAATGATACACCATATTTTAAGCATTTTTCGGACGTGCAAGAAAGTTCGTCAAATACCTGCATAGAATTTTAAGCCAAAACTCTGCTTTCTCAGGATCGTTATCTATGTTGGCTCTAAATTCTTCGGCCCCTTGTTTTTGAATGTTATCAACCGGGGGTTTAGTCAATCTTACCAAATCAATACCTTGAGGAGCTACGGAGACCGGCTGAGGTATAGGAGAGGTGGAGAAGGTTGAGCATTAGGATTTGCTCAAACAAATTTAGTATACCAATTACTCATCATATGGAGAAAGATTTCCGAGCCTCCTCTCCCTGACTTAAGGTCTCAGGTCTATATTCTACTGGTGTGGTCCCTTGTGCGGGAGCCGACATATTACTTGCAGCATCATCAGTAGCAGCTCGGTCAGGATCTATTTACTATATGAAAACACAGTTTAAAATTATCAAGAGTCACCACACTATCATAATATATTTATGGCATGTATAGCTAGACTCTCACACAAGCTATGGTAGCCTGAGAACTGACTAAACCATAGCTCTGATACCACTAAAATGTAACACTTGTTACCCATGTTTGACGTCGGAACAGGGTACGAGGCATTACCAGATAATAACACAAACATTCATGTAAAAATCGTGCCATAAAATTTCTTTCAATTTAAAAATTTTCATATTCAATCATAAAGTCCCTAAAATGGGTCTATGAGGCCCAAAATATACTTTGGGAATGGTCCGATACCAAATTGAGAACTTTAGAATAATTTAAAAAATTTACATAAAAACTGGGCCCACGCCCGTGTGGCACAAGGACACGCCCGTATGGGCAGGCCGTATGGTCACACACGCACGTGTCCCCAGCCTGTGTAGATTTATTATTCATTTTGAACCTATACGGGTTTTAAATGGCCGAGCACACGCACATGTCCTAGGTTGTGTCCTTTACATGACCGAGACACACACCCCTGTCTCTGTCCGTGTGCAAAAACTTGGGTATTTTGTTTATGACGTCAGCACACATTTTAGGTCACACGGCCAAGGTACACGCCCGTGTGTTAACCCATGTAACGAACTTGATTTTTCACAAATTAGGTGTAGGGGACACATGGCTAGGCTACACGCCCATGAGGCAGATTGTATGTCACACATGGCCTAGACACATGCTTGTGTGTCTACCCATATGGACAATTATAAGGCTATTTACCAAGCCTTTTGCCACCCTAAAAAAAATCCACACTTATACCATTTCCAACCAAACTTAACATGTTATTATTAGACACCTATTTGTCCACATTAAGAGCATTCATGCACCATTTAATAACCATACTCATCAAGTTTAACCACATTTATACTTAGTCATCATACATGCACCTACACAACCATTCAAATGTCACACTTCCCACACTTCAATTTCATGCTATCATTCATTCTCACTTAGGCAAGCAAACTCATTCATGAAAGGCCTCATCATAGAATTATAACATAATCAATATTAGCTATGTCACATGGCCTTATACAAAATGATATATTAAATAAAATAGACCACATTCTTGGCCAAACAATTATGACACTTACAAAATAACCAAATTCATATAAATGCCATAATTCAATGTGTATCCAAATATACCAAAATGTGTGGATAGTGTGCATGGTCCTCCGACGATCTCCGTATCCCGAGCTGGCTTGGCGACACTATATGTAATAGCCCGTTTAGACCCTAATCGAAATAGTGGTTTTGAAACCACAAATTCGAGGTTAAAAAATATTTTTATATTAATTTTCGTGTTTACAACATGATATGTGATATGTGAGAAATTTTCGTAAACTAATTTTTCGTAAACTAATTTGATCGTTTGAGTGCTCAATTTGATAAAAGTACTTAATCGCGTAAAATGCAAAAGAGTTGTTCCCTTTGTTGAAGTATTTATTTGTTATGTTTTATTAAAGGAAAAGTCCTAATGTTGTAAATTGACCATTGAATATTTGAGTGGACAAAGATGGAAAACATAAAGTGTTTTAATTATGTTTTATTAAAGGACATTTTGGTAATTAAATAAATAATGGTTAGTTTAATAAATGAAAATGATGATTTTGTTCATCTTTCATTCATTTTGCTGAAAATAAAAAGAAAAGAGAAGCAATGGATGAGTTTTTAGGGTTCGACCATTGTTGAGTTCAATTAGGTAAGTTTTCGAGCTCGGTTTGTGATGATTTTTATGTTTTTGAAATTGTTGCGTCGTATTCTAGCTAACCTATGCTTCAATTTTTGATCTACTAATGATTTTGAGAGTTTCCATTGTTGAATCTAAGTGTTCTTTGATGCTTGATGATGAAATATGAATATTTGCTAATAGTTTTACAAGTTTTATAAAGTGATTTTGAGTGAAAATGTCAATTTTGGAATAATTTATGAAATGTGTAAATGAAATGTGAAATAAATGAAAAATATGGGCTGCTGAGGGCACTTTGGTAATTCAGCTAGCATGGGTATTTAAGTAATTTTGTGAATTTTATGTATTTGTGTAATAAGGACTAAAGTGCATAAATGTGAAACTTTATGGGCTAATGTGTAAAAATGCCCAATTGTGTGTTTTGGATGAAATTGAATGGTTGGATAAATAAATAAGTTAATTTTGAATATATCTAGATTAAGAAAAGCGAATTCGGATCTAGATCGAGGGAAAACTAAAGTTATATACAAATCAACATAATTCGTCATTTTAATGAACGAGGTAGGTTTATGTTAATAAACGTTATGAAATTGTGTTATAAGTGCTTATTATTTATGAAATTGAACTCAATGCTGAATGGTTATGCAAATAAATGTATTATGATTAAGTTATATATGTTTTTATGATATCGAATTTTTTGAGAAGTAGAATATGTTAATATAAGGAAGTATCGACAGTGTTACGACGTCTAAAAGCCCCGTATGAACCATAGGAATAGAATAGGATACATATGTCATGACATAGGATTCTGAGATGTGATATCGTGTAAGACCATGTCTGGGACATTGGCATCGTATATGATTTCGAGTAAGATCCTATTTGGGATAGTGGCATCGATATATGATAACATGTAATACCATATCTAGGATATGGCATTGTACGAGCTTTATGAGCTATCCGGGTATCCTTATCAATTCGAATGGTTCAACGGGAAAAGTCGAGAAGCAAATGACTATAGGAATGAGTTATATGATTTAGGTATGACAGATGCTATATGAATCTTGAGAATGAAAGGTGAGTATGAATATAAGTGATGATATGTGATTCATATGAGAAAGATATGTGATTAAATATGTTATTTCCCAAAATGTACTCATTTGGC
Source organism: Gossypium rotundifolium (assembly GCA_025506655.1). Lineage (NCBI taxonomy): Eukaryota > Viridiplantae > Streptophyta > Magnoliopsida > Malvales > Malvaceae > Gossypium > Gossypium rotundifolium. The sequence goes on along the minus strand of CP106724.1, from coordinate 93,653,042 downwards.
TATGTGAAAGTAAGAATTGAATGTTATATGATGATCGAATTGGATAAGCTTTTGAAAGCTAAAGTTAGTAAGTAAGTATATTATTGAACAGTGATGATTTGATATGACATCATGTTATAAACTTGAGATAAGTTGTGTCTTGGCATGTGAGATAACATATTATGCTTTTGACATTGAATTGAAATTATTTATTATGTTAAGTTTATTAAGATACGAGCTTACTAAGTTTTATAGCTTACTTTGTGTTGTTTTTCTATGTTTTATAGTGATTCGACTGTTCGCTCGCGTTGGAAGTCGGTGGAGATCGCATCACACTATCTGGCTAATGGTTTCTGTATTTATACCCTCTATGACTTGGTTATATGGCTTGTATAGGCTATTGTATTTGATATTATGGTTGGAAATGTATCTGGTCATTTGAGATGGTTGATTATGAATGTGGTAGTGGAATTTGGTAATATTGGCAATTGATGCCTATGTGTTTGATGTATTTTTTTTAGCCATGAGATTTGGCTAACTTATTGTGAAGTTGCCATGTAGATTGGCTTAAGATGTGAGATTGGTATATGTTATATGATGTTTATATATAGCTTGAGAAATGGTATGATTGTAGCTTGGTTTTATAATAATGAGTTGGTTGAAATATAGTCATGTCTTGTTGTGATAATTGACTAAGTATATGGCATAAATTTGAATGATGAATTGGAAGTGTTTGTAATGACATGAAATGAGTATAAGTAAAGTTATGATCATGTTGTTTTAATACATGGTTAGGTAAATGAAATGATTGTATTGACATATCTTGAATTATGTATAAATTGAGATTGTTTTGGATGCCAATTGGGTTTAAAAATTGTACCATTTGCTCTTGTGTAGGTGTTGGAAAGTTAGATGGAAAATGTGGCTTAAACCAAGCCTATTTTCGTGCCACACGACTGAGCACACGGGTGTGTGACTCAACCGTGTGACCTCTACACCTTAATTAAATAAGACAGTCAGTTACACGATATAAACACACGAGCATGTCTATTGGCCGTGTATAGCACACGGGGCTGGCACACGGGCGTGTGGTCGGCCGTGTGGCCAAGTCAATATGTATGCCTTGTTTTCACACGGCCTAAGACATGGGCGTGTCTAGTTGCCATGTGAGGCACACGGCCTGTTTACACAGGCGTGTGGCCTTTATATGCATGAAAAATTTTAAAGTTTTCTCAAAGTTTTCTAATGTGATCGGTTTAGTCCCAAACCAATTCTAAGCATGTTTTAAGGCCTCGATGAGCGTCGTAAGGGACAATATAACTGTGTTTGATGTTGATTTTGTGATATTGAATGATGAATATGAATTATGTGTTATAAGCTAAGTTTTGATAGGTAATTCCTCGTAGCCGTATTCTGGCAATAGACACGGGTTTAGGAGTGTTACATTTTACTGGTATCAGAGATATGGTTTGGACGGTTCTAGGACTAACATAGCGTATGTGAGTTTAGGTATACATGCCATATTTAACCTGTGATAGTGTGATATCTCTTGACTCTGACGAAAATTATTTTACTTAGACAGATATGCTTTCCAACTGAGCTAATTTTGATAGTACAAAATGTTGTACTCAAATGTTTGAGTGAAAATGTATTGGTGATGAGTCGAAACTCATAAAGGTATGGATCAAAGTATATGATATGTTGCTATGGATAAATGTTATAACCATATGAGTATATGGCATATGAACTATGTGTTAAGTACAAAAGTGATTATAAGCAAATGATTATTAAATGTTTTGAGAATGTGAAATTAGTAATGAACTGGCTATTCATAATAGTATGTGTTATGTGCATTTATGTGTGATTTAAGTCTGAGGCGTTACTACCCTCACCCCCTTATCAGTAAAATATTGTAATGGAATCTGTAAAATTTGGATTGAATAAGCTCACAAGTGTAGAGTTACAGAAGTTTGTGTTTGAAAGATTAGTAATGTGATCAAAAAAGAGAATGAATCAGCAAATGAAGACAGTACTAAAAGAGATATTGGATACTTCTGAAGACTATTCAGGTTATGCAAAGTCACTGTTAAAGAAGAAGTTAACTCTGATTAAATGACCTATTCAGGTATGTTATCTAAAGAAAATATTAACTGGAAGCTTTTCTGAATTTATTTCTGTTAGTGATGGGATAATGTGAAAATTTCTGATGAAAGAATTAGACAGTGGATTAATGTTTGAATTGTATTGATGGTTGGGTACAGTTGTAATAGTCCGGCTTAGGCCCTAGTCGGAACAGTGGTTTTGGGACCATAAATCTGAGTCTATATAATATTTTAATATTATTTTCTATGCCATTGATAAGTGATTAAGCATGTGTTAAAGTTCCGTAAGTTAATTTGTCTGTTTGTGTGCATAATTCGATAAAAGGATCAAATTGCATTCGATAAAAAATTAGCATGCTTTATGAAAAGGAATCTATTTTTCATGACTTCTTAAGGGTGGAGTCCTTATGTGGATATTATACCCTTGTTCATAGTAGTGGACATTTATGTCCATCTTATACATGATTTTTGTAAGTATTAATAAAGGCTAATTATGTCATTTGTGTATTAATATGTTTATAATAAAAACAAACTAAAGATAGTGGAAATTCATATGTTCTTCTACCAAAAATCAAACAAAAGAGAAATAAATATGAAGATAAGGCATTCAGCATTCTTTTAGTTAGATAAAGGTAAGTTTTAACTTCAGTTTTTGATCATTTCTACGTTTTCGTAATCGTTGCTTCGAATGCTTCAAAACCCATGTCTTAATTTTGAAAATTGATGATGTTTTTGAAATGATACTTTGATGAACTCATATGATTTATGATGATTTATGGTCTTAAATGAAAGATATGTGTTAAATGAACATGTTTTGTCCTTGAAATTTGGATGAATTTAGCTAATTAGGGCTAAATTGTAAAAATAGCAATTTTAGGGACTAATTTGTGAAATAAATGAAATGTTTGGACTTCTATGATATATATGAGCATTCTGCTAAGCATGGGTATAGGGTGATTTTGTGTATTAGATGTTTTGAGAAAAATAGACTAAATTGATAAAATGTGCAAATGTGAGGGCTAAATTGCAAATTACCCTAAATGTGTGTTCATGGATTAAATTGAATGAATTATTGAATAAATGGATTACATTTGAATATGTATAGATCAAGAGCTGAAGAAAACAAACTTAAATCGCGGGAAAGCGAAAGTAGTTGAATAACCGAGTTTGAACAAATATCCGAATCTGAGGTAAGTCGATATATAAATAAATGTATTTGTATTGAATTATATATTTTTATATGACTATAGATATTGATGAATGCATATGAGATATTGTATATATATAAATTCTAAGATAAGATTGACATAGTGTTAACGTCCGAGAAGTTTCATTCGAACAAAGAAATAGATAGGATTAACTATGTTATGACATAGGTGTTTGACATCTGATATCATGTAAGACCACATCTGGGACGTTGGCATTGATTTTTAATTACGTATAAGACCTTGTCTAGGACAGTGGCATCGATATCTGATTACGTATAAGACCATGTCTGGGACAGTGGCATCGATATCTGATTACGTGTAAGACCCTGTTTGGGACAGTGGCATCGATATCTGATTACATGTAAGACCCTTTCTGGGACAGTGGCATCGATATCTAATTACATGTAAGACCCTATCTGGGACAGAGGCATCGATATCTGCTTTCATGCAAGACCACGTCTGGGACGTTGGCAGTGAACGATTATATGATTTATATATCTGTATCAGGTATGTTTGATATGTACACTAAGTGTGCATAAAGGTAAGTATCTATATGAACATATTATGATTAATATGTGAAATGGAATGATGAGTTAATGTGTGAAATATGTTTGAATAGGTTATGTGTGAATATGATATTTGAATTGAAGAATTTTGGTATTATATGGCTAAAGCATATGAGCTAATGAATATGAGATGAATTTGTTATGAGAGCAATAAATGACATTCCATCAAATTGAATAAGTGTATTATATGTTAATTTTATTTATATATGGCTTGCTAAGCTTTTGAAAGCTTACTTTGTGTATGTGTGTTTTCTCTGTTTTATAGATCGTCGAAGCTACTGAAGGCTCAGGGACCGTCGAGGATCATCATCACACTATCTAAGTTCATTTTGTACTATGAAAATGTGTATAGAGTTAATATGGCATGTATAGGTTAGATATTTTGGGTATATGTTTTGAAGTGTAAATAGCCATGTGATGTGGCTAGTAAATGTTGATAATGTGCATGAATGAATATGGCATATGATGAAAGTTTGGTATGGTTTGATAATAAATGAAATGGTCAAACTATGGTAAGTATATGAATGCACTATGAGTATGCATGATTGATCAAAGAAGTGGATATATGAAGGTTAAAGGTAGATGAATTATGCTTAATTGCATATGTGTTTAGTTGTACAAATTGGCATGATTGAAATTGTATTTGAGTGTAAAGATTTGATATGTTCTTGGTTTCCAAATGTTTATGAGTTGTATTGGTATTTTGCTTGTAGGTATGAGCCTAATGTGGTGGCATTATGGCCTTGCAAATGACCTATTTTGCCTACACGGCTATGGCACACTGGCGTGCCTAATGGCCGTGGGAAAATGGCAGTATCTAGCTAAGATGTACGGCCTTAGAACACAGGCATGCTTAGTAGCCGTGTGATTTAGTCAGTATATGGCCTAAAAGCACATGGCCATGGTACACGGGCGTGCCTAGTGGCCATGTGGAAAAGTCAGTATACATGCCTTGATTTGGCACGACCAAGACAAATGGGTGTGTCTGGTGTCCGTGGGAGACACACGGCCTACCCACAAGGGCGTGTGTCCTACATAACTTAGAAAAGTTTTAAATTTTTGAAAAATTTCGTAAGTGTTCGGCCTAGTCCCGGCCCTACATTAAAGCACGATTAGGGTCTTGTTGACCTATTTAAGGGACACTTATATTACGATTGATGAATGATTGAATGTAATGTCTGTAAATGTTTTTGATTTATCTGGTAATGCCTTTAACCCTAATCTGGTGACGAATACGGGTTAGGGGTGTTACATTTGGTTGGTATCAGAGCTACGATTTAGTAGATTCTCAGACTAACGTAGCATGTCAGAGTTTAGCTATACATGCCATATTTCTGAACTGTAATAGTGTGATGAATCCTGACGTGAAAAATGTGATTTTTATATAGTAATGGATCCCGAAAGAGCCGTGGCTAATGATGTAGAAAGTAATGTGCCTGCTCCCACACAAGGGTCAGTGCCTTCTGATCCGAGGCCGGCTATAAGCGGTCAAGAGGGAGAAGCTAAAGAAGCCGACTGTTTCGCAACCTCCGCCCCCGATTAATTCCCCTCAGACATCTGCTATGCTTTCGACTATAAATCTGAATCTGATGAAAAGCCTCCGATTGACAAAACTCATAAGTATAGGGCTAGAGAGTTTAGGGCTACTAATAATGATAATACTGAAAAACCCGATTCTAAAGCTCGTAATGGAAGAAAAAGATCAATGAGTAAGTTTTCTCAACCTTTGACGAAGAGATATAGAGATGCAAGCAATCGATCAAATACTTCATTTGGACATACAAGTACAGATCATGTGAGACCAAGTGTTGGTCTGAGAACTCAAGCTCTAATTGAATCAAATGATGGAAGTACTAAAAGCAACAAACCTGAGTGTAGACAGTGTAGAAGACGACATGTTGGAAAATGTTGGGGCAAGTATAACAATAGAGTTTGTTATAAATGTGGATCACGAAATCATTTCATTCGAGATTGCCCAAAGATGGCGAGTGTTAAAAATGTCATATTCGAGCGACTCAAGTGTAAGCGTTGTGGTAAAAGACATTCAGGGAATATTAGATTGAATAATCAAGCTTGCTTCAGATGTGGATCGTTAGATCATTTTATTCGAGATTGCCCAGAGTCTGTTGAACAAGAGACTACTCAGAATTCGAGATCAGATAACGCCCCAGAGAGAGATAGACCTTCACGAAATACAAGAAATATCAGTAGTAGTTAGAGGTCTACGAGGGATACTGTTGCAAAATCTAAATTTAAAGAGCCAACTAGAGCGTGTGCTATTCGAGCTTGTGAGGAAGCTTCATCTTTAGATATTATTTCTGGTACGTTTACTCTTTATGACACTTTTGTGATTGCATTGATAGACTCTGGCTCTACTCATTCGTATATATACATGAACCTAGTAATCAGTAAGACTTTGCCTGTAGAGTCTACTGAGTTTGTTGTAAAAATATCGAACCCCTAAGTAAAAGTGTTCTAGTTGACAAAATATGCAAGAATTGTCCATTAATGTTTCGAGATATCTATTTTCCTACTGATCTGATGCTGTTACCATATGATGAGTTTGACATAATTTTGGGTATGGATTGGTTGATACTACATGCTGCTATTGTAAATTGTAAAAGAAAGACTATTGATTTGAGATGTCAGAATGATGAAACAGTTTAGATTGAGTTAAATGATTTGAATGGGTTATATGTGACTGGATCTATCCATATGACTAGAAACAAATTTTGAATGTACATGTGTGAATTGAGGGATAGTCTGGAAGGAGAATTTATATTCTTGAAGACTTGATACTGAAGTATATCTATAGGAACGATTCTATCACTTGAGTTATCTGTTTTGATAAAATAGTTGAGTTATCTATTTCTATGTTGGTAAGTCTGTCTATGGTGTTAGTTATCTTTGTTTTGGATTGAGATTTGAAACTTATATGGTAATTCTGAAAGAGATTATGGTAATTTGTAAGTATGAAATTGTATTGAAATCGGTAAAGCAAATGTCGTTGCCAATGCATTGAGTCAAAAATCATTGTTTGCACTACGTGCAAAGAATGCTCATTTAGATCTGTCTGATAATGGTTCAGTGTTAGCTGAATGGAAAGCAAAACTATTGTTTTTACAACAAATGTTTGATGCTCAGAATATTGATAATGAATTGTTAGTGAAATGAGCTCAGTGAAAGTAAGTTCTACGGGGTCGATTTGATAAAAGACACAGAACAAAAAGTGAAAGTAATCCATGATAGTATGAAAGCAGCATCTCATCGTTAGAAATCTTATGCGAATTTGAGAAGAAAAGATATTGAATTTGAGATCGGTGACAAAGTGTTTCTGAAAGTGACCCCGTGGAAGAAAGTACTCCAATTTGGACGTAAAGGCAAGTTGAGTCTGAGATTTATCGGGTCATATGATGTTATTGAGCATGTTGGACCAGTTGCATATAGATTGTTGTTGCCCTCCAAGCTTGAAAAGATATACAATGTATTCTATGTTTCTATGCTCCGAAGATACTTTTCTGATCCGTCACATGTGATTGCTCCGTCTAAAATTAAAATTTGATCTGATATGACATACGAGGAATAATCAATCTGAATCTTAGCTCGTGATTTGAAAAAGTTAAGAAATAAGAAAATACCATTAGTGAAAGTATTTTGGAATTGACACAGAATAGAAGAGGCAGTGTGGGAGCCTGAAGATTCAATGAGACAGCAATATCTGAATCTATTTAATGGTAAGATTTTCGGGGACGAAAATCCCTAAGAGGGAAGAATTGTAACAGTCTGATTTAGAACCTAGTCGGAACAGTGGTTTCGAGACCACAAATTCGAGTCTATATAATATTTTAATATTATTTTCTGTGCCATTGATAAGTGATTAAGCATGTGTTAAAGTTCCGTAAGTTAATTTGTCTGTTTGTGTGCATAATTCGATAAAAGGATCAAATTGCATTCGATGCAAAATTAGCATGCTTTATAAAAAGGAATCTATTTGTCATGGCTTCTTAAGGTGAAGTCCTTATGTGGATATTATACCCTGTTTATAGTAGTGGACATTTATGTCCATCTTATACATGATTTTTGTAAGTATTAATAAAGGCTAATTATGTAATTTGTGTATTAAGATGTTTATAATAAAAACAAACTAAAGATAGTGGAAATTCATATGTTCTTCCACCGAAAATCAAAAAAAAAAAAGAGAGAGAAAAATATGAAGATAAGGCATTCAACATTTTTTTAGATATATTAAGGTAAGTTTTAACTTCGATTTTTGATAATTTCTACATTTTCGTAATCGTTGCTTCGAATGCTTCAAAACCCATGTCTTAATTTTGAGAATTGACAATGTTTTTGAAATGAGACTTTGATGAACTCATATGATTTATGGTGATTTATGGTGTTAAATGAACATGTTTTGTTCTTGATATTTTGATGAATTTAGCTAATTAGGGCTAAATTGTAAAAATAGCAATTTGTGGGACTAATTTGTGAAATAAATAAAATGTTTGGACTTCTATGATATATATGAGCATTCGACTAAGCATGGGTATAGGGTGATTTTTTGTATTAGATGTTTTGAGAAAAATGGACTAAATTGATAAAATGTGCAAATGTGAGGGCTAAATTACAAATTACCCTAAATGTGTGTTCATGGATTAAATTGAATGAATTAGTGAATAAATGGATTACATTTGAATATGTATAGATCAAGAGCCGAAGAAAACAGACTTAGATCGTGGGAAAGCGAAAGTAGTTGTGTAACATCCGAGAATTAGGGCTCTGTATTTTATTATGTTTTTGTATGCTTGGTATGCTTTGCCTGTTGTTTGAGTGTGTTTGGGGGCCCTAGGAAGGCTCGGGGTTAAGCTAAAGCCTTGGTAGAAACTTCAATTTTGGGCACTTTAGGGAAGAACTAGTGGGGTCAGGCTTTAAGGATGATTGCTTGTGGTCGTTGGCACAAGAAGTGAAGTGGTGGAGTGGCAAAGTAGTTCCTAGGGAGCAGGGGGAGATGATGCCACAGGGGAGCAGTGAGGGAGCAGGTTCGAGTCGCATAGTTGGCTTTTTGGGGAATTCTTTTTGGCGTCTGGATGGGAGGTGATGGATTTGATTTGGGACCTTGAAGAGTGGGAGTTGAATGAGTCAAATCTTTTAAATAGGTGGCCATGAGTGAAAGGTGGAGTTTGAATCATTCAACTGATTCAAATGGGTGAATAAGAGTGAAAGTAGGAGGCAATCAAGGAGATGGTGGTGGGGGAGAGTGTTGGTCGAATTTTGGGATGTGCTAGGGGAGGAAATTCGGTCATATGGGGTCTTTTGGAGGGTGTAGGCATTCAGTTTTTGTAGAGGGGTTTTGGTGCTGAAATTTTTGAGAGGTGTTTAGCAAATTGGTGTTCATTTTGTCAACTTTTATTCTTTTCTTTGTTGGCCGAAAACTCCTAAGGCTATTGTTGTTCATTCTTCATTCATCTCAAGCTAAAATCATCTCCTCTCTCTTTTGCACTTTTGTTAACCTGAGTACATTGCTTCACTACCAAAAGCCGAAACTTCAACCCTCTCTTTATATTTTGCTCATATTCATTTTACACTTCATATCCCCTTAGCCAAACTCTCCTATCACCTTTTCCACTTCATTTTTTTCTTCCATTAGATTCTTCAAAGCTGAAGCACCTATTTGTTTCATACTCCTTCTCTACTTCTTCTAAAAGCCAAACCCTATTCCTTATTCATTCCCTTGATCGAAACATCACCTACTTTCATTTGTTTCTTTGACTTCTCTTTCCTTTAGCTGAATCTCCCTTGTGAGTTCATTTCCCCTCATTCGTTCTTGTTTCAGTGGATTGCCGTCTCTCCTTCTCTTAACTTTCTCAAATCGATTCTCTTCCTAGTTGGTGGTAAGCGTTCTTCTTCTCTTTTGATTCTTTCTTTTTCCTTGCTGGTTGTTAAACCGAGGGTGTTAACTTGGTATTGTGGGGGCTTTGGCCAAATGGCTAGTAAGGGTTAATGTGGTTTGGCTAGGCCAAAAGGTCAATTCTTGTGGTTTAAAGTGGAGAACCGATTCTAATTTGGTGTTTGTGTAGGGACTCCAATGATTCCTTAATCCAAGTCTAGTAGCTTCCGGGTTCTATCGATCTAGGTAAGAATTCCTTCGTTTGAGTATCTATTTCCACTTTCATCGTATTCAATGCCTTAACCCGGTCTTCTGACCAAGATCTCTTTCATGGAATCGTATACCAACCAAGCAAATGAGGGGGTTGGACTCATAGTCCCTACCCCTAAGTTCAAAAAATATGCAGTATCGGCAGTACAAGACTTTCCTTCGGGTTGTGGACCGGCTTCGAATCCGAATCGATAAATAGTGATTATTCTCTCTTCTGAGAGTGTCGATAGTGTCAAAAGCCTAGTATTACGCATTTTCAGGTGTGTAAATTTCACACCCTGCTATTAATTTATGTTATTAACTATTTGGACTGAAAAGCCGAAGTGACGGGGTAGACAGTCATAATACCCTGGTGGGTAAGGTTGGTGATACCAATAAGTGACTATACCATTCTATTTATGAGTATATAAATGTATGCCGTAATCTATTACTTTATTTGATAGCATGTTGCATTCACTTGATAGGTATGTTATGCATGGGGTTGGAATATGATGCGAAAGGGGAAGTGTTATTAAGGACTGTCACAGTGGTTTGGTACCACAGTGGGTTGGCCCCACATATCTGATCCAGTGACCAAGTCCCAGTGGTTCGGTACCACGGTGGTTTGACACCACATACATATATGTTGATTCTGTGACTTGTCCTAGTGGTTTGGCACCATAATGGGTTGGCCCCACATATACAATCATCAGGGATTGTCACTAGTGGTTTGGTACCACAAGTGGGTTGGCCCCACGTGTTATAATTAGTGACTCTGTCACTAGTGGTTTGGTGCCACATATGAGGGGTGTAGCGGATGGAGGGTTGATTGTAGAAATTCCCACGGTGTGTTGGGCTGGTACGGGTGGCGTGTAGAGGACGAAAAAATTAGGTTGGGCTGGGTCACATTACATTCATATTTGGTGTATGCCATTTTAAGTGGGCTAAGGCCCAAGGTGCGATTGTGGGCTTGAAGCCGTTTATGTGTTATAAGGGGAAATGCACACTGAGTCTTGGTGACTCACCCCTCTACTTAACCTTGCAGGTAATTAGTAGATCATGGATCTGGGAGCCGAGACGGACTCATGGAGGCCATGAAAGGTTTCTTTTCGTAAACTCGTTTCCTTTTTATAAATTATTTTTAATTGGGGATATTGTTATGTAATAAGGCCTTTTTAAGTTGATATTTGGTTTTTATTTATTTATTTATGATATGATATTAATATATATTTTGACATGAAAACTTTAAGATAGCGTTTTTAAAACATAAGTAACCTAAACAACCATTTTCTCTCAAGTGCCAACAAAGATATCGAATACTCGATTAACTCAACTCAAAAATTTTTCTTAAATCTACAAGTCACTATTTTTATAATATCACCTAAACGGAAAGTTTCAAACTTACGATTTTTCCTTAAAATTTCAAAGCCATTTTATAACCTTTCCCTGTGACATACCAGATATGGTCGTAACATCTAGATCGGGTATGGGGTGTTACAGTTTTGTTATCAGAGCCTAGGTTTCAAAACTCGGCTGTGAAATAGGTTCAATAAATGTTTTATAAAGTCAATTTAAAATGTTATTTAAGAAAATGTTTTAGTTGGAGTATGGCACCGAGTCTACTGGCACCCAATCTACACAGTAAGTGTTTTAATCATTGGTTGTTTTTGCATGAAATAATTATGTTGTGTTATGATTACTAGTATTCAGCGATACAAACCTTAAAGATTGAAACTTTTAGGTATGGATATGAATCGGCGAGAATTACTTTTAAATGTTATTTTTCATAAGACTGCTCGGTAATAATCAGTGAAAGAAAATATTAATTCATAAAACTCTTAATCAAATTAAATCGTATCAGTAGCCATGTGTACTAGGGGACGTGGACGTGTTGTGCGCGGCCGTGGTAGAGGCCAGGGTGTTGGGTCTGAACCCTTGGAATCAGGACATGGGTTAGAAAGTGATGTGCCAGCACCGCCAGCTACGGAAGAGGATTTTTAGGATCAAACAGGCAAAGACGATGCTGTGTCTCAGGCGATATTACGTATGTTGAAGAGAGTTGCTAAAGCAAGCATGGGTTCAGGGGCTAAAAAATCTGTGTCTGAACGACTTAGAGCCAATAGGGCGGAAATGTTTAGGGGCATTTCTGGTGTAGCTCCTAGCATAGCTGAGTATTGGCTGGAAGCAGTTGAGCGTATTATAAATGATCTTGACTTTATAGTAGAGGAAAAGTTGAAAGGAGTTGTGTCTCTTCTTCGGGATGAGGCGTATCAGTGGTGGCTCACGGTTAGGGATGGTACAGTGGCTGATCGTATTACCTGGGATTTCTTCAAGACAAAATTCTAGGGGAAATACATTGGATCAAGTTATGTGGATGATCAGTGTAAGGCATTTCTAAATTTGGTTCAGGGGGTAAGTCAGTGGCCGAGTATGAGGCGAAGTTTTTACGTCTTAGTTGTTATGCCCGGGGTATTGTTGCTATAGACCATGAGCGTTGTGTTCGGTTTGATAATGGTCTGAGGGATGAGTTACGAGTGCTGATAGTTCCATAGCGGGAAAGAGAATTTGTTGTTTTAGTAGAAAAGGCTAAGATAGACGAGAAGGTGAAGCAGTCCGAGAAGCAGAATCAAGAGAGGGATAGAGGTAGAAATAAAAGGAATTTTAGATTGTCGGGATCAACTGGGGGTTTTCAGAAAAGGCCCACGTTGGATGGGCCGAGTCGTATTGCGAGACTTGTTGTTGTTAGTCGGCCTCAGAGTTGTGCTAGATGCGGTAAATTTCATTCGGGTGAGTGTTAGATGAATAATAGAGGATGTTTCAGTGTGGGTCTACGGATCATCAGGTAAGAGATTGTCCACAGGAGCTGGGCAGAGCGTGACCAGTGGGTCAGAATTATGTTCAGCCAGGTAGAAGTGGTCAGCAACCACAGACGAGTCGTGGTTCCGCTAGGGAAGGAAATAGTTTTGGCCGAGGGTGTGGAGCACTAGGAAGAGGTGCTGGGAACACAGATGCAAGACAGCCTAGGTTGGTTTATGCAGTCAGACGTCGTGAGGAGGGCGACGCACCGGACGTCTTAACCAGTACGTTCTTAATTTTTGGATTGCCTTTTTCTGCGTTGATTGATATTGGGTCAACACATTCTTATGTTGCTAGTACTGTGTCGGGAACTCTGAACATAGACTCTGAGATTGCTTCTAGGGAGATGACTGTACTTATCCCTTTAAGACAATCTGTAGTGGTAAATAAACTCTTTAGGAAGGTGCCTTTAGAAGTTCAAGGGGTAGTTTTTTCGACTGATTTGATGGAACTACCATTCAGCGAGTTCGATTTGATCTTAAGCATGGACTGGTTGGTGAAGTATCGAGCAAATTTAGACTGTACTGCGAAGCACATGGTGTTGAAGTCGCCTGAGGATAATGAGGTGCTTGTGTTGGGCAAAAAATGAAATTATCTGTCCAATATGGTGTCTGCACTTAAGGCCAAAAGGATGGTGAGAAAAGGGTGCAGGGTTTTCTTAACTTTTATCAGCGCATTGGAAGCTAAGGAGCTGTCGGTAAGAGATGTTAGAACGGTGGATGAGTTTTCTGATGTTTTTCCAGAAGAGTTACCAGGGTTACCTCCAGATCGCGAGGTAGAGTTTGGTATTGATCTTTTTTTGGGAACAGCGCCAGTGTCCATTGCTCCGTATAAAATGGCACTGAAAGAGTTGGTAGAACTTAAAGCCCAAATTCAGGAACTATTGGATAAGGGATTTATTCGACCAAGTGTATCTCCGTGGGGAGTTCCGGTGTTATTTGTTAGGAAGAAAGACTAGTCGATACGTATGTGTATTGATTACCGCCAGTTGAACAAGTTAACAATTAAAAATAAGTACCCGTTGTCGAGGATAGACGATCTATTCGATCAGTTGCGAGGTGCTTCGGTCTTCTCGAAGATAGACTTGAGATTGGGTTACCATCAGCTTAAGGTTAGGGAGGCAGACATTCAAAAGACAGCATTTCGAACTCGCTATGGTCATTATGATTTCTTGGTGATGCTATTCGGATTGACGAATACACCAGTTGTGTTTATGGATATGATGATCCGAGTCTTCCAACCCTATCTGGACCGATTTGTCGTAGTATTTATAGATGATATATTAGTTTATTAAAGGACAGAAGAGAAAGTTAAATTGATTCAAACTCGGTTAAAGGAAGCCTCAAATAGGCAAAAGTCATATGCAGATTTAAAACGAAAGGAAATATAGTTTGCAGTGGGTGATCGGGTTTTCTTGAAAGTTTCACCGTGAAAGAAGGTGATGAGGTTTGGACGGAAGGGCAAGCTATGTCCAAGGTTTATTGGGCCTTATCGAATATCGAAATGTGTGGGACCAGTGGCATATCAGCTTGAATTACCTTCAGAATTAAAACAGATACATGATGTGTTCCATATCTCGATGTTGAGGCGTTACCATTCTGATTCGTCTCACATTGTACCGGTAGAAGAAATTGAAGTAAGACCAGACTTGTCCTTTGAAGAGGAACCAGTACAGATCTTGGATCGAGACATTAAGATCCTAAGAAGAAAATCAGTCTTTTTGGTCAAAGTTCTATGGCGGGACCATGGTTCGGAGGAGGCCACGTGGGAGCCGGAGGATATTATGCGGTAGCAATACCCACATCTCTTCTGACTAGGTAATTTTGAGGCCTAAATTTCTTTAAGGGGGTAGAACTATAACATCCAAGAATTAGGGGCTCCGCATTTTATTATGTTTTTGTGTGCTTGGTATGCCTTACCTGTTGTTTGAGTGTGTTTGGGGGCCCCGGGAAGGCTCGGGGTTAAGCTGAAGCCTTGGTAGAAACTTCAATTTAGGGCACTTTAGGGGAGAGCTAGTGGGGTCAGGCTTTAAGGATGATTGCTTGTGGTCATTGATATAAGAAGTGAAGTGGTGGAGTGGCAAAGTGGCGCCTAGGAAGCAGGGGGAGATGACGCCACAGGGGAGCAGTGAGGGAGCAGGTTCGTATAGTTGGCTTTTTGGGGAATTCTTTTTGGCGTATGGATGGGAGGAGATGGATTCAGTTTGGGACTTTGAAAAGTGGGAGTTGAATGAGTCTAATCTTTTAAATAGGTGGCCATGAGTGAAAGGTGGAGTTTGAATCATTCAACTGATTCAAATGGGTGAATAAGAGTGAAAGTAGGAGGCAATCAAGGAGATGGTGGTGGGGGAGTGTTGGCCGAATTTTGGGATGTGTTGGGGGAGGAAATTCGGTTATATGGGGTTTTTTGGAGGGTGTAGGCATTCGGTTTTTGTAGAGGGGCTTTGGTCTCGAAATTTTTGAGAGGTGTTTAGCAAATTGGTGTTCATTTTGTCAACTTTTATTCTTTTCTTTGTTGGCCGAAAACTCCCAAGGCTATTGTTGTTCATTCTTCATTCATCTCAAGCCGAAATCATCTCCTCTCTCTTTTGCACTTTTGTTAACCTGGGTACATTGCTTCACTACCAAAAGCCGAAACTTCAACCCTCTCTTTATCTTTTACTCATATTCATTTTACACTTCATATCCCCTTAGCCGAACTCTCCTATCACCTTCTCCACTTCATTGTTTTCTTCCATTAGATTCTTCAAAGTCGAAGCACCTATTTGTTTGATACTCCTTCTCTACTTCTTCTAAAAGCCGAACCCTATTCCTTATTCATTCCCTTGATCGAAACATCACCTACTTTCATTTGTTTCTTTGACTTCTCTTTGCTCTAGCCGAATCTCCCTTGTGAGTTCATTTCCCCTCATTCGTTCTTATTTCAGTGGATTGTCGTCTCTCCTTCTCCTTACTTTCTCAAATCAGTTTCTTTCTAGTTTGTGGTAAGCGTTCTTCTTCTCTTTCGACTCTTTCTTTTTCCTTGCTGGTTGTTAAACCGAGGTGTTAACTTGGTATTGTGGGGGCTTTGACCGAATGGCTAGTAAGGGTTCATGTGGTTTGGTTAGGCCAAAAGGTCACTTCTTGTGGTTTAAAGTGGAGAACTGATTCTAATTTGGTGTTTGTGTAGGGACTCCAACGATTCCTTAATCCAAATCTAGTAGCTTCCGGGTTCTGTCGATCTAGGTAAAAACTCATTCGTATGAGTATCTATTTCCACTTTCATCGTATTCAATGCCTCAACCTGGTCTTCTGACCAAGATCTCTTTCATGGAATCGTATACCAACCAAGGAAAGGATGTAACACCCTATACCCGGCCCATACGCCATGACTGGATATGGTATGCTACGGGTTGAATCTTGAAAACTTTGCTCTGAAGGGTTTTGGAAAATCTTAGTTAATTATAGCCGATTAGTCAAATAAATGTGAAATGTTTGAAACAACTTTAAACATTTGCGTTGATTGTGTTTGAAAAGCCCATTTATCATTTCATTTTATGATTAAGACTTTGGAAAAGACATAAGTTTATAAAAACTTAACATAACAAAAATAAATAAATCGAAAACCTAAGTTATAGAGGCCTTATTACAAAAATATTCCCAAAAATTAAAACTCAAATGAGAAAATGAAAATAGTCTATGTAGATAATAGTTTTGATGGCCCCTCGAGTCCGCCTCAGCTCCCATGTCCACGTTCTACTGCTCATATGTAAAGTGGGGAAAAATAAAAGGGTGAGTCACCAAGACTCAGTGTGCAAATCCCGAAAACACATAAAAGCCTTGGGCCCACAAACACATTATGGGCCTCGAGCCATAACAATGGCAACAGAACATATTTTCATGCAACATGGCCCATCCCAAACCTAAGAGTCCATCCTCTACACACCCCCGTACCAACCATCACACCGTGGGGATTTTTACAATCAACTCTCCATCAGCTACACACCATGTCGACAGCTGTGCTGCCTGTCATAAAGACCAATCACTATGTGACCTCTATGGAAAAGCCACCGATCGCTATGCAACCTTAATAATATATATCGGCAGATGCGCTGCCTGTCATAAAGACCGATCACTATATGACCTATGTGGCAAAGCCACCAATTGCCTCGCGACCTGTTCCCATGCATACATACATGCAAAAATCAGAACATTAAACTATCTAAACAGATTACATACTTTCACATACTTTGATACACATAGAGAAGTTTCTATGGTTACGTACCTGGCATCCTTTGCCTACCCTTTTCAATTAACACGACCGTTCATACAGCCTATTTTCGGCTTTTAGCCCATAACATACATATGATATAGCTTAACTAGTGTGATAGAGATCTACACACCTGATTACCGACATGACAGTAACTTTTATGTCGACACTATCAGAAGTCGATATGACTGCTAACTACCTAAGGTTTTGCTCCGAACCCGGTCCACAACCCGACGGCCAATCCTGAACTACTGACACCGTGCATTTCTTGAACTTTAGGGCTAAAACTACAGATCCAGCCCCTTCCTTTGATTTGCTGACATTCGAGTCCATGAGTGATCTTTGGTCAGAAGATACTATGATGATTGCTTAACGCAACATTAGGTTAAGGCACGAATAATGAAAAAAAACCCAATTAAACAACATAGGAAGAATTGAACCCTTACCTTGAAATCTCGAAAAGAGATTGAGACTCTGAGACTAGCTTTTTCGACTTTTAAATCTAGGCGATCTACCTAAATTTCTGAATGTTGCCGAACAAGAAATTATACAAAGCCATTAAACCATTAGCTTTTCGGCTTTGTCTTCCAAAAACTGAAAGAGAAAGTGAGGAGATAGGGAAATCGGCACTCACCTTAACACAAAGAATTCGACTACCCCTTAAAGATTCCGGCTTTTGAGAAAATCAGAAGAAAAGATGATAGGGAGAGGTCTATGTAGATTCGACTTTAGTGAAGAAATCAACAAAAAGGGAATAGGAATATTTGGCTATGGAGATGAGAAGAGAGTTTAGAGTTTCGACTTTTGAAAGAAAAGATGTTGAGAAAAATTAAGAGGTTTCGGCTTTTGAAAGAAAAGAAAAGAGAATAGAATAATGGACTTTCGACTTTTGCATAAAAGTGAGTATGAGAGAATGGGAAAAAAATAGGGACCAAATATCGAAATTGAAGAGATATCCCCTCTATTTAAAGAGAATTTCGGCACCCCCTACCTAAAACCCGAAAATGCCCCTTTTTAAAACGTCAAACTAAGCTATTAATCAAGGGAAATTTCGGCACCCCTTAGTCCTATCTAGCCATCTCCCCTCTTGCACATAGTGTCCCAAATTCGGCCACCACTTGCTTCCTAGATAGCTTCTAAACTTTCTCCCTTATCTTTATCTGATCACTCCTTAAAAAGAGGCCTAAATAGCACCACCTCTTCCTCCCTTTATCAGCACATTATCCACACGTTATTATCCTCCTATTTTCAAGCACCTATGCCGCCCTACTCTATCCATTTAAAAGCCAGAAATTAGCTAACTTTAATTAAAATAATTGGGCTTCATGTAACTTGAATATGGGCCTCCTCAGTTGACGCCACCTCCTTGCTCTCTAAGTGGCACCACTTTGCCACTGGGCCACAAGCCCACTTTGTATTTAAAACACAGATAACATCTTTTAAGCCCTATCTTATCAGGCTTTCCACTATAGTGTCTAATCAGAGAATTCAATTAAGGCCTCGACCCAATTCCTGAGCCCATTCTGGACCCCTAACACTCTTATTAAACATAACCACACATTAAACGCATTGGCTCATTAATTCAGGATGTTACAGTTCTACCCCCTTAAAGAAATTTCGGCCTCGAAATTACCTGATCAGAACAGATAGGGGTACTGCTACCGCATTGTTTCTTCTGGTTCCCAAGTAGCCTCTTCAGAACTGTGATTCCGCCATAAAACCTTAACCAACGGAACTGTCTTCCTTCGCAACACTTTGACATCACGATCCAGGATTTCCACCGGTTCCTCTTCAAAAGATAGGTCAGGTCTCACCTCGATTTCTTTCACATGCACCACATGAGATGGATCCAAACGGTAACATCTTAACATGGAGACGTGGAATACATTGTGAATTTGGCTTAGCCCAGAAGGTAGCTCTAGCTGATAGGCAATGGCCCTACTCATTTCAACACCCGATAAGGCTCGATAAATCTGGGACTTAATTTACCCTTCTGTCCAAACCTCAGTACTTTCTTCCATGGCGACACCTTCAAGAACACCTTGTCACCCACCGCAAACTCTATGTCCTTACGCTTCAAGTCTGCATAGGACTTCTATCTCGGTAACCAAATCCTACCCCAAAATCTGATGTTCCCCTAATTTTGTCCAACAAGTAGGAGTACGACAGCTCCGCCCCTACAATGCTTCATAGGGCGCCATCTGAATACTAGACTAGTAGCTATTGTTGTATGCAAATTTTGCCAACGATAAAAACTCTTCCTAACTACCTCTGAAATCAATGACATATCCCCTCAACATGTCCTCCAAGATCTTAATCACCCACTCAGACTGTCCATCGGCCTGAGGATGAAACGCTGTACTGAAATCCAACTTCGTGCCCAATGCTTGATACAAAGCCTTCTAGAATCGCGACGTGAACCTCAGGTCCCTGTCTGATATGATTGATACAGGTACCCCATGCAATCCCACTACCTCTGCTACATGTAGCTTAGTCAATTTCTGCAAAGAGTAATCGACCCGTACTGGTATGAAATGAGCAGACTTCATCAAGCAATCAACAATTACCTAGACTGAATCTTTCTTAATAGGCGTGAGGGGTAGCCCACTAACAAAGTCCATTGTGATCCTTTCCCACTTCCATTGGGGAATCTTCACTGGCTGCAACAACCCCGATGGTAACTGATGCTCTTCCTTTACCTGCTGACAGGTCAAACACTTACTCACCAATTCAGTTACCTCACGCTTCAAGCCCGGCCATTAGAACTGATCCTGTAAATCCCGATACATCTTACTCCCTCCGAGGTGCATAGCGTATGAACTTCCATACGCTTCTTGCAAAATCCTATGCCTCAATTTTGGATCTTTTGGCATACAAACTCTCCCTTGAAAACATAACAGTCCTTCCTCATTCACACTGAATTCTGTTGATCCATCACTTGATCCTACATGAAACTTCTCCTTTAGCAACTCATCGGTCTGCTGCCTCTCCTTAACCTGACTGACCCATGAGGGTTTCACTTGAAGTTCAGCCAATAAACTCCCATCATCATACAAACTAAGGTGAGCAAACATTGCCCTCAAGTTAGAGATTACTTTACGACTTAAGGCATCCGCCACCACATTAGCTCTACCGGATGATACTCAATCGAGCAATCTTAATCTTTTAACAACTCGATCCACCTTCTCTACCTTAGATTCAACTCCTTCTGGGTCAAGAGGTATTTTAGGCTCTTATAATTTGTATAAATAATAGATTTTTCCCCGTACAGATAATGTCTCTAAATCTTTAAAGCAAAAACCACCGCCGCCAACTCCAAGTCATGGGTGGGATAATTTGCCTCGTACGGTCTTAACTGCTGAGATACGTACGCAACAACCTTTCCATCTTGCATCAACATGCATCCTAATCCCATGTGTGAAGCATCACAGTAAATCACGAATTCCTTCCCAGCCTCCGGTTGAATCAATACCGGAGCCTCCGTCAAAATCCTTTTCAACTTCTTGAAACTTTCTTGCTGCTTGCTAGACCAAATAAACGGAACTCTTGTCCGTAATAACTTAGTCAATGGTGTCGCGATTAAAGAAAATCCTTCAACAAACCTTCGATAGTACCCCGCCAGACCAAGAAAACTCTGAACGTCCGCCACAGACTAGGCGGCTTCCAATCCAATACCGCTTTAATTTTTCGAGGGTCAACCCTAATCCCCTCTGCCGACACAATGTGGCCTAAAAACGTAACTTCACTTAGCCAAAATTTGCACTTACTGAATTTGGCATACAACTGCTTCTCCCTCAGAATCTGCAAAACCACTCGCAGATGCGAATCATGCTCCTCTTTCGATCTTGAGTAAACCGAGATATCATCTATAAATACCACGACAAACCGATCCAAGTAGGGTTGAAACACTCAGTTTATCATATCCATAAATACTGCTGGCGCTTTGGTCAATCCAAATGGCATCACCATAAATTTGTAATGACCATAGCGAGTTCTAAAAGCTGTCTTATGAACATCTGCCTCCTTTACCTTAACCTGATGGTACCCTGACCTCAGATCTATCTTCGAAAAGACTGAAGCCCCCTTCAACTGATCGAACAAGTCATTGATCCTTGGCAACGGGTACTTGTTCTTGATTGTTAACTTATTCAACTGACAATAGTCAATGCACATACGCATTGATCCATCTTTCTTCTTAACGAATAACACTAGCGCTCCCCAAGGTGACACACTTGGTCGAATAAATCCTTTATCTAGCAACTCTTGAATCTGCGCTTTCAACTCCACCAACTCCTTCGGCGCCATTCTATACGGAGCAATAGATACTAGCGCTGTTCCTGGAAGAAGATCAATTCCAAACTCCACTTCACGATCTGGGGGTAATCTCGGAAGCTCTTCTGTACAAACATCAAGAAATTCCTTTATCATCTTAACATCCTCGACAGTTAGGTCCTTGGCTTCCAGAGCCCGAACAAACATTAAAACTGCCTCGCATCCTTTTCTCACCATCCTTTCTACTCTTAGGGCGGTCACCACATTCGACAAACAGTTCCCCCTTTCTCCTATCACCAACACTTCACTACCCTCGGGGGTTCTTAACACTATACGCTTGGCTGCACAATCTAAATTAGCTTGGTACTTCACCAACCAGTCTATGCCTAATATTAAGTCGAACTCCCCGAACGATAATTCCATCAGATCCATTAGGAAAACTATTCCCTGGACTTCTAAGGGTACCTCCCGATAAAGTTTATCTGCTATCACAGATTTTCCTAATGGGCTAATTACAGTCATCGCCCTAGGGGTAATCTCAGAATCTAAACTTAAAGTTCCAGACACACTACTAGCAACATATGAATGTGTCGACCTAATGTCAATTAATGTAGTGTAAGGCAAACCAAATATTAAAAACGTACCGATTATAACATCCGGTTCGTCAGCCTCCTCTTGACGTCTGGCAGCATAGACTAACCCTGGCTATCTAGCCTCAGCGTTTCCTGTCCCTCGACCTGGTGCTCCATGGCCTCGACTGAAATCGTTACCACCTCTAGTTGGACCACAACCCCTCTGCGGCTGCTGACCTCCTCTGCCCGGTTGAGCATTTTCTTGCCCTGTGGGTCCTACATCGCTTCGTGGCTATGGATGTCTTTAATCTGATGGTCCAAAGATCCACACCTAAAGCACTTCTTCACTGCCCAACACTCACCTACATGGTCTGATCTAGGTCTTTTTTGAGTACTCCCAGTTGTCCCTGATGATCCAAAATTTCTCTTACCTCCACCCCTCTCTCTATCCCGGTTCAGTTTTTTTGTCCGTCTCACCTCCTCAGCTATTTTAGCTTTCTCCACAAGCACAGTAAATTCCCTATCCCGCTGTGGAGCTATCAAAACACGTAGGTCATCCTTCAGGCCATCTTCAAATCGAACACACCATTCATGTTCTGTGGCCACCATCCCTCGAGCATAACGGCTCAAGCGTAAGAATTTTGCTTCATACGCTGCCACCAACCTACTTCCCTGAACCAGATTTAGGAACGCTCTACGCTGCGCATCCACATAACTCGTTCCAATGTACTTACTCTGGAACATCATTCTAAAGTAATCCCAGGTGATACGGTCAGCCATGGTACCATCCTTAACCATAAGCCACCATTGATACGCTTTGTCCCGGATAAGAGACAATACTCCTTTCAGCTTCTGTTCTCCCGTGAAATCTAGATCATCCATTATGCGTTCAACCGCCTCCAACCAATATTCAGCTGTACTGGGCTATCCCAGAAACTCCCCTAAACACTTCGCCCCATTAGCTCTAAGTCACTCTGATACAGATTTCTGAGCTCATGTGCCCATGCCTGCCCCAGCTACCCTCTCTAAAACCCTCAACATCGCCTGAGATACCACATCATCTCCGGCCGTCTGATCCTAAAATTCTGCCTCCACAGTTAGTGGCACTGGTACCTCATTTCCTTACTCATGACCAGATCCTACGGGTTCGACACAGTAATCCTGCCTCTACCTCGGCCACGCACACCACGTCCTCTAGTTCTCATTCTACCGATTCGCATTTATCTGATTCAAAATTTTATGAATTATTAATTTCTTTCACTGACTATTAACGAATAATCTTATGGAAAGTAGGTTTAATAGTAGTTCTTTCGAATTTGAATTCTATCTACAAAGTTCAGTTCTCAAGTTTGTATTTCCTAGTTCTAGAATACACATTCAATCAACATCCATCACACATCAACATACAAGCAGCAACCATGAACTCACATTCATTACCTAGGGGTATTTTCGTCATTTCACTATCTAGGGTATTTTCATAATTTTATCCTACAAGGGTATTTTGGTAATTTTCCAAAATAGGGTATCTTGGTGATTTTACAAAATAGGGCTATTTTTGTAATTTTGAAATTCTGGGGTATTTCAAAAATTTTGTAATCTAGGGGTATTTCAGTAATTTTCTCAAACCAAGGGTATTTCGATAATTTTCTCAAACCTAGGGTATTCTGGGTAATTTGCAAAATTAGGGGTTTATAAGTAATTTTATAAAGACAGGGTGATGGTTCCTTTTGGGTTTTAGTTATAAATTTTGGCCCGTCAACAAGTCTTTATGGCTAAAGTGAACAGTCACTACGCACCAGGTAGGATTCCAACGAAGAAGAGGTGAGCCGCTAGGGCTGCTTAAATACCAAGCTCTCCCTGGATCCAATCCTAGACATGCGTATGCCTGTTACCACACCCTAACCCTGTGACTTGTTCACAGATATGTTTAATTAGACTTAAGTCTTATGGGATTTGAAGAATTGTTTAATCTAGGCCTAAGGTCCATTAACACTATCATACTAGTCTACGTCCATAAAGCCCATCAAACCCAACATACATATCATGTCAAGAGTTTAGAATACTTACCTGCGTGGATCGTGTACCGGTAGACTCGAAGGCCATATCTCAATCGAACTTTTCTCAACTTACATCACTTTTACAAATACTACTAGACCCATTTCACATCCCGAGTTCAGAACTGGGCTCTGATACCAAAATATAACACCCTATACTCGCCCATACGCCATGACCGGATCTGGTATGCTACGGGTTGAATCTTGAAAACTTTGCTCTGAAGGATTTTGGAAAATCTTAGTTAATTATAGCCGATTAGTCAAATAAATGTGAAATGTTTGAAACAACTTTAAACATTTGCGTTGATTGTGTTTGAAAAGCCCATTTATCATTTCATTTTATGATTAAGACTTTGGAAAAGACATAAGTTTATAAAAACTTAACATAACAAAAATAAATAAATCGAAAACCTAAGTTATGGAGGCCTTATTACAAAAATATTCCCAAAAATTAAAACTCAAATGAGAAACCAAAAATAGTCTATGTAGATAATAGTCTTGATGGCCCCTCGAGTCTGCCTCGGCTCCCATGTCCACGTTCTACTGCTCATCTGTAAAGTGGGGAAAAATAAAAGGGTGAGTCACCAAGACTCAGTGTGCAAATCCTGAGAACACATAAAAGCCTTGGGCCCACAAACACATTATGGGCCTCGAGCCATAACAATGGCAACAGAACATATTTTCATGCAACATGGCCCATCCCAAACCTAAGATTCCATCCTCTACACACCTCCGTACCAACCATCACACCGTGGGGATTTCTACAATCAACCCTCCATCCGCTACACACCATATCGATAATCAGGTCTTCATCATAAAGATCGATCACTATGTGACCTCTGTGGCAAAGCCACCGATTGCTATGCGACCTTAATAATATATATTGATAGCTGCGCTGCCTGTCATAAAGACCGATCACTATGTGACCTATGTGGCAAAGCCACCGATCGCCTCGCGACCTGCTGCCATGCATACATACATGCGAAAATTAGAACATTAAACTATCTAAACAGATCACATACTTTCACATACTTCGATACACATAGAGAAGTTTCTATGATTACGTACCTGGCATCCTTGCCTACCCTTTTCGGGTAACACGACCGTTCATACAGCCTATTTTCGGCTTTTAGCCTATAACATACATATGATATAGCTTAACTAGTGTGATAGAGATCTACACACCTCATTACCGACAGGACAGTACTTTCTATGTCGACACTATCAAAAGTCGATACGACTGCTAACTGCCTAAGGTTTTGCTTCGAAGCCGGTCCACAACTCGGAGGCCAATCCCAAACTACTGAACCGTACGTTTCTTGAACTTTGGGGCTGAAACTACAGATCTAACCCCTTCCTTTGATTTGCTAACAGTCGAGTCCATGAATGATCTTTGGTCAGAAGATACTATAATGATTGCTTAACGCAACATTAGGTTAAGGCATGAATAATGAAAAAGAACCCGATTAAACAACATAGGAAGAATTGAACCCTTACCTTGAAATCCCGAAAAGAGATTAAGACTCTGAGACTAGCATTTTCAGCTTTTAAATCTAGGCAATCTACCTAAATTCCTGAATGTCGCCCAACAAGAAATTATACAAAGCCATTAAACCATTAGCTTTTCGACTTTGTCTTCTAAAAACTGAAAGAGAAAGTAAGGAGATAGGGAAATCGGCACTCACCTTAACACAAAGAATTTGACTACCCCTTAAAGATTTTGGCTTTTGAGAAGATCAAAAGAAAAGATGATAGGAAGAGGTCTATGTATATTCAGCTTTAGTGAATAAATCGACAAAAAGGAATAGGAAGTATTCGACTATGGAGATGAGAAGAGAGTTCAGAGTTTCGGCTTTTGAAAGAAAAGATGTTGAGAAAAATTGGGAGGTTTTGGCTTTTGAAAGAAAAGAAAAGAGAACAGAATAATGGACTTTCAGCTTTTGCATAAAAGTGAGGATGAGAGAATGGGAAAAGAAAATAGGGACCAAATACTGGAATTGAAGAGATATCCCCTCTATTTAAAGAGAATTTCGGCACCCCCTACCTAAAACCAAAAAATGCCCCTTTTTAAAACGTCAAAATAAGCTATTAATTAAGGGAAATTTTGACACCCCTTAGTCCTATCTAGTCGTCTCCCCCCTTGCACATAGTGTCCCAAATTCGGCCACCACTTACTTCCTAGATAGCTTCTAAACTTTCTCCCTTATCTTTATCTGATCACTCCTTAAAAAGAGGCCTAAATAGCACCACCTCTTCCTCCCTTTATCAGCACATTATCCACACGTTATTACCCTCCTATTTTCAAGCCCATATGTCGTCCTACTCTATCCATTTAAAAGCCAAAAATTAGCTAACTTTAATTAAAAGAATTGGGCTTCATGTAACTTGAATGTGGGCCTCCACAGTCGATGCCACCTCCTTGCTCTCTAAGTGGCGCCACTTTGCCGCCGGGGCACAAGCCCACTTTGTATTTAAAACACAAATAACATCTTTTAAGCCCTATCTTATCAGGCTTTCCACTAGAGTGTCTAATCAGAGAATTCAATTAAGGCCTCGGCCCAATTCCTGAGCCCATTCTGGACCTCTAACACTCTTATTAAACATAACCACACATTAAACGTATTGGCCCATTAATTCAGGATGTTACAAAGGAGGAGGTTGGACTCGCAGTCCCTACCCCTAAGTTTAAAAAATGTACGATATCGGCAGTGCGGACTTCCCTCCTGGTTATGTACCAGCTTCGAATCCAAATCAACAAATAGCGGTTATTCCCTCTTCTGAGAGTGTCGATAGTATCGAAAGCCTAGTATTACACATTCTCAAGTGTGTAAATGTCACACCCTGCTATTAGTTTATGTTATTAACTATTTGGGCTAAAAAGCCGAAGTGATGGGGTAGACAGTCATAATACCCTGGTGGGTAAGGTTGGTGATACCAAGTAAGTGACTATACCATTCTATTTATGAGTATATAAATGCATGTTGTAATCTGTTACTTTGTTTGATAGCATGTTGCATTCACTTAATACGTATGTTATGCATGGGTTTGGAATATGATGCGAAAGGGAAAGTGTTATTAAGGACTGTCATAGTGGTTTGGTACCACAGTGGGTTGGCCCCATATATCTGATTCAATGACCAAGTCTCAGTGGTTCGATACCACGGTGGTTTGACACCACGTACATATATGTTGATTCTGTGACTTGTCCTAGTGGTTTGGCACCACAGTGGGTTGGCCCCACATATATTATCATCAGGGATTATCTCTAGTGGTTTGGTGCCACATATAAGGAGTGTAGCGGATGGAGTGTTGATTGTATAAATACCCACGGTGTGTTGGGTTGGTACAGGTCGTGTGTAGAGGACAGAAAAATTAGGTTGGGCTGGCTCACATTACATTTATATTTCGTGTATGCCATTTTAAGTTGGCTAAGGCCTAAAGTGCGATTGTGGGCTTGAAGCCATTTATGTGTTATAAAGGGAAATGCACACTTAGTCTTGGTGACTCACCCCTCTGCTTAACCTTGCAGGTAATCAGTAGATCGTGGATCTAGGAGCCGAGACGGACTCGTGGAGGCCATGAAAGGTTTCTTTTCGTAAATTTATTTTTTTATAAATTATTTTTAATTGGGGATATTGTTATGTAATAAAGCCTTTTTAAGAAGATATTTGGTTTTTTTATTTATTTATGATATGACATCAATATATATTTTGACATGAAAACTTTAAGATGGGGTTTTCAAAACATAAGTAACCTAAACAACCATTTTCTCTCAAGTGCCAACAAAGATATTGAATACTCGATTAACTCAACTCAAAAATTTTCTTAAATCTACAAGTCACTATTTTTATAGTATCACCTAAATGGAAAGTTTCAAACTTACAGTTTTCCTTAAAATTTCAAAGCCTTTTTATAACCTTTCCCTGTGACATTCCAGATCTGGTCGTAACGTCTAGACCGGGTATGGGGTGTTACAAGTTGAATAACTGAGTTTGAACGAATATCTGAATCTGAGGTAAGTCGATATATAAATAAATGTATTTGTATTGAATTATTTATGTTTATATGAATATGGATATTGATGAATCATATAAGATGTTGTATATATATGAATTCTAAGAGAAGATTGACATAGTGTTAACATCCGAGAAGTTCCATTCGAACATAAAATAGATAGGATTAACTATGTTATGACATAGGTGTTCGATATCTGATATCATGTAAGACCACATCTGGGACATTGGCATTGATTTATGATTACGTGTAAGACCCTATCTAGGATAGTGGCATCGATATCTAATTATGTATAAGACCATGTCTGGGACAGTGGCATCGGTATCTGATTATGTGTAAGATCCTATCTCGGACAGTGGCATCGATATCGACACGTGTAAGACCACATATCTGGGACGATGATCGATATCTGATTATGTGTAAGACCCTGTCTGGGACAGAGGCATCGATATATGACTTCATGCAAGACCACGTCTGGGACGTTGGCAGTGAACAATTTTATGATTTGTATATTTGTATCAGGTATGTTTGATATGTACACTAAGTGCGCATAAAGGTAAGTATCTAAATGAACATATTATGATTAATATGTGAAATGGAATGATGAGTTAATATGCGAAATATGCTTGAATAGGTTATGTATGAATATGGTATTTGAATTGTAGAATTTTGGTATCATATGGCTAAAGTATATGAGCTAATGAATATGAGATGAATTTTCTATTAGAGCTATAAATGACATTCCATCAAATTGAATAAGTGTATTATATGTTAAGTTTATTTATATATAGCTTACTAAGCTTTTGAAAGCTTACTATGTGTGTGTGTTTTCTCTGTTTTATAGATCGTCGAAGCTACTGAGGGCTCGGGGACCGTCGAGGATCGTCATCACACTATCTAAGTTTATTTTGGTATTATAAAAATGTGTATATAGTTAATGTGGCATGTATAGGTTAGATATTTTGGGTATAAGTTTTGAAGTGTAAATAGCCATGTAATGTGGCTAGTAAATGTTGATAATGTGCATAAAGGAATATGGCATATGATGCAAGTTTGGTATGGTTTGATAATAAATGAAATGGTCAAATGCACTATGAGTATGCATGATTGATCAAAGAAGTGGATATATGAAGGTTAAAGGTAGATGAATTATGCTTAATTGCATATGTGTTTAGTTGTACAAATTGGCATGATTGAAATTGTATTTGAGTGTAAAGATTTGATATGTTCTTGGTTGCCAAATGTGTATGAGTTGTATTGGTATTTTGCTTGTAGGTATGACCCTAATGTGGTGGCATTATGGCCTTGTAAATGCCCTATTTTGCCTACACGACTATGGCACATGGGCGTGCCTAATGGCCGTGGGAAAATGGCAGTATCTAGTTAAGTATGTACGGCCTTGGAATACGGGTGTGCTTAGTAGCCGTGTGATTTAGTCAGTATATGGCCTAAGAGCACACGGCCAAGACACAAGGGTGTGTCTGGTGTCCCTAGGAGACACACGGCCTACCCACACGGGTGTGTGTCCTGCATAACTTAGAAAAGTTTTAAATTTTTAAGAAATTTCGTAAGTGTTCGGCCTAGTCTCGGCCCTACTTTAAAGCATGATTAGGGTCTCGTTGACCTATTTAAGGGACACTTTTATTATGATTGATGAATGATTGAATGTAATGTCTATAAATGTTTTTAATTTATCCAGTAATGCATTTAACCCTAATCCGGCGACGGATACGGGTTAGTGGTGTTACAACAGTGGTTGTGGTTAAGTTAATTACGACGATCACTTTTGAGTAGGCAATGTGTTCATTTACTTTCAGAGGTATATGTAGCTGATTATGTTAAGATGAAATTCTTATCATATGAGAACGTTAGCTAAACGTACTGATAGATGAAAGCATGGTTGATATGTTTAGGTTTATTAGCATTGATCTATCTTTCTCTGGTATTCCATTCAGTTGTGTTGGTAAGAAAGTAAATGATAAAATTCGTACGATTTTAGTGTTTGCTTCTACTGGTTATTGCCCAGTCGAAATACATGAAGATTATATTGCTTCTGTTATTGTGGATTTTAATGCTTGTAAGTGACATTGTTCCTTCTAGAAATTTTTCAGGGATATCATTGAGGTTGTTATCATTCTGAATGAGATGTAAATTTCAGAAATTCTGTATAGCTCCATATGTTGAAATTTCGTTATTTCGGTCTTCTTATGATTCTATGTAATTATCTACGAGAAATATCCAATTGATGGATATGATTATATCTATTATAATTATAATTTTTGGGTTGAAATGTGGGAGTACAGTGCTACCATCATCAGACTTATAAAGGTTGTATTTCTGCATTGGTTGCTGCTTAAACCATGTTTGATTTTCTTCTGTGTTCAAAAGCATTATTAACAGCAGGCATAATATCTATTTATAAGGTTGAGACTTTAGTCTTATTAAAGCCTTATGATTTTTATCTGATAGAGGTGGTAATAGTTCAAAGCTTCGAAGATTTATAGATGAGATAGTTTTACTATAAAATCCTTTTCTAGTCTGTGTGAAAGGCTTGACATCGGAAAAGTGTAAATGATAGAAGATCAAGTTCAAATCAGTATAATGATATGTATGCACTATTGTTATATCAAGAAGAAAAGATTTCTTTTAAAATTTGATGAAGTTATATGTGTATGAATCTATCCACGAGGCTGAAGATAAACTTTGAAAGTTCACATGTAAATAGATAGACATTCTAGGAAAAGAATTCATATTATAGAAAACTTGATATAAAATTACACTTATCAGAGCAGTTCTAAGTGAGAAATGTAGAGGTAAATTAAAATTGTTATGATTGTGGAGTTCTCATTTGTACGAAGACATTGCTAAATGAAGCATCAGTTCTGGTTAGCCTGATTCAGGTAAAGAATGTATGGTTTTCAGTCTAGCGCCATTGAGTAGTTTGAAGTGTATTTTAATACAAGAATGTATAGTGATATTTTGTGATTCCATACAGTTAAAGCTGCATGAAAAGAGTTACTCGACACGTGAATTAGAAACAGTTGATATTGTATTAGTGAGGGATAGTTAGCGACATTTACTGTTTGCTAGTAATGTAATTTATTTCATGTCGTAGAGCGAGATCTGAACTTGGCACAACATAGATGGCTTGAATTGTCTAAAAGTTTTAAGTTAGTAATTTATTATTATCCGAGGAAAATGATTACAGTTTCGGATGTTTCAAACAGGAAATCTTTATGTGCCTTAAGAGCAATGAATATGTGATTGATACTATCGGATGATGGATAGCTATAAGCTGAGTTAAAAGCTAAATCGATATTTATTCAGCAAATCTGTGAAGCTCAGAAATGTGTCAGCGT
The DNA here is from genome assembly GCA_025506655.1 of Gossypium rotundifolium. NCBI lineage: Eukaryota > Viridiplantae > Streptophyta > Magnoliopsida > Malvales > Malvaceae > Gossypium > Gossypium rotundifolium. Next base: position 93,621,676 of record CP106724.1, on the reverse strand, counting down.
TACAAGCTAAAAAGGGATTCAATGTTAATAGGTTTCTGATTTAAAATTTTAGACATGAAACTGATGGTTGATTGTTGTTTCGAGATAAAGTGTGTATATCGAGAAGTTCAGAGAATTTTACAACAATTGTTACGTGTAACTCTCAGTGGTAGCTTATTTGTTCATACGGAGAGTGTTAAAATGTACGATAATATGAGATGGGTGTACTGGTAAATGAGTATGAAATGCTATATCTCTGATTTTATGTCCAAATGTTTGATCAGTTAGCAAGTTAAAGCCGATCTTTTAGTGATTTCGAGACTATTACAGCATATGTTGATATCGAAGTTAATTTTATCATCGAAAAAGATAAATGTTATCTGAATTATTGTTAACTGGCTAAAGAAGTCTCTTCGTACGTATGAATTTCTCTTCTGATAGACCAGCTGAGCTATTCATTTTAGAGATTGCCAGTTTGCACTGGGTGCCAGTCTTCATTGTTTCAGATAGAAATTTGAAATTTATATTGTGATTCCGAGAGAAACTACAGTAAGCTTAGGTACGATGTTGTCTTGTAATCAGAGAAAGCAATTCAAATTCTCGAAATTATGTTTTGTCATTGTGTTTTAGAGTTTGAAAACAACTAAGAAAGACTATTATTGTTAGTTGAGTAATCATGTGAGTATGAAGTCATTTTGTATGAAGTATTGTATGGTTACAATTACCTAAACTTGTACTAGATTGAACTGTGTGAGAGAAAGATTCATAGAGATGCTTTGATCAGAGAAATTGACAAGAAAGTAAAAGTAATTTGTAACAGCTTGAAAGCAATTTCAGATTGACAGAAAACTTATGCAGACTTGATACGTAAAAGCATTGAATTTCAGTAAGATAACTGGGTATTTGTGAAAATATTGCTGAAATTGGAATTTCTCGACTCAGCTAAAAAGAGAAGTGAAAAGGTAATACCAGTGACTTCTTCAACTTAAATTACCGTCAAAACTCGAGAAGATCTATAAAGTGTTTCTTATATCTATGATGTGATGATTCAGCTTACTATGACGTATAGCAAAAAACAAATCATAATCTTGGTTGGTAAGATTAAAGAGTTGCGAAATCTGAAGTTATGTGAGATTTTGAAGTGAAAGCAAATCACTAATTTATTCTCTGGTAAGATTTTTGAGGACGAAAATCCCTAAGGGGGGAGAGTTGTAACAGCCCGGTTTAGACCCTAGTCGAAATAGTGGTTTCGAAACCACAAATCCGAGGTCAAAAAATATTTTAATATTATTTTTCATGTTTACAGCATGATATGTGATATGTGAGAAAGTTTCGTAAACTAATTTTACTTAAACTAATTTGATCCTTTGAGTGCTAAATTTGATAAAAGGACTTAATCGCGTAAAATGCAAAAGTGTCGTTCCCTTTGTTAAAGTACTTATTTGTTATGTTTTATTAAAGGAAAAGTCCTTATGTTGTAAATTGACCATTGAATATTTGAGTGGACAAAGATGGACAACCATTAAGTGTTTTAATTATGTTTTATTAAAGGACATTTTGGTAATTAAATAAATAATGGTTAGTTTAATAAACCAAAATGATGATTTTGTTCATCTTTCATTCATTTAGCCATAAAAAGAAAAGAGAAGCCATGGATGAGTTTTTAGGGTTCGCCATTGTTGAGTTCAATTAGGTAAGTTTTCGAGCTCGATTTTTAATGATTTTTATGTTTTTGAAATTGTTGCTTCATATTCTAGCTAACCCATGCTTCAATTTTTGAATCTACTGATGATTTTAAGAGTTTTCATTGTTGAATCTATGTGCTCTTTGATGCTTGATGATGAAATATGAATATTTGCTAATAGTTTTACAAGTTTTATAAAGTGATTTTGAGTGAAAATGTCAATTTTGGACTAATTTGTGAAATGTGTAAAATATGAGATTGAAATGTGTAATAAATGAAAACTATGGGCTGCTAAGGGCACTTTGGTAATTCGGCTAGCATGGGTATTTAAGTAATTTTGTGAATTTTATGTATCTGTGTAATAAGGACTAAAGTGCATAAATGTGAAACTTTAGGGGCTAATGTGTAAAAATGCCCAAATATGTGTTTTGGATGAAATTGAATGATTGGATAAATAAATAAGTTACTTTTGAATATATCTAGATCAAGAAAAGCGAAATTGGATATAGATTGAGGGAAAACTAAAGTTATCGACAAATAGACCTAATTCGTCGTTTCAACAAACGAGGTAAGTTTGTATGTTAATAAACGTTATGAAATTGTGTTACAAGTGCTTATTATTTTTGAAATTGAACTCAATGCTGAATGGTTATGCAAATAAATGTATTATGATTAAGTTATATATATGCTATTATGATATCGAATTTTTTGAGAAGTAGAATATGTTAATACAAGGAAGTATCGACAGTGTTACGACGTCCGAAAGCCCCATACGAACCATAGGAATAGAATAGGATACATACGTCTTGACATAGGAATCCGAGATGTGATATCGTGTAAAATCATGTCTGGGACATTGGCATCGTATATGATTCCGTGTAAGACCCTTTCTGGGACAATGGCATCAATATATGATAACATGTAAGACCATATCTAGGATATGGCATTGTATGAGCTTTATGAGCTATCCGGGTATCCTTATCAATTCCCAATGGTTCAACAGGCAAAGTCGAGAAGCAAATGACTATATGAATGAGTTATATGATTCAGGTATGATAGATGCTATATGAATCTTGAGAATGAAAGGTGAGTATGAATATAAGTGATGATATGTGATTCATATGAGAAAGATATGTGATTAAATATGTTATTTCCCAAAATGTGCTCATTTTGCTATATGAAAGTGAGAATTGAATGTTATATGATAATCGAATTGAATAAGCTTGTGAAAGCTTAAGTTAGTAAGTAAGTATATTATTGCATGGTGATGATTTGATATGAAATCATGTTATGAACTTGAGATAAGTTGTGTTTTGGCATGTGAGATAGCATATTATGCTTATGACATTGAATTGAAATTATTTTTTATGTTAAGTTTATTAAGATACGAGCTTACTAAGCTTTATAGCTTACTTTGTATTGTTTTTCTATGTTTTATAGTGATTCAAATGTTCGCTCGGGTTGAAAGTCGGTGGAGATCGCATCACACTATCTGGCTAATGGTTTCTGTATTTATACCCTTTATGACTTGGTTATATGGCATGTATAGGCTATGGTATTTGATATTATGGTTGGAAATGTATTTGGTCATTTAAGATGGTTGATTATGAATATGGTAGTGGAATTTGGTAATATTGGCAATTGATGCCTATGTGTTTGATGTATTTTTTTTTTGGCCATGAGATTTGGCTAATTATTAATTTAAAGCTTATTGTGAAGTTGCCATGTATATTGGCTTGAGATGTGAGATTGGTATGTGTTATATGATGTTTATATATTGCCTTGTACTTAGGCATGCTTGATATGAAGTTGGTGATGTCATAGGGTTGTGTTTTTGGCTAATATGGTGGATTATAGCTTGAGAAATGGTATGATTGTAGTTTGGTTTTATAATGATGAGTTGGTTGAAAAATGGTCATGTCTTGTTGTGATAATTGACTAAGTATATGGCATAAATTTGAATGATAAAATTGCAAGTGTTTGTAATGGCATGAAATGAGTATGAGTTAAAGTCATGATCATGTTGTTTTGATACATGTTTAGGTAAATGAAATGATTGTACTTGTAACATCCCAAAAATGGGGTTATTTGGAATTTAATCATTTTTCTTATGTAAGAACTGCTGAGATATTATTTATGGAATAATAATGATCAATTTAAGGCTTTGTGTTGGCTCGATTTGGTAGGAAATTTTAGTTTTTAACTTCTAAGGTAGGGAGCCTTAGCAAGAGGCTGTTATAAGAATAAATGGGGATAATTTGGACATAAAATGAGCCTAGACTAAGTGGCAAAGTAAGCCCACTTAAGAGCTACATGTGACGCCACCAAGGAGCAAGGGAGAGCTTGTGTTCGAGTCGCGAAAATCCTCTTTTTGTTCTTTATTTTGACGGCATGGGGAGGAGAGTTTTTCTTCTCTTTAAACTCTTTAATTATTATTAATAGATAATATAAGCATTTTCTTTTAAGGATAATCAAGTAGATCATGAAGATTTAAAAGAATTATCATTGGATTATTATTAGAAAATTCAAATTATTTGAATGGTTTTAAATTAAGTGGTCTAGAGTGAATTAAGGAAGTAAGAGGAATCTTGGACTCCTTGTTGAGGAGGAGTGGACGGCAAGGACTTATGAAAGAGGGGAGTTGTCAATGCTTATAAAAGCACCTAAGTGATCACCTTGTTTTCTTTTTCCAAGTTTGCTAGTTAATCTCCAAACCCTCTCATCTTATATTTTGTTTTCTTTTTACATCCTCTCCAAAACCATAGCCGAAACCCTCATTACTTATCCTTGCCAAACCTCATTCTTTAAGCCCTTCTTCTTTTATTTCCTACTAGCGAATCATCTATTCCCTATCTACCTTTCTTCTTTCTTTTTCACCAAAAGTCCATCCTTGTTTTAAACCCCCTAGTCAATCTAATTTCTATCAAAGTGTCAAATCCCTTTTCTTTATATTTCACTTGGCGAATGGTATAGTGGCTTAAGCACATCGGGATTTCGCTAAGTGTTCAAACAATTGTATGGTAAGTAGAGTTGGTAGAATGCCTATGCTCCTTTTTCCCATCTTTGTCGATTATTCCAAGGTGCTAAGTATCTGCTTTTTTTAAAAAACCGAATCTATCTAGGTGTTCCGGGATTTTGGAAATCGACAAAGCAAGCCGTCATTCGTGACCAATCAAGTGGTAAGTGTTGGTAAGAATAGGTTTTCATGGGGTTTAGTTTGCAAATATTTAAAAGTCAAGGCTAATGGCTTGTTTACTAACCGGTGGTAATTGATGAAGCAGATTCGGGAATCGAGTACTGTGATTAAGTATCCAAAAGCGTAAGGGTAAGAGTTCGGGTTCAAAAGGAAAACCCTTTAAATTATTTAATTTGGCCGAATAGGCCATAGGGCTAATCTCATGGTTGGCCGAATGTAGGCACCAAGAGATCTAAGGTGGTCGACTCCTTCATTCGGGATTTGGATCACTCAGTGGTGACAGGTGTGTACATACACACTTATATCAGTTAATATGTGTGATAAATATTTGTTGTTTGTAAATCTGCCTGATGTAGATTTGGATTTGGTACCTTAAATGGTACAAGCAAGGACCTCGGTAAGTCTCTATTTATATGAGATTATTATGATGCTTTTGGGAAGCATGATTATTTAATACATGTGATAAATGTATGATCTCTGTTATGATTGTGATGTGGGTTGATGAGTGGAGGGGCAGATTAATCGTGCCGACGGGCACCAGTGTTTTGGTAACACACGTGACTATATGTCACCGGAGGTTTGGTACCTCCGGAGGTTTGGTACCTCAATAGCGACTTATCCTCGTGGTTAACACCACCGTGGGTTGGCCCCACTTGAGATATGGGATCGTGCGCGTTGATTTGGTATCACACGATGGGTTGGCCCCATCAAATGATCGTGTCCACGGACACCGGTGTTTTAGTAACACATTGTGACTATATGTCACGGTGGTTTAGCACCACCGGTGGTTTGGTACCACAACGGGTAGACAAAGGGCGTTTGGATGGCTAGGTCGGAATTAAATATTCGCATATTTATTGTTATATGTTGTGTATGAAAAATATTTTAAAAGCGGGGAAGGGTTACATCTTGAGTCTTGGTGACTCACCTTCTCCATTAATTTTTCAGTGATGCTTAGATCGCGGACATGGAGCGGAGGGACTTGAGGAGGCCATGCGGTGGATTTAAAATTAAATGAACTTTAATTTTAGTTATTATAAATTTTGTTATTGGGTTGTTTTATTTTGGATGTAATAAGGCCTCATTATACTTTACTTTAGTTATTTTCTTTTATGTTGGACATTTTGTTTTAATTATAAATTTGAATCACACGTTTTCTAAATTAATTGAAAAATACTTTATCGTGCCATCCAGCACATCTCAAATTTGTATAACAACTTGACTTAATTAAATTTTCGAATTTGGACTAAGTATATTTTCAAGAAGATAACTTCAAACGCGATTTTCAACAAAACTTAAGTGGATTTGAAAATGGGTTTCAAGAAGTTCCTCTTAATAACGACCCATATTCGGTCCTAACTTTTGGTAGGGTTTGGTTTATTACAAAATTAGTATCGAGCCAGTTCAAAACTTCATTTGTGGGGCCCAAGGCCCAAAAAAAATGTTTTAGTAGGCCTTATTAATTGATTTTGGGTTTTAAAGCAAGATGGCCCGAGTCTCCCAAGACCGATCCGCCTGTAAGTACATCTAAACCTCTGTGTGAATTATATTCTGTAGAAGGGTAGGAAGCATGGAACGTAGATAGACTTATAGGAACCTGAACCCTAGGATTAGATTACTCAAACGCACAAGCTAAACATAAGACTTAAAGAACTAAACCAATCTATGACTTAGTCACTGAGCTAGGGTGTGGTAACCCCTGTACGCATGTCTAGGATTGGAACCGGAAGAGCCTGGTATTTAAGCGGTCGAGTGACTCACCACCTCTTGCAGTATCCTACCCAGTGCGAGCTTGGGTTCACCCTAACTCGGAGGGCTCGATGGTGTGGTAACCTCTGTGCGCATGTCTAGAAAGGTTCGATTGGGAGCTTGGTATTTAAGCAATTGTGTGACTCACCTCCTCTCCACCAAACCCTGCACAGTGCGTAGCTGGGTTCACTCGACCAAGAAGGCTCGGTCATAGGCTAAAGCATAATGACTAAAACCCAAAGGAATTAGCCTTGATTTTCAAAAAAAAAAGAAACAACAAAACTTGGTCTTAAAACTTTTCCAATCACCCCTTCAAAAGTAAGAACAACTCTTTTACAATGTTTTCCTCGAAAAGTTCGATTTGTGGAAAATTACTAAAATACCCTTGGTTCATAAAACGTCAACACAAGGATTATGTCCAAAATTCCAACTATTTCTCAAATATTCAACCCAGCTTTGGAAATCATCAATGAACCACTTTGGTTTTGGAAAATCACGAAACGCCTCAATGTGTAAAATTACCAAAACGCTCGAGTACAAAATTTTTGCAATATCACCGCTTTAAGAAAGGAAAATCCTCAAAAGGGACCCTCGAGTTTTACAATGATTAAAACACCCTTGATTTACAAAAATTACAAAATTATCCTCGATGGACAAAATTACCAAAATACCCCGGTTTTGAAATAATGCCATGACCTCAAACCTTATCATTTTTTATAATACCCTCCAGTGTTGGGAATTGCAAAAGCAATCTACTTTACTAAAGTTTTAAAATCTCTTTTATTACGAAAATACCCCTGTAGGAAAAAGACGAAAATACCCCTGGGTTGGAAATGGGCAGAAATGTCCGGAGAGTGAATAGGTATGGAAAGCATTAGGGAATGGATGTAAGAACTTCTTTGTGTGAACTAGGATAGAAGACTGAAACCTTGTTTGCACGAAAGAATCTCTAATTAAAATTTCTTCATAAAATTTCTTCGCGAGTAATGAAGTGGAACAAACGCTAATACATAAAATTTCTCTTAACCAGATTAAAAGCGCATAGATAGAATGAGTTCTAGAGGACGTGGACGCCAAGTGGACGCCAGTAGGGGTAGGATGAGCGTGTCTCGAACCCGTCGATCGTGACAAGGTTAAAGCGATGTACCACCGCCACCACCACCTCCGACTTTTGGAGCGGAGGAGCAGATCGAGACGAGGAGGAGGCGGTGTCGCATGGCGGTGTTGCGAGTCCTCGAATTGGTGGTCAGGTGGTGGAAATTTAGGAGCTCGGAAATTTGTTCCCGAGCGGATTCGGTCCAATGAGTGAGGTGTTCCGGTGTGTCGAGTGGCACCAGTGTAGCGAGTATTGGTGGAATCTCTGAAAGGATAATGGATGATCTTGACCGACCGAGGAGGAAAAGTTGAAAGGCGGTGTCGCTTCTAAAAGATGAAGCGTGCATGGTGGTGGTGACGATTCGGGATGGAGCCACGGTGATGATCTTCGTGGGACTACTTTAAAACCGCTTTTCGGAAGAAGTATGTGGGCACCACTACATTGATTTACGAGAGGAAGGCTTTTCGGTCTAGTACAAGGAACTAAGTCCGTGGGCCGAGTATGAGGCGAGTTTTAAGGCTGGGTAGGTATGCAAGAGGCATCGTGGCTACGAACACGACTATGTCCGCTTTGAGGACGGACTCAAGATGATTTGAGGTTCTTGATTGCCCATGACAAGTCCGTGAGTTTTCATCTCTTGTGGAAAAGGCTAAGGTAGCCGAGGGGATCAAGGAGGTCGTGAGGCGTAATTATAGTAGAAATAATCAAAGAGAGGATTTGGGTCGGTGGATCCGATGGTAATGAGCGAAGAAGTCCAGCAGAGTGGGCCAAATCAAGCGACAAGGCACAGTAGCTACTAATCGTAGGCCTACCTCGGTCAATGTGGGAAGTCCCATTGGGGAGGTTGCTCGACCGACGATAGAGGATGTTTTGAGTGTGGGTCTTTTGAACATCGAATCGAGATTGTCCCGAGCGAGCTCGAAATCAACGGAGGGGGAAACGTACTCGGGATGAAATGTGGGACCGCAGAGGGTCGTGGAAATGGCGAGGAAGCAATGGTCCTAACCGAGGTCGAGGAACTCGAGGCGGAGGTTTAAGCGACAGAGGCTAAGGCACTGGCTTAGTCTATGCGGCAAGGCGTCATGAGGAGGGTGACGCACCGGATGTCATAACAGAGACGTTCCTCGATTTTTGGTCTCCTTATTATGCATTAATTGATGTGGGGTCTACACATTCATACGTAGCAAGTAGTGTGGTAGAGACTTTGAACCTAGACTCGAGATCGCTGCTAGGGAGATGGTATGTAGTGAGTCCTTTAGGTCACTCAGTAGTGGTAAACAAACTTTTAGGGACGTACCCTAGAACTCCAAGGGGTCGATTCGGGTCGATCGATGGAACTACCATTCGGGAGTTCGATTTGATCCTTGGAATGGATTGGTGGCTAAGTATCGGCGAATTTGGATTTGCGGCTAAGCGCATGGTTCTTAAGACTAGTGAGAATGGTGAAGTGGTTATGATAGGTGATAGAAGGAATTACCTATCCAACGTGGTGTCCGCCTTGAAGGTTGAGAAGATGGTCGGGAAGGGTTGTAAGGCGTTCTTGGTTCAAATCGTGCTTTGGAAGTTAAGGAGTCGATGGTTGGAAAGGTCCGAACGGTTGGGGAATTTGTGATGTGTTCCCGGAAGAACTTAAGTTCCGCCTCCGGATCGGGAAGTCGAATTGATATAGACTTGCTACCCAAGCGGCACACGTGTCTATAGCACCTTATCGAATGGCACCAAAGGAATTGGTGGGTCAAGGCTCAAATTCATGAGCTCTTGGATAAGGGATTTATCCGACCTAGTATATCTCCGTGGGGAGCACTGTATTGTTTGTCAAGAAGAAGGACGGTTCTATGCAGATGTGCATCGACTCACCGTCGATTAAACAAGTTAACGATCAAAACAAGTACCCATTGCCACGGATCGATGACTTGTTTGACCCGATTGAAGAGGCGTCGGTGTTTTCAAAGATAGACCTTAGGTCGGGTTACCATCAACTTAAGGTGAAGGGGTCGATGTTCACAAGACGGCTTTTCGAACTCGGTATGGGCATTACGAGTTCTGGTGATGCCATTCGGGTTGACCAATGCCCCTGGCGTTCATGGACTTAATGAATAGGGTATTTGGCGGTACCTAGATCAATTCGTCGTAGTGTTCATAGGCGACATATTGGTCTACTCAAAACGGAGGAGGAGCACGACAAGCATTTACGGATAGTCCTACAAGTGTTGAGGGAAAATAGGTTGTATGCCAAATTCGAGAAGTGCGAATTTTGGTGAGGAGGTGGCTTTCTTAGGTCACGTAGTGTCGGCGGAAGGATTAGAGTGGATCCCATAAGATTGAAGCGGTATTGGGTGGAAACCCCTAAGTCGGTGGCGGAGATACGGAGTTTTCGGGGTTAGCGGTATTACAGAGATTTGTGGAAGGGTTCTCTCGATCGCGGCCGATTGACTAAGTTGCTAAGGAAAGGTGTTCCATTTGTATGGTCGGAGAAGCAAAGAAGAAAGTTTTGATAAGTCGAGGAAGATTCGGCGGAAGCTCGGTTTTAGTACAACCCGAGAAGGTGGAAATTATTCACGATCTATTGTGATGCATCTCACCTTTGGTTTGGGGTGTGTGTTGATGCGAGATGGAAAGGTAGTAGCCTATCGTCCGTCATTTGAGACCGCATGAGGTTAACTATCCAACTCACGACACGGAGTTAGCGCGATCGTCTTCGCCTCGAAAGTATGGAGACATTATCTTTATGGGGAGAAGTCGGTAATTTACAGACCACAAAAGTTTGAGGTATCTTGACACGTAGGATCTGAATCGAGGCAAGGCCGATGGATCGAGTCGTTAAAGGACTACGATCATTCCATCGAATATCATCCGGGTAAGGCTAACGTGGTGGCTGACGCGTTGAGCCGGAAGGTCGTGGCGGACTTAAGAGCAATGTTTGCTCAGTTGAGCCTATATGACGATGGAAGCCTTTTGGCAGAGCTTCAAGTTAAGCCAACGTGGATCGAGGAGATTAAGAACAAGCAGTTAGTGGATGAAAGGTTAAATGCGAAGAGAATACAAGTTCGGGATGGTGGTTTAGAGGGTATAGTGTATTGGTGATGGTGTGCTATGTTTTCAAGGACGGCCTTGTATGCCAAAAGATATGGAGTTGAGGCGGAAAATTCTCCGGGATGCTCATAGCAGCCCATCGCTATGCATCCGGAGGAAGCAAGATGTATGGAGATCTACTGAACAGATTACGGTGGCGGGTTGAAGCGTGAGATAACGGAATTGTAGGGAAGTGTTTGACGTGTCAAGCGAGTTAAGGTGAACACCGATTACCATCGGGCTACTTCAACCGGTAAAGATTCCTCAATGGAAATGGGAGAGGATCACTATGGATTTCGTCGATGGTCACCCTTACGCCAAAGAAGAAAGATGCGGTTTGGGTAATCGTGGACCGTCGATTAAATCACTCACTTCATCTGGGTGAGAATGGACTACTCACCCGAAGCTAGCAAAGTTGTATGTGGCGAGATAGTCGATTGCATGGTGTACCGTATCGCTTATCTCAGATAGGGACCCAAGGTTCACTTCGAGGTTTTGAAAGCGTTACATCAAGCGTTGAGTGCGCGGTTGGATTTCACCTGACTTTCCATCCTCGAACTGACGGGCAATCGAGAAAGGTCATCTGATCTTAGAAGATATCTTTGAGGGTTGTGTCTTGGAATTCGAGGTAGTTGGGAGGAATTCTTACCTCTAGCCGAGTTCGCCTACAACAATAGCTACCAAGCGAGTATTCAGATGGCACCATCTGAAGCCTTGTATGGGCGAAATGCCGAACTCGAGCGTGTTGGACAGAGTTGAGTGAACGACAAGTGTTGGGCCCAGAAATGGTAGCAGAGATCAAGACAAAGTCGAGTGATTCGGTCTCGTCTCAAGGAAGCATCGATAGGCGAAGTCTTATGCCGATCTCAAACGCAAGGAAATGGAGTATCTTTGTGGGAGATAAGGTCTTCTGAAGGTGTCGCCTTGGAAAAAGGTACTAAGATTTGGGCGAAAAGGAAGTGAGCCCAAGATTCATTGGCCCATATACTGATCTTGAAGCGAGTAGGACCGGTAGCTTATCGACTTGAATTTAAGCAAAGTTAAGTCGATACATGACGCCTTTCACGTATCAATCTTTGAGACAGTATCGGTCGGATCCATCACATGTGGTGCCGTGATGTAAATCGAAGTTAACGCGGACTTATCTTTTGAGGAGGAACCGGTTGATTTTGGATAGAGATATAAAGGTTCTACGTGGGAAGTCGGTGCCCTTAGTGAAAGTGCTATGGCGGAACCATGGTCTTTGAGGAAGCTACGTGGGAACTGAGGAGGATGATCTGACGGCAATACCCTCATCTGTTTTAGTTATGTAATTTGGACGAAATTTATTTTAAGGGGTAAACGGTAACATCCCAAAAATGGGGTTATTTGGAATTTAATCATTTTTCTTATGTAAGAACTGCTGAGATATTATTTATGGAATAATAATGATCAATTTAAGGCTTTGTGTTGGCTCGATTTGGTAGGAAATTTTAGTTTTTAACTTCTAAGGTAGGGAGCCTTAGCAAGAGGGTGTTATAAGAATAAATGGGGATAATTTGGACATAAAATGAGCCTAGACTAAGTGGCAAAGTAAGCCCACTTAAGAGCTACATGTGACGCCACCAAGGAGCAAGGGAGAGCTTGTGTTCGAGTCGCGAAAATCCCTCTTTTTGTTCTTTATTTTGACGGCATGGGGAGGAGAGTTTTTCTTCTCTTTAAACTCTTTAATTATTATTAATAGATAATATAAGCATTTTCTTTTAAGGATAATCAAGTAGATCATGAAGATTTAAAAGAATTATCATTGGATTATTATTAGAAAATTCAAATTATTTGAATGGTTTTAAATTAAGTGGTCTAGAGTGAATTAAGGAAGTAAGAGGAATCTTGGACTCCTTGTTGAGGAGGAGTGGACGGCAAGGACTTATGAAAGAGGGGGGAGTTGCCGAATGCTTATAAAAGCACCTAAGTGATCACCTTGTTTTCTTTTTTCCAAGTTTGCTAGCCGAATCTCCAAACCCTCTCATCTTATATTTTGTTTTTCTTTTTACATCCTCTCCAAAACCATAGCCGAAACCCTCATTACTTATCCTTGCCGAAACCTCATTCTTTAAGCCCTTCTTCTTTTATTTCCTACTAGCCGAATCATCTATTCCCTATCTACCTTTCTTCTTTCTTTTTCACCAAAAGTCCATCCTTGTTTTAAACCCCCTAGCCGAATCTAATTTCTATCAAAGTGCCGAAATCCCTTTTCTTTATATTTCACTTGGCCGAATGGTATAGTGGCTTAAGCACATCGGGATTTCGCTAAGTGTTCAAACAATTGTATGGTAAGTAGAGTTGGCCGAATGCCTATGCTCCCTTTTTCCCATCTTTGTCGATTATTCCAAGGTGCTAAGTATCTGTTTTTTTTAAAAAACCGAATCTATCTAGGTGTTCCGGGATTTTGGAAATCGACAAAGCAAGCCGTCATTCGTGACCAATCAAGTGGTAAGTGTTGGTAAAAATAGGTTTTCATGGGGTTTAGTTTGCAAATATTTAAAAGTCAAGGCTAATGGCTTGTTTACTAACCGGTGGTAATTGATGAAGCGATTAGGAATCGAGTAATCGTGATTAAGTATCCAAAAGCGTAAGGGTAAGAGTTCGGGTTCAAAAGGAAAACCCTTTAAATTATTTAATTTGGCGAATAGGCCATGGGCTAATCTCATGGTTGGTCGAATGTAGGCACCAAGAGATCTAAGGTGGTCGACTCCTTCATTCGGGATTTGGATCACTCGGTGGTGACAGTGTGTACATACACACTTATATCGATTAATATGTGTGATAAATATTTGTTGTTTGTAAATCACTCGATGTAGATTTGGATTTGGTACCTTAAATGGTACAAGCAAGGACCTCGTAAGTCTCTATTTATATGAGATTATTATGATGCTTTTGGGAAGCATGATCTATTTAATACATGTGATAAATGTATGATCTCGTTATGATTGTGATGTGGGTTGATGAGTGGAGGGGCAGATTAATCGTGCCGACGGGCACCGGTGTTTTGGTAACACACCGTGACTATATGTCACCAGAGGTTTGGTACCTCAGGAGGTTTGGTACCTCAATAGCGACTTATCCTCGTGGTTAACACCACCGTGGGTTGGCCCCACTTGAGATATGGGATCGTGCGCGGTGATTTGGTATCACACGATGGGTTGGCCCCATCAAATGATCTCGTGTCCACGGACACCAGTGTTTTGGTAACACATTGTGACTATATGTCACCGGTGGTTTGGCACCACCGGTGGTTTGGTACCACAACAGGGTGACAATGGCGTTTGGATGGCTAGGTCGGGAATTAAATATTCTGCATATTTATTGTTATATGTTGTGTATGAAAAATATTTTTAAAACGGGGAAGGGTTACATACTGAGTCTTGGTGACTCACCTTCTCCATTAATTTTTCAGGTGATGCTTAGATCGCGGACATGGAGCCGGAGGGACTTGAGGAGGCCATGCGGTGGATTTAAAATTAAATGAACTTTAATTTTAGTTATTATAAATTTTGTTATTGGGTTGTTTTATTTTGGATGTAATAAGGCCTCATTATACTTTACTTTAGTTATTTTCTTTTATGTTGGACATTTTGTTTTAATTATAAATTTGAATCACACGTTTTCTAAATTAATTGAAAAATACTTTATCGTGCCATCAGCACATCCTGAAATTTGTATAACAACTTGACTTAATTAAATTTTGAATTTGGACTAAGTATATTTTCAAAGAAGATAACTTCAAACGAGCAGTTTTCAACAAAACTTAAGTGGATTTGAAAATGGGTTTCAAGAAGTTCCTCTTCAGAATCTGACCCATATTCGGTCCTAACTTTTGGTAGGGTTTGGGCTGTTACAGTACTGGCATATCTTGAATTATGCATAAATTGAGATTGTTTTGGTTGCCAATTGGGTTTAGAAATTGTACCATTTGTTCTGGTGTAGGTGTTGGAAAGTTAGATGGAAAATGTGGCTTAAACCAAGCCTATTTTCATGCCACACGGCTAAGCACATGGGCATGTGACTCAACCATGTGACCTCTGCACCTTTATTAAATAAGACAGTCAATTACACGGTATAGACACACGTGCATGTCTATTGGCCATGTATAGTACACGGGCTGGCACACGGACGTGGTAAACCGTGTGGCCAAGTCAGTATGTATGCCCTGTTTCCACACGGCCTATGACATGGGCGCATCTAGTGGCCATGTAAGGCACACGACTTGTTTACACGGGCGTGTGGCCTTTATATGCATGAAAAATTTTAAAGTTTTCTCAAAGTTTTCTAATGTGATCGGTTTAGTCTCGAACCACTTCTAAGCATGTTTTAAGGCCTCAATGAGCCTCGTAAGGGACAATATGACTGTGTTTGATGTTGTTTACGTGATATTGAATTATGAATAAGAATTATGTGTTATAAGCTGAGTTTTGATTAGTAATACCTCGTAGCCCTATTCTGACAACGGACACGGGTTTAGGGGTGTTACACTATAAAACAAGGGAAAAGAGAAAGGAGTAAGCTTTGAGCTTAGTAAGTCTATATGTAAACAATGAACATTATATCACATACTTATCAAACAATAAAATTACATACTAATCAAGAACAATTCAGATCCTTGTAGTTGCACTTACTCATTTCAAACCTTACCACATTCCAAATACATATCATAGACATTGGTCACAATTACATGCACTTATAACCCTGCACTTGTCACCACATTGTCACACATAATTTTACTTAGTCAAATTTTCCCGATGAACACTTCGAAATAATACCGGATACACGGTGGTTTCGCACACAGCCCACCAATAATCACATATTCACAGTGGTATCGCACATAGCCCACCAATAATAATAAACACGTATTCACGGTGGTATCGCACATAGCCCACCAATAATAACATATTCATGGTGTTCATTCGTATCCTTTTTCTATTCCGAAGGTTCATCCGGGAATTTCCTCACTTTTCATCATTTTAATAAATATCAATAATATTCACTCACATTTCACATAATACATTAATATGTAAAAACATAAATAAAAAGGATGTATCATTTACATATAAACTTACCTCGATACAAAATGTGTTAATTTGCAATTTAGTTCGAAACCTTGCCTTTTCCTCAGTCAAGGTTGATTTCACGTTCCTCTTGATCTATAATGACACATTTAGCTTATTTAATATACACATTATTCAAATCAGTCTAAAATCTTCCTATGGCAAAATTTACAATTTAGCCCCTAACTTTCTCAATTTTTTACACTTTATTCCCTATGCTCGTAAAATGAAATGTGTTCATTTTTCACACACCCAAGCCTAGAAGATTCATATTCTCTCTTATAGTAGCCCACAATTTTAACTATTTCACATTTTATACACATATTATTTTGTCTTTTGCCAATTAGTCCTTTTTATCAATTTCACCAAAAATCAAATAGAAAAAGTTGTTTATCACACTTCAAACTTTCATATTCTACCACTAGGCACCAAAATACATGTATGTCATCCATGGGTAAAATTTTAAACACAAACTACTCAAAATAGTGGTAGAAATAGCTAGATCAAGCTACGATAATTTCAAAAATACGAAGAACATCAAAAACAGGGCTAAGATGTACTTACTTTGAGCTTGAAAATGAAACAAAACCCTAGTTATGGCTCCTTGCAAATTTCGACACTTAGGGAAGAAGATGGACAACAATTTTGCCTTATTTTTCCCTTTTTATTAATTTATTAACTAAATGACCAAAATGCCCTTAAGGCCTTTCCTTGAGATTTTTCCCTTCCATGTCCATTTTTGTCCATCATGAGATATAATGGTCTAATTACTAAATAAGGACCTCTAATAAATTTTCTAATGCTATCTCATACTTAAAACTTCTATAATCTCATATTTTTTAGTTTTTGCAATTTAGTCCTAATAGATAAATTAATCACTCAATCATAAAATTTCTCCATGAAATTTTCACACAACCATGCAAACATGTCATAGACCTCATAAAAACCATAAAACATAGAGTTACCAAATAAATCATGTATCAATAATATTAATTGGATACTGTTACAAGAAGAAGAAAGAAAATAAAAATTATTCCAAAAACTTGAACTATTTTCCATATATTTTTAGCTCAATAATAATAAAATCAATTTTTTCCCTTTGAATGGTAGTATTGAGAGAAGGCAATTAACTCCAATATTAAATAAAATCATTGAATATAAATATTTGTTCTAGAAATATTTTTACAATAAATCTTTTCCACAAAATTACACCTAATTTGTAGGGTTTTATTTTAATAAATTGTGTTTGATACTTTACGAATATTTCCTAAAATAGTGCTCAATTATAAATACGGCACCAAATTAAAGTTATTAAGTCCTAAACTATGCTTCTCAATTTTTGGGAGAAATTAAAATTTTTAGTTTAGGAAGAGCATTTTTCTTTTAAAAAGTAATTTATTTAGGAATACTTTTATTCAAAAATACATTTTGTCCTAAAAATCCTTCTTAAAAAAAATGCTAAACACACTAAAGACACAAGTTTGGCATTTGTTGGGTATAACTATGCGAAGTATATTGACATTCATCATCATTTTATGGAGTGAGAAACAACTTGCTGATGTATTTACGAAATGTCTAGATGCCACTCTGTTTGAGAGTTTTATTTATTTTATTTTTTCCTTCCTAGTTTGTTGCACATTATCTGTTTGGGAAGGTAATTTGGTTTCATTCAAACTCTATTTATGTGATAAGATATTCTTTAAAGGAGTTTTAATGTTATCCAACCACAACCTTTTTAAAGCTTTGTTCTCTATCTCATGGCAAGGTTGAAGAGAACAATACAAAAGAAACTAGGGAGCACACCTGACTCCCCTATTGAAGTGGCCAATGAGCCACGACAAGAAATGGGAGAATATTCAAAGCAGCCTTGTCGATGTAATTGAAAAAATTGATGAGATTCTTGCCCAAATACAGTAGACGTTTGGTGTTCCCAATGATTCTGACCTTGCTATCGAGGAAAGCAAAGAAACAGATGAGAGTTTGACAGACTGATCAAGAAATGGACTCAACAAAAGATATGACTTTTGTTCCAAACAAAGTTCCAATAGAACATGTCGTCCCACCAAGAAGCAAGTTTTCCAGTGAGACTTTGGCTCAGATGCAAGAACAGCTTAAAAGCCAAGGGGAAACAAAAAGTCGACAAATTTGATGTTGGTCTTATTAGTCGCTCAAAATGCAAAAAAGATGTTCAATTAAAACATGATGAAGATTTTGTTAAGGTAACACCTTGAATTTTTTTGACATTTTGGTTAAGAAACATTGGGAAAAAGTTTCAAGGCAGAAATGTGTTGATGAATGCAACATTCTGACAAATAACTACTTACAATGAATATTTCTTTTACCCACCATCCGCTCTAATACCAATTACAACAGGATACGGGATACAGTAGATAATATTACAAATTTACAACATAAAACTAGTAGAAAGGAAAAGGTTTTATAACAAAAGAAAGGATAGTGGATAAAAGTAGGGAGGATGGTGGATAAGAAGTGGGTGAAGAGAGGTTTTCTAAACTTTCTTCGATGCCCCTTAGGCTTCTTTCATCTCCCTTTTATAGGAGAATTCTTGAACTCTATTTAATTTTCTTTGAATCCCGCACATTTTTTATGATATGGATTATGTCTCATCATTGATTTGACATGGTTGCTTCCATGTTGCTTCCTTTTTTGTCTCCATCTGGAAGTCATTTTCCCAAGTTGCTTTCTTGGATGTCATTTTCCTACATAGCTTTCTTTTTTGTTTACACTTGGATGTCGTTTTCCCAAGTTGCTTCCTTGATATTTTAATTGGATTTTTCCAATTGGCTTTTATCCTTCCTAAGTATTTTCTAGATTTATTTCCTCTATTTCATTTAGATAATGAATCTATTGACAGTCTTGGTGAGTTCCAATTTTCCCATGTATTCTTGATTTCTTCTATTATGTCTAATGGAAAATCATCAATCTCCATGTTAGCTATCTTTTTTAATAGTTGCACAGATTCTTCGTCTCTATCACCCTGAGTGTTTCCAATATCAATGCCAATATTCTTCTTCCATCAATCCATAGGCTATAAGTTTTGTTGTTGAAGTAAATATTGAGCTTTGGTCATTAAATCTATTCCTGTTTGGATCTGATAATAACTGGGATTATTATAACACTTATCAATATTTTTTGTGAAGTTTCTTTTTTCTTCTTTAGCTGCTGAAAGTGTAAAACCTTTAACCTGAAACCGTCGCCAGAATAGGGTTAAGAAGCATTACCGAAAAACCAAAACATTTCACATCCATTTCACGACACAAAGTCATTCTTCAATTATACACATTCAATAACAACCATATAGTCCCTTATCGAGGTCTACGAGACCTTAAACACATATTAGAGAGATGTCGAGACTAAAACGAACACTTATGAAAATCTTCAGAAACTTAAACATTTTTCATCACTGTAAGAGTCACACGCCCATGTAGTTGAGCCGTGTGCCTTACACGACTACCAGACACGCCCATGTGTCCAGGTCATGCCAAAACAGAGCATACATTCTGACTTGTTCACATGGCCACTAGACACGCCCGTGTGCCATGGCTGTGTATCCTTAAGCTAGCTACTGATTTGGTCACATGGCCATCATGCACGCCCGTGGGCCACGGCCGTGTAACCTATCCAGACACACCAAGAAGAAGTCCTTAAACCACACGACAGGGACACACGCATGTGCCTCTTGACCAGTATGCAAAATAGGCCATAGGCGCGGCCAAATTTGCCACCCACACAAGGGTCAACCCACAAGCTTCAATACAATATCAATTTATACTTCTAAATACATTCAAACATACCAATTCATACACAACTAAAACACATGCACAACCAATAATAATTCGTCCACCATATTACCAAATCACTATAGCATCATTCCCTCAATAACTTACCATTCATAAGGCCATCTCATTGCCATCAAAACATGCAACATGTATTAGCATATAACTAACTAAATTACATGGCTATTTACATCTCAAACATATACCAAATGACTAGCCTATACATCCCATATTCAAATATACATATCTTCAAGAGTACCAAAATAGATTGCCGATAATGCGATAGAAATGCTGACGATCCCCGAATCCGAGCTAGCTTTACTGACACTGCAAAGCAGGGAAACAAGTAACACAGTAAGCTTTCCAAAGCTTAGTAAGTTCGTAATATAATACATGTAATTCAACAATTCATGTCAATATACAAAATTAAGCCATCACTTAGATTAATTTACCAATAATACACCAACTCAAGTATGCTCAATGTTCACATAACATTTAATCCATCTACTTTCAATTTCACTAACATATAGATATCATACATATCTTAAACAACACATGAAACACCCCAAACCCAGCCCAAAAGCCTGACTGGATTTGATATGTTCCTCGAGTAAAACTTTAACTAATTCCCATTTTGTTTTATAAGAAAATATAATAGTTTCGTATAAAAAAATGGATCTACTTAGTGATCGCGTTGTAAATAATGTTTAAATAATTGGCATCTCATTAAAAGCGTTATTTTTAAGAAAAAGATTTTAGTTAAAAGAAAACCAAATCTAATGAAAAACTTATTATCATTGTAAAACCATATATGTTTAGGTATCAAAACAGTTTATGTTATTTTTTTGAAAAACATTTAATTATTTAGTAAATATTTGTTCGTAGCAGATTAAAAATCTAAAACGTAAAGTTTAAACAGTTCATAGCGGCCTTATTACAAAAATAACATAACCCAAAATAAATTCTAAGTAATAAAAATAAACTTAATATGTTTAATTAAGAGAAACTCCGAAATACTTTGTTGAGCATTGGCCACCACGTAGTCCTCGCTGACCCGATCCATCACGCTAAGAGTCACCTAAAACATATCCCATAAAAGGGTGAGTCATAGACTCAATGTGTAACATAACACTAAAAGCCCATTTGATCATAGCTATTAAGCCCATTTAAATCATATTTAGCCATAAGCCCATTTAATAGCACATATTAGATAAAAATTGATTTAATCACATGTAGATATATATATGAAATGCAAACCCGAGCCCACCTAAATATCCATCCGCTACACACCAGCCGTACCTACCAATCACACGTAGGGATTACTAAATCGACCCTCCATCCGCTACACACCATCGAAGGCGATTCTTGCAGTCAACATGCACATCGCCTTATAATTTTGTGGCATGGCCACCAGATAATTGTGACCGAAGTCACCGAATTCAAAATATGTGACCGAAGTCACCGGATTCAAAATATGTGACCGAAGTCACCGGATTCAAAATATGTGACCGAAGTCACCAGATAATGTGGTAAAAACCACCAGAACACTTCCCCTTCGTCAATATTACCCATATGCCCATGCACATACATATTAATCAATTTTCATGCCATTTACCCCAAAATCATAGTAGAGTCATACTTATTTCATATTTATGCATATAGCAAAATTAACGAAATATTGGGGGTAAACATACCTGAATATTGTATACCACTGAATGGTACCCGCAACCATTATCAAACATATTTTCATACAAATCACATTTATTATAGATCTATGAGAATTTAGTATAATGTTACACACCTTATAACAGTGAGAACGATACCTTCCCGCTCGTCGACACCTAATTATTTATCACACTTGATTAGAACACACTAATACCTATAATCTACACTATTGATGAAAGATCTAATTCCTTACCCTCAAAATCTCGGACAACTATTATATGTGGTTTCTCTCCGACAGATGGATCAAAACCCGATGACAACCCACGAATGAAAAGTGGCTCGGGTGTACGTACGACTTCAAATAAACGATCTTCGTTAGCAGAGGGTCCACAACCCGGTGGAAAATCTCGGATCCCCGATACAGCCCTTCGTTTCAAGTTTGAGGGTATAATGAACCACCCTCTTCCAAACACACCTTACCGCTCTTTTCGAACCTATTTTGTTAGCCCCGAAATCTTAAGTTTATAGAATTAACCGATCGATTGAGTCCCCTATAATGAAATCGATTAGTAATCTTATCTAAAAATGATATAACCAAATATGACAATCCTTACCTTGAATGATCCCGAATGATCTCTCCTTAATCGCTGGCTACAAAATGAGTCCTTAAAATCCCCTTCAAAGATTCGGCCAATGGAGAAAAATAAGAGAAATAGATTTTCTAAAATCGGCTATTCTAAAAGAAAATAAAGAGAACATTGCTAGAAAATCCTTACTCGTAATACAGAGATTGATTCACCCTTACTTGAACTATTAGAAGATTTGGCCTTATCAATTTAGAAGAAGAGAAATGGTGATTTCGGCTTTGACAAAGAGAAGAAAAAAATATGGTGTTTTTGGTATGCTGGTTTTGGGTTTTTAACAAAAGAAAAGAAAGAATAAGATAAAATGGAGGATGGTTCGGTTTTAACAAAAGAGAAGAAAAGAATGGTGGTTTTGGTTATGGTAGAAGATGGTTTGGTTGAGAGAAAGAAGAAGAAGAAAAAAGAGAAAGAAAGAAAATGAGAATGTCCTTTGGTGCTAATATGATTCGGCACTAGAGAGGAAGAAAAGAAAGAGAATTGTCTTCTAAAATTCTTTGGTGTTTTTAAGAATGAGGAAAAGAGAAGAAAAATGATCTTTGATATTTTTGTATTTTCGGTTACAAAGAGGAGAGAAAGAAGATATGTTTTGGAGAAAGGAAATTAAAAGGACTACTCAAAACCGAAATGGTAAAATTCAAATGACTAAAAGAGAAGAAAGAGGTTTATCTTTTGTATAATATACATTTGGCTAAGAGACAAAGTTTGGAGAAAAGGAAAAGATGCACAAATTGGTTAAAGTTTTGGCCAACTTTCACCCCTAATGCTATTGCAAAATTTGGCCAACACCTTGCCAACATGATCCCCCTTTTTCCTCCTCATTTCTTCCCTATCATCCCCTTGATTCCTATCACAATTAAACTAATCTCCCTTAGCCCTTATGTCGTCTAGGTTCATGGTCAAATGACCATGGAAAAGCTTCCAAAACATCTTCCACTCTTCACGCCCTTTGTCCCCTTATCCTTCCATAACCTCATGATTCCATACCATAACTTCTATCTTGCCTTTTTCCTATGGTCTACTATCCAAAAATAAAAGAAAGTCCATCCTTATTAGATAAGGCTTGGCCGACACTTATAGGAAAGAAAGAAAAATTAAAATCCTTCCATTTGCTAGCTAGGAGATTCGAACCTCTCCCCTCATGCATTCACCCATGTGCCAACACCACCTTGCCAAATGACTTGTTATGCTTAAAACCTCATGCCAAATTTTCTTAAAGCCTATCTTGCTTAGCTCCATCTTAAGTCTTAAAAATTTAATATTTCACTAAGGCATTCTCTTACATACTGAACTTCCTAAAACTTCCAAAGCACACTCAACTACACATAGGCATGCAACAACATACAATTAAGTTAAAAAAAATGCATAGCCCCCAAATTCTGGATGTTACAGTTTTACCCCCTTAAAATAATTTCGACCCCGAAATTACCTGGCTAGAACAAGTGAGGGTATTTGCACGTCGATCGCTTCCTCCGCTCCCACGAAGCTTCTTCCGATCTATGATTACGCCATAATACTTTGACGAGAGGAACTGATTTTCTCCGTAACACCTTTACATCCTGTTCCAGAATTTGAATTGGCTCCTCTTCATAAGACAAATCTGGTCTTAATTCCACCTCCTCAACTAGCATTACATGAGATGGATCCGACTGGTAACGACGTAACATTGAAACATGGAACACATCATGCATTTGCTTCAACTCCGAAGGCAATTCTAACTGATATGCCATAGGTCTAACCCGCTTCAAAACCCGATAAGGTCTTATGAACCTGGGACTTAACTTTCCTTTGCGACCAAATCTCATCACCTTTTTCCAACGTGAAACCTTCAGGAATACTTTATCCCCTACAGCAAACTCTATTTCCTTCCGCTTAAGATTTGCATACGACTTTTGCCTATCAGATGCTTCCTTTAACCGAGCCCAAATTACCTTAACCTTTTCTTCAGATTTGGCCACTATTTATGGACCCAAAATATGGCGTTCCCCTAGTTCTGTCCAACACGTAAGAGTGCGACACTTCCGTCCATATAGTGCTTCATACGGTGCCATCCGAATACTGGCTTGGTAACTGTTGTTGTACGTAAAATCTGCTAAAGGTAAGAACTCCTCCCAGCTTCCTCTGAAATCTATCACACATCCCTTTAACATATCCTCTAAAACTTGAATTACATTCGGTGACCGTCACGACTATGGATGAAATACCATACTGAAGTCCAATCTGGTGCCCAAAGCCTGATGCAATGCTTTCCAGAATCGAGACGTAAACCTCGGATCCTATCCAAAATAATCAACATCGGCACTCCACGCAATCTCACAATCTCAGCCACATACAACTTCGCCAATTTCTGCAAAGAGTAATCAACCCGAACGGGGATAAAATGTGCATATTCCATCAATTGATCCATTATCACCCATACCGAGTCTTTCTTAGTAGGCGTAGGAGGAAGCCCACTAACAAATTCCATGGTGATTCTCTCTCACTTCCACCGCGAAATCTTTATCGTCTGAAGCAATCCCGAAGGTACTTGATGTTCAGCCTTGACTTGCTGACATGTTAAGCACTTTCCCACGAATTCTGTAACTTTCTCCTTAAGACCAGGCCACCAAAACTGATCTCGTAAATCTCGGTATAACTTACTTCCTCCGGGATGCATAGCATATGGGCTACCATCACGACTCTGAAGAATCTTTTGCCTCAACTCCGATCCCTTGGCATCTGATTTTACCTTTGAAACACAATACCCCATCGTTGTTAATACCAAAATCTTCTAATTCCCATTCGTACCTCCACCGTAGCTTTGCACTCAGATCATCGTCTACCAACTATCTCTCTTTCACTTGACTCAACCATGTCGGCCTTACTTGTAATTCTGCCAGCAAGCTTCCAGTGTCATAAAGACTAAGATGTGCAAACATCGCCCTTAGATCTGACACCACTTTCCAGCTTAGAGCATCTACCACCACATTCGCCTTACCCGGGTGGTACTCAATAGAACAGTCGTAGTCTTTCAACAACTCTATCCACCTTCGCTGTCTTAAATTCAGTTCCTTCTGAGTCAGTAGATATTTCAGACTCTTGTGGTCTGTGTATATCACTGACTTTTCCCCGTATAAATAATGTCTCCAAACTTTAAGAGTAAAGACTACTGCTGCCAACTCCAAAATAATGCGTCGGGTAATTAACCTCGTGTGGTCTCAACTGCCGAGACGTATACGCAACTACCTTCCTGTCTTGCATCAGAACACATCCTAATCCTGTGTGAGAAGCATCACAGTACACCACGAAATCCTTCCACCTCAAATGAATCAAAATCGAGCTTGGTCAAAACCCTCTTAAGCTTCTCAAAGCTCTCTTCTTGCTTATCGCCCATCTGAAAGGTACCTCCTTTCATAACAATTTCGTTAAAGGTGCATTATCGATGAAAATCCTTGACGAATCTTTTGTAGTAGCTCGCTAATCCCAAGCTCGCGAACCTCGATCACGGACTTGGGTGGTTTCCAATCTAGTACTACCTCAATCTTTCGAGGATCTACCCTTATTCCTTCTGTCGACACCACATGGCCTAAGAACGCAACTTCCTTCAGCCAAAATTCACACTTGCTGAATTTGGCATAAAGTTTCTTCTCCCTTAAAACTTGCAAAATTATTCGGAGATGCTTATCATGTTCTATCTCGGACTTAGAATACACCAAGATGTCATCTATGAATACCACAACGAACTGATCCAAGTAGGGTTGGAAAACCTGATTCATCATATCCATGAACGTAGCTGGGGCGTTCATCAATCCGAACGGCATTCCCAAAAACTTATAATGCCCATATCTTGTTCGGAAAGCTGTCTTATGGATATCTATTTCTTTCACCTTGTCGATGATACCCGACCTTAGATCTATCTTTGAGAATACCATGACTCCTTAAGTCGATCGAACAAGTCATCGATCCTCGAAGAAAGGATACTTGTTCTTGATGGTCAGCTTATTCAACTGCCGATAGTCTATACACATCCCTATCGTCCCATCCTTCTTCTTCACGAATAGGACCGGTGCTCCCCATGGAGACACACTGGGTCAGATAAATCCATGATCAAGCAACTCCTGGATCCGAGCCTTAAGCTCAACCAACTCCTTCGGTGCCATTCTATACAGAGCAATAGAAACTGGTGCCGTTCCAGGCAATAAATCAATCCCAAATTCTACCTCTCGATCCGGAGGCAATCCTAGAAGTTCTTTCGGAAAGACATCCACAAATTCACTCACAGTCCTGACCTCTTCAGCAGTTGCTTCCTTAGCCTCCAAGGCACTAACCAACATCAGAAAGGCTACACATCCCTTTCTAACCATCTTTTCTGCCTTAAGGGCGGATACTATATTTGATAAGTAATTCCGTCCCTCGCCCATCACCACAACTTCTTTGTCATCAATAGATTTTAAGGACATCCGCTCAGCAGCACAATCCATATTTGCACGATATTTTACTAGCCAGTCCATACCTAAGATCAGGTCGAATTCCCCGAATGGCAATTCCATTAAATCAGTCAGAAACTGTGTCCCTTGAACTTCTAAAGGTACTTCCTTAAAGAGTTTATCTATTACTACCGTCATCCTAAAAGACTAAATACGATCATCTTCCTAAGTACTGATCTCGAAGTCACATGCAAAGTTCGGATACTTCACTAGCGATATATGAGTGAGTTGACCCTATATCTATCAAAGCAATAAAGGGCAACCCAGAAATCAGAAACGTACCCGTGATAACATCAGGTGCGTCACTATCTTCTGCTGATTTAATCGCATATACTGAGACCTAGCTGTCTTGCCTCAGAGCTACCACTGCCTCTGCCTGAAGTCCCGCGACCTCTACCAGAACCATTACTTCTTCCATTTGGACCACGACCCCTTATCGGCTACTGTCCACCTCTGCCAGCCTAATTAACACCCTGACCTGCTGGGCGATTCTTATCTGAATTCATCGGGCAATCCTTAATTATATAATCTTTAGACCCGCACTTGAAACATCCCCCGGTCTTTTTCCAACATTCTCCCGGGTGCATCTTCCCACATTGAGCACAAGTACGATGTTGTCCTCCCGTAGCAATCTGCTGACTTCGTGGCCCATCAACTTTAGGTTTCTTTTGAAAATTCTCGGATGACCCTGAAGACCCAAAGCTCCTCTTATTCTTATTCTGGCCTCTGTCTCGGTTACATCTCTCGGTTAACAACTTCTTCAGCTATCATTGCCCTATCCACTAAGACTGCAAAGTCTCTTTCCCGGTGCGGAGCAATCAACACTCGTAGTTCATCTCTCAGTCCATCCTCGAATCTAACACACCGCTCATATTCAGTAGCTACTATTCCTATGGCATATCGACTAAGTCACAAGAACTCTGCTTCATACTCAGCTATCGACTTATTTCCTTGCACTAAATTCAGAAATGCCTTTCTCTGAGAGTCGATGAAGCTAGCTCCAATGTATTTCCCTTCAAATTTAATTTTAAAATACCCCCAATCCACTCGATCCACGTGGGTACTCTCCTTGATAGTGAGCCACCTTTGGTAGGCCTCATCACGAGTAGTGAAACAACACCTTTCAACTTTTCTTCATGATGCGGTCCAAATCATCCATGATCCTCTCGACCGCCTCCAACCAAGATTCATTGCATTCGAGCTACTCCAGATACTCCCTAAAATCTCAGCTCCATTTCATCTAAGTCTCTCAGCTACTGACTTTTGAGACCTATTTCCGTACTAGCTTCTGCTACTCGTTCCAAAACTCGCAGCACAGCTTGTGATACTGCGTCACCTCCTCTATTTTGCTCTTGAAATTCCACCCCAACAGCAGGTGGCGGAGCTTCATTTTTAGAACCTTGACCAGATCTAACTGGTTCCGACACAGCCATTCTTCCTCTTCGCGTCCACGACGACCACGTCCTCTAGAACTCATATCTACTACACGTCTTATCTATTTTTACGAAAAAGTCTTATGCATTAGAGTCTTTTCACTTCTTATTAAAAGAAAGTTTTATGCAACAGATATTTATTCAGTGGTTTTTCCGTAGCAGTACACATACACCTAAGGTCCATGTCTCCAAAGTATAGTTTCCTTAGGCTTATCACTTTAAAATATCATACATTCACATCACTTTATCAATAAAGTGCTTACCTGATGGACTTGGGCCGAGAACTCGGGTGCCATGCTTCTATAAAACCATTTTAACTTAAGAGAACTTTCAAAAAGTCATTTGGGCCTGATTTTGAAAACGTTGTGGGCTTCAAAACCCAAGGTCGATAGTTTAAAACTGGGCTCTGATACCAAGTTGAAACACCCCAAACCCGGCCCAAAAGCCTGACTGAATTTGATATGTTCCTCGAGTAAAATTTTAACTAATTCTCGTTTTGTTTTATAAGAAAATATAATAGTTTCGTATAAAAAATGGATCTACTTAGTGATCGCGTTGTAAATAATGCTTAAATAATTGGCATCTCATTAAAACATTATTTTTAAGAAAAAGATTTTTAGTTAAAAGAAAACCAAATCTAATGAAAAACTTATTATCATTGTAAAAACCATATATGTTTAGGTATCAAAACTGTTTAAGTTATTTTTTTGAAAAATATTTAATTATTTAGTAAATATTTGTTCGTAGCAGATTAAAAATCTAAAACGTAAAGTTTAAACAGTTCATAGCGACCTTATTACAAAAATAACATAACCCAAAATAAATTCTAAGTAATAAAAATAAACTTAATATGTTTAATTAAGAGAAACTCCGAAATACTTTATTAAGCATTGGCCACCACGTGGTCCTCGCTGACGCGATCCATCACGCTAAGAGTCACCTGAAACATATCCCATAAAAGGGTGAGTCATAGACTCAATGTGTAACATAACACTAAAAGCCCATTTGATCATAGCTATTAAGCCCATTTAAATATCCATCCGCTACACACCACCCGTACCTACCAATCACACCGTGGGGATTACTAAATCGACCCTCCATCCGCTACACACCATCGAAGGCAGTTGCTGCAGTCAACATGCACATTGCCCTTATAATTTTATGGCATGGCCACCAAATAATTGTGACCGAAGTCACCGGATTCAAAATATGTGACCGAAGTCACCGGATTCAAAATATGTGACCGAAGTCATCGGATTCAAAATATGTGACCAAGGCACGGATAATGTGATACACCACTAGAACACTTCCTTCGTCAATATTACCCATATGCCCATGCACATACATATTAATCAGTTTTCATGCCATTTACCCCAAAATCATAGTAGTCATACTTATTTCATATTTATGCATGTAGCAAAATTAACGAAATATTGAGGGTAAACATACCTGAATATTGTATACCACTGAATGGTACCCGCAACCATTATCAAACATATTTTCATAAAAATCACATTTATTATAGATCTATAAGAATTTATTATAATGTTACACAC
Organism: Gossypium rotundifolium; assembly: GCA_025506655.1. Taxonomy (NCBI): domain Eukaryota; kingdom Viridiplantae; phylum Streptophyta; class Magnoliopsida; order Malvales; family Malvaceae; genus Gossypium; species Gossypium rotundifolium. The sequence continues at coordinate 93,592,258 of CP106724.1, read as the reverse complement.
CTTATAACAGTGAGAATGATACCTTCCCGCTCGTCGACACCTAATTATTTATCACACTTGATTAGAACACACTAATACTTATAATCTACACTATTGATGAAAGATCTAATTCCTTACCCTCGGAATCTCGAACAACTGTTATATGTGGTTTCTCTCCGACAGATGGATCAAGACCCGATGACAACCCACAAACGAAAAGTGGCTCGGGTGTACGTACGACTTCAAATAAACGATCTTCATTAGCAGAGGGTCCACAACCCGGTGGAAAATCTCGGATCCCCGATACAACCCTTCGTTTCAAGTTTGAGGGTATAACAGAACCACCCCTCTTCCAAACACTACTTACCGCTCTTTTTGAACCTATTTTGTTAGCCTCGAAATCTTACGTTTACGAAATTAACTAATCGATTGAGTCCCCTATAATGAAATCGATTAGTAATCTTATCTAAAAATGATATAACCAAATATGACAATCCTTACCTTGAATGATCCTGAATGATCTCTCCTTAATCACTGGCTACCAAATGAGTCCTTAAAATCCCCTTCAAAGATTCGGCCAATGGAAAAAAAAAGAGAAATAGATTTTCTAAAATCGGCTATTCTAAAAGAAAATAAAGAGAACGATTGCTAGAAAATCCTTACTCGTAATACAGAGATTGATTCACCCTTACTTGAACTATTAGAAGATCCGGCCTTATCAATTTAGAAGAAGAGAAATGGTGATTTCGGCTTTGACAAAGAGAAGAGAAAAATATGGTGTTTTTGGCTATGGTGGTTTCGAGTTTTTAACAAAAGAAAAGAAAGAATAAGATGAAAATGGAGGATGGTTCGGTTTTCACAAAAGAGAAGGAAAAGAATGGTGGTTTTGGTTATGGTAGAAGATGGTTTCGGTTGAGAGAAAGAAGAAGAAAAGAGAAAGAAAGAAAATGAGAATGTCCTTTGGTGCTAATATGATTCGGCACTAGAGAGGAAGAAAAGAAAAAGAATTGTCTTCTAAAATTCTTTGGTGTTTTCGGCAATGAGGGAAAAAAGAAGAAAAATGATCTTTGATATTTTTGTATTTTCGGTTACAAAGAGGAGAGAGAAGATATGTTTTGGAGAAAGGAAATTAAAAGGACTACTCAAAACCGAAATGGTAAAATTTAAATGACTAAAAGAGAAGAAAGAGGTTTATCTTTTGTATAATATGCATTTGGCTAAGAGACAAAGTTTGGAGAAAAGGAAAAGATGCACAAATTGGCTAAAGTTTTGGCCAACTTTCACCCCTAATGCTATTGCAAAATTCGGCCAACACCTTGCCAACATGATCCCCCTTTTTCCTCCTCATTTCTTCCCTATCATCCCCTTGATTCCTATCACAATTAAACCGATCTCCCTTAGCCCTTATGCCGTCTAGGTTCATGGTCAAATGACCATGGAAAAGCTTCTAAAACATCTTCCACTCTTCATGCCCTTTGTCCCCTTATCCTTCCATAACCTCATGATTCCATACCATAACTTCTATCTTGCCTTTTTCCTATGGTCTACTATCCAAAAATAAAAGAAAGTCCATCCTTATTAGATAAGGCTTGGCCGACACTTATAGGAAAGAAAGCAAAAATTAAAATCCTTCCATTTGCTAGCTAGGAGATTCGAACCTCTCCCCTCATGCATTCACCCATGTGCCAACACCACCTTGCCAAATGACTTGTTATGCTTAAAACCTCATGCCAAATTTTCTTAAAGCCTATCTTGCTTAGTTCCATCTTAAGTCTTAAAAATTTAATATTTCACTAAGGCATTCTCTTACATACTGAAGTTCCTAAAACTTCCAAAGCACACTCAACTACACATAGGCATGCAACAACATACAATTAAGTTAAAAAAATGCATAGCCCCCAAGTTCTGGATGTTACAGTTCTACCCCCTTAAAATAATTTCGACCCCGAAATTACCTGGCTAGAACAAGTGAGGGTATTGCTGTCGCATCACTTCCTCTGGCTCCCACGAAGCTTCTTCCGATCCATGATTACGCCATAATACTTTGATGAGAGGAACTAATTTTCTCCGTAACACCTTTACATCCCGTTCTAGAATTTGAATTGGCTCCTCTTCATAAGACAAATCTGGTCTTAATTCCACCTCCTCAACTGGCGCTACATGAGACGGATCCGACCGGTAATGACATAACATTGAAACATGGAACACATCATGCATTTGCTTCAACTCCGAAGGCAATTCTAACTGATATGCCACAGGTCTAACCCGCTTCAAAACCCGATAAGGTCTTATGAACCTGGGACTTAACTTTCCTTTGTGACCAAATCTCATCACCTTTTTCCAAGGTGAAACCTTCAGGAATACTTGATCCCCTACAGCAAACTCTATTTCCTTCCGCTTAAGATTTGCGTACGACATTTGCCTGTCAGATGCTTCCTTTAATCGAGCCCAAATTACCTTAACCTTTTCTTCAGATTCAGCCACTATTTATGGACCCAAAATATGGCGTTCCCCTAGTTCTGTCCAACACGTAGGAGTGCGACACTTCCGTCCATATAGTGCTTCATACGGTGCCATCCGAATACTGGCTTGGTAACTGTTGTTATACGCAAAATCTGCTAAAGGTAAGAACTCCTCCCAGCTTCCTCTGAAATCTATCACACATCCCTTTAACATATCCTCTAAAACTTGAATTACTCGCTCAGACTGGCCGTCAGACTGTGGATGAAATACCATACTGAAGTCTAATCTGGTGCCCAAAGCCTGATGCAATGCTTTCCAGAATCGAGACGTAAACCTCGGATCCTATCCAAAATAATCAACATCGGCACTCCACGCAATCTCACAATCTCAGCCACATACAACTTCGCCAATATCTGCAAAGAGTAATCAACCTGAACGGGGATAAAATGTGCAGATTTCATCAATTGATCCATTATCACCCATACCGAGTCTTTCTTAGTAGGCGTAGGAAGAAGCCCACTGACAAATTCCATGGTGATTCTCTCCCACTTCCACCGCAGAATCTTTATCGGCTGAAGCAATCCCGAAGGTACTTGATGTTCAGCCTTGACTTGCTGACATGTTAAGCACTTTCCCACGAATTCTGTAACTTCCACTTAAGACCAAGCCACCAAAACTGATCTCGTAAATCTAGTATAACTTACTTCCTCCAAGATGCATAGCATATGGGCTACCATGCGACTCCTGAAGAATCTTTTGCCTCAACTCCTGATCTCTCGGCATACAGATTTTACCTTTGAAACACAATACCCCATCGTTGTTAATACCAAAATCTTCTAATTCCCCATTCTGTACCTGCCATAGCTTTGCACTCAGATCATCGTCTACCAACTGTCTCTCTTTCACTTGACTCAACCATGTCGGCCTTACTTGTAATTCTGCTAGCAAGCTTCCATTGTCATAAAGACTAAGATGTGCAAACATCGCCCTTAGATCCGACACCACTTTCCGACTTAGAGCGTCTGCCACCACATTCGCCTTACCCGGGTGGTACTCAATAGAACAGTCGTAGTCTTTCAACAACTCTATCCACCTTCGCTGTCTCAAATTCAGTTCCTTCTGAGTCAGTAGATATTTCAGACTCTTGTGGTCCGTGTATATCACTGACTTTTCCCCGTATAAATAATGTCTCCAAACTTTAACAAAGAAAGACTCTGCGCCAACTCCAAATCATGCGTCGAGTAATTAACCTCGTGTGGTCTCAACTGCCGAGACGCATACGCAACTACCTTCCTATCTTGCATCAGAACACATCCTAATCCTGTGTGAGAAGCGTCACAATACACCATGAAATCCTTCCCTGCCTCAGGCTGAATCAAAATCGAACTTGGTCAAAACCCTTTTAAGCTTCTCAAAGCTCTCTTCACGCTTATCGCCCATCGAAGGTACCTCCTTTCGTAACAATTTCGTTAAAGGTGCGACTATCGATGAAAATCCTTGACGAATCTTTTGTAGTACTCGCTAATCCCAAAAAGCTGCGAACCTCGAATCACGGACTTGGGTGGTTTCCAATCTAATATCGCCTCAATCTTCCGAGGATCCACCCTTATTCCTTCCGCCGACACCACATGGCCAAAGAACGCATCTTTCTTGACCAAAATTCACACTTGCTGAATTTGGCATAAAGTTTCTTCTCCCTTAAAACTTGCAATATTATTCAGAGATGCTTATCATGTTCTATCTCGGACTTAGAATACACCAAGATGTCATCTATGAATACCACAACGAACTGATCCAAGTAGGGTTGGAAAACCCAATTCATCATATCCATGAGCGTGGTAGGCGTTAAATCAATCCGAATGGCATTACCAAAACTCATAACGCCCATATCTTGTTTGAAAAGCTGTCTTATGGATATTCGCTTCTTTCACCTTAAGCTGATGATACCCCAACCTTAGATCTATCTTTGAGAATACCGCAGCTCCCTTAAGTTGATCGAACAAGTCATCGATCCTCGGCAAAGGATACTTGTTCTTGATGGTCAGCTTATTCAACTGCCGATAGTCTATACACATCCTTATCGTTCCATCCTTCTTCTTCACGAATAGGACCGGTGCTCCCCATGGAGACACACTGGATCGAATAAATCCATGATCAAGCAACTCCTGGATCTGAGCCTTAAGCTCAACCAACTCCTTCGGTGCCATTCTATACGGAGCAATAGAAACTGGCGCCGTTCCAGGCAATAAATCAATCCCAAATTCTACCTCTCGATCCGGAGGCAATCCTAGAAGTTCTTTCCGAAAGACATCCATAAATTCACTCACAATCCTGACCTCTTCAGCAGTTACTTCCTTAGCCTCCAAGGCACTAACCAACATCAGAAAGGCTACACATCCCTTTCTAACCATCTTTTCTGCCTTAAGGGCGGATACTACATTTGATAAGTAATTCCGTCTCTCGCCCATCACCACAACTTCTTTATCATCAATAGATTTTAAGGACATCTGCTTAGCAGCACAATCCATATTTGCACGATATTTTACTAGCTGGCAATTCCATACCTAAGATTGAATCAAAGGGTTTTTCCAGGACACATACACCTTTTCTCTAAAGTATAGTTTCCTTAGGCTTATCACTTTAAAATATCATACATTCACATCACTTTATTAATAAAGTACTTCACTTGGGTAGAGAACTCAAAAGCATGCTTCTATAAAACCATTTTAACTTTCAAATGGGCCTCACCTAAGATATGTTCCTAAAATTTTAACTAATTTCGTCCATGTAAAAGAAAACCAAATCTAATGAAAACTTATTATCTAAAAACCATATATGTTTAGGTATCAAAATAGTTTAAGTTATTTTTTGAAAACATTTAATTATTTAGTAAATATTTGTTCAGAAAGTAGATTAAAAATCTAAACGAAAGTTTAAATAGCTCATAGCGGCTTTATTACAAAAATAACATAACCCAAAATAAATTCTAAGTAATAAAAATAAACTTAATATGTTTAATTAAGAGAAACTCAAATACTTTATTGAGCATTGGCCACCACGTAGTCCTCACGAATTCGATCCATCACGCTAAGAGTCACCAAACATATATAGTTTTCTTCAGACCAAGGCTTATAAAAACCACCGTAACACTTCCCTTCAATAATATTACCCATATGCCCATGCACATACATATTAACCTGCCTATGCCATTTACCCACTTTAAAATATCACCGCAACCATTATCAAACATATTTTACATTTATTTCTATAAGAATTTAGTATAACTTATAACAAAGGAGAACGATATCCCGCCATTTAATAACCTAATTATTTATCACACTTGATTACTTTATCAAGAAAGTACTGGAAAATGCACGTAATTTCAAATAAACGATCTTCATTAGGTCCACAACCCGATGGAAAATCTTGATCCCCGATATGCCTTTCGCTTCAAGTTTGAGGGTATAAACGACGCTTATTTAAATTAACTGGACTGATCCCAATGTTTAATCATCGCTACCAAATGGTCCTTAAAATCCTCTTCAAAGATCTAAAAGCCATGCTTCTATAAAACCATTTTAACTTAAGAGAACTTTCAAAAGTCATTTGGGCCTGATTTTGAAAACGATGTGGGCTTCAAAACCCAAGGCCGAGAGTTTAAAATTGGGCTCGATACCAAGTTGAAACACCCCAAACCCACCCAAAAGCCCGATCAATTTGATATGTTCTCTAGTAAAATTTTAACTAATTCTCGCTTTGTTTTATAAGAAAATATAATAGTTTCAGATAAAAAATGGATCTACTTAGTGATCGCTATTGTAAATAATGCTTAAATAATTGGCATCTCATTAAAACGTTATTTTTAAGAAAAGATTTTTAGTTAAAAGAAAACCAAATCTAATGAAAAACTTATTATCATTGTAAAACCATATATGTTTAGGTATCAAAATAGTTTAAGTTATTTTTTGAAAAACATTTAATTATTTAGTAAATATTTGTTCGTAGTGTATTAAAAATCTAAAACGAAAGTTTAAATAGCTCATAAGTGGCCTTATTACAAAATAACATAACCCAAAATAAATTCTAAGTAATAAAATAAACTTAATATGTTTAATTAAGAGAAACTCAAATACTTTATTGAGCATTGGCCACCACGTAGTCCTCACGACCGATCCATCACGCTAAGAGTCACCAAACATATCCCATAAAAGGGTGAGTCATAGACTCAATGTGTAACATAACACTAAAAGCCCATTTGATCATAGAATTAAGCCCATTTAAATATCCATCCGCTACACACCACCCGCATTCTACCAATCACACCGTGGGGATTACTAAATCGACCCTCCATCTGCTACACACCATCGAAGGCAGTTGCTGCAGTCAACATGCACATTGCCCTTATAATTTTGTGGCATGGCCACCAGTTAATTGTGACCGAAGTCACCGGATTCAAAATATGTGCCCAAGTCACCGGATTCAAAATATGTGACCGAAGTCACCGGATTCAAAATATGTGACCGAAGTCACCGGATAATGTGGTAAAAACCACCGGAACACTTCCCTTCGACAATATTACCCATATGCCCATGCACATACATATTAATCGGTTTTCATGCCATTTACCCTAAAATCATAGTAGTCATACTTATTTCATATTTATGCATATAGCAAAATTAACGAAATATTGAGGGTAAACATACCTGAATATTGTATACCACTGAATGGTACCCGCAACCATTATCAAACATATTTTCATACAAATCACATTTATTATAGATCTATGAGAATTTAGTATAATGTTACACACCTTATAACAATTGAGAACGATACCTTCCCGCCAAATCGACACCTAATTATTTATCACACTTGATTAGAACACACTAATACTTATAATCTACACTATTGATGAAAGATCTAATTCCTTACCCTCGGAATCTCGAACAACTGTTATATGTGGTTTCTCTCCGACGGATGGATCAAAACCCGATGACAACCCACGAATGAAAAGTGGCTCGGGTGTACGTACGACTTCAAATAAACGATCTTCATTAGCAGAGGGTCCACAACCCGGTGGAAAATCTCGGATCCCCGATACAGCCCTTCGTTTCAAGTTTGAGGGTATAACAGAACCACCCCTCTTCCAAACACTACTTACCGCTCTTTTCGAACCTATTTTGTTAGCCCCGAATCAGACGCGTTTATTTAAATTAACTCGATCGATTGAGTCCCCTATAATGAAATCGATTAGTAATCTTATCTAAAAATGATATAACCAAATATGACAATCCTTACCTTGAATGATCCCGAATGATCTCTCCTTAATCACAGGCTACCAAATGAGTCCTTAAAATCCCCTTCAAAGATTTAGCCAATGGAGAAAAATAAGAGAAATAGATTTTCTAAAATCGGCTATTCTAAAAGAAAATAAAGAGAACGATTACTAGAAAATCCTTACTCGTAATACGGAGATTGATTCACCCTTACTTGAACTATTAGAAGATCCGGCCTTATCAATTTAGAAGAAGAGAAATAGTGATTTCGTCTTTGACAAAGAGAAGAGAAAAATATGGTGTTTTTGGCTATGGTGGTTTCGGGTTTTTAACAAAAGAAAAGAAAGAATAAGATGAAAATGAAGGATGGTTCGGTTTTAACAAAAGAGAAGAAAAAGAATGGTGGTTTTGGTTATGGTAGAAGATGGTTTGGTTGAGAGAAAGAAGAAGAAAAGAGAAAGAAAGAAAATGAGAATGTTCTTTGGTGCTAATATGATTCTAAGACTAGAGAGGAAGAAAAGAAAGTGAATTATCTTCTAAAATTCTTTGGTGTTTATGTATAATGAGGGAAAAGAGAAGAAAAATGATCTTTGATATTTTGGTATTTTCTTTACAAAGAGGAGAGAAAGAAGATATGTTTTGGAGAAAGGAAATTAAAAGGGTTACTCAAAACCGAAATGGTAAAATTCAAATGACTAAAAGAGAAGAAAGAGGTTTATCTTTTGTATAATATGCATTTGGCTAAGAGACAAAGTTTGGAGAAAAGGAAAAGATGCACAAATTGGTTAAAGTTTTGGCCAACTTTCACCCCTAATGCTATTGCAAAATTCGGCCAACACCTTGCCAACATGATCCCCCTTTTTCCTCCTCATTTCTTCCCTATCATCCCCTTGATTCCTATCACAATTAACCCAATCTCCCTTAGCCCTTATGCCGTCTAGGTTCATGGTCAAATGACCATGGAAAAGCTTCCAAAACATCTTCCACTCTTCACGCCCTTTGTCCCCTTATCCTTCCATAACCTCATGATTCCATACCATAACTTCTATCTTGCCTTTTCCTATGGTCTACTATCCAAAAATAAAAAAGTCCATCCTTATTAGATAAGGCTTGGCCGACACTTATAGGAAAGAAAGCAAAATTAAAATCCTTCCATTTGCTAGCTAGAGATTCAACCTCTCCCTCATGCATTCACCCATGTGCCAACACCACGCTGCCAAATGACTTGTTATGCTTAAAACCTCATGCCAAATTTTCTTAAAGCCTATCTTGCTTAGTTCCATCTTAAGTCTTAAAATTTAATATTTCACTAAGGCATTCTCTTACATATCAAGTTCCTAAAACTTCCAAAGCACACTCAACTACACATAGGCATGCAACAACATACAATTAAGTTAAAAAATGCATAGCCCCAAGTTCGATGTTACAGCTTCTACCCCTTAAAATAATTTTGACCCCAAAATTACCTGGCTAGAACAAGTGAGGGTATTGATGTCGCGATCGCTTCCTCCTCGCTCTCACGAAGCTTCTTCCGATCCATGATTACGCCATAATACTTTGACGAGAGGAACTGATTTTCCATAACACCTTTACATCCTGCTCTGAATTTGAATTGGCTCCTCTTCATAAGACAAATCTGGTCTTAATTCCACCTCCTCATGTAATATCTCGGGTTAAGGGTTATTTTATTTTTGCACTGTTTGCATGTCTATGGTGTGCCATGTTGTTGTTTGTGTCTTTTCTGGACTTAGTTGAAGGCTAGGAGTGAGCCCCAGTAGGTGGTGAAATTTTAGTTTTGGCTTTAGGGATAGGAGTCAGAGGTGTTGGGGTTTATAATTAATTTAAGGGAATTTGCAACACAAGAAGGGAGTGGTGGAGTGGCAAAGCATGCGCCACTTGGAGTGTGTGTGTGGCGCCAAAAGGCAAGGAGGAGAGGTCTTGTGTTCGAGTTGCATAATGCCCATTTTGGATCCCATTTTGACTAAGATGGAGGAAGAGTTGTGGCAAGTTTAAACTCTACTTTGGACTTGGTCAACACATTCAAACGGTGGGGAGAGTGAAATTAGGAGGAAGACTTGGTCAAGGGTTTTGAAATTGTGGTTTGGGAGGAATGGGGGAGGTTGGCTGGATTTGGTGAGAGTTTGGGGAGAGAAAGGTGTGGCGGTTGGTAATTGGAGGTACCAATGTGCCTTGGGCATGTGTGTTTTCGGTCACAAACTCTCCTTGGTTGCCGATTTTCCTTTTGGTCAAAAGCTTCTTCTCATTTTCTCTTCCAACCGATTGCTCAAGTCTCTTTTTGGTCATTTTGTTGGTGTCAATGTCAAAGAAAACTCTCCCATCCCATTTTCATTCTTGAAACCAAACCTCAAGTGCTTCATCTCTTGTTCATTTTTTTTCTTTTGTTCTCCTTAAACCGAAAGCTTCAAACACCTTACCCTTGCAGAACCTAATATCTCATTATCATCTTATTCCTCTTTGGAAACCTTGTTAGCAGAATGCCCTCCTACCTCCTTTTCTTTTTTCAATTGAGTTAAACCAAACCTCTAGCACCCTTGTTGTGAAATTATACCTTGTTTCTTCCTTCTTCTCTTCGTGCAAAGTCTAAACTAGAGACCCTTTCTTCTCACTTCTTCTTTAATTTTCATAAACCTTGTGCCAATTCTCCTTTGTTCCATACCATTTCTTGTTGGAAATTTTTCTTCTTCTAAACACACCTTATTCTTTTCTTCCCTTTTCAAAATCGAAAGTGACCCCCTCCACTCATCTCTCTTTGTTTCATCTCTTTTCCAAAACCATTAATTAACCTTCCTTGGTATTGGCCAATATTTGGTGGTGTTGGGTGCTTGGTTTCCAATCGATTGGTAGTGGGTAAGTGTTGGCGAATGGCCTTTCTCCTTTCTCCGTACCTTGTCGATTCTTACTATGTTGTTGGCCGATTGTGTTATTGTTGGAAGGTACTAATCTTTTGTAAACCAATTCTTATAATAGGGCATCCTGATCTAAGGGACGTTCTTGAGGAGTTTTCTTTCTCCGTAAGCAGCGGTGAGTAGTGGTAAGAATGGGTGTCAGATTCGATTTCGCTTAGATTTCTTAAGACCGCTTGTTAAGAAATTAACCACTTTCTTTCTAGGGTGAAGCCGATTGGTCGAAAGAACCATCGTTGGTTCGAATTTGGTAGGAAACCAAATCTAGTTGAAGGTAAGGGTAAACCGATATACCCTTTGATTTATTTGGTTATGGCCGAATGGTATGATGGTTAATCCATTGTTGGTCGATTGTAGGATTCGAGTTGTAGAAGTGATCGGGGGCGAATCGATTCTAGGATTAATACCTTCGCTAATTCGTGTGTGTAAACCAACACATCGCCTTAACTTAATAATGTGATAACCTTGTTGTGTAAGTGAAACAAAGGTGATTGATTATCTCGATACCCATTGAGGTATGGATACGGATTCGGTAAGTCCGCTTCATTATGAGTTATGTGATGATGATGATATCATGATTGTTGATACTTTGAGATGCCATATTAAGCATGTGAGCATGATAGCATGATTGCACGATTTTGCATCTAGTATGTTATGTGATTGGGTGATATGAGAGGAGGGGGAGTATGATATCCGTGTCTTTGGGACACCAGAGGTTTGGCACCTCCAATGGTTTGGTACCACAATGATATTTTGTGACTTTGGGTCACCAGAGGTTTGGCACCTCAAATGCCTCGCCCTAGTGGCTTAGTACCACAAATGGGTTGGCCCCACGCTTGATTATCTGGGATTGACGCCAGTGATTTGGTATCACACGATGGGTTGGCCCCATCATCGGATTTGTGACTACGGCCACCGGTGATTTGGTATCACATTGTGTCTTTGGGACACCGGAGGTTTGGCACCTCATCGCGACTCGTCCTCGTGGTTAATTCCACCGTAGGTTGGCCCCACTTTTGAGATATGGGATCGCTCGCTAGTGATTTGGTATCACACGATGGGTTGGCCCCATCATTGGATTATTTGTGACTTGGTCACCAAAGTGGTTTGGTACCACAAGATGGATATCGTGACTTTGGGTCACAGTGGTTTGGCACCACCAAAGGGTTTGGTACCACACGGGGTAGAAAAGGCGATATGGTTGGTTAGGAACGTGCATTATCTGCATTATTCGTTATGATATGTGTGGGCATGTTATACCGGGGAGGGAATTATACACCGAGTTGCGACTCACTCTCTCCTTTGACTATTTCTGTGACGCTAGACGCGGACATGGAGCCGGATGGACTCGAGGTGCTCATGCCATCTTGAAATAAAGATTTGCTCGGACTTCTTTTATAAAATTTGGTACACTAGTTGATTTATTTCTATTTTGTTATATTTGGGTTTGTAAATGGCCTCTTAAATTATGTTTTTGATATGTTATGTTTAAGTAGATTTTCAATATGCTTTAACAAACCAATTAAGTGAAATGTGCTAAAACTTGAAAGACAACGCTTTCAAAACTTCAAAAACGATATTTTAAACTATACCATCGGGTATCATACTATAACTTGGGATAAAATGAACTTAAAAGGTTTTCTAACTTAAATATGATTTTCTACTAAGTCATAAATGTTTTAGTAACAATAAGAAATAACTTAAGCTTCAAACGAAATAAACTAGTTTTACCTACACATCTGATTACTTTTCAAAACTTTACGGGTTTTCAAATACATCATCGATTTTTAATCTAAACCTAATCGAGTTTTCTTCAAATACAAAATTTCGCTAAGCGTTTTCACCAAACCGCTAGACTTCAACCTAAACCACCCAAAACCTTTTCCCTCAGAAGCATACCGATTCTACCGTGGTGTATTGACCGGTTTGGGGTGTTACATTTGTGGTATCGAGCTAAGTTCAAAAGTTTCTACTGTGGGCCCGAGGCCCAAAATGTTTTAAAACTATAGTTTTTCAAGTATTCTATTTTAAAAGTATGGTTTGAAGGGCATGGCACCGAGTCTCCTGCACTGATTCGCCCGTGTAAGTACCCGCACTATTTGTTGTGATATTGATTGATATGATTGGTGGCTAGTAAGACTACTTTGAGACCAAATTAATAGGACTCTATGGACTCATGAAAACAAAGCTTCTTTAAAATTCATAAGACTTTGCTTTAAACACAAGTGGAATAATGATCGATACATAAAATTCTTTAATCGCATTTAGATTTAGTCATGAGTACCGAGGTGGACGTGGTCGTGGACGTGGTCGCGGTAGGATGATCTTTTGAGCCCGTAGGTTTCAGGGGTGGTTCGAGAATGAGGTACTCTGCCCGCCACCATTGGAGGTGGTGAGTTCGTGAGCAGACCGGCGATGACGCAGTTGTCGAGGCGATGTCATGGTTTTAGAAAGGGTAGCTGGAGTAGGTGGAGGCGTAGAGCTAGGAAATCGTGCTCGAGTGACTTCTGCAAATGGGGTGAATTCTTTTCGGTGTCTCGGTGTTGCTCCTAGCACCGCCGAGTATTGGTGGAAGTGATGAAGCGGATCATGGACGATCCGACCTAACTATCAAGAGAAATTAAAGGGATTGTATCACTCCTCCGGATGAGTCATATCGGTGGTGGCTCATGGTCCGTGATGCTTACATAATGAAGATCGACATGGGACTATTTCCGGCCGCTATCGGAAAAAAAGTACGCCTGAGCTAACTACATAAATGAGTAGAGAAAAGCATTTCGAGGTTAGTTCGGGAGCAAATGCGGTTTGAGTACGAGGCGAGTTTCGAGGTCGAGTCGGATGCGGGTATGGTGGCTATGAGCATGAGAGGTGCGTTCGTTTTGAGGATGGCTCGTGAGACTAACTAAGGTCGATAATTGCGCCTCAGCGAGAGCGTGAATTTGCGCTTCTAGTTGAAAAGCGAAGGTTACCGAGGGCATTAAAGAGTCTCAAGGTGGTATGGATAGAAACCGTCACAAAGGAGTTTTGGATCTTCCGGGTCATCGGGTAATCAGCAGAAGAGGGCTAGACCGAGTGGGCCGAATCAGTCGGGTAGGTTTGTTGCTGCTAGGCAGGGACCGCCGCAGTGTAACCGTTGTGGAAAGGCTCACTGGGGAGGATGTTGGACTGATGGTAGAGGTTGTTTTGAGTGTGGCTCGCTGGACCACCGAGTGAGGGATTGTCCGCGCAAGTTAGCTAGAATTCAATCGAGAATCGGTAATGAATCGAGATGAAATAATGGACCACCGCAGAGGGGCCGAGGTAATGGCAGAGGAGGTAATAGTTCTGGTCGGGGCCGTGGAGCACCGGGCAGAGGTGCAGGTAGTTCTGAGGCCAGACAGCCGGGGTTGGTGTATGCTGCGAGGCACCGAGAGGAGGGCGACGCACCGGACGTCATTACCGGTACGTTTCTAATCTTTGGTTCTCCATTTACTGCTTTAATTGATGTGGGTTCAACACACTCATATGTTGCAAGTAGCATAGTGAAGACCATGGATTTAGACTCGAAATATCTTCTAGGCGGATGACCGTAATAAGCCCTCTAGGTCACTCAGAGTGGTAGATAAATCAGATAGACGCACTCTAGAACTCCAAGGGTATCTTTCGAGGTCGATCCGATGGAACCGCCATTTGGGAGTTCGATCCGATTTTGGGATGGATCTGGCGGGTAAGCACCAGCGAAGTTGGATCTGCTGCTAAGCGCATGGTTCTCGAGCACACGGTGAGGTGATGAAGTAGTTACGATCGGTAATAGGAGAAACTATCCGTCTAATGTGGTATCTGCCCGAGAGCCGAGAAATGGTCGAAGGGTCGTGAAGCGTATGTGGTTCATGTGTATGCCTTAGAGACTAAGGAGTCTCTGTGGAGACAGCTTTGACGCTAGGGAATTTGTGGATGTGTTTCTGAGGAGCTCCGGGTTTGCCACCGAATCGGGAGGTAGAGTTCGGATAGATTCTGTTACGGAACTGCGCCAAGATTCATTGCTCCGCATGTGATGGCACCTAAAGAGTTAGTGGAGCTTAAGGCTCAAATCCAGAGTTATTGGACCGAGGCTTTATCAAGCCAAGTATTTCGCCATGGGGAGCGCGGTACTTTTGTAAAGAAGAAAGACGGTACTATGCGGATGTGCATAGACTACCGCTAACCGAATAAGTCGACGATCAAAAACAAGTATCCACTACCTCGGATAGATGATTTGTTTGATCATTGAAGGGCGCGGTTTTTCAAGATCGACCTAAGGTCCAGGTATCACCAGTTGAAGGTAAAGGAGGCGGATATCAGAAGACGGCATTTCGCACTCGGTATGGGCACTTCGAGTTCTTAGTTATGCCGTCGGGTTGACTAACGACCGGCAGACTTTTATGGATCCGATGAATAGGTGTTCCAACAAGCATACCTAGATCGGTTTGTGGTGGTTTTTATCGATGACATCTTGGTATACTCAAGGACCGAGGAAGAGCATGATGCTCATTTACGGTGGTATTGCAGATTCTAAGGGGAAACAAATCTATGCGAAGTTCAAGAATGCGAGTTCGCTCGTGGAGGTGACATTCTTGGGTCATGTAGTGTCGGTGAGGGATTAGAGTGGACCCCGTAAGATAGAAGTGGTTTTGGATTGAAGCGACCAAGTCGATGAGCGGAGATTTGGAGTTTTCGGGGTTGGGTGATACTACCAAGATTTGTAGAGGGTTTCTCGTTAATTGCAGCACCGATGACCAAATTATTGAGAAAAGGGGTTCCGTTTGTTTGGACTGAGAAGCAGCAGGAGAGCTTCGATAAGTTAAAGAAGATTTTGACTGAAGCTCCGGTTCTAATTCAACCTGAGGCTGGTAAGGAATTTACAGTGTACTGCGATGCATCACATACGGGTTTGGGTTGTGTGCTGATGCAAGAAGGGAAGGTGGTGGCTTACGCATCCCGACAGCTGAGGCCACATGAGGTTAATTATCCTACGCACGATCTGGAGTTAGCAGCTGTAGTATTTGCCCTAAAGATATGGAGGCATTACTTGTACGGAGAAAGATCGATAGTCTATACGGACCATAAGAGTCTGAAGTACCTTCTGACTCAGAAAGACTTGAATCTGAGACAGCGCCGATGGATTGAGCTACTGAAAGACTACGATTGCTCAATTGAGTATCATCCGCAAGGCTAACGCCAGGCGACGCATTGAGCCGTAAGGTTGTTTGGATTTGAGAGCGTTGTTTGCCCACTTGAGTTTGTATGATGACGGAGTATTCTCGCAGAGCCGAGTTGCCTTCTTGGGTTGAGCAGATCGTAGAGAAACAGATTGTCGGATGAGGTTCGAAAGCGCAGAGGACACAAGTGCGTAATGATGGTTTGAAGGGTTACTGACTTGTCCAAAGGATGGGGTATTGTGTTTTCGGGAAGGCTTGTATGCCGAGAGATTCGAGTTGAGGAAAAGATTCTTCAGATGCACATAGCAATTTCTTACGCTTATGCATCCCGGAGGCAAGAAATGTATAGAGATTTCAGAGAACAGCTCGTGGTAGGGTCTCAAAAGGAGGTGACCGAGTTTGTGGGTAAGTGTCCGACATGTCAAGAAGTCAAGGCCGAGCATCGCTGTCATTCTGGGTTGCTTGACCAATGAAGATTCCACAAAGGAAGTGGGAAAGAATAACTATGGATTTCGGTGGATTACCGCTACACCGAGCAAGAAGGATTCGGTTTGGGTAATCAGGATCACCGACTAAATCAAACTCACTTTATTCGGTGAGGGTGGATTACTCACTTCAGAGGTTAGCGAAGTCAGTATGTGTCGAGATTGTGAGATCGCACGGGTGCCGTGACGATCATCTCGGATAGGGACCCTGATTCACGCCAAGGTTCGAAGGCTTTGCATCAGCTCTGGGTACACTGTTAGATTTCAAAGACGGCATTTCATCCGCAGATCGACGGGCAATGGAAGAGTTATCTGATATTGGAGGACATGCTTCGAGGGTGTTTTGGACTTCGTGGGTAGCTGGAGGAGTATCTACCGTTAGCTGAATTCGCCTACAACAACAGCCTACCAAGCGAGCATCAAGATGGCACCATATGAGGCGTTGTATGGTAGAAAGTGTCGCCACCTACTTGTTGGATGAGCTAAGTGAACGTCGCTTGTTAGGACCAGAGTTAGTTGGAGAGATCAAGACAAGGTTAAGTTAATTCAGCTCGATTGAAGGAGGCTTGCAACCTAGAAGTCCTATGCCGATCTTAAGCGGAGAGATATTGAGTTTTTACGGAGATCGGGTTTTCCAAGGTCTCACCGTGGAAGAAAGTATTAAGATTCGGAGGAAAGGCAAGCTTAGTCCGAGGTTTATTGGGCGATAAAGTAATCGAGACGAGTGGGACCGATTGCATATCACCGAGTTGCCACCGAGCTAAGTCGATTCATGACGTGTTCCACGCTTCGATGCTTCTGGCGATATCGCTCGATCCATCACATGTGGTAACAGAGAAGAGATCGAGGTAAATCTAGATATGTCCATGGAAGAAGAGCTCGCATGATTTTAGATCGGGATGTGAAGGTTCTGCGCAGAAGTCTGTGCCTCCGTTAAGGTTCTTTGGCGGAATCATGGCGTAGAAGAAGTTTAATGGGAACCCGAGGATATGATGAGACAAGAAGATTCCATAACTCTTCTCGACTGTAATTTCGAGGTCGAAATTCTTTTAAGGGGTAGAACTGTAATATCCCGGGTTAAGGGTTATTTTATTTTTGCACTGTTTGCATGTCTATGGTGTGCCATGTTGTTGTTTGTGTCTTTTCGAGACTTAGTTGAAGGCTAGGAGTGAGCCTGAGTAGGTGGTGAAATTTTAGTTTTGGCTTTAGGGGATAGGAGCTGTAGGTGTTGGGGTTTATAATTAATTTAAGGGAATTTGCAACACAAGAAGGGAGCTGGTGGAGTGGCAAAGCATGCGCCACTTGGAGTGTGTGTGTGGCGTCAAAAGGCAAGGGAGGAGAGGTCTTGTGTTCGAGTTGCATAGTGCCCATTTTGGATCCCATTTTGACGGCATGGAGGGAAGAGTTGTGGCAAGTTTAAACTCTACTATGGACTTGGTCAACACATTCAAACGGTGGGGGAGAGTGAAATTAGGAGGAAGACTTGGTCAAGGGTTTTGAAATTGTGGTTTGGGAGTGAATGGGGGAGGTTGGCGGATTTGGTGAGAGTTTGGGGAGAGAAAGGTGTGGCGGTTGGTAATTGAGTGTGCCAATGTGCCTTGGGCATGTGTGTTTTCGGTCACAAACTCTCCTTGGTTAAGCCGATTTTCCTTTTTGGTCAAAAGCTTCTTCTCATTTCTCTCTTCCAACCGATTGCTCAAGTCTCTTTTGGTCATTTTGTTGGTAAGCCGAATGTCAAAGAAAACTCTCCCATCCCATTTTCATTCTTGAAACCGAAACCTCAAGTGCTTCATCTCTTGTTCATTTTTTTTCTTTTGTTCTCCTTAAACCGAAAGCTTCAACACCCTTACCCTTGCCGAACCTAATATCTCATTATCATCTTATTCCTCTTTGGAAACCTTGTTAGTATAATGCCTCTCCTACCTCCTTTTCTTTTTTTCAATTGAGTTAAACCGAAACCTCTAGCACCCTTGTTGCTGAAATTATACCTTGTTTCTTCCTTCTTCTCTTCTGTGTGCAAAGCCGAAACTAGAGACCCTTTCTTCTCACTTCTTCTTTTTGTTTTCATAAACCTTGTGCCAAATTCTCCCTTTGTTCCATACCATTTCTTGCTGGAAATTTTTCTTCTTCTAAACACACCTTATTCTTTTCTTCCCCTTTTCAAAACCAAAAGTGACCCCCCTCCACTCATCTCTCTTTGTTTCATCTCTTTTTCCAAAACCAGTTAGCCGAACCTTCCTTGGTATTGGCCGAATATTTGGTGGTGTTGGGTGCTTGGTTTCCAATCGATTGGTAGTGGGTAAGTGTTGGCCGAATGGCCTTTCTCCTTTCTCTGGTACCTTGCCGATTCTTACTATGTTGTTGGCCGATTGTGTTATTGTTGGAAGGTACTAATCTTTTGTAAACCAATTCTTATAATAGGGCATCCGGATCTAAGGGACGTTCTTGAGGAGTTTTCTTTCTCTGGTAAGCAGGCGGTGAGTAGTGGTAAGAATGGGTGCTGTATTCGATTTCGTTTAGATTTCTTAAGACCAGTTGTTAAGAAATTAACCACTTTCTTTCTAGGGTGAAGCCGATTGCTGAAAGAACCACTGTTGGGTTCGGATTTGGTAGGAAACCAAATCTAGTTGAAGGTAAGGGTAAACCGATATACCCCTTTGATTTATTTGGTTATGGCCGAATGGTATGATGGTTAATCCATTGTTGGCCGATTGTAGGATTCGAGTTGTAGAAGTGATCTGGGGCGAATCGATTCTAGGATTAATACCTTCGCTAATTCGGTGTGTAAACTAACACACCGCCTTAACTTAATAATGTGATAACTTTGTTGTGTAAGTGAAATAAAGGTGATTGATTATCTCGATACCCATTGAGGTATGGATACGGATTCGTAAGTCCATTTCATTATGAGTTATGTGATGATGATGATATCATGATTGTTGATACTTTGAGATGCCATATTAAGCATGTGAGCATGATAGCATGATTGCACGATTTTGCATCTAGTATGTTATGTGATTGGGTGATATGAGAGGAGGGGGAGTATGATATCCGTGTCTTTGGGACACCTGAGGTTTGGCACCTCCAGTGGTTTGGTACCACAATGATATTTTGTGACTTTGGGTCACCAGAGGTTTGGCACCTCGGCGTCTCGTCCCAGTTGGTTTAGTACCACGTTGGGTTGGCCCTACGCTTGATTATACTGGGATTGACGCTAGTGATTTGGTATCACACGATGGGTTGGCCCCATCATCGGATTTGTGACTACGGCCACCAGTGATTTGGTATCACATTGTGTCTTTGGGACACCGAGGTTTGGCACCTCATTGCGACTCGTCCTCGTGGTTAATTCCATCGTGGGTTGGCCCCACTTTTGAGATATGGGATCGCCTCGCTAGTGATTTGGTATCACACGATGGGTTGGCCCCATCATTGGATTATTTGTGACTTGGTCACCAAAGGGTTTGGTACCACAAGATGGATATCGTGACTTTGGGTCACTAAAGGGTTTGGCACCACCGGTGGTTTGGTACCACCAGGGTAGAAAAGGCGATATGGTTGGTTAGGAACAGGTGCATTATCTCGCATTATTCGTTATGATATGTGTGTGGGCATGTTATACCGGGAGGAAATTATCTACCGAGTCTTGCAACTCACTCTCTCCTTTGACTATTTCAGTGACGCTAGACGCGGACATGGAGCCGGATGGACCCGAGGTGCTCATGCCATCTTGAAATAAAGATTTGCTCGGACTTCTTTTATAAAATTTGGTACACTATTTGATTTATTTCTATTTTGTTATATTTGGGTTTGTAAATGGCCTCTTAAATTATGTTTTTGATATGTTATGTTTAAGTAGATTTTCAATATGCTTTAACAAACCAATTAAGTGAAATGTGCTAAAACTTAGAAAGACAACGTTTTCAAAACTTCAAAACGATGTTTTAAACTATACCATCTGCATCATACTATAACTTGGGATAAAATGAACTTAAAAGGTTTTCTAACTTAAATATGATTTTCTACTAAGTCATAAATGTTTTAGTAACAATAAGAAATAACTTAAGCTTCAAACGAAATAAACTAGTTTTACCTACACATCGGATTACTTTTCAAAACTTTACGGTTTTCAAATACATCATCGATTTTTAATCGAAACCTAATCGAAGTTTTCCTCAAATACAAAATTTCGCTAAGCGTTTTCACCAAACTGCTAGACTTCAACCTAAACCACCCAAAACCTTTTCCCTGTAGCATACCAGATTCGGTCATGGTGTATTGACCGGGTTTGGGGTGTTACACCTCAACTGGCACTACATGAGATGGATCCGACCGGTAACGACGTAACATTGAAACATGGAACACATCATGCATTTGCTTCAACTCCGAAGGCAATTCTAACTGATATGCCACAGGTCTAACTCGCTTCAAAACCCGATAAGGTCTTATGAACCTGGGACTTAACTTTCCTTTGCGACCAAATCTCATCACTTTTTTCCAAGGCGAAACCTTCAGGAATACTTGATCCCCTACAGCAAACTCTATTTTCTTCCGCTTAAGATCTGCGTACGACTTTTGCCTGTCAGATGCTTTCTTTAACCGAGCCTAAATTACCTTAACCTTTTATTCAGATTCAGCCACTATTTCTAGACCCAAAATATGGCGTTCCCCTAGTTCTGTCCAACACGTAAGAGTGCGACACTTCCATCCATATAGTGCTTCATACGGTGTCATCCGAATACTGGCTTGGTAATTGTTGTTGTACGCAAAATCTATTAAAGGTAAGAACTCCTCCCAGCTTCCTCTAAAATCTATCACACATCCCTTTAACATATCCTCTAAAACTTGAATTACTCGCTCAGACTGGCCATCAGACTGTGGATGAAATACCGTACTGAAGTCCAATCTGGTGCCCAAAGCCTGATGCAATGCTTTCCAGAATCGAGACGTAAACCTCGAATCCTATTCGAAATAATCGACATCGGCACTCCATGCAATCTCACAATCTCAGCCACATACAACTTCGCCAATTTCTGCAAAGAGTAATCAACCCGAACGGGGATAAAATGTGAAGATTTTGTCAATCGATCCACTATCACCTATATCGAGTCTTTCTTAGTAGGCGTAGGAAGAAGCCCACTAACAAATTCCATGGTGATTCTCTCCCACTTCCACCGCGGAATCTTTATCTTTCAAGCAATCTCGAAGGTACTTGATGTTCACCTTGACTTGTCGACATGTTAAGCACTTTCCCACTAATTCAGAACTTCCCACTTAAGACCAAAGCCACCAAAACCGATCTCAGAATCTCAGATAACTTACTTCCTCCGGGATGCATAGCATATGGGCTACCATGCGACTCTGAAGAATCTTTTGCCTCAACTCCCGATCCTCAAGCATACAGATTTTACCTTTGAAACACAATACCCCATCGTTGTTAATACCAAAATCTTCTAATTCCCCATTCTGTACCTACCATAGCTTTGCACTCAGATCATCGTCTACCAGCTGTCTCTCTTTCACTTGACCCAACCATGTCGGCCTTACTTGTAATTCTACCTGCAAGCTTCCATTGTTATAAAGACTAAGATGTACAAACATCGCCCTTAGATCTGACACCACTTTTCGACTTAGAGCGTCTGCCACCACATTCGCCTTACCCGGGTGGTACTCAATAGAACAGTCGTAGTCTTTCAACAACTCTATCCACCTTCGCTGTCTCAAATTCAGTTCCTTCTGAGTCAGTAGATATTTCAGACTCTTGTGGTCCGTGTATATCACTGACTTTTCCCCGTATAAATAATGTCTCCAAACTTTAAGAGCAAAGACTCATCGCTACCCAACTCCAAATCATGCGTCGGGTAATTAACCTCGTGTGGTCTCAATCACAAGACGATACGCAACTACCTTCCTGTCTTGCATCGTAACACATCCTAATCCTGTGAGAAACGTCACAAGACACCACTTAAATCCTTCCCCGCCTTTAGGTCAATCAAAATTGAGCTTCAATCAAAACCCTCTTAAGCTTCTCAAAGCTCTCTTGTCGCTTATCGCCCATCTGAAAGGTACCTCCTATCGTAACAATTTCGTTAAAGGTGCAAATATCGATGAAAATCCTTCACGAATCTTTTGTAGTAGCTCGCTAATCCCAAGAAATCGCGAACCTCGATCACGGACTTGGGTGGTTTCCAATCTAGTATGCCTCGATCTTCCGAGGATCCACCTTATTCCTTCTGCCGACACCACATGGCCTAAAAACGCATCTTCCTTCAACCAAAATTCACACTTCTTTGAATTTGGCATAAAGTTTCTTCTCCCTTAAAACTTGCAATATTATTCGGAGATGCTTATCATGTTCTATCTCGGACTTAGAATACACCAAGATATCATCTATGAATACCACAACGAACTGATCCAAGTAGGGTTGGAAAACCCGATTCATCATATCCATGAACATAGCTGGGGCATTCGTCAATCCGAACGGCATTACCAAAAACTCATAATGCCCATATCTTTTTCGGAAAGCTGTCTTATGGATATCCGCTTCTTTTACCTTAAGATGATGATACCCCGACCTTAGATCTATCTTTGAGAATACCGCAGCTCCCTTAAGCTGATCGAACAAGTCATCGATCCTCGACAAAGGATACTTGTTCTTGATGGTCAGCTTATTCAACTGCCGATAGTCTATACACATCCTTATCGTTCCATCCTTCTTCTTCACGAATAGGACCGGTGCTCCCCATGAAGACACACTGGGTCGGATAAATCCATGATCAAGCAACTCCTGGATCTGAGCCTTAAGCTCAACCAACTCCTTCGGTGTCATTCTATA
Source organism: Gossypium rotundifolium (assembly GCA_025506655.1). Lineage (NCBI taxonomy): Eukaryota > Viridiplantae > Streptophyta > Magnoliopsida > Malvales > Malvaceae > Gossypium > Gossypium rotundifolium. The sequence continues at coordinate 93,569,122 of CP106724.1, read as the reverse complement.
CGGAGCAATAGAAACTGGCGCCGTTCCAGGCAATAAATCAATCCCAAATTCTACCTCTCGATCCGGAGGCAATCCTAGAAGTTCTTTCGGAAAGACATCCACAAATTCACTCACAATCCTGACCTCTTCAGTAGTTGCTTCCTTAGCCTCCAAGGCACTAACCAACATCAGAAAGGCTACACATCCCTTTCTAACCATCTTTTCTGCCTTAAGGGCGGATACTACATTTGATAAGTAATTCCGTCTCTCGCCCACACCACAACTTCTTTGTCATCAATAGATTTTAAGGACATCCGCTTAGCAGCACAATCCATATTTACACGATATTTTACTAGCCAGTCCATACCTAAGATCAGGTCGAATTCCTCGAATGGCAATTCCATTAAATCGGTAGAAATCTGCGCCCTTGAACTTCTAAAGGCACTTCCTTAAAGAGTTTATCTATTACTACATCATCCTAAAGGACTAAATACGATCATCTTCCTAAGTACGATCTCGTAAGTCACATGCAAAGTTCCAGATACTTCACTAGCGATATATAAGTGAGTTGACCCTATATCTATCAAAGCAATAAAGGCAACCGTAAATCGTAAACGCGTGCTCGTGATAACATCAAAAGGCCACTATCTTCTCTCTGATTTAATCGCATATACGAGACCTAGCCGTCTTGCCTCGAGCTACCATCGCCTCGCTCAAGTCCCGCGACCTCTACCGTAACCATTACTTCTTCCATTTGGACCACGACCCTTATATCCGCTCTGTCCACCTCTCGCCCCTAATTAATTAACACCCTCACTCTTTGGCGGTTCTTATCTAAATTCATCGGGCAATCCTTAATCATATGATCTTTAGACCGCACTTGAAACATCCCCGGCCTTTTTCCAACATTTTCTGGGTGCATCTTCCCACATTGAGCACAAGTACGATGTTGTCCTCCGTAGTAATCACGACTTCGTGGCCCATCAACTTTAGGTTTCTTTTGAAAATTCCCGGATGACCCTGAAGACCCAAAGCTCCTCTTATTCTTATTCTGGCATCTGTCCCGGTTCTATCTCTCAGTCCACTTAACTTCTTCAGCTATCATTGCCCTATCCACTAAGACTGCAAAGTCTCTTTCCCTGTGCGGAGTAATCAACACTCGCAGTTCATCTCTCAGTCCATCCTCGAATCTAACACACCGCTCATATTCAATATCTACTATTCCTCTGGCATATCGGCTAAGTCACAAGAACTCTGCTTCATACTCAGCTATCGACTTATTTCCTTGCACTAAATTCAGAAACGCCTTTCTCTGAGAGTCGATGTAGCTAGCTCCAATGTATTTCCCTTCAAATTTAACTTTAAAATACCCCAATCCACTCGATCCACAGGGGTACTCTCCTTGATAGTGAGCTACCACTGGTAGGCCTCATCACGGAGTAGTGAAACAACACCTTTCAACTTTTCTTCAAGAAGGCACCCAAATCATCCATAATCCTCTCGACCGCCTCCAACCAAGATTCGCTACATTCGGAGCTACTCCAAATACTCCCCTTAAAATCTCAGCTCCATTTGATCTAAGTCCCTCAGCTACTGACTTTTGAGGCCTATTTCCTGCACTAGCTTCTCGCTACTCATTCCAAAACTTCAAAGACTGACTTGTGATCTGCGTCACCTCCTCCATTTTGCTCTTGAAATTCCACCCCAACAAAGTGTATGAGCTTCATTTTCGTAACCTTGACCAGATCTAATCGGTTCCGACACGACCATTCTTCCTCTTGGCGTCCACGACGACCCGCCCCTAGAACTCATATCTACTACACGCCTTATCTGTTTTTATGAAAAAGTCTTATGCATTAGAGTCTTTTCACTTATTATTAAAAAAAGTTTTATGCAACAGATATTTATTCAGTGGTTTTTCCGTAGCAGTACACATACACCTAAGGTCCATGTCTCTAAAGTATAGTTTTCTTAGGCTTATCACTTTAAAATATCATACATTCACATCACTTTATCAATAAAGTACTTACCTGATGGACTTGGGCCGAGAACTTGGGTGCCATGCTTCTATAAAACCATTTTAACTTAAGAGAACTTTCAAAAAGTCATTTGGGCCTGATTTTGAAAACGTTGTGGGCTTTAAAACCCAAGGCCGAGAGTTTAAAACTGGGCTCTGATACCAAGTTGAAACACCCCAAACCCGACCCAAAAGCCTGACTGAATTTGATATGTTCCTCGAGTAAAATTTTAACTAATTCTCGTTTTGTTTTATAAGAAAATATAATAGTTTCGTATAAAAAAATAGATCTACTTAGTGATCGCGTTGTAAATAATGCTTAAATAATTGGCATCTCATTAAAACGTTATTTTTAAGAAAAAGATTTTTAGTTAAAAGAAAACCAAATCTAATGAAAAACTTATTATCATTGTAAAACCATATATGTTTAGGTATCAAAAGCAGTTTAAGTTATTTTTTGAAAAACATTTAATTATTTAGTAAATATTTGTTAAGTAGTGATTAAAAATCTAAAACGTAAAGTTTAAACAGTTCATAGCGGCCTTATTACAAAAATAACATAACCCAAAATAAATTCTAAGTAATAAAAATAAACTTAATATGTTTAATTAAGAGAAACTCCGAAATACTTTATTGAGCATTGGCCACCACGTAGTCTTCGCTAACCCGATCCATCACGCTAAGAGTCACCTGAAACATATCCCATAAAAGGGTGAGTCATAGACTCAATGTGTAACATAACACTAAAAGCCCATTTGATCATAGCTATTAAGCCCATTTAAATATCCATCCGCTACACACCACCCGTACCTACCAATCACACCGTGGGGATTAGTTAAATCGACCCTCCATCCACTACACACCATCGAAGGCAGTTGTTGCAGTCAACATGCACATTGCCCTTATAATTTTGTGGCATGGCCACCAGATAATTGTGACCGAAGTCACCGGATTCAAAATATGTGCCCGAAGTCACCGGATTCAAAATATGTGTCCGAAGTCACCGGATTCAAAATATGTGACCGAAGTCACCAGATAATGTGGTAAAAACCACCAGAACACTTCCCCTTCGTCAATATTACCCATATGCCCATGCACATACATATTAATCGGTTTTCATGCCATTTACCCTAAAATCATAGTAGTCATACTTATTTCATATTTATGCATATAGCAAAATTAACGAAATATTGAGGGTAAACATACCGAATATTGTATACCACCGAAGCACTTTAACCATTATCAAACATATTTTCATACAAATCACATTTATTATAGATCTATGAGAATTTAGTATAATGTTACACACCTTATAACAAAGGGGAACGATACCTTCCCGTTCGTTGACACCTAATTATTTATCACACTTGATTAGAACACACTAATACTTATAATCTACACTATTGATGAAAGATCTAATTCCTTACCCTCGGAATCTCGAACAACTGTTATATGTGGTTTCTCTCCGACAGATGGATCAAAAATCGATGACAACCCACGAACAAAAAGTGGCTCGGGTGTACGTACGACTTCAAATAAACGATCTTCGTTAGCAGAGGGTCCACAACCCAGTGGAAAATCTGGGATCCCTGATACAGCCCTTCGTTTCAAGTTTGAGGGTATAACAGAACCACCCCTCTTCCAAACACTACTTACCGCTCTTTTTGAACCTATTTTCTTAGCCCCGAAATCTTACGTTTACGGAATTAACTGATCGATTGAGTCCCCTATAATGAAATCGATTATTAATCTTATCTAAAAATGATATAACCAAATATGACAATCCTTACCTTGAATGATCCCGAATGATCTCTCCTTAATCACTGGCTACAAAATGAGTCCTTAAAATCCCCTTCAAAGATTCGGCCAATGGAGAAAAATAAGAGAAATAGATTTTCTAAAATCGGCTATTCTAAAAGAAAATAAAGAGAACGATTGCAAAAAAATCCTTACTGAATGTCTGAGATTGATTCACCCTTACTTGAACTATTAGAATATTGGCCTTATCAATTTAGAAGAAGAGAAAGGGTGATTTCGTCTTTGACAAAGAGAAGAGAAAAATATGGTGTTTTTGGCTATGGTGGTTTCGGATTTTTAACAAAAGAAAAGAAAGAATAAGATGAAAATGGAGGATGGTTCAGGTTTTAACAAAAGAGAAGAAAAGAATGGTGGTTTTGGTTATGGTAGAAGATGGTTTTGGTTGAGAGAAAGAAGAAGAAAGAGAAAGAAAGAAAATGAGAATGTCCTTTGGTGCTAATATGATTTAAGACTAGAGAGGAAGAAAAGAAAGAGAATTGTCTTCTAAAATTCTTTGGTGTTTTCGACAATGAGGAAAAGAGAAGAAAATGATCTTTGATATTTTGGTATTTTCGGTTACAAAGAGGAGAGAAAGAAGATATGTTTTGGAGAAAGGAAATTAAAAGGACTACTCAAAACCGAAATGGTAAAATTCAAATGACTAAAAGAGAAGAAAGAGGTTTATCTTTTGTATAATCTGCATTTGGCTAAGAGACAAAGTTTGAAGAAAAGGAAAAGATGCACAAATTGGTTAAAGTTTTGGCCAACTTTCACCCCTAATGCTATTGCAAAATTCGGCCAACACCTTGCCAACATGATCCTCCTTTTTCCTCCTCATTTCTTCCCTATCATCCCCTTGATTCCTATCACAATTAAACCAATCTCCCTTAGCCCTTATGCCGTCTAGGTTCATGGTCAAATGACCATGGAAAAGCTTTCAAAACATCTTCCACTCTTCACGCCCTTTGTCCCCTTATCCTTCCATAACCTCATGATTCCATACCATAACTTCTATCTTGCCTTTTTCCTATGGTCTACTATCCAAAAATAAAAGAAAGTCCATCCTTATTAGATAAGGCTTGGCCAACACTTATAGGAAAGAAAGCAAAAATTAAAATCCTTCCATTTGCTAGCTAGGAGATTCGAACCTCTCCCCTCATGCATTCACCCATGTGCCAACACCACCTTGCCAAATGACTTGTTATGCTTAAAACCTCATGCCAAATTTTCTTAAAGCCTATCTTGCTTAGTTCCATCTTAAGTCTTAAAAATTTAATATTTCACTAAGGCATTCTCTTACATACTGAAGTTCCTAAAACTTCCAAAGCACACTCAACTACACATAGGCATGCAACAATATACAATTAAGTTAAAAAAAATGCATAGCCCCTAAATTCTAGATGTTACAATAGATAGTTATCATACATACTTTAGACAACACATAGTTATCATACATACCTTAGCCAACACATAGTTATCATACGTACCTTTGCCAACACTTAGTTACTCACTATCCATACTATCCAACCATCACATAGATAAAGACACAACTAGCACATTATCCATCTCAACCACATACTTAAATATCTATTCATTCAACTCTTAAATCTATCATCAATCACTTAGGTTCAAATGTACCTTGATCAACACATAGTTACTCACCATTCATGCTACTCAATTCCTCGATATTACCTCTCGTTCAACCTTTGTTATTCCTCTGATAAATTTGCACACTTAGTGCCAATTTCATAACCGAAACATAATTGTCATTGCACACTTAGTGCTAATATGTTAAACCAAACTTATATCGGTATCGCACACACAGTGCCAATTCGATAAACCGAAGCTTCTATCTTTTCACACACACAGTGCTAATCATTAAAGCCGTAGCTTCTATCGTTTCGCACACACAGTGTTAATCAACTCTGTATCAACTCAATTTCGCACACTTAGTGCCTCAATACTCGAACTCGTATATAACACATTCTATTCCATTAATATACATTCATTCGTTATTCATCACATAGATACTAGTTTAATAGCAAGTATTATATCTGAACTTACCTCGGGCATTGATATACCGAAACGGTCAATTAATCGAGCACATTGTCTTTGCCTCGATCTCGATCCAAACCTCTCCTTTCTTGGTCTATACACATTCAAGTTCAACCCATTTAGTCACCAAATCATTCATTTTAGTCCAAACACACATATTTAGGGCATTTTGCAAAATAACCCTCCCATTTTCACATTTCGACACTTTAGTCCCTATTTCACAAAATCATCAAATTCACACAGTTTCTTTTCACATAAGCCTAGCCAAATTTTCATTATGTTCATACAAGCCCACACATTTAATTTATTTCTTATTTTAGTCCTTCAATTTACACTTTTCTCAATTTGTCCCAATTTACTCAAATTCACCAAAATTTCCCAATACAAACTATGTTAGTCCAACGCCAAGTTTTCATATTTCACTATCAACTAACACATAGCTAAAGTATTCATCAATGAATCATCACAAAAACATCATCAATTCACAAAATTACAACATGGGTTAGCTAGAGCACGAAGCAACGATTACGAAAACGTAGAAATTATCAAAAACCGATTAAAAACATACCTTGAATTGAATCCAAAAGCTAGCCGAAACGTAGCTTCTTTTTCTTTTCTTCTTCTTTAGTTTATTCAGTCAAAAGATGAATGAAACATGCCCACTTTCATTTTTTTTTATTATAAAACATTTTATTACATAAATTACTATAATAACCTTGCTAATTTAATTAGAAAATCATGTCACCTAAGCCCTTAACCGTCCATACTATAAAAAAATAGCCAAATTTCCTTTTAAGGCCTTCATATTAAAAGAACATGGCAATTTAGTAATTAAACAATCAACACTCAGCTTTTACACTTTACGCGATTAAGTCTTTTCTCTTAATTCAGCACACAGTCAATAAAATATTCACACAGAAATTTCACACAGGCTAAATCACATACTATTTACACAGAAAATAATATTAAATTATTTTTTGACCTCAGAATTATGGTCTCAAAACCATTGTTCGACTAGGGTCTAAACCGAGCTGTTACAACTCTCCCCCCTTAGGGATTTTCGTCCCCGAAAATCTTACCAAGGAATATATGTGGATGTTGCTCTCTCATAACATTCTCAGGCTTCCACGTAGCTTCTTCAACTCCATGTTTGTGCCACAACACTTTCACTAAGGAAATTCTTTTATTTCTCAACTCTTTGGTCTCTCGTGCCAAAATTTGAATCTGTTCCTCACTATACGATAAAACTGACTGAATCTCAACCTCAGTAGGAGCAATCACATGAGACAGATCAAATCTATACTGTTGAAGCATCGACACATGAAACACGTTATGAATCTTTTCTAACTCAGGTGGCAATAGTAATTTATAAACAACTAGCCCAACACGTTCAATAATTCTTATATGGTCCGATGAACCTTGGACTCAACTTGCCTTTTCTGCCGAATCAGAATATTTTCTTCCACGGAGACACTTTCAAAAACACTTTATCACCAATCTAAAATTCGATATCTTCCCGTTTCAAATCTACATAATACTTTTGTCAATTTGAGGCCACTCTCAAACTATCATGAATCACTTTCACTTTCTGTTCAGTCTCTTTTATTAAATCAATCCCCGCAATTCTCACAATTTCAGCAATGTACAATTCAGCCAATCTACCGAGTGAATAATCTGTTCTCACCAGAACGAAATGATTCGATTTCGTCAATCTATCAACTATCACCCAGATTGCATCTTTCTTTCCCAGAGACAAAGGCAATCCCGACACAAATCCATCGTAATTCTCTCCCATTTTTACTCAAGAATCATGATCGACTGTAACAAACCAGAGGAAACCTGATGTTTAGCTTTAACTTACTAAAAAATTAAACATTTTGACACAAAGTTAAGGATGTCCCGTTTCATACCATGTCAACTATATAACTGTTTCAAATCATTATACATTTTCGTACTCCCCAGGTGAACAGTCAAACGACTATTATGAGCTTCATTCAAAATTAACTGAATCAACTCTGAATTCTTTGGAACACAAATCTGATCTCTAAATCTCAAACAATCATCACTATCTACTCGAAATTCTGAATCCAAATTCAAATTGCATTGATCTCGTTTTGCTATCATTTCATCATCACATTTCTGGGCAATACAAATCTGACGTACAAACATCGGCCTTACTCTCAACTCGGCCAAACTGAATCATCATCGCATAGATCTATCTGAGTACTCATAGCTTGCAAGGTACCTAAAGACTTTTGACTCAAGACATCGGCAACAACATTAGCTTTACTCGGATGATAATCAATCACAAGTTCATAATCTTTCAACAATTCTAACCATCTTCCCTATCACAAATTCAATTCTTTCTGAGTCATCAAGTACTTCAAACTCTTATGATCGGTATAAATGTGACATTTTTCACCAAATAAGTAGTGACGCCAAATCTTTAACGCAAACACAATTGTGGCTAATTCAAGATCTTGCGCCGGATAGTTCTTTTCATACAACTTTAACTGCCTTGAAGCATAAGCAATAACTTTGCCTTCTTGCATCAGCACACAGCTCATGTAACATCCTGAAATTGGGCCTAGTAGGATTGGGCCAATTGGACCTTGGGTTTAGGAAAAATTAGAGTATTATCTTGTTATTTGTGTTGGCTCGGGTATGAATTTTTTTTGTGTTTGGCATAGACTTGTGAAGGCTTTATTTTATTTATGAAGCTAGAATAATTCTTAGTATTAAAAATTTAGTGAAGTGGATTAGGTGAACCTGACACTTAAGTTAATTTAAGAGTTATATTCTAGCACATGAGGAGTTAGTGGCAGGGTGGTTATGACGCATGAAAGGTTGCTTGAGGGAAGTGGTTCGAGTAGCATGGATTGCATTTGGAAGACTTTATTTTTATGCATCATTGCATTAAGTGTCGGTCGAGTTTTGCATTTGGTAAGTTGGACTTTCAATTTTTATGGCAAGTTGAATAGAAAATTAGGAAAGCTTGAACTTTGGGAAAGGAATCATATGGATTAAGGAAGGATAGGGGACATAAGGCTTGGTTTAAGGCGACGTTTTTGGAAGTTTTTTAATGGCTAATTGTCCATGAATGTGGACGGTATGGGTGTCTAGGGGGGTTGGCCGAATGTTCATAGGATTTTGGGGGGGATTAGTTGGTCAATTCTTATCATTTTGTGCATCTTTTGCATTTTCTTTTCCTCTCCAAAATCTTCCTCCTTAGCCGAATGTGTCTTGAACATTAGGTGCAATTTTGTTTTGTTTTGGCTTTCATCCTTGAACCAAATCCTAATTGCTTTCTCTTTTCTTCTTTGAAACCGAAACCACACTTAGCACTTTGTGCTCTTTTTTTTTCGGCAAACAAGGTGTTTGGTCGAATCTTTTCTCCCATCTCTTTTATTTTCTTTTCATAATTGTTAAAAAAACCTACATCTTTTCTTTTACTTTCTTTTTGGCTGAATCTTCTTCCTTCCCTAATTCTCTTTTCTTTTCTTCCATTGTTTGCTCAAGCAGAATCCTCCTTCTCCTAATTTCCCTTTTCTTTTCCTTTCTCTTTCTTCACTCTAGCTGAAATTATTTGATAGTCTTCTATCCACCATTTCCGAATCTTCTTTCTCTCTTTTGGTGTTATCTTGGCCGAATAACAACAAGGGTAGGTCTTCATTTGGTTTTCTTCAATCGGTTTTGGAAGGGGGTAAGTGTTCATGGCCGTATTTTTTTAGTTTCTTTTCTCTTTTCTCTGTCGTTTTTCTTGAGGGCAAAGGCCAAATTTTTGGGCATTTGCTTACAAGGTTCTAATTATTCTTAGAAACCGATTTCTTCTAGGCTTTTTGGGACTGTGGAAGCAAACGATTTAATCCTATTTCTCTAGCAAACGAAGTTGGTAAGTCAAGTGGTAAGGATTTATGTTGGTTTATTATTCTTTAAGAGGATGTTAAGTCGAAGGCTATTGAGACTAAGGTTGGTTGTTGGCCGAATGGTCTATGGTATTAATCTTAGTATTGGCCGAATGTAGGACAAGGAGATCTAGTGCGGTAGATTGGGTCTTCGGGATTTAGTGATTTTTCTATTATTAGGTGTGTACCTTACACACTTCATAACTCGGTAATATAAATATATAAATATTCTAATCATGTTGTTAAAGCCAAAAGCTATGAGATTCTCAATATGATACCGTAAGGGTATGAGCAAGGAATTGGGTAAGTCCGTTTCAATATGACTTTTGCAATATGATGCATGATGATACGATTTATGATTTATTTCCTATGTGATTTCTAATAAAGCATAAAGGCATGATTTGTTTAAATGTTGCATTGATATGGGTGATATGAGAGGAGGGGGAAGGATTTGATATCTGTGTCTTTGGGACACCAGAGGTTTGGCACCTCCAGTGGTTTGGTACCACAGCTTATTTCAGTATCTTTGGGACACGGAGGTTTGGCACCTCATAGCGACTCGTCCAGTTGGCTTAGCACCACAAAGGTTGGCCCCACATTTGATATTACGGGATCGTCGCCGGTGATTTGGTATCACACCGGGTTGGCCCACAGATGGATTATTCGTGACTTTGGGTCACCAAAGTGGTTTGGCACCACATTATTGGATATTGTGACTTTGGGTCACCGGTGGTTTGGCACAACCAAAGTGGTTTGGTACCACTTGGGTAGAAAAGGAGTTATGGATGGCTAGGTTGGGTGCATTATTTACATTACTTGGTTATGAATTGTGTAAGTATGTTGCATTAATCGGGAAAGGATTTATGCATCGAGTCTTGGTGACTCACCTTCTCCTTATCTTTTCAGTGATTCGTAGATCGCGGATGAGGAGCCGGATGAACTCGAGGAGGCCATGCAATAAAATTCAGTTTTACATGAACTTCGATTTGGGTATTTTATTTAATTTTAATTTGGTTAACATCTTTATTTGGATTTGTAATAAGGCCTCTTTAATTATGTTTTTGGATTATTTATATGCTTTGGACTTGTTTTAAACATGGCTAAATAAATATCATGGTTGATTTAATAATTGAGCCCAAAGTTTTCTAAACTATAAAAACGCAATGGTTTTCAAAATCTTACTATCGGGTAATATAAATCGTTTGATAGTAAAATTATAATTTAATTGTTTTCGACAACTTAGATGATTTCCAAATTGAAGTTTCTACACACAAATGCAAACGGTTTTCAAAGTAATAATTCGAGTTTTTCTTAAAATGACATAAATGTTTTCTAACCTATAGATTGACAACTAAGTTTTAAAAGATTTATTTACGGAATTTCAAAGTAAATTATCAGTTTTTAACTTGTTATACTCATGTTTTCTACAAATATAGAACAACAAAGAGTTTATCACTAAAATTTAATCGGTAACTAAATTTTCTTCAAAACATTTTCCTCTGTGGCATGCCAGATTCGGTCATGGCGTATTGACCGGGTTTGGGCTGTTACAGCTCAAACCATTTAACGATGCATCACTGTAAACTATGAATTCTTTGCCCGATTCAGGCTGAATTAACATAGGTGCCTTTGTCAATAGTGTTTTCAATTGCTCAAAACTCTGATGGCACTTTTCTGACCACTCAAATTTTATATCTTTCTGTAGTAACTTCGTTAACTGAGTCACAATCATCAAGAAGCCTTTCACAAACTGTCTCTAATATCTCGCTAGTCCCAGAAAACTACGGACTTCAAACACATTTCTCGGAGGCTTCTATTCTAGAATAGCTGAGATTTTACTCGGATCAACTCGTATTCCCCAGCTAATACCATATGCCCCAGAAATCCAACCTCGTGCAACCAAAACGCACATTTACTAAACTTTGCATACAATTGCTTCTCATGCAGGGTTTGTAACACAATTCTCAAATGCTCGGTATGTTGTGTCTCATCACAGGAATAAATCAGAATATCATCAATAAACATTACAACAAAGCGATTCAAATACGGTCTAAATATCCAATTCATCAAATTCAAAAATACTGCAGGAGCATTCGTTAATCTGAAAGGCATCACTAAGAATTCATAATATCCATACTTCATTCTGAAAGTAGTTTTCGGCACATCAAATTCTTTAACTCTCTTTTCTGACACTTTTGTATCAATTACATGTGCCAGATAGGCTTTGCAACCCCTTTTCACATAATTTAAAGCTTTCATCATAGATACAACAGTTGGTAACCCTTTCATATTACTAGATTTAATTCGAATTAGCTCACCATTCTAACTTCTCAATTCAAAACTCTTTCTTTTACAATTCACAATGGCATTATGCAAAGTGAGCCAATTCCTACCCAGAATTATATCAATTTCATCAAATGTTAGTAACACCAAATTACCTAAAAACAAACATCCCGAAACATCAATTGATAGTTCTTGCACACTTTATCCACCAAGACACATTTGCCTAAGGGGTTCAATACTCTAATCACAAATTCAATAGACTCAACAGGTAGAGTCTTACATGATACTAGATTCACACACACACATATGAATGAGTAGAACCTAAATCTATCAATGCTATCATATCAGTATCAAATAGAGTAAAAGTACCAGTGATGACGTCTGGAGATGACTCTTCCTCTTGTGCTCGTATAGCATAGGCTCGGGCAGGTGCTCTCGTCTTCGATCTCACAACTATATCAGTAGTCTTTCTTTGGCTTTCCCTCACATTTTCGGTGTTTCTAGGTGGTTTACCCCTAGCCATCACATCACTCAATCACACATTTTGAACATTTTCTTCCTCAACCATCTTTGGGCAGTCTCGAATGAAGTGATCTTGTGATCCACATTTATAGAAAACTCTATTGTTGTACTGGCCCCAGCATTCTCCCAAATGTCGTCTTCCACACTGTCTACACTCAAGTTTGTTACTTTTGGCACTATAAACAATTGGTTCTATTGGAGCTTGAGTTCTCGGATCAACACTTAGTCTCATACGATCTCTACTCGTATATCCAATTGAAGTATTTGATCGATTGCTTGCATCTCTGAATTTTTTTGTCGAAGGTTGAGATGACTTACTCATCAATCTTTTTCTTTCATCACGAGCTTCAGAGTCGGCTTTCTTCTTTTCTTTACTGAGCTCCTCGGCTTTGCTGGCTCTTTCGACTAATACAATAAATTCATTTATATCAAGTATCCCAACCAAAAACTTAATGTCCTCATTCAATCCTTCTATGAAGCATTTGCACATGGTAGCTTCAGTCAAAACACATTCAATCTCACAAATTCCCGCTCGTACTCAGTAACTAACATACAGCCCTGTTTCAGCTCGAGAAACTCTTTACGTTTCTGATCAATGAATCGTTGACTGATATACTTCTTTCTAAACTAAACTTGAAAGAAATCCCAGTGATTCTCTCTCTCAGAACCACAGATGTGAACGTCTTCCACTAGTTATAAGCTGTATCTCTCAACAAAGAAACTGCACACTTAATACACTCATCAGGGGTCAACGACATCTCATCGAATACTCGAATTGTATTCTCGAGCCAAAACTTGGCTAGCTTAGCATCATCATCAGCTGTGGCCCTAAACTCTTCAGCCCCATACTTACGAATCTTATCCACAGGAGGCTTATTCAGTCGAATCGGATCTATCACTTGTGGCACAACAAGTACTTGTGGGGGTAGAGGTTGTAGAGCAGCCAGATTCACTCGAACGAACTCTGAAAACCACTCACTTATCATTCGGAAGAAAGCTTGCTTAGCCTTTCCTCCCTCACCACTATCATTCAGCCTAGATGTGGCTGACGTTGTCCCTTGAGTGGGAGGAAGCGCGTTACTCAACATCATCAGCCACTGCTCGATCGTGATCCATTACTATATGAAAACACATTTATAACTGTCAGGATTCATCACACTATCGCAATTTCATATATATGGCATGTATAGCTAGACTCACATACGCTACATTAGTCCAAGAATCGACTAAACCGTAGCTCTGATACCAATAAAATGTAACACTTTTAACCCAAAACTGTCATTGCAATAGGGTTAAGAGGCATTACTGAACAATCAAAACATTTCACATCCATTTCACAACACAAAGTCATTCTTCAATCACACACATTCAATTACAACCATATAGTCCCTTATCGAGGTCTACGAGACCTTAAACACAGATTAGAGAGATGTCGGAACTAAACTGAACACTTATGAAAATCTTTAAAAACTTAAACATTTTTCATCACTATAAGAGTCACACGCTCGTGTAGTTGAGCCGTGTGCCTTACACGACTACCAGACATGCCTATGTGTCCAGGTCGTGCCAAAACAGAGCATACATACTGACTTGTTCACATGGCCACTGGACACGCCCATGTGCCATGGCCGTGTATCCTTAAGCTAGCTACTGACTTGGTCACACGGCCATCATGCACGCCCATGGGCCACGACCGTGTAACCTATCCAGACACACCAAGAAGAAGTCCTTAAACCACACGACAGGGACGGACGCCCGTGCCTCTTGACCAGTATGCAAAATAGGCCATAGGCAAGGCCAAATTTGCCACCCACACAAGGGTCAACCCACAAGCTTCAATACAATATCAATTTATACTCTAAATACATTCAAACATACCAATTCATGCACCAAATTTTACAACTAAAATGCATGCACAGCCAATAATAATTCATCCACCATATTACCAAATCACTATAGCATCATTCCCTCAATAACTTACCATTCATAAAGCCATCTCATTGCCATCAAAACATGCAACATATATTAGCATATAACTAGCCAAATCACATGGCTATTTACATCTCAAACATATACCAAATGACTAGCCTATACATACCATATTCAAATATACATATCTTCAAAAGTACCAAAATAGATTGTCGATAGTGTGATAGAGATGCTGACGATCCCCGAATCTAAGCTAGCTTTACTGACTGCAAAGCAGAGAAACAAATCACACAGTAAGCTTTCCAAAGCTTAGTAAGTTCGTAATAAAATACATGTAATTCAATGATTCAAGTCAATATACAAAATTAAGCCATCACTTAGATTAATTTACCAATAATACACCAACTCAAGTATGTTCAATGTTCACATAACATTTCACCCATCTACTTTCAATTTCACCAACATATAGATATCATACGTATCTTAAAAAACACATAGTTATCATACATACTTTAGCCAACACATAGTTATAATACATACCTTAGCCAACACATAGTTATCATACGTACCTTTGCCAACACTTAGTTACTCACTATCCATACTATCCAACCATCACATAGATAAAGACACAACTAGCACATTATCCATCTCAACCACATACTTAAATATCTATTCATTCAACTCTTAAATCTATCATCAATCACTTAGGTTCAAATGTACCTTGATCAACACATAGTTACTCACCATTCATGCTACTCAATTTCTCGATATTACCTCTCGTTCAACCTTTGCTATTCCTTTGATAAATTCACACACTTAGTGCCAATTTCATAACCGAAACATAATTGTCATCGCACACTTAGTGCTAATATGTTAAATCAAACTTATATCGGTATCTCACACATAGTGCCAATTCAATAAGCCGAAGCTTATATCTTTTCGCACACAGAGTGCTAATCATTAAAGTCGCTACTACCGTTTTGCACACACAGTGTTAATCAACTCTGTATCAACTCAATTTCGCACACTTAGTGCCTCAATACTCGAACTCGTATATAACACATTCTATTCCATTAATATACATTCATTCATTATTCATCACATAGATACTAGTTTAATAGCAAGTATTATATTGGAACTTACCTCGGACGTCGATATACCGAAACGGTTGATTAATCGAGCACATTGTCTTTGCCTCGATCTCGATCCAAACCTCTCTTTTCTTGGTCTATACAAATTCAAATTCAACCCATTCAATCACCAAATCATTCATTTTAGTCCAAACACACATATTTAGGGCATTTTGCAAAATAACCCTCCTATTTTCACATTTCGACACTTTAGTCCCTATTTCACAAAATCATCAAATTCACATAGTTTCTTTTCACATAAGCTAGCCAAATTTTCATTATGTTCATACAAGCCCACACATTTTATTTATTTCTCATTTTAGTCCTTCAATTTACACTTTTCTCAATTTGGCCTAATTTACTCAAATTCACCAAAATTTCCCAATACAAACTATGTTAGTCCAACACCAAGTTTTCATATTTCACTATCAACTAACACATAGCTCAAGTATTCATCAATGACTGATCACAAAAACATCATCAATTCACAAAATTACAACATGGGTTAGCTAGAGCACGAAGCAATGATTACGAAAACGTAGAAATTATCAAAATCCGATTAAAAACATACCTTGAATTGAATCCAAAAGCTAACCGAAACCTAGCTTCTTTCTCTTTTCTTCTTCTTTAGTTTATTCGGTCAAAAGATGAATGAAATATACCCACTTTCATATATATTTTTTATTATAAAACATTTTATTACGTAAATTACTATAATAACCTTGCTAATTTAATTAGAAAATCAAGTCACCTAACCCCTTAACCGTCCATGCTATAAAATAAAGGCCAAATTTCCTTTTAAGGCCTTCCTATTAAAAGAACATGGCAATTTAGTAATTAAACAATCAGCACTCAGCTTTTACACTTTACGCGATTAAGTCTTTTCTCTTAATTTGGCACACAATCAATAAAATCTTCACACAAAAATTTCACACAGGCTAAATCACATACTATTTACACAGAAAATAATATTAAATTATTTTTTTGACCTCAAAATTATGGTCTCGAAACCACTTTTCTATCTAGGGTCTAAATTGAGCTGTTACAGAAAGGCTGTGACCTCCAATCCTTTTTTTAATGATCCAAATTTGATATGGCTGATAAAATTTTTCTTTTTAGCTATACCAATAAGACTATAGATTTCAAGAAGAAAATAATAATAATCATCTTCATATATCATACATAATAATATAGATTTAATAAATGCAAAAAATCTTTTAATAAATTGAAAGAAAAATTTTGAACTGTTATTTCTTTAATAAAACCATATTCAATACTACTTACATCAAATGATTCATGATCAAGTCTAAATTTTATAGTAGGGAATTTTTCATTTAAATTGTTTGTAAAAACATAGGCTTGTAAAAATATTCGAAAAAGCTTTTTGAAATTGAACTTGTTGTTTGCAGATAGCTCCATTTATTTTTGTAAATATTTCCACCAAGAAAATTTTTCTAGCCTTATTATATAAACATAACCAAACATTTTATTCATACTAAAATATATCAAGAAGATTGTTTATCTCCTTAATATCTAAATAACTAATTTCTAGTTCTTCCCAATCTCGATATAAAATGGATTTTAATAATAAATCATGAGCTTCTTATTCTTTAGTTTCAATACTACTTACATCAAATGATTCATGATCAAGTCTAAATTTTATAGTATGAAATTTTTCATTTAAATCGTTTGTAAAACATAGGCTTGTAAAAATATTCGAAAAAGCTTTTTTGAAATTGAACTTGTTGTTTGCAAATAGCTCCATTTATTTTTGTAAATATTTCCACCAAGAAAATTTTTCTAGCCTTATTATATAAACATAACCTAAACATTTTATTCATACTAAAATATATCAAGAAGATTGTTTATCTCCTTAATATCTAAATAACTAATTTCTAGTTCTTCCCAATCTCAATATAAAATGGATATTTTAATAACAAATCATGAGCTTCTTATTCTTTACTTGTTTTTTCAACTAGAAATTGTGAAAGCTTAGTAAGAGCTCTCCTGAAATTAGCTCTTTGTTCAGTAATATGGGTTTTCCATATATCATTAATAAAATTATATAATTCTAATGGTAAGCCTGGATTATAAAAATCTTTTGTAATGCCCCAAATTTGGGCCTAGAAGTATTGGGTTTTGGGCTTTGGGTCTTAGAAAATTTTTATGTGAGCAAGAAAATGACAAATTGCATGTTTGCTTTAATGGTTAAGGAATTGTGAGTGTCTAGGGGTGTTGGAGATGTTCTGGGATCAAGTAAGGGTATAGGAAAAATTTTGGTTTTAGCCCTAGGGAATAGTGACTTCAGTTAGTAGGCCTTTTAAATAGATTAAGGGGAAAATAGGACACAAATGGGCCTGTGGTCCAGTGGCAAGTGGCGTCACTTGGGGAGCTATAAGGTGGCGTAATTGTCACCTGAAGAGGTCCAAGGTTTGAGTAGTGGCAAGGTATTTGGAGTGTTTATTTTGCAGAGTGGACGGCCAGAGTTGTGTTAGTTTTGAACTCTTGTAGTGGAGAGTTTGAAGTGGTCTTGTGTGATGGATGTGGAGGGAATTTTGGATGAGATTGAGGAGTTATCAGAGAGAAAAGTTAGGAGATGAGAAGTGTGAAGTGTTGGTGTCGAATGGGACTGTGGGGGGAAGGTAGGATTCGATTTTGGCTATAAAAAGGAGGGTGCCGAATCCCTTTGAGAGGTTCTTGGAAATTTTGTTGTCTCCCCCTCAACCGAATTTTCCCATTTGCCAAAAAAACCCCATCATTCTTTTTGCCGAAATTCCTATTAGTGTTGTGTTATTTTTCTTTCTCCGAAAGCTGAATACACCTTTATATCAAATAGCTATACTTGTGTCAATTCTTAGTTATTTTTCCTTCATCAAATCAATTGTTCATCAGTTTAAATCAATTGTTCAAGAGTTGTCTAGGCAGCAGGATCAAAGGAGGATTTTAAGTTAGTCAATATTCTTAATGTGTTTTGTTAAAAGCCAAAGGGCTATCTAACCTCTCTTTATCGTTAACTTTGTACTAACAAGGGTAAGGTTCAAAGATCGCAAACGTGGTAGGTAAGGATCATTAGCGAAGTGGTAAGTGTTCTCGACTCAGTTATGGTTTAGTGGATGGCCAAATGTAAGTATGGCCTATAGGGGTAACTTATGTGGAATATGATTCACCTATTTTGACAATATATGTTTGAGTGCAGATCTAGGGGATATTCGCAAATAGTAGCTAAGGAAGGGCTACTAGGACGTGTGGCACGCGGTAAGGTTATGGTAAGGCTTCGGCTTTTGGTAAATATTTTGATTAAGTATGGGTGGTTGATTGAAGGTTGGTTGGTTGTTGGTTCAAGAAAAAGGATAGAATAGCACGTCTAGTAACCAGGTGTGCACAAACACTACACACACATGATATCAGCAATGCCGGAAAGCCTAAAAGTCGAAAGTGGCTAAATGGGACCAATGGGCCTTGAGGCTAAGTTTGATGGAATCGATTGATTTGGTTATATAAATTGAGTTAGTCATGCATGTTACATGATCTGGAATTTTTTTGGGCCTAATAGGCCATAAGAATGAGATTTGGGCCTAATGGGCCATAAGGATGTGATTTGGGCATAAGGGGCTATATGAACGTGTAATGGGCTTGATGGGCTTTATGAGGACGTAGACAAGTATGCTAGGGTTTAATGGACTTTAGGTCTAGTTCTGAACAACTCTTAACCGCATAAGACTTAATTTAATAATTAAACATGTTTGTGGACAAGTCGCTGGGTTAGAGTGTGGCAATAGACATATGCATGTCTAAGATTGGATCTAGGGAGAGCCTGGTACTTAAGTGGTCCTAGTGGCCCACCTCCTCTTATCTGGAATCCTACCTGGTGTATAGTTTCTGTTCACTTCAGCCGCAAGGACTTCTTAATGGGCCAAAGTTCATAACTAAAACTCGAGAGGGATCGAATACCCCTGATTTGAAAAATTACCAAAATATCCTTAGATTTGTAAAATTACTAAAATACCCCTAATTAATAAAATTACCAGAATACCCTTGATTTAAGAAATTGCCAAAATATCCTTGATTTGAAAAATTACTAAAATACCCCTAATTTTTCAAAATACCCTTGATTTGTGAAATTACCAAAATATCCCTAATTTATAAAATTTCCAAAATACCCTATTTTGCAAAATTACCTAAATACCCCTTTAGGGTAGAATTACGATAATACCCCTATAGGGTAGAATTACGAAAATACCCTTGATTGTGAAATGACTAAAATACCCCTATGTGATGAGTATGAGTTTTATGGATGTTATTCATGTGCATGTTGCATTCATATGACATTTTGTTTGGATGCATATGGGTGGGAATTATAGTACAGAGGAAGAATTTGAGGATCGCATAGTCGCTTGATGATTGTGGATCCACCGGTGGCTTTAAGCCCATTATATACTTAGTAGCTTTGTTGCAACGTTGAGTAGTGCCATTGTTGGTGCTACCTTTGGAGTGTAGCGGATGGGTGGGTCAATTTAGAAATCCCCACAAGAGTGTAGGGTTGGAAGGGAAATAGAGTGTAGCGGATGGACTTTTGGGGAGGGTTTTGCATAACTTTGTTTTCATGTGATATGATATGATATAATATGAGGTCGTTGTGGGCTAAGGCCCAAGATAATTGATTTTGATAGGGCTTAGGCCCAATGTGATAATTGCATGTTGAATTGATTGCCAAGGGTCATACACACTGAGTTCTGAAACTCACACCCTTTTTATTAAATGTTTCAGGTGATCCACAGTAAATAGTTAGACGTGGGAGGGGGTTTGGAGATGGCCACACTACAAGATACTTAGGAATTTTGCTTATTGGTTTCAAAAGACATGATTTTAATCATTTCACTTTCGTTGGTTGTAATAAGGCCTTGTACTCCGTTTTGACTTTGGATTTTGTGTTTTGTTATCATTGTTCAACTGTTTACGTAATTATTAAACTTAAATAAATTTCTTAAGTTTAAACATGATTTTCAAGATAACTTTAACTTATGGGCTTTTACTTAAAAACATGGGCTTTTATCATTACTTAGCAAGTCTCGAGGATTTTGGGCTTTTAGACCTTAAATCTTAACTTAGTAAAATCAATTTGGGATTGTCCTTAATGTGACATCACCAGATTCGGTCATAACGCCTGGGCCATGTTTGGGGTGTTACATCTTTTATTTCTTGAATTTGTTGTGGTTTCAACAAATTTTCTGATGCACAAAATTTTTCTATTCCTTTTATAATTTTAGCATAACTGGCTTGATATGCTGAATTTGGATCTTGAGACCAAGGGAATTGACATACCGGTTGTGGTGTAAATGATAAATGAGTTCCAACTGGTTGTCTTACCATTGGATATAGAATATAATATCCTTGGTTAGGATAAAAAGATACTTGAGAAGGTATTGTCATAAATCCTTGATTAGGATTAGTCGATTTGAATGTTTTCCTTTTGTTGGGCCTTTTATGAACAACTACCCATTCACCGACTTTTTCTAGAGGTTTTTTACCTCTATCCATATGGCCTACTAAGATAATCAACAATAATATTATTAGTTCCTTTTACATATAAAACTTCAAAATTAAAAATACATAATTCATTGTACCATCTAATTCTTCTAGGTACCTTTTTCCAAACTTTTATTAGTAAGGAAATGTTTAACTACCGATTATCAATTTTATAATAAATTTTCAGGTGCTAAATATATAAGAAAACTTTTATTCTTCTCTTTATTGCTAATTTTTTTTCATATATGATGTAATTAATTTCATTTGGTTTAATTTTTCCGAACTATATCCACATATTAATTCTTCTTTATTTATTATTCTAACTTTTAAAATACAACCCCAATAATTTTGTGATGTGTCTGTTTCTAAAATTAATTTATAACCTTGTTTAGGTAAATAAACTTTTGGAATTTGATTAATTTCTTGTAACAGCCCGATTTAAGGACTAGTCAAAACAGTGATCTCGAGATCACTAATCCGAGGTTAGATAAAATTTATTTTAATGTTATTTTATGAATTAGAGCATGATTATATAAGTGCATGAAAATTTTGGTGCTTTAATTTTAGCGATTTCAAGCTTAATCGCGAAAAAGGACTAAATCGCATAAAGTGCAAAAGTTCTATTTTATAAGCTAAAGGTGCCTAATAGCCATTGAATATTAATTTTAGGTCTTTAAAGTGCAATTAGACCCTTAATAATAGAGTGGACGGCCATAGGAGACAAAAATTGACATAATTGGTCAAAGTTGGTAAAAGTTGGTGACTAAATTGACTTGTATTAATAAAATAAAGAAAGAAAAGATATCATCTTTTCTTCTTTCCATCACCACCAAAAAATTAGCAGCAAAAAGAGGTTTGAAAAACCAAAAATTTCAGCAAGCTTTCTTCCTAACAAGTAAGTGAATTTAATGGTTTTTCTTGAAGATAGTTGTACTTTTAGAACCCTTAGAGCTAAAGCTTTCTAATGAAGGGACTATCTTGCAATATGATGAAAAGATTAGAGTTTTTCCATGAGAGCTTTCAATGTTATTTGCTGCATTTTTATGGAAGAAAATGAGTCTTAGTTGTTAGATGAACAACTTTTGTGAAAGGTGTTGCCATGAAAAAACCTAAATTAACCTTTTTGTAAAGGTTGTAAAATTGGTAGTAAAATGTGTGAAATGTTGGGTTTTGATTATAGCCATAAGAGAAATAAATATTCACCTAGGCTCATTAAAGGTATAAATTTGATTAGAATTGATTTCTGAGCCTATGGGTAAAATGGTCATTTTGCCAAAGTATAAGGACAAAATAGTAATTTTGCCAAAGCATGATTATTAAAATGCTTTTATTAATGTGATGATTGAAATGAGCTAATTTGCTATTATAGAGCAAGAAGAACCAATAATCAACCTTGATCGGGGCAAGAATAAAGTTCAGACTAGATTGAAGATCTAGCTCATTTTGAAATCGAGGTAAGTTTGTATGTGATAAATTTAACATTTATGCTAGCATGTTTGAGAATGTTTGATGTTATAATGATACATGATGCTCTATGAAATTAAGTATTTGGTATTGAATGAGAAAGTTGAGATGCATGAGGTCCCGTGTAAGACCATGCTGGGAACATGGTCGCAGCACCGAATTGAGATCCCGTATAAGACCATATCTAGGATATGGCTTCGGCATTGAATATGAAAAATTGTATTAGACCATATTGGGATATGGCATCGATATTGATGTGAGGTTTCGTAAAAGACCATATCTGGGATATGGCATCGGTGTTCAGAGATGATCCATGTAAGACCACATTCGGGATATGGCATTGGCTTCGTGTTTATGCTAATGATAATGAATATGCATCTATGAGTATCCTTAGTGATTTATTAGGATAAATAGATTTGCTTGGAAATAGAAATGAGAATTGTATTAAAGTCATGTGAATTAGTGAATAAGGTACCCGCGAGAAAATTCACGAGGAATGATTATGATATGTGGCATGGTATGTTCTAGATAAGAACAAGTTCGAGTAAGTATGGCAAAGTGCTTATGATTTTGTATAGTTATCTAATTGTAACATCCTAGAATTAGGGGTTGAAACACCCCAAACCCGGCCCACAAGCCCTGACCGGATCTGGCATACTTCTTGAGTAAAACGTAGCAAATCCTCGTTTTGTCATGTTGGAAAATTGGTGGTTTTGAAGAAAAATCAGTTTGAGTTCAGATCAATTTGAAAACCGTGTTGTTTTTGAAGTTTGTATTGAAATGATATTATCATGTTTCAAAAGTTACAAGTTAATAGAATTGCCGAATTTTAGAGCTTTTTATTATTAACTTGAAAACCGTAGGTGATTGGGTGTCAAAACAATTGAAGTTGTTTTACGAAAAATGTTTAATCGTTTGTTTGTGTGTTCGTATCATAATAAAAATTAAAACGTAAATTTAAAACATCTAAATGATAATGGCCTTATTACATCAAAATATAACCCAAAATAAATCAAATAAAACTTAATAAGAAAAATCCGAAAATGCTGAGCTGAGCATGGCCACCCCTAAGTCCTCGCCGGCCGGTCCATTTATCGGGTATCACCTGCAAAATGTTAGCCCATGAAGGGTGAGTCAACAGACTCAGTGTGTAACAGCCATCATAGATTCCCAATTGATAAATCATATTATATCACATATATTAATCATAGGCAATGATGCAACCCAAACCCACCTAGATATCCATCCTCTACACATCACCGTACCTACCAATCACACCGTGGGGATTACTAAATCGACCCTCCATCCACTACACACCATCGAAGGCAGTCGCTGCAACCAACTGCTCATCGCCCTTATAATGGTGGCATAGCCAGCAGATAACGTGACAGAGTCATCGGATTCATATTATGTGACATAGGTCACCAGATAATGTGACAGAGTCACCGGATTCATATTATGTGACATAGGTCACCAGATAACGTGGTAAAAACCACCAGAACACTTCCCCTTTATCATTATCACCCATATGCCCATGCAACATACAAGTCATACAAATATCATGCAATCTACCTTACCTCATGGCCATAACAAACTTTCTCATATTTTCATAGCAATGTTCATAAACATTATTAACGAGTAATATGGGGTACATACCTGATTACACTGCACCATTAAATGGTACTCTTAGCCGTATTCATTCATTGCCTTATTAACATATACATAATCATTATTATTATTAAACGGGAATTTAGGGTGGGTTACACACCTGGTTACAAACACGATTACTAAATCCCGAAAATCCCGATCTCACGCACTAGATCCCCTTTCCTATATTCGGCCAACACTAAGAACATTAGCAAAGAGGCCATTCGGCTATACAGCAAATCCCGAAGGGTTAATGCAACCATAATCCTTACCTTGATAACGATTTGGTTACCAATCCGAATCCCGAAACTATGTGATAAGCCTTTCTTGAAATCGGCCAAACACTAATGTACTCAAACGGTTAGCTTTCGGCTTTTTAGATAACTAAGAGACGAATTAAATCAGTACGAAACCTTACTACTGACTTACCAAAAACTATTGATTAGGGAAAAGATGATTTCAATCTACTGCTTCAAAATCCCGGAGATCCTAAAAGAAACCAATTGCATGGTTGATTAAAAGTCAAGACAAATGCCGAAATCCAGCTTTTGTCCTACACATGTCGACAGAGAAGAAATAAGGGAGAATAATGGAGATTCGGTCATGACAGACTTACCTATTCCAAACCGATTAGAGAAGAAATCAAGGGAGATCTTTGCTTGGTTGATATTCGGCCAACACTCAAGGAAATAAGATGGATTATTTGGCTTCTAAGCAAATGAAAAATAAAAGAAAGGGTTGAGGGTTTATGGTGTTTCGGCTATGATCTCAGTAAATGAAAAAGGTTCTTTTGGCTTTTGATGACAGAAGGAATCGTGAAAAGAAGAACAAGATGATCAAAAAAGATACTAGAGAGGGGGAATTAGATTCGGATTCTAAGAAAACGAGTAGGGAGAAGAAAGATAAAAGATAAAAAAAACAAGTGACCTTAATGGTCTTTGGGTGTTTCGGCCAAGGTCTAATAAGTGAGAAAGGGTCGACTTTGGTGTGGTTTGATTATGGAAGAAAAGAGTGAGAACTATGAGAGAAAGAAGCTGAGTTTTGGCTACAAGAAAGTGACCAATTTGGCACTTTGATGGCATTAAGTTTTCGGCACACTTGCACACACCTCAAAGTTGGAATTTTGGCCAACTCTCTCCCTCTTGATAATCCTTTATCCATCTTGATAACCCAACCTTTATCTCTCCTTTAAAAGAGGCCACCTTAAATCCACCTCTTCCCTCTTAAATATCATCTTTTTAATCATAAAATAAAAAGGAATAACCACTCCTAAATTGTAGCTAGGTGCCGTCTAACTCCTCTCTTGTCTGACGAAAAAAATAACCCCAAAATGCTTCCATTGCTGCTCGAACCTAGGCCCCTTCACACTCCTTGTGGCGTCACCTCACAAGGCCCTAAGTGGTGCTTCTTTGCCACCTTACCAACTTAGTTCTTGTGTCCTAAGCCACACAATAAACTCCTTAAGGCCTAGCTCCCTTAGTTCCCCTTTTTAGGCTTAAAATAAAATATTTTTCTAAGGCTTCTACCTACATCCAAAGGTTCCTGAAGCCCCCAGAACACATTCAAAACACACTCAAGCATGCAATCACATTCATTCAAGTGAAAATGCATAACCCCTAAATCTCAGATATTACAGTTCTACCCCCTTAAAATAATTTTGACCTCGAAATTACCTGGCTAAAATAAATGAGGGTATTGCTGTCGCATTGCTTCCTCCGGCTCCCATGAAGCTTCTTCCGATCCATGGTTACGCCATAACATTTTGACTAGAGGAACTGATTTCCTCTGTAGCACCTTCATATCCCGTTCCAGAATCTGAATCGGCTCTTCTTCATAAGATAGATCTAATCTCAGCTCCACCTCCTCAACCGGTATTACATGAGATGGATCCGATCAGTAATGACGTAGCATCGAAATGTGAAACACATTGTGTATCTGCTTCAATTCTAAAGGCAACTCCAACTGGTACGCCACTGGTCCAACCCGCTTCAAAATCTGATAAGGTCCTATAAACTTGGGACTTAACTTTCCCTTACGACCAAATCTCATCACCATCTTCCATGGCGAAACTTTTAAAAACACTTGATCTCCTTCAGCAAACTCTATCTCTTTCCGCTTAAGATCTGTATATGACTTTTGCCTGTCAGATGCCTCCTTCAACTGTGCCCGAATTACCTTAACCTTTTCTTCCAATTCTGCCACAATCTCTGGGCCTAAAACTTGACATTCCCCCAATTCTGTCCAACACGTAGGAGTGCGACACCTCCTTCCATACAGCGCTTCATACGGTGCCATTCGAATACTTGCTTGATAGCTATTATTATACGCAAATTTCGCTAAAGGTAAGAACTCCTCCCAGCTTCCTCTGAAGTGTATCACGCAACCTCTCAACATATCCTCTAGCACTTGAATTACCCGTTTAGATTGGCCGTCCGACTGCGGATGAAATGCCGTACTGAAGTCCAACCTGGTGCCCAATGCTTGATGTAATGCTTTCCAAGATCGAGACGTAAACCTTGGATCCCTATCCGAGATAATCGACACCGGCACTCCATGCAGCCTCATGATTTCTGCTACATACAACTTTGCCAATCTCTGCAAGGAATAGTCAACCCGTACTGGTATGAAATGTGCCGACTTCATCAACCGATCTACTATCACCCATACCGAGTCCTTCTTATAGGCGTAAGAGGAAGCCCACTAACGAAGTCCATGGTAATTCTCTCCCACTTCCATTGCGGAATCTTTATCGGTTGGATTTAATCCTAATAAAGATTTGGTGTTCAAACCTTGACTCGACACATTAAGCACTTCCTACAAATTCGGTAACTTCCGCTTAAGACCAAAGCCACCAAAATTGATCCCGTAGATCCTCAGATAACTTACTTCCTCCGGGACACATAGCATAAGGGCTACTATGTGATTCCTGAAGAATTTTTTGCCTTAATTCCTCATCCTTCGGCATACAAACCTTGCCCCGAAAACACAGCACTCCATCACTATTTACACCATAGTCCTCCAACTCCCCGTTTCGTACTTGTAGCAGCTTAGCACTGAGTTCACCATCTATCAATTGTTTCTCCTTCACCTGACTTAGCCACGTCGGCTTCACTTGCAACTCTGCTAACAAACTTCCATCATCATAAAGGCTAAGATGTGCAAACATCGCCCTAAGATCTGACACCACTTTTTGACTTAGGGCATCTGCCACCACATTCGCCTTACCCGGGTGATACTCTATTGAGCAATCATAGTCTTTCAACAACTCCACCCACCTTCGCTGTCTCAAATTTAGCTCCTTCTGAGTCAACAGATACTTCAAACTCTTGTGGTCCGTGTAAATCACCGACCTTTCTCCATACAAATAGTGCCTCCACACTTTTAGAGTGAATACCACCGCCAACTCCAGATCATACGTCGGATAGTTAACCTCATGTGGCCTCAACTATCGAGATGCATAAGCGACCACTTTCTCGTCTTGCATAAGGACACATCCCAATCCTGTATGGGAAGTATCACAATACACCACGAAGTCTTTCCCTGCTTCCGGCTGAATCAAAATCAGAGCCTCAGTCAATACTCTCTTAAGCTTCTCAAAACTCTCCTGCTGCTTATCCGCCCATACGAAAGACACCTCTTTTCTTAACAACTTCGTCAGAGGTGCTGCTATAGTCGAGAACCCTTTGAAAAATCTCCTGTAATAGCTTGCTAACCCCAAGAAACTATGAACTTCAGCCACAGACTTAGGTGGTTTCCAATCTACTACTGCCTCAATCTTCCGAGGATCCACCATTATTCCTTCCACAGACACCACATGCCCTAAGAACGTAACTTCCTTCAGCCAAAATTTATACTTGCTGAACTTGGCATATAGCTTCTTTTCCCTTAACACTTGCAACACCACCCGGAGATGCTCATCATGTTCTTCCTTAGACTTGGAATACACTAGGATGTCGTCTATAAACACAACGATGAACCGATCCAAGTAGGGTTGGAAAATCTGGTTCATCATATCCATGAACGCAACTGGGGCGTTCGTCAATCCGAACGGCATTACTAAGAACTCATAATACCCGTACCTTGTCTGAAAAGCTGTCTTATGGATATCTGCTTCCTTCACCTTAAGCTGATGATATCCAGACCATAGATCTATCTTCGAAAATACCACGGCCCCCTTAAACTGATCGAACAAGTCATCTATCCTTGGCAATGATACTTGTTCTTGATGGTCAGCTTATTCAGCTGCCGATAATCTATGCACATGTGCATAGTCCCATCCTTCTTCTTCACAAATAGGACCGGTGCTCCCCATGGAGACACACTAGGTCGAATAAACCCATGATCAAGTAACCCTTGTATCTGGGCTTTAAGCTCTACTAACTCCTTTGGTGCCATTCGATATGGAGCAATTGACATAGGAGCTGTACCCCGCAGTAAATTAATTTCAAACTTTACCTCCCTGTCCGGGGGTAACCCAGGCAGCTCCTCCGAAAAGAATCCGCAAATTCCCTTACTATTCTAACTCCATTAACTCCAAAATACTAATCTTTGGCATCCAAAATACTAACGAAGGCCAGAAATGCCTTGCACCCTTTTCGCATCATCTTATCAGCCTTTAATGCGGAGACTATGTTAGCTAAATAATTTCTTCTTTCTCCTATCATAACTATCTCATCATTCTCCGGAGTCCTCAACTCCATTCGCTTAGCTGCGCAATCCAATTTAGCACGATGTTCCACTAGCCAATCCATGCCTAGAATAAGATCAAATTCTCTAAAGGGTAGTTCCATCAAGTTGGCGGAAATACCACTCCCTGAATCTCTAGAGGTACATTCCGAAATACCCTATTCACCACTACCGTTTGACCTAACAGGATTACTACAGTCATCTCCCTAACAAATAGTTTAGATGCTACACCTAGTGTTTCAGCTACTCTACATGCAACATATGAGTGGGTCGAGCCAACATCAATTAAAACAAAGTAAGGCTTGTCAGCTATAAGGAACGTACCGGTTATGATGTCCGGTCCGGTGCGTCACCATCCTCCCTCCGACGAACCGCATACACCAGACCTGACTGTTTCGCCTCTGTGTTACCAACACCTCTGCCCGGTGTCCCCGACCTCTTCCAGAGCCATTACCCCTGCCAACCGGACCACGACCCACGGTGGCTACTGTCCACCTCTTCCAGCCTAATTAAGACCCTGACTTATTGGTCGGCTCCCGTCTATTTTCATAGGACAGTCCCTAATCATGTGATCCTTGGATCCACACTTAAAACATCCTCCTGTCTTCTTCCAACACTCTCCTAGGTGCATCTTTCCACACTGAGCACAAGTACGGTACTGTCCTCCCGTAACAACCTGCTGACCTCGCGACCCATCAGTTCTAGGTCTCTTTTGAACATTCCTGGATGACCCTGATGATCCAAAACCTCTCTTCTGCCTATTCCTATCAGAATTCTGTCTCACAGATTCCTTAACCCCTTCGGCTACCTTAGCCTTCTCCACCAGCACGGCAAACTCCCGCTCCTGCTGTGGAGCTATCAGCAGTCTTAGGTCATCCCTCAGTCCATCCACAAATCGGACACATCGTTCATGCTCCGTAGCCACGATACCTCGAGCATATCGGCTCAACCTTAAGAATTTTGCCTCATACTCCGCTACGGTCTTATTCCTCTAAACCAGCCTTAGAAATGCCTTCCTCTACGCATCAATATAGCTAGTCCCAATATACTTCTTCTGATACGCTGCCTTAAAATACTCCCAAGTGAGATCATCAGCTGCAGCACCATCCCGAACCGTGAGCCACCACTGGTATGACTCATCGTGGAGAAGCGACACCACCCCTTTCAGTTTCTCCTCAATAGTCAGGTCTAAATCGTCCATAATTCGCTCCATCGCCTCCAACCAATACTCAGTCGTACTGGGCACCACACCAGATACACCACAAAATACCTCTGCTCTATTGGCTCAGAGTCGCTCGGGTATAGATTTCCGAGCTCCCATACCTCCACCTACTCCAGCCACCCTCTCAAGAACTTGCAGCATCGCCTACGATACTGCATCATCCCCTGTCTGATCCTGATATTCAGCACCAGCAGTTGGTGGTGGCATCTCATTCTCGGACCCTTAACCAGACCTAACGGGTTCCGATACGGTCATTCTGCCTCTACCACGCCCTCGCACATTATGACCATGTCCCCTAGAACTCATTTTTCTGAGTTGCGTTATCCGGTTAAGAATTTTATGAATCATTATTTCTTTCCACCGATTTATCGCGAGCAGTCTTATGATTAATAGTTCTAAAAGTAGTTCTTCGAGTTCATACACACTACTGGTCTCAAGTTCATTCATTCAATCATCAACATTTATGAACTCGCGTTCATTTGAGTAAAAGTGTTGTGGTTGTCTTTGTTGTTGTTTTCTACTACCTAGGGTATTTTCGGATTTTTTAAAATAGGGTCCTTGGTGATTTTGTGAAATTTTGGTAATTTTGTAATCCGGGTAATTTTGGAAATGCAGGGTATTTCGGTAATTTTCCAAATCAGGGTATCTTGAAATTTTACAAAATAGGGGTTTTTGGTATTTTTACAAAAATAGGAATATTTTGATAAAATTTGAGGGTAGTATGGCAATTTTATAAACTGAGGGTATTTTAGTAATTTTTTGCAAACCAAGGGTATTTCAGAAATATTTTTTTTTAAATCTAAAATAGTTTTTATGAATCAAAGGGGTAATTCGGTGATTTTAAAACTAAGGTTTTTGTAAAACTGTGTAGCTAGTCCCTTTCGGGTTTTAATTACTGAATTTAGCCTGTGGGTAAGTCCTCTTTGTTAGGGTGAACCGTCACTACGCACCAGGTAGGATTCGAGTGGAAAGGAGGTGAGTCACTAGGACTTCTTAAATACCAAGCTCCCCCTGAATCCAATCCTAGACATGCGCACAACGGTTGCCACACCCTTAACTCAGTGACTCACTCACAGGTTTGTTTGATTAGACTTTAAATTTTATGAAATTCTGTGTTGGAGTAAGCTAATCCTAGGGTTCAATAGCTCCTAATCCACTAATCTACGTCCCCGTAATACCCACATACAAATCACACAGTAGTTAGGGGTACTTACCTGGTGGACTTCAGGCTGGAGACTCAAGTGCCATGCCAGAAAACCTGCTCAACCTTTAGTAAAACTCAATTTCAAAATAAAAATGTTTTTGGGCCCAAAAGCCCTCAAGGCCGAGTTTTGAACCGGGCTCTGATACCAAACTGAAACACCCCAAACTCGGCCCACAAGCCCTGACCGGATTTGGCATGCTCCTTGAGTAAAACGTAACAAATCCTCGTTTTGTCATGTTGGAAAACTGGTGGTTTTGAAGAAAAATCGATTTGAGTTCAGATCAATTTGAAAATCGTGTTGTTTTTGAAGTTTGTATTGAAACGATATTATCATGTTTCAAAAGTTACAAGTTAATAGAATTGCCGAATTTTAGAGCTTTTTATTATTAACTTGAAAACCGTAGGTGTTTGGGTGTCAAAACAATTGAAGTTGCTTTACGAAAAATGTTTAATCGTTTGTTTGTGTGTTCGTATCATAATAAAAATTAAAACGTAAACTTAAAACAGCTAAATGATAATGGCCTTATTACATCAAAATATAACCCAAAATAAATCAAATAAAACTTAATAAGAAAAATCCGAAAATCTTTGAAATGAGCATGGCCACCCCTAAGTCCTCGAGGCCGGTCCATTTCTTGGGTATCACCGCAAAATGTTAGCCCACGAAGGGTGAGTCACAGACTCAATGTGTAATGACCATCATAGATTCCCAATCGATAAAACATATTATATCACATATATTAATCATAGGCAATGATGCAACCCAAACCCACCTAGATATCCATCCTCTACACATCACCTGTACCTACCAATCACACCTTGGGGATTACTAAATCGACCCTCCATCCACTACACACCATCGAAGGCATTCGCTGCAGCCAACTGCTCATCGCCCTTATAATGGTGGCATAGCCACCAGATAACGTGACAGAGTCACCGGATTCATATTATGTGACATAGGTCACCAGATAATGTGGTAAAAACCACCAGAACACTTCCCCTTTATCATTATCACCCATATGCCCATGCAACATACAAGTCATACAGATATGCAATCTACCTTACCTCATGGCCATAACAAACTTTCTCATATTTTCATAGCAATGTTCATAAACATTTTTAATGAGTAATATGGGGTACATACTGATTACACTGCACCATTAAATGGTACTCTTAGCCGTATTCATTCATTGCCTTATTAACATATACATTATCATTATTATTATTAAACGGGAATTTAGGGTGGGTTACACACCTGGTTACTAACACAATTACTGAATCCTAAAAATCTCGATCTCACGCACTAGATCCCCTTTCCTATATTCGGCCAACACTAAGAACATTAGCAAAGAGGCCATTCGGCTATACAGCAAATCCCGAAAGGTTAACGCAACCATAATCCTTACCTTGATGCCGATTTGGTTACCAATTCGAATCCTGAAACTATGTGATAAGCCTTTCTTGAAATCGGCCAAACACTAATGTACTCAAACGGTTAGCTTTCGACTTTTCAGATAACTAAGAGACGAATTGAATCAGTACGAAACCTTACTACTGACTTTCGAAAACTATTGATTAGGAAAAGATGATTCGATCTCATCGCTTCAAAATCCGGAGATCCTAAAAGAAACCAATTGCATGGTTGATTAAAAGTCAAGACAAATGCCAAAATTCAGCTTTTGTCCGACACATGTCGACAGAGAAGAAATAAGGGAGAATAATGGAGATTCGATCATGACAGACTTACCTATTCCAAACCGATTAGATAAGAAATCAAGGGAGATCTCTGCTTGGTTGATATTCGGCCAACACTCAAGGAAATAAGATGGATTATTTGGCTTCTAAGCAAATGAAAAATAAAAGAAAGGGTTGAGGGTTTATGGTGTTCCGGCTATGATCTCAGTAAATAAAAAAGGTTCTTTTAGCTTTTGATGACAGAAGGAATCGTGAAAAGAAGAACAAGATGATTAAATAAGATACTAGAGAGGGGAATTAGATTCGGCTTCTAAGAAAACGAGTAGGGAGAAGAAAGATAAAAGATAAAAAAAACAAGTGACCTTAATGGTCTTTGGGTGTTTCGGCCAAGGTCTAATAAGTGAGAAAGGGTCGACTTTGGTGTGGTTTGATTATGGAAGAAAAGAGTGAGAACTATGAGAGAAAGAAGCTGAGTTTCGGCTACAAGAAAGTGACCAATTTGGCACTTTGATGGCATTAAGTTTTCGGCACACTAGCACACACCTCAGAGTTGGAATTTCAGCCAACTCTCTCCCTCCTGATAATCCTTTATCCATCTTGATAACCCAACCTTTATCTCTCCTTTAAAAGAGGCCACCTTAAATCCACCTCTTCCCTCTTAATTACCATCTTTTTAATCATAAAATAAAAAGGAATAACCACTCCTAAATTGTAGCTAGGTGACGTCCAACTCCTCTCTTGTCTGACGAAAAAAACAACTCCAATATGCTCCCCTTGCTGCTCGAACCTAGGCCCCTTCACACTCCTTGTGCTGTCACCTCACAAGGCCCTAAATGGCACTTCTTTTCCACCTTACCAACTTAGTTCTTGTGTCCTAAGCCACACAATAAACTCCTTAAGGCCTAGCTCCCTTAGTTCCCCTTTTTAGGCTTAAAATAAAATATTTTTCTAAGGCTTCTACCTACATCCCAAGGTTCCTGAAGCCCCCAGAACACATTCAAAACACACTCAAGCATGCAATCACATTCATTCAAGTGAAAATGCATAACCCCTAAATCCCAAATATTATAGGGGTTCTGCATTTTATGCTATTCTATGTGTTTGGCTTGTTTAGCATGTTATTTTGGTGTGTTTGGGGGCCCTGGGGAGGCTCGG
The DNA here is from genome assembly GCA_025506655.1 of Gossypium rotundifolium. Taxonomy (NCBI): domain Eukaryota; kingdom Viridiplantae; phylum Streptophyta; class Magnoliopsida; order Malvales; family Malvaceae; genus Gossypium; species Gossypium rotundifolium. The sequence goes on along the minus strand of CP106724.1, from coordinate 93,534,906 downwards.
GTTTGAGCCAGGGCTTTAGAAAAATTTTGCTTTTTGGGTACTTTAAGGGGGAGAGCTGGTTGAAGTAGGCTTTAAGAATATTTACTTGTGTTTGTTGACACAAAAGAGGAGTGTAGTGTGGTGGCAAGGTAACGCCACTTAAGGAGCAAGAGAGTGGCATCACAAGAGAGCAGGAGAGGGAAGGAGTTCGAGTCTCGTCTGTAGCATGTGGAACTTTATTTTTGTGCTCCAAGAGAGGAAGAAGTGGCATTCAGCTGGGACTCTTCAAGTTGGTTGTTGAAGGAGTCAACAAGTTTCAAATGCATGGACAAGAGAGCTTGGAGGAGTTTGAATTGGTCAACCAATTTGAAAGAGTGATGGGGAGCATTTGGTGGAACAAAACAAGGGATTTGGTGAGTGGTTGATGTGTTGGCCGAATGAAGGAAGGTGGGTAGGAGAGCATTTCGGTTTAGCTAGTAGAGAGGTGTGCCAAAATCCTCTTTAGTCTTAGGCTTTTTTATCTTGGTATTTTTGGTCAGAGGTGGTAAGTGTATGCCAAATTGATGCAATAGTCTTTGGAGTTCTTTCTTTCTTTATGCTGAAACTTTTAGCCCTCTTCTCTTCATCTTTTCTTACTTCCCTGTTATTAGCCGAAACTAGAGTGACCATTTGGTCATTTCTTTCCCTTCATTCTTTTTCTTTAAATGTTTTCTCTCCTGTTCTCTCATAGCCGAAACCAGTTGTCCATTTCTCCTTTAGGCCTAACCTCTCTTGAATCTCCTAAATTTTGTTTCTTCTCCATAACCGAAACCTTTGTCCTTCATTTCTCTACATTCTTCACTAAATCGAAACCCTCTTTCTCTTCTACACTGCTTCTACTTTTGTTACTTTTCTTTTTGTCCCTTATTTTTCTCTTGAGCTGAAATCAGTGTTGGCATTTGCTACTTGTGCTGAATCTTCTTGGACTCCATTCGGCTTCTCTCTGTTGAAGGTAAAAAATTCCTCCTTCATTCTTATTATCTTTTTACTCCTTTTAGGGAAGCGATCACTTATGCATTGATCATAAACCAAATCGGTTTCTCTTTCGAAGTTGGTTACTCCATCTCTTGTAACCCCATTTTTTTCTTTATTTTTACTTTAGCCAAACCCCAAGAACCAAAAGGGCTTATTGGTTGCCGAAGGTCTTCTCTTCAATCGGTATCTATTGGTGCAAGGTAAGGGAGACCCTTTCAATTCTTCTCTAATTCTTTCGGTTTTATATGGTCATAACTGAATGGCTATTTTGTTCTCGATGTAGTTCACGGGTAATCTCTTCTTTTCTCCTCTTAACATGGCATGTTCACTTTGGATTTGAATCTTTAGCCAAGTTTATCTGTATTTGGTTCACTCTTTGACAAAGTAAGAAAGTTCTCTTAATTCAGGTTTACCTATTCCCTTTTCTCTTTCGTTGCTTTAACCCAATCTTCTGATCAAGTCTCTTCATGGATGGGAATGCTAGCCAAACCAAGGAGGAGAGTGGACTCGTAGTCTCTGTCCTTAAGTTTAAGCGACATGCAGTGTCGGTGGTTTGAGAATTTCCGCCGAGTTGTGGTAGAGAGCCGACGTCTGTCTGGGATAGACAAATCGCGGTCATTCCTGCTAGTGAGAGTGTTAATGATCTAGAGAGTTTAGTTTTGAGCGTAATCAGGTGTGTGAGGCTCACACTTTTCCTTATTATCTTGTGTTAATAACTGTGTTGGCTGAAAGCCAGAACGGCTGTATAGACAGTCGAGATACCCTTGTGGGTAAGGTTGGAGATACCAGGTAAGTACCTGTATGACTTGGTTTTATGAATAGCATAATATAAATACATGTAAAATTCAATTATCTGCTTACATTGGAAATATGATTGCATACATCACATATTGACAACATGCTTACATGGGCTTTGGGATATGCTTGAAAGGGGAAGTGTGATTCAGTGACTGTTACAGTGGTTTGGTACCACAGTGGGTTGGCCCTACATATTTTATTCAGTGACTATATCTCAGAGGTTTGGTACCACAGTGGTTTGGCACCACATATACATTTATCAGTGATTATCACAGTGGTTTGTTACCACAGTGGGTTGGCCTCACATATTATATTTTGTGACTCTGTCACAGTGATTTGGTATCACAGTGGTTTGGAACCACAGTGGCTTGGTGCCACAGGCATTTGGCTGATTCTGGTGACGTAGAGGTTGGATAAAAACTAGGTTAGGCTAGGTTGCATTGCATATAGACCTTTCATATGCCATATTGTGAGGGCTAAAGCCCAACGTGCATCTGTGGGCTTAAGGGCCAGATTGTGTTTGTAAGGGGAATTACACACTGAGTGTTGGGGACTCACCCCTCTGCTTATTCTTGCAGGTAACTCCTAGTCGTAGATTTGGAGCTGAGGTAGACTTCGAGGTGGCCATGCATTACTTCTTACGTAAATTCATTTTCTTTTTTTTAAACTTATGTTAATTTGGGATTTTGTTATGTAATAAGGCCTCCGTAACTTTAATTTGGGTTTTTGATTTAAATGCGATTACTACTATATTATGAAATTCTAAACACAAAGTTTTCTAAAATTATAAATAAGCATTTTTCAAAATACTCACAAGAGGATAACATGCTAGTTAATAACTCAATTCGGAAATTTACTTAAAACCACAAACACTGTTTTCAAAATGACACATTTTGGATCACCACTAGTTTCGACTCTTATATCACCAAACTATTTTCGACTAATAATTCTTTTAAATAAGTGTTGAAAAGAAACCCTTAAACTGAATGTTATTTTCAAGATAGAAACACGAAACGAAAAGATTTCAAAATTACGATGTTTCCTTAAATTCCAAATTTTTTTTTTAAAAAAAACAACCTTTCCTTGTGACATACCAGATCCGGTCGTAACATTTAGGCCGGGTTTGGGGTATTACACTAATGTTATGGATTGATGTCATTATGAGCTTATTGTTGCTATTTATTTTCATGCAAACTTACTAAGCTTTGTGCTTACCCATCTCATTTCCTTTTTCCTTGTAGTATTGCCACATAATTCGGGGATCGTGGGACGCAGGATTTCGGAAATCACACTATCAACATCACTTTGGTATAACAATTTAGACTTATTTTGAGTATGGCATGTATAGGACTTGGTATTTTATTAGGTCGTAATTGTTAGCCAAAGTGTTGGCTATGTTATCAAAGTCATTTTGTAAATGGTCATCGGAAATGGGCCATCACTTGTTAAGTTTATATATATTCAATGATAATGAAATTATGAAGTTTATGCTTGTGTGAATGCTTTGAATTAAGTTCTTGGATGTGCCTTTGGGTCATGAATGATGTTTATATGAGTTGGAGTTAGAATGTCTACTATGCAGGGTGGCATTTGGCTTGGAACATAGCCTTTTTATGTCCACACAGGTAGAACACTGGTGTGTGTCTAAGCCATGTGGGACACATGGTCAACCCCATAGGCGTGTCGATCGACCGTGCGTCCTCTGTATGCTAGGTTTACAAAGTCAGGATGCTCAGTAGTAAACACATGGGTAGAGACATGGCCGTATGTCTCAGCCGTGTGGAAGGCACGACCTTGGACATAGGCGTGTGCCCAAGCCTTGTGAATTCTGCATTTTAAATGTGGAATTTAATTCGGCACACGGTCTAAGGACACGGGCATGTGCCTTGGCCATGTGACCTTAGTGAGGTGATGACATCATAAATAGAAGGCCAAGGTTTTGGCACACGGGCTAAGACACGGGCGTGTCAAGGCCGTGTGAGGGACACAGGCTAAGGGCATGGGCATGTGTTGGGCCATGTGAAATAAGTCAGTGTCAACCACGGGTGAAAAACACGGGCATGTCTCAAGGGCACACTGCATGTCCCTTGAGCAACACGGGCGTGTGACCCCTGTTTAGGCAAAAATTTCTAAGTGCGTAAAAGTTTCTAATTAATTCCCGAAACTTTTCGGAAGTATGTTTAAGGCCTCGTAGGCCTAGGATAAGTATGTTTTGGGTTTGTATGGAAAGTTTTTTAAGACGAAATGAAATTTTATAGCCCGAAACGTCATGTTTAAGCAAGTTGAGTTAAGTAATGCCTCGTATCCGGTTCTGGCTTGAACACGGGTAAGGGGTGTTACATTTCTGATTATAAATTTTTTATGATTTTTGAGTCTGTTTTAGACCAGATAAAGGGTTTATCCTTTTTTAGTTTTTCATATGATCTACCTATTTTTTCAAATAAGTTAGGAAAGAAATTTCTTTCATAATTAATAATTCTTAAAAATTGTTGAAGCTGCTTTTTATCTTCAATTTTTTCGAGAAATTCTTTTATTTTTACTATAATATGATCTTGTAGTTTAAGACCATCTACAAATAATTTTAGTCCTAAGAATTCTATTTCTATTTTTTCTAGCTCTATTTTCTTAGGACTTAGTATAATTCCATGTTTTATGAATTCTTGAGAAATGATATTTAAATGTTTTCTATATAATTATAATGTGTTTGAAAATATTAAAATATCATCTATATAAACTACACAATTTTTATATTTATTAAATATAGAATCCATCCACCTTTGAAAGATTTGTGGTGCATTACATAATCCAAATGGCATTACATTCCATTGAAAATATCCATTAGGTGCATTAAAAGCTGCCAAAGGCTTTGGACTCTTCTGTTAGCATGATTTGCCAAAATCCTAATTTACAATCAAATTTACTAAAATATTTTGCTGGTTTAGCTTGATTAATTAAAACATCCTTTCTTGAAATAAAATAACCATAAAAATAATATTTTGATTTAATCTTTTATAATTAATAACTATTCTAGCTTTTCCTCTTTTTATTTCGGCATGATTTCTAACCATAAAGGATGGACTAGAATTGTAACACCCCAAACCCGGCCCATGAGCCTCGACCGGATCTAGTATGTCACAGAGTAAAACATTTTGAAAGATTCTGATTAACTGGTGAAAATCTGAAAAAAAATGTTGTTAAGGTTATAAAACGGTGTTTTGATAAAACTTCAGGTGGGATTGATTTTACAAACATGGTTGAGTTGAAAACCTTTGAAAACATTTGATCATTTGAATTTTAAAATCATCAGAGTTATTGTTAACTTGGTGAACTTTGCTACCCGATGGTAACATCCTTGAAAACTCGTAAAGATTTCCATTTTGAAAACGTCATATTTAACCGATTTATTTAAACAATTTATTAATTCATGAGTAATATAGTAGAAATGAAGTAAATCAACTACTTAAACATCCAAAATAATAACTAGCGGCCTTATTACAACCCAAATCAAAAATTTAGTAATTAATAAACATAAACTGTGCTGAATAAAATTTTAAATCCAAGGAATCAAGCATGGCCGCCTCGAGTCCTCCCCGGCTCCATCTCCGCGATCTACTCATCTGCAAAATGGTATGGAAGGGGTGAGTCACCAAGACTCAGTGTATAAATCCCCAACCCGGAAGTGCAAACCCATACACATAATATTAGTACGACATGCAAAACATGCAACCCAAAACTAGCCATCCATACTCCTTTAACTACCCGTGTGGTCAAAACCTTTGGTGGTCAAAACCACCGTGACCGGAGTCACAAATCAAGTGATGGGGCCAACCCATCGTGTGGTCAAAACCCATCGATGACCATAGGTCACAATTATCAATAGGTGGTCAAAACCATGGTGGTACCAAACCACTAGGACTTAGTCACAATTTATATCAGCGGTGTGGTCAAAACCACTTTGGTGACCGAAGTCACAATTAAACCGATGGGGCCAACCCATCTTGTGGTCAAAACCATCGTGACGATCCATAGAGAATAATCCCCTCCTCTCTTCAATCCCGATACCAACATGCTCATAACATGCTTAACATATTATCATAGATCATGCATATAAGTCATGGCATAGCATCTTACTCATCATATCATTCATATGAAAAATTGCAAGCGACTTACCCGGGATCCATGCACAAGCCCACAAGGCAAATCACTATCAAAATAGTTAAGTGTAACATAATAAGCAATGCCAACTAATAAGGGTGTAAGAGTTTTACACACCTGTTTAACCGTAGATCTAAGGAGAAATCCCGAATCTATGCGATATCACAAAATCCTGAAACGTGTTCCCGTATTGCTCCTACATTCGGCTACTATGGGTTAGTATTAAAAAAAACTTATTCGGCTAAACTAATAATCCCGAAGGATATGTCGTACTCGAAATAACACTCACCTTGGTTGCTGATTTGGTCTCCTACCAAATCCCGAAACTACACTTATTCCTAAAATCGTTGAGATCCTTATATGGCACATATTAGTTTCAGCGTTAGGCATAAATTCTTAACAAATGGCCCTTGGCCGAAACTATCTATTACTTACCAAAACGAATTGAAATCCCGGAAGACTCCTTCAATGCCTCTTAACGTTACCTACACACAAGAGAACACATCACCTTTTGTCTTAAGAACACATTCGGCCAGCCTTACCAAGGCCTATTCTCAAACTTTCGGCACACAAAAAGGAAGAGAAAAGAAATTGAATGCTAAAGAGAGACACTTACCAACCTTTGAAATCGATAGTACCTTCCTTTGGGGATTCGGCCTATGCTCTATATGGTAAGGAGTATTCGGTCACAAAGAAAAAGGGTATGGAGTCGGGCTTGAAAGAAAGAAAGGAGATAAAAGGAGAGACTTAAAGTGTTTCGACAAAGATGGATGGAGGATTTTTGGCACAAGGTTTATTGTATTTTCCAAAGAAAACTCAAAAAGTATCAAAGGAGGAGAAAGGGGTTTCGGTTTGAACAACAAGGGAAAAAGGTGAAAGAAAAGTGTTAGCCGAAAATACCCCCTAGGACTCCCTTTTCATTCGGCCATTGCTTCCTAATGTGATAATTCTTATCTTCTAATTATCACCCCTTTCAATTAAATTAAAAACAATATCTATCCTTTATCCCATCCTTTGACACCTCTTCAATAAATAAAATGAGAATAAAATAATAATAACCTCACTCCTCCAGCTGAATTCAAAAATAAAACAAGGTTTATCCTTATCAAATTAAGAGTCCCACATGCGGGCCATTAGCTCACTCCCTTCACGCCAAAGATGCATAAAAAAAACACCATTCTTTGCCCATGCTACTCGAACATGGGACCTCATTGTCACATGACCCTTACAACGTCCCAAGCCACTTTGCTACTGACTCATTTCGTGACATAAACCCCCTTACAATCCCTTTTAAGCGCTCCTTCCTTAGCTCCCCCTTGCCTTAAGCCCAATTCCCTTCCTGACACAAAAAGAAAAGTCTCTGATGCGCCCCGCGTTACTCGAACCTCTTCCCCCCTGCACTCCCTTGCACCTTAGCGCCCCAAGCCACTATGCCAATTAATTCCTTGTGTCCAACTTCTCCCAAAATTTTCTCTTAACCCCTATCTCACCTAGCTCCCTCCTCTTAAGCACTAAAAAGAAATTTTCAGCCCTAAGTCAGACCTAGCCTAGGGTTATGACTAAACCCTAGAATATGTCAAGCAATCAAGCATACATATTTCTTCAAGCACACACATGGGAAAAATAATTAAATTGCAAACAACCCCCAGTTCAGGATGTTACAAGAATGTGGACTATTAGTTGTTTCTATTAATCCTTTTTCTAATAATTCTTTAATTTGTATATCAAATTCATCTATATCTTGTTTTGTAACACCCCTTACCCGAATCCGATGTTGGAAACGAATATGAGGCATTACCATGATTAAACTTGTCTAACAGTATAGTTACGAGCAACAACTTTTGTTGCTCTTAAAACCTTTCTTAGTTATCTTGACATTCATATAATGGGCCCCCGAGGCCTTACACATACACCCGAAAGTTTTCAAGACTCAACCGGGAACATTCACTCCTATTGAAAGTTTTTATCCTAAACAGGGGCCACATGCCCGTGGGGGTTTGGAGACACGCCCGTGTGCCCTTGAGACATGCCGTGTTTGACACCCGTGGTCTACACTGACTAAATCACATGGCCTAGACATGCCCGTGGCCCTGGCCCATGTGCCAAACCTTAACATTCTGACTTATCCACACGACTTGGACACACGCCCATGTGCTAGCTGTGCAATCCACACGGTCTTGACACACGCCCATGTGGCCAATTGGCAGGCTATCTACTAAGCCCTTTACTATCCTACATTACACACATGCAAGCTTATACCGATCAAGCAACTCTTAACATAACAATGGTTCTGAGCTTCTATATCATCATTCATTTCATTCCCATTTCTACTCAATATCATGCACACGTATTCATCTCTTTAAACAATTCAACTTTTCATATGATTGTGTTAACATTAGCCAATTCATCCTGGCCCATTTACAAAACAAGTGTGAAATATTAATAGCCAACTCTTTGGCCTTTCAACAAGATATGAAACAAAATGAGCAACTTCCTATACATGCCATACTCATAATGAAACTTGTCTTTACTATACCAAAATGTAGTTGATAGTGTGATTTCGAACTCCGGCATCCAATGATCCTCGAGCCAACTTGATAGAGCTACAGGGAAAAGGGAAAAGAGTGGGGTAAGCATATAGTTTAGTAAGTTTGCATGAAACTCAAGGATAAAATATCTATTCGAACTATATTCATTCATGTCATGAAGCAATCGCAACATAGTCTCACTAAACAAAAGCACTTACTCGTACTTGTTGACACTTATTCTTACCCATCTCATGTCAACATAATCTAGTAACTTTTACTTACTCGTTTTTCCTGTATCACTGGGTCACGTGATTTAACACATAGGCCAACATAATAATATCCACATCTTTATTATCCATATCATGAACATTACTCATGGCCATACTTAAATAGGTTTGGATGAAGTCCAACTCACATACTTACCATTTTCATTTATGAATAAATTTGATCATTTTAAGTTATTCAAACATAACATGCATAAGCTTTGATGCCAACGCCATATCCCGAATATGGTCTTACATGAGATCTTTCCTTAATGCATATGCCATATCCCAGATATGGTCTTATTTGGGAATCTCAAAACTCGATGTCGAAGCCATGTCCCAGACATGGTCTTATACGAGATCGTATATAGATGTCAATGCCATATCCCAGATGTGGTCTTATACGAAATCTTTCATTGGTGCCGAGGCCATGTCCCAGACATGGTCTTATACGAGACCTTTCCATTCTTATATGCATACATAATAAGTAAACTTATTCCGGAACTATAACCAGAACTATAATTTATCCTGTTCTCACCATTTACTCGTCGAGACTTCATAGCTCGATTTTTTTGTTCAAAAAATCATGCATTAACGTAATAATTACTATTTCAATTATCGAACATCATGAAATACTAATTTCATACAAACTTACCTCGATTTCTCAAAAAGTGCCTCAATGCTCGATTTAGTCCTCGATTTTGTTTTTGCCTCAGTTTCGATCCGGGCTTCGTGTCTCTTGATCTATAATAAAAAATTTCCATTGTTAAACACATGTATTGACTAAATCGACTCATATTTCATATTTTGGAAAAATTACAATTTTCCCTAAACTTTCACATAATTACACTTTTGCCCCTAGGCTCGTAAAATGATTTTCATTCAACTTTCTTGCATTTCAAGCCTAGCCGAATCATTTTCTCAAGTATAGAAACATTAAATTCTCACTATCTCACTCATGTATGGCCATTTCTATAACTTTACAAATTAGTCCTTTTCATGCATCTTTCATGAAAATCACTTAGAAAAATATGTTTATCATACATCAAACTTTCATATTCTTCCATAAAACATCAAAATACATGCATGTCATAGAAGGGTAAATTTTTGAACATAAACACTAGCTCAACATATGGTTAGAAATAGATAAACTGAGCTACGAGGGTTTCAAAAATACGAAGAACATTAAAAACGTGGCTAGGGTGCACTTACTTTGAGCTTGAAAATGATCAAAACGTAACTATGGCTTCTCCCCAAATTTTTGCCACAAAGGTTGAAGATGGACATGATTTTTGTGTTCTTTTTTCCTTTTTATTCTTTCATTTACCAAAGGACAAAAATGCCCTTAATGACTATTTCTTAAGATTTTTTCTTCCCATGTCCATTTTTGTCCATCATCAAATATAATGGTATAATTGCTAAATAAGGACCTCTAATAATTCTCATAATTCTATTTCATACTAGAATATTCTAGAATCTCACATTTTCTATTCTTTGCAATTTAGTCCTAATGGACAATTTAATCTCTAATTAGTAAAATTTCTTTATAAAATTTTCACCCAATCCTATAATCACTTCATAAGTCTTATAAAAATCATAAAACTCATATTTTTATTTCGAATTTGTGGTCTCGCACCACTATTCCAACTAGGCCTTAAGTCGGGTTGTTACAATTCTCTCTCTTTAGGGATTTTCGTCCCCGAAAATCTTACCAGCGAATAGGTTTGGGTACTGATTCCTCATAGCCTCCTCGGGCTCCCATGTAGCTTCTTATACCCCATGTCTTTGCCATAATACTTTTACAAGAGCTATACTTTTATTTTTCAACTGTTTAACGTCGCGAGCTAGAATCTTAACTGGTTCTTCACCATAGGTCATATCAGGTTGTATCTCGACCTCCGTCGGTGTAATCACATACTAAGGGTCTGATCGGTAGCGTCGCAACATAGACACATTAAATACACTGTGAATCTTCTCTAACTCGGGTGGCATGGTCAACAGATAGGATACAGGCCCAATCCTCTCGGTGAGCTCATAAGATCCAATAAAATGCGGACTCAACTTGCCTTTTCGGCCAAATCTAACAAATTTCTTCTATGGTGACACTTTCAAGAATAGTTTATCACCGACTTGATATTCAACCTCTTTCCTTTTTAAGTCTGAGTAAGATTTTTGTCTGTCAGAAGTAGCCTTTAAATAGTCTCGAATCACCTTTACCTTTTCTTCAGTTTCCCTGACCAAATCAACCCCGTGAATCTGGTTTTCCTTAAGTTCAGTCCAGTATAAGGGCATTTGACACTTATGCCCATATAAAGCCTCATAAGGCGCCATCTTTAAGCTTGACTGGAAACTATTATTGTAGGCGAACTCCACCAACGGTAGGTATTTTTCCCAGTTGCCTTGGAACTCAAGAACACGACACTTAAGCATATCTTCAAGTACTTGTATCAACCTCTCCGATTGGCCATCGGTTTGGGGGTGGAAAGCCGTACTAAAGTTCAACTTTGTGCCCAGGGCCTCTTGCAATTTTTTCTAAAATCTAGAAGTGAATCTCGGATCTCTATCCGATATAATCGATAAGGGAACTCCATGTAGTCTCACAATCTCAAAGATATACAAGTTTGTCAACTTGTCAAGTGAGTAATCAACTCGAACAAGTATAAAATGGGCTGACTTTGTGAGTCTATCGACAACAACCCACACAACATCTTTCTTACTCGGTGTCAACGGTAAACCCATTTCAAAATCCATGGTAACTTGGTCCCATTTCCATTCAGGTACCATTATAGGTTGAAGCAAACCCGAAGGTACTTGATGTTCGACTTTCACTTGTTGACAAATTAAGCATCTTGAGACAAACTCAAAATATCTTTCTTCATACCCGGCCACCAATACTGTTGCCTCAGGTCATTATACATCTTGGTGGTACTCGGATGCATAGATAAGCATCCATTATGAGCTTCATACAAAACTTTACGAATGAGTTCATCATTTCTCGGTACACATACTCAGTCCCTGAACATCAAACATCCATCCGGATTGATCCAAAAATTGAACTCGACACCTGACTCGCATTGAGTCCTTCTTGTCTGTAAGTCGCTATCATCCTTTTAAGCCTCATAGATCTCTTGTAGAAACATCGGTCTAGCCCTCAGCTCAGCTTGAATGGAACCATCCACTAATACAGTCATCTGGGTATTCATAGCCCTCAAGGCAAATAAAGAGTTTCTACTTAAGGCATCGGCGACTACATTTGCCTTTCCTAGATGGTAATCAATGACTAACTCATAGTCTTTTATAACTCCAACCACCTTCGTTGCCTTAAGTTCAATTCTTTTTGAGTTATCAAATACTTTAAACTCTTGTGATCTGTAAATATCCGACATCTTTCACCATACAAATGGTGCCTCCAAATCTTCAATGCAAAAACAATGGCAGCCAACTCTAAATCATGCGTCGGATAATTTTTCTCGTATGGCTTAAGCTGTCTAGAAGCATATGTTATCACCTTGCCTTCTTGCATTAGTACACAGCCCAATCCGTTTAAAGATGCATCACTGTAAATTATGAATTCTTTTCCGATTTAGGTTGTACTAGAACTAGAGCCTCCGTCAACATGGCTTTTAATCTTTCAAAACTCCATTAGCACTTATCTGTCCACTCAAACTTTACACTTTTCTGTAATAATCTCGTCATCAGTGTAACTATCATGGAAAATCCTTTGACGAACCGTTGATAATAGCCAGCTAGGCCCAGAAAACTTCTAACCTTAGACACATTTTTCAGCGATTTCCAATCAACAATAGCTGAGATTTTGCTTGGGTCAACTCGAACCCCATCTCCCGAGACAATGTGTCCTAAGAATCCAACTTCCTTTAGCCAAAACTCACTTTTACTAAACTTAGCATACAACTGATTATCTCGCAAAATCTGCAAAACTGTCTTTAAGTGTTTGGCATACTCATGTTCATCCCAGGAGTATATCAGTATATCATCAATAAATACTACAACAAACTTGTCTAGCAATGGTTAAAAAATGCGGTTCATTAGATCCATGAACACCGCAGGGGCATTTGTCAAACCGAATGGCATGACTAGAAATTCATAATGCCCATATCTCATTCAAAAAGCAGTTTTAGACACATCTGAGTCCTTTACTCTCAACGGTAATATCTCGATCTCAAGTCTATCTTGGAAAACACGGTGGCTCCCTTCAATTGATCGAACAAATCATCGATCCTTGGCAACGGGTACTTGTTCTTCACGGTTACTTTATTGAGCTGACGATAATCTATGCATAACCTCATGGAACCATAGTTCTTTTTCACAAATAGTACTGGAGCACCCAATGGAGAACTACTCGGCCTTGCAAAACCTTTATCTGTCAACTCTTGCAACTGTGCCTTCAATTCTTTTAACTCAGTTGGAGCCATTCTGTAAGGTGCAAAAGATATGGGTGCAGTGCCTGGAGCTAATTCGATACCAAATTCAACCTCTCTAATCGGAGGTAACCCTGGCAACTCTTCTGGAAATACATCTGGGTACTCACATACTACCGGAACTGATTCAATCTTTAATTTTGTTTCTTTAGCATTCATCACAAAAGCTAGATAAGCCTCATACCCTTTCCTTACATACCTCTAGGCCGACATGTGATATATCACTACCGGCGACCTGTCTTGATCATCTGATTCAACACGAAGAGTGTCCCCATTTTCACATCTCAATTCAATATTTTTCTTTCCATAATTTACTGTCACATCATGAGTGGTTAACCAGTCCATACCAAGAATTATATCAAATTCATCAAATGGCAATATCATTAGATTTACCTTAAAATAATGACCTCTAATCATTAATGGGCAATCTTTGCATACTTTATCAACTAACACACTTTTACCTAAAGGATTAGACACTTTATCACAAATTTTGTAGACTCTACGGGCATACTCATTCTAGATACTAATTTCATGCATACATATGAATGGGTAGATCCCGGACCTATTAAAGCAATAACTTTAGTATCATATAGAGAAAGGTACCCGTAATCATGTCAGGAGACGATGCTTCTTCGCGAGCGCGAATGCGTAGGTTCTCGCAAGCTTTCGGCCCTCAGGTCTCGTAACCTGCTCCTTGTGATTAGTCTTACTACTTGCCCCGCTTCCTGGGTTTCTCTATGATCTCCCTCTAGAAGTGCCTCCCGGTCTTGCCTCTTGAGGCTTCTCTTTCTCATCCACTTCTGGACAATCTCTAATAAAATGGTTTAAAGACCCACACCTGAAGTAGGCTTTTTCATTTGCTTGACATTCACCAGAGTGACATCTGCCACACTGTGGGCACTCAGGTCTACTCGGTCGGGAGTTGCCAACACTAGCAACTGATGTAGTCTAGGTTTTAGACCCTGAGTACTATTTACTCTTACTCTTATTTGGAAACCCGGCTGAAGTAGCTGATGGGTTGAGAAGTCTCTTGACTTCTTAGATGATGATTGAAATGTTTTGCTTATCTGTCTCTTTTTCAAGTCACGAGACTTCATCTCAGCCTTTCTTTTCTCCTTAACTAGGTCTTCAGCCTTACAGGCTCTGTCTACTAACACAACAAATTCTTTCAATTCAAGGACACCAACAAATAACTTTATATATTCATTTAGCCCGTCCTCAAACCTCTTACACATAATGGCTTCCGAGGACACACACTCTCGAGCATACTTACTAAGTCTCACAAATTCACGCTCGTATTCAATTACTACCATCTTTCCTTACTTCAGTTCTGGGAAATCATTTCTCTTCTGGTCAATAAATCTTTGACTTATATATTTCTTTCGAAACTCTTCTTGAAAGAACTCCCATATGATCCTTTCCCTTGGTACCACTGACACAAGGGTATTCCACCACTAGTAAGCGAAACACACTTCATGCACTCTTTAGGTGTGCATGATAGCTTATCAAACACCCGAATGGTATTTTCGAGCAAAAATTCAGCTCTTTCCGGATCATCATCTTTACTAGTTTGGAATTCCTCAGCTCCTTGCTTTCGGATTCTATCTACCGGATGCTTTTCTCTTCTCACTACCTCTACCACTTGGGGAGCTACATGGATAGCTTAAGGAGTAGGCAGGGGTGGAGGAGGTGGAGCATTCGAGTTTGCTCGAATGTACTCTGTGTACCAATCACTCATCATTCGAAGAAAGGCTTCCCGAGCCTCTTCTTCCTGACCCAAAGTCTTGGGTCTACTTTCTACTGGCACAGTCCCCTGCGTGGGAGCCGGCGCATTACTTGCAGCATCATCAGCTGAAGCTCGATTAAGATCAAGATCCATTAACTATATCAAATACAATTCAAATTTTTAGGAATCGTCACACTATAATTTCATAATCAATCTTACTTATGGCATATATAGCTGGACACTTACTCACGCTATGTTAGTCCGAGAACCAACTAAATCGTAGCTCTGATACCATTAAATGTAACACCTCTTACCCTAATCTGACACTAGAAACGGATACGAGGCATTACCATGCATAAACTTGTCTAACAGTATAGTTACGAGCAACAACTTTTGTTGCTCTTAAAACCATTCTTAGTTATCTTGACATTCATATAATGGGCCCTCGAGGCTTTACACATACACCCGAAAGTTTTCAAGACTCAACCAGGAACTTTCACTCCTATTGAAATTTTTTATCCTAAATAGGGGCCACACGCCTGTATGCCTTTGAGAAATGCTCGTGTTTGACACCCGTGGTCTACACTGACTAAATCACGCGGCCTAGACACGGCCGTGGCCCTAGACCGTATGCCAAACCTTAACATTCTGACTTATCCACACGGCCTGGGCACACGCCCATGTGCTAGCCGTGCCATCCACACTTTCTAGACACACGCCCATATGGCTAATTAGCAGGCTATCTACTAAGCCCTTTACTATCCTACATTACACACATACAAGCTTATACCGATCAAGCAACTCTTAACATAACAAAGGTTCTATAACTTCTATATCATCATTCATTTCATTCCCATTTCTACTCAATATCATGCACACGTATTCATCTCTTTAAACAATTCAACTTTTCACATGAATGTGTTAACATTAGCCAATTCATCATGGCCCATTTACAAAACGAATGTGAAATATTAATAGCCAACTCTTTAGCCTTTCAATAAGATATGACACAAAATGAGAAACTTCCTATACATGTCATACTCATAATAAAACTTGTCTTTACTATACCAAAATGTAGTTGATAGTGTGATTTCGAACTCCGACGTCCAATGATCCTCGAGCCAACTTGATAGAGCTACCGGGAAAAGGGAAAAGAGTGGGGTAAGCATATAGTTTAGTAATTTTGCATGAAACTCAAGGATAAAATATCCATTCAAACTATATTCATTCATGTCATGAAACAATGGCAACATAGTCTCACTAAACAGAAGTACTTACTCGTACTTGTTGACACTTATTCTTACCCATCTCATGTCAACATAATCTGGTAACTTTTACTTACTCATTTTTCTTGTATCACTAGGTCACGTGATTTAACACATAGGCCAACATAACAATATCCACATCTTTATTATCCATATCATGAACATTACTCATGGCCATACTTAAATAGGTTTAGATGAAGTCCAACTCAAATACTTACCTCTTTCATTTATGAATAAATTTGATCATTTTAAGTTATTCAAACATAACATGCATAGGTTTTGATGCCAATGCCATATCCCGAATATGGTCTTACATGGGATCTTTCCTTAATGTCGATGCCATATCCCAGATATGGTCTTATACGGGAATCTCATAACTCGATGTCGAAGCTATGTCCCAGACATAGTCTTATACGAGATCGTATATAGATGTCGATGCCATATCCCAGATATGATCTTATACGAAATCTTTCATTGGTACCGAGGCCATGTCCCAGACATGGTCTTATACGAGACCTTTCCATTCTTATATGCATACATAATAAGTAAACTTATTCCGGAACTATAACCAGAACTATAATTTATCCTATTCTCACCATTTACTCGTCGAGACTTCATAGCTCAATTTTTTTGTTCAAAAAATCATGCATTAATGTAATAATTACTATTTCAATTATCAAACATCATGAAATACTAATTTCATACAAACTTACCTCGATTTCTCAAAAAGTGCCTCAATGCTCAATTTAGTCCTCGATTTTATTTTTGCCTCGATTTCGATTCGGGCTTTGTGTCTCTTGATTTATAATAAAAAATTTCCATTGTTAAACACATGTATTGACTAAATCAACTCATATTTCATATTTTGGAAAAATTACAATTTTGTCCTTAAACTTTCACATAATTACACTTTTGCCCTTAGGCTCGTAAAATGATTTTCATTCAACTTTCTTGCATTTCAAGCCTAGCTGAATCATTTTCTCAACTATAACAACATTAAATTCTCACTATTTCACTCATGTATGACCATTTCTATAACTTTACAAATTGGTCATTTTCATGCATCTTTCATGAAAATCACTTAGAAAAAGATGTTTATCATACATCAAACTTTCATATTCTTCCATAAAACATCAAAATACATGCATGTCATAGATGGGTAAATTTTTGAATATAAGCCCTAGCTCAACATATGGCTAGAAATAGCTAAACCGAGCTACGAGGGATTCAAAAATACGAAGAACATTAAAAACGGGGCTAGGGTGCACTTACTTTGAGCTAATGATAAAAACCCTAGCTATGACTTCTCCCCAAATTTTTGGCACAAATGTTGAAGATGGACATGATTTTATTTTCTTTTTCCCTTTTTATTCTTTTATTTACCAAAGGACAAAAATGCCCTTAATGACTATTTCTTAAGACTTTTCCTTCCCATGTCCATTTTTGTCCATCATCAAATATAATGGTCTAATTTCTAAATAAGGACCTCTAATAATTCTCATAATTCTATTTCATACTATAATATTCTAGAATCTCACATTTTCTATTCTTTGCAATTTAGTCCTAATGGACAATTTAATCTCTAATCAGTAAAATTTCTTTATGAAATTTTCACACAATCCTATAATCACTTCATAAGTCTTATAAAAATCATAAAACTCATATTTTTATTTCGAATTTGTGGTCTCGCACCACTATTCCGACTAGGCCCTAAGTCGGGCTGTTACATGTTTAGTATAGATCATTGGTTTAACTCTAATAATTTTATTGGGATTTTCTAATTTAATTTCACAACATCTAGGACTATTTTGCCATAATTTTAATGGTTCTTCACTAAAATTATTTTCTAATATTTTAAACAACCAATGACTTGTTTCAAGTTGTTTAATTTGTTCTTTTCTTGGTGGTGTAAAGTTTTTATCACAAACAAATTTATGATTTTCTACCAATAGTATTTCTCTGAAGTTTTTTTCTGAGATGACATAATTAAATTTTTATCAATAGAAAATGATAAATGTTTATATATAAAATTATTACCTAATAATATATCTCCATGCATTGTTGGAAAGCATAATATTTTAGGTATCACAAATCTTACATTATTTATGTAGATTGATATATTTCTAGATTTATATTGAATTATGGTTTCATTACCATCTATTCCTATGGCTTTTATTGGATGTTTCACGGGTTCCCATTTTCTAAAGGAATGCGACTCCAAAGATCTAATAAATCATGTAAAGAATATGTTTTATATTCTCTAAATTGAAATGTAATTTCAAAATATGTGTAATATTTCCTGGATTGGAAATTTGAAAATGTAATTACATCACTTGTTCCAAGTTTCATTTGTTGGATTATTATTGAAGTTTGTATTTCTTCCATTCTAGTGTTTCTAAAAGATACAGAATTTCTACTTGGTTCTGTAGAAAAAATAGGAATATGAACTGTTTTCATTCCTATCGGTGTTGAAGATATAGAACTTCTACTTGGATTTTTCTCATCTTCATCTATTTGAGCATTTGAGGGTAAAACCAAATTATCATTTGTATTTATTATAGTTGTATTTTTAAAATATAATTTATCATCAGATGACATGTATTCTATTGTACTTACAGGTTTATAAGTATTGGCACTACTTATCCTTTCTATAATCTAATCTCTTGGTATTGATAATGTAACATCCGGGATTTAGGGGTCTCGTATTTTAATTTATTTCATGTGCTAGTATGCTTTGGATGTTGTTTGAGTGTGTTTGGGGGCTTCGAGAAACCTTGGGGTTAGGTAGGAGCCTTAGTAAAAAGCTTGGGTTCAAGGCTTTAAGGGGGAGCTAGTGGCGTCAGGCCTTAAGAGGTTTTATGTGGGGTTTAAGGCATAAGAAAGGAAGTGGTGGAGTGGCAAGGTAACGCCTAGGGTGTAGGGGGAGTTAGCGTCTCAAGGGAAGCAAGGGGGACCAGGTTTGATTCTTGCTGTCGGCATTTTGTTCTCTTTTTATTTATTTATTCTTTTTGCTTCCATGCGTCATAAGGTGGAGCGTTGGGACCAATTGAGAGCCTTGAAAAGTGGAGAAGACTTGGTCTTTTCTTTTTGAATGGTTGGCCAAGAGAGGAAGGGGGATGTTGAGCTAGTCAACACTTTCAAATGGATGAATGGGAGTGAGTTTAGGAGAAAATCAAGGAGTGGTAGCTTGTTGGGAGTGTGGTTGCCGAATTTTGAAGGATGGAGAGGGGGGTTTCGGTTTAAGGGGGATAGGGGGCAAACTTTCTTTTCTTTTTCTCACTTGATCAAAGAACTGAAAGCTAGGAGGCCACTTTGTGCATTTGTTCCATTCCATCTTCTTTTCTCTCTATACATCCCTTTCCTCTTCAACCATTTTGCTCTCTTTTCATTACTTATACCAATAGCCGAAACTTCTCAACCCCAATCCTCTTCCCTTTTTCTCTTATTTTCACTTGGTTAGCTTTGAGCCTTCACTCTCCAAAAGCCGAAATACCTCTCATTTGTGGAAGCTGAATATCAGTTGGACCTTAACCGAATCTCTAAGCACCCTTACCCTTGTCTCTTCATCTTTTAATTGTTTGATTCTTGGATACACTTCTTATCCGAACCTATCTGTGGTGGTGATCCTATTCGGTTGTAAGGGTGCCGTCATTCTTCTCCTTCCAAACCTATCAAACCGTTCATATTGGTGGTGGTAAGGGTCCCCTTCTCCTTTAATCTTTTAAGTTTCTCTTCGGTTAGTTAAAGCTGAAAGCCTAACTTTATTTCTTGGGTGGCTGAACCTATAGTGGGGAGCAGTAGGTGTCGTTTGGCCAAGGTAAGAAGGTTATAACGGTAGGCTGAAGGCCACTTCTTTTGTCTATTATGTGAAGTCAAATTTAACATTGATTCATATAGGGATTTCGACAACTTTCACATTCGAGTGAGAACATTTGGGTTTTGGTCGATTTCGGTAAGGAATATTCCACTCTAGTATTCGTTAAGTCTGTGCTAATCTTTTCGATTTAACGTGTTAACCCGAGTATTCTGATTAAGTTGTTATTCGATGGAACCAAATACCAGCCAAGTGGAGGAAGGGGTTGGACATATAGTCCCTACCCTTAGGTTCAAGAAGCGGTCAGTTTCGGCTGTTCGGGATTGGCCACCGGGCTGTGGGCGAGCGACTAACTTAGTTAAGTAGATCACTGTGATCTCTTAGAACGAGGATGTTAGGGAGGTCGAGAGTCTAGTTCTTTAGGTTCTCAGGTGTGTAATTAACACACTGCTTACGTATTTGCTTTAATTATAATATGAAATATGTGTGGTAGCCAAAATAGTGGCTGTGGTGATGCTATTACCCATATTGGGTTAAGCCGGTACCAGGTTAGTAACTTTCTTATATTGAAATGTTGGATGGATGTATATGTATATATGAGACTTTGGTAAGCTTATTGTGTATGCATGTCGGATATGTTCATAATGATTATGTTGTCATCTCATCATAATATATCATGTATGTGCACGGGGACCGGGATATGTTTAATGAAGGAAAGGGTGTACATTTATGTACGTGGTTTGATGTTAGCCTTGAGCTACATCGTGGTTTGATGTTGGCTTTGTGCCTCATCGTGGATTGGTGATGACCTCGAGTCACACTGTGGATATTTGTGATTTTAATCACGTGGACCAGTGGCTAGACCACTAAGTGGATTTTGAGCAGCATGACTACGAAAGAGGTGTGTAGAGGATGGAGGGTCGATTTAGTAATCCCCTGGTGTGTGGTTGCAGGATACGGGGGTGTGTAGCGGTTGGTTACTAGGTTGGGGTGGGTTAACATTCTGCATCGTTACGTGTGGTATGTGGATTGGTGTGGTTTTGGGCCAAGCCCATTTGTGGAAACATGTGGAATAATTGCACTTGAGTCGGTTTGACTCACTCTTTTCCTAAAACAATGCGGGTAATACATGATTCTTGGACCGGTCGAGGGAATTGAGGTGGCCATGCGAAGTCGCTTTTATTTCTTTAATTATATATATTTTATATTTTCAAGTACTTTTTGGATAGATTTCATTGTAATAAGGCCGCTTAAATTGTTTTGGGATTTTCGTTATGGTTTTAAGTCTTAGAATTATTGTTGAATTGTTATCTAAACATGGTTATAAAAGCGTTTTCAACTCGAGATATTAAAGTAAAGTTTTGAAATTGGTTTCACATAAACAAATTGCTTCACGAATTTCTACCATATCTAGAATCAAATGTACAAAAGAGATTCGTTTTAAAACCCCTAAGTTATTTATACTTCCAACTCAAATTCTTTTTGAACAACCACCTCAGTGACATTCTGGATTCGGCCATGGGCTTTTGGACCGGGTTTGGGGTGTTACAGATAAATCTCTTAAATGTAATAATTTTGGTTATATTTCAGTAGTGATTTTATTGGGTTCAAAGAGTTTCAATAATTTTGTTATTAAATTTTTTTATTTCTACTTCTGCTATATTAGTATATTAAGTAAAAGAAGTCCAACTGATTGCTAGATCTTCTGCTAAATCATTAATTTTAGAATTTTTTATCTGGATTCTAAGACATAATCATTTTTCTATCAAAGGATCTGTAATAGATATAAAGTTATTTGGTTTAACTTTAAATCCTGTATATTACTCCTGCATGTAAATTTGATTAAATTCCTCCAATAGGTGCTTTTATTGGATTTTCAAATCTCTTATCTAATAAAATGCTATTATTGGTATATCATGACCTTTTCTAAACAAAGCTCTTATAGTTATCATTATTATTCCTAAATGCATATATCTAACTTGGGGATATTTCTTTTTAATCCTCTTAATTTTATCTTTATTAAATAGTGGGATTTACATTAATCCGACTTTAGTATCTTTAGCTCTTGTATTACCACTTATTTTTCTATATGTCTTTGACTCCATATATTATATTTAGATATTTTATAAATTTCTTTTTACAAATATGATTTTTATTAATTTTTCTATCATTTCATCGGAAAAGTCTTTTCTTCTCCAATTATATTTTCTAATTTTATATCTTATTGTTCATTCTTAGGAATTTCTTCTAATTGATTATCATAATTGCTTCCTATATTAAACATAAATATATATTTTTCTTCATCTATATCGAATCATTTCTAATATTAATTAGTATAATATTTCCTTAGGATTTATTTTCTTTTACGAACATATTTCTAAATTTTGTTCTTCCAAGTATTTTAATCATTTTTCTTACACTTTTTCCTTTATTAGGACAATTTGGAGCTATATGTCCTTCTTCATCACATATAAAACATTTACATATTTGTTTTTTAGGTTTTTAGAAATTTTCTTCTAATAATTTTTTTTATCATAACCAAAATTACATATTTGTTTTATAAGTTATATTTTATTTAGAAAATAAAATATCAAAGTGATGTTATAGAAAAATTAATAAAACAATAAATAAAGAGGATGGAAAATACGAGAGAATTTCATTGTTTTATTTTCACTTACAAGGTGCTATTTATAAGCTCATTTACATTCAATTAATAAAGGTATTACATTTAATGAATCAAAGTAAAGAGTTTTATCTCATTACTTTAATATGCTCAAAGGGGGTTATGACATCCATTTAATTTATAACAATCTCCTATTACAAGTTGCCTCGTCAAAAACCTTTACCAGGAAAACCCAGTGGGACAAAACCTTGGTTAAAGGAAAAGAGTACATGTTTTAGACTCCCCCTAATGGCGACATCACATTATATCTTTGAGTCGACGCATTCCAATCTTGTTTCGTAGTCTTTCAAACGTTGAAGTTGGCGATGCCTTGGTAAAAAGATCTGCTAAATTATCAGTAGAATGAATTTGTTGAACTTCTATGTCACCTTTCTTCTCAAGATCATGAGTAAAGAATAATTTTGGTGAAATATGTTTCGTTATGTCACCTTTGACATAACCACCCTTTAATTGAGCTATACATGCTACATTATCTTCGTATAAGATAGTTGGCATATTTTCCTGTAAAGGAAAATTACATATCTTCTGGATATGTTGGGTTAATAACCTTAGCCAAACACACTCTCGGCTTGCCTCATGCATTGCAATTATTTCAGCATGATTTGAAGAGGCAGCAGCTAATGTTTGCTTTGTCGAACGCCATGATATGGTAGTACCTCCACATGTAAATAAATATCCCATTTGAGATCGACTTTTATGTGGATTCGATAAATATCTAGCATCAGCATAACCAACTAATAGGGATTTTGAATCATTTGAATAAAATAACCCCATATCAATGGTCCCTCTAAGATATCTAAATACATGTTTAATTCCACTCCAATGTCTACGTGTTGGAGAGGAACTAAATCTTGCTAACAAGTTTACAGCAAAAGCTATATCAGGTCTTGTGTTATTTACAAGATACATCAATGCTCCTATGGCACTTAGATATGGTACTTCAAGACCAAGAAACCCTTCATCATTCTTACAAGGACGAAATTGATCTTTATTCACATCTAACGATCATACAACCATCGGGGTACTCAATGGATGTTCCTTATCCATATAAAATTTATTTAAAATCTTTTTCGTATAAGTTCACTGATGGACATGAATTCCATCTTTTAAATGCTCGATCTGTAGACCAAGAAAAAATTTTGTTTTTCCGAGATCTTTCATCTGAAATTCTTTCTTTAAATAATTTACTCCATTTTGAAGCTCTTCAGGATATCCAATAATATTTAGATAATCAACATAAATAACAATTAGCACAAAGTTTGATTCAGACCTTTTTATAAAAACACATGGGCAGATTGGATCGTTTTTATAACCTTGTTTTAACAAATATTCACTAAGACGATTGTACCACATACGTCCAGATTGTTTTAATCCATATAAACTTTTCTTTAATATAATTGAGCAATTTTCCCGAGAAACACTATATCCTTCAGGGATTTTAAATCCTTCTGGGATTTTCATATAAATTTCACTATCAAGTGTACCATACAAATAAGATGTAACAACATCCATTAGACGCATGTCAAGTTTTTCACATACTGCCAGACTAATAAGGTATCTAAACGTGATTGCATCCACCATAGGAGAATATGTCTCTTCATAATCAATGCCGGGTCTTTGCGAAAATCCTTGTGCTACAAGTCTTGATTTTTATGTTATGACTTCATTTTTCTCATTTCGTTTTCACACAAATACCCATTTATATCCTACCGGCTTTACATATTTAGGTGTTTGGACTATAGGTCCAAAAACCTCGCATTTAGAAAGTGAATTTAATTCTGCTTGAATTGCGTCTTTCCATTTTGGCCAATCTTTTCTATTTCTACATTCCTCAATAGATTTAGGCTCAGGATCCTCATTTTCTCTTGTTATTTCAATAGCAACATTATAAGTAAAATTGTTGTCGGTAACTATATTTTTTTGGTTCCATCTTTTTCCTGAAGTAACATAACTTATTGAGATTTCTTCGTTATCACCATTTTAAGGTACCTAAACCTCTTCTGGGGTTTTTTGATTAGTTATATCTTTGGCCTCTTCTGAGGCACTTGCCTCCACAATATTACTATCTTGAATAATTGATCCTTTCTTTTTATGAGGATTTTTATCTTTGGAACCGACTGGTCTTCCACGCTTCAGCGTGGATTACTTTCTTTTGCACTAACAATTTGCTTTATTGGGATATCAATTAGTATTGGAATATTTTCAGCTTGTATGTGAGATTTGTAATTCTCTTTAGGTCAGTAAATGAATCTATCAGTTGATTGGCAATATTTTGCAAATGTATAATCCTTTGAACTTCTTGTTCACATTGACTTGTATGAAGATCTAATTGAGATAATGATTGATCCATTCCATGTAATTTCTTTTACCACTTGTATTTTCTCTCCCCCTAATGTTGGGAATGTTGTTTCATCAAAATGACAATCAATAAATCGTGCAGTAAATAAATCTCTTGTTAATGGTTCAACATATTTAATTATAGAAGGATATTCATAACCAACATATATTCCCAAACTCCTTTGAGGACCCATTTGTGCGTTGTGCTGGAGCAATTGGAACATATACTGCACATCCAAAAATTCTAAGATGGAAAATATTTGGCTCCTAACCAAAATCCAATTGTAATGGGGAGTACTTATTATAACTTGTTAGCCTTAAGCGCACAAGTGCTGCTGCATGCAAAATAGCATATCCCCAAGCTGTAACAGAGAGATTTGTTCTCATAAGCAATGGTAGAGATATTAGTTAGAGGCGTTTGATAAATGATTCAGCTAAACCATTTCGTGTATGAACATGAGCTACAGGATGTTCAACTTTTATCCCAATTGACATACAATAATCATTAAAAGCTTAGGATGTAAACTCACCAGCATTATCAAGACGAATAGTTTTGATTGCATAATCTGGAAATTGTGCTCTTAATCAAATTATTTGAGCAAGTAGTCTCACAAATGCCAGGTTGCAAGTCGACAATAAGCACACATGTGACTACCTACTAGATGCATCTATTAATACCATAAAATATCTGAATGGTCCACATGGTGGATGAATGGGCCCACATATATCACCTTGAATACGTTCCAGAAATGTTGGAGATTCAATCCCAACTTTAGCTGGTGATGGTCTAATAATCAATTTTCCTTGAGAACAAGCGACACAAGATAAATCCTTGAATTCAAGAATCTTTTGTTTCTTTAATGGGTGTCCAATTGAATTCTCGATAATTCTTTGCATCATAATAGATCCGAGATGGCCTAATCGGTCATGCCAAATAGTAAAAGTATGTGGTTCTACAAACTTCTAGTTTGTAGTAACATGTGACTCAATTTCACTAATATGTGTATAATATAAACCTGATGAAAAAGCAGGTAACCTTTCCAAAATATATTTCTTTCCATATTCAACATTTGTAATATATATATATATATTCAACATTTTTCTCATTCATAGTCTCAATATGATATCCATTAAGACGAATATCTTTAAAACTCAATAAATTTCTTTGAGACTTGGTGGAATATAAAGCATCATCAATGATAAATTTTGTACCTTTAGGTAATAATATAATAGCTCTTCCAGAGCCTCAAATAAGTTTTGAACTACCCGATATTGTATTAACATGGGCATTACGCACTACAGCAATTTAGACTTTTAGCGGCATTTTTTAGGCCTTTAGCGGCATTTTAAGCGCCACTAATAGTCTTTGCGGCGCTTTTGGAAGCGCCGCAAAAAACGCCGCTAAAAGAGGCGCCGTAAAATTTAGCGGCGTTTATGAGCAAAAAGTGCCGCTAAAAACCATGACTTTTAGCGGCGCTTTTCCCACAAATGCCGCTAAAAACATGACTTTTTGCGGCGCTTTTTTTACAAACGCCACTAAAGGTCATGACCTTTAGCGACGCTTTTTTTACAAACGCCGCTACAGTCATGACTTTTAGCGGCGCTTTTTTTACAAACGCCGCTAAAGGTATGACCTTTAGCGGTGCTTTTTTACAAACGCCGCTAAACGTCATGACTTTTAGCGGCGCTTTTATTACAAACACTGCTAAAGGTTTGACTTTTAGCGGCGCTTTTTTTTACAAACGCCACTAAAGGTTTGACTTTTAGCGGCGCCTTTTTTACAAATGCCGCTAAAGGTTTGACTTTTAGCGGCGCTTTTTTACAAATGCCGCTAAAGGTTTGACTTTTAGCGGCACTTTTTTTACAAACGCCACTAAAGGCATGACTTTTAGTGGCGCTTTTTTTTACAAACGCCGTTAATTTTGTCATGAAAAATAAAAAAAATATTTTTCTTCATATTAACAAATTAAAAAAATAAAAATTTTACATTACTATTGTATCTCTAATTTGTTTGGTACCGAAATACCATATTTTATGTCACATCAATCTACATTTTTTCCTTTAATAAATGACCAAAAAAGGGAAAAAATACAAAAGGAAACCTAGATTTGCTCGGCGATCATCTACCACATCAGTTGTCTCTCGCATACATCGGTTAGCATCTTCTTCAATGCCATTGCTCTTTCGCTCTCCATTTTCCCTAGGAGCTTCACACTCCTTCACCAAACCAGACACTTCAGTCTTTATGCGAGGAATTGCTCTCTCTGTAGCAAAAGGGGATTGGTTCCCAGCTGCAAATTGTGGACAACCCCATTGATATAGTGTAGTAAAAATAAAAACGTTCAAAGAACAGAGAATTATTCATATCAGTAGGCTTTAGCAAACAAAGTAAGAAAATTGGATAGAAGCTATACTGCTTCCTATTAGTGACCCTGAGCTTCGTTCTACCTTTTCCAATGCGACAACCAAGACTAATGTAGACAAATGAAAGTCAGAAAGCATAATTAGTTTATGAAGAAATAAAAAAAAATCACTTCATCATTCATCAAACCAGATGAATGCACAGAGCACATAACAAAGAAAAGGGAATAAAAATTATCATATCAATGTCATATAAAGACAATGTCATATAAAATTATTGAGATGAATTCTAACTTTTTGAAGAGTCGAAGTGCTTATATTACCATTATATTAACTTATAATTTCATAAATTTCAAAAGGACTAAAAGGTACATTTACTATTTTTGGGAGGGTAAAGGCTAATACTTGCCTCTTTATCTACAACCGACATTATCAATGAATCATATGATACCACATAATTAAAAATGTAGTACTAATGAACCTCAAAGTTATGGTCTATTATGTAACATCCTAAATATTCGAGTATCATTATATTACTAAGTGTTAGCTCGGGTTTACTTGGAAGTAGAATAAATATTAGTAAAGTGTACCTTAAGTGTAAAGAAATTAGGTGACCTTGAAACTTAAGTTAATTAAGTACTAAAAGATGGCATAAGATGAGTTAGTGGCATAGTGGTGATGGCGCCATAAGTTGGACATGAGGGAAGGAGTTCGAATCACCTAGCATGCAATTAGGGAATTTTTATTTTTGCTTTAGCTTAGCATGTGTCGGCAAGGGATAAGGTTAGGATGAGTTGGATTGTTTTTATTTTGGTAAGAAGACTAAGGATTTGGAAAGCTAAAGATAAGGGCTTGAATTGGGGGATTTTGTCTCTTCAATTTAAGGACAAAGGAGGAAGATAGGGCTTCAGATAGGGAGATGTTTTGGAAACTTCCTAATGGTCTTTTAACCTTGTATTTCGACGGCATATAGGCTAGGGGTGATGGCTGGTTTTGGTTGATTGATTTGGTAGGCTTTAGTGTTGGTGAAACACTTTCTTTTGGTCATTTCTTTTAGCAAAACATATTTCCTCTCCATTCATTTCTCTCTAGCCGAAATTTGCCAACATCCTTGGGTAAGCAACTCATGTTTGTGTCATTTTTCTTTTGTCCATTTCGGTTTAGAAGCTCTTTTTCTCTCCCAAGTTCTTTTCTTATAGTGACCTAAAACACATAAGCAAACAAATATTTTCTTCTTTTCATTTCTCTCATTTTCCTCTTCAATGCCGAATGCACCTTTCTTCTAAACTAAGTACTCTTTTCTTCTCTTTCTTTTCTCTTTATCTCTTGAACAAGAATCATATCTTTTCCATTTTCCATTCTTTTATTTTTCTTCTTCATTAAAATCTCTCAATACTTTCACTCATGGCGAATGTTAACTTGTTCTTGTGCCAAAATTTCTTTCATTTTCTTTGATCACAACCGATTTCCTTTAATCATACATAATTTTCTCACTCAATTCCTTTCAACCGTGGACTCTAGTGAGAATTTTGGAAGACAGAAACTTATCGTGTTCTTGAGTATTGTGGATCGTTGGAATCAATCTTAAGAGTAAGGTAAGGAGATTATTCAAGGATTTTCACTTTATTCATTATGTTGGATTAGTTAGTTATTTAATCGATTTCGTTATAGAGACGTAATCGTTCAATCATTTCTTCGAGGAATAAAGATAATCGTGGTAAGCCAATCTCAAATCTTATAAATCGTTAGCCATATTTCAATAACATTTAGTCGGACTAATGATCTCATGTCTTTAGAGACATTCAAGATAGGGCAGAAAAGGACAGTCCATAGTCTTCGAAAGAGGGGCGATTCCGCTAATCCCCTAAGTATAAGCGAAGAATTTTGCGATCGGGATTTTCCACCGGGTTACGGACCTTCATCTGAGAAGAATCAATTGTTTGAGGTTATTCGTACTCCCGAACCTTTGTTTGTTCGTGGATTTTCATCGGGCAACGAACCAACAATCGTGGAGAAACCAAAAATAGAAGTGATTCGAAATCCTGAGGGTAAAGATTAGATCGTTTATTAATAGTGTTTTTTTAATAAATGAAAGTGTTCTAATGGTTCATGTTACGTTTAGGTATTGACGGCGGGAAGGTTTAGTACTTATGATAACAAGGTGTGTAACTTCACACTTATCTCGGGTTAGATGTCATACCATAGTATTGAGCAAAATCGTAAAGACGACAAAATCGAGACAATACGTAATAATTGGTATTTTGGTGAAATTACATGAAAAGCGGTTAAAGTTGTGAAAATTACGAAAATGCCTCGATGAGTTACTTGGTAAAATGTAAATTTTATGTCTTATGTGTAAATGGGCGAAAACCCGTTAGATCGTAAAAAAATGAAATCTATACTAGATCGTTAAATGGGCCGAAATCCCTGATAGATCGTTAATTGGGCCGAAATCTCTGATAGATCGTTAAATGGGCCAAAATCTCTGTTAAATTGTTAAATGGGCCGAAATCCCTGATAGATAGTTAAATGGGCTGAAATCTCTGTTAGATCGTTAAATGGGCCGAAATTTGCTAGATTGTTAAATGGGCTAAATGATATTTTGTATTATGGGCCTTAATAAAAACCTGAAATATTGACTCATATGTAAATTAGGCCTTTTTACTAAAATCATCATATGTATATAGATTATTTTGCATACATGTTGCATGGGATGGGATTAATGATGAAGAGAAGAAAGGCCTGTTGCCAAAATCTAGTTCGGTGGCTTTGCCACAAAATAATTAAATGGCTTATTGCCTCTAGTTCGGTGGCTTTGCCACAAAATAATTAAATGGCTTATTGCCTCTAGTTCGGTGGCTCTGCCACAAATATTTTAATGGCTCAATGCCTCTAGTTCGGTGACTTTGTCACAATCTAGTTTGGTGGCTATGCCACAAATATAAAAATG
Organism: Gossypium rotundifolium; assembly: GCA_025506655.1. Taxonomy (NCBI): domain Eukaryota; kingdom Viridiplantae; phylum Streptophyta; class Magnoliopsida; order Malvales; family Malvaceae; genus Gossypium; species Gossypium rotundifolium. The sequence continues at coordinate 93,504,594 of CP106724.1, read as the reverse complement.
GCTTTATGCCTACGATTGGTGTGTTGGTGGGGTGGGTTGACTTGATCCCCACAGGTGTGATGGTTGGTACGGGTGGTGTGTAGCGGATGAAAATTAGGTTTGGGTGGGAAATTTCATTTTTGCATGCATCTCATTATTTATATTGTTAAACTTTGTTTATGGGCTCAAGCCCAAAGTTATGAGTTGATAATCGGCCTAGTGGATAAAGTAAGTGAGTTATACTTTGAGTTCGAGTAACTCACTCCTCAAATTTTTCATCTCGGGTAATGGAAATTGAAGTGGACTTGGTAGGATGACTTCGTGGAGGCCATCTGCAAACATGGGTTTAATAAACTTTGAACTTTAAATAAATACTTTCTTTAATTTACTATTTTTGAATATGATGTAATAAGGCCTCTATTAATGTTTTATGGATTATTATGTGGATGGATTTAAATTATGTTTTGGACATTTAATATGGGCTTATATTTATCCTATAATGGATCACCAATATAGAAATTGCCATCGACGTATGGATCGACTCGGGAAGTTCGTATCTTCGATGCATCATGAGCACTAGAGGACGTGGTCGTGGACGCAGTAGACCGTGGTAGAGGATGAGGTGTTAGAGGAAGAACTCTGGAAATGGATGACCACCGTGGGTCGATTTCGAACGACTCAAGTCTAATAGAATGTGGCGAATCGTAGACCAAGTCGTCGAGAGGACGCGAGGGTGGTAATATGTGGACGCTCAAGGAAGGAATTTTGAACATGGTCAAGGTGCACCGGATCATGAACGGTCGAGGTAATGGTCCTAGAGGTAATAGTCAAGAGGCTAAGAACTCGAACGTCGTAATCGGAAAGAAGTTCCGATGCATACCAGAGGAACTCAAAGAACCACCGAGAGGTCGAGACCGGTCGTGGTGGTAATATGCGGTTAGGTGCACGCCGTCGAGGATGGCAATGCACGATGTAATAAGAGGATGGCAATGCGATTTTCATCTTGATGTACGATTACTACTTTAATAGATATTGGTTCTACCCACTCGTATGTTGCTAGCGCCATATCCGAAACTTGAATCTAGAATCAAATTACCGATAGTGAGATGGCGATGAATTAGTCCTTTAGGACAATCGAGAATTGTAAATAAAGCTGTTTAGAGACGTGCCCTTAGAAATTCAAGAAGAAGTATTCCTGGCGAATTTGATGGAATTGCCTTTCGGCGAGTTCGATCTCATTCTGGGCATGGATTGGTTGGTTAAGCATCGAGCGCATTTGGTTTGTGCTGAAAAGTGGATGTCAATAAGAACTTCAGATGATAAGGAAGTAATAATGATAGGCGAACGAAGGAATTACTTGGCAAATGTGGTATCTGCGTTGAAGGCAGAAAAGTTGGTGCGGAAAGGATATGGAGCATTCCTAGCTTTTATTTGTACTTTGGATGCCAAAGAGTTGTCTGTGGATGATGTGAGAACGGTGAAGGAATTTTCAGATGTATTTCCCGATGAACTTCCTGGTATACCTCCAGATCGGGAAGTAGAATTTGGCATTGACCTTTTGCCTGGAATAGCTCCAGTGTCTATTGCTCCTTCTAGAATGGCACCGAAGGAGTTGACGGAGCGTAAAGCTCAAATTCAAGAATTGTTGGATCGGGGATTTATTCGACCGAGTGTGTCTCCGTGGGGAGCACCAGTTTTGTTCGTTAAGAAGAAGGGTGGATCGATGTGTATGTGCATTGATTATCGACAACTGAATAAATTGACGATCAAGAATAAGTATCCTTTGTCGAGAATTGATGACCTGTTTGATCAATTGAAAGGAGCTTCAATTTTCTCCAAAATTGATTTGAGATCGGGTTATCACCAACTTAAGGTAAAAGAAGCAGATATTTATAAGTCGGCATTCCGAACTCGTTATGGACATTATGAGTTTTTGGTGATGCCGTTTGGGTTAACCAATGCACCAGCCACATTTATGGACATGATGAACCGAGTCTTTCAACCATATTTAGACCGGTTTATGGTAGTGTTCATAGATGACATTTTGGTTTATTCAAGAAATGAAGAGGAGCATGACACGCATTTGCGTATAGCATTGCAGTTACTTCGTGATAAGCAACTTTATGCCAAATTCAGTAAATGTGAATTTTGGCTAAAGGAAGTGACATTCTTGGGTCATGTTGTATCAGTTGAGGGAATAAGGGTGGATCTTCGGAAGATTGAAGCTATACTAGATTGGAAACCACCAAAATTGGTAGCTGAAATTCAGAGTTTCTTGGGTTTGGCTGGTTATTATAGACGCTTCGTTGAGGGATTTTCGTTGATTGCTACACCCCTAGCTAAACTGTTGCGGAAGGGGGTACCGTATGTTTGGACTGAAAAGCAACAAGAGAGTTTTGAGAAATTAAAGAAGATTCAGCTAAGCACCGGTTTTGATTGACTGAGGTGGAAAAGAATTACTGTTTATTGTGATCGTCTCACACGGGCTTGGGTTGTGTCTTGATGCAAAATGGAAAGGTGGTGGCTTATGCTTCTTGACGATTAAGGCGCATCGAAGTAAATTACCCTACTCATGATTTGGAGTTAGCTGCAGTGGTATTTGCTTTAAAGATTTGGAGGCACTATCTCTACGGTGAGAAGTCTATCATCTACACGGATCACAAGAGTCTTAAGTACCTCCTTACCCAAAATGAGTTGAATTTGAGACAAAGAAGATGGGTAGAATTATTAAAGGATTATGATTTCTCAATCGAGTATCATCCTGGAAAGGCTAACGTGGTAGCTGACGCGTTAAGTCGTAAGGCAGTATTTGAATTGAGAGCAATGTTTGCTCATTTGAGTTTGTATGAGGATGGTAGTCTATTAGCAGAATTTCAGGTGAAGCCTCTGTGGTTAGATCAAATCCAGGAAAAGCATATATCAGATAAAAAGTTGGGACCTTTATTTCAGCAAGTTGAAAGGGGTGAAATAGAAGACTTCGGTTTAAACATGAATGGAGTGTTGTGTTTTCGTGGAAGGGTTTGTATGCCTAAAGACTCAGAATTGAGGCAAATGATTCTACGGGAGGCACATAGTAGCCCTTATGCTATGCACCCTGGAGGAAATAAGATGTATCGAGATCTTCGTGAACAGTATTGGTGGCCAGGGTTGAAGCGTGAGATTTCTAAGTTTGTAGGAAAATGTTTGACTTGTCAACAAGTGAAAGCGAGCATCAATTGCCATCAGTTTGTTACAACCAAAGAAAGATTCCTCTTTGGAAATGGGAGCGAATAACAATGGATTTTGTTAGTGGGTTACCTTTAACACCTACTAAGAAAAATTCTGTATGGGTAGTAGTTGATCGATTGACGAAGGTCGCTCATTTTCTTCCATTCAGACGGATTATTCATTACGTAAATTGGCAAAGTTGTATGTATCTAAAATCGTGAGGTTGCATGGGGTACCAGTGTTCATTATATCGATGTGAATCCTAGATTTACATCACGATTTTGGAAAGCTCTGCATGAAGCTTTGGGAACAAAGTTAAATTTCAGTACGGCTTTTCATCCTCTCAAATGATGGTCGATCGAAAGAATAATTTAGATATTGGAAGACATGTTAAGGGGGTGTGTGATTGACTTCAGAGGCAGTTGGGAAGATTTCCTACCATTGGCAGAATTCGCGTATAACAATAGCTATCAGTCTAGCATTCAGATGGCACCCTATGAGGCATTGTATGGCCGTAGGTGTCGCACTCCTACTTGTTGGACGAAATTGGGCGAACGGCAGATGTTGGGTCCTGAGATGATATCTGAAACAAGGAAAAGGTAAAAGTTATTTGAGCATGGTTAAAGGAAGCTTCGGATAGACAGAAGTCATATCACGGACTGAAGCAAGGATATCGAGTTCTTTGTGGGAGAGCGTGTCTTTCTGAAGGTATCACCTTGGAAGAAAATTTTCAAATTTGGAAAGAAGGGAAAGTTGAGCCCTAGGTTTATTGGGCCATATCGTGTGATAAAGCGTGTTGGTCCAGTGGCTTATCAGATTGAATTACCTCCGGAGTTGAGTCAAATTCATAACGTTTTCCATGTTTCCATGCTGAGACGCTATAGATCGATCCATCTCACATAGTACCCGGTAGAGGATGTGGAATTGAAATCAGACTTGTCTTTTGAGGAAGAACCGGTGGAAATTTTAGGCCGGATGTTAAAGTGCTAAGAAAGAAGACGGTGCCATTGGTCAAAGTTTTATGGCGTAATCACGGAGCGGAGGAAGCTACGTGGGAGCCTGAGGATGCAATTCGACAACAATATCCTCACCTCTTTTAATCAGGTAAATTTCGAGGATGAAATTTTTTTTAAGGGGGTAGAATTGTAACATCCTAAATATTCGAGTATCATTATATTACTAAGTGTTAGCTCGGGTTTACTTGGAATTAGAATAAATATTAATAAAGTGTACCTTAAGTGTAAAGAAATTAGGTGACCTTGAAAATTAAGTTAATTAAGTACTAAAAGATGGCATAAGATGAGTTAGTGGCATAGTGGTGATGGCGCCATAAGTTGGACATGAGGAAGGAGTTGAATCACCTAGCATGCAATTAGGGAATTTTATTTTGCTTTAGCTTAGCATGTGCTCAAGGGATAAGGTTAGGATAAGTTGGATTGTTTTTATTTTGGTAAGAAGACTAAGGATTTGGAAAGCTAAAGATAAGGGCTTGAATTGGGGGATTTTGTCTCTTCAATTTAAGGAAAAAGGAGGAAGATAGGGCTTAAGATAGGGAGATGTTTTGGAAACTTCCTAATGGTCTTTTGACCTTGTATTTGGATGGCATAGAGGCTAGGGGGATGGCCGGTTTTGGTTGATTGATTTGGTAGGCTTTAGTGTTAGTGAAACACTTTCTTTTGGTCATTTCTTTTAGAAAAACATATTTCCTCTCCATTCATTTCTCTCTAGCCGAAATTTGCCAACATCCTTGGGTAAGCAACTCATGTTTGTGTCATTTTTCTTTTGACCATTTCGGTTTAGAAGCTCTTTTTCTCTCCCAAATTCTTTTCTCATAGTGACCGAAAACACATAAGCAAACAAATATTTTCTTCTTTTCATTTCTCTCATTTTCCTCTTCAATGCCGAATGCACCTTTTTTCTAAACTAAGTTCTCTTTTCTTCTCTTTTCTTTTTCTCTTTATCTCTTGAACCGAATCATATCTTTTCCATTTTTCCATTCTTTTATTTTTCTTCTTCATTAAAATCTCTCCAATACTTTCACTCATGGTCGAATGTTAACTTGTTCTTGTGCCAAAATTTCTTTCATTTTCTTTGATCACAACCGATTTCTTTTAATCATACATAATTTTCTCACTCAATTCCTTTCAACCGTAGACTCTAGTGAGAGTTTTGGAAGACAGAAACTTATCGTGTTCTTGAGTATTGTGGATCGTTGGAATCAATCTTAAGAGTAAGGTAAGGAGATTATTCAAGGATTTTCACTTTATTCATTATGTTGGATTAGTTAGTTATTTAATCGATTTCGTTATAGGGACGTAATCGCTCAATCATTTCTTCGAGGAATGAAGATAATTGTGGTAAGCCAATCTCAAATCTTATAAATCGTTAGCCATATTTCAATAATATTTAGTCGGACTAATGATCTCATGTCTTTAGAGACATTCAAGATAGGGCAGAAAAGGGCAGTCCATAGTTTTCGAAAGAGGGGCGGTTCTGCTAATCCCCCTAAGTATAAACGAAGGGCTGTTTTGGGAGTCCGAGATTTTTCACCGGGTTACGAACCTTCATCCGAGGAGAATCAATTGTTTGAGGTTATTCGTACTCCCGAACCTTTGTTTGTTCGTGGATTTCATCGGGCAACGAACCAACAATCGTGGAGAAACCAAAAATAGAAGTGATTCGAAATCCTGAGGGTAAAGATTAGATCGTTTATTAATAGTGTTTTTTTTTAATAAATGAAAGTGTTCTAACGGTTCGTGTTACGTTTAGGTATTGACGAGCGGGAAGGTTTAGTACTCACGATAACAAGGTGTGTAACTTCACACTTATCTCAGGTTAGATGTCATACCATAGTATTGAGCAAAATCGTAAAGACGACAAAATCGGTACAATACGTAATAATTGGTATTTTTGGTGAAATTACATGAAAAAGGTTAAAGTTGTGAAAATTACGAAAACGCCCTCGATGAGTTACTTGGTAAAATGTAAATTTTATGTCTTATGTGTAAATGGACCGAAAACCCTATTAGATCGTAAAATGGGCCAAAATCTATACTAGATCATTAAATGGGCCGAAATCCCTGATAGATCCTTAATTGGGCCGAAATCTCTGATAGATCGTTAAATGGGCCAAAATCTCTGTTAGATCGTTAAATGGGCTGAAATCCCTGATAGATCGTTAAATGGGCTGAAATCTCTGTTAGATCGTTAAATGGGCCGAAATTTGCTAGATTGTTAAATGGGCTAAATGATATTTTGTATTATGGGCCTTAATAAAAACCTGAAATATTGACTCATATGTAAATTGGGCCTTTTTACTAAAATCATCATATGTATATAGATTATTTTGCATACATGTTGCATGGGATGGGATTAATGATGAAGAGAAGAAAGGCCTGTTGCCAAAATCTAGTTCGGTGGCTTTGCCACAAAATAATTAAATGGCTTATTGCCTCTAGTTCGGTGGCTTTGCCACAAAATAATTAAATGGCTTATTGCCTCTAGTTCGGTGGCTCTGCCACAAATATTTTAATGGCTCAATGCCTCTAGTTCGGTGACTTTGTCACCATCTAGTTCGGTGGCTCTGCCACAAATATAAAAATGGCTTTATGCCTACGATTGGTGTGCTGGCGGGGTGGGTTGACTTGATCCCCACAGGTGTGATGGTTGGTACGGGTGGTGTGTAGCGGATGGAAATTAGGTTTGGATGGGGAATTTCATTTTTGCATGCATCTCATTATTTATATTGTTAAACCTGTTTATGGGCTCAAGCCCAAAGTTATGACTTGATAATCTGGCCTAGTGGATAAAGTAAGTGAGTTATACACTGAGTTCTGAGTAACTCACTCCCTCAAATTTTTCATCTCAGGTAATGGAAATTGACGTGGACTTGGGCCGAGGATGACTTCGTGGAGGCCATACTGCAAACATGGGTTTAATAAACTTTGTACTTTAAATAAATACTTTCTTTAATTTAATATTTTTGAATATGATGTAATAAGGCCTCTATTAATGTTTTATGGATTATTATGCGTGGATGGATTTAAATTATGTTTTGGACATTTAATATGGGCTTATGTTTATCCTATAATGTTTTCTTAAAATACTATGGGTTTTCAAACATATGAGATTCTTTATCTATTCTTATTTTAAAATCCTTTGAACTCTTATAAAAATTACTTTAAGGTTTTGATAATTAAATTTTAAATAAAGAGATTTTCAACTAATGTTTTCAAATTCATCGAACTTAGAATTATTTCTCTTAGTTTTTATTAAACTTTAATTTCAAAAGGGTTTTGAAATACCGATTCATCTAAATCATTAGATAGACTAAAAGAATGTTCGATTCGTATGACAAACCAAATCTCGTCTTAACGCATAGACCGAGTTTGGGGCGTTACATATTAGTTGGATGTTCGCTTTTTTTCCAAAAATAGCATGAGTATAAATAATAATTGTACAAAAAAATGAAGTACCGATAAAGACTAAAATTGAAATCTTAAAAATTTAAAGTCTCGGTCCAAACCCTGAACTTAGTAATATTTGAATTGACATAAAAATATAAATAAAACTAAATTTACCTTTATTAACTAATCAATGAGATGCATTTTTTTGGTATACTTAATACATTACAAGACGTCGTATTCAAATAATCTTTTAATTACCTGACCAAGATGGTGGAACAGAAATAGATGTTGATTCGCCTAGTTGAAGAATGAAACCTGAAGAGGAAATTTGTGTAGATTAAGGATTAGACACTACCATTGGCCAAATCAGATAGTTGCAATTGTTTACAATAGTTAACATTGATGAATGAGCACAGTAAAATCGGAAAATGGATTTAATTCCAAACCAAAAAAAAAGAAAAAAAAAGCGACAATCAACCTTTCTTTGTTAGTCTTGAATATTTAAATAATCATTAATACTTAAGCCTATATAAGCTGGATCAAAGAGGTGGATCAAAGCGGAAAGAATGGTTGGGATGATTGGCAACGGTTGACATGGGGAATATGGAAAACATAGAAATTTCAAGTCAAAAACCATAATGCAGGCCAGAACTTCCACAATAACCTACTGCTGCGACTGATGGCATGGAAAAGCGGTATCTAAACAGTGACAAGACAAACAAAGGAGCCAAGCAAGCATAATTTCAAACAGGACCTTAGAGAGGCTTTTGTAACAGATTGAAATAGGATATAATCACTTGTGTTAAAAAATAAACACCCAAAATCTGGAGGAAGTTATTAAACTTGCAGCTTAGGCAATCAAGTGTTGTACGTTACGAGTAAAAATAAAAAAAAAATCAAATTCAGGACGGGAGGGGAGGGGAAGCATAAAAGTCGAATGAGAAGTACATTCATACATACTTGTGATATTAGTGCTTTGTACGGTAAGTCCGAGGAAACCATGAAACCATGAAAATCAGAGTTGTTTGTTTCGAATTATTGCAACACAAGCTGTGCTTCCTTGAGTAGGTCCATCAAAATCAGAGTGAGGGCCCTATTTTGCAATCAAACAAAATTTCATTTAGAACTGCACAGGTCAAATAGACATTTAATGAATCACATAAAAGCTTCTTACATATCTTATTACATAAAGAATTAAACAAATCACATTAAAGTTTGTGGCACATACAATACTTCAATTAAGTCGCATCCTTCTTTCTTCCACCATAACTTGAAGAGATATCATCCACCACCGGTGGATTTTTAGATTCCACAAGTGGAGTTAACAGAGTCATACATATTTAAAAAGAATTACAAATGTGGCTCCTTTGCTAGTGTATCAAAATGAATTCCAACTTAAAAGGCAAGCTAACATATGGTTTAATAATGCATGTTTGCTACCCACCTACCTATAAAGTTCATTTTACCAAATTTATATAATGAAGTGAATGTATGTCACATTTTCATAGTTCTAACTATAATAATTAGTAATCTTTGATTTCTAGCAATGATACAATCCTAGGCCATTCAACAGGATATGCTCACATGAAATGTCCGGCGAGGCGATAAAGATTATTAACTATACAACCCCAAACTGTACATTGAATTTGAAAAGGATATGGCAAAAGTTTCTTAATCTTAGTTAAAAATTTTCTTTTCCTAAGTTAAAATGGTCTCTGATCTTGTCCCAAACGGGATATAGCAAACTTTACTATATCCTAACTCGATTAAAATTAGCATACTTGATAAGAGGTTCAATTAAGTTTATTAAGTAACATGGCATCAATTGTTAAGATTTGATGATGAAATTTATTAATAGTCACAAAAGAAAAATGGTATTAAAATATTACAAACTACAAAGACAAAAGCTTCTTTTATCAATTATTCTCATCAACTTTCTCCGGTTTACCAAATAAGTGCCGACATAATTTCTTGGTAAAGAGATTTGAAATGTGAGAATACACATAATGCAAAAATTAGAAAGATATGATTACCCCTATTGATAGCATACTGATTTGTAAGTGAAAACTTATTCTACTCCTTGGAATGAACATCAACCAAAGAAACATTTAAAGCCATGTAGCTTAGATCTCATTGAAACATTTCCTAGTCCAACCGCCGTAAATCAGCAAGACAAATATAATCTGAAATCGTTTCATATAGCTAAAAGGAAAATATATCACCAAAATACCTCCTCGGAAGACCAATCATCAAAATGGTTGTTGGCTTCATCACTTCTAGGAGACCATATGAGCCCTTCAATAAGGCCGAAACTTGGTCTATCTTATCTCCCGGACCGCTAATTCTCTCCATCCCCTTTGTCCACGCATCATCTCATCCATTCGCATGATCAATAAAAGCAAGAGTTGTATCTGAGTATAGCGGAAGAAACAAGCGCCTACAAGCACCCTTGTTTGTGTCATATTATTTATTCAGTGAAAGGAATATCATCATACTCTTAAATTTCAAATGACGAAAAAAATGAAAAAAAAAAGGAGACAATCATGACTTACACATCAAAGATACAATCGCAATTGCATAAGGCAGAATCGAGCTATAAATAACTTGTCATAAAACCAATTACATTACAAGACTATAACATGCAATTGCATCGGTGTCCACTAACAAACTTTGAGTGGTAACGTGCATGAACTCAAGCACACGGTCTATTTGACATGCCAAAGACACGCTCGTGTTTGAGCTGTTACACATCTTCAAAATATCACTAACCTCGGAAAAGATTTACGTAGTGAAGCCCTATATCTCCAAATTGAATATGCCTCATCTTTGGAGCACCGATGATGAAGATACTTGGCACAAAACTTAGACTTTGCTTGACCTACTGAGATAAATGAACCACAGAAAATACCTAAAAGACTTGGCATAAAGAATTTAATGACTAAACAATTCAATTAAAAGCTTTCAATATCATGAAAGCTGAAATTGATAAAAAGGAATAAGAGCAAATATAATGATCATATTGAATGCAGTTGAAAATAGGTAAACTTCCTCTAGAGACCAATATTTTTACCTACACAACTAATGTAAATTAGATGCTTTCTCCCTAGTTTACCAACTTGAAGCATTACAAATGATATTTAGCCGGGCATAAAATAACCTCAATATACAAAAAAAAAGTAGATATGAACATTGCAGCCATACATAAGCATGTCATTCACTGCAATCTCAAGCATGTAAATTAATGCAATAATTCATACATACTCATTGTGATGTCATGTAAGATCTTTACGAAATTTACAATATACTCAATTATCTATAAACCAAGCAAAAATGAAGATGGAATGGAAAAAAAAGCACGCTAACCTCAACATTTCATGAAACCATTTATCTATTCTCTGTAAATAATAATTCTTGTTAGTTGGAAAAAATCCACCACATTTTTCCTAGCATGTTAACTTGAAATAATGTGCGAAGCGCCACAAGTTTTCGATTGTCGTTCAAGCAGAAAAAATGATGAGATAAACGCAATAAGAAAAGAAAGTTCAAATATTACTTGAGTATAAGCAACAATGAACTTCAACTACTAAAGTAGAATAAAGTTGAACACAAAAGAAAACACGAGTGAAACTACGATGATATCCATCGCCCGATTGTTTCAAAGACCTCCACCATGATCGAAACAAAGATGTTTTCATGATTGTACTGATTAGGTAATCTTCAAGTATGCCTTCTTTGCTTATGTCGTGTTCGAGGCGTATTGTTTCGAACTCCATGCCGATTTGGTTCCCACATTATCCAACCTGCGGTGTTATGATTTCTCTCGGCATTATTTTTTTAAGCTCTATTTTCTTTTTCTTTTCTTCCTTTCTACTGAAACTAGGGTTTGGAATTTCATATCAAAATGGGGGAAAAGAGTGTTTGGCGCTAGAGACTTAAAATAAAAACAAAAAGAAAACGGAGATGAGGAAAATATTAGTAGTTGAAAGGGGGGATTACCTATTGGGAAAGGGGAAGAGCACGAAAAGGAGAAATCTGTTGGGAAAGGTTAAGTGAACAAAAAGGAGAAGACCTAGACGAAAAGGAGAGGAGCGGAGTAAAATTAGTGAGAAAATTGAGAAAATAAAATCGGCCCCGTTCCAAATCAATTTAATTTCATTTTGCCGCGTTTTAAAAAAAAAACGCCACTATTGCTAGTCATTTGTGGCGTTTTATGGCTAGCGCCGCTAAATCCCCAAGTAAGTTTTGTTAGTAATTTGTTTTTTGCCGCTAATACCTTCAATATTATTTTTTTTACTTTAATTATTTATTAGATTTCTTTAATTTTATTTTGTTTCTAACAATATGTTTAATTTGTACAATTTTATAATTTAATTTTTATATCTAAATTCTAACCCTAAATTATATCCATTAACTCATATATATATATTACATTGCGAAGTAATTAAAGAAATAATCTAATCTAAACCCTAAACCTTAAAATAATATAATTTTTATCTATTTTATCAAAATCTCTAATACTTAAATCCTAAACACTAAGACTCTAACTTTATTATTCAATATGGTTTAAGTACTAAACCCAAAACCCTATAACTCTAAAATAATAAAAACTAAACTATAAACCCAAACCTAAACCCTAACCTAACCCTTAATCTTAAACCCTAACCTTAAACCCTAAAATATAAACTCTAGACCCTAAACTATAAAGATTAATCCATAAACTATATACCCTAAATTAAACCATAACCCCCAAATTATCATGAGAATTAATTTAATATTTTAAATTTAATACTATCTCTTTTACGATTATATAAGAAATTATTTAATTTTTTTTTTCATTTTTAACAAATATTTTTCTCTTAAGTAATTTAAACTAGAATCATAATTTTAATGTATTAAAATTAATGTTATCTCTTTTACAATTATATAAGAAATTATTTAATATATAAAATAAAATACACTAATTTAATCTAAACCCATAATCCCTATCTTCTATCCCATAAACCCTAAATCATAAACGATAAAACCCTAACCCCTAACCCTTAACATATTAACCCCAAACCCTTAACCATTTACCTTTAAATCAATTAACCCTAACTTTTAACCCATGAAACCCTAACACATCCCCCTTAAACTTTAAACCGCAAATCATAAACTATAATCCCTAAACATTAAAATAGTAACTCCTAAACCTTACACCCTAAACAATCATGAGAATTAATTTAATATTTTAAAATTAATACTATCTCTTTTATGATTATATAAGAAATTATTTAATATTTTTTTCATTTTTAACAAATATTTTTCTCTTAAATAATTTGAACAGAATCATAATTTTAATGTAATAAAATTAATGTTATCTCTTTTAAAATTATATAAGAAATTATTTAATGTATAAATATAAAAACAATCAGTCATATATATCCAAAAAAACTTTAAAATTATTTGCGGTATTTTTCCAAAAGCGCCGCTAATGCTCAGACTTCTAGCGGCGTTTTTCCAAAAGCGCCGCTAATGCTCAGACTTCTAAGCGCGTTTTCCGACTTTTAGCGCGTTTACAAAATGCTAATGCTCGACTTTTAGTGGCGTTTTGACGCGCCGCTAATGCTCGACTTTTAGTGGCGTTTTTAAAAGCGCCGCTAATGCTCGACTTTTAGCGCGTTTTAAAAAGCGTCGCTAATTCTCGACTTTTAGCGGCGTTTTTACAAAAGTGCCGCTAATGCTCAGACTTTTAGTGGCATTTTAAAAAGTACCGCTAATTCTCAGACTTTTAGCGTTTTTACAAAAGCGCGCTAATGTTTCAGACTTTTAGCGTTTTTCCAAAAGCGCTAATCTTCAGATTTTAGCGGCGTTTTTAAAAGCGCTATATATCATTTTTAGCGTTTTGTAAATAAACGCCGCTATTGCTCATTTTTTTTGCGGCGTTTTCCTTCAAACGCCGCTAATGTATAATATTTGCGGCGTTTTTCTTTAAAACGCCACTAAAAACGCCGCTAAAAGTCTGTTTTGGTGTAGTGTACTGATTGTCAAATGAGAAAAATATTTTTTATCTTTCAGTATCGTATGTGTTGTAGCATTATCTGCAAGACACATGTCTTCACTGATTTTAGGTCCATCGAAATTTTGTTAAATATTCATATTCTTCATAAAAACAAACAAAATATAATATGAGAAATATTGCAATTATTTATTAAATATATAAATTATTCTTTATGCAAGAAAGTAAAATATACTTAAAACAACATAAAAATGTCAAAATAGCATCAATTTTTCTAATGATTCTCAAAGAAATCTGCCACATCTAGGTGAGTTGTATTATTAAGGTCATTAAAGTTATCATCCTCGTAGGCATGGTTAGTTTTATTATTATAGTGAATATCTTCATCTTTTGCCTCCATTTCATCATTTTGGGATATAAAATTTGTCTCCATATGCTTTCCCTTCCTTTTAATGGATGCTTGATAAAGTTTCACTAAATGCTCAGACGTACGACAGGTACGTGACCAATGCCCCTACATACCATATCGGTAGCATATATTCTCAACAATCTTTGAAGGATTATTTTAACCACTTTTTTTCTTGTCTTTCATTGTTATTCTTTTTCTAGTGGTTAGAAGTATCATTGTTATGACCACCATGATAACGATTACTAATACGTCCTCGACCACGTCCCCCACTACGTCCACGACCACGGCCGCGGCATCTATATTTTCTATTTTCATAATTATTGTGTACTGCTACATTCACTTCAGGGAATGGTGCAAAACCAGTGGGATGAATTCCATGATTTTTCATCAATAGCTCATTATTTTGTTCAGCCACTAAAAGGCATGAAATCAATTCAGAATACCTTTTAAAACCTTTTTCACGGTATTGCTGCTACAGGAGCACATTAGTAGCGTGAAATGTTGAAAATGTTTTCTCTAACAAGTCCTCATCAGTTATGTTTTCTCCACATAATTTTAGTTGAGAACTAATTTTGAAAAGTTCTGAATTGTATTCACGTACAGTCTTAAAATCTTGTAACCGTAAGTGCATCCAATCATAACGAGTTTTAGGGAGTATCACAGTTTTCTGATGATCAAATCGTTCTTTCAAATTTTTTCACAACTCAAGAGGGTCTTTCACAGTGAGATATTCCACTTTTAATCCTTCATGCAGATGATGACGGATGAAAATCATTGCTTTTGCCATGTCTTGATTAGATGCTTCTTTATCTGCTAATATAGTATTTCCTAGACCTTTAAGATCTAGGTGAATTTCAGCATCTAACACCCATGACAAATAATTCTTGCCTGAGATGTCTAAAGCCGCAAATTCAAGTTTGGCAAGATTTGACATTATAATCACTTAAATAAAAAAATAGTAAAATAATAAGTATTCTCAATCGTGAAATATTTCAATTATATATACCAAATTTGCTAAATAGTAATATATATGTCAAATATTGGCATAAAGAGGAATAGTCATAATAATAACTTAACACAAATTAAATTAATTGAAATTTCTTTTAATAAAAAACATGTATGTATAATTATCATTATTAGATTTTAGTTGTAAAAATAAATGTGTAAATGTTACCCAAAGCAAACATTTTATCTAGAAAATAAAATAAAAGAATTATGAAAATCATTATACCGTATATAGTTTAACGGGAGTTATACGGGCAAATTATATAAAGTCAAAATGATGTAAACTTCACTATCAACTCGTAAAAGCTCGTGCTGATAACATGTTATAGAAAAATTAATAAAACAATAAATAAAAGAGGATGAAAAATGCGAGAGAATTTCATTGTTTTATTTTCACTTACAAGGTGCTATTTATAAGCTCATTTACATTCAATTAATAAAGGTATTACATTTAATGAATTAAAGTGTCTTAATTACCCTATTTAATAATCTCCTGATTATAAATTAAGTAAAGAGTTTTATCTCATTACTTTAATATGCTAAAAAAGGATTATGACATCCATTTAATTTACAACAAGTGACAAATTTTGACAGAGTAGTATTGATAATTGGGTTATACTTTTTAAACTGAGGACTTCTATAGTATAGAAATTAAACCTTAAATTCATTAAAAATACAAGGAGTAACCACATATTTAGAGGTGTGCATGAGCCGGGCGGCCCGGCCCACCGAAGGCCCGCTTGAAATGTGGGAGGATTTGGGCAAAAATATAGGCTCGAAAAATGGGCTTGGGCAAAAAAACGAGGCCCATTTAGAAAATAGGCCGAGCCTCGGGTATGATTTTTTTGGCCTGGGCCCGGTCAGCCCGGCCCGAAATATTTGTATTTATTAAATTTTAATTGTATTTAATTTATTTTTAAATGTATTTTTATTTGTATTTGATTTATTATATTTTTAAATGTATTTGATTTATTATATTTTTATTTATTTTTGTTTTAATATTTATTTTATTTTTAAAATGTACTAAATTTATTATATTTTATTTTTAATAAAATAAAAAAATTATACTAGTCGGGAATTCGGGCTTGGTGGGCTTGGGCCTACCAATTTTAAAAGCAGTAGGATGCGGACAAATTTTCAGGCTCATATTTCGGGCCGGGTCAGGATCGAGCCTATCAATAAGGCCAAAATTTTTTTTAGCCCAGCCCAAACCTGACCCGACCCAATCCATGTACACCTCTACACATATTTTAGCCAGAAGAATAAGAATTTGAAAATGGTAATTTTCTTCCCTGTACAAAAGAAACAAAACTTTTCCACGCTGGCAATCTCACAGCTTAGACCCCCCTTCAGATTCAATCACACGGATCAAAGCCTGCACACAATATTTTCTCTCTCTACAATGCCGTTGAATGGTGTTTTCCAATTTCCATATTTGGCCCTCAATTAAACCGACCTTAACCCCTCCCTCCCGTTCCCCTTCTATTTAAAGTCGCTATCCCCATTTGCTTGTCTCTCAAAATCAAAACCCTAATCTCTTTTTATAAAGGTAATAGCGGTTGCTGACAATCTGCATTCTGGGTTCTGTATTTCTTGATCTCTCGTGGATCTGATCCTTCATTTGCTGGATTATTGTATATCTTTCAGGATCTTGGAATTCAATTTCCTTGTATTGAAGAAAAAAGATGGCTCGTACGAAGCAGACTGCTCGCAAATCAACCGGAGGGAAGGCTCCCAGGAAGCAGCTTGCCACCAAGGTATGATTTTTTTAGGGCTTTAATTTCCCAGTTCTTTTATTTTTAAAATACGTTTCTGATAATCTTTTTATGAATTTCAATCAATCAATTACAGGCTGCAAGGAAATCTGCGCCTACGACCGGCGGAGTCAAGAAGCCTCACCGCTACCGTCCTGGAACCGTCGCTCTTCGTGAAATCCGTAAATATCAAAAGAGCACCGAACTTTTGATCCGCAAGTTACCCTTCCAGCGTCTTGTTCGTGAAATTGCCCAAGACTTCAAGGTATACATATAAATGCCAAAAAAATTCAAGAAACCGAACCCCTGGTAGTCCCAATTGGTTTTATTTGTTCGTATAGCGTAATAACTAAGGTTTTTTTTTTTCTTGTTTGGCAGACGGATTTGAGGTTTCAAAGCCATGCGGTCCTGGCATTGCAGGAGGCTGCAGAGGCATACCTTGTGGGTTTGTTCGAGGATACCAACTTGTGCGCTATCCATGCCAAGAGGGTCACCATTATGCCCAAGGATATTCAACTCGCTAGGCGAATTCGTGGGGAGCGTGCTTAATTTTCTTTTTTAATTTGTATTGATTCAGGGGTTGTTTTTGTGGGTAATTTCGGATTCTATGTAATCTAACTGGATTACATCTTTAAAAAATTTTCATTATTCATGCAGCTTGAATAGCTGGTTCATTCACTTCAGATTTTGTCGGTTTTGCGATGAATGATATTTGATACTGTGTTGGATTAGAACATGCTTTTCGAAGGTTTGTGGTGGATAACATTAGTAATAAGGAAAGTATTTCGGTCAAATATCAAACAAGGGCCAATTAAGCTGGGCCGGTTTTGTTCCAAAGTGATGCAGTTGGTGGCCTTTCTCCCTTTTATAATTGCAAGTGTCCATGCTTGTAATGCCAATATATCGGAAGCAGGTTATTATTTAAGAGTGTTTTAATCTTTTTATTTTATTTTCTAAAAATCTAATAAAATTTTGCATGTGATTGTATTAATTATATTATTAAGTGCTATAAGTTAATTTGATATTAATTTAGATTAATGATAATAAATAATTGTAATTCATTAAATATTTTAATATAATATATTTATGAGTTTAAGTTTAATTTTATTCACAATTTAATATTTTTATATTTTAATATTATATATTTTATTTGGTATTATTACTCATTTCATTATTTGTTATATGTTATATTTAAACAAATTTTTATTTTAAATGTGTCATTTTCTCATGAGATTGTGTATTAATATTTATTAAAAGTTCATATAAAAAATAAATGACATTTTATTTAAAAGATGAATCTAAAAGATTTGATATATTTCATATAAATTGTATTTTTGGTTTAAATCTTATTATATTTGTTTTTATTAATGTATAAAATACAAAACTAAAAATTTTTTTAACCCATTTACTCAAAAAGGCTCATTTCTAAACAAAATTATGGAAATGGGCTAAATAAATTATTATTTTTGAAAAAGGGTTAGTTTGGGCAAAATATGTTTATGTGATTGTGTTTTAAGGGGAAAAATTTAATAAAGTGTGTCACTGAAAGAGCGTTTAGTGTCATGTTAGCAAAATGTGTTTACGTGGGAATGTTTTACTAGCACAATGGTTTTTTTTTTTTTGGAATTTTTTTGATTGTTAGGAGGGTTTAACGGTCAAACAAAAAAACCTATAAAAACTTTTCTTTTTATATTTCATATTAATTTTTTCAAAATTTATCAAAAATCTTAAAAATTCTTCTTAAAACTCTCAAAATTCTCATTAAATTTCTCAAAGCTTTTTATAATTAGTAATTTATTTTTTAAAATAATATTATTTTTTAAAATTTTAAAATATTTGATTGTGTTAGCAATAATCGAGGAATTATTCGTCTCGATCATAAACATATCTCTGTCGAACAAATGAAAATGGTAGCAGTTTATTTTAAATGTTGAATATTATTTAATATTTTTCATTTATGTAATTTTAATTAATTTTAATTTTTAAATATTATTTAATATTTTTTCATTTATGTAATTTTAATTAATTTGTACTTTATAATTTTTATAATGATCGTAGATCGGTGTTACAATGTTATATTCGTAATGTGTTTGGTCTGTCATCACCGTTAATAGAAAATTACTTGAGAGAAGCGGGTTTTTGGCACGAGGCCACTATAGGCCGGGGGTGTAAGTTGGAACTGAAACTCATCAATGCGTTAATAGAGAGGTGGAGACCCAAGACGCACGCATTCCATCTTCCATGCGGAGAGTGTACTATTACTTTGGTAGACGTCCAGTTACAATTAGGATTGTCGATGGATGGGTCTGCACTCACCAGGTCTGTTCAATCTGCTGATTGGGGAGTCATATGTTACGATCTTTTGGGTGCGATTCCGGATAATATTCACGGAGGTCGGATTGAGATAGTTTGGTTATGAGACACATTTCCGGAGCTGGGGAATGATTCGATTGAAGTTGAAAGAATACGATATACTCGGGCATACATCTTTGAGATGATTGGAGGTTATCTAATGTTGGACTTGTCACGACATCTCGTACATCTGAGGTAGCTGCTGAAATTCGTTAATTTTAGAGTAGCTGGCAAACTTAGTTGGGGGTCTGCCGTATTGGCAACATTGTACCGGGAGATGTGCGGGGCGACCCTAACAAATAAAGTCAAAATCGGAGGTTGCCTAGCACTACTACAATTATGGGTTCAGTTTCGTTTTACATTTTTATGTCCTCGAGTGAACCACCCATATACATTCCCACTCATAAAAAGGTAAATTTTTTATTTGATTTTATAATTATTCAATAGATTTAAAATAAAATTGTATGTTGAAAATTTATTTAATTAGGTGGAACCATCTAGCGAGTTATGTTGGAATACCTACCGCTCTTGAAGATATACGGCTTCTATTAGACCAACGGTCGGAAGCACAAGTAAGTATTAAATAATATATATACATAAAACAGTCGTTTCATATTTAGTATTTAGTATTTAGTATTATGTATATAACTAATATTTTTATCAATGGACACCATACGAGGATCCGACAATACGGACAGTAATTTCAGAAAAATTCTTTCAAAATTCAAACATTTGGCATATTAAGACCCCATTAGTTAACTATGCTACTGTGGAGATGCACCAGACGGATAGAGTGATGCGAAAATTTAGATTCCGATAACTGATTCCTAAGGAACCTGAGGTGCTTGATGAGCAGCACAAAATCGACTTACGACTAACGAATATGAATTGGTTGTTATTCTGGTCGAAATATATTGAAATTTGGGAAAATCGGTACGATCATATACTTGATAGCGAACCGATCATCGTCCCAGAGTTAGCGTGCACTCCAGATTACATGTCATGGTTTAGGATCCATGGCAAACCATATTTGCTGTTGGAAGAGTAAATGCGTCAACTGTGCCCACACAACCATCGGGCCCATCAATAGCGCCCATACAATCACCGGGCCCATCAACAGTACCCACACAATCACCAGGCCTAATGCCTCAATCGACGACACCCACATCACAGCCCTTTCAGATTATGCCAGGTGCGTATCCTAGCCCTTATATGTATCTTAACCCTTATATGTTTCCTTTTCCCAGTCCTATGGCAGGTTGAAATGCATGGCCTTGGTGTATCTCTTTTCTCGATGACTCCAACGACTCAATCGATGATATATAGGCCATCGTCGCCGGAGGATCGCACGAGGCACCGTCGGTGAGCTCATCTCATTACCATTCCCCATCGCCTTATGGGATTCAAACACCTCTGTCGTGGGTGATGCAAACACCTCCACATTCTTTATTCTACCAAGGTGGGTCATCCTTCCAACACCCACAACCGGAGCAACCACAACCCTCGCCGGAGCAACCAAGGAGGAATCTAGCGCGTAATCGTCATCCACCCCCATGTGGCACTAATTTCGACTGGCATATACATTGATTTTTTTAAATATATTTGTAGATGTTGTTTCTATGTTGTTTCATTTAATAAAAAAGAAGTTATTTTTAATAATTTAATTGTAAATTAATTTTATATTTTTAATAACATATAAGTTCTCTTGAATAAAGCAGAATAGAAATAATGCAACATCGTTTCATTACAGCAATTATCAACTATTTTGGTTTGGACATGATCGAATTGTATGACTTGTGTTCCTACACCATCCACACAAATTTCGTTGGTTCGTTCTTTCCCGTATATCCATATTATTACGTATTCTACTCGAGCAAGGTCGACCTTTCGGTTTGTGACGCAATTATCTATCTGGTAACAGCTTAAACGGAGCAAGCGATACAAACGATCACTTACGTTCATTTGGGGCCTGTGGGAATACGTGTTTCCACACATTGTACATGTTTTCTATTTTGTACACTTCGTCGACATATCTCATGGGATCCAAAAGAAGATTTTGACAAGCTGCAATTGCATAAGCGCATGGATAACGAAGTGCATCAAACGTCCCACAATCGTAAGTCCTATTGATCAGGTGTACACAATATTGTCCGCTGGTAGTACATTGGCTCGGTCTGTCAAACTCCGTCACACGAAACCATAGGTTGTCGCGATCGTGACACACTGTGTGCATGGTGTTGGCCCGCGCCTTCGCCTTATTAATTTCTTGCAATACCTTCTAGGACTATACATTGTCTCTCTGTATTTGGCCTTTATAACTCACTGCTCACTTTGGAAATAATTCCGCCAAACGAAAATATATCTCTCTCACAACCGAGGTTATCAAAAAATGACACGTTCCTTTTATAACAGAATTTATGCATTCAGCCAGGTTTGTGGTCATCTAACCATATCGTAGGCCGTCGTCGTATACTTTCGTCCACTGTTCGAAAGGTATGTTACAGAGGTAGTCTGCTCCTTGATCATTAACTGAACACAAATTCCCCAACATCTCATGAAAATATTCCTTATGGATCTCGTATTCTACCAATATAAGTTGATAGCGAAAATTACATACCAATATTCCATTCAGTATAAATTTAATATTACAACCAAAAGTATATCAATAGATATTAAATACCCATGTTAGTCACTTGCTTTTGTTCAGTCGTAGACCGATATTGCCTGTAGTAGTTGGACGCAATGTGTCTTAGACAATACTGATGGTGTGTGTGATCCCATAGGCTTCCATGTCGCTCAATTGCAACTAGTATTCTAGTGCCCCGATCTGATATAACGTGAATATCAGGTTGGGGACATACATGCCTCCTTAACCTAGAAAGAAAGAAATCCAGTCATCAGCTGACTCTCCCGGTGTTATTGCAAACGCAATTGAAAGGATTCTCCCACCGCCATCCTGTGCCACAACTAGCAATAGTCGATGGGTATATCTACCATACATAAATGTACCATCAATTTGTACTAATGGCTTGCAGTACAAAAATGCATCCCGACATTTCTTAAAGCTCTAGAACAGACGTTTGAGCACTTGGCATCCACAGAGCAATCAGCCGTTGTAGTATGTAGGGACTGTTTCAAGGTCTATTATGCAACCTGGGACGTACCTTTCCAGCACCTGACACCACTACCAAACCTCATTATATGAAGCGTCCCACCCACTATGCATCTTTTCCAACGTATTTTGCTTGGCTATGCAAGCCTTGCGGTAAGATGGCGTGTACCTCAATTGGCTATGAATATTGGCAATTATGCATGACACAGAAGTCCTGGGATTCGCCATCAGCATCGGTAGTTTTAAGGTAGATATCATACCTGAATCCATCTTGGGATGATATTGTGAAACGCCTGTCAACAAAGTACGTTAAATAATGCAACATTAAGTAATAATATTATTATTCAAAACCCTAAACACCTAGTGATACTGTATCGACAACACAAGTATGTGGACCTTTGTATATTTTTATCTCCCACAAGCCTATCTTTTTCCTAAGAGAAGCCATGATTTTTCATGAACATGTACCGTCTTGCACTGTACACTTGGCCTCGAACTTCTCGAATTTGGATTTAACCATGTTGTAGTTAACCCCGTGATTGATGCTATATTGTTTCAAAGCACCGAGAAAATTGTCCTTACTGGAAAACTCCTTACCAACTTCTAAATCACCCAAATCGAATAACGAATTTGTACGGTCATGGGTTCTGTGTGGTAGCTCTAGAATCTCCGACGCATCATCTGCCGATATGTCGACATTATGCATGTGGACTGGAGGCGAGTACGCCTTGAATCGCAGATCTTCTTCTTCTCCATCTGAACCCTATTCAACGTCTTCAAGTTCAGATGGAATAGGATCCGATTTAGAAAATAAAACAACTTCTGCACCATCAGGATCCACATCGGACTTGTCATCTAGCCCTCCATGATCTGCAACGTACGAGGTCCCCTCACCTGTGGACGTCGTAGGGAGTACATCGTCCCTTCTTGTGGACGTTTCGTAATGTCCCCAATCAGATGTGGATTACCAGCCACTAGAAATTGATGTCATTCCCCAATAAGTATTTCCAGCATCGAACATCGACCCACCGATGTGCATGTCCATCCATTAACCGAGTGTGGTACAGGAGTTGTGTTTTTCATATTGCCACCAAACAAGGGCGCTTCCGTGTTCTGCCTCTCACTAACGGAGTGTCAGCTAGGGGTCGTGAACTCCTCTTGAACAACAATTGATGTTGAAGTCGCAAATGTTTCATTTGGCGATGAAAATTGAACATATATCACAAGATAGGGTGATCCACTAGCAGGATGACTCTGAACCATCGTCTCAAAGCTACGAACACCTTTGATATCAAAATGCATCATATGTCATGGAATCAATCGAAGCAAAAAATCGATACTTAATAGAAGAAACCCTACTTGGCATCGTTCCGAAGATTTTGCGCCTAATTCTTTTACGAAATTCTATAAAATCTATACTCTGGTTAAAAACCATTCGCACTGTGTTCTCCGATAAAAAAATAATACCGTTCTCGGTGTCACGGACTTCACCATCATAGTAAATAACAACACTAATACGTTCACTCATCTTCAATTTCTATTTTGCTTAGCCTCTCTAATTTTTCATGCTGTAACTTATGCAACCTGAGAATGATATTTGCCTCGCTTATAGCCTAAGGCCAAGCATGAACTACTGTAGAAAAAGAGCGTCCACGTGGGAGCTTTTTTTAGAAATTTTGCTGACATTGCATCCTGCTTGAAGCATTTTTGACACTATTTGTTCAAAAACGTCTTCTCAAAATTATTTTTTTCAGAAAAAGCGTCCACGTGGAAGAGAAAAAGAGCGCCCTTGAAGCATTTTTGACACTATTTGGAAACAGCAAAATTATTTTTCAGGAACTACTGTAGAAAAAGAGCGTCCACGTGGGAGCTTTTTTCTGTAAGTTTGCTGACAGTGCATCCTTCTTGAAGCGTTTTTGATACTATTTGTTCAGAAACGTCTTCTCAAAATTATTTTTTCAGGGTCAAAATAGTCAATTTTGTTAAAAAAAAATAAACAAAATGTTATTTAAAAAAAACTAAACCCTAATTTAATTAATTTTAACCATAAACACTAATTTAATTTATTTAAAACTCTAGAACCCTAATTTAATTAATTTATTTAAACACCATAAACCCTAGTTTAATTTATCTAAAACCCTCATTTAAATAAATTTTTATAAAATAATACTAAATCCTAATTTATTTTAAAAATCTACTAAAACTTTAAACCCTAATCTATTTTTTTAAAAATAACCACTAAACCCTAATTTTAAAACCCTAAAAAACCCTAGAGACTAAACATACAAATATCCCTAAATATAGAAACATGGAGCAAAGTGCGCCTCTAGGGGAGCGCTTTGCTGGATTTTCCCCCTAAAAAGCGGTCACGTAGGCGCATTTTGCCCGAACTGGCAATTTTCCGTAAATAATGATTTAGTTGGCTCATTTCTATAATTTTGTTTGGAAATGGGCCTTTTTAAGTAAATGAGTCAATATTTTTATAATAATATAATTTATTTTATAAAAAATAATTTTTTAATATATTTTTACTCGATTGGAATATGAGTGATACCAACTATGACTGCTATTCAGACAGAGGTTTCAGTAATCTATTGTGCTTTAAAACTTTTCAGCAAGTCCTCTTTTGTTATTTGTTATGTGTTAGTGATGGAATCAGATTAGAAAACTTCCATTTCTTGACTTGCAGTGAGGGAATGGAGAATTTTAATGAGATTGATTAGCTGATCGGGTACATTAAGCAAAACTGCAATTCTTTCAGCAAAAATATTATAGAAGTTGAATTCTATATTAGGAGACACATTACATTTTGTTTTTTATTAAAAATTTTTTTATACATTAAATCAAAAGATTAAATATTTTTTTGTTAAAATTTTTATTCATTTTAGTTATATGTGATGTGCTATATGTACCATATTATAATGTACATAGATAAGTTTTAACAATAAAAATAGATATAAATTTTAATAAAATAATTAATTTACTTTTTAATTTAATATATATCAAATTAATTTATCTATTTTTTAAATAAAAAACAAAATATAATTTAATTTCATAATATTTTTACCCAATTCCGTCGCATAAATGGGGATTTGAGTGATCGAGGCGCTTTTGTAACACTGTATGTATATTTGTTTGCTTTTTGATGTTTCTACTTGATTCAGATACAGTGTAGTATGCACCCCTTGTTTCAAGGTTTTCTTTATTAATAAATAATTTTATGCTCTTAGAGAAAAAGAAAGGGGGTAAGGGTAGTCCCCATTCGTGCATCAAACCATGTGCCTCTTAATCTCCACTACTTATTGGCTATCCATCCATTGTTGCACTATTTAATTACGTTTAATAATTTTTATCACCATCCCATGTCGTTTTGTAGTTTTCCATTATTATTTGCAAACCACAAAAGGTAATTTCATTAAGCAATTTAACTAGCGTTCGTCAATACAATAGTACGAAGCTCGTTTAGATAATCCACATCAAAACAAACCTCATCTACATTTGATAAGCCCATGCCGTTAAGTGATTGCCATCGCACCACTCTCGATTGCTTTGGTAACATTGGTTGATTGAGCAGATTATGGGATGAAAAAGCTCCTAGCATGGTTAAGTGCTATATGTGGTGGGGTGAGTCTTCCATGCAACATTTCATTGATTTTGAATAACGGGTTCAAGTATCGTGGATGAAAAAAACTAATAATATGAGAGAGTTTTGTCTTTATTTAAATATCTGGTTTAACTCAATTTTGAATTTAATCCAAGTAATAGGAGTATAAAAAAAAAGAACTATTATTTTCCGAGTCTAATCACAGATATTATCACTAACACTACAGCAAAACAGACTTTTAGCGGCGTTTTTTTTGGGCATTTAGCGGCGTTTATAAGCGCCACCAAAAGTATTTGCGGCGCTTTTCTAAGCGCCACAAAAAACGCCGCTAATACAACCGCCGGAAATTTTTGCGGCGTTTATGCGCTAAAAACGCCGCTAAAGATCCTGACTTTTAGCGGCGTTTTTAATAAAAGTGCCGCTAAAAACCATGGTCTTTAGCGGCGCTTCTTTTAAAAACGCCGCTAAAAGTCGGGGCTTTAGCGGCGCTTATAAAAAACGCCGCTAAAAGTCAGGGCCTTTAGCGGCGCTTTCCCAAAAACGCCGCTAAAAGTCAGGGCCTTTAGCGGCGCTTTTACCAAAAAACGCCGCAAAAATTTCTTGACATTTAGCGGCGCTTTTGTACAAACGCCGCTAATTTGTCTGATTTAAAAAATAAAATTTTTCAATATTATACCCTCCGCACTAAAACCAACCAATAACAAGATATAATTCCAACGCAAAACAAAACAAATTTAGCATAAAAATCACATCAATACATTAATTCTAAATGATACTTGAAATTTAATAAATTAAATGAATGATAATCGAAAATATTGTAACAATAATGTTAAATGTAATAATGTCAAAACTTCTTACAACGAAAAACTAAATGTCTAAGATGCGGTTTCGCATCTTTGAAACATCTGCATCATATGTCAAGTCAGTCTTTGGAGCTCTTCAGATTTTCATTCGCTCGCTAGCATCGATCTTGCCTCTGCCTCTCTCACTGCCACGCCTCTCTATTCTTCTTCTTGCGCTCCCTTACTTGTGCCGCTTTTGCATCCGCTCTAAACTGTTGCTGGAGTTCTTCATATTTTCTTTGAACATCAGCAATTTGCTGCCTCTGCTCAACCGTGCTCTCTTGCATCTGAGCTATCTGGTTTTGAAGCCTCTGAACTTCAGCACGAGATTAACCCCCGGAAGGCATGTACTGCTGAGAGGCGGATCCAAAATATTGGGTCGGGGTAACACCAGATCCTTTAAATCGAACCCGACCATACCTTTCAAGACCAAAAACATCAGTGATAATTCTATTAAAAATATACTAAAGATTAGCAAAACTATCGGTCGAAGCAGTCGTACCTTTCAGGACCCAAAACATCTGTAATAATTCTGTTATCAATCTCCTCAAGATTAATAGAACTATCATCAAGCGTACCGCTTCATACTCGGCCTTCTTCTCCTTTAGTTTATCCTAATAAATCAATGAAAGAGTTAGAAACGAAATATATAAATAAGAAAGAATGCAACATAATTGAACATTATAAATTTAAAACTATAAATGATGAATTAAACTATTATAATTAAACGGTAGAAATATTTATAAAAAATAAAATTTTATTAAGTAAATATACCAAAATTTCTGCAGCTTCGGATGTCATCGGAGATCCATCCTTCTTTCTATGCGTAATGTCAAAAAGTCAACGCGTCCAACTTTTTGACCATCAAGTTTCCTACATTTTAGCGAGAAAAAATATAATGTAATAGTATAAAGTAATTAATATTTGATGTAATTAATAAATTATAATACCTCGTCGCCACTACACAAGCAAAACTTCTAGAACTGCCGTGTGCGTGAATTTACATTTAGATGTCGCTTATTCCAACTCGCTCACGGTCCTACATAATGCAATTTGAATTATATATATAGTAAATACTATAAACCAAATAATTTATACGATTTTAGATGTACGTAATACCTCTCCTTTTTTTGAATTCCAAAATCTAACTTGATCTTCCCATTGGTACCTCAACATTCCCGGTGGAACATTTCTTAATTTTTCGTCGAGGCTTATGTCTTTCTTAAAATATTATTTTTGAGCGTGCTTTTATTGTCTCTCCATTTTTTACCCAATGTCTTCTTAACATAGTCATCAGAGACCTCTAAATTAAATCTACCCTGAAGAAAAAAAGTATAAAAAGTTAATATAAATGAAAATTAAATTAAAGTATTATAAATTACATTCACGTTTTATTACCTTAATATTTTCGAGGGCCTGATTTTTGTTGGCATCAGGCATGTGATGCCATGATTTTATAGTTAATGGGCAACATATTGGGATTTCGTGCTAAAATGCCCAAATAGCCTCCTAACAGTCGAGCTTCAGATCCAACAGGCTGGCCATCATTGTTTCTCCTTACTTTAACACGATCGTTAGGCTCTAAGTCGTATAAATCTTTAAGTAATGTACGTCCCCGACCTCTGCGCGTCCCACCACCTTCAGCTGAAAAATGATATATTATTATATTAAAATTGAAAAATGAATCAATAATAAAATTCAACATGCATGTAAAATAAACTTAACATTACTTTCAAATTCTCCAGGCTCGTCATCTATGTCCGGCAGAGTAGAAGATCCAACAACTATTTGCGGTTCACTACTATTAGCTTCTTCTGGATTTGGAGTTTCGCGGACAATATTTAAATCTCGTAATCGTCTTCTAGGCATTTTTCCTGCAATACACATGAAAATTATATAACATGACCAACATGAAAATTATAATATTACATATAAATAATAAATCGTTAAATCTTACTACATCATATTTTGTAAATATCTTCGTCCACATCCTGACGAACCCATTGAAATTGTTGACTAGTACTAGGGATATTTCAGTTAAGTCTTGTTCTGGAAAAGGCAAAGTTTCTGATCTTTCGACTATGTCATCTCTACTTCCACTGCCAATGTCAAAGAAGTCTCTAGGGGTGTTTCGAAGTACAACGTACCAACCCTCATCAGTTGGATCTTCCGAGTAAAAAATTTGTTTAACTTGAGAAGAAAAAACATACGGCTCGTCCATCAGTTGTTCTCTGGTGTGAATTAATCGAGAGAAATTCACCATTGTAAAGCCATATTGATCGTTTTTAATTCCGCAAGCCGTATTCACATCAGCCCAATCACCTCAAAATAGGACAACTTTGCATTTGCCGTAATAATCCAACTCAATGATGTCAGTAATAAGTCCGTAATATTCCAAATTCCCCTCGACCGGATTACTGTCCCTAGCACTAGCATAACTTGTAATCGAAGAATTAACAACAATTCCGTAATTTTGAGTTCTCCTCAATCTCTCGCGATACCTTGTATGAAATCTGTATCCGTTGATGAGGAAGCCACTATATCTTTTAACTATTCTGTTTGGACCTTGTGAAAGCCATTTAATGTCGTCATTTACTTCATTTCGACTCCAAACCTATTGAGTCGAAAGTAAATCGAGTAATTATGAATGTTATGAGAAAATATTATTACTTGTCAATGAAAATTTAAATTGCATACCATTTGGCTTAACCATTCATGGAATGATTCTGCGAACAACTTATTAATTTCTCGTCGATTTAATCTTCGAGATCGTGAACGAGCTCTCAATATTTGTTTGTACTCACTACGGTAAAAAAGGTTTTACTTTGTTAGAAGACAAACAAATCATAATTGATGAGTATTTATCAAATTGTAGAATGTACTTCCGAAATGGTTCCATTGAATCATGATGAAAAAGAACGTATCGATGTGCTTGGACCCACGATCTATCGTCTAATTCTGTAATTTCGACTCTGTCGATCGGTTCTCCGAAACTTTAAAATAAATAAGTTTCAGCCAAATTATGATCTATGAGCCCAGCATTTCTACTTGGTCTTTTCATTCTTGTTTCAACATCTTCCAAATACCTCGAATGTAAAGTCATACATTCCTCTCGCCAAGTATCCTCGGCAATTGATCCTTCCGGATAACGCTTATTGCGGCAAGATGACTTCAATTTGGAAAGGAACCTAAACACGATATACAACATTATCAAAAGTTGGAAATAAAGGCATTTAATGAATGAATGACTATTTTGCAAATAAAGTAAGACCTTTCAATGGGATACATCCATCGATAGAAAAGCAGGTCCACCAAGAAGTGCTTCACGCGGAGATGAATTAACAAGTGCACCATGATAGTGAAAAAGAAGGCAAGAATATCTTCTCCAGATTGCATAAAGTTAATGCGGCTCGATCTTGTAGTCTCTCAAGTTCTTGAACATTCAAAACTTTACCACAAATGCCTTTCATTATATTTGATAGTTCAATTACAGAGCGTCACCTTTTTTGACATACAACACCACATAGCAACTGGCAGTAAGTCTTGCATTAATATGTGATAGTCATGCGATTTTAAGCCATATAATCTTCGATCCTTAAGACTCACACATCGCGATATATTTGATGCATACGCATCCGGACCTTTATATCCTTCAACACCGTCATGAACACTTCTTTCTCCGTCTTCGACATTGAAAAAAATAGCAAAGAACCGATATTTCATATTCGGAAGTGCTCGGGGATGAAGCTCACGCCAATTCCATGTGGACTAAATCAAGTCGACTCAAGATTATCTTTCAATTTTCCATCGACATTCAAAATAGTCCCAATGATGTTCTCGCAGACATTTTTCTCTATGTGCATGACATCAAGGTTATGGCGTAAAATCTGATGCTCCCAATAAGGCAACTCGAAAAAAATACTTCTTTTTCCACAAGTCCGCCTCATTAGGATCATCCTCTTCATTAGATTCATCATCAGATTCATCCCTAGATCTTCTATTTCTATGCGGGTTTGCCGGTTGATTCATCTTCCCATAAATGAAATTCATATATTTCAACATTAACAATATTTTGGATCCACCTCTGCGAAGGAGCTGATCTCGAACTCTTGAGACCATCAAACCGAGCACTCAAATCTAAATGTATGATTTTTCAGTAACCACCGACGATGCCCCATGTAAGAAAACTTCTTCCCATTATATAACCATTGCGAACATGTCTGCGTAGCACAACACGGACAAGCATAATGTCCCTTAGTACTCCAACCAGATAAATTAGCATAAGCCAAAAAGTCGTTAATAGTCCACATTAATGCCGCACGTAAATTAAAGTTCTCTTTTCTCATTACATCAAATGTCTGAACACCAACCCATAGTTGTTTTAACTCGTCAACAAGTGGCTGCAAATAGACATCAATATCATTCCCCGACCCTTTCTCTCCAGGTATAATCATAGACAAGATAAAAGAAGATTGTTTCATGCAAACCCATGGAGGCAAATTGTAGGGAACAAGCACCACGTGCCAAGGCATCAGACGTTGTGCTCATAAGTTTGTAAGGTTAAATCCATCGGATGCTAGCCCAAGCCTCACACTCGAGGATCGCTTGCAAAGCTTGGAAATTTGGAGTCAAAACATTTCAAGCTAAAGAATCTGCAGGATGCCTTAACAACCCATCATCGGTTCGTCCATCACGATGCCACGTCATTGATTCGATTGTCTTCGACGACATGAAAAGCCGTTGAAGCCTCGGTATAAGGGGAAAATATTGCAAAATCTTAATCGGCGCTTCTTTAAGCGTGTACCGTGTTCATCCTCGTTATCGCCCCTCTGTATTTCTATTAATCCAACGGATTGGCGCATACATGACAAAGACTATTGGTTTATGCGGTCGCCTAATACAACATGCGATCATTTGGGCAAGCTGTGAATTTTGTTGTATCCAAGGCCCAAATTCTTTATCAATTTCTTCATGTCTTTGGAAGATTGAGGGATTTTTGAAAACGAGAACATTTCTTGTAGAAACTCTAACAGCATTGTCAACGAGTTTCCGGCCCACCCCCCAAACATTTCAAGTGAAAAAGACGAATACAGAATGATAGTTTGGAAAATTTTGATCCCTCATACAGTTCTTCATTCATTTCACCAAGTAACGTGTAGAACCTCGCCACTTCTTCATTTGGCTGTTCATCCGGTACACTTTTTTCCCCTTCGGTGAAAGTATTTCCACCAAAATTATGATCATCGGTTGCACCCAAGTCAGGTGGAAATGACCCGAAACCATCATTGCACATATTAAAAGCATCCCGCAACATGTTTTCCATGTTATCGTCACTAACATTCTGATTGAAAGCACTATGAGGATACCCCAGATTCATCGATGAAGATGCTCCACTAGATGTACACTCTCCATGAAAAAAGCCATATTTTGTACCCTCGGACAAAGCCATCAACAACTAGATGTTCGTAGACCACTTCACGATAATGCCAGTTAATATTGCAACACTTCTTACACGGGCAAAGAATCATATTCTCTTGGCTTGCATTTTGAAATGCGAAATTCAGAAAAGTTTCTACTCCATTCGATAGCCATTGTTTACCCTTGACAATTTCATCCAACTCCTATCCATTTCGTAGTTGTTGAAGTCTAAAGTTGACAATAAATTATACGGCTAAATTGTTAATTAATAATTAATGTAAATAATGCTATGAAATGTGATCGGTAAAATTAGATAATTTTTGTATTCGTTTAGATTCATCATACGTGGCATTGTTACACCTAGGGAGGATCCATTATATCTAACAGCGAGATATAAGGCAACCCGTCAGGTTTCCAGCCTATATACTTTGAATCTTTTTTTTATCTATGCAATTATTATGTATGTTATGAAATTTAATCGTAAATTTATGTAAGTTATGAAATTTGATCGGTAAATTAGGTAATTTTGTATTCGTTTAGATTCATCATACGTGGTATTGTTACACCTAGGAGGATCCATTATATCTAACAATGAGATATAAGGCAACCCATCAGTTTCCAAATTTATATACTTTGAATCTTTTTTTTTTATCTATGCAGTTATTATGTATGTTATGAAGTTTGATCTTAACTTAAAATTATGTAAGTTGTGAAACTTGATCGGTAAAATTAGGTAATTTTTGTATTCGTTTAGATTCATCATATGTGGCATTGTTACACCTAGGGAGGATCCATTATATCTAACAGCGAGATATAAGGCAACCCGTCAGGTTTCCAGCCTATATACTTTGAGTCTTTTTTTTATCTATGCAATTATTATGTATGTTATGAAATTTAATCGTAAATTTATGTAAGTTATGAAATTTGATCGGTAAATTAGGTAATTTTTGTATTCGTTTAGATTCATCATACGTGGCATTGTTACACCTAGGGAGGATCCATTATATCTAACAGCGAGATATAAGGCAACCCGTCAGGTTTCCAGCCTATATACTTTGAATCTTTTTTTTATCTATGCAATTATTATGTATGTTATGAAATTTAATCGTAAATTTATGTAAGTTATGAAATTTGATCGGTAAATTAGGTAATTTTTGTATTCGTTTAGATTCATCATACGTGACATTGTTACACCTAGGGAGGATTCATTATATCTAACAGCGAGATATAAGGCAACCCGTCAGGTTTCCAGCCTATATACTTTGAATCTTTTTTTTTTATCTATGCAGTTATTATGTATGTTATGAAGTTTGATCTTAACTTAAAATTATGTAAGTTGTGAAATTTGATCGGTAAAATTAGGTAATTTTTTTATTCGTTTAGATTCATCATACGTGGCATTGTTACACCTAGGGAGGATCCATTATATCTAACAGCGAGATATAAGGCAACCCGTCAGGTTTCCAGCCTATATACTTTGAATCTTTTTTTTATCTATGCAATTATTATGTATGTTATGAAATTTAATCGTAAATTTATGTAAGTTATGAAATTTGATCGGTAAGTTAGGTAATTTTTGTATTCGTTTAGATTCATCATACGTGGCATTGTTACACCTAGGAGGATCCATTATATCTAATAATGAGATATAAGGCAACCCGTCAGTTTCCAAACCTATATACTTTGAATCTTTTTTTTATCTATGCGGTTATTATGTATGTTATGAAGTTTGATCTTAACTTAAAATTATGTAAGTTGTGAAATTTGATCGGTAAAATTAGGTAATTTTTTATTCGTTTAGATTCATCATACGTGGCATTGTTACACCTAGGAGGATCCATTATATCTAATAAATGAGATATAAGGCAACCCGTCAGTTTCCAAACCTATATACTTTGAATCTTTTTTATCTATGCAATTATTATGTATGTTATGAAATTTAATCGTAAATTTACGTAAGTTATGAAATTTGATCGGTAAATTAGGTAATTTTGTATTCGTTTAGATTCATTATCGTGGCATTGTTACACCTAGGAGGATCCATTATATCTAACAATGAGATATAAGGCAACCCGTCAGGTTTCCAGCTTATATACTTTGAATCTTTTTTTTTATCTATGCAGTTATTATGTATGTTATGAAATTTAATCGTAAATTTATGTAATTTATGAAATTTGATCGAAAAAATTAGGTAATTTTTGTATTCGTTTAGATTCATTATACGTGGCATTGTTACACCTAGGGAGGATCCATTATATCTAACAGCGAGATATAAGGCAACCTGTCAGGTTTCCAGCCTATATACTTTGAATCTTTTTTTTTATCTATGCAGTTATTATGTATGTTATGAAGTTTGATCTTAACTTAAAATTATGTAAGTTGTGAAATTTGATCGGTAAATAATGTAAGTTATGAAATTTGATCTTAAAATTAGGTAAGTTTGGGGTTTAGGATTTAGGGTTTAAGGTTTGGGGTTTAAATTTAAGTAAGTTTAGGGTTTAGGTTTAGGGTTTGTGTTTTAGGGTTTGGGATTTGGGGTTTAGGGTTTATGGTTTATGGTTTATAATTAGGTAAGTTTAGGGTTTGGGGTTTAGAGTTTAAGGTTTAAGGTATGGGGTTTATGATTTGAGGTTTGGGGTTTAGGGTTTAAAATCAAGTATGTTTAATGTTTGTGGTTTAGGGTTTAGGGTTTAGTGTTTGGGGTTTAAGGTATAAAATTAAGTAAGTTTAGTGTTTAGGGTTTAAGGTTTAAGGTTTATGGTTTAGGTTTTAGGGTTTAAAGTTTAAGGTTTATGGTTTAGGGTTTGGGGTTTAGGGTTTAAAATTAGGAAAGTTTAAGGTTTAGAGTTTAAGGTTTAGAGTTTAGGGTTTGAGGTTTAGGATTTGGGGTTTGGGGTTTAAAATTAGGCAATTTGGGGTTTAGGGTTTAAGGTTTAGGTTTGGGGTTTAGGGTTTAAGGCTTAGGGTTTATGGTTTATGGTTTGGGGTTTATGGTTTAAAATTAGGTAAGTTTGGGGTTTGGGGTTTAGTGTTTGGGATTTAGGGTTTGAGGTTTAAGATTTAGGGTTTAAGGTTTAAAATTAAGTTTAGGGTTTGGTGTGTAAAATTTGGGGTTTGGGGTTTAAGGTTTAAGGTTTGGGGTTTAGGGTTTGGGATTTAGGGTTTAAAATTATGTAAGTTTGGGGTTTGGGGTTTGGGTTTAGGGATTTGGGGTTTAGAGTTTAAGGTTTAAAATTAGGTAAGTTTGGGGTTTGGGGTTTAGTATTTGGGATTTAGGGTTTGAGGTTTGGGATTTGGGATTTAAGGTTTAAAATTAAGTTTAGGGTTTGGTGTGTGGAATTTGGGGTTTGGGGTTTAAGGTTTGGGGTTTGGGGTTTAAGATTTGGGATTTGGGGTTTAAAATTATATAAGTTTGGGGTTTGGGGTTTAGGTTTGGGGATTTGGGGTTTGGGGTTTAAAATTAGTTTATTTTGGCTAATTAATTTCTTGGTCTTGCTGTTGCATGTTTTAGGAGCATGAAAATGAAATAGAGATGCTTGTTATGGAACGAGAAGCAGTTAAACAAGAACAATCATCTTTAGAGAGCCAATTGGCTTCCTTGAGAACACAGATTTACAATCTTAGTTTGGAAGTAGAACAACTGGCCAAGGTACTGGCAGATTACTATCT
The DNA here is from genome assembly GCA_025506655.1 of Gossypium rotundifolium. Classification (NCBI taxonomy): domain Eukaryota; kingdom Viridiplantae; phylum Streptophyta; class Magnoliopsida; order Malvales; family Malvaceae; genus Gossypium; species Gossypium rotundifolium. Next base: position 93,468,842 of record CP106724.1, on the reverse strand, counting down.
TGTTTATTTCTATGTTATAAAAATATTTTTTTAATGCTCTATGGTGTAAGTTGATACTCTAAATAAAAACCATGACCAATTGCAATCTGAGTTATACTCAATTCGTTTAAAGAGTAAGGAATGTGATTCCCAAATTAGCAACATTATTAAGGAGCTGCAAAAACTTCAACTTAAGCTTAGTAACATAAAGCTTGAGAGGAAAAGGTTGGACAGTGAGGTCAGTTTTTTTTATTAGTCCATGTAGGTCTCCTATAACTTGCTACAGTTAAATACTACTTATTATTGTCTCCTAGATATATCAAACGGAGAGGGAGCAGAAACATTGTTAATCCAAACAAAACCATTAGATTGTAGAGAGATACCTTGGGTTGATATGAATGGCCGACGTCCTCAAAAAAGAAGCCTTCGTTTTCTACACAATTAACAATACCAAATCAAAACATGAGTAATTTGGATTTTTAGAAAAATAAACCAGTAATCCGATTCGAATATAAAACATTGCAAGAAAACTGTCATTGTAAGAAAACTAAATTAATCCCTTACTGTTTACAATTTCTATTAATTGGGCCTTTATTATTATTATTTAGCTAAATTTAGCTATTAATATTTCAAAAACAATCAAATTACTTTTTTTTATTCTTTTAATTTCTTATGGTACACACTCTACAATATGTTTCATATACATAATAAGATTGACCATGTGCATAGTAAGTGCAGAATACAACTTGTAGCAACTGCATAGTAACAAAGGCATAGTAAATTGACCATGTGCATAGTAAGTGCCGAATACAAGCGGTAGATGATTAAAACAAGTGACTAAAACAAAAATACAACGCTAGTAAGTGTCGAATGCTTAGTTATATTTGACATTTGCATTTGCATCAAGAACGAGGTAGATGATTACTTTTTTGTTTTTCCGAGTACTTATATTTGACATTTGCATCATAGTCATACTTAGATATGAACACAAGGCATATAAAATCTTTAATTACATGAACAAATTTCAAATACGGAGAGTAATACCTGGCTAAATTTAGTTGTTGATAAAATGATTTTGTTAGCTAAGTGGTCCTGTCAAGCAAAGAGCTAACCAAAACACTCCAGTTGGGATGATTAAATTTTCTGCTATATGGCAAGCGAAGAGAGAAATATGCGACCTAAAACAACACAGTAAAACAAACCAATATATCCAGACTCCAGTCAGCAAGGCAGCAAAAACCAGAACAAGGGAAATCCAAGACAAATTTTAACAATTGAAGCCATGGTAGACAAACAACAGAATGATAAGAAACAAGGCAATCAAGATACCCAAAACGATCAATTTTATCTTTTCTGAAACCAAATAAACTCTACATGCATCAACTGAGGGAGTTGTGACATCAACTGAGGGACCCAAAACAGAAATGAAAAGGCAAAAATACAAATGACAAGCAAAAAAAAACATAGTAGTCGATAAACTGACTAAAGAACAACGAGACAAAAACATCAATAGATTTGAAAGGACGAACCAAAACAGTTTTTCATAACGCTAAGAACCAAAAACTCAAACAAAAGGAAACTGAAAAACAAGGAAAGACGCATAGATCTGAAATTTAAAATAGAGATGAAAAGGTAGAGACATACTTAATCTAACGATGAAAACCTAAAAACCAATAGAAAAAAGAAGCAAAAAGCCGTCGTTTCAGTTACCCAAAAAATGTAGACTGAATAGGACTAACCTGTGAGCGAAGGTTCTCAGTTTTATCTACCAGCAACTCAATCTTCAATTTAGGGATTTCAGACGAAGGGAGAAATGAAATTCAGAAGAAGGGAAAATTGATTCAATCGGGTTTAATGGTTGGGGGAAATGGAGGAGAGCAAAACGATGATCTTTTGCCTAAAACAATTCAAGCTTTGCGGCGTTTATCAACTAGCGCCGCTAAAAACATACCTATTGCGGCATTTCACAAAAAAAGCCACTAAAAAAATACCAAACTACATCGTTTTAATTAAAATACAATAACATTTTTGCTGCGTTTTTTACTAGCGCCGCTATATCCCAACATTTTGCGGCGTTTTTGGTAAAACGCCACTAAAAAAATAAATGAACAATTTGCGGCGCTTCCTAACAAACGCCACTATATCATATACTATTGTGGCATTTTAGTAAAAACGCCACTAAAACCCTGATAAGACGGCTGCGTTTTCAGTCTCGGGGAACATATTTGCGGCGTTTTTTTATGAAAACGCCACTATTCTCAATTTTAATTTTTTTTCATTTTTTACTTATTGTTTTTCTTTCAAAATTTTTGTGTTAAGATTATCGTTTTTTGAATTTTATTATTTGAAAATTCCAAAATATTAAACTTTTAAGAAAATTTGAATTTTTTGAAGATTTTTATAATTTTTAAATTAACATATAAAATTTTAGTTTTAATTTTTTCCAATTTTAATTTTATTTCAATTATGGTTTAATTGTATATTTGAAACTTTAATTTTCATTTAATCATACACATTACTTTAAAATATAAATACATCAATATATTTTTATATTGAATAAATATAACTTTTATATATGTATGCAATATATAAATAAAAAATGATGTTAATTATATCAATAATTGTGTTAATATTGTATAAGATCTAAAAATCCAAGATTAATCCTAAATCATAAACATTAAACCCTAAACCCTAAACCTTAAACCTTAAACCTTAAATCCCAAACCCTAAACTCAAAACTCCAAACACAAAGCCCTAAACCATAAAACTCAATTCCTAAACTTTAAATTGCAAATGTTAAACCATAATCCGAGACCAACTTTTTGGGAATTCATGTGGCCAATGTTAGTGTAGTACAAACCATGTATTTTAATAGCTAACACATTAAACATAAATCCCTCATGAGGGATTTCAGTTTCGGGATTTTGGGTCATATAGCTAACACCCTAAACCCTAAATTAACCCTAAAATCTTATACATAAACCATATATAAACCCTAAACTCAAAAACCTAACACATTAACCATTTCCCCCCAAACCCCTAACCTTAAACCTATAAACTCTAAACCCTATAAACCTAAAACCTAAAACCCTAACCCATTAACCATTTCACCCTAAACCCGGCCCCTAACCCTAAACTTTAACCCCTAACCACTAACACTTAAACCTTAATACCGGTAAACACTAAGATATTAAACACTATACAATAAAGCCAAACAAAAAACTTTAAAACACTAAACCCATACACTAAAACAACAAACCCTAAACCATGAAATTAACATACTAAACATTAAACCCTAAATCAATTTTAATAGCTTAATTTATAACTTAAATGAAAACTTCTAAATTGTTTAGTTAGCGCTTGTAACTTTTCATAATTAAATAACTAAAATGAAACTTTCTCATTGCTTATAAGTGAATGTATCAAAATAAAATATATTTCAAAGCAAGAATAAGAAAAAATATGAAAAACTTTTAGCGGCGTTTCTTCAAAAGCGCCGCTAATGCCGAGTCTTTTCTTGGCGTTTCTTCAAAAGCGCCTAATACCTGTGCCTTTTTGGCGTTCTTCAAAAGTTTGCTAATGCCAGTCTTTAGCGTTTTCAAAAAGCCGCTAAAGCCTAGGTATTTAGCGGCGTTTTTTAGAAGCGCCGCTAATGGTCAGATCTTTAGCAGTGTTTCTTCAAAAGCGCCGCTAATGCTCAGGTCTTTAGCGGCGTTTGGGATAAAAATGCCACTATTTCTCCTTTTTTGCGGCGTTTTGGAAATAAATGCCTCTATTGCTCAACTTTTTGCGGCGTTTTATTTAAAACGCCGCTAACAGATAATATTTGCGGCGTTTTTCATTAAAACGCCGCTAAAAGTCTGTTTTGGTGTAGTGTAAGCTATATAACTTCCATGTGTTTTTTTATTTATTATTATATGCCGAAATGAAAGATATTCCTCACTTCGACTGCTTTAGATATATAAACCACATACAAAGTTACGAAGAAACCCCATCATTATTGAGCCAAAATTTGCATGCCCGTGAACTTTAGAATCACAAGAAGCCCCGTGATTACACAATTTCTAGAAAAAAAACCATCGTTTCTCTTTACTTGTCCGAATTCTCTCATTTGTATCCATCTTCTGATCCAACACAATTTTGTAGTTTATACCTTTCTCTCCAACATCCACACATGAATGACATATAAAAATGACATTATTTAACCCATTTTAATCTATCCCAATTGGCCCATATAGATCTTGTATGTTACCAAAAAAATCGGAGCTATGCAACACGACCAGGTGGATAATAAGAGGTAAATGGACCAACCCCACCGTGTTCATTGATATTTGAGCTAAAAATAACTTGTCAAAGCCATTGGGAATATATCATAATTTGACCATATATAATGAATAAAAGAACCAAACATATCTATGTCACATTTCGTAATAATAATAAGTATATAGACCAGTAAGGAATCAAACTAATCTTTAACGACCATGCAAATTAGCAGAGCATTTGATTTTGGATATTTGAAAGAAATCAAAGATCTTTTTGTCTTCTTTACTGCAACTTTCCCATGCTGGGAATGTCTTGATGGACCACAAATAAAAGATAAAACCCTGCTGGCGCAAGATTACCCGATCTTGGCATCCTTACCTCAATGTTATACCTTGATTTCCCCAAAGCTGTTATTTTGTCATTTCCAAGTACAAGCAACCTTTGATTCATAGAGAACAAATGTGTATTGAAAGCTGGTGCCACCATTGTTATCCACACTAATTTTTCTTCTACTTTACCCCTAATCTCCATTTCAAGTGTTAGCGTTTTCCCGTAGCTGATCCCCGATATTGAGTTTGGACCAACGATTGTTGGTCGCAAATTGTTGAATTTAGCCTCCAAATACGGCGTACAGAATGCCTCTAAACTTAGTTCAGTAGGGAATAGAACACTTGTAAAATTGAAATAAGCATGAGGATTGCTTCCACCAACTAAAACTCTGCCATCACGAAGTAATGCTGCTACGGAGTGATACATCCGTGGAATCTTGGTCGGGGTATGTGTTTCGAAACGTGTTTCGATTTTGTTATCCGGTCGATATAAAATCGGACTTAAAATCGAGTTCTGACCAAATTCCCAACCAGTTGACCCAGACCTGGCCCCGTTAATGAGCAAAACGTTACCGTTTGGAAGCAATATCATGTCACCCATAACTCTAGCTAGTGGCATAGTCTTGATGACCCATTTTGGGTTGGGGTCGATTATTAAGATCCTGGCGCAAGTCTTCAAGGCTCCAATGAACTCATCTTGTGTGGCTTGGGAATAAGATCCTTTAGGAGTACCTCCACACACTAAAACTTCAGCTTGAATAGCTGATGCTTTCAAGTTCTTCAATGGAAGCAAGACATCCGAACCAGTGCTTGGATAGCTTCTAGGATCGCCACCTGGAATTGTCGGATACCTCTTGACAACTTTATTTTTCACGTAATCAAGCAAAATGGCTCGATTGTTAGCGAAAACAAATAAGTTTCCATCAATATTAAGGAAAACAAAAGGGTAGAGATTGTTCTCGACTTCTTGATCATTGGTTTCAAACAAGAAAGGCAAATCGAACGTGTTGGCCGCTATGTTTTTAGGAACAAACTCGTAGTTAAATTGCTTTCGACTGCTGAAAATGATTTGTCTTCCATTTGGCAAGATATGGTTGGTCGAATACCATCTTCTGGCTGCCAACCCGTTATTTGATTCTTGCCAATCGCATGAACTGCACGGGCTAAAGACCCTCACTTTACGTTTACCGTCATTGAAACCACTAGTTTGGACTAGATCACCATTGGCCATGACGGCACCGGAAGAGCACCAGACGTCGGTTTGGACCATAAGGGGCCGAAACTTATTCGATAAAACATCGTACTCAATTGAATGCGTCGTGCAATCCTGTTTGAGAGCAGTGCCATTCAAGTCAAAACGGCATTTCCCTTCCGGTAGTGGCAGATTTGATGGCCCAAAATTAGTTGTAACATCCTGAAAATAGGCCTATGCATTTTTGATTTAATTATATGAAATGGCATGTCTTATGTATTATGAATGTATGGTGAACATTTTTGGAAACTTGGAAATGTTAAGTTTAAAAGAGGAAAGTGAACATTTTTAGAAACTTGGAAATGTTAAGTTTAAAAGAGGAAAGCGAACATTTTTCGAAACTTGGAAAGAAGGCTTCGGGATCTGTCCACAAGTCGACCATAAGGAAAGAATCTTCCAAGATCTAAGGTAAGGAAGATATTCGGCCACAGGCCGCTTTTACCATGTTTACATGTTAGAAATTAATCTAACATGTGTCACAGTGATTTTGACAGATACCAAGGGGCTAAATAGAAATTTCAGATTTCAAATCACAAGGTAAAGTATATATATATGCAATCGGCCAAGGCTTATTTTAGCACTAGATCTATTTTCTTACATGATTTAAAAGCCGAAAACTAATCTATGAAGGGATTTAATAACAGCCGATTACAAGGAAGGGAGTTTACAACATTTCAAGATTTGATTAGTAAACAAATCGGCACCAAGGTAAGTTTTAGTGTACTAATCCTACTAGGATTTAGATTTATGGCCGAATGGCTCTTTACTAAGTGTTAAGTGATTGATTAAATGTAGAGATTTAAGATCAAAGGCATTAGATCAAGCTTTTCGGGATTTGGATTGGAAACCTTAAGCGAATCAGGTGTGTACCCCACACTATCTTTTAATAAGAATTATGGCTAAAATTTAATATGAGCATGTTTATAAGAATGTGAATATGGCTAAGTACCATACTATGGTACAAAGTACTCAGGTACTTTTCCTACTCCTATTAGGATTATGTTAAATATCTGTTACGACACACATATGACATTATAAGAATGTGAAATAAGAATTTGGCATGTTAATGCATGATATGTATGATATGGGGCATATGGGTTATATGAAAAGGGAAGTGAATGTGGTGACCTAAGACCACGATATCTAAATGTGGTGACCTAAGACCACGATAATCTGAATATGGTGACCTAAGACCACGATATCTGAATGTAGTGACCTAAGACCACGAATTTTATAAGAGGCGATGAGCACGTCATTGCGAGGGGCGCCTTGATGGTGTGTAGCGGATGGAGGGTTGACTTAGTAGTCCCCACGGTGTGCGAGGATGGTACGGGTGATGTGTAGCGGATGGCATATAGGTTTGGGTTGGGTTGCATCATTATTTCCTATCTCATTATATGAATATGCATGTAATATGTGAGCATATGCCTAAATTGTTAAATTTTAGTGTTGGTTACACATTGAGTCTGTTTGACTCACCCCTTGTGGGATTACTTTTCAGGTGACGATCAGTGATGGGCCGGGTCAGCAGGAGCTTAGTGGAGGCCATGTGAAGTTCAGATTTTTCTTCGTTTTGGGCTTTTATTATTTTGAGTACTTTGAATTTATTTTTGGGAATTATTTGATGTAATAAGGCCATAGTTGAATTATTTTACTTTACTTCTACTTATCTTGCTACAAAATATTATTTAAAAAAAAGACTAAGTGAATTTATCATGAACTAAACCCTAAATGTTTTGTCACCTAAAGTAAAGGATTTTAATAATGAAATAAACTTGTTTTCAACTCAAACCCAACCCAAAACAATCTTTCTTTTAAAACACGCAAGTTTTTCCTAAGTAACAAAAGAATTTGAAACGGTTTACACTGGGGAACATACCAGATCCGGTTAAGGCTCGTGGGCTGGGTTTGGGGTGTTTCAATTTGGTATCAGAGCCCAGTTTTAAACTCTCGGCCTTGGGTTTAAGGCCCAAAACATTTTCAAAGCTAAGCCCAAAAAGAACTTTTATGAATAAAGCAGGATTTTCTGGCATGGCCCACTAAGTCTCGACCCGAAGTCCACCAGGTAAGTACTCCGATCTCCTGTGTGAATTATAGTATGAATTGTAGAAGGGTAGAGATGGAATGAAACGTAGATTAGTGAACTAGGATCTGTTGAACCCTAGGACTAGTTTACCTCAACTACTACATAAGACTTAAATGCCTAATTGAACAAACCTGTGGTTAAGTCGCCGAGTTAGGGTGTGGCAACCATTGTGCGCATGTCTAGGATTGGTTTCGATGGAAGCTTGGTATTTAAGAAGTCCGTGTGACTCACCTCCTCTCCACTCGAATCCTACCTGGTGCGTAGCTTCGGTTCACCCTAACCAAGAGGACTTAGTCACGGGCTAAACCTAATAATTAAAACCCGAAAGGGACTAGCCATATTTTTATGGAAACCCTAGTTTTTTTAAAAATTACTAAATTACCCTTTTGATTTGTAGAGACTATTCTATAAAATTTTTCCGAAATATTCTTTTTAATTTGCAAAATTACTAAAATACCCCTAGTGGTAAAATTACTAAAATGCCCTTGGTTTATGAATTTTCAAAATACCCACAGTTCTTATCAAAATTTCATTACTTTGTTCAAAAACCCTAAATTTACAAAATATCAAAATACCTTAATTTTGGAAAAATTTACGAAATTACCCTTAATTTGCAAAATTACCGAATTACCCCTAACCTGTGCAAATGACCAAAATACCCTAGTAAGGAAAATTACCGAAGTACCCTCAAATTAGAAATTTTTAACAATGCCCTTGTTTTGAAAGTCACCAGGAACCATATTTTGGAAAAAATTACCGAAATGACCCTGGCTTGTAAAATTACAAAAATACCCTTAGTGTATAAATTACCATTTTACCCTTGAAATTTTTCCAACAAGTATTTTAATTTTGTAAAATATCAACAACCTCTATTTTACGACATTTTCAAATACTCTAATTTGAAAATTACCAAAATACCCCTATAGGATAAAATTACGAAAATACCCCTGGGTAGTGGAAAACAACGAACAAACGACAATTACAACATTTCTCTGTAATGGACGCAAGTTCATATGTGTAACTAGGTGAATGATGTGAGACTGTATGTGTATGAATCGAAAGAACTACTCCTTAAAACTATTAAACATAAAACTGTTCGTGTTAAATCAGTGGACCAAAACTAATACATAAAATTCTTTAAACCAGATAAACGCTAGTGGAAGTATGGATTCAAGGGGATGTGGTCATAATGTACGTGGCCGTGGAAGAGGCCGAATGACCATGTCTGAACCCGTTCGATCGGGTCAAGAATCTGAAAATGAAATGCCACCACCACTACCCCCAGCTGCTAGTGTGGAATATCAGGACCAGACGGGGGATGACGCAGTGTCTGGCGATCTTTGCGGGTCTTGAAAAGGGTAGTAGGAGCGGTGGAGGCATGGGAGCTCAAAAGTCGGTACTGAGCGACTCGAGCCAAATTTGAAGTGTTCCGTGGTATATCAGTGTAGCACCCAATCTGCCGAGTATTGGTTGGAGGCGATCGAGCGGATTATGGATGAGCTCGACTTAACTGACGAGAAAAAGCTGAAAGGGTTGGTGTCGCTTCTCCGCGGTGAGTCATATCAATGGTGGCTCACGGTGCGAGATGGTGCTACAGCTGAGGAACTCACATGGGAGTATGCTAAGGCAGCATACTAGAAGAAGTATGTGGGCACTCATTATATTGATGCCCAGAGAAAGGCTTTTCTAGGGCTGGTTCAAGAGAACAAGTCCGTAGCTGAGTACGAGGCTGAATTCCTAAGGCTGAACCGTTATGCACGAGGCATAGTGTCGACTGATCATGAGCGGTGTGTTCGATTTGAAGACGAACTAAGAGATGACCTAAGGTTATTGATAGCCCCGCAACAGGAGCAGGAGTTTGCTGTATTAGTGGAAAAGGCCAAAGTGGCCGAGGGTATCAAGGAGTCCGTAAGGGAGAACTCCGATCGAAATAGGTAGAAGAGAGAATTTGGATCGTCAAGGCCATCCAAGAATGAGCAAAAGAGGCCTAGAGTTGAAGGGCTGCGAGGTCAGAAAGCTGCTACTGGAGGGCAGTACCTTACTTGTGATCAATGTGGGAAGAAACGCTTAGGTGAATGTTGGAAAAAGATGGGAGGATGCTTTAAGTGTGGGTCAAAGGACCATATGATTAAGGACTATCCGATGAGACCAGATGGGAATCAACCAGTAGCTCAGAATGTTAATCAGGCTGGTAGAAGTGGCCAATGACCTCGGTGGGTCGTGGTCCGAACCATGGAGGAAATGGTTAACCATGGTCGTGGAGCACCAAGCGAGAGTCTTGAAGGTTCAAATGTAAGGCGACCAAGGTTGGTTTATGCGATCGGCCGTCATGAGGAGAGTGATGTGCGGATGTGACAACGGGTAAGTTTCTTATTTCCTAATGCCTTTATTGCCTTGTTTATTATAGAGCTAGTTCGTTCTTGTATTGCTAGTGAATGGTATGAAACCTTGGATGTGAACTTTGGAATTGTGCATAGGAAATGTGTTAGTTTTATTAAGATCGAGTCTTGTGACAATAGCGTAGTGTGGTGAGTTAGATTGTACGATTGTTCATTAGTAAGTAATTTCGAGGACGAAATTATTTTAAAGGGTAGAAGCGTAACATCCTAAAATGGGCCTATGCATTTTGATTTAATTATCTGAAATGACATGTCTTATGTATTATAAATGTATGGTGAACATTTTGGAAACTTGGAAATGTTAAGTTTAAAGAGAAAAGTAAACATTTTGGAAACTTGGAAATGTTAAGTTTAAAAGAGGAAAGTGAACATTTTTCGAAACTTGGAAAGAAGGCTTCGGGATCTGTCCATAAGTTGACCATAAGGAAGGAATCTTCCAAGATCTAAGGTAAGAAAGATATTCGGCCACAGGCCGCTTTTACCATGTTTACATGTTAGAAATTAATCTAACATGTGTCACAGTGATTTCGACAGATACCAAGGGGCTAAATAGAAATTTTGAATTTCAAATCACAAGGTAAAGTGTATATATATATGCAATCGGCCAAGGCTTATTTTAGCACTAGATCTATTTTCTTACATGATTTAAAAGCCGAAAACTAATCTATGAAGGGATTTAATACCAGCCGATTACAAGGAAGGGAGTCTACAACATTCCGGGATTTGATTAGTAAACAAATCGGCACCAAGGTAAGTTTTAGTGTACTAATCCTACTAGGATTTGGATTTATGGCCGAATGGCTCTTTACTAAGTGTTAAGTGATTGATTAAATGTAGAGATTTAAGATCAAAGGCATTAGATCAAGCTTTTCGGTATTTGGATTGGAAACCTTAAGCGAATCAGGTGTGTACCCCACACTATCTTTTAATAAGAATTATGGCTAAAATTTAATATGAGCATGTTTATAAGAATGTGAATATGGCTAAAGTACCATACTATGGTACAAAGTACTCAGGTACCTTTCCTACTCCTACTAGGATTATGTTAAATATCTGTTACGACACACATATGACATTATAAGAATGTAAAATAAGAATTTGGCATGTTAATGCATGATATGTATGATATGGGGCATATGGGTTATATGAAAAGGAGAAGTGAATGTGGTGACCTAAGACCACGATATCTGAATGTGGTGACCTAAGACCACGATACCTGAATGTGGTGACCTAAGACCACGATATCTGAATGTGGTGACCTAAGACCACGAATTTTATAAGAGGCGATGAGCACGTCATTGCAATGACGCCTTCGATGGTGTGTAGCGGATGGAGGGTTGACTTAGTAGTCCCCACGGTGTGCAGGATGGTACGGGTGATGTGTAGCGGATGGCATATAGGTTTGGGTTCGGATTGCATCATTATTTCCTATCTGTTATATGAATATGCATGTAATATGTGAGCATATGCCTAAATTGTTAAATTTTAGTGTTGGTTACACATTGAGTCTGTTTGACTCACCCCTTGTGGGATTACTTTTCAGGTGACGATCAGTGATGGGCCGGGTCGGTAGGAGCTTAGTGGAGGCCATGTGAAGTTCAGATTTTTCTTCGATTTGGACTTTTATTATTTTGAGTACTTTGAATTTATTTTTGGGAATTATTTGATGTAATAAGACCATAGTTGAATTATTTTACTTTACTTCTACTTATCCTGCTACAAAATATTATTTAAAAAAAAAAGATTAAGTGAATTTATCATGAACTAAACCCTAAATGTTTTGTCACCTAAAGTAAAGGATTTTAATAATGAAATAAACTTGTTTTCAATTCAAACCCAACCCAAAACAATCTATCTTTTAAAACACACAAGTTTTTCCTAAATAACAAAAGAATTTGAAACGGTTTACACCGGGGAACATACCAGATCCGGTTAAGGCTCGTGGGCCGGGTTTGGGGTGTTTCATCAGTTCTATCAAAGACAACGACACGGTCATTGCTAAGGAGTTGCATGTGCATGGCGGAGATGTCGATGCTTTTTTGCAGGAGTTGCCACCTTCCGCCAGCTGCGGCGGAGGTGAGGATGCGATGACATGGGTGTGAGGTAAAGAGGAGTTGAAACAATAAGACTGACAAAATAAATGTTAATGATGACATGTTTGATTGGGAGATACGTTTCTTTCCTAACGCTGTTTGTTCTGTCCTATTTATAAAATTAATCCCTCTAACATGTTTTACTAATAAATGTAATTTAATAAGATTAATCGCTTAAAGATTATGGTATGTGATTGCAATGCAATTTGTTAGAGATTATCATACGACTTCATTATGAAAATATTCAAATTTACTTATTTCAATTGGATATGGACTTTAATTTGATTAATTGTATGCATTTATATATATATATATATATATATATATATATATTTATTTATTTTCACGTGGAATATTGAATTATTTGTATATGTGATATATAAATGCAAAATGATGTTACTTGATGTTATTATAAGTGATTTATAAAATTTAATCAAATTAAAATATTATGTATACAATTGTACAAAATTAAAATTTATATATCATATTGTACATTAAATTAAAATTCATATCTAATTCAAAAGATAAAAGGAAAATAAGATGAATTAATATTGTTTTTTCAGTTTGTATAGATTAAATAAAATTAATCTTCATTTTTATCTTTTGGTGAACACATCATTAGATAAAGTTAATATTTTTAGTTAATTTTATAGAGGATTTTATTTCACTCATTGATTTCTTTCTTTAAGCAGTCTAAGAAAACTTTCGCTTCCGAGTCTAAATACAAATCACTTAGGCATCATTTACTTTTGAATTAGTGCCCCGATTAATACATAGTCTTTTGTATTCGAACTCAGGCTTTTGCTTGCATAAAAGTGTACGAGTCACACATACATAGTCCATCATTCACTCAAGATTTAAGTACACCACACTATGAACGTCACAAGTGAATAAATCCATAATCGAATTCAAATCTATTCTTCTTGGGTCTAATCAGATGTATTGTTAGTCCAGTCAGTCACATCTATATCTCTATCTTTTGGGAGTCATCAGCTCCGATGCTCAATACAAAACATCTCTTCAATTAGACTTGATAGATGACATATTAGTCTTTCAATCGGTTCGCTCATTTTTTATTAGACCAAGGACATGTTTAGGTTCGTCTACTAATACAAGTTGTCTTTCCTTATTATGATCCGACCACGTAATACCGCTTAGTATTAGTTTAAACGTTAGTCAACCAATGAGCAACATTTTCTTCCATTTTGCTTTGCGTGTAAAAATCATATTAAGACAATCATACAAAGTATATTAATGTAATCAGCGAATTTGTTTTAGTAGCCAATCTGTTCGAAAAAATTACAAGTTTACAAACGAATATACTACACTTAGGGCACCAGATCCAACAATTATGAACAAATTCGACTTTCTCGATTTAGTCTAGTGAGGTCAAGAAATAAATTGGACTAAATTGTCTAATTGGGTAAAATGGTGAGTGAGAGGTAAAATTGGACCAATTAGGAGTTTAAACAATTTAAATCTGTAACCTGAGAGTTAATTATCAACATGGATATCAATCAACCACTCTATTTCATATTATTAATATTTTTTGTGATTTTGGTGTTTATTCAATTTAGTATTTTTAGATATAATTTAGCCCCATTCACCTTGTTTTATGAATTGTTGTAATATACCACTTAGCCATTAGCTAGCCAAACTTCCTAATTGTATGCTTAATCATTGTTCATTTACTATATCTCTTAATCTCCTTTGGGTTCGATTCTTGGAATGCTCTAAGTACTTCATTGTACACTTACAAATATTACAACTGACTTGTTACACTTGCAGTCAAAGTCACTTTTAAATTTTTATATTTTATGCTAATTCTTTGCTTGACATACGTACATTATGGCGCAGTCATAATTTTATATCTTTTATTATAATCTATAATATAATAATAGTTATTATATTAATACTTATAAAATATATTATTCCATTATATAATAGTATATCACATACTATAATAGTAGAGTATTACATAATATATTATTGTTTATTATACTAGTTGAAATATGCTCTAAGTCCCTATACATTTCGTACATCTAAAAGTTAGCCCTCCTATTATATTATATAAAGTTATATCATATCATATCATATATTAATAGTTTATATTTATCCATCGATGATTAAACATTATGATATCATGTAATACTATATCTTTTATTATAATCTATATTGTAATAATAGTTATATATAATATTAGTACGTTATATATTATTGTTTATTATTATGCTTGTTGAAATATTCTCTAAGTTCCTATACTTTTTATACATTTAAAAGTTAACTCTCTTTCCATTTTATATAATGCTATAACATATCATATAATATATTAATAGTTTATATATATGCATTGATGATTAGACATTCTAATATCATGTAATACTATATCTCTTATTAAAATCTATATTATAATAGTTATATATGTATTAATATGTTTAATAATATTTATATAATATATTATTATATTAGCATTTAAGTTTAATTTTATAGATTTTAATAATTATAAATTTTATATATTTATGATACATATATAATTATAGTATTAAAATATCTTATATTAAATTAATGTTTTTAAAAATTATTTCACTTTATAATTTAACATGAAAAGTTATTATCAATCATTTTTCTATTAATAAAAATTTAAAATAAATATGCAAGATTTATGAATACATTTTAAAGAAAAATAAAAAATATCATTTATTTATATTTAAGTGATATCATAAAATTATATTACTATCATGATTGTTCAGTTATAAAGTTGGGCTTTTTTGGGTTTTGAGTTAGATTTATCTCAGGCTCGAGCCAGATTGGTCTTGGGTCTGTTATGCGCTCAAGCTTTCTTGCGCTTGGTTTTGTTGGGCTTAGATTTTCTTAGGCTCGGATCTGTTACTGGTTCAAACTTTCTCAACCTTAAATCGTTACGGGCTCGAATCAGCACGAGTGGACTTTTGGGCTCGAGACTATTTTGCTAGCTGTAAACAAAGTGACAGTTTAAAATTTGATATAATAATTAATTTAGTCCTCAACTTTTTTATATTGTGTCAATTTAGTCATAATTAAAAAAAAGTTAATCTTTAACATTTTAAATAATCTCAAATTGATCCTAATTTTAACAAATAAAAAATATATATAAAAATACATAAATATTTGAAAAAAATATAATAATTTCAAAAAAATCAATTTCAAAACATACTAATATTAAAATCATGAGACTAGCAACCTGCAAATATAAAATAGAGACAGAATCTGTTTCTGAGAAGAATTTGGTAGAATCTCCTCCATTAAGCGGACCATTAATCTACAAGCAGATGTATCTTCCTCACCAGGGGCGAATTTAGGCATGGTTTGGGAACTTTAAAATTTTTAAAATTTTAAATTAGTAAATGTAAAATTATAATTTAGATCCTCAAAAAATAATAAAATTTTGATTTAATCCTTTAAAATTACATTTTTACTATCGTAAAAATTACAATTTAATTTTGACCCTGTAAAAATTGAATGTTGATAATGGAATGTATCGCAAAGAAAAAGAAATAAAATAGAACACACAAAATTTTATGTGAAAACTCTTTCGAGAAAAAATTATAGGAAGAGAAAAAAAATTTATTATGTCGAATTCGAATTATACAAGAGTAGAGAAGATTATGTTTATTTATAAGTTTAAAAATCTTATTCTAATTAAGGTCAAATAAAAGTAATGCAGTAAGATTAAAACACCTTATTTTAATTAACATTAAATAGAAGAATTAAACTTGTATATAAATTTTACCTGTGCAGCCTGTACTATACCACGAGGGCTTGCGACCTCGGTTTCAGCCCTCGACCTTCGCCCTCATAAATTCCCTATTTTACTACTTATATGTTATTTTAACAAAAATTTAAGTCACACAACTTCAAACATACCGCAGAAATTTTTTTCTGGGCTGGTCCCTATTCCTCACCAACCGTCCAAGAGTAATAGTTTTCCCGGTTCCAGTCTGGGCATCCAAGACACACTGCAAAATCCAAAGCAACATCAGTACACAGTCTTATTCATCAAGTCAGTCATATCCATATAAGCATTTCCTGCTTGTTGGGGCTAATTAGAATGACCGCATGATTTAATGGCATTAATTATAATAGAACATTTAAATATAAAAACAAAACACAACAGGCTTCGCAACAACTTCATAGACATGCTTCAGAGAAGCAAATTAATTCCGAGACAATATGTAATTTGAGAATATTTTTTTTAAAAAAATTATTATAGTTTTTAGAATATTTATGTATTTTTCTATTTTTTAAGATTTAAGATAAATTTGAGATAATTTGAAATGTTGAGGATTATTTTTTAAATTATGACTAAATTGATGTAATTTGTAAAAATTGTGGGCTAAATTTATTATTACACTAATTCTTGAACTGCCACCTCAACCTAATGGAAATAGACTAAAAAGAACAAACACTACAGCAAAACAGACTTTTAGCGGCGTTTTTTTAGGCTTTTAGCGGCGTTTTTAAGCGCCACTAATAGAGCTTGCGGCGCTTTGAAAAGCGCCACAAAAAACGCCGCTAAATGTGGCGCCGCAAAATTTAGCGGCGTTTTTGTGATAAAAACGCCGCTAGAAACCATGACTTTTAGCGGCGCTTTTAGAAAAAACGCCACTAAAAATATGACTTTTAGCGGCGCTTTTTTCCAAAACGCCGCTAAAAACATGGCTTTTAGCGGCGCTTTTTTTAAAACGCCGCTAAAAACATGACTTTTAGCGGCGCTTTTTCTAAAACGCCGCTAAAAACAATGACTTTTAGCGCGCTTATTTCAAAACGCCACTACTGAGTTTGACTTTTAGCGGCGCTTTTGCCCTCAAACGCCGCTAACTTGTACATATTTAAAATATTCAATTTATCCAATATCATACGCCTCCTGCACTAAAACCAACCAATGACAACAAATATAATATATAATTTCAACCCAAATAACAAATGTAGCATAAAAAATTGCACCAACTACATTAATTCTAAATGTTATTTTAAAATAAATAAAAATATATGATATCGTACAAAATATCCTTACAAAATGTTAAATGTAACAATGTTAAAATCATCTTACAATAAGAACATAAATGTCTAAGATGGCGGCGTCTGCATTGTTGCAACATCTTCATCATAACTCAAGTCAGAATGAAGTTCTTCATACTTTCTGCATTTTGCTCTGCCTCCCTTGTCATTGCTTTTCGCTTTAAGTAGAAATTTGAGAAATTTGCATTCAATGTCCACTAAAATTTACAACCCGCTTCGTTCTTTCATTGTAACAATACCTAAAATGGTGACCATATAATATTGGTGCTTTCGATGAAATCAAGAATTGGGTTTAGGTTTGAGTGAAAACCGAAGGATGAATACCGAGTAATAAGCCCCAATCTGAACATAATCTTTACCGAGAAAAGTGGCTCCTTCTAATTATCTCCATTAGAATACAACCAATGACCGGATATCGATAGCGCAGATACTCGAACAATTGAGAAGCAATTGAGGGCTCGATACCATCTGGTTACAACATACTCGGTCATGAAGTCGCCTCGAGGTGGTTCTTGCAAGACCAAAGTCACAAATTTTGAGATCACAGTTTGCATTGAGAAGCGGGTTGCTAGGTTTTAGGTCGCGATGCGTAACATTTGCCGAGTGTATGTACTTAAGACCCATAGCAGTTGATATAAGAAATCTTGAAAAACAATATAGTTATAGCCCAACTTCGGATAATACACAATCATATTAAACTACCATTGGTGATTCGTGATATTGAAATATGTTTATTGCAATCGACTACGGCATTATACACAGGCCAAAATAGACTACTGATGACACCAGTAACATCACAAACTAGGACCTTGCTAAAGGGGAAAAAAACTAATAAGAATGGTATATAACCCACGACGGTGATCATCGGTGAGAGCACTGGCTAGACCGTATTATATCGATGCGGATCGGTGTCCATTAGCTCATATGCAATGTAAACATCATTGAACTTTTCCTTCTCTGGCGGGATTATTATGTCCTTGATTTTGATAATCTGCAAAAAATGGTAATGCAACACTTCATATCCCCTTCATAGTATAACATGAAATGAATAAGCAAACCCAAGAAAATGTATTAACAATGAGCAAACGAGTTAAGAATTTAGTAGATTACATTATCATGATCCATGTGACAAAGGAGCTTGATCTCACGGAGTGTTCTTTTAGCATCAATCTGTTGTCGAATGCATTCGCAATCTTTTTATTGCAACCTCTTCCTTTGTCTCGAATTTGTGGCACAGTTGCAATTATCAAAGGATCCAATTTCATTGTGACTCAAAATATTGTTTTGAAACTTTAATCTCGTGGTCTCTCTTTTAAAATTAAGGCTATCGATCAAGTACCAAGCCCGTAAAAATCAAAACCAAAATTATTCTTGAAAAGTATAGTAAAATAGTAACTTCTTCAAACATCAAATTGGAATGAACCCATAGCTCATTTCGAAATTTACGTAAAAGGGCACTAAAGATTTCCATTTTCTACACTTTTAATTTGCTCTTCGCTTAATCACTAAAATCTCAAACAATGAAGAAAAAATCCAAAAATTCAAGCAATTCAATGACTCTGCAGCTTAAACTCTCATCCAACGAAAACCCAAAACGGAAAAAGAAAATTTTTGCACAAAGGTAGAAGAAGGAAAGAGAATCATACCAAACGATGCCGTAAGCGCCACGACCAACAAAGTGAATAGGAGGAACATACTTGGAAGAGACTTGAAGATGTTACCTAAGATGTTGTAACGATATATATCTGCTTTGTCAGAGGTTGGGGTTCCTCCGAGATCAATCGCCGTTCCTTGGTCTCCATCTTCTTTATCACTTCCTTGAAAAGAAAAGCAGTGGTGCAAAAGAAAGGAAAAGAAAGGCGTGTTTTATGGAAGAAGGAAAGAGAAAGCAACAGAGCGGCCAATTGAGGTTTGCTTTTGTTTGTGGATTTTGAAATTTGAATGTGGAACCAAAAGTGAATGGATCATTGACCATACAAAGAATGGAAAGTTTTACTGAAAAGTGACTTCCCAAGATAACATGACGAGTGGTAGGATTTTGTTTGTTTACCAGGAAAATAGTTTACATAAAGCATTTGTTAGAGGTGTCATGACCGGGCGGGTCTGTACTAACAAAAATTTAAACCCGTTTATTAAGTTTTGGCTCAAGAAAATTTGAGTCTAACTTGTCTACTTATATTAATTTTATTTACATTAATTTTAAATATAATATATTAAAAATATTACAATAAATATCTCATAACAAATTAAAAATAAATTTTAAAATAAATGTATATTTAAGTAACACTAAGATAAGTATAACTTAATAAATAAATATTTTAAAATAATAATAAATTTAGTAATAAAATAAGCATTATATAATATTCAAACAATAGCAATAAACTAGTAACAACATAATAGTGGAAATTGTAGCAAAATAGTGAAAAAAAAAAAGAAAATAGCAACAAAACAGTAAAAAAAGTATTAAAAAATAACACTTTTTTTTACATATTTGGGACTGGCCCGGGTTTGTTTAAGAAACTTTATCAACACTAGTTTGTTTACATCCAAACCCTAAGTCGGCCCCTAAACCCCTAAAACCTATAAAACCTTAAACACGTAACCCTAAAATCTAAACCCTAAACTATAAACCTTTATAAACTCTAAACAACTAAAATCCTAAACTATAAACATTAACCCCTAAACCTTATGACCTAAACACTAAACACTAAATGCTAAACCTTTAACACTAAGGAAAAAATTAAACACTAAACTTACCCTAATAAACCCTAAAACCCTAAAATCCTAAACCCTAAACACTAAACCATAAATCATAAAACCTAAATCATAAATCCTAAACCACAAACCCTAAACCCTAAACCCTAAACCATAAATCATAAACCATAAACTCTAAACCCTAGGACAACCTTAAAGCGCAAATCATAAACTATAATCCCTAAACATTAAAGCAAGAACTCCTACACCTTACACCTTAAACTATATATGTTAAACCATAACCCCAAATAATCATGAGAATTAATATTCAATATTTTAAAATTAATACTATCTCTTTTACGATTATATAAGAAATTATTTAATATTTTTTCATTTTAACAAATATTTTCTCTTAGATAATTTAAAACTAGAATCATAATTTTAATGTATTAAAATTAATGTTATCTCTTTACAATTATATAAAAATTATTTAATATATAAATTTAAAACAATAAGTCATATATATCCAAAAAACTTTAAAATTACTTTTAGCGTTTTTTGGGAAGTACCGCTAATGGCCGACTTTTAGCGTTTTTAGGAAAGCGCCGCTAAAGGCCGACTTTTTAGCGGCGTTTATTTAAGCGCCGCTAAAGGCCGATTTTAGCGGCGTTTTGGGAAGCGCCGCTAAAGGACGACTTTAGCGGCGTTTTGGAAGCCGCTAATGGCGACTTTTAGCGGCGTTTTTGAAAGCCGCTAAAGGCCGGACTTTTAGCGGCGTTTTGAGGAAGCGCCGCTAAAGGCCGACTTTTAGCGGCATTTTTGAAGCGCCGCTAATGGCGACTTTTAGCGGCGTTTTTGGGAAAGCGCCGCTAAAGGCCAGACTTTTAGCGGCGTTTTTGGGAAAGCGCCGCTAAAGGCCAGACTTTTAGCGGCGTTTTGGGAAAGCGCCGCTAAAGGCCAGACTTTTAGCGGCGTTTTTGGTAAAGCGCCGCTAAAGGCCGAGCTTTTTAGCGGTTTTTGAGAAGCCGCTAAAGGCCAGACTTTTAGCGGCGTTTTGTAAATAAACGCCACTATTGCTTTTTTGGCGGCGTTTTCATTCAAACGCCGCTAATGTATAAAATTTGCGGCGTTTTTCTTTAAAACGCCACTAAAAACGCCGCTAAAAGTCTGTTTTGGTGTAGTGAAACCTGATTAGTTGGGTGACCCTTTTGAAAGATTTAAAAGTTAGGGGACCAAAAAAGACATTTAAGCATGGTTGGGTGACCTGAAGTGTAGTTCACCCTTTTTTATTTTGTAATTTTTTTATTGGCTTATTATTAACTTAAAATTGTTATAAATATTTTATTATCACGTGGGTGGATGTTCATTATTATCAAGATAAGTTTGATGTACATTATTACTATAATATTCATTAGAAGTTGGGTTTTATATTATTTATACTTCTTATATTTACAAATATAAGCTTTGGAGAAATATTGTAGATATCCGATTGATGAATAAAATTCTTAATACTCTTTTTATTCTCCTATTTCTCTTGTTTTACTCTTTTTGTAACAATCCGATTTTAGACGTTGTCGGAATATGTGATTTCGGAACTCAATTCCGTAAATTGAGTTAGTGAAATTATAAATAGGAGAATTTATGTGCTTAAATTGAAAATATATTAAAGGACAATTGAGTAATTAAATTGAGAAAATCATTAATTATAATATAAGGACTAAATTGTAAAAATGCAATTGTTATTGATTTTAATTTAAATATGCATTAGGGATTTGAATAACAAAAACCTAAGGCACTTAATGGTTATTTAACCATTCATATAATATGAGTAGTGAAAAATGGCGATCGTCCACCCACTTTTGATTAATAAATTAATCATGTTTAATAATTAGAAATTTAAAGATAATCCAGATTAATTAATTAATTATCTAATCCTAAGTATATATATAATAAGCGAGTGGGAGTGAGATGAGAGTTATAATCTTTCTTATTCTTTTGTCGTCCAAGCTTGAAGGAAGAAAGAAAAATTGTTTTTATTTCTTCATTTCGGTTCCACAACTTAACAAGGTATTCAAGCTAGTTCTTTCAAACTTTTATGGATTTTAAGCTTGATTAAGTTTACCCATGCCTTAGATTTCTTAATTTTTAAATGTTTATCAAGTTGCTATATATGAATGGATAATTGATGAAATTAAGCTTGATTTGGATGAGAATTAGAAGTATGAGTTTGGACATGCTAGGACTATGCTGAAAAGTATAGAAAAATATTAGAATTGATTAGACATTCAGTTAAGCTACAAAGTTAATTTATGACATTAGGAACTAAATTGAACCAATTGAAAGTCGTTAATAAATTATTTCATAGATTAAAATTACAAAATCCCTAATGAAAGAATATAAAATTAGATTTTGATTCGATGTTAAATATAGAAAAGTATGAACGACTAAAATGAATAAATACAAACTATGTTTAATTGATGTATTTCATGTAATTGAGTGAAAAATAATACTGTTCTATAATCAAATTATTGTACGTAGCTAAAGAAGATGTTGGGCCATCTCGAGGTAAAGGAAAGACGAGGGCCATAAACGAGTAGTTATCTTGATTTGTGCTTTCATGATTTAAATTTAAAATATCATATATGGATTATTACAATTAGCTTGTTTAAGGTATGAATTTACTTGTCTCATAAATAGGGAAGTAGTTGTGAAAAATGTGATGATATGCAAATGTTGATATGAAATGGTATGAATTAGTTTGAGTATGATATGAGTTGATATGTATTAAACTATCTTATGTTTCTTATACATATATTGAAATAATGGATACCCTATTAATGGCCTTGGGCAGAGTCGGGTATAGTTGGCATGCCATAGGATTAGTGTACAGGATTTTACTTTGGTTTATACCGAGAAGGCGCACAACACATATTATACTTCGGACGTTTTGATGATGTGCTAGCCATATTTATATACTTTGGTTTATATCGATGAGGCGTAGAGCACATATGTAACACCTCTCACCTGTCTCAGTTTTCGGAATCGGATTACGGAATGCTATAGTAATAAGCATAACAAGAACATGTGAATTTAATTTAAAAAATTCAACAAAACATTCATCATATCTCAATCATTCAAATATTATACCATAGCCATCAAAAAAAGCACACATTTCCAACACTCCATATGAAACATAATCTAACTTAAATTCGAACACATACCAAACTCAATAATCAAATTCAAGGCTACTATTTTAAGTCATGACCAAACACATTAATTTACCAACAAGCTCACATATCATGTACAAACTCAAAACACACTTTACTTTTACAAAACACTTGAATACAATTAAACTTCTATTACATGTCACATAACCGAAATGAACATTTAAAAGACTACTGAAAATGGAGGTTGGATAGTGTGATCTTTGAGATGATTCGATTGTCGAGTTTCGCAAAATATTAATGTCACACCTCAAAAACTAGGTTAGAAGAATACATCTAAAATGCTTTTGAATTTGTTTTTGTATGAATAGTAAATAATACTTTGAATGCTATGAATCTCTAAAATATAAAATTCTAATATGCGTCTGTTTGAATAATAAGTGTGTGATTAGCCTCGGTTAAATAATAGTTTTGTGCTCTCTGGTGTTTTGGATGGTTTCCGTGTATCTAAGTCATTTTATTAGAGTTTACTAAGGGTGACATGAATTAAAATATTAATAATGAGACTTGACTATGGGTATTAATTGTTATATATAAACTAAAGTGGAAGGTGCTAAGAACTATAAGTTAAATAAGTTAATGAAAAATTGAGTAAATGAGTAAGATAATAAAGAATATGTATGGTTCATTGTCTAAATTAAGCAAGAAATTAGCTATAAGCTTAATGATTAAATGTTAGAGAGTCCTCCTTAGAGACCCAAGTTCGAGCTCTATTCATTCCACTTTCTTTTGCTTTTAATTTTAGCAACCTAGGATAAAAGCCACACCAAAATATATATAGTTAGGAGTAATGATGAAGCAAAAAATAGGCTTTAGGTCTAATGGTTAAAGCGCTAGTATCCCCCTAGTGACTCGAGTTCGAACCACTCCTTCCCCTTTTTATTTTGTAATTTCGCCAAATACGCCCCAAAACATATGTATATGATCAAGCATAAAAAAAAAAAAGAAAGAAATGAGCAAAGGCTCAATGGTTAAGAATTGTACTCCTAAAGACCTAGGTTCAAGCCTCCTCCTCCCTCCCCTTCATTTTGAATTCAAATTCAAAAAATATTGGAAAAATTGCAAGTGATGCCCCTAGGGTTTACAAACCCTAAAAAGTTAACCAATTCTTTCCTAATTAGAATTCATATCTTGCCATTCCTCAAAATCCCAATAGAATTAGAATTCCACCATCTCTTTCTGTTTTTTTCCTAATTAGATTTTCATATTGCCCCTTTTCAAATCCCAATAGAATTTGGTCTCCATCTTTCTATTTAATCTCTTTTTATTTTCTTTCCCTTTTCTTTGCATTATATTTTCATCCTAATTATTGATAATTATTTTGCTTTCCTAAATCAAATCATCCTCTATTCGATCGTTCCTTCTATCGATTTTGTAATTCTGTCAATAGCATCCTTATTCTTGCCAATAATCGATAAGTACATCTCGTTTCTGATGTTTAGATCCTAAATTTTTGTAATATTACTATTAGGTGCTAATCTTACGTTCGATTAATCAATCTTTTACGGTTCTTGCCAAAACTTTCGACAATCTTGTCAAATCTTGAAATCAACAATTAATTCATGTGTAAATATCGTTTAGAAGGCCTAATTTAGGTGAAACAAATCAGAATTGAGTGAGAAGAACGTTGATCGAACTTCCAGAGAAATGTGTCTATTCTTTTCCAAGTGAATCGGTGACGATCATGTTTAGGTGTAACACCCCCAAACTCGGCCCATGAGCCTTAACCGGATCTGGTATGTCACTGCGGAAAACATTTACGAAGAATTTGTCTTAAAGGTGAAAACGTGAAAATTTGTGAACTTTAATAAAACATTGTGTATTTAAAAGCCCATTAAAAATTAGTTGTTATAAATTCCCAGTTTAAAACTTTTACATAAGTTATTATAATATAAATCGATCCAAAAAAATATTTTTCCTTTATTAGTTCAATTAATAAAATAAACTTCAAACCGTAAATAAAGTTTCCCAAATACCATAAGTGGCCCTTATTACATCAAATAAATTCCCAAAATACTGATAATATAAAATGTATAAAAATAAGAAAATCAACTTCTGCATAGGCCACCTTGTATCCACTCCAACCCGGTCCAAGCTTTATGCATCACCTGTAAGGTTTAAGAAATATTAGGTGAGTCAAACAGACTCAGTGCATAGTTATTTCACATGTCTCCATACATATGGGCTTGGCCCATATCCACACAGTCCACATAATCAGTCATGGAAAATGCATCCCAACCCAACCTAAGTCCATCCGTTACACCTACCTTAGCAGACTTGCTGCTCAAGGCCGTGGCTAATCCACCGATCAACTAAGTGATCCCACATATCTTACCTCGGTAGACCTGCTGCTCAAGGCCGTGGCTAGGCCACCGATCACCTAAGTGATCCCACATATCAATCAGTCCATGGTGATGCACACAGCTATCAACCGTCGAGATGGGCACCTAGCCAACACCTCCCATGATGAAGCACATAGCTACCATCAAGCGCTAATGTAGCACAAGGCTAACATTAGACCACGTACATAATGTACACCCTTTCCTTCAATATTCATGTTCCAATCCCCATGTGCATATATTTATCATGACAAGGTAACATTGTAAAGAGTACACATCACATGCTTTACCACAATTCATACACATAACACAGGTAGTTTAATATCATAAAATACTGACCTGTTTAACCGGTTACCCACCATGGTATCCACCATCTTAGCCATTATTTTTGGCTACCATTCATATCATAACATATACATATATAGCAACATGCACAAATAACATAAGAAAAAGTGCGATAACTACGCACCTTACTATTTAGTGAAAACCCGATCTATTCGAATCTAACACAATATAGGATCCCGAAACTCTTTATTCCTGTCGATTTGCCCCTTAAAACCATAATCACAATCGGTCAAGACTCAACCCATAAAATGGCCTTTGGCCAAATGTTGACAACCACTTACCGCTTATCTCGAATCCTCAAGAATCCCGATCTCATCGCTTCTAGATCTTGCTTCCTATATTCGCCAACATTTAATATTTAAACAAAAGCCTATTCGACTATACTACTAAACTCAAGGATTAACACACTTAAATCCTTACCTTGCTTGTCGAATTGACTATCAGCAAATCCCGAAACTTTGTGTTATTCCTTCCTTCAATCGGCTAGGCACTTGTGATCTAAATCCCGGAATCCTTATATATTATTGTCAACTGGCCCTTGTGATTCGTAAATCTCAAATTGGATCCTTACTTCTTTAGTGATGGCGAAATTCCTATATACTCAGGTTAGATCTAATCTAACATTAAATCATAATAATATAGCTTATGGCCGAATGGTATTCATAGCTTACCTTAGATCTTAGAAGTCCCGAAAGTTTCTTCTTTGTAGTCGACAGCACCTAATTCCCGAAACTTCCTTCAAGTAGTCGGCCATAGACATTAATAGAGTTAGAATCCTAATTTCGGCCTAAGAAAAAGAAATAAGATGATGACTTATAGATCCTTACCCTTTATACACAAGTTAACAACCTCCCTTGCTTGAAGCCTTAAAGAAATCGGCTAGGAAGACTGAATAGTTGTCACAGATTTCGGCTTTTGGACTTATTGGAGTAATTGGCTAGGGGCTATGGGTATATTCGACTTTCAAAGAAATAGAGAGAGATTTGAGGTTGAGAGGAAAAAAAAAAAGAAGAATAGGGGAGGAAGAGAAGAATTTCGGCGATAAGAAAATAAATGGAAAATGAATTGCCAAAAAATGAGCACACCTATTTATACTACCCAATTTCGGCAATTAATCCCCAATTAATATTTTAAAAATAATCCATCTTTTATCCTATCTCAATCTCCTATATTATCTGTTAATCACACATTCAAAATATATAAAATAAATCTATAATTATCTTCTATTTATCAACTTAAAATAAATCCACCTTTATCATCTTAATAATAATACTAAAATAATCCCTTAACTGCTTCCTATCAAATCCCTTAATCATCTTCTCATCTATCACCTTAATAAAATAATTAATTATCCATCACATTTATCTCTCATCTTCCCATAAATAAAATAAACAAACTAAATCCACATATATCCTACTCTTAGCTGAATTTTAAAAGGATAAATATGCTTAACCCTCATCCAATTAGAAGTCTAATTCCCGTCAAACTTTTCCCCCATTCTTGACGTTAAAAGCCAAAAAAAAATAAAACCCCACTCCTTGCTGCCCATGTGAATCGAACATGAGACCTGCTGGTGTCACCACACACTGCCAGCCACTTTGCTGCTAGCTCCTTTGCATCATAAACCGCCCATAGTTTCTTTTAAAACCTCCTTAGCCAAGCTCCTTATTGACGCAAAAATAAATGCTCCTTCCCGCTTCCTTCAGAACTCGAACCAAGCGCCACATACCAGGCCCTAAATGGCGCCTTGCAGCAACTTTACCAAGGCTATTCTTATATCCCAAACTCCACATAAATTTCCTTAAGCCTTCCTTACCAAGCTTCCCCTCTTTAGACTTAAAATCTAAAAATTTCCTAAGGCATTTTTCCATATCCTTGGGTTCTCAAAACCCCTAAAACACACTTAACTACATACTAAGCCTTCTCTTACATGGATTATGCACTAATCGCATAACCCCTAAATCCAGGGTATTACAGTTCTACCCTCCTTAAAAATAATTTCGTCCTCGAAATTACTTAGCTAACTGCACTCCTACTCACCACACTATGCTTATGTTGTGCACTCTAATCTTATAAAACTATCATACTTCCTATGCACAATCTCTAAGTTCACATGCAAGGCTTCGAACACTTTCACTAGCGATACAAGAAAACTCTACAACAATCAAAGCAATTAAGGGTATTCCGAAAATAAGGAACGTACTCGTTGTCACATCTGGCACATCTTCCTCCTCGCGACAGCCAACTGCAGAAACCAACCTTGGTTGTCTCGCGTCTGCACCTTCAGCATCTCTGTTCGGTGTTCCATGACCTCTGCCAGAACCATTTCCTCCATGGTTCAGACCACGACCCCTTGTCACTTGCTGACCATTCCTGCCCGACTGCACTCCTCCTTGACCTTCTGTCCGAGCCCTATTCGGATCTTGAGGACAGTCTTTAATCAAATGAGTCTTAGACTTACATCTAAAACACTCCCAATTCTGATTCCAGCACTCGCCAACATGATACCTCCCAAATTGATCACATGGACGGTCCGAATTTCCAATAGCTGGCTTAGCGCCACGAACAGAATTCTCGACCCTCGGTCTTTTCTAAAAGTTCTCAGACGATTCTGATGGTCCAAAACTCCTCTTATCTCTGTTCTATCTTAAAGAGTCCTTAATCCCCTCAGCTACTTTAGTCTTCTCCACTAACACGGCGAACTCTCGCTCCTGTTGTGGAGCTATCAATAACCTCAGGTCGTCCCTTAATTCGTCCTCGAATCGGACACACCGCTCATGCTCCGTAGCCACTACTCCTCGAGCATATTGGCTTAACCTCAAGAATTCAGCTTCGTACTCTGCTACGGACTTGTTCCCTTGAACCAGCCCCAAAAAGGCCTTCTTCTATTCATCAACATATCTGGTTCCCACATATTTCTTCTGATACGCCGCCTTCACATACTCCCAGTTTAGATCCTCAGCTGTGGCCCAATCCCGAACTGTGAGCCACTACTGATACGCTTCATCTCGTAGCAGCGCCACCATTCCTTTCACTTTCTCCTCAGGGGTCAGATCCAACTCATCCATAATTCGTTCCGTTGCCTCCAACCAATACTCAGCAGTACTGGGTGCCACACCAGATACTCCACGAAACACTTCAGCTCCATTGGCTCGGAGTTGCTCAGATACAGACTTCCTAGCTCTCATATTTCCACCTGCTCCAGCAACCGTCTCAAGAACCCTCAGTACCGCCTATGATACTGCATCATCCCCCGTCTGGTCTTACTACTCAACACCAAAAGCTGGTGGTAGTGGCGGTGGTACCCCATTCTCAGATCCTTGACCTGACCTAACGGGTTCCGACACGGCCATTCTACCTCTACCGCATCCACGACGACCTCGTCCTCTAGAACTCATGTCTAACGTCACGATTTAATCTGATTAAAAAGTTTTATGCATTAGAAATTTTGTTTAACTGTTTATCCACGAGCAAATTTTATGATAAGAAGTTTCCAGAAGTAGTTCTTTCGATCAATCAAAGTTTTAGTTTAAGTTCACTATTCTAATTCAGAGACTCACATTCTCATTCACATTCATCCACAACATTCACTTCACTACTTTGGGCATTTCGATCTTTCCTACCCTAGGGTAATTTCGTCATTTTTCCTATAGGGTATTTCGATAATAAATCGGGTCAATTTGAAAATCACAAAAGTCATTTCGTAAATTTTTCCAAACTCATGGGTATTTTGAAAGAAAGATTTTCCAAATCAAGGTATTGCAGAAATTTCAGAAATTAGGGTTATTTTGGTAATTTCGTAAGCCAGAGGTAATTTGGTAAATTTCTAAATCAGGGTATTTTGGTAATTTTCAAATTAGAGCATTTGAAAATGTCGTAAAATAGAGGTTGTTGATATTTTACAAAATTAAAATTCTTCTTTGGAAAAATTTCAAGGTACATTGGTAATTTATACACTAGGGTATTTTTTGTCATTTCACAAGCGTGGTAATTTGGTAATTTTTGCAAAATATGGTTCTGGTGACTTTCAAAACAAGGGTATTTTAAAGATTTCTAATTTGAGGGTACTTGTAATTTCCTTATCGAGGTATTTTGGTCATTTTAAAAGTCGGGGTAATTTCGTAATTTTTTTTGGGTGTCTTTGATATTTTGTGAAGTTTTGGATATTTTGCAAAACCAAAATTGTTATTGAAATCGGGGTAGTATGGCAATTTTGGAAACCAAGGGCATTTTAGTAATTTTACCACTGTGGTATTTTAGTAAATTTGTAAATCAGAAATATTTCGAAAAATTTATAAAAGTAGTCTTTATAGATCAAAAGGGTAATTTTAAGAGTTTTAAAACTAGGGTTTTTATAAAAATTACGGCTAGTTCCCTTTCGGGTTTTAATTATTGGGTTTAGCCCGTGAATAAGTCCTCTTGGTTAGGGTGAACCGTTACTGCGCACCAGGTAGGATTCGAATAAAGAGGAGGTGAGTCACTCGGACTGCTTAAATACCAAGCTCTTACCGAATCCACTCCTAGACATGCGTACAATGGTTGCCACACCGTAACTCGGCGACTTACTTCACAGGTTTGTTCGGTCGTTTTTAAGTCTTATGCATGTGTTTGCGTGCATAGCCCTAGGGTTCAATAGATCCTAGTTCACTAATCTACGTTCCCACAAAAGCCCATTCAGATCACATATTCAAATCACTTCAATAGTCAGAGGTACTTACCTGGTGGACTTCGGGTCGGAGATACAGGTGCCATGCCAGAATAACCTTGAAAAATTTCACGAAAATCCATATTTTTGGAAAGCCCATTTTAGAAAAATGTTTTTGGGCCCAAATCCCTCAAATCTGAGTTTTGAACCGGGCTCTAATATCAAACTGTAACACCCCCAAACCCGGCCCACGAGCCTTGACCGGATCTGGTATGTCACTGCGAAAAACATTTGCGAAGAATTTGTCTTAATGGTGAAAACGTGAAAATTTGTGAACTTTAATAAAACATTGTGTATTTAAAACCCATTAAAATTTAGTTGTTATAAATTCCCGTTTAAAACTTTTACATAAGTTATTATAATATAAATCGATCCAAAAAATATTTTTCCTTTATTAGTTCAATTAATAAAATAAACTTCAAACCGTAAATAAAGTTTCCCAAATACCATAAGTGGCCCTTATTACATCAAATAAATTCCCAAAATCTCGATAATATAAAATGTATAAAATAAGAAAATCAACTTCAGATAGGCCACCTTGTATCCACTCCAACCCGGTCCAAGCTTTATGCATCACCTGTAAGGTTTGAGAAATATTGGGTGAGTCAAACAGACTCAGTGCATAGTTATTTCACATGTCTCCATACATATGGGCTTGGCCCATATCCACATAGTCCACATAATCAGTCATGCAAAAATGCATCCCAACCCAACCTAAGTCCATCCGTTACACCTACCTTAGCAGACCTTCTGCTCAAGGCCGTGGTTAATCCACCGATCAACTAAGTGATCCCACATATCTTACCTCGATAGACCTGCTGCTCAAAGCCGTGGCTAGGCCACCGATCACCTAAGTGATCCCACATATCAATCAGTCCACGGTGATGCACACAGTTGTCAACCGCCGAGATGGGCACCTAGCCAACACCTCCCATGATGAAGCACATAGCTACCATCAAGCGCTAATGTAGCACAAGGCTAACATTAGACCACGTACATAATGTACACCCTTTCCTTCAATATTCATGTTCCAATCCCCATGTGCATATATTTATCATGACAAGGTAACATTGTAAAGAGTACACATCACATGCTTTACCACAATTCATACACATAACATGTAGTTTAATATCATAAAATCTTGACTGCTTAACAGGTTACCCACCATGGTATCCACCATCTTAGCCATTATTTTTGGCTACCATTCACATCATAACATATACATATATAGCAATATGCACAAATAACGGAAGAACAAAGGCGATAACTCGCACCTTACTATTTAGTGAAAACCCGATCTATTCGAATCTAACACAACTGGGATCCCAAACTCTTTATTCCCGCCGATTTGCCCTAAAACCATAATCACAATCCACAAGACTCAACCCATAAAATGGCCTTTGGCCCAATGTTGACAACCACTTACCTTACACGAATCCTCAAGAATCCCGATCTCGCTTCTAGATCTTGCTTCCTATATTCGACCAACATTTAATATTTAAACAAAAGCCTATTCGACTATACTACTAAATCCCGAAGGATTAACACACTTAAATCCTTACCTTGCTTGTCGAATTGACTATCAGCAAATCCCGAAACTTTGTGTTATTCCTTCCTTCAATCGGCTAGGCACTTGTGATCTAAATTCTGGGATCCTTATATATTATTGTCGACTGGCCCTTGTGATTCGTAAATCTCGAATTGGATCCTTACTTCTTTAGTGATGGCGAAATTCCTATATACTCAGGTTAGATCTAATCTAACATTAAATCATAATAATATAGCTTATGGCCGAATGGTATTCATAGCTTACCTTAGATCTTAAAAGTCCCGAAAGTTTCTTCTTTGTAGTCGACAGTACCTAATTCCCGAAACTTCCTTCAAGTAGTTGGCAATAGACATTAATAGAGTTAGAATCCTAATTTCGGCCTAAGAAAAAGAAATAAGATGATGACTTATAGATCCTTACCCCTTTATACACAAATCGACAACCTCCCTTGCTTGAAGCCCTAAAGAAATCGGCTAGGAAGACTGAATAGTTGTCACAGATTTCAGCTTTTGGACTTATTGGAGTAATCGGCTAGGGGCTATGGGTATATTCGGCTTTCAAAGAAATAGAGAGAGATTTGAGGTTGAGAGGAAAAAAAATAAGAAGAATAGGGGAGGAAGAGAAGAATTTCGGCGATAAGAAAATAAATGGAAAAAAAAATTGCCCAAAGATGAGCACACCTATTTATATTACCCAATTTCGCAATTAATCCCCAATTAATATTTTAAAAATAATCCATCCTTTATCCTATCTCAATCTCCTATATTATCGTTAGTCACACATTCAAAATATATAAAATAAATCTATAATTATCTTCTATTTATCAACTTAAAATAAATCCACCTTTATCATCTTAATAAAATAATACTAAAATAATCCCTTAACTGCTTCCTATCAAATCCCTTAATCATCTTCTCATCTATCACCTTAATAAAATAATTAATTATCCATCACATTTATCTCTCATCTTCCCATAAATAAAATAAATAAACTAAATCCACATATATCCTACTCTTAGCGAATTTTAAAAGGATAAATATGCTTAACCCTCATCCAATTAGAAGTCCAATTGTCAGTCAACTTTTCCCCCATTCTTGACGTTAAAAGCCAAAAAAAATAAAACCCCACTCCTTGCTGCCCATGTGAATCGAACATGAGACCTGCTGGTGTCACCACACACTACCAGCCACTTTGCTGCTAGCTCATTTGCATCATAAACCCCCCATAATTTCTTTTAAAACCTCCTTAGCCAAGCTCCTTATTGACGCAAAAATAAATGCTCCTTCCTGCTTCCTTCGCAACTCGAACCAAGGCGTCACATACCAGGCCCTAAGTGGCGCCTTGCAGCCACTTTACCAAGGCTATTCTTATATCCCAAACTCCACATAAATTTCCTTAAGCCTTCCTTACCAAGCTTCCCCTCTTTAGACTTAAATTCTAAAAATTTCCTAAGGCATTTTTCCATATCCTTGGGTTCTCAAAACCCCTAAAACACACTCAACTACATACTAAGCCTTCTCTTACATGGATTATGCACTAACCGCATAACCCTTAAATCCAGGGCATTACATTAGGATTAAGGCCACATAGTCTTCCACACGAGCGTATAGTTCCTTAGATTCATAGAAATCTATTCACCAAAGTCAGGGATTTGCCCTTACTCTCCCCCTCTCTCCACCAGGAATTCAAGTAGAGTTGTTCTCACTTCTCTCGAGGGGCTGGTCAGAAAAAGGCGCGGACGCCATTAAAGCGGTCATCACACTAGGTGAATTAAAACACTTATTTTCCTTTGTACCTTTTCTTCAATAAAATTTACTATATTCAGTAATTGTATTTTTCAATCAAGGGAGTTTTCTTTTTTCTATATTCATTTACTCACATTTCCTTATTTATAGTTTCCTTGTATCCTTGGAACATGCTTTTACTGGAATTTCTATTACCACATTTTCTCAATTATACTTTCTACATATATAGATCTTATATTTAGCTATGGTACTTACCTTTTAATTCACTAACCTAGGTGCATGCATCCATATATCACATATATTCTCTTAACCATACTGAGGACTTGAGGGACTTAGCTAGTTCAATCGTATTGCACATACGGGTACTTCTTTCCAATCTTTTAGGTCAAAGGACCAACTAAACCTATGTTTTGATACCCCTATATTTGTAATACCCCATGCTCAAACTGTTTGCCAGATTCAGGTATGGAGCGTCACAAACGAACTTATTCTTAATTTAGCTAACTTAGCTACTATAAATCAGTCTAAAAATAAAACTATCTAATACTGAAGTTAAAAATATCGGTTATTACATTTAAAACCTTTAGCCACTAAATGCTTAGTTTCTTACAGTTTCAATTTTTAACTATAATAATCATTTACAAAGAAATTCTTTAATTTTAGCTAAGGACTATTTGTCCTAAAAATCTAGATTCTATGGACATCGTCTAGTTACACCATGCTTTATCTTGAGGCAAAACCTCCAATGGTACTTCCTTCCATTGTGCATGACTTTAACTATATGCGATCCCTGATCTCGCTCCATCAAGGCTTGGTCCCTCATCGAAGTACTCCATCAACCACGCAAATCCTACGAACATGACACAAATTCTTGTAAGTTCAAACAAACCCAGTGAGTTCCTTCACTGTACCATATCTATACCCTATTGCATGAGGGTAAACGATGTAAAATAAAATTAGCATAAATACTCTTTGCTCGCTGAAGGCGAGTGTTCTTTGTTAGGGTTGCAAACTCCACCCGATCCTCCGAGCTACTCCACTTACCATAAGACCTTCCTCTGGTTGGACTCACTTTGTAACCGTAGTCTAGGTACCTCGCCATACCTACGGGTCTTATCCCTTTTCACCTTTCCCATCATTTCATATACACCGCATACATGGTATTCACTGACCTCTAACTTATTTGGCCATCATGTACCTCTATACTAGATCTCTTACCTTCTTGCTCAAGGTTTCTTAGGTTATACCTTTCTTAGCAGACTTTCATGGTTAAACCGATCCTTAGTGGACTCTCTCTCTATCCATTTCTTAGTCCCGAATGACTCATTGACATTTCTGTTTTGTGTTAACTTACGGTGAACCCATTCTTGTTCCATCCCATTGGCAGTAGGGGTGCGATTACTTCCAGTAATTTACTAGCAACATCGACCTTTTCTAGGGACTCACCCGTCCATACATTGAAGTTCGATCTAACCTATTGAACTAGCAGGTTATCATTCCTATGACTATACGACCTTGCCATCTCACTTGCTCGTTTCCCCTTATGAGGGCATTCACTTCTTTCATATCACTTCTTTGCACCCCTTTTAGTGGCTTTTGATTGCGGATCCTATTTTGTGATCCTCAAATATTTCCTTTATTCATTTCCATGAACAGGTCAGGTCTCGCCTGTCTTACCATCTCAACATCGTCATGTAAAAACATTATGAATCTTTTCAAACTCTAATGGTAAAGACAAGTGCTATGCTACTGACCCTATTCACTCAAGAATATCGTACGGACCAATAAACCTTGGGCTAAGTTTCCCTTTTCAGCCAAAATGAAGAACTTTC
This sequence comes from Gossypium rotundifolium, assembly GCA_025506655.1. Classification (NCBI taxonomy): domain Eukaryota; kingdom Viridiplantae; phylum Streptophyta; class Magnoliopsida; order Malvales; family Malvaceae; genus Gossypium; species Gossypium rotundifolium. The sequence goes on along the minus strand of CP106724.1, from coordinate 93,432,950 downwards.
TTCCAGGATGATAATCTCAAGAATATTTTATCACTGACTTGAAATTCGATGTATTTTCTTTTTAGATCAACATAAGATTTCTGAGGGTTTGAAGCAGCCTTTAAACAGTCCCAAATAACCCTGACTTTATATTCTATCTCGCGGATCAAGTCTGTACTAGAAATCTTTCTGTCGTTCAACTCATTTCAATACAACAAAGTTCTGCACTTTTAACCATATAAAGCTTCGTACAACGCCATTTTAATGGTCGACTGGTAACTATTGTTATAAGCAAATTAAACTAATGGTATAAACTTTCCCAAGCTACGTTGAAATTCTAAAATACAACATCGGAGCATATCTTCGAGTACATGAATCACTCACTTTTAGTGACCATTGGTTTGTGAGTGAAAAGTTGTATCGAAATTCAACTTAGTACCTAAAGCTTCATGTAACTTACCCCAAAACCTAGAGTTAAATCTCGGATCTTGATCAGAAATGATTAACAATGGAACACCGTACAACCTAACAATCTAAAAAACATACAATTCTGTCAACTTCTCAAGTAAGTAATCTGTACGTACCTAGATGAAATGTGTAGACTTGTTTAATCGATCAACTATAACCCATATTGTATATTTCTTTCTTGGCGATAACGGTAACCCTTATACAAAATCCATAGTGACTTGCTCCTATTTCCAATCGGGAATCATAATAGGCTGTAACAACTCAGATGGAACTTGATGCTTGGCTTTTACCCGTTGACACACAAGGCAGTTTGATACAAACTCAGAGATATCTCATTTCATTCCCGACCACCAATACATCTATTTCAAATCACAATACATTTTAGTATTGCCTGGATGCAACGAATAAACACTATTATGAACTTCATTCTAAATGTTCTATTTCAGTTGTGAATCATTAGGTACACACAACCTATTTTGGAATCTATTTGACCATTTTTAACCATATTTCATTTAGCCAACAAATTCAAAACATCAATTTGCAACCCCAAATTTTCTGTAAAAATAAAGGTTTAGCTTTTAGCTCGGCTAAAATAGATTTGTCATGCTCCAATTTAAGCTGAGCATTCATCGATCGCAAAGCATAAAGAGATTTTCGACTTAAAGCATCGGCAACGACATTCGCTTTACTGGGATGATAGTCTATTATAAAATTGTAGTCTTTTAACAATTCAAGCCACATCTGTTGTCACAAATTCAACTCTTCTACGTCATTAAATATTTCAAAATTTATGGTCAATATAAACGTGATATTTCTCACTATACAGATAATGCCGCCAAATCTTTAATGCAAAGACAACTACAGCCAACTCAAGGTCATGTGTTGAGTAATTTTTTTCAAGCCATCGGGAAGCCTATGCAATAACTTTTCCTTCCTGCATCAAAACAAATCCCAAACCACTCAAAGAAGCATAATTGCAAAAATTCTTTCACGGATTCAGAATGGGTTAACATTGGTGCCTTTGTCAACATATTTTTCAATTGATCAAAACTTTCCTGGCATTTATCGAACAATACAAAACTAATAGATTTTTATAACAGTTTCATTATCGGTAAAGCTATTATCAAAAGTTATTAACAAAACATCGATAATATTGGGCCAAACCTAGAAAACTGCAAATTCGAGCAAAAGGTATTATCTCAATAGACACATATAACTCAATAGTGATTAACTTTGTAAGTTTTACGATTTAGTATTTTTTCTTTAATTAACTATCCAAATATTAAAATTAATGAACCAAAGTTTAATACGACACTCCAACAACTTAATAAATAATAAATAATATTTACTGATCTCACTAGTCAAAATTGTAGTCCCGAAATCACTATTTTTGATATCATTGAAAATGGGTCGTTATAATATCTGTGGATGCCATGAAGTCTTTCTTCCATGATCTTATAACGCTTCGCCATCCTGGTGTATTACCATATGAGGTCATGGCAACTTTCATCCATTGTCTTACTCATTATACCTGGCTACTATAACATCTTTCACCTATGGTCTTACACCGATTGCCTTATATTTTGCTGCCACAACGTCTTTCATCCATGGTCTTACAACATATACCTTTACTGTGTACCATGCTGCCATGATGTTTTTCATCCATGGTCTTACACTATGTATCTCATACCAGACTGCCATAGCATCATTCATCTATAGTCTTACTCCATATATTGTCGTCACGGTGTCACCCTAAAGGATCAGTCGATACCGTCATTGCAGTAAATCCCTTTCCATAATTTCATTTCCCAAATCTTCCTCCCATTACATCCTTTACACCACCTAACTTTGATGCTTAAACACCGCAATGTTCCCTCCACAGGGCCCAGAGCTTTGCTTGAGGTGAAAACTAATGGGTTCTCTCACCATTTCCCTTCATAACTTTGTCTAATCGTTTGAGGTTTCCCATAGTCATGCAATGCATGCTCAAATCATCATATTTCATGCTTATGCAAGCTTGGCATACATAACAACGTAGACCATAATAACAGTTTTGGAGTTTGGAACTCACAATAATCCTTATTGTTCCACTAGATTATTTCTTCTCTCAAACACCAGAGCTTCCATTCTCGAGAAAATAGTCTTGATGAGTTGGGCCCTAGGGAAGATTGAAAATTTGAGGGAAGGAACTTCCCAAGTTCTTGAGGTAAGAACCTACTATTCAATTACCGGTAATCAATAGAAAGCCTCATAGACTTATCATTTTTCTTTACAAACAAGATTGGAGCTCTCTAAGGTGAAACACTTGGTCTTATGAACCCACGATCCAAAAGTTTCTGAAGCTAAGCCTTAAGCTCCTTAAGTGCCATGTGGTAGGGAGCAATGGATACCAGAGCAGTCCCAAACAACAGATCTATCCCAAAACTCGACTTCACGCTCTAGAGGTAATCTAAATAATTCTTTCAGAAAGACATTGGGAAACTTCCTCACAATATGTATACCTTCCAGAGTCGATCCACTAACTCTCGTGTCTAGAACATAGGCCAAGTAAGCCTCACATCCCTTACGAACCAAATTTTCAACTACTAAAGCGGATATCACATTGAATAGTAATCTCTACGCTTACCAACCATCACAATCTCCTTATCAACTGAAGTCTTCAAAGTGACCCTATTTGAAGCACAGTCCAAACTGACTTGGTGTTCCAGCAACCAGTCCATACCCAAAATTAGATCAAGTTCCCCGAAGGACAGCTCCATCAAATCTTTCGGAAGTATTTCTCCATGTACTTCCAACATGCATCTTCTATAAATCTTATTCTCAGTAATAGACTGTCCTAAGGGGCTGATTACAGTTACGTTACTAACAGTTTCTTTTACCCCAATTCTTAGTTTATTATCCATCCAAAAGGAAACATACGAGTGTGTAGAACCAATATCAATCAAAGTTAATTATTGAACTTAATTAATTGTAAAAATACCTACTATGATGTTAGCTGCATCACGATCCTCTCTAAGTTTGGTGGCATAGAAAAGTATAGATAGTCTGGCATCAGTCTGATTTGTACTTTGACCTGGTGCTTGTTCTCCCTGACCAACATTACCTCCTTTGTACTGACCTTAACCCCTCTAAGGTTGCTACCTAGCTCTCTAATTCTGAACTCTGTTCTGCACGGGAGCTAGAATATGCTTATTACGGCAAGGACAGTCCTAAATAATATGGTCCATAGACTCACATCTTAAACAGACACCCATCCCTCTCCAACATTCACTCGGATGTTGCTTACCATAGTAAGCACAATTCTAAGTCCTACTTCCAATACCAACAACCATAATATTTTGCTGAGGTCCATCATCTCTAACTCGCTTAATGGGTCGCGAATCCATGACAGTGGGACCAACATCCCTCTTAGTAGGAGCCTTAGCCTTTTCTCTTCTCTCACGCTCCACCGTCTTAACTTCCCAAACAATCGTGGTTTTCTCTAGTAAAATTTCAAAAACCCTTTCTTGGTGTGAGGCTACGTAAATTATCAAACCATACCCTAACCCATTCTTAAATCTGGCACACTTATCCTGCTCGATCCCAACCATCCCTTGAGTGTAACAACTAAGCCTCAAGAACTCAGTCTCATACTCAACCATAGACATGCCTCATTACTTCAACTCAATAAATTCTAACCTTCGGGCGTCAACATATCTAGTGCCCATATATTTCGTCTAGAAAGATTTTTGAAAATAATCCAAGTTAATTTCTCCATCTGAGTACCTCTCATAATGGACTGCCACCACCGGTAAACCTCGTCCCTTAGCAACAATATTGTACCCTTCAATTTCTGCTCAGGGGTACGATTCATATGTAACATCTTGTACAATAAAGCCACAATATTCAAGTACTCTTATTAAAAGTAAGACTTATGGAATAGGTTTTGAGTGAAAATGGTACTAGATATGACTAAGTGCTCGAAGACTATAGAATGCATCTTTACACGAAGTGTAACACCCCTAACCCGTATCTGTCACCGAAACAGGGTTACGGAGCATTACCAAGACTTTCAAAACATTTTTCAGATAATTCATACTATCATTTTTAACGTCCCTTAAATGGACCCTAGAGGCCCAATATGAATAGTAGAAATAAATCGGGACTTAATCGGGACCTTTAAGAATTTTTCACGAACTTACAAAAATTTTCTAAGTTGCAGGGCTCACACGCCCGTGTGGTCTAGGGACACGCCCGTGTGGTCAGGCCGTATGGTCACAAATGCTCGTGTCCCTAACCCGTGTAACTCTCTGACTTGCAAAACATGAAGAAATTGAAGTCACGCAGCCAAGTCACACGCCCGTGTGCTAGGCCGTGTGGCGAATTTAATTTTTGAAATTAAGGTGCAGTTTTCACACGACCGTGTAACACGCTTGTGTACAAGGACGTGTCAACCACACTGTTGAGACACAAGCCTGTGTCTCTGCCCATGTGCCCAATTCTGAGCATTCTATTTCTCATTTTTAAGATGCAGGGGACACACGGCTAGGCCACACGCCCCTAGGGCAGATCGTGTATCACACATGGCCTAGACACACGCCCGTGTATCTACTAGTGTGGACAAAATATAGGCTATTTACCAAGCCATTTTGCCACCCTCCTTTGCACACACATACATAGATTCAAATGATACAAATCATAGCATAATTAGGCAGCCAATACAACCATAACTAAGGCTAAAACATGTTATTTCAACAATGACGTCTAACATACTCATAACATTATATTTTGTCAAACCAAATCATACCAAATTTCACATCCATAAGCATCAATATTATTCCTTTCAATATGCATTGCCTTGCCTAGGTTCACTAGCTTATCAATAAGCCAAATCATAACCATTTAACATTTATGCTATTAAGCCACAATAAACCATTTAGCAAACAATTACAAACCATATCACAAAAGACATTAGCATATATATATGTATACATATCCCAAAACATAATCATCACTAGCCATTCCAATGGCTAGATTACAATAATCATTTACATTTACATGTCAATATGGCTAATATAACCTACACATGCCATTACAACTGTAACACCCCTTATCCGTATTCAACGCCAGAACAGAGTACGAGGCATTACCGGACTTAAACACAAGTAAGCATACAAAATCGAGACAAAATTTCCATCCAAATTTAAAACTTTTCACACATATTCATATCATCCCTAAAATGAGCCTACGAGGCTCAAAACATACATTGGAAGTAGTTCGAGACTAAACAGAGAACTTTAGAAAATCATACAACACTTAGAAAATTTTTCACTTAGACAAGGGTCACACGCCCGTGTGGTCCAAGGGACACGCCCGTGTGACCCTTAGACACACCCGTGCTACAGGCCCTGTTCAAAATAGGGAGCTCTCTGACTTGTGCCGCACGCCCGTGTGCTAGACCGTGTGGTCGATATAATTTTCATGATTTTTCATAAAATAGGTGCAGACTTCACACAGCCGAGACACATGCCCGTGTCCAAGGCCGTGTAGCACACACGGCCGAGACACATGCCCGTGTCTCTACCCGTGTGCTCAATTCTGGACATCCTGTTTTGCAACAATTAAGGAGCAGGGGAGACACTGCCGGAACACACGCCCATGGGGCAAGCCGTGTGTCACATACGGCCTAGACGCACGTCCATGTGGACAAAAATAAGATTATTTACCAAGCCATTTTGTCACTCTTCCATGCATAAACCTACACAAAAAACATAGATACATTCCAAGCATATGCCATCAACCAAATCAGCCACAACTAAGGCATCAACACCCAATTCACATGTTATCATTTATCATACCCAAACATGAAAAGCATTATCATATGCATATATATACTTAAACCAATAATAGCCAATTTCAATGGCCATTTACAAAATGAATTATCAACCAACATAAGACAACACATTTGGCCAAATCAATTATGACACATAACGAAATGACCAAGTCCATGTACATGCCATAACTCAAATCATTAAAATCAATGGTACCCAAAATATTAAGTTGATAGTGTGAATGGATCTCCGACAGTTTTGATCCCCGATCTGGGTTAGTGGCACTATAAGTCAAGAGAAAAGAAAAGGGGAGTAAGCTATAAAGCTTAGTAAGTTCCAATGCAAATAATAAGCATTATAATCACAAATGTATCATACAAATAAACATGATGAACTTGGCATAAATAGTATCAAGATCTTCTAATCATAACTTACTCATTCATAACCTTACTGAGGGATTCATCACATATCGAGCTCATTAGTAAGTAAGTCTTACGTACGTACCTGTACCAACCCACAACATAATCATAACCTTTCACAACTTTGACATACTCATTGAATTTCCCATTGAACCACTCGAAATACTAAAGGATACTCGAGAATCTCGTACACACAATACTATACTAATGCCATATCCAGATATGGTTTTACATGGGATCTCTTATCGATGCCAATAGCCTAGCTATGGTCTTACATGAAGTCTCATATCGATGCCATATCCCAGATATAGTCTTACACGTAATCTCAAATAACCCTAATGCCATGACATTCGTATCCTATATGTTCCTAATGTTCAACTGAGATTTTTCACTTGTCAAACTTTATCGATTACATATAAGGAGTCAATCATAATCCATACAATATTAGAGCATTTAAAACATAAATAAAATAATGCATTATTTACATACGAACTTACCTCAGTACAAAAAAAATAGTAAAAATGGACCTAATCGTCAAACACCTTATTTTCCCCCGATCTAGGTCTAAACCTCGTTTCTCTTTATCTATAATAGCAAATTTAACTCATTTATTATCCATATTTCTCAATTCAGTCCAAAAATCACATTATGGAAAAATTACATTTTTCCCCTAAACTTTGATATTTTTACATTTTGGTCTCTAGGCTCGTAAAATGAAATCTATTCAATTTCTTCAAGACCCAAGCCTAGCCAAACTTATTTCATGCTTATAACTTCCCACATTTTTGTTAAATCAGATTTTTACTACCCATTTTAGAACTTTTTACAAATAGGTCCTTTTTAAGTGTTTTCATGAAAAATTACTTAGTAAAAGTTATCTATCACATATCAAACATGCATAACCTACCATTAGCCATCAAAACACATACATGTCTAACATGGGTCAAACCTAGACATCAACCATAACTCAAATTAATGGTAGAAATGGATAGATCGGATGATAACAACTTCAAAAATGTAAATAGCATTAAAAAGGGGACTAGTATGTACTTACAATCAAGCTTGAAAGTGTCCAAACCCTAGATATGGCTTCCCTTCTAAATTTCGGCTATGGTGAGGAAGATGGACAAGGATTTTGGCTTGATTTTGCTTTTTAATTCATTTAATTACTAAATGACCAAAATGCCCTTCATTTAAAACTTTGAAATTTCATCTCACTATGTCCATTTTTGTCCACTAACTTAACAAATGGTATAATTACCATCTAAGGTCCTTCAATTTAAAATTTCAGAGCAATTAGACACCTTTAGCATGTAGAACTCAACTTTTTCACTTTTTACAATTTAGTCCTTTTTGCTAAGTTGAGTGCTCAAACGTCAAAATTTTCGAACGAAATTTTCACGGAATCATTTCGTAAAACTGTAGACCATAAAAATATAATAGAAATAAATTTTACTACGTCAAATTTGTGGTCCCAAAACCACTATTCTGACTAGGCCCAAAATCGGGTTGTTACAACAACCATATTTGATTTACCATATTGTACAGACATGAGCCAATGGATAGTGTGAGTGATCTCTGCCGAGCTTCCAATCCAACGAGCTTCTGATTTACTCTAAAACAGGGAATTAAAACTAAGTTAGCATAAAATGCTTAGTAAGTTCGTATAACATGGTACTTAACTTACCATTCATCATATTTTGAGGTAACTATGTAAGGCATATTCAATCAATTTGACCTCAAGCCCTAACACATCCTCATTGCCCTTGTTAGTCATATAATCCATAATAACATCAAAACATGTATGAGCTCAATAACAATTAAGTTTCCAAGCACATATGCTTTCCACAACATGTATTCATTTATCATGTATAAATCATCTCTTATTATTACAAGTATAGTTTCATAGTAGTTTGTTTCGAGTTTAGCTTATTTCATGTTAGGACCTTACTCATATTTTTGAAATATTAAGGTCACACAAGTAGTAGTCCACACAAGGTGTACGAGTTTATAATCAATGATGAACTTATATTCATCAACCAAATTCTAAGTACAAATATCATCGTATCATATTTCCATGTATCAATTATCACATATCATCATTTTTGTGTATTTCAGGTAGATACATTTAATAACTTATTTATTAATCATATCTTCTCATGTCAAGAGTTTTACCCGTTGAATCTTTCTGGAATATCGATGGATACACCGGTAGTACACTCGAGGCATACAAATCAGGATCCATCAATTCATGTCCAATAATACCCATAAGGTACAGTTTCAGAAAGTACACTCTCGAGCCACACATGCATACAACAGGATTACCAGTCCAGGCTAAATCCTTTTTATGACATATGATCTAAAGAGCTTGATCTGGATTACCCTTTTGGGCTAAATCCAATCCATAACATATGCTCGAGAGGACTTATATTAGGATTACTCGCCCAGGCTAAATCCTCTTAGAGATGAGGTCAATATGATTACTCGACCGAGCTAAATCCCTCTAGCAACAAATGCAGGGCCTCATTTTTGTAGGGAAATCACATATTCATCGATTTTCCATTTTATTCAACCGAGATTTAAACATTTTCTTCAAGCATTATCGGGCATGTGATTATTTCATACATCCACAACATTCATATAATTCAAATAAACACATTCCACATCCATTTCAAGCATATGAGTAACATTTTCATTGTTTGACCTTTATCATCTATCGGGCATTATCATTTAAATTAGACATTTTTAATTATCGGGCTTGATCGGATGTGTAATTATTTCACATATTTATGATATTTATGCAATTTACATAAACACAGTCAATGCAAGCATGTAAATAAACACAATTTAGTTACATGAACTTACCTCGACAATGTTCGTGTACGTAAAATCTACAAATCCGACATTTTCCTCTTTCCTCGTTCTAGCTCTGAATTTGGTCTATCCGGATCTATACGAGTAAATTTAACATTAATCTTTCACATTTCATATTCTTGTGGACTCATTTTACATCCTAGGCAAAATTACCATTTTGCCCCTAACTTTTCTATAAATTCCCATTTCGTCCCTAGGCCCGGAAAATGAAACTTGTGCAAATTACTTCCTATTCCAAGCCTAACCAAAGCCCCATTAAAAAATTTACAGCACATGTATTCATAAAATTTCAAAATTTTTCCTTCAATTTCACAGGTTTACTTTTTAGTCCCTAAATTATGTTTTCATCAAAAATCACTTTGTAAAAGTTGTTTATCTATAAAAAATCTTTCATTTTCTACCATAAATTTCTAATTTCTAGCATATACATCCATGAGCCATTTTTCATACCTTGATAACTTTTCAAATTAATCCCCCAAAAAGTGAGATTAAGCTATCCCGATTCTAAAAATATCAAAATTACTAAAAATGGGACAAGAAAACTTACTCAACTAGGCCTTGAAAGTTTCTTTTCTCTCACTTAGGGTTTCCATGTGTTTTAGGTTGAAGATGATGAAAATAAGATGATATATTTTCTTTTCATCTTTTAATTAATTAAGTATTTACTATTTCCAATTTAGTCCTTACGCTTTTTCTATATTTCCATGGATGAGTCACCAAGAAAAATCTACATACTTTTCTTAATGGTCTAATTACCATATAAGGACCTCTAGTTTTGAATTCCATAGCTATTTAATCCTTATAGCTACTAGAATTCAACTTTTGCATTTTATGCGATTTAGTCCTTCTCGTAATTAAGCATTAAATCGATAAAATTTTTGTATCAAAATTTTCATACGATATGTCTATCATAATACAGACCATATAATAAAATAAAAATAAACTTTATTTTTGACTCGAATTTGTGGTCCTGAAACCACTGTTCTGATTTCACCGAAATCGGGCTGTTATAAGAAGTCTTTATTAAGGCCAGCTTAGTGCTTTGGCAGACTCCCTTACAAGGTATACGGCACCCCAGCTGATAGACGTTAATATTTATTCCTTAAGTACTAAGCCCTTAGTTTAAAAGAACGATCGACTTTATTATTATTTTATTTGAAACCATTTAGTTGGACTAAAGAGCACTAGTTCAAATGGGACAAGGTTCTAAAATTGAAACGACATGCATTTAGGATGAGAGAGAATGTTATTAGTCACGGGTACCTAAGGAAGGGTAATGGGAGGATAAACTTACCCACTAAATTTTCCTTTCATGTGCACATGTATAAAGCCAACATTGGCTTTCTGACCAAGTTTTGTGCTTTCTTTGGAAAACTTAATTTTTCTGTCCAAAACTTCCTTTGCATTTTCCTAGAAAACTCGAGAACTAAGACTTGCCTGAAGGATTGAGTTTGTTGTTTTCAGAAAAATCCACTGACGTTGGTACTTACTCAAGAAACTCCTAAAAGCTCTCGAGATAAGGGCAATGGTCCTATTATCTGAGCTTATTTGCAACTTGTCTGGTGAGTTCCTTTCATACTCCATGAGTGTGTTATGTTTTTGTTCATGTATGGTATAAGATAAATTTACCTATTCTGTGAAGGTAATATGTTTGCACCAAAGTAACAAATGCTTATTGTGAAAAGTCTGGTTTGACATATTTGTATAAACGTTATAAAGGTCTTAAAGCTCACACCCTCACAATTCGTGCAGATAATCGTTAGGCTTGAGGAGCTGAGGAGCAGAGAAAGAGAGTTACAAGAGATCTAGGCTTGGTAGAGACTTTATTACACATATTAGAGACTGCAATCGGGCATTGTGGAACTCTAGGAGAATTTGGTCATTGGACATTTTATTTTGGATGGTTTTGTAATAATTTTGAGTCATGTTTGAGTTTATTTATTGAATGACTTATGGTGTATTGTTACTTGATAACACGGTGATTGATAATATGGTGTGTGTGGCATGAAATTTATACTAACGATTGTTTAAATGAAGCTTCCATGGAGTGGTTTACTAGTAACTAATGTACACCACTCGTTTGATTTATTCGGTGTTTGTTATGCATGAAATTGACTGCCTAATTCTATATAATTGAGGCTTAAATTATGTCAATAAATTCAATTGAAGGTGTATATATAAATATGTTAATTAATCGTAGTTAAATCGAGTTTGAATTTTTTCTTTTTAAATTGGTAGTCTAATTTGTTTAAGTTGCAATTTAGTCCTAAAAATTTATTAGTCTAATTAGAGCCTTAGATGTTAAGGAAACATGGTAAAATTTTAGGATTAATCTCATAATGGGTAAAATTTGATAGAAACACACTTAATTTATAATTTATAATAGGTCCTAATAGTTTTTATTTTTTACAATTTAGTCCCTAGTAATAAAACTTGAATTAGTCATAGTAAACGAACTCAAATTAAGCTGAAATTTTTAGGCTTGCATAATTTTGACTAAAAGAAGGTCAGTAAACTCTTAAATCTAAAATCGGGTTAGTTTTACCATAGGTGGTAAATGGCAAAAATGCGTTTAGGTTAAATTACATAGGAAAAGTTTAAAATTGCCTCATAATTTGCTTCTGCATTAATAAATAACTAATAATTAGATAAGATTGAGATGTTATAAGGTTGGGGTGTCTCTTGGGTGGTCGTTAGCCAAAGAGTCACTTAGGTGGCTAATGTAATGCTATGAATTTGAGTTGGTCCGTCCCGGTTGGGTTTAGGGTGTCACAACACCCCTAAAACCTCCCTTCAGCCCCACCTTCACTCCCTTTAATTGGCTACCTCCACCTCCTCAAAAATCTCGTTCACCATTCCACCTTCACTCTCGTTTGCTTGATTATATTCTCTATATGCAGCTTGAAAGTTGTTTTGAAGCTTTAACTGCTCATTTGTCTCTTTAATATATCAAGAGATAAAGTTTAGATTCATACCTAGAGAAGCAAACGCCATGACGCATGGACTGGCTTAGGAAGGCTAGAGGTTTGAAACAACTAGATACTGGATAGATTAAGCCTTGATGAGAGTAGACGAACTGGTAACAGAGGACATAAGGTGAATGCAAAGGGGAGGAAATGATGGAATTATGGAGTAAAGATGGGATAAAACAAGAAGTTACAAAAAGCCCGGGGAATGTCAGATGGCAACAGAAAAACAATCAAGACCAAAAGGAGATCATCATAGTGGAAGGTTGCAAAAGTTGAAGGTTGCTGGAAATAACCACTGATTGAATTAGTTGTAAGAAGAAATGGGAACTGTTCAATTACCCTCTGCTGAAAACTTAGGTGTTTTTTTATTTTTTTTTTAGGTTTTCTTTTATTTATTTGTTTGATTTAACTCGTGTGGTTGTTAGCTTTCTCAATTAAGGTTAGCCAATTAGGTGGGTTTGCATTTATTACTTTGACAGAGGGTGTAAAGAAAAGTTTCCTTTATTAATGAATCAGTGGATTATCAATAGTAATTGCAAATATAATATATATATTTCCTAAATTAATAAGTTGAAATTCAAATATAAAAATAGAGCGAGATATTATTTTAATATTTTTATAAGAAAATATCATTAATAAATAAACGAGTCAATAAATGAGCTTGTTCGTGAACATAAACGAATCGAATACAACTCTGTTCGTGTTCGTACGTTTATTAAACTAACATAAAAAATTTGTTCATACTCATTTATTTAGCTTAATAAACGAACATAAACGAATGTTATACGAACGATTCACGAACAGTTCATCGAATGTTCTATTCATTTGCACCCCTAAATATGTATTACACTTACTTAGAAAATAAATAATAAAATACTAAAACTAACAACATCCATATTCAAAGTTAATTAAAATAAATCATAAAAACATGTCATTTAAGCAAATTATCATATGATATTCTTATACAACATATGACATCCTTTAACATCAATATAACTATTACACACTTTCATAACAATAAACTAGCAATTTGATGACAATTTAAGAATTCAAGAGATTAGATACATATTTCAAATTTGAAAATGGTTATATCTGTTAGCATAAATAACAATTTACGATATAGTGTAGCGGAAAAAATTGAACATAAATATCTCCAACCATTTCTTGAACTAAATTCCAAAATCCAAATGTTGTGACACAACTATCTAGCACGCCAAACCACCGACGAGGACATCAAATTTAGCTGTACAAAAAACTAAAAACCGCTAAAGTCTTCTAAGCACTCAAAAACCTCACTCGATGAAATATATATATTTTTTTGTTTTTGGTGCTTAGGGACCTTATGCTAGTTGGTATTTACAGTGGTGGTTCCCCATAAAAAACCATCAACTACACATCCCATTATTTCACATACAAAGATGTGGAAGTTGAGGGTAGCAAAAGTGGGAATAACTCCATGAACCAAAATGTAGAATAACTCCATGGTGACAACATGATCCTTAAATTTGTATGGTGGCATGCCTTTAATAAAAAGATCAACTAACATCTACCCAGTGTTAATGTGCTCAATGACCACTTTCTTTTCTTTAACACGTTCCCTTATGGCCAGATACTTAATGTCAATATGTTTACTTCGACTTCTACTTTTGTTGTTCTTAGCCATAAAGACAGCAGCTGAATTGTCACAATATATCATCAACAACCTAGAAATTGAATCTATAAGTCTAAACCCAGAAATGAAACTCTTCAACCATACTCTATGTAAGGTAGCCTTAAAACATGAAACGAACTCAGCCTTCATAGTGGAAGTAGCAGTTAATGTCTGCTTGGTGCTCCTCCAAGATATAGCTCTGCCAACAAACAAAAATATGTAACCTGATGTTGATTTACGTGAATCAACAAACCCAAAAAAGTCTAAACTAGAGTATCCAATCACCTCCAAATTGTCTGATCGTTTGTACGTAAGCATGTAGTCCTTTGTCCCTTTAAAATATCTCAACTTTCTTTGCAACTCTCCAGTGGTCAAAACCTAGATTACTCTAATATCTTTCCAACATTCCAACTGCAAATGTAATGTCAGGTCTTGTGCAAACTTGAGCATACATTAGGTTTCCAATAATGGAAGCATATTGAATGTTTTTCATTTTCTCCCTCTCAATTCTTTCTTCGGGCACTGATTCAAATCAAACTTATCACCCTTCACGATAGGAGCAACACTCGATGAATAATCTTTCATTTGAAATCTTTCTAAAACTTTGTTGATATAGGTTTCTTGAGATAAACCTAAGACACTGCGATGTCTATCACGATGAATATTAATGCCAATGACATAAAACACATCACCCATATCTTTCATATCAAAATTTTTAGAAAGAAATTGTTTCACCTCATGTAACATACCCCTATTATAACACTCCAAACTCGATCCTTAAGGAGGATCTAGTGATGGCACATCACTACCTTAAAATCATTATCTTTAAAATCGTATCTGGCGTAAACCAATTTACACTACAATTTAAGTTAGTACGAAATATAAACTATTTGTCATCCAAGGATAGATAAGATAATACACTTTGAAGACCATAAATACTTTATTAAAGTTTCACTGGAACCATAGATTCATGATTATGAGTTTAGATACAAAAAATACATTCTTCAAAATGTAAATGTCTTAACACCACCCTATTGTCATGCATAATACAAAACATAAGAAGGCTTATGATTAATATAGTCATCTAGCGTAGTCTCCATAGATTCCTTTACTTCATCAGTAGGCTTGAGAAAGAAAGGCAATTAAGTAAGTTGAAAGGTGTAACATCCCGAATTAAGGCCTAGTCGAAATAGTGGTTTTGAGACCACAAATTCGACGTAAGAAAATTTATTTTTATTATATTTTTATGGTCTACAATTTCACGGAAAAATTTCGTGAAAATTTCGTTCGAAAATTTTGACGTTTGGCCACTAAATTTACTCAAAAGGACTAAATTGTAAAAAGTGTAAAACTTGAATTCTAGAAGTTAGAGGTGCCAAATTGCTATGAAATTTTAAAGTAGAGGTTCTTAAATGGTAATTAGTGTAACATCCTAAACGTGGGCCTACGCATTAAGGTGATAGTTTAATATGTTAAATTGAGATTCTAAGGATCGGGCTGACTTTTTGATTAAATATGTGGATTAGGGTTTAAATTAGTGCTCTGGGTATTTTAAAGTGATATATTGGGCTTTAAAAACATGGGTTAGGTGGCTAATACATGGTGTTAGCTTATAATTTAAGTAGATAGTTAATTAAGTGACAAGCTGGGCTTGTGGCCCAAGGATTTGAGGAGCTTTAAGTGGGCATAAGGTGGCATCATAAGGGGGAGGAGTTTGGGCCTAGTATGGCCACTTAGAGCCCAAATTTTAAGACGAAAATTTAGCACTTACAAGCCCTAGGAGTGGACGGCACACTAGCTACAAAATAGGGATTTTAATTCTTTTATTTCTTGATAAATAGGAAGATAATGAAGAGAAAGATTAGGGCTATTTTTTTTGAGGAGAAAAGGATTGGGTTATCAGGTGAGATAAAGGCTATCAGGAGAAGGGAAGAGTTGGCCAAAATTCCAACTCTGTGTGTGGATGATATGCCGAAATTTCTCTATAAATAGGGAGTAGTATTCTTCAATTTGATGATTCAAACCCTATTTTTCTCTCATTCTCTAGAAATTTCCAAGTCTTTCCTATGCTTTCTTTTTCTTTTTCTAAAAGTCAATTCCATTTGATTCATACTCTCATCTCACATAGCCGAACCTACAAGGGAGGTTTCGCTTCAGAAGGTGCACCATAAGCCACATACTCCTTAGTAATTTGGTAAGTTTTGGGATTTTATTCTATGCGATTTCACTCTTTCTTTTCATTCAAATCTAACCCGAAACACTTATTTAAGGCCTGTCGATTTTCCCTCTCTGCTTTTAGTAGTCGAATCTGTCTCATTAAAAGTCTCCTGTGCCGATTTGGTGGAAAAGACGAAGGTAGGAAGGTGACGTTGTCTTAGGGATTTTCGGGATTCGACAAATAAGGCTCTACGTTAGGGATAATAGATTTTCGCGGTAACCAGGTGTGTAATACCTCCCCACCATTTAGATCTGCCTATTATTGTATGTTCATGTGTTTTTTTTATGTTTTGATAAATGCCGAAATCTCGGTTTATTGATGCAAGCCTGTGGAGGAAAAAGCGGATCCCTGTGTTAGTAAATAATCTATTTAAATGTTATAAGTAAAATGCTTGTATGTGATTGCATGGGTTGGGTTGATGAAAGGAAGAAGTTATACGTTACATGTGTAGCGGCTAATGCCGTGAACTGTTATACGGGATTCGACCATTAAATGTTATACGGGCTTCGGCCATCATATGTGAATGAGCAGCATGACTGTCATCATGGTGTGTAGTGGTGTGGGTCGATTGTAGAAATCCCCAATGGTGTGAACGGTTGGTACGGGGGTGTGTAGAGAATGGAAACCTAGGGAAACGGGTTGGGCCTTGCATATTAATTGCTATTAATTTTTATTATGATTATTACACTGTTTATTTTGTTTAATGGGCTTAAGGCCCAAACTCTAGTGGTGCATGAGGGTTGCAGACTGAGTCTCGCAACTCACCCTTTAATTAACATTTCAGGTGATACCTAGTGATTCGAATCGGGCTGGAGAGGAACGCAAGGTGGCCATGCAGAAGAATATGTAGATTTGGCAAAAAGAGACTCAAGTTTTATTTTATGTTTTTAATTAATGGACTTCAAACCTCGTTGTAATAAGGCCATGGGCTATTATGTTTTATTATGGGCTTCTATTACTTTAAGTCGTTTAAGCTTTTTATTTAAATTAAAAAGGCATGTATTTAAGTTTGGATTTTACTTTACTTAAGCATATTCTATATAAAACATATTTGAGCTTTTCCGAAAATGCGACATGTTTCGATAAAATTTTTCTTGGTGACATACCAGATCCGGTTGTAGTGTTTGGGCTGGGTGTAGGGTGTTATAAATTGGTATCAGAGCCCGGTTCAAAGCTCAGCTTTGGGTTTTTGGGCTCAAAACGTTTTCTAAAGATGGGCTTTTGAAATATACATGTTTTAAATAATAACAGTCTGTTAGCTCAAGATGGCACTGCTGCCTCCTACCAAGTCCGCCTGTAAGTACTCGAACCATTGTGTGATATTTATATATGTGGGCTTAGTGGGCCTAGTGAGACGAGACTAAGCTAGAATTAGAACTTGATGGACTCTAGGCTTAGCTTAAACCACTTCTTAAAATTCATAAAACTTAATTTCACTAAACAAACCTGTTAACGAGCCGCAAGGCTAGGGTGTGGTAACATCATATGCATGTCAGGAAGGATCCCAAGAGCTCGGTATTTAAGCGATCCTAGTGACTCACCTCCTCTTCACTGAATCCTACAGTGCGAGTGACTGCTCACCTTAGTCGAGTTAGGGTGTGGCAATAGGCATATGCATGTCTAGGAGTGGATTCAGGGAGAGCTTGGTATTTAAGCAGTCCTAGCGACTCACCTCCTCTTCACTAGAATCCCACCTGGTGCGTAGTGACTATTCACCCTAGTTACGAGGGCTGGTTGATGGGCTAAACCCTATGATTAAAACCCAAAAGGGACCAGCCAACTTTTTCTTAAAAAAACCCCAAGTTTTGTAAAATTTTCAAAATACCTTTGTTTTATAAAAAAAAAAAATTCCAATCAACCCTGTTTCAAAAAAAAACCAAAAAAAATAAAAAAAACCATCAATGTTTGAAAAATTACCTTTATTTTGTGAAATGACCAAAATGACCCTGATTTCTAAAATTACTAAAATACCCCCGAATATCCAAAATTACTGAAATACCCCCAAATTTTCAAAATTACTGAAATACCCCCAAATTTCCAAAATTACTGAAATACCCCCAGATTTCTAAAATTACCAAAGTACCTTCGAATTTTTAAAATTTCCAAAATACCCCCAGAATTAAAAAAATTACCAAAATACCCTTACTCCACAAAATCACCAAGGACCTTATTTTGAAAAAAATTATGAAAATACCCCTGTAGGACAAAATTACAAAAATACCCCTGGGTAGTAGAAACAACAACAACAGCAACAACGATAACACTTTTCTGTAATGAACGCGAGTTCATAAATGTTGATGATTAAACTTGAGACTGTATTGTGAATGCGAATTCAAAAGAACCACTTTTAAAACTATTATTCATAAGATCATTAGTGGTTAACTAGTGGAAGAAAATTAATAATCCATAAAATTCTTAATCAGATAAACGTCAATCGGAGGAATGAGTTTAAGGGGTCGAGGACGTCCTCCGCGTGGACGCGGTAGGGGTAGAATGACTGCATCAGAGCCAGTAGGGTCTGGCCACAGGTCGAAAAACGAGATGAAGGAACTGTCGGCTGTAGAAGGAAAATTTTGGGATGAGGTGCCTAGAGATGATGCTGTATCTCAGGCGATGTTGAGGGTTTTAGAGAGGGTTGCTAAAGTAGGCATGGCCATAGGAGCCCAAAAATCTGTGCCAGAACAGCTTAAGGCCAATGGAGCAGAAGTGTTTAGAGGAGTTTCTAGGGTAGCTCCTAACACAGCTGAGTACTGGATGGAAGCGACTGAGCGCATAATGGATGACTTAGACTTCACGGTAGAGGAAAAGTTGAAAGGGGTCGTGTCTCTCCTCCGAGATGAGGCCTATCAGTGGTGGCTCACGGTGAAAGAAGGCACTGCTGCAGACCGGATTGACTGGGACTTCTTTAAGGAGTCATTTCAGGGGAAGTATGTCGGGGCCAGCTATATAGATGCCCAAAGGAAGGCATTCTTGAACCTGGTACAGGGAAGTAAGTCTGTGGCCGAATATGAGGCCAAGTTTCTGCGCTTGAGCCGTTACGCTCGAGGAATGGTAGCAACGGAGTATGAACGTTGTGTTTGGTTTGAGGATAGGCTGAGAAATGAGTTAAGGGTTCTGATAGCACCGCAACGGGAAAGGGTTTTTACTGTTTTGGTAGATAAGGTTAAAATAGCTGAAGAAGTGAAACGGGTTGAGAGGCAAGAAAGGGATAAGGATCGGGGTAAGAATAAGAGGAGTTTTGGACTATCAAGAGCATTGGGGAATTTCCAGAAGAGGCCTAAGGCTGATGGGCCAGTTCGTACTCTGACGAGTCAGAACCAGACATGTTTTACATGTGGCAAGGCGCACCATGGGGAATGCAGAGTGAAGACAGGTGGGTGCTTTAAGTGTGGATCCACAGAACACCTGATTAAGGACTGT
Source organism: Gossypium rotundifolium (assembly GCA_025506655.1). Taxonomy (NCBI): domain Eukaryota; kingdom Viridiplantae; phylum Streptophyta; class Magnoliopsida; order Malvales; family Malvaceae; genus Gossypium; species Gossypium rotundifolium. Next base: position 93,413,142 of record CP106724.1, on the reverse strand, counting down.
CCCCAGATGGATCGGGGGCAGCCAGCGGGCCAAGGTGCTGATCAAGTGAGGAGAGGTGATCAGCCTGGACCAAGGGGTCGTGGTGCAGGTAGAGGAGGAAATGGGGCTGGTCGAGGTCGTGGAGCACCTGGCAGAGGTGCAGGTAATGTAGAGGCTAGGCAGCCGGGTCTAGTTTATGCAGTTCATCGACAGGAGGATGGTGACGCACCGGATGTCATAACCGGTACGTTTCTTATAGCTGACAGCCCTTTTCTTACTTTAATTGATATTGGGTCAACCCACTCCTATATTGCATGTTTGATATCTGAGACCTTAAGTATAGATCCTGAAACAACTACTAGGAAGATGACTGTGGTTAGCCCCTTAGGACAATCTAGGGTAGTGAACAAGCTGTTTAGGGATATACCTTTAGAGACTCAAGGGGTAGTGTTTCCGGCAGACTTAATGGAATTGCCATTCGGAGAGTTAGATCTTATCCTAGGAATGGATTGGTTATCAAAGCATCGTGCTAAATTGGATTGGGGGACTAAGCACATGGTGTTAAGTACCCTGGAAGGCGGGGAGATGGTTGTGTTAGGAGAAAGAAGGAATTATTTATCCAACGTAGTGTCGGCCTTGAAAGCTGTAAAGATGATTCGGAAGGGATGTAATGCCTTATTAGCTTTTATTAGTGCTTTGGATACTAAAGAGGTGACTATCGATGAGGTTCGAATAGTTAAGGATTTTGCAAACGTCTTTTCGGAAGAGTTGCCAAGATTACCCCCAGATCGCGAGGTGGAATTTGGAATAGAACTACTCTCAAGTACAGCTCCGGTATCAATTGCTCCTTATCGAATGGCGCCGAAGGAACTGGTGGAGCTCAAAGCTCAGATTCAGAAACTATTGGACTTTGGGTTTATTCAACCGAGTGTGCCTCCATAAGGAGCACCGGTCCTATTCGTGAAGAAGAAGGACGGATCCATGCGTATGTGCGTGGATTATCGTCAACTGAATAAGTTGACGATTAAAAATAAGTACCCATTACCAAGAATCGATGATTTGTTCAACCAGCTCAAAGGAGCTTTGGTCTTTTCTAAGATTGATCTCAGGTCGGGATATCATCAGTTAAAGGTGAAGGAAGGAGACATTCATAAAATGGCATTTTGAACACGCTACGGTCATTACGAGTTCTTAATAATACCGTTTGGTTTGACGAACGCGCCAGCAGCATTTATGGATATGATGAATCAGGTGTTTCAGCCATATCTTGATCGGTTCGTCGTAGTGGTTATCGATGATATATTAGTTTATTCCAAGTCTGAGGAGGAGCATGATGCACATCTTCGAGTGGTGTTACAAATTCTGAGGGAAAAGCAGCTGTACGCAAAGTTCAGTAAGTGTGAGTTCTGGCTGAAGGAGGTGACTTTTCTAGGGCATGTAGTTTCCGCAGAGGGGATTAGGGTAGACCTTCGAAAAGTCGAAGCTGTGTTAAATTTGAAATCGCCAAAAACTGGGGCGAAAATTTGAAGTTTCTTAGGATTAGCAGGATATTACCGAAGGTTCGTTGAGGGGTTCTCTTCAATAGCGGCACCATTAACTAAGTTGTTGAGGAAGGGAGTATCTTTTATGTGGACTGACAAACAACAGGAGAGCTTTGAGAAGCTGAAGAGAATTTTGATGGAAGCGCTGGTGTTAATTTAGCCAGAGGCAGGACAAAAATTTATCGTCTACTGTGATGCGTCACACACAGGTTTAGGGTGTGTGTTGATGCAGGATGGAAAAGTTGTGGCATACGCGTCTCGACAGTTGAGACTGCATAAGTTGAACTACCCACGCATGACTTGGAATTGGCTGCAGTAGTGTTTGCTCTGAAGATTTAGAGGCACTACCTGTACGGGGAAAAGTCGGTAATTTACACCGACCATAAAAGTTTGAAGTATCTCCTTACTCAGAAGGAGTTAAATTTACGACAACGTATGTGGATTGAGCTCTTGAAAGACTATGATTGCTCGATTGAATACCATCCGGCAAGGCAAATATGGTGGTGGATGCGTTGAGTAGAAAGGTGATAGCAGACCTAAGGGCAATGTTCGTTCATCTTAGTTTGTATGAAGATGGTAGCCTGGTAGCTGAACTACAAGTAAGACCTATGTGGACGAGTCTAATCAAGGAGATGCAACTTTTGGATGATGTCTTGGGTATTCGAATCCGACAAGTGCAGGAGGGTGAAGTAGAGGATTATAGTCTGAATAATGATGGAGTTTTGTATTTTCGTAGGAAGGTTTGTATGCCAAAAGATGAGGAGTTAAGGCAGATGATTCTTTGGGAATCGCATAGTAGCCCCTATGCTATGCATCCTGGAGGAGTTAAGATGTATCAGGATTTGCGAGAACAGTCTGGTGGTCAGGTTTGAAGCGAGAAGTTACAAAATATGTGGGAAAGTGTTTGACCTGTCAGTAGGTGAAGGTGGAACATCAGCTGCCTTCGGGATTGTTGCAGCTGATAAAGATCCCGCAATGGAAATAGAAGCGAATCACAATGGATTTTGTTAGTGGGTTACCCCTTACACCTACCAAGAAAGATGCAATTTGGGTAATTGTGGATCGGCTAACGAAGTCTGCTGACTTCATACCAATTCGGGTCGACTACTCTTTGCAAAAGTTGGCTAAGTTGTACGTGGCTGAGGTAGTAAGATTACATGGTGTGCCGGTGTCGATCATATCGGATAGGGACCCTAGGTCACTTCACAACTTTGGAGGGCTCTTCATCAAGCAATGGGAACAAGGTTAGACTTCAGTACCACTTTTCACCCACAGTCCGATGGTCAGTCTGAGAGGGTAATTCAGATCTTGGAGGATATGCTAAGGGGTTGCATCATCGATTTTAGGGGTAGTTGGGAGGAGCATTTACCCTTGGCTGAATTCGCGTACAATAATAGCTATCAAGCTAGTATTCAAATGGCGCCGTATGAAGCATTATATGGAAGGAGATGTCATACCCCAACTTGTTGGATGGAGTTAGGTGAACATCAGGTATTGGGTCCTGAACTAGTTTCGAAAACGGAGGAAAAAGTTAAGTTAATATAGGCTCGATTGAAGGAAGAGTCTGATCGGCAGAAATCTTATGCGGATCTTAAGCGGAAGGAGGTAGAATTCGCAGTAGGAGATCAAGTCTTCTTAAAGGTTTATCCATGGAAAAAGGTAATGAGGTTTGGACGAAAGGGTAAGCTAAGTCCTCGATTTATTGGGCCTTATCGGGTGTTAGAACGTGTGGGCCCAGTGGCTTATCGTTTGGAGTTGCCTTCAGAGTTGGAGCAGATACATGACGTGTTCCATGTCTTGATGCTGAGACGTTATCGATCTAATCCATCGCACATAGTGCCAGTGGAAGAAATTGAAGTAAGGCCAGATTTATTTTTGAGGAGGAACCAGTACGAATTTTAGATCGAGACGTAAAAGTGTTGAGAAAGAAGTTCGTTCCTTTGGTCAGAGTCTTGTGGAGAAACCACGGCGTAGAGGAGGCGACGTGGGAACCGGAGGAGGTTATGCGACAGCAATATCCCCATCTTTTCTGATCAGGTAAATTTCGAGGCCGAAATTTATTTTAAGGGGGGTAGAACTGTAACATCCTAAACGTGGGCCTGCGCATTAAGGTGATAGTTTAATATGTTAAATTGAGATTCTAAGGATCGGGCTGACTTTTTGATTAAATATGTGGATTAGGGTTTAAATTAGTGCTCTGGGTATTTTAAAGTGATATATTGGGCTTTAAAAACATGGGTTAGGTGGCTAATACATGGTGTTAGCTTATAATTTAAGTAGATAGTTAATTAAGTGACAAGCTGGGCTTGTGGCCCAAGGATTTGAGGAGCTTTAAGTGGGCATAAGGTGGCATCATAAGGGGGAGGAGTTTGGGCCTAGTATGGCCACTTAGAGCCCAAATTTTAAGACGAAAATTTAGCACTTACAAGCCCTAGGAGTGGACGGCACACTAGCTACAAAATAGGATTTTAATTCTTTTATTTCTTGATAAATAGGAAGATAATGAAGAGAAAGATTAGGGCTATTTTTTTGAGGAGAAAAGGATTGGGTTATCGGGTGAGATAAAGGCTATCAGAGAAGGAAGAGTTGGCCAAAATTCCAACTCGTGTGTGGATGATATGTGAAATTCTCTATAAATAGGGAGTAGTATTCTTCAATTTGATTCAAACCCTATTTTCTCTCATTCTCCGCCAAAATTTCCAAGTCTTTCCTACGTTTCTCTTTTTCTTTTCTAAAAGTCAATTCCATTTGATTCATACTCTCATCTCACATAGCCGAACCTACAAGGGAGGTTTCTGCATTTCGAAGGTGCACCATAAGCCACATACTCCTTAGTAATTTGGTAAGTTTCGGATTTTATTCTATGCGATTTCACTCTTTCTTTTCATTCAAATCTAACCCAAACACTTATTTAAGGTCATCGATTTTCCCTCTCGCTTTTAGTAGTTTAATCTCTCATAAAAGTCTCCGTGTTTAAGGTCTATCGATTTTCCCTCTCGCTTTTAGTAGCGAATCATCTCATTAAAAGTCTCTGCCGATTTGGTGGAAAAGACGAAGGTAGGAAGGTGACGTTGTCGATTTAAGGCTCTACGTTAGGGATAAAGAGATGTGTGTGTAATACCTCCCACCATCTAGGTATTGTATGTTCATGTGTTTTTTATGTTTTGATAAATGCCAAAATCTCGGTTTATTGATGCAAGCCCAAGGAGGAAAAAGCGGATCCCGTGTTAGTAAATAATCTTTTAAATGTTATAAGTAAAATGCTTGTATGTGATTGCATGGGTTGGGTTGATGAAAGGAGGAAGATATACGTTACATGTGTAGCGGCTAATGCCGTGAACTGTTATACGGGCTTCGGCCATTAAATGTTATACGGGCTTCGGCCATTATATGTTATAAGGGCTTCGGCCATCATATGTGAATGAGCAGCATGATTGCCATCATGGTGTGTAGTGGTATGGGTCGATTGTAGAAATCCCCAATGGTGTGAACGGTTGGTACGGGGGTGTGTAGCAGATGGAAAGCTAGGCAGGCGGGTTGGGCCTTGCATACTAATTGCTATTAATTTTTATTATGATTATTACACTGTTTATTTTGTTTAATGGGCTTAAGGCCCAAACTCTAGTGGTGCATGAGGGTTGCACACTGAGTCTCGTGACTCACCCTTTAATTAACATTTCAGGTGATACCTAGTGATTCGAACCGGGCTGGAGAGGAACGCAAGGTGGCCATGCAGAAGAATATGTAGATTTGGCAAAAAGAGACTCAAGTTTTATTTTATATTTTTAATTAATGGACTTCAAACCTCGTTGTAATAAGGCCATGGGCTATTATGTTTTATTATGGGCTTCTATTACTTTAAGTCGTTTAAGTTTTTTATTTTAATTAAAAAGGCATGTATTTAAGTTTGGATTTTACTTTACTTAAGCATATTCTATATAAAACATATTTGGGCTTTTCCGAAAATGCGACATGTTTCGATAAATTTTTTCTTGGTGACATACCAAATCCGATTGTAGTGTTTGGGCCGGGTGTGGGGTGCTACAATTAGCCCATTGGTTAAATTTTTGGACAAAAATGGATATGGTATATGTTAGATAAAATACTTTTTTTTGTAAGAGCATTTTGATCCTTTTGTAAATTAAATGAATTAAAAACAAAATTAAAATGCCAAATTTGTCCATCTTCTCCATATGGACGAAATTTACCAAGAGAAGACATGGCTAGGGTTTTCTCAACTTTCCAAGCTCATGGTAAGTCTGTTCTAGCCCCGTTTTTCAAGTTATTTATGGTTTTGGAGTCCCGATAGCTCTATTTAGCTTATGCTACCAATAATTCATGGTAGGATTCATCTTTGGAAAATTACCCATAGGTAAAAAGTGTGTATTTTGATGTTTTATGGTAAAATATAAAGCTTGAAATTATGTTAAAGAACTTTTGTTAAGCGATTTTAAGTGAAAACGAGTAAAACGACATAATCGGTAAAAATACCTAATGTTCATAAGTGTATGTTAGAGTAAGAATTTGATGTTGCCATAGAAGGGAAAAAATGATCAGCATGTCATAAAACATAAGAATAAAGGCTAAAGTTTAGTTTTCGAGTATTGTGGCAAAAGTGTAAATATGTAAAAGTTTAGGGGCAAAATTGTAATTTTGCAAAAGTTGAGTTAAGGATTGTTTTGAATAGTACATTAATTAAATAAGTGAAATGTGATGTTTTAGACCCCGAAAAATGAGATTTGGACCTAGAAGTGGAGGAAAATCGAAAATCGAGAAAGTTGGTAAAATGGTCGTTTCGGCATTCGAGGTAAGTTGGTGTGTTAATAATAATGCAACACCATACTTGAATTGTAATTCTCTATTGATATGACATAAATTGTATGATTTAATATGTTTAGGAGAAGTTGATGTATGGTATGTATGGTATGGAAAATATGATGTTTATTGTGTCATGTGAAATTGAATGGCAAATTAATGTTACATGAATTGAAAGTTAAATTAATATATACATGGGTTGTGTGAGTTGCTACACAGTTGTACCTGACGACATTTCGATAAGAAAGTTTATATGTAAATAATGCATTTATTTTACTTGTATAATAATTATTTTGCTAGATATTATGGAAATCATTGGGTGATAACTAAAATATGAAAATGAATGGAATGGGAAATTCTTGATTGAACCTTCGGAAAACTGAGAGATACGGACAATATGTAGCTAGGTCACACGAGTGATAAGGGACCTTCACCGTGTACACAAAAAAGGTACGAGATGGCAAAATTTGATATGTAGCTAGGCCACATGGATGGTAAGGGACTTTCACCATGTGTGCAAGAAAGCTACGGGCTAATAATTTCATATGTAACTAGGTCACATGTGTAATACTATGTGTATACCATGTGTACAAGAAGGTTACGGGTTATAAGTAGCTAGGTCACATGAGTGGTTCCTAGTGTTGGACACCATGTAGACAAGAAAGCTACGAGATGGAATGGCTAGGTCACATGGGTGATAAAGGACCTTCACCATGTGTACAAGAAAGCCGAATTATGTGTAGGTGGAGCTATGTGCTAAGACCACCGAGTATCGAGTATCAGGCGTTTTTCGAAGGGGTTCAACGAGATAATTTACTAATGATGATTGGTGTGATCATGTTATGAATAAGTGCAAGTGTGAGTGTGACCAATTGAGAAATATGGCAAATGTACGTATGAACAATATGTTCGATATGTAATCGGAAATTGGAAAGGTTGGTATAAGCAAGTGATGAACACAACTAAAGTGAAAGAGAGAGCAAAAATTTACAATAAAACTGTTTGGACAGCAGCAGTGACATGAGTTTGAAAAATCACTAAAAATAGTAGAGATTGAATTATAAGTTGGATGAGATGTTGATTTAAAGGTTATTGAGTCTATTTTCATATAAAAGAAACATAGAAAACAAATGATTTGTATATTTTTAGATATTTGAATTTCTATGAGACTGGTTCAGAATAATTACGTGATCCCCTGTTCTTTCCTGGAAAAATCATTAAAAATTTTACAAAATAATTGTGGGATATAATTTATATGCCTGAAATTCTGAATTAGTCTATTTTCAAATGAACTAAATAATAAGGTCATATGAACTCTGTAAGAGGAGAAAATTGATTCGTAGTGAAGAGAGATAAGAATAGTCAAACAGTAAAATAGGTGAATCTTTAATGAATAAACTGTATTGATTGGCTAAATAAAAAATTTTGGAAATTTTATGGTAAGAAGATATGTGAGTTTAGTTTCATGGAAAGTTAAAAGATCTTAATTTAGAGTTCTGTAGCTCCAGATTTAAATAATTTAGTAACTGTGACTCGAGTAGACAGCTTGAGATGAACATGAATAAAAAGTGGAACTATGTTCAATTATGATTGTATTATCTTGAGAACATATTGTGAAGATTTATAAAAGCTTGTTAATAAATCACTTATTATTTACATACTTACTTACTAAGCTTTGTAGCTTACTTCCCTTCATTTCCCATATCTTATAGGGTTGTATGCTAACTCGAGTTGGAGATCGCCGGAGATGTAATCACACTATCAAGCTATTATCGTGGGGTAAAAGTGAATACAAACCTCTTAAGTTTATGGCATGTATAGGAGACTTAGTCATTTGTATATGTCATAATTGGTTTGGCCTAAAATGTTGGCCTTTAATATTTAGCAGTTCATTTTGTATAATTTGGATGAAATTTTATGACTCAGTTTAATATGTTTTCAAGTGTATGTGTTTTGGTAATGCCTCGTACACTATTCCGGCATTGAATACGGGTAAGGGGTGTTACAAAAGGACTTAATGAGTTCCAAAGGAAAACATTACAATAGTCACATATAATTCAAGTAAACCTTTCCAACTTAGCACAGCCACACAGTTCACCAGTTGGTAAATACCAAACACAGATAGGTATAGGCTAGGCACTATTCCTTTGGAGTGTACACTACGCCCATGCAATCATACAGACCTCCTTCCTCATGTTAGCGACAAACGTTGGTCTATATTCAGAGTCATATCATTCATTCATTCATTTTCCTTTTTCATGATTTGCCAATCTGGTTTGCAATAATGCTTGCCCTACCAAAGGCTATACGACCATTTTCGTGTATCGTGATCTGCCAATTCAATGCTTATTTCATTGAAGGCAATGCCATGAATTCATTTCCATGTTTTAGATCATATTGTTTAGAAGCTAGGGGTAGTGGCTTAAACACGAAGGAAGGTTCTTACATCTTTAACACGGACAGGCCAAACCAGACTAATAATGACAAGCATCCATCACTCTTGCCAAAAATTTCATCTTTACAGAATATGCATATTTACCTTAAACATATAATAAGATTAAACTGCAAGACCTTTGCCCTTGTCACAAGAACCTTTAGGGGTGTCTTGAGCTATAATATAAATGATTAAACTCATCAGATCATTGTACCAAAATTCTAAACAAACTTGTAAGAAACGTCATTACAAAAAACCAAATTCAGGAAGTTTCCTCCTTTACACTCTAAACTAACGCTAAAGCGTACCAAGGTCATGTAAAAAAACATGAAAATAACCTAAAGTTCATCAATATTTACCAGATGCTAAACAACAAAGGAGTTGGCTGAGTTCATCGAACTCAAATCTTTAAGCAAATCTCTGGTCTTAGGTTTTTCAGAGAGAAAGGTGTAGAGAAAATTTTGAGAAGATAATATGGGTGTAAGCGAAAACATAAAACTTTCCCAAGAAGCCAATACTAACCTTATACAACTATACATGAAAACTATGTTTAATGGATAATTCTAATTATCCCACTAAATCCCCTCAATTCTTGTGACTAAGCACTTTCTCTTTCATCATAAATGTGGGTCTTATCGAGTGTATTAACTTAGTTCTCTTCTAACCAATTCTCGTTTGTCTAACTAAATTGTTCAATTAGAATAATAATATAGTGATATAGTAAATGATTCTTTCAAACTAAGGACTTAACATATTCGTCAATTAGCTGGGGTGGTGTATAATCTACAAGGGAGTCCGCCAAAACCACCAAGCTCACCCAACACAGACTTCGCCCAAAGGCGCACTCATAAACTTACATACTTATCCACAATTAATACCTTACCCACTTAGAACTTGCTCTAAACGCTTGACTTCGATAAACAATATTCGAACACTAGGACTCCTTCCGGCGGGATGTTACACATATCATTTTTTGCAAGTAAAATGTCATCTGCATATAGAATAAGGAAACAAATTTTACTCTCATTAACCTTCTGGTATAAATGCATTGATCCATGATCTTCTCGTTTAAATTTGATTTTATTTTAAATTTTTAGTTTTTATTTTCGTAAGTTAAATTATTTTGTTAATTCTATAGTTATAGTATTTTAGGTGCATTTGCAAGGGTGGATGAGTCCGTGAAAGGGGAGCAACAAGCAAGTCGAAAAGTCAAAATTTCGCAGGAAAGGTGACCAAAATGATACATGATGTCGTGACGAGAAAGTCGCAGCGTCACGATGAGCTGCTCACGTCTCGACGAAGCTTCGCAACATTACGATGAAGAGGCCACAACAATGAAACAAATAGTGAGTGACATCGTGTCGTGAGTTATCGTGTCGTTGCAACTAGAGGCCCTACGTCACAACGAGACTAAGTTGTCGTCACGACGAGCTATGACGTAATTGCCTCAGAAATTGTAATGACAAGACGGTGTTGTGACGAGCCCCAAATTCCACGTCTCAATGATGTCAAATATATATAAGGGTTTCATCACGATGAGCCTAACAGTGCCACGCCAAACGTGTTTTTCTTCATTTTCTTCACCATTTTCAGCCGCCACCGCTTCAAAACCAATGTTTTTTTTTAGTTTTTTCCGTAGTTATTGGTCTTTAATCTTTTGTTTGTATCTATTTGCTTGCCATTCTCAGATCAAAACAGTGCCTTATTGAGTGCTTCAACCCTCTCTGGCTAAGACACCCACATCAACCGATGTGGAAACATGACAGCGCTGACAATGCAACATTGACAAATACCCGATGATATCATTCTCTTATCTAGTTTTTATATATATTCATATTGATTTTTTTGACAAATAGATTAGAGAACTGAGAAATTTGTTGCATTAATATTATTTGGTTGATTGGCTGTTGAAATTGGAATTTAGTTAAGTATGTTTCCTCGCAAACGACCCACATCTCGGTAAATCGAGGAACGTGATGTTCTCAATGAACTGAGAAAATGATTTGTCTCCACCAACGCCGCTACTCAAGTCGAAAAATTTGTGGATAAACCACTGATTCCTAAACTGGCTTCGATTTTTCCACGTAAAATTTTCATGATCCTATAATTACAAGGATCGATTGCTTACGGTGGAACATATTTGTCGGCATCCCACGAAACCGAATGTTATATCGATTGTTTAGGAATTCTATGCAAATTTCCTGGAAGCACGAGACAATAAAGTCTTTGTAAGAGGTATGTATGTAGACGCCTGTCCTACAGCAATCGAAGGATTCTATAGGACACCTCACTTTAGTCCCAATTTTTATGAAATTTTATAAGATAGTGAGGTGGACTATAATGAAATAATAAATTTTCTAACGGAAGGTAAATGTACTTGGGTTCAAAAGTCTGTGACTAACGAACCTTTATGGTTTCAGCAGTCGATTATGACTCCAGAAGCAAAAATGTAGATGTATTTCATTAGTGTGGAATTCTTCCCTACTTAGCACGTTACGGAAGCTACTTGTGATTGTGCTCTTCTCTTGTATTATATTTTACAGGAACGAAAGATAAACATGGGGCCCCAACTTTTTCATCACATGCGGCAATGTGTCGAAGGGCACATGCGAGGGCTCTCATACTCGCACTTGATTATAGAGATGTGCAGGCAGGTTGGTGCGTCGATTGACCTCGAGGAACCGACTTGCCCACCAAAGGGCATTTTAAACAATGTCATCTACGTGCGGTTTTGCAATCAACATGCCGATTAGGTAGAGCAGTGGAACAAGGAGGTGGTCGCACACTGTGAGTACTTGAGGGATACACCCCAACCCGTACCACCATGAGTACACTGATCTAAGAGGGTTCCAGAAGATTCGATGAGCAAGGAGTGGTTTAGACACATTGCGGTCCACGTCGAGCGCCAGACATAGTGGATGGCCCCCGACTGGGTCCTCCCGACAGGAGCAACACCAGCCATTCCACCTTCCAGTATCTCCCAGCCTACGCTAGCTGGAACATCCATATTGAGAGGGGATGCGACAAGAGTCATCTCGGACGAGTACGATGACAACACGAACGAGTTCGACGACATCTTCACCAATTTATGAGGGAGTTTATTCTATTTTTTTTTGTTATTGTTATTTTAATTTCTCTAGAAACATAAAAAATATTATTATTAAATATATATATTTTCTTTGTGTGTTTTCTTTTTCTGTGTAGGAATCCCATGAGGCACTACAATTTCGAGCCAAAACTGCGACGAAGAGCTAATCCCACCGTTTGCGATGGACTTTTAACGCTAATCTGGTAACTTTTTTCCTTTATATTTTTATTGCACATCAGGGACAATGTAATGAATAAAGTGTGGGGGGAGACATACGAAATTTTTTAAAATTTTAAATTTTTAAGTTTTTCTGTTATTTTTTGAGTCATTTAAATTTTTTTTTTGTGTTATGAATGTGCTTGAGCTTGTAGAAATACAAGTGATTGGTTAGGAACATATACCTAAATTGTTTGCTTAGATTGTAAATTTAGCCTAAAATTAAATAATTTACGTTGTTTATATTTAGTCTAATTAGATGGTTTATTAGACCGTAAATAGGAAAAGAGATTAAATATACCAAGTGATAAAGGTGGATGCAAATAGGAAATTATATTTGTAGAAGTATAGGATGTTCAATTAAAAAAAATGTTTGATAAAATCCATGGTTATTGAAATGGTGCAGTACGACTAGTATAACCTTTATAAAAAGTACCCAAGAAAAATATTGATTGTATTGGCACAAGTAATAATAAATCAAAAAATCATCATAAGAGATTATTAGAGAAATATTACTGCATTAGAGTTCAAAGCATGAATAAAAAATAAACCTAGTAGGAAAAAAAATTCTAATTGACTGGACCCTGCAAAAATAAATGCTATATTTGTATATACATTTTGATGGAAACATATATTTAATTTTCTTTAACTTGTTTACTTTGTAATTTATTGAACTAACCTGTTCAGGTGTAAATAACTTTGAATTGTTTAAATTTTTAGTTAGAGTTGTATATTTAGGCAAATCCTCCTAGTGCCGATGCTCCAATCTAATCTCGTGTATGAAGCCAGCTCAAGTATATTGTTTAGCTAAATATTTTATTTATTTTCTTTTGTTGCTTGAGGGTAAGCAACTGCTTAAGTGTGGAGGAGTTTGATCTGCCACAATTCGTTGCGGCAAATTAAGGTTTTTCTGGCACTTAACCAACTTGTTTTCTAGTGTTTTTATATGCCTTTATTTCATTTTTGGCTTTTATTTGCTTAGGTTTAGTTTTGGTAAAATAAGCGTTTTACGCAATTTTTAGTGTTTTGACAACCTGTAAGGCCAACTCGGGCCTCAGGTATGACTAATAGGTTATTTGAGTATGTAGGGCAGCAATTTGGGCTTAAGTATGCAAGGAACAATGGTCATCTCACGACATCAACATTCGACGTCGCAACATTGAACTTCGAAGCATCAAAGGCTAAAAACATGGCTAACGTCATGGCATCATCGTGACAAATTGCTGACATCAACAACCACGTGATCAAAATTTTAAAAATGTATTTTGTTTATTATTTATTAAACCTACATTTTGTTTATTAAACCAAGGGTATTTTAGGAATAAATTACCTTAATGTTGCCCTAGGTTTTGCCTATGTATACACTCTTATAAACTCATTAAGAGGGTTGGTTGTTGATAGCTAGACAATTAAATAGTTTTTATTTTTTCTTTGTATTTTTATTTATGTTTGCTTAGTCAGAATTCTTCCTGTTCCGATGTGAAGATAGTTGCGAGCGGGGATTGCTCTGACACTGCACCTCAATTAATTATCAATGAGAAATTTATCTATTTATATTTTGTTTCTCTGACCAATTAACGTTTGTATGAATATTAGAATAAATCTTGTGTTTATTTCATATCTAGCATGTTTCAATTATGAATCTAATTTATTAATTAAGTAATTATTTATCTAAAATTGAGTGTTTATTCAAGAGTACTTAGTATATTAGGAAGTGACACCCCTAATAGAATATCTAGACAGATGAGACCGAGAGGGTATCATGTCGAGTATACTTGTGCTAAGCAGTAAGATCGAGAGGGTATCTATAAGCCTAGGAAGAGACCAAAAGGGTGACTTAGGTGGTAATCCTTAGTGAAGATGAGATCGAGAGGGTATTCTTACTTAAGGATGGTAAACAACTCAACCGAGGGAAATTAGCGACTTAATTGATAATTGGTTATTTAATCAAAAATAGAACGGGAACTCGGATCGTCGACACTAGAAATAGGAGATTCCATTAAGTTATTTTAGACTACTTAATTTAGTTAGGTTATTTTAGTTTAATTAATTTAATTAGTTTAATTCATATTTTAATTTTGGATTCACACTACTAACTTGTAAATTGATTATATTAGTAATTAATTTAATAATAAATTTCGTCCATCTGCAATCCCTTAAATACGATTCTTAAAATATTTACAGGTGTTTTGTTATAACACAAATCTATATTACAATTTCACATGTTCTTTTGTAGATACCACACTAAATTTTATATATTTTATTTGCACGATTTTCATTCTAAACCTTCGCAGTTTTGAACGTGGTCACCACCCTTATCATCTCTTCCTCCTCCGAATACATACATAGGCATAAAACTAATATACAATTTCCGACTAGCTAAGATATACTTTCTTACTAAAATGAAACAAGAAATACCACATGAATCCTAATATTCTCGCCTTCAAAGTTGGTAATTTGAAAGAGATAGTCACTTGGTTAGTAAAATTTCACGAGAAATTTCCAAATTTCGGTGAGGATGAGAAGTTGGGAGAAGTTTCCCATTTCATCTTGCTAATGCTGTTGGAAGAGAGGAAAGAATGGAGACAAAAGAATTCTCATCTCTTCCATGAAATTCCCAACAATTCTTATATCAAATCCAAAGGTTAGGATTTATTTTCCCATCAATTGACCATGATCCAATGGCTCCTAATTAAACATGGAAACTTTGATCGAGTGGCTAATATTGGTCCCTACACATTTTCTCATTGCTTTTTCCCATTTTGCCATTAGTAAGCTCCCATGGTCAAGATTAAAACACATGAAATTGATCTAATAGCTCTCATTCCAATTAATAAATTCACAATATAACATCTCATGGTTTATTATTCTTCGAGGTCCTCCAATATTTTACCTCTTTATGACCATGACTAATTTACAAGCTTAGACTATTTTCCCATCTAGTCCATCACTTTATTATCCAACTTCAATTTAATCCATACTTATCAAATTTGATTTGAATTTTTAGAATTTATTTTATTTTTTTAAATTTCTTATTTATAAATTTATAAAAATATTTTTTATAATTTTATAAAATATATTATGATTTTAGATTTTAAATAATTTTTGACATATTTAGATTTTTAAATTATCATTAATTTTTAAAATATCGAATTGATCTTTAATTTTAATTAAGAGATCAAATTAGTTATTAATCTTTGAGGCTTATTTCATCAAAGGGTTAATGAGCATAATGTAAGTTTTGATAAACATAAACTTAAGCTTAATTTAAGGAGTATTTGTGGAATTTACCCAAATGAAACTGAGTCAGAATATGAACATTTCAGCTCAAAAGTCGAATTCGTTTTGATCGCACTTGCATTTACAGCGCGTGTAAATACAACATGAGCAATCCAAATCATCCCTCCACTTCCACGCGTTCTATAGTTTGCGTTCGTCATCCTTAGCACAGAACAGAAGCCCAGAAAGAAAGAGAGAGAGATACACACATTTTTTCCTTAAAAAAAAAAGAGAAATATATTTAACAGAGAAACACGGAAAATAAATCAGATAGAAAAACGGGGAAAGGACAAAAGGGAAAAACCGTTCTAGGGTTGCCTTGAATCTCTCTCTTTCCAGATATTAGATAATTAGAAATAGATATGTAGGGCTTTTCAATCGATTCCTTCTTTATTTTCTTACAATTAGGGTTTTCGAAAGAGGTAAGTTGATATAACTGCTGGGTCTCATTTTCTTTTCTTATCTTTCTTGGGACAGTGGTGTTGGAGTTTGGGTTTTAATCGACCCACCCTAAAATCGGTGCTTTTGGGAATTGGACTTTTAACATTTTTACCGAGAATCGGAGCTGGAAAAGGATCATTTTTTAGGGACTCTTTCTTAACACAATATATTGTATTTTTTTTACGATCTGTAAATATGCGAGGAGTGCACAAATCAAAAAGGGTTACTTGGGCATCAGACGTTAACCTTTGTCAGGTAAAATTGCAGTTTTACTTTGGAAGTTCCTGAATTTTGAGGTCCCTTTGAGATGAAATTACAGAAAAGAAAAGGGGGGTGCAAAATTTTAAATAAACCAAATATGTTAGAGAATGAAGCTATGTGAATCCTTCATGTTCTGCTGTTTTTGGTTTCCTTTTTCCTTTCATAAATATATTTTATCTATACTCTGTCCCTTTAAGGGCATTTGAACCTTTCTGGTAGTCAAGTTAGTTCCGTTTTGGTATTCTTGTAATGCATGATTTCGAATGAGGTTTTAGTTTTGTTGATGCCATTGTTGTGTTAAGCCTTTTAGGGTCTTAAATGATGGCCTGTTCTTGTTTTTGTTTGTTTTTTCTTCTTTTTCAGTGGAATTTATGGCTTATTTTGTTTTGCATCTTACTGTTATGGGAATAAATCTGCTAATGGAGTTTGGAAGTTTCTAATGCTAGTTAGACACAGAAATGATAGAATGGAAATGATAAAAGACTTAGATTTCTAAACTTATTCAAAAATGCTAACGATGATAAAAATATACCAGTGGTTACATCCCTGGCTTGTCTTTTCTTGATGTTTCCTTTCATATAATGTTCATCTTTGCAGAACACGATAAGTTTATCACAATACAGTTGTAAAATCTCCTTGGAGTTTGATTAGTATGAGTGTGTAATGTTTCTTATATTGCTATAGTTCTGAGGTCTTGACTTTATGGTTCTGTTTGTAGTTGTTTACCCGACCTAGTTTTGTAGCTCATACTAGATTTTAGTTTAGGCGAAGTACTAGGTTAAGCATCTCAAATTCAACTTGAGATTTTATTACTCAGCTAAGGCTTAATGAGATGTTTATACAAGCTTTAATATATGT
Source organism: Gossypium rotundifolium (assembly GCA_025506655.1). Classification (NCBI taxonomy): domain Eukaryota; kingdom Viridiplantae; phylum Streptophyta; class Magnoliopsida; order Malvales; family Malvaceae; genus Gossypium; species Gossypium rotundifolium. The sequence continues at coordinate 93,396,230 of CP106724.1, read as the reverse complement.
ATTTATATATTGCATTTCCCTGTTTGAACAAGCTCTCTTCAGTTGCTAGATAGTGTTTGTACGGTGAAATGATGTTTGAACAAATTCACAACCCTGTTTTGTTGAAAATGATAAACAGAAAATATAATTGCTTCTCCTCTTAACAGATAAGGTTGTTTGTATCAGAGGAATCACCTTCACAAGTTGGGGTGGGTGGTCAAGATCACCTCCAAGCAAAAACCTCGTTGGTATCACATATAAATGGGGCTACTGGGGATGACTTTCTGCCTCCGGGATTCGAAGGAGCTCATTCTACAAGTCATCCGCAGATTAACTTGCTAGAAATTGCTACCATTAAATGGAGATGTCCTCTCAGGGTAACAATTCTAAAGACTTCTTTTCTGTGTTTTAGTTTGATTTGTGATTTTTGCTCCCAGCATTTACCTCAAAGCTGAACTTACGTCTTCACAGTTTATTTTGGACTTGAATTGGCAAGTTGTTGCCGGAGAGGAAAGTGAAGAGGTGGAGATTCAAAATCAGAGAGAAGTGAGAGTGCTTGAAGCTGTTTATCCTCGCCCATCTGCAATTCCTACAAAGTCTGATACTTTTTCTTTTTTCTCTTTTTGACTGGTTTTGGGGTGGGTTTTCTAGAAACTGCTTCTCTTGGGTTATACTTTTCCATGAGACTAAATTTTCTTCTGGTTATGCAGCTCTTCTGTTTCAGCAGACGTGGAAAATTGTGACTATGACGATCAGCAAACTCCTCAAATACCCATCACTCCTATTGAAGATGAGGATGCAGCAACTGAAACTCCCATTAGTTCACAGCCGCAGTGGTTTGCTCCTGGTATTTTACCTCCTCTGCGTGGCAGTATGCCAAGTGTTTCAAGTGGTTCAGCTGATGAAAAACCTGCTTCTGGGATGATCCTTAATGTTGAACCCGGTGTAGCAGCTGCTGCCTTTGCAGCAGTTAACCAAAACAATGAACCTGGAAACATGATTGATCCTGAGTTTCTCGTTAAAATTCTCAGCAATCCCAGATTGATTGAGAAATTAGTTACTGATTATGGAGTGGCTTCAGGTGCTCAAACCTTACCTGAATCAACATCCCCTCTGACTTCTCCCAATCCACCCCCACCTGTAAATCTCTCCAACCCATTTCCTGCCCACATCAATAGAACAGAAAATGGTACTGCATCCTTATCAGCTACATCTAGTGGAGCATTTTATGCTCAGCCTAATGGGGTTGGAGTTGGACCGTCAAATAAACAAGGTCTTGCACCCAATCCCCATCCAATATCTGTTTCAGCAGCTGTTGGACTTCCCCAGAAAAAGGATGTAAACTATTACAAGAACTTGATTCAGCAACATGGAGGAGAAAGGCAAGAGCCAGCTCAGAAGTTCAACAGCCGATACAACCAGCACCTAAGACCAAACCAAGAACTAATAAACAACACCAAATCGAGAGATTCAAGACCGAAGATAATGAAGCCTTGTATGTACTTTAACAGTTCCAGGGGATGCAGGAATGGAGCCAATTGCGCATACCAACATGATACATCTTCCCACCAGAACAGTGGGAATAATGTTGCGGAGGTGCCGAATACAAAGAGAATGAAAATGGATAGAGAGATAAGCGGTTAGAAAATACAGAGCGCAAGTATGGTTAGAAAATACGGAGTGCATGTATGCCTTTTTCACATGCAAAAAGCGTACTGCAGCTCTACCTTTTATTGGCTTTGGTTAGGTTCTTTTTGGAATTAGTATAATTCTAGTACTCCCTTTTTACCCCTCGATTTGCATCAAGCTTTTAAGATTCAATGGGCTAGAGAGCCTTGATTATCACAACCGATTGCGGATTTTCATCCATGAAGTGCGTTTTTTTGGGTTTTTTCTTTCTTTCGTCTTGCATCGGCTGCAAATGTTGCTTACGTACGTATAAATTACAGTATGACAGTTGCTCTGTCCATACAGTTTGATGAATATTACAGGGAGTATTTTCTGCATTTTGTTTGAAAATGAGCCAATAAACTGTTTAACTGTTACCCTTGGATGTAGAGTTTCTGAAATAGGCCTGAGCTTTGAATTGTTTTAAAAAGCTGATAGCTCTAGTTTGGAAAAACTTGAATCCGAGAAAATCTGAGTTTGAAGAAACGTCAGTTTAAAAAAGAAAGAGTTCGAAAAAACTAAGCTCATAACCATTTGAGCTTACTATCGAGATAGATAATGATTTGATTCAAGTTCGAGATAAATATCTAAACTTGAGAAATCGAATTTATAACTAAAAAGCAGCACATATAATATAATACTATTTAAAACAAAAATAAATTAGACAAATTATAATTAATTTATTAATACTATATCAATAATAATTTATTAACACTAAAATTAATTAATAATGAATAATAAATATAGAAAACTACTAAAAATTCAAATATACATAACTAGTTTCTTTATGTTACAATCATGTTCTATTCGAATGAAGGTGTTATCTTCTTGTTCCATCTGCTGTTTGATTAGTATGGTGTTTTCGGTTTCTTAGATTGAAAGGTTCTGTTGGCATCTTTTGACAAAACAATATTATGGGTCACTCAGTCGGATATCTAGATATAGGAAACTTCAACTCTTTCATTATCTCCTTAGCCGAATGGATGATTGATCATGAGCAGTTTATTGAATAATGATTGTTGCTTTATCATTATCGGTTGACGACTTCAAATTTGAAGCATTGGTTTAGCAGACTTATTGATTATTTAGCAAAACTTATCAAGTTCCTTTTCTCTTGCTATTGGCTCTATTTATAGGATGTTCATTCTCTTTGTGAGGTCTGCAATTAGAATGCTAGAAGATTGAATCATCTTTCTCTAACTATTTATTTCCAGCTTTTGTTTGATTTTGTTGTGTTGAGATTTTCATATTGACTATGGTATTGAGAACTCTCGTGTATTGAACACAGAGTGATATTGGGTGTATGCAAGTTGATTTCTAGTTCTCTATTGGGGCAGCATGAATTCTACTTGTAAGGGAGTGGTTAGCCTTTAGCTAGTAGGGACGTGTTCTGATTGGTTGGTTGAATAAGATTATTTTTTGCGAGGCTTCATAGATGTAGGACCGTTGTGTTTGAATTACATTAAGAAAGCTTGGTTTTTTGTTTCTTTTTCGTATTGCAATTGCTTTTTATTAGTTCATGATTTCCGTTCTATCTCACGTTGCAATGAACTTTAGAACAACAAGTGTTCCATTTATGTTTACTAATTTTGTTTCAAATGGTATCAAAGCTTGGCTTCATAAAGTATTTGAAGACAATCTAGTGGAGTGTCTATAGATATGGAACCCATGAAAGAAGAAAGTTTGGTGTCACGAGCCCTACTTCTAGTAGAATCATTGAATTACGCCTATCGGAAAGCCCAAATGAAAGCTTTATGTCTATTGATAACGTTGCCTGGGAGGCCACTGAAAAAGGTTGGACTCGACCAATTGGTACTAGAACGGATGGTACTAAACAACCGGAAGGGAAGGCATACTATACTGCTAAGGAAAAAAGAATGGCATCCGAAAGCTCCAAGTTGTTAAACACCATTTTTAGCAATGTTGATATGGATCAATTCAAAGTTATATCAATGTGTGAATCTGCCAAGGAAGCTTGGATAGTTCTTTTGAATCAAAATGAGGACATTATTGCGCTCAAGTTGAATGAGATGATTGGCTCCCACAGAAATTTTGAATTGAACTACTAGAATCTCAATTAGACAAGCCCAAAACAAATATGGCTTTCAATGTTCAAAACACTGTTGAAACCAAAAAAAAAAAAACAGACTATAGAATTCATGGATGAGAACAAAGAACATATAGTGTTACTATCCAAGAACTTTAATAGAACATTGAAATGTTTTACAAAGAAAATGATTTCTGACAGCCATGTATAAGAAGGTGCAAAGAAGAATCAAACTAGGGGTGAATATGTAAGGAAGAAATATGTTCAGTGCTACAAGTGCAAAGGGTTTGGGCATATACAATTCGAATGTGTAAACATCAAGAAAAAACAGAAGTCTCTAGTTACTACATGGAGTGATGAAGAAACTGATGATGATGTGTCTGAATCAAATGAAGAATTGAGTAAGTATATGGCATTTACTGTCAAAGTGGAAGTTGATGAAGAAGGTGATACCGACGATGGTTTTATTGAACATGCTTATTTTCACTTACTAAAATAAATGGAGTTGGTGTGTGAAACAAAAAAAAAACTTATGTAAAGAAGTGTGTATACTCAAAAGTAAGAAAGAAGCTCTTGAAAATGAAGTTCTTGACAAAAAATCAAATTATTGAGAAGGTCAAGAAGGATCTAGATGGAGCTAAGATGACTATTAAAAAGTTTGAAGGCAAAGTGTTAAATTAGATGAGATCTTATCTATAGAAGGATTTAAACCTAGTCAACGATGTCTTAGTTATCTTAAGAAAAAGGTATGAACACCTATCTTTCCAATACTTTTGTTAAGGCTAATGAAAGTACTTCTACAGTGTTAGATATGAGTTACAAGAAGACAAAAGTCATTGTATGCCACTATTGCGGTAAAAGAGGGTCACATAAGGTCTTACTGTTACAAGTTACTAGACGATTTCAAGAAGTTTAATCTTGGCACTAACACGGTTTGAATAGGGTTTAGGACATAACAACAATAGGCGAAGTAGATTTGGGTTAAAAAAAATGAGGAAAGAGTTTGTTGGTTTCTCGCACGTCACTAAATGCTTCCATAGAGGAAGTCTGGTATTTTGATAGCAATTGTTCAAGCCACATGATCAAAAGTGAACACTTTATAAAAGATCTTCACAGGTGTGATGCTAGAAAATTTGGATTCAGAGATGGTTGTGAAGGAATAATTGTTGGTAAATAGGTCATAATGGAAGAAGATCTTTCAAAGCTCACGAATGTTCATCCTGTTGAAGGTATTTGTGCAAAATTGATCAGTATAAGTTAGTTGTGTGGTGACGGGTACATTGAGGGTTTCAGCTAGGATGGTTGCAAGGTCAGAAATACAAAAGAAGAGTGCGTGGTGGAAGGTGCTCGTTCTTTTTATAATTGTTACAGGCTCGTAAAGAAAGAAAGTTGTAATGTAGCTTCAATAAATGAACTTGATCTTTGACATCAATGATTAGGTCATGTTAAATACAAGAGTCTACAAAGGGTTTTTTGTCATGGAGCTATTCGAGGGCTACCAAGGCTTGGAGGGGTCATTATTTGAAAGAGAAACATCATCGTTGGTTTCATCCTCAGTTACAACAGTTCTCTACCACTATGCCTTTGGAGCTGTTTCATATAGATCTTATGGGTCATATGCAAATCGAGAGCCTAAGGGGAAAAAAGTGTGTGTTTGTTTGCATTGATGATTTCTCTCACTTTACATGGATTGATTTCTTAAAAAAAATCAGAAACTTTTGTGGTGTTTAAAAAGTTTTGTGTAAGGCTTATGAATGAGAAAGGTGAAAACATTAGGAAGATTATTTTGATATGGAGTGACCATGAGAAAAAAATTGAAAACCATGACTTTGGGGATTTTGTGATCAATAAGGAACTCTGCATGAATTTTCAGCACCTTAAACACCTCAGTAGAATGGAATTATTGAACAAAAAGACAGAACGTTTCAAGAGATGGCAAGGGTTATGCTAAATTCTAAAGGTTTTTCTCACAGGTTATGGGCTGAGGTGATTAATAGAACATGCTATGTTGCTCATCGATTTTTTAAGACCATTTACTACTTTGACCTTGTATGGAATTTTGAAAGAGAGGAAGCTAGTGGTAGCATATTTTCGAACTTTTGGAAGCCCTTGTTACATTTTAAATGATTAGGAAGCCAAAAAAAAAAAAAAGTTGATACTCAAACTAAAAATGTAACAACTTGGTTCATTGTCTGGTTAAATCGTCAACTTTTTTTTTAGTTGCTCATCGATCACAACTTGGTTGAGCTACAGGATGAAGTGCGAGTGGGGTTCGCAAGTGTAGAAATTGATGTTTTTTGTTTAGTCTGTTTGTTAAGTTAACTTGTTGGAAGCAAATAGAGTTAGTAATGAAATGATGTTTTTAGGTATTGATTTCTACTAATCAATTTTTGTACAAGTTTTGTTTTTACTTTTCTAAGACGTTAGTTGGATTATTTGATTACCTGTAAGAACACATGATATATATATTGTAATTTTTTGGAATGAAAATTATGAGATCCATGTAGCAGTTTATTCCATTTGCTAAGTGTGTGTAAGAGTTTTCTTTTTTGTTCTCTTTGTTCTTGTCTCTCTTGCCATAAACACCAACAAGTGGTATCAAGAGCCTAAGTCTTTCAGGGCCATTGTGTGTGTTTTTTGCTATGAAAGAAAAATTTGTCTGCATCTTGTTAGTGTTACAATGTCATTTGGAAACTTCACACCACTTCTACCTCTCATTTTTTTTGAAGAAAACTACCACATTTGGGTAGTGAAGATGAAGACATATCTTCAAGCATATGACTTATAGGAAGTGGTTGAGTCAGACAGAGAGCCACCATCTTTGTGAGCTAATCCAACAATAGCTCAAATCAAACAACATAGTGATGAGTTTGCCAAGAAATACAAAGCTACACCGTGCCTACAAAATGGTGTGTCAGATATTATTTTCACAAGAATTATGGCTTATAAAACACCCAAACAAGCCTGGGACAAGTTGAAAGAGGAGTTCTAAGGGACTGAGAAGACAAGGTATCAACAACTTTTGAACTTGAGGAGAGACTTTGAGAACTTAAAGATCAAATAAAATGAAACAATCAAGCAGTATGCATAGATAATCATGTCTATTGGCAACAACATAAGGCTGCTCGATGTTCAGTTCAGTGATAGAAGAATTGTTTAAAAGGTTATTACAACACTCCTAGAGAAGCATGAATCCAACATCTCATCCTTGGATGACTCACAAAACCTGTCAACAATCTGCTTATTAGAGCTTATAAATGCTCTGTATGCACAGGAATAGAGAAGAGCGAACAGACAAGAGGAGCACTTTGAATGTGCTTTCCAAGCCAGAAATAAGGAGGGTCCAAGTTCTTCAAGCAACAAAGGTAAGAAGAAATGGAATGAAAGAAAAAAAAAATCCAAGTACAGATGGTGAAAAGAAAAAGTACCCGCCATGCTCTCATTGCAAAAAGAAAGGTTATTTAGAGAAGTTTTTCTAGTTTAGACTTGGTGTGTACTGTAGAAATTGAAAGCAATTTGGCCATGTTGAAAAAATTTGCAAAAACAAAGGGTATTAGCAACAACAATAAACTAATCAGGCTCAAACTACTGATGAAAATCAAGCTTAGAAGTAGCTCGCATTCACTGCTTCATGCTTTACAGTCAACACCAAAGTCAAGAAGAATTGGTTGATTGACAGTGACTGTACAAATTGTATGGTTTCAGATGAAAGCATGTTCAAGGAAATTGACAGTTCCTTTAGTTCAAGAACCACTGTTGGAAATGGCCAGATCATTGAAGCTAAGGGAAAGGGAGATATCTTGGTTAGCACTCTTACAAGTACGAAAGTTATCTCTGATGTTCTTTTTGTACCAGATATAGATCAAAACCTACTCAATGTTGGGTAGCTTTTTGAGAAGAGCTACTCTGTTATTTTTAAAAGTAAAAAGTGTGTTATATCTGGTTCATCTGATCATAAGCTTATGTTAATTGAAATGAATGATATGAGCTTTGTTCTAATTTGGAACTTAGTAACCTTGAAAGCCTACTTTAGTTCAACTGATGGTTCTGACTTGTGGCATAAGAGATTGTGGCATGTCAATCCAGGTCACTTGATCTACTATATAAGCATGATATGGTTGAGAATAAGCATGAAATAGCTGAGTGAAGGGTAGTGTATGAAGTGTGTCAATTTGGGAAGCAAGCAAGGCTTCCATTTTTAGCTAACAAGGCATGGTGAGCCACTGAGAAGTTACATCTGGTTCACACTAATGTATATGGACCTATGAAGATAGCTTCACTCAACAATAGGAAGTACTTCATTCTATTTATTGATGATTACACTAGATATTGCTGGGTGTATTTTTTTACAGGTAAAGTTTAAAGTTGCTGAGGTCTTTTGGAGGTTTAAGGTTGCTGTTGAAAACTAGGCTTGTTGCAAGCTAAGAATACTCAGGTTTGACAATGAGATTGAGTATACTTTTGAGAAGTTTCAAAAGTTTTGTGAAAATGTTAGGATCGAGCATCAACTAACAAACACAAACACCCCCAACAAAATGGTGTATGTGAAAGAAAGAATAAAATAGTGATGGACATGTCAAGATGCTTGTTGTTTGAAAAGAAGTTGTCAAACAAGTGTGGGTTAAGGCTGTGAACACTTTTATTTATCTGCTCAACAGATTGCCAACAAGGGCTATGAAAGACATGACACTTTTTGAAGGATGATATGGATTCAAGCCACCAGTGCCTCACTTGAAGATCTTTGGTTACATGTGTTATGCACTTATTCCTACTTTTAAGAGGAATAAGCTGGAAAGTAGAGCACAACTAGTCTCATCTTTTTTGGTTACATCAGTTGTAAGAAAGTGTATAAGATCTTTGATCCCTTTACTAAAAGTGTTTGGAAGTAGAGATGTAAAGTTCAATGAAGAAGCTTTTTGGAATTGGGATGCTTCAGAAATTGAGTTGGTTGAACAAAATCAGAATGAGATAAATATGCAACCTAATGAATTTTAGAACCAAGAGGGTGACTGCTATGATGATTTACTAATCAGAGGCACCAGACCTATCTTTGAAATATATGACAGGTGTAATGTTGCTGTGCTAGAGCCTGTCAGTTATGAAGAGGAAACAATGGAAGATTTTTGAAAAGAAGTTATGGAAGCTGAATAGCCATGATTAAGAAGAATGAGACTTGAGAGTTGGTTGACAGACAAGTTTGCAAGAAGGTTATTGGGTAAAATGGGTTTACATTATTGGAGAAGGACACGATGTTCAAATTTGATGAGGGATGCTTAAGAGCTTTCAATGCTTTGAAGTGTCGGTTAGTTTCAGCACCAATTATTATCACATTAGAGTGAGATTTACTATTTGAATTGATGTGTGACACAATTGACTTCGCGATAGGAGTTGTTATGGGCCAGCGAAGGAACAAAATTTTTCATCCAATCTACTATGCAAGTCAGACTCTGACAGGAGCTGAATTGAATTATACGGTAATAGAGAAAGAATTACTTGCTATTGTGTTTGCTTTTGACAAGTTTCAATCTTATCTTGTAGGTACCAAAGTGACTGTCTATATGGATCATTCGGCAATTCATTATTTACTTGCCAAGAAAGACGCTAATCCAAGACTGATCCGATGGGTATTTCTACTTCAAGTGTTCAATCTAGAAATTCAAGATCGAAATGAAGTAGAAAACCAAGTAGCAGACCACTTGTCCAGATTGGAGCCATAAGAAGGGACTTCTCCACTTACACCTATTCAAGAGACATTTCCAGATGAACACATATTGAAGGTAAATCATGTCCATAATACCCATTGGTTTGCTGATATTGCTAACTATTTAGCTTTTGGTTTGATGCCAATTGATAAGACGTATCATCAAAAGAAAAAGTTTCTTTACGGTGTAAAGTACTATTTTGAGAAGAACCATACTTGTTTAAAAAGTGTGCAGATCCAATGATCAGGAGATGCATGGCAGAAGATGAAGTACATAAGATTCTATATTATGGCCACTCAACTCTGAGTGAGAGGCACTTCAGAAGTACACGTATTGCAGCCAAGGTATTGCAAGCCAGATTCTTTTGTCAATGCTATTCAAAGACGTGTATACTTACATAAAGAGCTGTGATCGATGTCAAAGGGTTGGAAACATCACCAACAGAAATGAGATACCCCGAACAAACATTATTGAGGTAGAATTATTTGATGTTTGGGGTATTCACTTTCTCGATCCTTTCCCTCTATCTTTTGGTCATAAGTACATATTAGTAGCAGTAGACTACGTGTCTATGTGGTTGAGGCCAAGGCATATTTGACGAATGATGCTAAGGTTGTGATGAAGTTTTTGCAGAAGCATGTGTTCATAAGGTTTAGAACCTCGAGAGCTATCATCATTGATGAATGGTCCCATTTTGTGAAAAAATGGTTGAAATGGTTACTCGAAAAATATGGAGTGAAGCACAAGGTTGCCACAGCTTACCATCCACAGACATATGGGCAAGCTGAATTGGCAAACAAAGAGATCAAAGGCATACTCGAGAAGGTAGTTTGCCTGAACCGGCGAGATTGGTCCGAAAGACTAGATGATGCTTTATGGGCCTACGGGACAACATACAAGACACCTTTAGGGATGTCACCCTATAGGTTGGTTTTTGGGAAAGCTTGTCATCTACACTTGGAGTTAGAGCACAAAGCTTACTGGGCTCTGCAACAACTCAACCTGGATCTTAAGCTTACTAAAGAGAAATGAATGCTTCAACTCAGCGAGTTAGAAGAATTTTGAATGTTCTCATATGAGAATGCCACTCAAGGAAAGACTTAAAAGATGGCATGACAACCACATTCGAGTTCGAGAATTTGAAACAGGTCAACAAGTCTTGTGATTCAACTCCAGATTAAGGTTCTTTCTAGGTAAGTTAAAATCATGTTGGTCCGGTCCATTTACGATTCACCAAGTTTATCCATATGGAGTTATCAAACTTCAAAGTAAGGGAGGTAATTTTTGAGTCAATGCTCAATTCTTAAAACATTACTGGGGGGATAAAATTGAATGGGATCAAATCTCTTTCATTTTATTAGATATTTAATTTTTCTCGTTTTTCTTTTTAAATAAATGATTTAGGGTATATTTTTGGGATTAGTATGTTTAAATAAATTCTATCTAGGAGATTAGAACTTAAGTGGGATCGCTTGTGACCCCTCTAATCTTTACTGGGAATTGATTTTAACATAACCTTTGATAAATTGTTCCCTAAATGGCAAAATAATTTTTTAGTTTTTCAAATAAAAGGGTCAATTTTGATCCAAGTTTTAATTGTAACTCAATTTCAAATTTTCTTTAAGTTTAGGTACTTAATTGAAATATTTTCAAAATTTAGTTGCTCTTTTTGTAAATATTAAAAATTAGAGGCCTCTTTTTAAATATTTTAAAGGCATCTAGAATAAATGTTTTTAATTTAATTTAATTAATAAGATGATAATAATTAGTATATAATTATATTTATTATAATATATATTAATTATTATCAACTTTATATAGAATTAGGATTAGTTTAACTTTGATCATATTTTATTTAATAGTTTTATTTCAATAAATTAGTAGCAAATAATAGTTTAATATGCATTATATTAATTATTAATTGTTATTAACTTTGTGTAGAATTAGAACTTAGAGTATTTTAACTATTAATTTATTTTAAGAATTCTAATTAAACTCCTACCATCTTCACTATAAATTCCACCCACCTTCTCCACCTTTTTCACATCACCTCAACCTAGCCACACCAACACCGACCTTCGGCATTAGCAGCCCCGACGCACTAGTTGTTGCTTCCAGGTCCAGCCCATGTGCACCAACAGCCTAGCAACATGCTCCTTGTCGCTGCACTGCCTAAGATGTCCAGCCCAGTGACCTCCGCACCACCTCGTGCGCCTAGCACTGGCCAGTTCGCTTGACGACCCGCCATCGCCCACTCTTTCGCATCCGCGTGGCACACACATGCACTGCTGCTCATACAACGATCCACACATTGTTGTTGCCTCTACCGCTCATCTGCTAACACCATGCCTTGCTACTCGCACCAACACCCTTGCCTATCGTACCACACCATCAAGACACCTTACAACTATCCCTAAACCAACCTCTTTTGCTTTATATTATTTTCTTTGAGTTCTTAGTTATTATATAAAGGTGGTAAGACAAACTTTTCTCCTAAATTTCATTTTTATTTAATTATTTAATTTTTCAATTTATTGAATTATTAATATTTTATACTAGTTAAATTTTTAGGAAAATATTTGTTCCCATTTTATGTTCAGGTTAACCATGCCTCGCAAGAGAACTCGTGCCTCTGTCCAAATTGACGAATCACAAAACAAATTCCACTATGAAGAAGCCAAAGTGATATACAAAAGCGTTTTCAAGAATCAACGAATGCATTTGAAAAAAAGCTTTACACTGAAAGAAAGTAACTATATTGATTTAATGGAGCGCATTTGACAAATTACTAAAGCTCTCAATTGGGAGTTATTTTGTGAGAAAAGACCTAGTGTAGATGAAGAGCTAGTTTGTGAATATTATATGAATTTGACCTCAAGCGAATTGACAGAAGTTTCTGTCCGAGGACAATAAGCTTAAACACTATTAATGAATTCTTTGAATTACCTGATTTCAAAGACGACGAATATTCTTCCTTGATGAGAAATATTAAGGCTAAAAAATGGCAAGAAATTCTCGAGGAATTGACAATTCCAAGTTCTAAGTGGACTGTGTCAAAGTAAGGTATTCATACTTGTCGTAGAGAATACTTGACACCACTATCGAAGGTATGGTTATATTTCATTCAATTCAGCCTTATGCCTAATTCACATGGGACTACGATTTCATTAGAGCCAGTGGTCTTGTTGTACTTGATTTTAATGACAAAGACCATTAATGTGGGAAAAATCATTCTGAGGGAAAAGCGAAATTGTGCCGCTAGACGTTCTGGCCCATCTTACTTTCTCTTTATGATAACAATTTTGTGCTTGAAAGCTAAAATTCTTGCAAACGTAAAGATGAAAGGTTATAGCCAGGGCATAATAATAGATTGGGACCTTTACCGAATAGCTGGAGACTCTGTTCTACAATAATGAGTTGAAGAAAGCGAGGATCCCGAAGAAGAAGAAGAAGAAGAAGAAGAAGAAGAAGAAGAAGATCCCACAGAGATCGAACCGATGTAGTCAGCTGAAATCCCTAATAAGGCAGAACTAATGGAACTAGTAATCGAACTTGACTTCGTAACTTCAATGATCAGGACTGAATCGCTTCGCCCAGATCTTCAAGGTGAGTTGTCCAAGTTGATGGACATAATGCAACATATGCAGTGGCAACAACAAGCTTACTGGAGATATTCAAAAATATGGGATGACTCAATGAGAAGCACTTTTATGAAAATATACAATGACCCGTTTGTTTTTGTACCTAAGTTTCCATATTGCATATTTGATCCATAGAGTCCACTATCAAGAGGGAGCAAAGCGATTCATGCAAAAATTGCAGATTTTTGTCGGCGACGATAAGTTGGGTGCATTGTCAAATTTTTGTTGTTTCGTGAATTAAATTGCTAAAATGGTGTTTCATATACTATTTAGGGTTTCAGAGGTCTCGAGATTACTGTAGCATAAAAATGAACTAGGTGTGTAACGAAAACACGAGAAAATGAGGTTCGACGAAAGTAAAAAAAGTGGCATGTCGACACCACATGGGCGTGTGCCCAGCTGTGTGGTCGCCGTGTATGAACATAGCCGTGTGACGGGTGAGTTTGTGGCCGTGTAGGCTCACATGGGCATGCCACATGAGCGTGTGGGCCATGTGGGCCATGGGGCAGGCTGTGTGGGCCACATGTCAAGGCCAATTTGGGCGTGTGGGCCCAAAATTTCAAAAATTTCCTCAGGGTTACACGTGTCATTTTGATCGACTGTGGGCCTTCCGTAATGCCGGTAATGTAACAGCCCAATTTTAAGTCTAGTTGGAATAGTGGTTTCGGGACCACAAATTCGACACAGTAAAAATTATTTTTATCATATTTTTATAGTATACAATTTTATGGAATGATTTCGTGAAAATTTCGTTCGAAAATTTTGACGTTTGGACACTCATTTTAGTTAAAAGGACTAAATTGTAAAAGGTGCAAAATGTGTGTTCTAGAAGCTAGATGTGTCTAATTGCTATGAAAATTTAAATTAGAGGTCCTTAGATGATAATTTAACCATTATGCTTTACTATGGACAAAAATGGACATGGTTAGTGAAAAATTTCAAAGTTTAGGTGAAGGGCATTTTGGTAATCTAGTAAATAAAGCCAAAATAACTAAAATAAAAGCGTTCATCTTCTAAAATTAGTCCCCTTTGTACTGAAAATTTGAAGGAAGACATAACTAGGGTTTTGACCACTTTCAAGCTCGATTGTGTGCCAAAAATTTGAAGGAAGACATAGCTAGGGTTTTGACCACATTCAAGCTCGATTGTAAGTCTGTTCTTGCCCCGTTTTTCATGATTTTTATGTTTTTGAAGTTGTCTCAACCTAATCTAGTTATTTCAAGGATTAATTTGAAAGAAAATCAAAGTCTAAAATTTTACCCATGTTAGATATTTGTGTATTTCGATGTCTAATAGTAGATTATATATGTTTAATGTTAGATAAACAACATTAACCAAGTGATTTTTGATGAAAATGCCTAAAAGGACCTATTTGTAAAAAGTTGTAAAATATATAGTAAAAATGTGAATAAATGAAAAATATGGTCTGTTATGAGCATAAATAGGTTCGGCTAGGCTTGGGTTTTGAAGAAATTGATTATATTTCATTTTACGAGCCTAGAGACTAAAGTGTAAAAAGTTGAAAAGATAGGGGTAAAAATGTAATTTTTTCCATAAGGTGTTTTTGGGATTAAATTGAATAATGTGATAATTGAATAAGCTAAATTTGATATTATAGATCAAGAAAGACGAGGTTCTGACCTAGATAGGGAAAGAACAAGGTTGTGGACTAAATTGAACAACTATCAATTTTGTACCGAGGTAAGTTCGTATGTTAAAAATAAGCTTTCATATGATTGTATTTTATTGCTTTAATATTGCATGAATTGTACTTTTGATAAATGTGGATGAGCTTAATCCTATGCATGAGTCCAAAGACGAATCGACAAGCAAGAAATCCCGTTTGAACCTTAGGAATAGGGTAGGATACAAGTGACATGTCACTAGTGTCATTATGTGTTACGTGATTATGTGATCCGGGTGCTGGTCTCGTACGTCCTACAGTGGCTAAGTATGCCAGCATATGTTGCGGATACTTGACAGCTTGTGTGAGCAGCACCGTGTAACTATGTCTTGACTGATAGCTTGTGTGAGCAGGCCCGTCGATAGCTCGAGAGGGAGCGATTATGTGATATGAGACCTAGGTAGCTTCGCTACATATGTGGCACTTAGTGTGCAAATTTTCCCGAGTATCCAACATTTTTATTCTAAGTGGTTCACGGGTATGTCAAAGATGAAAGTATGTGTACATTCATTTTGAGATGGCTCAGGTATGTATATAAAGTTTATGCTTATTAATGTGTGAAATGATGAATATGAGGTAAATTTTCTGAAGGGATAGATTGTGATTATAAAGCTATGGTAAGTTCACATTTAATTATGTTATGTTATTTAAATGTTATGTGCATGGTAGGATTGCTTATTTCTTGCATACGAGCTTACTAAGCTATATAGCTTACTTCATTTATTTCCCATGTTTTTATAGTGTCGCCAAGCTAACTCGAAATCAGAGATCGTCGGAGATTCAGATCACACTATCAAACTCTTATTTTGGGTATTTGATGATCTTGGCATTTTGAATGTATGGCATGTATAGAGACTTGGTCATTTTGTTATATATGTCATTTGCAATGTGGCCAAACGTATTGGCTTATATTGGTTGGAAGTTCATTTTGTATAAGGCCATTTGAAATTGACTAATATTGGTATAAGTATATTCATATGATGATTCCTTTCATGAATGTGGAAACTTGCATGATTTAAGTTGAAAAGTAGGTGATGTTTATGTATGATAGATGTAGCATGTGAATAATGTGTGGATACCTTGATTGTGGATGTTTTGGCTGCCTAAGTATGCTATGAATTGTGCCATTGAATTGGTGTAAGTGTAGGTGTAAATGAGGGTGGCAAATGTCTTGGTAAATGGCCTTATTTTGTCCATACTGGTAGACACACAAGCGTGTGTCTAGGCCGTATGCGACACATAGCTTGCCCCACAGGCGTGTGTATTGGTCGTGTGTCCCTTGCACCTTAATTTTGAGAAATAGAATGCTCATAATTGTGCACACGGGTAGAGACACGGGTGTGTGTCCCGGACGTATGAGGTCTGCACGTATTTTATGAAAAAATCATGAAAATTAAATCGACTACACAACCTAGCACATAGGCGTGTGACTTGGCCGTGTGACTTCAATTTGTTCATGAGTTACAAAAAAAGAGTTACATGGGGTCGGGACATGGGTGTGTGACCCTTATTTAGTGGAAAACTTTCTTAGTGTTGTAAAAATTTCTAAAGTTCTCATTTTAGTCCCGAACCACTTCCAAAGCATGTTTTTGGCCTCGTAGGCTCGTATTAGGGAATTTATAATTAAACGCAAAAAGTTTTAATTTGGACGAAAATTTAAGGCTCAAAAATGTATGTTTGCTTGTGTTTAAGTTCGGTAATGCCTCGTACCCTGTTCCGGTGTTGAATACGGGTAAGGGGTGTTATAGTTAGTAGTATCAAAGCTACGATTTTTTGATTCTCGGACTAACGTAGTGTGTGTAAGAGTCTAGCTATACATGCCATATATGAATTTTGATAGTGCGGCGACTCTTGACAATTTAAATTGTGTTTTCATATAGTAAATGGATCCCGACTGAGAAGTGGCTGATGACATTGAAAGTAATGCGTCGGCTCCCGCTCAAGGGACCATGCCATCTTGAAGTAGACCAGTGACAATTGGTCAAGGAGGAGAGGCTAGGGAAGCCTTCTTCTAAAGATTGAATGAGTTACTTGCTGAGTTTGTTCGGACAAATTTAGCTGCCCAACATCCTCCACCCCCACCTAACCCTCAACCGGTTCCTGTAGCTCCTAAAGGTGTGGAATTTGTAAGACTAAATAAGCCTTCAGTCGATAAGTTTTGAAAGTAAGGGGCTAAAGAGTTTAGAGCAAATGTCGATGATGATCCCGAAAGGGCAGAATTCTAGCTTGAGAACTCTATCTGGGTATTCAATGAGCTTTCTTGTATACCGAAGGGGTGCTTGAAATGTGCTATATCACTCCTGAGGGATTCAACATATCATTGGTGGAACACTTTAGTATCGGTAGTACCAAGGGAAAGAGTTACTTGGGATTTCTTCCAAGAGGAGTTTAGAAAGAAATATATCAGTGAACGGTTTATTAATCAGAAACGAAAGAGTTCTTAGAGCTGAAACAAGGCCGAATGACTGTGACTGAATACGAGCGAGACTTTGTTAGACTCAGTAAGTATGCTCGAGAATGTATTTCAACAGAGGCTATCATGTGTAAGAGATTCGAAGAGGGTTTGAATGAGGATATCAGACTATTAGTTGGGATTCTAGAACTGAAAGAATTTGCTGTGCTAGTTGAGCAAGCTTGCAAAGCCGAAGAGTTGAGCAAAGAAAAGAGAAAAGCTGAGTTTAAGGCTAAGGACTCAAGAAAGAGGTCGATGAATAAGTCATTTCAGTCTTCGTTAAGGAAATCGAGGGATATGCATACTAGTTCCAATGCTTCGGCTCGGTATCCCAACAGAGATCGTGGGAAGCAATATTCGGGTTCTAAGGCCAAGACTACGTCCTTAGCGAGCATTGGTATTGCTAAGTCTAATATCTTGAATGCCAACATTGTGGTAGGTGACACCCCGGTGAATGTAGGATGAACAATCGGGCTTATTTTAAATGTGGCTCCCAAGATCACTTCATTCGAGATTGCCCTGAAATGGTTGAAAAGGATAATTTCCAGAATGCAAGATCGAGTAACAATACTGCTAGAGGGAGACCAGTGAGAAATATGAGGAATAGGACCAGTAGCAGAGGTGTATCCAAGGATTCAGTTGTGAGATCAGAAGTTAGAACACCTGCTAGAGCTTATGCCATTCGTGCTCGTGAGGATGCGTCCTCCCTTGATGTGATCACTTGTACATTTTCTCTTTATGATACTAATGTAGTTGCATTAACTGATCCTAGATCGACTCATTCCTATATTTGCATGAATTTGGTGTCTAATAAGAATTCACCTGTTGAGTCTACTGAGTTTGTGATTAAGGTGTCGAACCCCTTAGGCAAATATGTATTAGTCGATAAAGTTTGCAAGGGTTGTCCTTTGATGATTCAGGGTCATTGTTTTCAGGGTGATTTAATTCTTTTTCCATTTGATGAATTTGATGTGATTCTTGGAATGGATCGGTTGACACTACATGATGTAGTGGTGAATTGTAGACGAAAAGTTATTGAATTGAAATGTCAAAACAACAAAATTCTTCGAGTTGAATCAGATGAGTCGAGTGAATTGTCTGTTGTGATTTCGTCTATGTCGGCTCAGAGGTATGTAAGAAAGGGTTGTGAAGCATTTCTTGCATATGTACTGAATACGAAAGTGTTTGAATTGAAGATTGAATCGGTACCGATAGTTTGTGAATATCTGGAAGTGTTCCCAGAAGAGTTGCCAGGGTTACCACCAATAAGAGAGGTGGAGTTTGCTATTGACTTGGTACCGAGGACTACACCGATATCGATTGCTCCGTATAGAATGGATCCAACCGAATTGAAAGAATTGAAGTCTCAATTACAAGAGTTGATAGATAAGGGTTTTGTAAGACCGAGTTTTTCACCATGGGGTGCACGGGTGTTATTCGTCAAGAAGAAAGACGAATCCATGAGACTTTGTATCGATTATCGTCAGCTTAACAAGGTTACGATAAAGAAAAAGTATCCTTTACTGAGGATCGATGATTTGTTTGATTAGTTGAAAGGGGCAACAGTGTTTTTGAAGATAGATTTGAGATCTGGTACTATCAGATGAGAGTTAAAGATTCAGATGTGCTGAAAACCGTGTTCAGGACAAGGTACGAGCATTATGAGTTTCTTTTTATGTCTTTTGGATTGACTAATACCCTTGCTGCTTTTATGGACTTGATGAACCGAATCTTTTGACCATATTTAGACAAATTTGTGGTTGTGTTTAATGACCATATCCTGATTCATTCTCGAGATAAGACTGAGCATGCCATGTAACACCCCTTACTCGTATCCAACGCCGTAACAGGGTACGAGGCGTTACTGGATTTAAAATTTCTTGAACATGTAAAACCGGGTCATAAAATTTCGTCAAATCTAAAACTTTTCTAACACATGCATTTTGTTCCTTACATGGGCTTATAAAGCTTAAAACATCCTTTAGGATGGTTCTGGACTAAACCTAGAACTCCGAATACTTTTGGTCTAGCCAATTAGTACATTTTATTAATTAAGTTTACCCCTGCTTCGCTGTCCAATAGTTCTGACACTTCTTCACTACGAATCAATTTCTCCTCGTATAAAATTTATATGATGTTCTCGTTTATTTCAATTGAAAATAGACTTATTAAGGATTTCAATCATATGAATTATAATCCATAATTAATTTTCTTACAATTTTTACTGATTTTCTAAAGTTGGAACAGGGGATTTCGAAACTCATTCTGACCCTGTCTCACTAAAATTTAAATATCTCATAATTCACTCTTCTTTTGCTTACTCAATTTCTTTTATAAAAATATGGACTCATTAAGCTTTAATTTCATATCTCACCCAGACTTTAATTCAATTTCCACCATTTTTTGTGATTTTTCAAAGTTTTAATAATGCTGCTGCCCACAACTGTTTTAATGTCAATTTCACTCATTCATTAATTCTTTGTGTTCACTTTCATTTATACACACTTACACCAAAGCATATTATAACTTGGCCCATAACAACCAAGTGATCAAAGACACATCTTACTCATTTGCATCCTTATCAATAATGCATCATAATCCGAGCACATTATTTATGAGTCTCGTATACATACCTGTGCCTAGTCATAATACTCACATGTCCTACTCTTACTTATCTTGAGCATACTCCTTGAATTTCCCATTAAACTACTTGTAATATTAGGGATGTTTGGGATATCTTGTACACATGGTAGGATGCCAATGCCATATCCCAGATATGGTCTTATATGGGATCACATATCGGTGCCGATGCCATGTCCCAAACATGGTCTTACACTGGCACTCATCTCGAGCTGATGCCATGTCCCAGACATTGTCTTACACGGACTCTCCTCTATCCGTGCAGATGCCATGTCCTTGACATGGTCTTACACTAACACAACTTGAGGCCAATGCCATGTCCCAGACATGGTCTTACACTGGCACACTCACTGCCATGGTCCAACCATGGTCTTTTCCATCAATTCATCACGAGTTGTAGTACGAATGTACTTGACCTTTCATTTCTCACGATTGATCCTTCAATCCAATCTCGTACTTGCATAAATTCATGATTAGATAACAAACATATATAAAATAATACATCATCTCAATTCAAATTTAATAATCGCTCACTATAGACTAACCATATGAACTTACCTAGACGCGAATCGGTCATTTTGATTGACATTTCCCCGTACTTGGTCCAAATCTCAATTTCTTTGATCTAAAATGTCACGTTTCACTTAATTATCACTCAAATTACTCATTTTAATACAAAAATCATACTACGAAAAATATACAATTTTTCCCCTAAACTTTCTCATAAGTACGATTTTTCTCCTAGGCTCGTACTATGATTTTCATTCAATTTCTATAAAATTCAAGGTAAGCCAAACCTTTTTCTCTTCCAAAGCAACCTCAAATTCTTATTATTTCACACTTTTAGGAGCATTTACAACTTTTACTAATTAACTCGTTTGAACCATTTTCAACGAAAATCACTTAGCAAAAATCATTCTCCTAACCTCGTGCACCCTTATTCTACCATTAAACATCAAAATGCACAAATATATAGCATCGGTCAATTTTTAAACTTCATTTTTCATGCAAATAAATGGTAAAAATAGAAAGGTTAAGCTTCTAGGATCTCAAAAATATGAAGAACATTAAAAATGGGATTCAAATGCACTTACAATTGAGCTTTGAAAAAGCTTGAAACCCTAGCCATGGCTTCTTGAAAATTTCGGCAGCATGGAGAAGAGAATGAGCAGATTTTTGGGTTTCAATTTTGTCTTTTATGCCTTAAAACACCCAAATGACAAAAATACCCTTTTTACTAAACCTTTAATTTTTACCCTTCCATGACTAGTTTTGTCCATAACAAAATATGATGGTCCATTTGCCATTTAAAGACCTCTAGTTTAAACCCTCATTTAAATCAAGTATTTATGTTCTAGAACTCATATTTTGCAATTAATGCAATTTAATCCCAATAATAAAATTGGGCACTTTATCGATAAAAATTACTTAACAAAATTTGCACACCATCACCCAAACATATCATAGACTCTAAAACAATCATAAATTAAAATTTTTTACTTCGGGTTTGTGGTCTCGAAATCACTATTTTGACTAGGCCCTATTTTATGCTATTACGATTCTCTCCCTTAGGGATTTTCGTCCCCGAAAATTTTACCAAAAGATAAACTTAGGATTGATTTCGCAAAGCACTGTCAAATTCTCATATAGCTTTGGCATCCTCAACATCTCACTTCTTAAACTAAGATGTTGAACTGTACTTTTTTATCCTGGACATAAGAACCACATCACTAAATTTTCTCAAGTTCTGACGAAATACACACTGATAAGTAACTGGCCTCATTTTATCAATAGTCTTATACTCTTCGATGAACCGTAAATCACTTTTCTTTACTTACCAAATAAAATAATAATAATAAATTCTATCACAAAGATACTTTCAGAAGAACCTGTCACTTATCTAAGTTTCAATACTCTTACTTTTCGGTTCTGTATGCAATTTCTTATAATATATAATTGATTTCATGGTTCACAAACTCTATCTCAAAACAATAAATAAATGGTCAGTTTCTGACCTGGAGTTTTGAATCAGAAGTTAGTTCCTATCGAACACTTCTAACTTACCATTTACTGACAAAATTCTAAGTTTCACAAAATCATGGAATAAGCATCATTATTTCTGAATAATAATCAATTTCTAATTCACATCATAAGATTCTTTTCATGCAGTATTAACTGAGTGCAAGCATAAGCTACCATTTTCACGTTCTTATATTAAAATACACTTCAAACCAATAAACTATCCAGACTAACTAATTGAATTGGTCTTGGCTGTTTCACAGTACCCTTCTAAAGGAACCATTTTGATCTGGTTACCATGATAACTCAGACATGTATTCTATTGCAGTTCTTTTCGGTTATGAATCAATGATCCTTAAATCAACTATACAGTTTCAATGATACATAACAATCTCGTTTTAACTCATTGAGATATATCAAATTACTTAGAAATAACAACCATAGCGTGGATTCCAGCTCGATCCTTCACTGTTTACTCTTTTATCAAAGTTGATTCCTTTCCCAAAATCTAAAGATAGATCACATCTAATAAAATTCATTTTACTGTTAATTCTCAAAATACTGAACCACATTGGAATTGCATCTCTCTGACAATTAAAATTGTAGCGCCATTTCAAGGCTAACATCTCAGTCACAGCGATAAACAATATTTTAACCAATGCAAAAGCACAATCTTTACACAGCTGACAACAGTAACACTGTACGTTCACTATCAAACTAGATTTCATAATCACAAAAGTATGATTACTTCCAGAAAAGGGATATCTCTTGCACAATTCACAAAATAAAGTCGATAAGAAATCCGAGATAAGGAAATCCAAGATTCGATACTGTACTAGAAGTTCGAGAATATAGCTCATAAGAGAAATAATATCAACTTCGACAATTCTCAGAAAATTTCCAGAAGGAAAATAATACTTATAATCATTGAACGATAACAGATCAACATAGTCTTCATATATACATTTCACAGAATAACAATCAGTGGAAACTGAATTTCAACATCATATGAACTTTACTGTCACTTTTCTA
Source organism: Gossypium rotundifolium (assembly GCA_025506655.1). Classification (NCBI taxonomy): domain Eukaryota; kingdom Viridiplantae; phylum Streptophyta; class Magnoliopsida; order Malvales; family Malvaceae; genus Gossypium; species Gossypium rotundifolium. The sequence continues at coordinate 93,373,366 of CP106724.1, read as the reverse complement.
TCAACTCATTTTAATAGAATACCAGAAAAGATAGAGTAATACCGATCACGGCCCAGACAGATTAACATTGCTTTCATCTATCACTGAAATCAACGAGCATTCTCATATGATAAGAACCCTGAACGAGTCGATTAGTCAATATTAACTTTTTTCTTAACTGTAGCATTGCGAAACCCGGATGATTTTCATAAAATTTCATCATAACACCCCAGTTATTTTAGGCCAATTAACACACATATTCACCGTATTCATCCGTATCCTTTGTCTCTTCCAAAGGTTCATCCGGGAATTTTCTCACTTTCCATCATTTTAATAAATATCAATAATATTCACTCACATTTTACATGATACATTAATATGTAAAAACATAAGTAAAAATGATGTATCATTTACATATAAACTTACTCATTTCAAGCCTTACCACATTCCAAATACATATAATAAACATTGCTCACATTTACATGCACTTATACCCTGCACTTGTCATCACATAGTCACACGTAATTTCATTTAGTCAAAGTTTCTCGATGAACACTTCGGAATAATACCGAATACACGGTGGTTTCACACACAACCCACCAGTAATAATAAATACGATAGTATCACACACAACCCACTAATAATAATAAATACGGTGGTATCGCACATAGCCCACCAATAATAATAAATACGGTGGTATCATACACAGCCCACCAATAATAATAAATACGGTGGTATCACACACAGCCCACAAAAATAATAAATACGGTGGTATCGCACACAGCCCACCAATAATGACATATTCACATGCTGCCATGGTCAACCCATGGTCTTTATCGCCAATCCATCACAGGTCTTTAAACGAAAGTACCCGTTTCTAGCGTTCCACTCGGTTCACACATTTAATTCCTTTTTCATAACTTCTCAACATTTATAATATTTTATGCTTATCATTCGATTTCCAATTATCACACTTTATTCATTATCACATACACATCATGAATTATCCTCCATACCTTCCCAAGTTTGGCTCATCAAAACACACTTTCTGTACTATCAGACCTGGCTCGGTTAAAAAGCACATCTGCCTAATAAATTATTTATGATCAGGGTCGGGAGTCGTCACACTATCACAGTTCAATATGGCATGTATAGCTAGACTCATATTCATGCTAGTTGGTCCTAGAATCGACTAAACCATACTCTGATACCACTAAATGTAACACCCTTTACCCGTATCCAACGCCGGATAGGGTACGAGGTGTTACCAAACTTAAAATTTCTTGAACATGTAAAATCGAGTCATAAAATTTCATCAAATTTAAAACTTTTCTAACACACACATTCTGTTCCTTATATGGGCTTATAAAGCTCAAAACATCCTTTAGGATGGTTTGGGACTAAACTGAGAACTTTCGAAACTTTTGTAAAAAAAATTTAGAAGAATTTGTCAAATTAGGGGACACACGCCCGTGTGGTCTGGGACACGCCCGTGTCCCTAACCCGTGTAACTCTCTGTTTATGACGTCATCATCAAAATAGGGTCACACGGTCTTTGTACACGCCCGTGCCCTTAGACTGTGTCTGTCACATGGCTGAGACAAATGGCCGTGTCTCTACCCATGTGGCCTAGAAGTTGGCTATTTTCCAAGCCAGTTCCCCAGATAAAACACAAACTCTTTTGTATCCATTTCATCAACATGTATCATGCTATAATTGGACATCCGAATATCCAATTTTGCATACACATTCCCATACACATCGTCATTCATGAAATCATTTGTAAACCACATCCACAACATCTCAATTATGCAATTACACATACATGAATAATCATATCATAGGCGTATAACAACCATCAATATTGGCCATCTCCAAATAGCCTTAATCAAAATGAATATTTATTAAATAAGGCCCAACATTTTAGGCCATAAGAAATATGACATATGTGACAAAATGACCAAGCCTACTATCCATTCCATAACCCAAAAATTAATGTATCTAGATATACCAAGTGTTCCAATTGATAGTGTGAGCGAATCTCTGACGTCCATCGATCCCCGAGCTAACTTGGCGATACTACAAGGCAAGGGAAAAGAGAGGAGAAGTAAGCATAAATGCTTAGTAAGTTCATATGTAAATAATAAGAAATTAATAAACTTGTGTGGATAAATCCTCACAACAATTTCTTAAGATGATATAGTCATTATATCACATGCTTACAACTTATTACTCATGTTCACATTAATCTGTCTACTTGAGTCACTGTCACTAAATTATTTATTTCTCAAGCTACAGAGCTCCGAATGAAGAACCGCTAATTTTCCCTGAATCTAGACTTACATAAATTCTTACAATAGAAATTTCAGAATTTTTGGTCTAGCCAATTAGTACAGTTTATTCATTAAGTTTACCCTTGTTTTGCTGTCCAATAGTTCTGACACTTCATCACTACGAATCAATTTTATCCTCATATAAAATTTATATGATGTTATTGTTTATTTCAATTCAAATTAGACTTATTAAGGATTTCAAGCATATGAATTATACTCCATAATTATTTTTTTATAATTTTTACTGATTTTCCAAATTTGGAACAGGGGATTCTGAAACTCATTCTAACCCTGTCTCACTAAAATTCAAATATCTCATAATTCACACTTCTTTTGCTTACTCTATTTCTTTTATAAAAAACATAGACTCATTAAGATTTAATTTCATATCTCACCTAGCCTTTAATTAAATTTCCACCATTTTAGGTGATTTTTCAAAGTTATATTAATGCTGCTGCCCACAACTGTTTTAATGTCAATTTCACTCATTCATTAATTCTTTGTGTTCACTTTCATTTCTACACACTTACACCAAAGTATATTATAACTTGGCACATAACAACCAAGTGATCAAAGACACATCTTACTCATTTTCATCCTTATCAATAGTGCATCATAATCCAAGCAAATTATTTATGAGTCTCGTATACATAATTGTGCCTAGTCATAATACTCACATATCCTACTTTTACTTATCTTGAGCATACTCCTTGAATTTCCCATTGAACTACTTGTAATATTAGGGGTGTTTGGGATATCTTGTACACCTTGTAGGATGCCAATGCCATATCCCAGATATGGTCTTACATGGGATTACATATTGGTGCCGATGCCATGTCCCAAACACGGTCTTACACTACCATGTCCCAGACATAGTCTTACACTGGCACACTCACTGCCATGGTCCAACCATGGTCTTTTCCATCAATTCATCACGAGTTATAGTACGAATATACTTGACCCTGTATTTCTCACGATTGATCCTTCAATCCAATCTCGTACTTGCATAAAGTCATGATTAGATAACAAACATATATATAATAATACATCATCTCAATTCAAATTTAATAATCGTTCACTATAGACTAACCATATAAACTTATATCGACGCGAATCGGTCATTTTGATTGACATTTCCCCGTACTTGGTCCAAATCTCGATTTCTTTGACCTAAAATGTCACATTTCACTTAATTATCACTCACATTACTCATTTTAATACAAAAATCATACTACAAAAAATTTACAATTTTGCCCCTAAACTTTCTCATAATTACGATTTTCCCCTAGGCTCGTAATATGATTTTTATTCAATTTCTATAAAATTCAAAGTCAGCCGAACCTTTTTCTCTCCAAAGAAACCTCAAATTCTTATTATTTCACACTTTTAGGAGTATTTACAACTTTTACTAATTAACCCGTTTTAACCATTTTCAACGAAAATCACTTAGCAAAAGTCGTTCTCCTAACCTCATGCACCCTTATTCTACCATTAAACATTAAAATGCACAAATATCTAGCATCAGTAAATTTTTAAACTTCATTTTTCATGCAAATAAATGGTAAAAATAAAAAGGTTAAGCTTCTAGGATCTCAAAAATAAGAAGAACATTAAAAACATGACTCAAATGCACTTACAATTGAGCTTTGAAAAAGCTTGAAACCCTAGCAATGGCTTCTTGAAAAATTCGACAGCATGGAGAAGAGAATGAGCAGATTTTTGGGTTTCAATTTTGTCTTTTATGCCTTAAAACACCTAAATGACAAAAATGCCCTTTTTACTAAACCTTCGATTTTTACCCTTCCATGACTAGTTTTGTCCACAAAAAAATATGATGGTCTATTTTCCATTTAAAGACCTCTAGTTTAAACCCCCATTTAAATCAAGTACTTATGTTCTAGAACTCATATTTTGCAATTAATGCAATTTAATCCCAATAATAAAGTTAGGCACTTCATCGATAAAAATTACTTAACAAAATTTGCACACCATCACCCAAACATATCACAGACTCTAAAACAATCATAAATTAATTTTTTTACTTCGGGTTTGTGGTCTTGAAACCACTGTTCCGACTAGGCCCTATTTTGGGTTGTTACATGCCGTGCACTTAAGAACGGTATTGCAGACTTTGAGAGATAAGAAATTATTTGCTAAATTCAATAAAAGTGAGTTTTGGCTCCGAAAAGTCAGATTTTTAGGGCATATCATTTCAGCAGAAGGTATAAGGGTTGATCTGAGTAAGATTTTAGCAATTGTTGATTGGAAACCATTGAGGAATATATTTGAGGTTAGAAGCTTTTTGGGCTCATCCGGGTATTATCGACGTTTTGTTAAGGGATTCTCAATGATTTCTACTTCTATGAATAAGATGCTGCAAAAAGATGTTAAGTTTGAATGGTCCGAGAAATGCCAAAAGAGTTTTGAAAATTGAAAACGTTGTTAACTGAGGCACCGATTTTAGTGCAACCAGAGTCGAGAAAAGAGTTTGTGATTTTCAGCGACGTATCTTTAAACGGTCTTGGATGTGTGTTGATGCAAGAGGTCAAGGTGGTAGCTTATGCCTCGAGACAGTTGAAGCCGCATTTGAAGAACTACATGACGCACGATTTGGAATTGGTTTCCATTATGTTTGCTTTAAAGATTTGGAGACACTATTTGTTTGGGGAGAAGTGTCATATCTTTACCGATCATAAGAGCTTGAAGTACTTGATGACTCAAAATTATTTGAACTTGTGGCAACGGAGATGGCTCGAGCTGTTGAAAGACTATGAGTTGGTAATCGATTATCATCTGGGAAATGAGAATGTAGTTGCCAATGCTTTAAGTAGGAAATCTTTATTTTCTTTGAGAGCAATGAATACACGATTGAATTTATTTGATGATGTTTTGGTTCTAGCTGAGTTAAGAGCTAGACTGGTATTTCTTCCACAAATTTGTGAAGCTCAGAAAAATGATAGTGAATTGCAAGCTAAAAGAACTCAGTGTGAATTGGGCAGTGATTCGGACTTCTGGATCGGTTCAGGTGATTGTTTGATGTTTTGGGATAGAGTGTGTACACCGAAAAATGATAAAGTCATTCAAAAAATTATTCATAGGGTACACAGTGGTTGTCTGCCTGGTCATCTGGGAAGTACGAAGATGTACAATGATTTGAAGAAAATATTTTGGTGGTCAGGTATGAAACGAGATATCTCCGAATTCATATCAAAATGTTTGATTTTTCAACAAGTAAAGGTCGAACATCAAGTGCCTTCAGGTTTGCTTCATCCTGTGATGATTCCCGAGTGGAAATGGGATAGGATTATAATAGATTTCATAACTGGGTTACCTTTGACTCCGAAGAAGAAAGATGTCGTTTGGGTCGTTGTTGATAGATTAACAAAATCGGCTCATTTTATTTCGGTACGTGCTGATTACTCACTTGATAAGCTAGCTGAATCGTACATTGCTGAAATTGTGAGATTGCACGGAGCACCTATTTCTATTATTTCGGATAGAGGTCCGAGGTTTACTTCACGATTTTGGAAGAAGTTGCAAGAAGCTTTGGGTACAAAGTTGAATTTTAGTACCGCATTTCATCCGCAAATCGACAGTCAATCTGAGAGAACAATTCAGGTTCTCGAAGATATGCTTCACTATTGTGTTTTAGAGTTCGAAGGTAGTTGGGAAAAATATCTAATTTTAGTCGAAATTTCTTATAACAATAGTTTTCAGTCGAGTATAAAGATGGCACCGTATGAGGCATTGTATGGCCACAAGTTTCGAACTCCGTTGTACTGGACCGAGCTCAGTGAGAGACAGATTCACGGGGTCGATTTGGTTAGAGAAATTGAAGAAAAAGTGAAAGTAATTCAAGATTGTTTGAAAGCAGCTTTGGATAGACAAAAATCGCACGCGGATCTAAAACGAAAAGAAATTGAATTTCAAGTCGATGATAAGGTATTTCTGAAAGTGTCTCCGTGGAAGAAAATTGATAAACCGTAAAAGTAACATATTTTAATCCCACATTTAGCATACTTTTGGATGATTTATTCCCTGAATTGTGTAAAAAGGTGATCTTAATCCTTTCTTTTCATGTTTTATACTCAGGAAAGCACCTAGAGACTAAAAGAACGAGAAACGGGCTCAAAACAAACCAAATTAGGCCAAAGAAAAATCGGCATGGCCTGGGCCCAAGACCACACGGCCATGCCTCCTTAATTTACTCTAACACGGCTGGACCTTGAAACACACGGGCGTATCTCTTCAGCAGACTCAACCATGGCCTGACCACGACTCACACGGACGTGTGACATAGTCGTGTCCCTGTTGTGGCAAAGAGCAATTTCAATCGAAATAGGGTACTAAGAGGCAAAGAAACACAATCCAAAGGCTATTCAAACACCCTAGTAGGAATTCCACTCAGATTAGGATACTTAGGGGCCAAGTAAGGCATCTCAAAGCCTATATAAACACCCTAGGGCCAACTTAAGAGGGGAGTTCGGTAGAAGCCTTCTGCCGGGGCTTTTGTCGCGAGCAGCTAACTAGGCCAAGGAGCCAAGCCGAAAAGGTTAGATTTGTGGGAATCACTTAAAGATAGCCAGTTGATCCATCTCAAGAAGCCGGAATTATACTCAAGATGGCGGATCTCTCCTTCAATTCCTTTAGGGAGTTTTAAGGATTTTTTATGTTTTGTTTTATCTTTTCTTCTGAGATGTTTTCTTTTATCATTATGAACTAAACCCTTCAGATACCTGAAGGGGATGAAACCTAAGACGGATCTTGTTATTGTTTTCTAAACTATATGATAAATATTTGATTTGTTCTTAATTATGTATGCTTAATTCTTGTGTTAATATTTTCGGATATTGATTCAAGTTGAATGTGCTTAGGTGGTGGAGCAAAAGTTCCTGTCTAAGAGTAGATCTAGTATAATTAAGTAGAGTTGATCGCACACCTAGAGATAGGGTGACGAGATTTTACCGGATTAGGGTGAAACCTAATATGGGAGTCCATAGATCGAGTTAATGTGATTCTAGAGGTTTTAATTAGAAAGAGATTTCAATTAATCAACCTAAGGTTAGACACTATTCGCCTCGAGAGAGAGTTTAATATAAATTAGGGAATCCTATGGATCAAGTCAAGTGAATAAATCGTCTGGTTCAGTGTTAGATAACAAGTGAAGTCTAGGTGGATTCTTCCTAAAGGTATCGTCTTAATCAACTGAGTTTTCCCAACAGTATTTCCCCAATTCAATCTTTTTGTCTTTGCGTCTTTAGCTTAGTAGTTAGTTAATTTAGATTAAATAATCAATCACTTAATATTTAGGCTAAATAATAGAAAGAATGTTAGTATTAGTACTTTTAGTTCCTTTGGGTTCGACAATCCGGTTTTACCTAAGCTATACTACTGTTCGATAGGTGCACTTGCCTTAAATCGTTGTCAGAGTTAGTTTCTAGGTTCGATCATTCTCTTTATAAATTTTAAAACTCGACAAAACAACAATAAAGAATCCTTAGATTCAGTAACAAGGGTAAACTGAGTCCGCACTTTATTGGTTCGTAGGAAGTTATTGAAAGAATAGGGCCGGTGGCATATCGGTTGTCTTTACCAGCAGAGTTAGAAAGGATCCACAATGTGTTTCATGTGTCCATGTTGTGTCTTTATCGATCAGATACTTCGCATGTAATTTCACCGACAAGGGTTGAGATTCAACCCGATATGACTTATGGTGAGGAACCGATAAAGATTTTGGCTCGGGAGGTCAAACAGTTGAGAAATAAAAGTATAGCTCTAGTGAAAGTTTTATGGCAACGACACGGGGTCAAAGAGGCTACATGGGAACCCGAGGAAGCTATGAGAAAATAGTACCCAAACCTCTTTTCTGGTAAAATTTTTGGGGATGAAAATCCCTAAGGGGAAGAGTTGTAACAGCCCGATTTTGGGCCTAGTCTGAATAGTGGTTTCGGGACCACAAATCTGACATAGTAAAATTTATTTTTATCATATTTTTATAGTCTAAAGTTTTATGGAATGATTTCGTAAAAATTTCGTTCGAAAATTTTGATGTTTGGGCACTCAATTTAGTTAAAAGGACTAAATTGAAAAAGGTGAAAAATGTGTGCTCTAGAAGCTGAAGGTGTCTAACTGCCATGAAATTTTAAATTGGAGGCCCTTAGATGATAATTTAACCATTATGCTTTACTATGGACAAAAATGGACATGGTTAGTGAAAAATTTCAAATTTTAGGTGAAGGGCATTTTGGTAATTTAGTAAATAAAGGCAAAATAACTAAAATAAAAGTGTCCATCTTCTAAAATTAGTCCCCCTTGTGCAAAAAATTTGAAGGAAGACATAGCTAGGGTTTTGGCCACTTTCAAGCTCGATTGTAAGTCCGTTCTTGCCCCGTTTTTCATATTTTTATGTTTTTGAAGTTGTCTCAACCTAATCTAGCTATTTCAAGGACTAATTTGAAAGAAAATCAAAGTTTAAAATTTTACCCATGTTAGATATTTGTGTATTTTGATGTCTAATGGTAGATTATGTATGTTTGATGTTAGATAAACAACATTTACCAAGTGATTTTTGATGAAAATGCCTAAAAGGACCTATTTGTAAAAGTTGTAAAATATGTAGTAGAAATGTGAATAAATAAAAAATGTTGTCTATTATGAGCATGAAATAGGTTTGGCTAGGCTTGTGCTTTGAAGAAATTAACTATATTTCATTTTACGAGTCTAGGAACTAAAGTTTAAAAAGTTAAAAAGATAAGGGTAAAAATGTAATTTTTTCCGTAAGGTTTTTTTGTGATTAAATTTGATATTATAGATCAAGAAAGACGAGGTTCTGACCTAGATAGGGGAAAAAAAACAAGATTGTGGACTAAATTGAACAATTATCCGTTTTGTACCTAGGTAAGTTCGTATGTTAAAAATAAGCTTTCATATGATTGTATTTTATTGCTTTAATATTGCATGAATTGTACGTTTGATAAATGTGGATGAGCTTAATCCTATGCATGAGTCTGAAGACGAATCGACAAGAAAGAAATCTCGTTTGAACCTTAGGAATTGGGTAGGATATAAGTGACATGTCACTAGGGTCATTATGTGTTATGTGATTATGTGATATGGGTGATGGTCTCGTACATCCTACCGGTGGCTGAGTATGTCAGCGTATGTTACGAATACTTGACAGCTTGTGTGAGCAACACAGTGTAACTATGTCTTGATTGACAGCTTGTATGAGCAGGCCTGTCGATAGCTCGAGAGGGAGCGATTATGTGATATGAGACCTAGGTAGCTTCGCTACATATGTGGCATTTAGTGTGCAAATTTTCCCGAGTATCTGACATTGTTATTCCGAGTGGTTAACGGATATGTCAAAGATGAAAGTATGTGTACATTCATTTTGAGATGGCTCAGGTATGTATGTAAAGCTTATGCTTATTAAATGTGTGAAATGATGAATATGAGGTAAATTTTGTGAAGGGATAGATTGTGAATATGAAGCTATGGTAAGTTCACATTTAATTATGTTATGTTATTTGAATGTTATGTGCATGGTAAGATTGCTTATTTCTTGCATACGAGCTTACTATGCTATATAGCTTACTTCATTTATTTCCAATGTTTTTATAGTGTCTCCAAGCTAACTCGGAATCGGAGATCGTCGGAGATTCGGATCACACTATCAAACTCTTATTTTGGGTAATTGATGATCTTAGCATTTTGATTGTATGGCATGTATAGGGACTTGGTCATTTTGTTATATGTGTCATTTGCAACGTGGCCAAACGTATTGGCTTATATTGGTTGGAAGTTCATTTTGTATAAGGCCATTTGAAATTGGCTAATATTGGTATAAGTATATTCATATAATGATGCCTTTCATGAATGTGGAAACGTGCATGATTTGAGTTGATAAGTAGGTGATTTTTATGTATGATAGATGTAGCATGTGAATGATGTGTGGATGCCTTGATTGTGGATGTTTTGGCTGCCTAAGTATGCTATGAATTGTGCCATTGAATTGGTGTAAGTGTAGGTGTAAATGAGGGTGGAAAATGGCTTGGTAAATAGCCTTATTTTGTCCACACAGGTAGACACACGGGCATGTGTCTAGGCCGTGTTCGACACACAGCTTGCCCTACGAGCATGTGTATTGGCCTGTGTCCACTGCACCGTAATTTTGAGAAACAAAATGCTTATAATTGTACAGATGGGCAAAGACACGGGCATGTGTGTCGGCAGTTAAATGGACACGGCCTCAGGAACGAGCGTGTATCCCGGGCATGTGAGTTCTGCACCTATTATATGAAAAGATCATGAAAATTAAATCGACCACACTGCCTAGCACACGGGCGTGTGACTTAGCCATGTGACTTCAATTTTTTCATGAGTTACAAACAGAGAGTTACACGAGGTCGGGATATGGGCGTATATTTGTTTGCTTGTGTTTAAGTTCGATAATGCCTCGTACCTTGTTCCGGCGTTGAATACGGGTAAGAGGTGTTACAGGTAAGGGCAAAACAAACACTAATTCATGAGATCTACTATTCTGATGAACTAATCTGAGTTTAGGAAAACTGATAGTATGTCTGATTGTGTTGTATAAGCATGCATGATATCTGTATACGAGCATGTGGGTCATGTTAAATCTGTTATTTTGTATATTTGTATTCTGTATCTATCTATGGAGTGGATTCTATTTGTTGGAGGAAGTGTTCTGTGAGGTGATAATTCACCGTTATTCTGGCAACACAGCTGCAAATTATTCTTATAAGTGTCGTACAGACACTATATGGTATGTAGGGCTGGGTGAGTGTTTTATACCCCACGTGGTGTGTTGGGATAGTCAGAGATGGTGTGTAGAGGATGGGGGTAGGACTTTTCATATCTGTATGTTTCTGATAATTTGATTCTGATAAAGACTTATGTCTGGTTCTGTTCTAATATACTGAAATTCTGATTGTGATGCATGTATGTTTCTGTTGAGTTACACACTGTGTTTATGAAAACTCACATATGTTGTCTGTTCTGTTCAGGTAATCCTCAGACATAGGCGGGTTGGTGCGGCAAAGTCTTAGTGATGACCACTAGTTCACGATTTGTTTTGATTAACGGTTTTTATTTAAAATCTAGATTATTTTCAAGGGTTTTGTAATTTTGGGACTCTTTGGACTGTTTGGTTTAATTTTGGTTTTGGATGTGTTTTTTACTTTTATACTGTGATGTTTGACAAAATCACGGTTTTACGCAAACAAATGTTTTTCTGAAAACAAAAACTCAGATTTCAACTTTAACAATATCAAACTTCTGCTGCAAAATAAGTTTTCTAAAAGAGCAAATTAACAATGTTTCCTTAACGAAAATAATAATATGTTTGATAAAAATGTGGATTCTTTTCAGAAACAATTAAACGCGAGAAATTTAACATAATAAGATTGATTTCAAAACTCTTCCTCGTAACACTCTCAGATTCGACCATAATATTTAGGCTGGGTTTTGGGTGTTATAGTACGAGAATAGCAAAGAAGGTCATTTGGTTGCAAGCCAAGAATGAAAAGGATCTGTTTAGCCAAAAATACATGTGCGATTTCAGTAAAGGGTTTATTGCTATAACTATCACAAATCAGGTCGATTTTTAAATTTTTTATTTCTGCTGTGCAAGAAAACCATTTTCGAACCAGATTCTTTTCAAACACTTCTATGGATCCATATGGCATTTCAGAAGCTATCAAAGTGATTGATAGATTGTTGGAGGAAGTTGAAAAAGCTAGTTTACTTTATTTTTTCTCATTAAAGCTATTACTCAACAAGGATAGGTGATTTGTGTTTCTATCCATATCTCTTGAGATTTGCGTCTGGTGGTTTAAAAAATAAATGAAGGAGAGTTCTAATTTTGCTAGTCTTGTTAGGCCATAATATTTGCATTATGGAATTTGTCTTTGTTTCTTTTATAATAATTGGTATTTTTAGATATTATTTTGTATTGGACATTTTAAGTGCTACATATGTTTGATGATGTTTGACCAATGGTTGTATGTTTGCTTACTTTGTTTATTTTCATGCAATGGTTCATGTTTATTATTTCTCTCTCTCTTTTTTTAAATGTTGCTAACATGATGAATATATTTTCACAGGGAATGAGTATGAATAGTAGTGACAACAATTCCAATGGTAATGGAAATGATGATGAAAGAAGTGAGATTTTACAACGCGTGAAAAGTTTTAATAGGTTGTCCAGTGTTGCAAAATATGTTGTTCAATTATATTATGAAAAATATTTATTGAAACAACCATGCATGAATTCAAAGCAATCAGGTGATGCATGGGTTCGAGAGGTCCTTAACAATCATGAATCTCGTTGCATGATTAATTTTAGAATGTCCTCAACCATATTTAGAAGCTTGTTGAGAGTTTTGGAAACAAGATATGATTTGAAAAGTTCAAGAAATATTTATTCTCATGAAATCTTGGGTATATTTTTGCATATGTTCGGTTTTGGTGCAAAATTTTCTCAATGTCAAGAGAGATTTCAAAGGTTTACATCGACTATAAGTCAATACTTTGCCATTGTTTTTGAGAAAGTTTCAAAGTTGGCTATTGATATAATTGCACCAGATTATTACACTTTTAGTACAATACCTGAACAAATATGCAATGATTTAAGATACATGTTGCATTTTAAGGTAACTTATTCATAATCCCATGTTATATTTTAATATACTTATTATTAAATATGCTATGTACTAATTATGATACTTATTTAAAATTGCATAGGTGGAATTGATGGTTAACATATTGTGGCGATTCTTCCACCAAATGAACAAATTCCTTATATCGGAAGAAAAAGGTATCCAACTCAGAACGTTATTTATGATTCTATGTGATTTTAATATGTGTTTCACATTTGTAGTGGTTGGATGGGAAGATCAGTGCATGGCGCTATAATATTCCTTGATGCAATTTGAGATCCAAGACTCAAATTTCTGCACCTACTAAATGGTAAATTATTTCATTCATTTATTTATTTATAAAAAGTATAAGTTCTTTAATTGAATGATTATCATCATATGACATGTAGGAAAATGTTATGTTCTTGATTTTGGATATCCCCTAATGAAAGGGTTCCTTGGACCATATAGAGGAGAGTTGTAACAACCCTCACCTGTATCCATCGTCAAATTAGGGCTACAAGGTATTACCAGTCAAACAAAACATTTACACGTACATTTCATTCCTCATTATAAACATAATGTAAAACAACCATTCACATACATATTGTCCCTAAATTGAGCCTTTGAGGCCCTAAAATTGCCTTAGAAACTGTTTGGGACAAATTTGGAAACATTTGGAAAGTTTATGAAAAAGTTACAAAAATTTAACTACAGGGGTCACACGGCTATGTGGCCAGGCCGTGTGCCTCACACGGTTAAGACACACGCCATCATCTCAGGCCGTGTAACCTTCGAACTAGGGACACACAACCGTGTCCCCACCTGTATAACTCACTGAATAGGTCACATGGCCGTGTCACCGCTCGTGTGCTAGGCCGTATAACTCTTAAAATAGCCCCACACACTCGTGTGTAAGGCTGTGTGCTAGGCCGTGTAACTAACTGAATTGCATACAAAGGAACCTACAAGAGAAAACGACCATGTCGCCAAGCCGTATGTCACACACAGCTGAGTTACACACTCGTTTCTCAGGCCGTGTGGGCATAAATTTGCCTAAAATCAAGCCATTTCCAGCACCAAATCATGCATACGCCTATAGGCCTTCTGTACACATAAACAAGGCATCAAAACCTTATCAAAGCATACACATAATGATCAATTTCAAGAGTCCTAAATCAATCAGCCAATATGCCATCCAAGGCACCTCAAATACATTCATCCGAAACTTACCTAAACATGTATATGTTACCACATTTCAGTCATCCACATCTAGCTCAATACTTTTCCAAACCATACCATACCTTGACCATATTCAAACCAATTCAACACCTACCATTTGAGCCATTCAAACATGCAACATAGCATAGTCATTTTGACACAAACTAGCAAGGCATCAAATGGACCAAACCAAAATAACTTATACATATCAACTCATTAACTAAACATTCAACTAAACATCATTATAAGTCCACCTATACATGCCATTATAACCTTGACCAAACATTTAAAAACTACCAATATTTATGCTGGATAGTGTGATAGATCCCTGACGAGCTTCCAAACCGATTGAGCTTTCGATAATCTATAAAACATAGGAAAGAAACTACGTAAGCACAGAATGCTTAGTAAGTTCAGAGAAAATGAAACACCATTTACCATTTCATTGCATAAAAATAATTAATAACATAATGTAATCCAAACCACAAGCTTGGCACAAGCCTAAACATCATCATCAATACACAAGTTAGTGCATTTATACATAACTCTTTTAGATTAACCCCATGATAAGCCATTTTCATAAGAAAATACATCATTGATCCATACATCCTTTTCATGAGTATATGCATTATTCCATTTGGAAACTTCCCTTTTCAATTCCTTTTCATGCCTGTTGAACCATCTAGAATATCATTGGATACTCAGGAAAGCTCACATGAAGTGTGCTTAAACATATAACCGTAACCTTTCCTTTACATCATTGCTCACACGAGCTGTGAAATAGGCCTGCTCATACGAGCTGTGGGTTGGAATGTAAGCCACAGGATACTGCTCACACGAGCTGTGGAGTATCCACATCAAATACAAGACCTTAGCCATCGGTAGGACATTCAAGACCAGCACCTGAAACATGAAATCCTTGATGACATGTCATTTGTATCCTACGAATTCTTAAGGTTCAACCGGGACTCGATAATTGTCATAGTAATCCGTACAATTATAAATACAAAATAAATAAACCTCAGATATACATTTTTCAATAGCATTATAAATATAAAATAACATACAATTAAATAACATGAATATAGTAATCCGTACATACGAACTTACCTTGACAAATAGGGTGCAAAAATGAAGTCGAACTAATCCGAGGCTTTAGCTTTTCCCCGATCTAAATCCGTACATATTCTATCTTAATCTTAATAGACAAATTTAATCCATTTAATATCCCTAGCATTCAATTTAGTCCACATTTCATATTTTTGAAAAATTACTATTTTGCCCTTAATATTTTCACTTTTCACAATTTAGTCCTTAAGCTCATAAATTGAAATTTAAACATTTTAATCCACTTCTCAAGCTAGCCAAATTCTCTAGGGACTTAAATCAATCCATACAAACCATCATTTCATAAATTTACCATGAACTTTTACCATTTTTACAAACAAGTCCTAAATACAATTTTCATCAAAAATTACTTTACAAAACTTTTTTATTTATCAACAAGGACTCATAATCTATCATCAAACATCAAGAATCACACAAAATCATTCATGGCATAACCCTCAATCTTTAACAGGTTTGCAAATTGATCCTCGGGCTAGCAAGGTTAACCTAAAACGACTTCAAAAACATAAAAATCATTAAAAACAGAGCAAAATTACATACCATGCAAGTGAAACTAACTTGGCCGAACCCTAGCTTTCTTCCATGGTGATTTTTTATTTTGAAGAAGATGATATGAAGATGATACCATCTTTTCTTTATTTTTGTTTTATGTTTAATTTACTATTTTACCATTTTGTCCTTTAAAAACATTCAAAATTTCAATAAAACCTCGCCATGAATATCCATTAACTATGGAAATGGTCTAATTACCATCTAAGTCCTGTCACTTTAAAGTTCCATAGCCATTTGACCATTTTAACTAATGGAACTTTACTTTTACACTTTTTATGAGTTAGTCCTTTTTACTTAATTAAGCATACAAACATCGAAATTTCTTAATGAAATTTTAATACGACCCTAATAACATTCCATAGACATTAAAATTATACTAAAATAATAATTTACTCATTAGATTTGTAGTCCTAAAATCACTATTCCTATTTCACTAAAAGCTAATTGTTACAAGAGTAGTATCATTTACCTAATTTTCGTAGAGGTAGATGTAATACCTCTAAAATCATTATGTTATAAAAGTAGTATAAAGTGAAAATCATGCATAATGGATTCCTCGGTAAATTAAAATAAGGAATATAATTCATAAAAGAGAAGGTGATGGATGTCAATGGAAGTTTAATTAATAAGTAAGTCATGATATATATTAATTTAATGTAGGGATTAAATCGTAAAGATATGAAAAGTTTTGGCACTCAAGTATAGTTATTCAAAATTTAAGGGGTTTAAATAAAAATTCGAGAAATTTGAATGACCAAATGTGAAAATAACCCAATTTCTTGTGACACAAAATTGGTAAGCAAAGACCAACTTGAATAAGTGAAGAAATATGAGAGACTAAATCACAATTTTACCAAATTAAGTGATGATTCAATGAATGAATTGTAGAGAATGTTGGAGGGTAAAATAATCATTTCTTAATCAGGATAACTATCATGAAACATCATGATGATTATGAATCTTAGCTAAGATTATTCTAATATTATTTTTTTATTTTAATATAAGATATTTTATTATTTAATTAATGGTTAAGAAAATAAAAATAAAAGATGATGGACATTTCTCCTCTTTCTTTCAAGCTCACGTCCACCATTCTTGAAGAAAAAAAGTTTTGCCTTCTTTACAATTTGGTCCTTTCCATCAAAATTCACCATTTTCACCTAGAAATCAAAAGAATTTTCATAGCCACCAAGAGGGGGAAATGATAAGAAGGCTATGGTGAACATGAATATCAATTTGGATTCAAGAAAGATAGAATTGAAGGAGAGAGAAAATTAAGCTAAAGCTTGAAATCAAGAAAACAAGGTATGAATTTCAAGGTTTCATCATTTTTTAAGTTTAATCTTGTTAGAAAAGTAAGGAAGTGATGTTAAAGTAGAGAATTCTCATGAAAATTGTTATATTCCTGATATAATATTGAAGAGAGAGATAGAGGAAGTGGTTCAAGTGGCAAAGAAAATAGAAAAACAAGTGATTAAAGGTTGAAGAGAGGTAAGTACCTTAAAATTTCTTGTTACCTAAGGACTAAAATGTAAACATTATGGAATTTTTGATAAAATAGTACAATAAAGTGTAAAATAATTTGATATGTGCAATAAAATATTATGATAGAAAGATTAATTGAAGCGTGGTATAGTGGTGAATTAAACATAAATGGATGTTAAAGTGAAATTATAGTAAATATTGAGTTTCCATGATGCTAAGGCTGCATTGTGAATTTTGTGAAATTTATAATTGAAACAAGAGAAGTGAAGTTTATAAAATTTGGTATGTGAAATAAGATATTATAAGGAATTATTTGATTAAAGTGCTATGTGATGGTGAATTTGAATGGAAGGTGAAGCTAGAAGGATATTATAATAATTATTAAATTTTCATAATGTTAAGAACTAGATTGCAAGATACTTAGAAATGACAAGTACTAAAAATGTTAGAAAGAATTATCCAAGTGAAGTGTTAAATAAAAGATAATTGATTTGAAGTGATTATGTAGTGAAAATTAAATTTCATGGCAATAGGGACTAAAATGAAAAGTGTACAAATGTTTAAGGGTGAAATAAAATATTATGATAAAGGGCTTAAATGAAGTGTTAAGTGTTAGTGAATTAATTACAAAGTGATATTTAAGTGAATTTCTATCGATACTTGAATTTCATATGGAAAAAGACCAAATCGTAAATATAGAAAAATGACTAGGCGCATTAAGATTTTGAAATAACATATTTAAATGTAATGATATATAGAAGTGAAGTGAAAACAAAGTGAGAGGATGGTGATTAATGAAAATGAATCTTAGTGGGCACTAAATCAAAATTATTGTAAAGTAAATGAAGTGAAGTTCATGCAAAGAAGACTAGTTAGCAAAGTGACCAAAATTTGATATGTGTAATAAAGTATTTAGGGAGAACTTTAGTGAAGTGCTTATGATAGTGAATGTAATTCTAAGTGATATTAAAGTGTTAATTTAATGAGTCTTGATTTTTATGAAAATAAGGACTAAATTGTAAGAGTGTAAAGTTTTTTATGCCATTAAATGATAAATGATAGTGATATAAAGCCCAAATAGAAAAGATAAGAACATGTTGGATATAGATGGCATGCCAGTAGGAAATTATCATGTGCACCAATGACAATGACATTTCGGTGCAAATGAAAGTGGCACTTTACTGCAAATGATAGTGGCTAGATCGAATATCAATCTTCAAGAATACTGTGGCACCTTTCAACTGATCGAATAGATCGTCAATTCGAGGCAATGGATATTTATTCTTGATTGTAACCTTGTTAAGCTGACGGTAGTCAATACACAATCTCATCGATCTATCTTTTTTCTTAACAAATAGAACCGATGCACCCTAAGGCGAAAAACTTGGTTGAGCAAAACCTCTATATGTCAACTCTTGCAGCTGTGCTTTCAACTCTTTTAACTCGGTAGGAGCCATTCAGTAAGGTGCTACCGATATCGATGTTCCCTGTACAAGTTCAATAGCAAATTCAACCTGTCTAACTGGCGGTAATCCAGATAACTCCTCTGGAAACACATCAAGATACTCGCAAACCACTGGCACTGATTCAAGCTTCAATTCAGACACTTTAGTATCCAATACATAACCAAGATAAGCATTGCAACCTTTTCTCACATGTTTCTACGCTGACATAGCTGATATAATAATAGGCAACCCACTAGGATTATCTGATTTAATATGAAGCGTCTCACCGTTCTGAAATTTTAATACGATTAGATTTTGTCTACAGTTTACAACAACATCAGTGCAGAATTAGCCAATCCATACCCAAAATCACATCAAATTCATCAAATGGTAGTAACATCAAATCAACAAGAAAACTGTAACCCTGAGTCATCAAAAGACAATTCTTGTAGACTTTAACAACTAGTACATACTGACCTAGGGGGTTCGTTACTCTAACCACGGATTCAGTGGACTCAACAAGTAAATTTTTATTAGATACTAAATTCGTGCAAACATACGAATGGGTTGATCCCGGATCAATCAAAGTAATTACATCAATATCATAAATAGAGAAAGTACCGGTAATAACATCTGGCATAGAAGTATCCTCTCGTGCGCGAATAGCATAAGCCCTAATTGGTGCTTGTGCCTCGGTTTTCACAGGAGAACCTTTCGTTACACCATGGCTACCACTCATATTTCCAGGATTACGAGGTGGTCTACCTTTCGTAGCAGTATTGCTCGGCCTCGTGGTCTGATCTTTCTCTTTCTCAAATTTTTTGGACAGTCTCTGTAATATCCGAGATTTTGGGGTTATGCATTTTCACTTAGATGTGTGTGGTAGCATGCTTGTGTGTGATTTGAATGTGTTTTGGGGGCTTCGGGAACCTTGGGATGTAGGTGGAAGCCTTAGGAAAATATTAGATTTTTAAGCCTAAAAAGGGAACTACGGGAGCTAGGCCTTAAGGAGGTTAGTGTATGGCTTAGGACACAAGAACTGAGCTGGTAAAGTGGCAAGGAGGCGCCACTTAAAGCACAGAGCAGTCACACCACAGGGAGTGTGAAGGGGCCTAGGTTCGAGTAACGCATGTGGCATTTTGGAGCTTTTATTTTTTCAGCAAGGAGGTGCAGTGGTGGACGGCACAAAGACTCTGAAGGGATGAAGTGTAGATGGGGTCAAATAGCTCAAAATTTCGGCTAAGTAGGAGGAAAAGAGGGGATTTGGATGAGTGAAGAAGAGTTGACCGGCTAAGGGACTTTGGAGGGGGCATATTCGGTCATGTTTAGGGGAGCTAAGTGCCGAAATTGCTTAATCTTTTTACTCATATTTAGATCAAAACTCTCTTCTCTTCTCTTCTCTTCTCTTCTCTTCTCTTCTCTTCTCTTTTGTTTGAAAGCCTAAACCTACCCTCTCAGTCCTACTAAAACCTAAACCATACAAGACTTCAACCATTTCTCTTCTTCTTTGCACCGATTCCTCCATTTTCAAAAGCTGAAAGAACCTTTTTCATTTGCTGAGATCATAGCTGAAACACCATAAACCCTCAACCCTTTCTTTTATTTTCATTTTCCTAGAGCCGAATAACCCTCTTATTTCCTTGAGTGTTGGCTGAATCTGTCAGACTCTATTCCATCGGATCTACTAGTTGGTAAGGGTTCTTCTATTTCAATTTCTCTCCTTTTTTCCCTTTGATTAGCCGAAATCAAGGACACTAACCCCTATATCTTTTTGGCTGAAACCATGAAAGGGGGGATTTCGGGATCCATTTGTAGCCGACGGTAGAAGGAGATCTTTCAGGATTTGAGATCCAAGGTAAGTAGAATGTAATATTCGGCCAAAGGCCATATTATTTTAAAGATGGGCGATTCTAACTATGGTCTTTAGGGGGAGTTTGACAGAGATAAGGAGAAATTTCAGGATTCAGATCTATTCCGGTAAGGGTTCTAGTGTTTCGAATTTGTCTCTCATTCGTTCAAAAGCCGAAGGCTAATTATTTTTGTGTGCTAGTGCTTGGCCGATTGCAAGGGAGGTGCATCACGTAGCCGGATTTGGTTGAAACCAAATCGGCATTAAGGTAAGGTGTTATCTTCATGCGACATATCCTTCGGGATTTCTAGTTGAGCTGAATAGGCTTTTGGTTACTAACAAAGAGTTGGCCGATTGTAGGAAGGGGGAAGGCAAACGTTTCGGGATCTCGTTAGTTTCGTGTAGTTTTGGGATTTTGCTTAGATCTACGAATAGTCAGGTGTGTAACCCTACATTAATTCCTGATAGATTAATGGTAGCAATATTAAACATGTGATTATGAAAATACGAGTAACATGGCTAAGGGTACCATTCAATGGTATAGTACATTCAGGTACGTTACCCCTAACTCTCAGTTAATAATGTTATAAACATTGATATGAAATATGTGTGATTTTTGTTATGACTTTGGGGTAAGGTACATTGCATGATATCTGAATAATATGTATGTTGCATGGGCATATGGGTGATAATGATAAAGGGAAGTGTTCCGTGGTTTTACCACATTATCCAAGTGACTTATGTCACATATTATGAATCCGTGACTCTGTCACATTATCGGTGGCTATGCCATGATTATAAGGGCGATGTGCGATTAAGCTGCAGTGGATCGCCTTCGAGGGTGTGTAGCGGATGGAGGGTCGATTTAGTAATCCCCACGGTGTGATTGGCAGGTACGGGTGGTGTGTAGAGGTTGGATATCTAGGTGGGTTTGGGTTGCATCATTGCTTATATTTGTTATATGTGATTTGATATGCCTTAATCGTTTGGGAGTCTGTGTTGGTTGTTACACACTGAGTCTGTTGACTCACCCTTCGTGGGCTAACATTTTGCAGGTGATACTCAGTAAATGGACCTGGTCGGCAAGGACTTAGTGGTGGCCTTGCTCAGCTCAGCATTTTCGGGTTTCTTATGATTAAACTTGTCACATTTTCTTATTAAGTTTTTTTTTGAGATTTATTTTGGGATTTGTTTTGTTGTAATAAGGCCATTACTATTTAACTATTTCACGTATGCGTTTTAAATTTTTATTCTATTACGATCGACATCAAACAAATGGTTAAACAATTTTTCGTAAAACAACTTCAAATGTTTTGACACCTAAACACCTACGATTTTCAACTTATTGATAAGCTCTAAAATTCGGCATTTCTTTCAACTTGAAATTTTTGAAACATAAAAATAACGTTTTAATGAAATACAAACTTTAATAACAACTCGGTTTTCAACTTGATCATAACACAAATCTATTTTCTTCAAAACCACCAATTTCTCTATGATGACAAAACGAGATTTAGCTATGTTTTACTCAAGAAGCATGCCAGATCTGGTCAGGGTTTGTGGGTCGGGTTTAGGGTGTTTTAGCTTGGTATCAGAGCCCGATTCAAAACTCGACCTTGAGGGCTTTTGGGCCCAAAACATTTTTTTTTGAAATTGAGTTTTACTAAAAGATATCAGGTTTTCTGGCATGGCACCTGAGTCTCCGGCCCGAGGTCCACCAGGTAAGTACCCCTAACTATTGTGTGGTTTGTATGTGGGTATTACGGGATCATAGATTAGTAGATTAGGAGCTATTGAACTCTAGGACTAGCTTACTCCCACACAAAATTACATAAAATTTAAAGACTAATCGAACAAACCTGTGAGTAAGTCGAGAGTTAAGGTGTGGCAAAAGTTGTGCGCATGTCTAGGATTAGATTGGGGAGCTTGGTATTTAAGGTCCTAGTGACTCACCTCCTCTTCGTCGAATCCTACAGTGCGTAGTGGCGATTCACCCTAACCAAGAGGACTTACCCACTGCTAAATTCAATAATTAAAACCCGGAAGGGACTAGCTACACTGTTTAAAAAAACCCTAGTTTTAAAATCACTAAATTACCCCCTGATTTGCAAAAACTACCTTAGATCTGGAAAAAAAATTTTGAAGTACCCTGATTTGTAGAAATTACTAAAATACCCTCGGTTTATAAAATTACCATACTACCCTCAATTTTTACCAAAATATTCCTATTTTGCAAAAATACCAAAAACCCCTATTTTACAAGATTTCAAGATACCCTGGTTTGAAAAATTACCAAAATACCCCTATAGGACAAATTACGAAAATACCCCTGGGTTGGGAACGGACGAAAATGTTCAAAGAGGTGACTGTGTGTAGTGGATAGTGTTGATGAATGAATGTGATTCTCTGAGATAGGGTAGGAGATTAGAACGAAAACTTTGTAATGATCGAAAGAACTACTACTACACTTCTTTACATAAAACTTGTTCGTGGGTAATCAGTGGAACAGAAGTTAATGCATAAAATTTCTTAAATCAGATTAAATCGCGATCATAGACATGAGCTCTAGGGGACATTGTCGTAATGTGTGTGGGCGTGGTAGAGGCAGAATAATCGTATCGGAACCAGTTAGGTCTGGTCAAGGGTCCGAGAATGAGATGCCACCACCACCAGCTACTGGTCTGGAATATCAGGATCAGATGGGGGATGATGCAGTATCGCAGGCGAAGCTTCGAGTGCTTGAGAGGGTGGCTGGAGCAGGTGGAGGCATGGAAGCTCGTAAATCAGACTGAGCGACTTGAGCCAATAAATTTGAGGTATTCGAGGTGTATCGGTGTGGCGCCAATCTGGTGAGTATTGGTTGGAGGCGATTTAACGAATCATGGACGATTTGGATCTGAATGCTGAGGAGAAACTGAAAGGGGTGGTATCGCTTCTTCGGGTTGAGTCATACCAGTGGTGGCTCACGGTTCGGGATAGTGCTGCAGCGGATGATCTAACTTGGGAGTATTTCAAGGTGGCGTATCAGAAGAAGTATATTGGGACTAGCTATATTGATGCGCAGAGAAAGGCATTTCTGAGGCTGGTTTAGGGGAGTAAGTCCGTAGCGGAGTATGAGGTGAAATTCTTAAGGTTAAGCCGGTATGCTCGAGGTATCGTGGCTATAGAGCATGAACGATGTGTTAGGTTTGAGGACGGACTGAGGGATGACCTGAGATTGCTGATTGTTCCACAGCAGGAGCGGGAGTTTGCCGTGTTGGTAGAGAAGGCTAAGGTAGCTGAAGGGGTCAAGGAATCTGTGAGACAGAATTCGGATAGAAATAGACAAAAAAGAGGTTTTAGATCATCGGGGTCATTCGAAAGTCTCCAGAAAAGACCTAAAGGTGACGGTCATGAGATCGACAAAGTTCTTTGTGGGAGGACAAGATCTGTTCGTGTGCTCAATGTGGAAAGATGCACCGGAGGAGTGTTGGAAGAAAATCGGAGGATGTTTTAAGTGTGGGTCCAAAGATCACATGATTAGGGACTGTCCTATGGAAATGCACAAGAGCCACCAAGAAGTCGTGGTTTTAATCATTTGGATGAGGTGGGATGAGACCACGGAGGTAATGGTGTTGGAAGAGGTCATGAAACACCGTGCGTAAGTGTTGGTAACAGGCGAGGCAGTAGACAAATGGGTCCGTATATGCGGTTCGTCGGAAGAAAGATGGTGATGCATCTGATGTCATAACGGGTACGTTCCTCATCTCTGGATTACCCTTTATTGCTCTAATAGATATAGGGTCAACTCATTCGTACATCACTAGTGAAGTATCTGGAACTCTGTATGTGAACTTTGAGACTGTACCTAGGAAGATGACTGTACTTAGTCCTTTAGGGCAATCAGTAGTATTAGACAAACTCTTTAGGGCAGTGCCTTTAAAAGTTCAGGGGGCGCAGTTTCCAGCTGACTTAATGGAGTTGCCATTCGGGGAATTTGATCTAATCTTAGGAATGGACTGGCTAGTGAAGTACAGTGCAAATGTGGATTATGATGCTAAGTGCATGTCTTTGAGAACTTCAGACGACAATGAGGTTGTGGTGATGGGCGAGAGGCGGAATTACTTGTCGAATGTAGTATCTGCCCTTAAGGCGGAGAAGATGGTAAGAAAGAGGTGTGTAGCTTTTATGATGTTGGTCAGTGCCTTAGAGGCTAAGGAAGCAGCTGTAGGAGGGGTCAGGACGGTAAGAGAATTCGTGGATGTCTTTTGAAGGAGTCGCTCGGGTTACCCGAGACGTGGGAGGTGGAGTTCAAATTGATTCTTTCGCCTGTATAGCTCCTGTGTCAATTGCTCCGTATAGGATGGCACCAAAGGAGTTGGTAGAGCTCAAGGCCCAGATCCAAGAGTTGCTTGATCGTGGGTTTATCCGACCCAGTGTGTCTCCATGGGGAGCACCGGTCCTATTCGTGAAAAAAAAGGACGGGACTATGCGCATGTGCATAGATTACCGGCAGTTAAATAAGCTGACCTTCAAGAACAAGTATCCATTGCCGAGGATAGACGACTTGTTTGATCAGCTTAAAGGGGCTGCGGTATTTTTAAAAATAGATCTACGGTCGGGATATCATCAGCTTAGGGTGAAGGAAGCAGATATCCATAAGACAGCTTCTCGGAAAAGATATGGGCATTATGAGTTCTTAGTAACGCCGTTCGAATTGATGAACGCCCCAGCTATGTTCATGGATATGATGAACCGGGTTTTCCAACCCTACCTAGATTAGTTCGTCGTTGTGTTCATAGACGACATCCTAGTGTATTCCAAGTCTGAGGAAGAACATGATGAGCATCTCCGGGCAGTATTGCAAGTGTTAAGGGAAAAGAAGTTATATGCCAAGTTTAGCAAGTATGAATTTGGGCTGAAGGAAGTTGCATTCTTAGGGCATGTGGTGTCTGCAGAAGGGATAAGGGTGGATCCTCAGAAGATCGAGGCAGTATGGGATTGGAAACCACCTAAGTCTATAGGAGAGGTTCGTAGTTTCTTGAGGTTAGCAGGCTACTATAGGAGATTTGTTGAAGGGTTCTCGTCAATAGCAGCACCTCTGACGAAGTTGTTGAGAAAGGAGGTACCTTTCATATGGACGGATAAGCAGCAGGAGAGTTTTGAGAAGCTTAAGAGAGTATTGACGGAGGCTCCGATTTTGATTCAGTCGAAAGCAGGAAAGACTTTATGGTGTATTGTGATGCTTCCCATACAGGATTGGGGTGTGTCCTAATGCAAGACGGGAAGGTGGTCGCTTATGCGTCTCGGCAATTGAGGCCACATGAGGTTAACTATCCGACGCATGATCTGGAGTTGGCGGCGGTAGTATTCGCTCTAAAAGTGTGGAGGCACTACTTGTATAGAGAAAGGTCGGTGATCTACACGGACCACAAGAGTCTGAAATATTTGTTGACTTAGAAGGAGCTGAATTTGAGACAGCGAAGGTGGGTGGAGTTGTTGAAAGACTACAACTGTTCAATTGACTATCACTCGGGCAAGGCAAATGCGGTGGCATGTGGCCTAAGTCGGAAAGTGGTGTCAGATCTGAGGGCGATGTTTGCACATCTTAGTCTTTATGATGATAGAAGTTTGCTAGCAGAGTTGCAAGTGAAGCCGACATGGTTAAGTCAGGTGAGAGAAAAATAGTTGGTAGATGGTGAACTAAGTGCTAAGCTACGGCAAGTGCAGAATGGAGAATTGGAAGATTTTGGTGTGAACAGCGACGGAGTGATGTGTTTTCGGGGTAAGGTCTGTATGCCGAAGGATGTGGAATTAAGGCAGCAAATTTTTTGAGAATCGCATAGTAGTCGATATGCTATGCATCCTGGAGGAAGTAAGTTATCTGAGGATCTACGGATCGATTTTGGTGGCCCGATTCAAACGCGAATTCTGAGAATTTGTAGGGAAGTGCTTAACGTGTCAGCAGGTTAAAGCTGAACACCAAGTACCATCAGGATTGCTTCAGCCGATAAAGATTCCGCAATGGAAGTGGGAGAGAATTACCATGGACTTTGTTAGTGGGCTTCCTCTTACACCTACTAAGAAGGACTCAGTATGGGTGATAGTAGATCGGTTGACGAAGTTTACACATTTCATACCAGTGCGGGTTGACTATTCTCTGCAAAGGTTGGCAAAGTTGTATGTGGAAAAAATTGTGAGGCTGGACGGAGTGCCAGTGTCAATTATCTCGGATAGGGATCCGAGGTTTACGTCTCGATTTTGGAAAGCACTACATCAGGCATTGGGCACCAGGTTAAACTTCAATACAGCATTTCATCCGCAGTCAGACGGCCAGTCTGAGCGGGTAATCCAAGTGTTAGAGGACATGTTGAGGGGTTGCGTGATAGACTTCAAAGGAAGCTGGGAGGAGTTCTTACCTTTAGCGGAGTTTGCATACAATAATAGCTATCAAGTAAGTATTCGGATGGCACCGTACGAAGTGCTGTATGGACGGAAGTGTCACACTCCTACGTGTTGGACAGAATTGGGGGAACGTCATGTTTTGGGTCCAGAGATTGTGGCGGAATCCAAAGAAAAGGTTAAGGTAATTCGGACACGGTTGAAAGAGGCATCTAACAGGCAAAAGTCATATGCAGATCTTAAGCGGAAGAAGATAGAGTTTGCTGTGGGAGATCGGGTGTTTCTAAAAGTTTCGCTGTGGAAGAAGGTGATGAGATTTGGTCGCAAGGGAAAGCTAAGTCCCAGGTGTAAGAGTATGCCCAAAGATCAATCATGAGATGGTTGTAATAACATACTTGATTTACCATGTTTATTAATATAAAGCGTTGTCATTATTATTTCAGCTTTTTTCTTACGTGTGTACAAATAAACTGTTTTATAATAATGTCACGAGAATAATATGATTATTCTTAAAATATCCTTAGTCAAGTATTATTGTTGACGGGACAACAATAATGCATTAAGACTAACATGTAGTTGATTGATGATAAAGAGTTATCATTGATATGGAGTGTCAAAATCAATGCATGAATATGTGTGTTAGAGAACAACATATTGGGTGACCCGCTATGAGTATGTTTCTTGGATTATTATGTAATTGTCACAACATTACTCATAGTGATTAATATGTATATGATCCTTAGACTTGAGATAATCATTATCCCAACATCGTGAGTCGTATATTTTGATACGATCAAGCGTAATCGTGAATGGTTGTTCTATAAAGGTCGATGTTGGATATATCACAATCAATGTAGAGGATATTATTGATCAATATAGGATAAGTCCTCCCACATAATGGGAGTAATATCTTAGGCCACTTGATTGAGTGAGATTAGAAATGCATGGCCATGCTCAAATAAGTTGACATGAGATGTCATACTTTTGTATATCATAGTCTACTCAAGATATCAAGAAACATGGGATGGACTATACAAGTGTGACTATTCCATGACTTGTATCTATTCCGGAGATAAAGGACTTAAGGATTAATGCATGAAAAGTTAATCACAAAAGTTATGTCGAATCATGACTTCTTGTATCTTAGGTAGCAATGATGCATTGCTAGATGCCACTCATTGTTTGTGACATTAGAATCGTTCTAGTATTACTACTAACGTTACAAGAACCTCTGAGGTCACACCCTATGGTTGAAATGAACGGAATGAAACATAGTTGGTATTGTGTTTGATTGTCACATGAATTAAATTAATTAAAGAATTAATTTAATTGGCAATCAAATATTGAATATATTATATGTACAAGGATGTTGTACACATAATGAGAATTAATATATGAATTTGGTTCCTATATAAATTTAAATAAATATAGTTTACCGAAATCCATGTTATAATTAATGTAATTATAACTTTTTTGGGTATAATTAATGTAATTATAATTTTCGGTTAAAACATTATTATATTTATTTAATACTGATTATAAAAGGGTAATAAGTGAAGAAAAACCCTAAGAATTTTGCTTAAAAAAAAAGGTCTAGTAGCCGTCAAGTAAAACACCTCTCTAAAAAATAGTTTTTGGAGATATCTGCCGTTCATAGTCAAACCGGGTGGATTACGTAGAGGCCGACATCGTAAAGGTTGTGGCTTGGTTCGACAGTGGATCAGATATATTGTCGCCGAGGCGTCGCTATCTACTCAGATTGAAACTTTGGTAATTTCGAAACCTTTATTTCACCCCGATTCGTTCCTCACACATGGATTCATGGTTTGGATCGCCGGGATTAATTTTATTTCGCTGCGCCTTGGGGGTGCCGGCGTTCCAACACCAGGTTTATAGGACCTTATTGGATTTTGAAGCGGGTTGGACCAGTGGCATATCAGTTAGAATTGCCTTTAGAATTAAAGCAGATGCATGATGTGTTTCACGTCTCGATGCTATGCGATATAGGTCGGACCCATCTCATGTAGTGCCAGTTGAGGAGGTGGAGCTGAGACCAGATTTGTCCTACGAGGAGGAGCCGATTCAGATTCTGAAATGGGATGTGAGGGTGTTACGGAGGAAATCAGTTCCTCTAGTTAAAGTATTATGGCGTAACCATGGATCAGAAGAAGCTTCGTAGGAGCCAGAGGAAACAATGCGACAGCAATACCCTCACTTATTTTAGCCAGGTAATTTCGAGGTCGAAATTATTTTAAGGGGGTAGAACTTTAATATCTGGGATTTAGGGGTTATGCATTTTCACTTAGATGTGTGTGGCAGCATGCTTTTGTGTGATTTGAATGTGTTTTGGGGGCTTCGAGAACCTTGGAATGTAGGTGGAAGCCTTAGGAAAATATTGGATTTTTAAGCCTAAAAAGGGAACTATGGGAGCTAGGCCTTAAGGAGGTTAGTGTGTGGCTTAGGACACATGAACTGAAGTGGTAAGTAAAGTGGAGGCGCCACTTGGAGCCTGAGCGTTGACGGCCACAGGGGAATGTGAATGGGCCTAGGTTCGAGTAATGCAGTGGCATTTGGAGCTTTTATTTTTTAAGCAAGAGGTGCGGTGGGTGGACTGCACAAGGACTCTGAAGGGATGAAGTGTAGATGGGGTCAAATAGCTCAAAATTTCGGCTAAGTAGGAGGAAAAGAGGGATTTGGATGAGTGAAGAAGAGTTGGCCGGCTAAGGGACTTTGGAAGGGCATATTCGGTCATGTTTAGGGGAGCTAAGTGTCAAATTGCTTAATCTTTTTACTCATCTTTAGACCGAAACTCTCTTCTCTTCTCTTCTCTTCTCTTCTCTTTTTTTTGAAAGCCTAAACCTACCCTCTCAGTCCTACTAAAATCGAAACCATACAAGACTTCAACCCTTTCTCTTCTTCTTTACACCGACTCCTCCATTTTCAAAAGCTGAAAGAACCTTTTTCATTTGCTGAGATCATAGCCGAAACACCATAAACCCTCAACCCTTTCTTTTATTTTCATTTGCCTAGAGCCGAATAACCCTCTTATTTCCTTGAGTGTTGGCTGAATCTGTTAGACTCTATTCCATCGGATCTACTAGTTGGTAAGGGTTCTTCTATTTCAATTTCTCTCATTTTTTCCCTTTGATTAGCCGAAATTAAGGACACTAACCCCTATATCTTTTTGGCTGAAACCATGAAAGGGGGGATTTCGGGATCCATTTGTAGCCGACGGCGGAAGGAGATCTTTCGGGATTTGAGATCCAAGGTAAGCAGAATATAATATTCGGCCAAAGGCCATATTATTTTAAAGATGGGCGATTCTAACTATGGTCTTTAGGGGGAGTTCGACAATGATAAGGAGAAATTTTGGGATTCAGATCTATTCCGGTAAGGGTTCTAGTGTTTCGGATCTGTCTCTCATTCATTCAAAAGCTGAAGGCTAATTATTTTTGTGTGCTAGTAGTTGGTCGATTGCAAGGGAGGTGCATCACGTAGCTTCGGGATTTGGTTGGGAACCAAATCGGCATTAAGGTAAGGTGTTATCTTCATGCTACATATCCTTCGGGATTTCTAGTTGAAACGAATAGGCTTTTGGTTACTAACAAAGTGTTGGCCGATTGTAGGAAGGGGGAAGGCAAACGTTTCGGAATCTCGTTAGTTTCGCGTAGTTTCAGGATTTCGCTTAGATCTACGAATAGTCAGGTGTGTAACCCTACATTAATTCCCGATAGATTAATGGTAGCAATATTAAACATGTGATTATGAAAATACGAGTAACATGGCTAAGGGTACCATTTAATGGTACAGTACATTCAGATACGTTACCCCTAACTCTCAGTTAATAATGTTATAAACATTGATATGGAATATGTGTGATTTTGTTATGACTTTGGGGTAAGGTACATTGCATGATATCTGAATAATATGTATGTTGCATGGGCATATGGGTGATAATGATAAAGGGGAAGTGTTCCGGTGGTTTTTACCACATTATCCGGTGACTTATGTCACATATTATGAATCCGGTGACTCTGTCACATTATCTGGTGGCTATGCCACGATTATAAGGGCGATGTGCGATTGATCGCGATCGCCCTTATCGAGGGTGTGTAGCGGATAGAGGGTCGATTTAGTAATCCCCACGGTGTGATTGGCAGGTACAGGTGGTGTGTAGAGGTTGGATATCTAGGTGGGTTTGGGTTGCATCATTGCTTATATTTGTTATATGTGATTTGATATGCCTTAATCATTTGGGAGTCTGTGTTGGTTGTTACACACTGAGTCTATTGACTCACCCTTCGTGGGCTAACATTTTGCAGGTGATACTCAGTAAATGGACCGGGTCGGCAGGGACTTAGTGGTGGCCATGCTCAGCTCAGCATTTTCGGGTTTCTTATGATTAAACTTGTCACGTTTTCTTATTAAGTTGTTTTTTGAGATTTATTTTGGGATTTGTTTTGTTGTAATAAGGCCATTACTATTTAACTGTTTCACGTATGCGTTTTAAATTTTTATTCTATTACGATCGACATCAAACAAATGGTTAAACAATTTTTCGTAAAACAACTTCAAATGTTTTGACATCTAAACACCTACGATTTTCAACTTATTGATAAGCTCTAAAATTTGGCATTTCTTTCAACTTGAAATTTTTGAAACATGAAAATAATGTTTTAATGAAATACAAACGTTAATAACAACACGGTTTTCAACTTGATCATGACACAAATCTATTTTCTTCAAAACCACCAATTTCTCTATGATGACAAAACGAGATTTAGCTATGTTTTACTCAAGAAGCATGCCAGATCCGGTCAGGGTTTGTGGGCCGGGTTTGGGGTGTTTCAGTCTCTAAGATAGTGGTCTAAGGAACCACACCTGAAACACGCTCCGTTCTTCACTCGACGCTCACCATAATGTAGTCTGTTACAGTGCTTACACTCTGGTCTGACATCTCTAACACTACCCACACTCGCTACAAATGTAGCTTGAGGTTTTGGACTGGAGCATCGAGTACCTCTATCTCTACTAGAATAACCCACAGAAGCTGTAGAATGGTTGTGATGTTCTTTTGATTTCTTTGACACTGACTGATAGGATTTCCCAGTCGATCTCTTTCTTGAGTATCTAGCTTCAAAATCAGCACGTCTTTTCTCTTTACTCAGTTTCTCGGCCTTATGTGTCCAATCAACTAGTACAACGAACTCTTTCAGTTTAAGAATTCCAACTAGAAGCTTTATGTCTTTGTTTAACCCTTCTTCAAATCTTTAACACATGGTAGTCTCAGTCAGAATACACTCCTAGGCATATTTACTCAGTCTAAAAAGTTCTCGTTCATACTCTGATACAGACTTATGACCCTATTTAAGCTCAAGAAATTCTTTATGTTTCTAATCCAAAAACCTCTAACTGGTATATTTCTTTTGGAACTCGGTTTGGAAAAATTCCCAGGTGATCCGCTCTCTTGACACAACTGATATCAATGTGTTCCACCACTGATATGCTGAATCTTTTGGTAACAATACCGTACATTTAACACATTCAGCCTGTTTACAGGATAGCTCATCAAAAACCCTGATCGTATTCTCTAACTAGAATCCAGCTCTTTCAGGATCATTCTCGACTGTAACTTGGAATTCTTCAGCCCCGTACTTACATATCTTATCAACAGGAGGCTTACTAACTCGGATTGGTTCCATAGCTTGAGGAATAACGAGAACTAGTTGGGGAATAGGAGGGGGTGGAGGTTGTTGAGCAACCGGGTTCATCCGTATAAACTCAGTAAACGATTCATTCATCATCTAGAAGAAGGCTTCTTTAGCCTCTCCTCTTCAGCCCTCAGATACAGGCCTTTTACCGCTTGATGCTACTCCATGAACGGAAGATGGAGCGTTACTCTCTACTTCATTGGAGTCAGCTCGGTTGGATGTCATTGCTATATGAAAACATGTTTAAAATGGTCAGGAGATATCATAGTATTAGAGGTTATATAATGACATGTATAGCTAGACTCATACACACTACGTTTAGTCTGAGAATCGACTAAATCGTAGCTCTGATACCAATAAATATAACACCCCTAACCCTTATCCATCACATAAACATGGTTACAAGTATTACCGGAGTTTATAGTACAAACAAACAAAATTTTGAACATTTCAAAACATATCAATATTCATATAAAAATGAATCAAAATCATTCATATTATCCCATATACAAGCCCTCGAGGCCCAAAATATGCATTAGAAACAAGCCGGGACTAAATCGAGAACTCAGAGAATTTTTTGAAAAATATTGAAAAACTTCAAAGCTACAGGGGTCACACGGCCGCGCGACTAGGCCGTATGATTCACACAGCCAAGAGACATGCCCGTGTCTTAGGCCGTGTAGGCATTCAAAATAAG
Source organism: Gossypium rotundifolium (assembly GCA_025506655.1). Classification (NCBI taxonomy): domain Eukaryota; kingdom Viridiplantae; phylum Streptophyta; class Magnoliopsida; order Malvales; family Malvaceae; genus Gossypium; species Gossypium rotundifolium. Next base: position 93,339,924 of record CP106724.1, on the reverse strand, counting down.
GACACACGGCCATGTCCCAGACCGTGTCTGTGCCTATATAACTCACTAACTTGGGCCACACGACCGTGTGGTAGGTCGTGTACCCTTTGAAGTAACCTCACACGCTCGTGTGCCAAGCCGTATGCAAGGCCATGTAACAGCCTGACTTGCAACCCTTTGAAAACTACAAGGGACGCACAACCGTGTCACTTGGCCGTGTGTCACACACAGCTGAGACACACGCTTGTGTCTTTGCCTGTGTTGACAAAAATAGGCTATTTTACAAGCCATTTTGCTCACCCAAATAGGCATAAACCTACAACCACAATTACACATACTTACTAGCCATAGCAAGGCATCCAAATTAAGCATAAACAAATCTTAAACATATGGTATATTCACATACAATCAATATGCCCTTAGGCACCTCAAATGACAATTTATAAATATGACAAACCAAGTGTTCAATTATCAAAACATACCATTTGGTACCAATTATACCACTTAATCACTAGCATCAAATGGTCATATAATTCACTTATAACTTGAACACTAAAAACACCAAGTAAGTCATTCAAACAAGTACCAATTCACAACAATTCTATCAAGCTTCAAAGCTTATACAAAATGCATATTCAAACCACCATTTTAACTTCCATCATTCTACCATATCAAGCCACACATCAACATGATAAGGCTACCTATATACATACCAATATACCAAAATACATTATATGGCCACAATAACAATAACACATATAGGCCAACATTAGCCAAAATAACCTATACATGTCATTATAACCAAAATTAAACAACTGAAAGTACCGAAAGTGCTGATGGATAGTGTGATATAGCTCTGACAGGTTTCCATCCCAAATGAGCTTCTGATTCACTATAAAACACGAAAAATACACAGAGTAAACATTTAAGCTAAGTAAGTTCGTATAACATAGAATTTAACTTACCATGTATTCACATATAAGGAAAGTAAACAAAGCATATCCCAACATATATTGGACAAATTCCTAAGCACATATACATCAACCATGTTAGTCATGTAAACACATATATAAACCAAGTCATGGATGAGCTCAACAATTAATCAAATTTCATATACATGTATCATCCATTTCATATACCTATATACCATGTAATATCATTTTCCATGTAATTCATATGTATACCTGTAATAGTTTGTATCGAAATCATGTCATATCATATTAGAACATTGCTCGTTGAACCATTTAGAATATCGTTGGATACTCGGGATAGCTCACACATAGTGTGCTAAGCTGTAATTCGTCAATTCTTGTACATGTATGCTCATACGAGCTATGAATCGGTATGCTCTAACGAGATGTAAATCGGTATGCTCATATGAGTTGAGAATCGATAAGCTCTCACTAGCTGCAATCAGTAAGCTCATACGAGCTGAGAATCGGTAATCCCTAATGACATGTCATTTGTATCGGTTCAAAAGGAACTCGGTAATCGTCGTAATCGTCGGATATGCGATCAGCATTTATACATGGAAATTATACAAATCACATACATATAATTCAATTAAAACATATAAATACTCAATTTAATTAGACGAACTTACCTCGACAAGTATACGTAGATACAGAGGCAATTAATCCGATTTTTTCTCTTTGCCTCAATCTAACTCCATACGAGGTCTGACTGGAACTATACGGATAAATTTAACTCAATTTAATATATATTTCATTAAATTTAGTCCAACACATATTTTTTGGAAAAATTACCAGTTTACCCCTATACTTTTAATTTCTTTGCAATTTAGTCCCTAGGCTTGGAAAATGAAATTCATACCATTTTACCCCTACCCAAGCCTAGTTGAATTTTATATATACTATTAGCAGCCCATATATTTCACAAATTCACAAATTTTATCATGAATTTATCACATTTTTCAATTTAGCCCCTAATTGATAATTTCATCAAAAATTCCTTTACAAAAGTTGTTTATCTAACAACAACCATTCATTTTCTATCATCAAACTTCAAAACTCATATATATTCATCAATGGTAAAACCCTAATAGTTTAATTATTTCACAAATTAGTCCCTAGACTAGCGAGATTAAGCTACAACGATCCCAGAAACATAAAAATCATTAAAAACGGATTTAAAATACATACCAAATTGAACAAAATAAGCTTGTTGAAACTTCAAGCTTCCATGGCTAGGTTTTCTTTTCAAATTCGGTGGAAGATGATGATAATGGATGTTAATTGTCTGTTTATTTAATTAAATATAACTTTAATTACTAATTTCTAAAATTAACCTTAATAATTCATTCAAATTTCAATATTGCGAAACCATTATCATCCACTAGCATACAATTGGTCTAAGTACCATATAAAGACCTTCACTTTAAAGTGCTATAGCTATTTAATACCTTTAGCTATTAGAACTCAACTTTTGTACTTTACGCAATTTAGTCATTTTTATCAAATTGAACATGTAAACGGTAAAATTTCTTAACGAAATTTTTGTAGGTAATACTATCATGCTATAGACCATAAAATAATAATAAAATAAATTTTTTGACTTTGAATTTATGGTCTTGAAATCATTGTTCCGATTTCAGTGAAAATAGATTGTTACATATTTTAACTTTCAAGTACAATTTCTGACAACAATATTAAATATTTGAAATTAACTAAATGCATGCATTTTTTAAAAAAAATTTCTCAATTGCAGATTTCCAAAAACATTTTTCATAGCCTAAATTTATATATTAAATTTTAATTTTTTAAATTTATCATTATCACTAAATATATATATATATATATATATATATATGAAAATTCCTTTAAAAATTTCGAACTTAAACTCTCATCTCGTTAACTATCCCGCCGCCAGAGAAGACTCTCACCACCACTCTGTCCCAGCCTCCTCTTTGTCTTCTCGGGTTCAAGTTTCCAAAAGACTAGGAAATTTATTAAGGTAGTTTTTCAAACCCTAAACCTAATTTGAAGATTTTGAGTAAAGAGATTTTGAATTATTTGATCTCTGTCTCTGCTGCTATATTTTATTTTTTGTTTTCGATCTTACTGCTCGTTATTCCGTCTGTTTACTTTGTTGAGAAGGAGAATTGCTTTTAAAGCTATCTGTTTAGCGGTAATAGCGGATTTGCGGTCGCCACTATGAATTAGCAGCTGCATCACCGCTATTTGAAACTCTGACTTGCTATTAAGTTTGGATATTTATTGCAGCTTCAAATGGAAGGATTAAGCGTAGCAGATTCTAATTTGGTGATGTCTTTACACCCATCAAAGAGTGTCTCAGTCGATTCTCCGTGAGCTTGGCTCTTTGCTATTCAAGTTAGTTCTTTTACTTTCACTTAAATTTAAATTTTCATGTAACTCAAAACTCTTGTTTTTGTTTATTATTTTTTCTTCACCAAAAGCTGTTTTGTGTTGATATTGCTTTTGATTTAAATAAAGTATACCTTAATTTAGTTTGGTCTGTTTTCTAGTTTAGCTGAAAATTTAACTTCTGATGATGAAGCTAATGATACTGTGGCTCTTTTTAAACAAATGGAGAAGTTTATTACTGTTGAGAATATAAGCTTTTAAACAGGCTGAATTTAACTCCAGTGTCTGGATATAATAGTGTGATTCTTTTGACTCTGATGGGATCAATACTAAATCAATAGGTTTTGTAATGATGCGCTTCACTTGTAATGTTGATTAGAAGAATGAAATGGTGTGCGAATATTTTCTTCCTTTTGTCCTGTTATAATATGAAGTGATTCTGTTCTTGCAGGTTTAATGAAACACTTGATGGTGTTTTATTGGCCTATGATGTTACTATTCTAGATAAACAGACAAAGATTCTTTTTGGTGTTCATCCTTATTTTGGTCTTAGACTAAAAGCAAATCTCCTACTTTTGTCACCAAAGCCAGATATGCTCTTAGGTACCATTTTTTCATGATATTTCAGGTTATTTATTTAGTTTTTTTTTTTTTTTTCTTGTAGTGGATATCACACTGCTGGTATGTATTTATGGATCTGCATGCCTAAGATATTGTCTAAACTAATTTTCTTTTCCACATTCAGAGGGGAAGGTAGTGAAGCTTTCTCAAGAATCTATTCATGTCATTGTTCTCGGTTTCTCATCTGCCATCATAATAGCTGAAAACATTCGTAGAGAATTTAAATATAGAACCGTAACACTTTTTTTCCTTGTTCTTATTTTTTTTTTTATTTTCTTTGTGTGTTGGGTATGTGTATATGGCAAGAGACTACATGTATTACTATAGTGACTTTAGTGTCTTATTATATCATAGAAAGACAAAGAGGAACTATTTTACAGCAAATCTCACAAGCGACATGTCATAAAGGTTGGAACCATGATCCAATTTTTAGTCAAGAGGTGACAATTTCCTTTCAAAAGAAACTTTCCTTTTAATTTTAGGAATGTAATATGTTTTTCATTGTTGTACTGTTCTGGTTACCATCAATAGTTAATTGTAAGATGGAGAGAAATGGTATTCTTTATGGTTGCCGGGGTTATTTTCTTCTACCATCTAAAATTGTAAATTGAGATTGCGAAGAGGTTTATTTGCCCTGCTCATTGATAATATATATATTTATAATCTAGATTTTCATTATGCCTATTGATATCTTGCCTCCTTACTTTTGTGATTTCCTTTGTTTAATTTTTAATCCATTACGAACCAGTGGATCATATAATCTTGATGCTTCTTTATACCTCGGTTCTACATGCTTTTCCACTCAATAATGTTTCGTTGTGGTTCATCAAGTCAAGTTGATATGTATTGGAGATTTACAACTTATTTGAAGTTCTGATTTCTTGTATTTTTATTTTTCCCTCGGAGAAAGGGAAGGTGCGGTGGTTAATGACATGTTCATCACATGGATTTTTACACTGATTCTTTTATTGCAGTTTTGATGGGGAAATACTTCATATCATTGGATCTCTGATATCAGCTCACACAGGAAGCATTCGTTGGTTGGATAGACATTTGGAGGAAGATTCAGAATTTGATAGGTCTTTCAATAAGCTCAAAAGTTTTATATAGCAACCTTTATGTATTTCAACTTGCGAAAGTTTTAATGTAAATGTTGTATAATCCTATAGGAGTTCTATGAAGAGTAGAGATAGAGAATGGCTTGGGGATAAAACTGTTGATGAGGGAGCAACTCCCATGAGCTACGATAATCATATTAAAATGTCCAAAATGCTTAGAATCACAGAATGATGGTGATGATTGCTTCAAATTACTAATTATATAAGGAGATTTCTTGTTGTCAGGTAATTCATTGACCAATTCTTGTGCTCACCATGAGTACTACTAATCTTTTATCAGTGTTGAAGTATTCTTCTCCTAAATAACTTTTACATCCTCTGTTTAAAGTAATCAAACTTGTGAACTGTTGGTAGTATTGATAAGTTATGCATAAAACATAATACCTATTTTAGTTTTATGTTCATCTATTTGCTTTTCTTGCATCTTGTATAAGAACCTTTTGATGTTAACTTTTTTGCCTACTTTAGTCTTATACATTAATCGCTTATAATTACAAGTGTACTGCAAAATATGTTCTAGTGCGGGTAGTGGGAAGTGGTGGGCTGAAGGCCCATGTAGATGAAGGTATATTGCTTCTGGTGATTGCTACGGTAAGGAATTGTTCTTCCATTGAAGCTTGCTAAAATTTTGAAATCTTCCCTTCAATTTTTGTGTTCGTTGTTTTGTATGTGACTAAGATTGAAAATTCCAGATTCCCAAGTTGATAAAAGAGATTGCAAATTTTTTCTCCTGTGAAGTGGGCGATTTTTGTTTCCTAGTGATGTATGTTGAGTGACTTTTTTGTACGTTGTACAAGTATAGACTTGGTCTTATCTATAATATGTTAACATAAAATTTAGCAAAAGGAAACGCTTGGTCCCCATGTCTCATGATGGCTTCACGTCATCTTTTGTGCACTTTCGATTTATGCCAATGTTTACTTGGTAAAAGTAGCTGATTTGCATTTTACCCTTCACTAAAAAAATGGATAAATTAATCCCTGTAGGTTAAATCCAAAAGTAAACTAGTCATTTCTGTTAAAATTTTTGTTCATTTCTATTGTTTAAAATTGGGCATGTCATGTATAACTATTTGGTTATTTCGTCAGTTACTTCAGTTTTTTAATAGTATAAATGGATGAAATTTTAACAGAAAGGACTAGTTTACTCATTGTTTTTAACATATAAGGACTAATTGTCTATTTTTTAGTGGAGGGAGCAAACTTTTAGTACAGGAGCATCCATGATACATTTATCATGCTCATTGGTGAAACAGTTTTGCATATTTTCCGGCTGCCCATGTCTTTGTGTTGCAGTGAACCAATTTCTAGAACTATGCCAACCAATGCTTCTCCTTTCTTATTTAGGGGAATTCATGTTTTTAATTTGGAAAAAGAAAAGAATTCAACTGGCAGGGAGTTTGAACTTGGGATTTATGGTGGATTCTCTTGAACTTTTGCTACAATTATCTAATTAGCCAGCAACACTAAGAAAGAACAGAGAATTTACCTTTTGCTTATTTTATTACCAATGATTATGAATCAATTTTCATTTTTTTTTTGTATTAGTGGGGAGGGAGGGGTTGTCTTCTTTGAATCCAAGATTTGGTTTCGAACAAGATCTTTGCCATTGACAATTTGCAAAGAATTTCATGAATCAAAATGTTGTGTAGTAATGAAATATATGTTTTTAACAAGTGAGCACGAAGACCTGCGTAGCCGATATGCAGTGAATCGAAACGTTAAACTAAATCTGCACGTTACAATAAATTTCATTTTTCGTTCAACACATTACAATAAAGGTTTACCTCCATTGGTATCACTAAATTCTTTTGCTTGATTAAAAGTACTTGGGATAATACATTTGCTTGATCACCCGATACGAAAATTGCTTTGGGTAATATGTTAAGTAGAGAAGAAATTGTTAAATATAGTTTCAACTTAAAATTTATTTGATATTATCTTTTAAAAATGATTGTATAGTCACGCGCTCTAGTGTAAAAAGTATGCTCTCTTTATTTACCTTTTACTTGTGTGAAAGTGGATTTTTCTTACTATTTTTCCTTCGCAATCTTTGATTCCTCTACCTCTGACTTAGTTTTGATCGTCCTTTCTTATAGAGTGTTTTTTCCTCTTTGGTTCAAAAAACCATGAAGGAAGAAACTTTCATGAGTTAGATGATTTATGCCACCTCCAACGTAGATTTGATACTTTTGATGGTGAAAAAGGATATTTTCTCTTTTTTTGGAGGAATTTTATATTTTTTCGTAGTTTTTTTTTTATTGTGCTTTAGTGATGTAACTGATTTATGCATTTGTCAATCTTCCACATCATGAAAACAAGCCATATCCACCAGCAACATAATAAACGAATTCTAATGGTTGAGATATACAAATGATCAAAGATAAATCATGGCTTTGAGTACGATCTTTGTTTTCCTAACTTAAAACTTTTATGAATTTCAACTCTACCCATCTCTTTTGTTGAATGAATTTATTTTCTTGTTCATAAATAATATACACCTAGCTGGACACATTTCAATGAGATTTGGGTATGGAACCATACCAATATATTAAACAAAGTAGAGGAGATCTGTGTTGGTTTTGTGGATCATTTTAATGGTGGATTCTGATTTTTTAGAGTTGAACTAACTAAACACATTTCCTGTTGCACTATACGCTACTACTTATGATTGGAACTGCAGCTGGATTTGCATAACAAATATTCAATATACAAATGGATATCCTCTTTTAGCTGTTGAAAATTGAAAATCATGTATTCATTTATTCATGCTCCATTATCAGGTTGGATTTTCTTTCAGAAAAAAAATCCATTTCGGGACCCATGTTTGTAGGTTCAACAATGATTGAAAGAGGAGAAGAAGTTGATTGATGTAATATTGGTCCTTAACATGATTCTCACTGTTCATCAAAGATCCATGTGATCTTTCATTATTTTAAATTGCATAATTTTAAAGATGATGATAAACTTGTCCATTAAAGTATTATGGAGATATTGCATTAGGAGTCGGATTTCTTTTTAAGTTCAAAAAATAAGTAAATTAGTATTTGTACAATAAATAAAAGAGCAAACTAATCTTTGAATATTAAAAACTTGTTATTATATGTCAACATGAATTACACATGGGACGCTATTCCATCATCCACACTAAATTGATGAAATTTTTAACAAAAAGAACCAATTTGCTCTTTGATTTAATGTAAAGATACTAATTACCCATTTTCTGAGTAGAGAAATAAAATGCAATCTGATTCTTAGTACAAATACATTTATGATATTTTAACCAAACTTTGACGCGTATTTTTTTATTAGGGGTATGATAATGGTTTTAGAAAAACAAATGTTATACACTTAACTGAATCAAATTGTATGAGTTTAGATTGGAAACATAAATAAACAATATGAGAGAAGAAAGAAAAGATAGTATTGTTCCGTAATGAGGTGAAAGGGTCACTAAATCTATATCACTATAATGGAGTATTAGTTGTTAGGTTAGGTTCCACTATCAACACCTCCCTTCTAAAAAGAGAATCCTGGAAATTCTAAGACAGCTAACATAACATTACTATTATTTGATAGAGTGATTTTTGGACAAAATGTACAGTGCTGTGAGATTAGGGTTTCAGATTTTCACAAAAGATAGTGATAATTGCAGGCAAAGTAAGGTGTATGAAGCTTGGGGGTTATGATCTTTGAGCTCTTTGTGCCAGTACAGATTTATTTGGAATGGAGGTTTGATTGGTTGTTTTTCGAGTATATTGATCCAACTCCCCAAAATCTCGAAAACAGCTCTAGTTTTAATGAAGTCACTTGCACAGTACATTTCTCAACTATTCTTTATACTTACATCCTCCAATTATCAATATTTAATTTTAAAATATAAAAAAAATCGCATAACTTTTACAAATAAAAGAGAAACCTCAAAATTAAGACATTTACAATATTCATTTTCTCTTAGATATTTCATTTAAAATTATGTCACATCAAATTTAACTAGTAATTTAATAATTAAATTAACAAATTTAATAATAAAATAGTCTAATTGACATAGCTTTGATAATTTAAATAATTTTAAGTCTAGAGACCAATTTAGAATAAAAATATTTGATGTGATTAACTAGTTTTAATATTACCCTAAATATTATGATAATTTATGTTGTTGAGTAATATTTAATATAATTATTATTAGATAAAGTACTACATATTTGAATATAATTAAAAAAAAACAACATAGGAAAGTTATAATAAATTATCCGTTAAAATCCAACTTTTTGATAAAATTGAAACAGTAAAGGTAAAAGAAAAAAAAACCAATAGTAGCAACATGAAATTGGTTCAACAAATACAAAATTGTAATTATATCAAACTATACGGGTACTTTCTTATGATGCCTTTTTCTTTACAAAATCCTCTCCCACTCTTTCCCATTCTAAAAGCGAACGGTTCTCTGGTAAAATGTCGGCAGGGCTTGGAAAATACACCAAAATCCGCCACATTGTGAGGCTTCGACAATTGTTGCAGCGGTGGAAGAACAAGGCCCGCATGTCAACCCGCCGCATCCCCTCTGATGTGCTAGTAGGTCACATGGCGATCTACGTCGGGACAAGTTGCAGGAGATTTGTGGTGCGCATTTTTAGGAAACTCCTTATTATACAAGCTGAGGAAGAGTATGGGTTTAGTAACCAAGGCTTGTTAGCCATCCCCTGCAATGAGTCGGTTGTCGAACAAGCGATCCAGCTTATTTCTGAGAATCATAAGTAAGCTTGATTTCACCACCGAATCTTGACCCTTACTTCATGGTTTCGCTGGTAAAGAATGATATAGTGGAATAGAAAGGAAAGCCTTGGAATCTTACGTAGGGATTTTGAGTCAGTTTCTAGTTGGCTCGAGTGAATAATTAAGTGAAACCAATGAGTTGGCTTTTTGTTTCTTTATTTTTTAAAAATTGTTAGTAATCGATTATAAAGGGGGAAGGCGGTCAAATGAGTTGAGTCAGTGTATTAACTTGGAGCAATGCATGGAGATCGAAGTGGAAGTATGAAAATGGTGAAGACTTTGAAACAAGAGAATTCATGAAGAAGTAGGGGGTTGTCATGGACTAATTTAAATTAGTTGAATTTAATTATTTCCATAAAATTTTGTGTTGGAACAGGTATAGGCTGTTACATACCATATTAAAAGGCAGGCAGAAGCTGAGCTCATTGATTACCTCTTCACCCAGACGTTTGAGGCGTATCACCTATAATTCCATAGCAACATTTGGGGTATTTTCCCTTATTGGTTGATGCTCCCCCAATAAAGTGAATGGCTTGTGTCAGCTTTAGCATGGCTAAACCCACCACATTCCTGATGACGATGATGCTACCACATTGGAATGCAGAAATTTGCCTTGAAAATATACTGGTATTATTAATTTTACTATAATTTTAAAATAAAGCAACTTTATTAGAGTAGAAAGAAATTGGAAAGATGAAAATTTGAAAGAAATGGAAAATTAGAAGGATGAAGGATAAGTGTGTATTTTTTTTATTTGTGATATTTTTATCTTAAATTATGTTATTTACATTATTTATATTTATATTTATATTCTATTTTTATTAATTTAGGGAATAATTAGAGAAAAAAATTGAAGTTTATTTTAACAAGTTTTTATAGCTTAAACTTTTAACAAAGTGCGCTTTTAGTATTTTGATCATAACTTAAGTTATAGACCTCTGTTTTGGGCCCATAATATATCGATTCAAAGGAAAATTAAAAGATCTATTTAAAATTATTTCATGGATAAAGTCCAAAAACATATGGAAGACATCCAAATACAACCTGGAAATTTGACGTGAAAATATCTAAGAAACCTAGAAAAATTATGTTCAATTTAATTAACGACACTTTTTATATTTTCTCCATTATATTATTTTTTGTCCTATAAATAAACATTATTAGGTTAAGATTAGGGAGACTGACCTAGCTATTCTTTGTTTTATTTTGTTTTCTTTTCTCTATGGGTTTCTAATCCTCTTTTCTAGTTGAAGTAATATTCGAAGTTTGATTCTATAAATTTGGAAGATTGAATTACTTCTTAATTTTCTTTGGTCTTTAGTATTTCTATGTCTTTTGGTTTAATTACAATTATTTAGGTTTGTTAAATATTCAATCGATATTTGATAGCTCAGAATGATTGCTTTGTCAATTAGATAATTAGTCAATCAATTGATTTCTAATATTTTTGACAATTGCATGGTTATCTGTGTAGTGTGGGCATGCGGTCTAACTTAAATAAACCTTAATTATGTGTTGTAGGTTAGAATTGGGTCTTTTTCATTGTAACACCTCATACCCGACCCAGTCATCGGGTCTGAGTTATGGGATGCCACATTTGTTGCCGGAGCAACTATAATCTCAACATAATTACATGTTATATAATCATAACAAACTAGAAGACTTGTTTGAAGGCCAAGCTTCCTTGTTTTGACAATCAATTATTACTAGTTTAATGAATGCCTAACAAAAGATTAGCACTTCGGTCAAAGACCATATGATTACTCTTATAGGATACTTTGTCGAGACCGCGGATAATTAGGTTAATCTAGATCGGAACACGCAAATTGAAATGGTGTTCAAAAATCTTGTCCAAGGATTTTACAAGCTTTCGGGCCGCATATAACCTTGGGAACAAGAATCTGATACTTACACAACTCATGAAAGAATTACAATCATATGAGTTGATATTGAATGGCATTTAGCCGGTCTGAAAAGTAGAAAGCAAACTTAATTGTTGCTTCGTCCTTTAAAGGGAAAGGAAAACATGTTAAAAGAAACAATGCTAAGTTCTTTAGGCCACCATGTAACCTCCCTAACCCGACCTAGACGTTATGGTCGAATTTTGAAGGCTACATTAACCACAAAATTTGCCTAAATTAAACTTTCGTAATTTCAAATATATTTTAAAACTATTGGCTTATTTTTTAAAAACTAGTGAAATCGAATGTTCATTTTAATTTCGCAAAAAAATGGAAATTTTATAAATCAATTGATTTAGTATCTCCTTTGTAAAGAATAATCATTTTTTCAAAACTAATTTGGATTTTATTACAAACTTGTTTTTTAGTATTGCAGCGAAAAAATGTGATGTTGACAGATTTTATTTAAAACTCTAGATTTATGTATAAACATTTTAAATATCAATTTAAGCAATTTAAAAACTCTAATGTCATGCAACCAAATAATCCCAAAATAAAGTCCTATGCCATAGTCCAAATAAACTTTCTTACAGTCCCAAAATAAATAACAGAAATAAGTTTAAAATTTTTTAATAACAAAAACATCCGAGTTGCTCCTCTAAAAGCCTACCAAGTCTTAACATCGAAGATTATCTGGAATTAAATCAGGAAACTAAATGGTGAACTAATAAGCTCAGTGTGAGTCATAACTCCAGTAAACAGTAATAGACAATAAATATAACGCTCAAGCTAGTGAACATACAGAGAATTAAAAATAGTATAGAAGTCGCAGTTTACGTCATGCATGAATATGTCAATGCGGCATTTTTAGAAAAGTTCCTACCAACTCCATTATACACCATAATAAGAGTTCCCAGAACTTATCCAACCAATAGCACACCAGTTTGTGGACAAGCCACCAATAATGCAGATAAACTGCCAGTATTATGGACAAGTCACCAATAATACAGATAAACTTCTAGTATTGTGGACAAGCTACCAGTATTACAGACAAGCTGCCAATAATTTCTCCATCCATAATCGACCCAACCCCATACAATGTAGTATGACATGCAATATAAATAACAAATTAGTTCAATAGGCATGATTTTTAACATGCAATCAATGGTAGAAATAGTAAGCATGATTTATCATGCATTCATTATTTCAGTATCAGTAAACATGTTTTTATCATGTAATGAATTTTAACAGAAATAGTGACATGTTTTCACTATGCCATTAGATTTATTAGTCTCAGTGAACATGATTTATCATGCAATCAATATTAATAACAAAATAGTGACATGCTTTAACATCATAAAACATGTGAAACATTACCTAATCATATAATAACATACATGCATACATATTATTAAGGTACATGGAACAACCTACAAAGATACACAACAAAATGGAATCGCGGAAAGGAAGAATAGAACCATTATGAATATGGCTCTTTACATGTTTTATGAAGAAAAACTGTAACACCCCTTACACGTATTCAACGCAGGAACAGGGTACGAGGCATTGCTAGACTTATATGCAAACAATTATGCTATATCGAAACATGACTTTCCACCTCAATTTAGCCTACGAGGCCTCAATCACACTTTAGGAATGGTTCGGGTTCAAATCAAAGTCTTTTAAAGATCACTAGAAAGACTTAGAAAATTTCCATTAAACAGTCCACACGCCCGTGTGGCATATCACATGCCCGTGTTCCACACCCGTGTGGATTTATTTTTAATTCAAACATACAGGGATTTTCACACAGCCAGACACATGCCCTGTCCCTGGCCCGTGTCCCTCATACGGCCTCGACACGCTCGTGTCTTAGCCCGTGTTCAAAAACCTTGCCATTCTATTTCTGACGTCATCACTCCATAAATGTCACACCGCCAAGGCACACGCCCGTGTCCTTCGGCCGTGTGGCGAGTTAAATTCCTAATTTTAGGTGTAGACTTCACACGGCCTGGGCACACGCCCATGTCCATGGCCGTGCCTTCCACATGGCTGAGACACATGGCCGTGTCTCTGCCCGTGTGTTTACTACTGAGCATACTGACTTGCAAACCTAGCATACAAGGGGACACACGGCCTAACCACACGCCCATGAGGCTAACCGTGTGTCACACACAGCCTAGACACATGCCCGTGACTACCTATGTGGAAAAGAACAAGGCTATTTGCCAAGATCTTTCAATCACCCCAACTCATACAAACACAAAGCATATTAAACCTTCAACCCATTCATGTATAAATAAACTAAGTAAACAAATCATGCAACTTTCAAAATCATGAATAACCTCATCTTTTCATAGATTAATAAGAAAGAGCCACCAACTATAGCCTTATACAAAAGAGTTCATCTTTGAATGAGCCAACACATTTGGCCAAAACAATATGACATTCACTAAATCTAGTCCGTATACATGCCACACTCAAAACGCTAAGTCTAACTATACCAAGATGTACTGATAGTGTGGGTGATCTTCTGATTATCTTCGTATCTCGAGCTGGCTCTTCGACACTATAAAACAACAGAAAAGATAAGGGAGTAAGCTTTAAGCTTAGTAAGTCTATATGTAAATAATAAGCATCATACCACAATAATAATCAGTCAAACATTACATGCCATGTAATAACAATTCATATCCTCATAATCATGCTTACTCATTTCAAATCTTACCACATCCCAAACACATATCATAAACATTGCCCACAATTACTTGCACATTTACCCTACATTTATCACACAAAGCCACATGAAATATTTACTTAAAAAAGTTTCTCGATGAACCCTTCAGAATGGTACAAGATACCCGGTGGTTTCGCACACAGCCTACCATTAGTTAATAATAGGGTGGTATCGCACATAGCCCACCAAATATTAATAAATACGATGGTATCGCACATAGCCCATCTTTAATAAATAACAAGGTGGTATCGCACTCAGCCCACCAAAATTTACATTTTTACGAATATTCATCCGTACCTATATATCTTTTCCGAAGGTTCATCCGAAAGTTTCCACATTTTCTACTATTTCACTAATTCTCACCAGTAACCAATTACATCCACACATTATTGATAAATCATAATAGTAACATATTTAAATCCCACATTTAGCATGTTTTTTGATGATTTATCCCTTTAATTATGGAAATAGGTGCTCCTAATCCTTTGTTTTCATGTTTTATACTCAGTAGAGCACTGGAGGATTAAAAGAACAAATAACGGACCAAAAATAAAGAAAATGGGCCAAAGTACGAAATCCACACGGCCTGGGCCCAAGACCACATGTCCGTGCCCCGTGAGAAGAGTCGACCACGGCCTAGACCCCGAAAAACACGATCGTGCCTCATCAACAGGTTTGACCACGGCCTGGCCACGATTTACACGGGCGTGTGCCATGGGCGTGTCTTTGCTGCAGGAAATAAGAATTCTATTCATATTAGGGTACTTAGAGGCAAAGAAACATATTCTGAAAGCCTATATAAAGACCTTAGAGGCCAACCTTCAGGGGTCATTCAGCTAGGCCAAAAAGTCGAGCCAAAGTAGTTAAATTCAGGAATTTACTCGAAGAAAGCAAGTTGATTCATCTCAAGAAGCCAGGATCATACTCAAGACAGAGGATCTCTCCTTCAATTCCTTCAGGGGGTTTTAGGGATTTCTTATGTTTTTTTTATCCTTTCCTCTGAGATGTTTTCTTTTCCAATTATGAACTAAACCCTTAGATACTTGAGGGGGATGAAACCTAAGACGGATCTTGTTATTGTTGTCTGAGCTGTATGATAAATACTTGATTTGTTCTTAACTTTGTGTTCTTAATTCTTGTTTTGGTATTTCTGGGATATTGATCCAAGTATGATGTGCTTAGGCAGAGGAGGAAGAGACCCTGTCTAAGAGTAGATCTAGCATAGTTAAACGGAGTTGCTCGCGCGCCTAGAGATAGGGTGACGAAAATCTACCGGATTAGGGTCAAACCTAATATGGGAGTCTATAAATCGAGTTAATGCAATTCTAGGGTTTTTATTAGAAAAAGATTTCAATTAATCAACGTAGGGTTCGATGTTAGTAGCCTTGAAGAGAGGTATTAATATAAATTAGGGAATCCTACGGATCAAGTCAGGTGAATAAATCGTCTGGTTCTGTAACACCCCAAACTCGGCCTAAAAGTTAGACCCGAATCGGCGTGTCACATTGGGGTGCTTTTCGAGAAACCATGGTTCCATTTGAAAACCTTTCTTGATATTAAAAACTAAAGTCCCAGTTTGGGTTTGTTTATTATTAATCGACATTTATTAAAAAGTTATTACCAAAAAAAAAATATTTTGTTTGTTGAGGAAACTTAATTAAAATGACTGACTTATGAAAACGTGATGTTTACGACCTATTCGCGAAAACGTAGTATTTTGAAAGCAGATATTATTTTGGAAAACCGTGATACAAAATTTAGCAGATTTAAAACATAATAAACTAAAAATCCAAAACTAAAACCAGAATTTAAGAGAGGCCTTATTACAAAATATTAACCCAAGTTACAAATAAGTAAAATACTAGAGTCCAAAATTGCTCGTAGTGTGGCCACCTCCGAGCCCTCCAAAGACGTCGAACCGCCATCGAGGATTACCCGAGAAAAAATATTAAAAGAGGGTGTGAGTTTACAAAACTCGAGTGTATAACCTCATCAATAAGAACATAAATCACAACAGTTTGGTGAAGCCCATTTCAAGAACGATGGCAATTGGGCCTTAGCCCATAAAAGCCTCAGTTGGGCCTTAACCCATAAATGTCACAAATCATATTTATCTGGGCCTAAGCCCATATCAAATAAAACCACATATGCAATGCATTAATGCCCATACCAACCCTGCACTCCGTCTCCTATCCAACCCTGCACTCCTGTGGGGATTTAATTGACCCACCCATCCCTACACTCCTTATGTAGCACCGGTTGTGGCATAACTTATCGGTGCAGCATAGTTGCTCGGTGGCTAAAAGCCTTCGGTGGATCCACAGTCGTCAAGCGACCATGCGATCCTATCTGCACTTCCCCTTTCGAATAATCCCATCCCCATGCAACATAATAACACATGAATGCAACATACAATAATAATCATACGATAACAATCATAAATCACATACAAGAATAATCATATAACATGTAGGGGCGTTTTCATCATTTTGCCCTCCAAGGGCATATCAGTTATTTTACCCATCGAGGGTATTTCGGTAATTTACCTACCAAGAGTAATTCAATAATTTTACTCATAACTTAATCCATGTATGCAATGCATCTCGATCATAATCAATCATACAATTAACACAGACAACATTAGTACTACCACGAGGGTACAACGGTAATTTGTCATTTAGGGGTAAAACGGTAATTACACACTAAGGGTATTTTGGTAATTTTCTAATCTGGGGGTTTTTCGATAATTTTGTAATCCGGGGTATTTCGATAATTTTACAAACTAGGGGTTTTTTTGGTAATTTCACAAATCGAGGGTATTTTGATAATTTCACAAATCAAGGGCATTTTGGTAATTTCGTAAACAGGGGGTATTTTGGTCCCTTTCGGGTTTTAGCTATGAGCTTTGGCCCATCAACAAGTCCTCGCGGCTAAAGTGAACGGACACTATGCACCACGTAGGTTCCAAAAAAGAGGAGGTGGGCCACTAGGGCCGCTTAAGTACCCAGCTCTCTCTAGATCCAATCCTAGACATGCGTATGCCCGTTGCCACACCCTAACCTAGTGGCTTGTTCACAGGCATGTTTAATTATTAGAAAGTCTTATGGAATTTAAGAGTTGTTCAAACTAGGCCTAAGGTCCATAAACCCTAGCATACATGTCTACGTCCCCATAAAGCTCATCAAACCCAAATTACATCATTACGGCCCATTAGGCCCAAGTCTCATCATATGGCCAAATAGGCCCAGAACAAATCCAGATCATGTATCATGCATGTCTAATTCAATTCATATAACCAACCAAACCATTTCATCAAACTTAGCCTTAGGGCCCACCGGGCCCATTTAGCCACTTTCGACTTTGCCGATTTCGTGTGTGTAGTGTTTGTACACACCTAGTAACCACGCGCGCTGCAAACCCCTTAGTCACGAACCTTCAATCGACATCACCTAATGATTAATCATAACTTAATATACACTTACCGAAAATCGAAACCTCACTGTAACCTTACCGTGCACCTCATGTTCTAGTAGCCCTTCCTTCGCAACTATTGGTGATTATCCTCTAGATCTGCACCCAAACGCCCACCAAGGTATATTAACTCTCCTCATAGAATGCTCTATATATAGCTAGCTTCTAAGCTTCCATCTTTGTATCTTACCGATGTGGGATCCCTCTATTAGCAGAGTTTAAATCCAACTCAAACTCTTCTCGTCCAATCTACAAAATAAATACTCCCTTGCTTGTCATGAGATTCAAACCTAGGTTCCCCTGTAGCATAATCCACGCCGCTAGCCACTTTACCAACTAACTCCTTGTGTCTAAAATCATGCACAACTAAATATAACCCTATGGAAAAATTCTAGAGTCCATTTAAAAAAAAATCCAAAATGCAAGAGCCAAGACTTGAACCTTGGACCTCCTTCCTTCCTTTTTGGCGTCATCCCCTTGCCTCTTATGTGGCGTCACTTTGCCACTACACCACATACTCCACTTGTGTCATTTTCCCCACATTTTATTCTTAAAGCTTACCTACTAACTCCCAGGGTTTTTTTCACCTACAACCAAAATTTTCCTAAAGCCAAAGTTTGAACCCGGGACTTCATAGAAACCCTCTAACCTTTCAAAATCACTCACCTAATAAGTCCATCTAGCACTAAATCCGTTCTCTTATTCCCAAGAATTTTAAACGCTCCTACGCCTAAGGCCCAATGGGCCCAATCCTACTAGGCCCAGTTCCAGGATGTTACAGGTTCAGAGTTAGATAACAAGTGAAGTCCAGGTGGATTCTTCCTCTAGTATTGTCTAAATTAATTGGTTTTTCCTACAAGTATTTCCCCAATTCAATCTCTTTGTCTTAGCACCTTTGGTTTGGTTGATTAGTTAATTTTAGATTAGATAAAAATTTCCTTAATTCGTAGGCTAAATAATAGAAAGAGAGTTAATATTAGTACTTCTGGTTCCTTTGGGTTCGACAATCCAATCTTACCGCTAACTATATTACTGTTCGATAGGTGTACTTGCCTCCATCGTTGTCTTAGTTAGTTTCCAGGTTCGATCATTCTTTTTATAAATTTTTGAGACTCGACAGACATGATCAAGTTTTTGGCACCGTTGCCAGGGAACTAAAATATTAAGAACATTCAATTTTTATTACTTTAGCCATATTATATTTGCAATTAAAATTTATTTTTACTTTTCTAAATTTCTTTCTTTTTCTCTTTTTTCCTAGCAGGTACTTCTAGTTTATGACTAGAAGAAACCCGACAGGACCACTACTTTACAACAGTGATATTGAAGGAACCGCACGCAGAAATCATAGAGAAGTAACGCGATGCTTAGATAATATACAAGAAGAGCAAGAGGACGAAACCAATACCACTGAAGGGATGGCTGAGAATAATTTTCCACATTAAGATATGGTGGATCATCATGCTCCTCGAACTATGTATGATTATGCTAAACCTAATTTAACAGGAGCAGAATCGAGTATTGTTAGGCCTGCTATAGCCGCTAATAATTTTGAATTAAAACCTAACACTATATAAATGATTCAACAGTTTGTTCAATTTGATGGTTTGCGGGACGAAGACCCAAATACTCATTTAGCTAATTTTCTAGAATTCTATGATACCTTCAAAATAAATGGCATTTCTGATTATGCCATTCGTCTTCAGTTATTTCCCTTTTCTTTCGGAAACAAAGCTAAACAGTGGTTACATTCTCTTCCACAAGGATCAATCACTACATGGGACCAAATGACTGAAAAATTTTTACTGAAATATTTTCCATCGGCCAAAACGGCCAAATTAAGGAATGATATCTCTTCTTTTGTGCAAATGGATTTAGAAACATTATACGACGCGTGAGAGAGATAAAAAGATTTGTTAAGAAAGTGCCCACACCATGGTATACCCTTGTGGTTACAAGTCCAAACTTTTTACAACGGTGTGAACCCCTCAACCCGACAGTTAATTGACTTGGCCACTGACGGAACCCTGAATAACAAAACTCCTAAAGCAGCTTATGAGTTTATAGAGGAGATGTCACTGAATAACTATCAGTGGCAAGTTACAAGGAAAAAGCCAATCAAAGTAGCCGGAGTTTTCAATCTCGACGCAGTCACAATGCTATCAAGTCAGGTAGAAATGATTAATAAAAAGATTGATGGTTTATGTGATTCTTTGCAGGTACATTTTGTTATGCAGTACAATACGAATGAATGATGGATGAACAATACAGAATATCCACCTTACAATCCGAGTACTGAAACCGAGCAAGCTTACTATATGGGTGACAATTTTAGACCTCAAAATAACCCTTATAGTAGAGCTTATAACTCAGACTAGAGACACCACCACAATCAAGGACAACAGCCCTACCCACAGGAAATGAAGACAAACCTTGAAGAGACACTAGCAAAATTTATAGAATTGTCAAAAACCCGCTTCAAAAATACTGAAACGATATTGACTAATCAACAAGCATTAATCCAAGGGCTGAAGGATCAAATCAGATAACTAACTAAGTTAGTTTCTGTTAGGCAACCAGAAAGTTTAACTAAACAAAAGAGCATGTGAGGGAAGTTACACTAAGGAGTGGAAAAGAGTTGGTTGAAACAAAGAATAAGATACCACATGAAACTAATAAGGCAAAGGATGATGAAGTTGAGAATGTAACACCAATACGTGAAGAATGTAAACCATAAATACCATATCCGGTAAATTTGAAGAAAGACTGCCTAGACGCATAATACGATAAATTTCTTGAACTTTTTAAACAGTTACATATCAACTTACCTTTTGTTGAAGCTATTTCACAGATGCCAACATACGCGAAATTTCTAAAAGAACTTCTAACAAATAAAAGGAAGTTTGAAGAGATATCGATAGTGGAACTCAATAAAGAATGTTCAGCCATCCTTCAAAACAAGCTACCAACCAAATTGAAAGATCCAGGAAGTTTCACTGTTCCCTGTTTAATTGGTAGTTTAACCATAGAGAAAGCACTAGTTGATCTAGGTGCTAGTATTAATTTAATGCCTTATAAAATGTTTAAGCAACTTGGTTTCGGGGAACCTAGACCCACTAGGATGAGTATTTAGTTAGCTGACAGATCTATTAAATATCCTAGGGGAATTATTGAAGATATTTTGGTAAAAGTTGATAAATTTATATTCCCTGTTGATTTTGTCGTGCTTGAAATGGATGAAAACACTGCGGTACCTTTAATTTTAGGTTGCCATTTTTTAGCCACTGCTAGGGTTGTTATTGATGTAGGAGATGGTAAACTTGTACTAAGGGTAGGCGACGAAGAAATTATTTTTCAAATTTATGATATTATGGGATATTCTAGAGAACAAGATGATTCCTGTTATTTTATTGATGCCATTGATCATTTTATTCAAGATTCTTTGTAAGAAATCATACAGAACGACATGATGGAATTGTGTCTTACTCAAGGTGAAGGGATAGATGATGATACCAATGAATCAGATCCTAACACATTTCCCCCTAGAGAAACGAAAGAAGAGGGTATTAAAATTAATGACGAACTAAAACAAAAACCCTCTATAGATGAACCACCCAAATTAGAATTAAAATAGTTACCAAAACACTTAGAATATTCATTCTTCGGGGATAATTATACACTACCAGTGATCATCTCTTCGGAACTGAAACCCAAAGAAAATGATGAGTTGCTATAGGTACTAAGGGAACATAAAAGGGCCATAGCTTGGAAAATTTCTGACATTAAGGGTATAAACCCATCATTTTGTACCCACAAAATTCTAATGGAAGAGGAGGATAAACTATGCATGCAACCTCAGGGACAATTAAATCCTAACATGAAAGAAGTTGTTAAAGCTGAGGTAATTAAACTTCTAGATGCTGGAATAATTTATCCTATTTCTGACAGTGCTTAGGTAAGTCCTATGCAGGTCGTTCCAAAGAAAGGAGGCATGATTGTTGTAGCAAACGAAAAGAATGAATTGATTCCTACAAGAACAGTGATAGGATGGAGAGTCTGTATTGACTATAGAAAGTTGAATGATGCAACCAGAAAAGATCACTTTCCTCTACCCTTTATTGACCAGATGCTAGAAAGATTATCCGGGCATATGTACTACTATTTCCTGGACGGGCTTTCCGGCTATTTCCAAATCCCGATAGCCCCTGAGGATTAAAAGAAAACTACATTTACATGTCTATATGGTACGTTTGCTTATCGTAGAATGTCTTTTGGATTATGTAATGCTCCTGCTAGTTTTCAGCTCTACATGCTAACCATAGTTGATGAACTTGTGGAAGACATTATGGAGGTCTTTATGAACAACTTTTCGGTATTTGGTAATTCTTTCCATCTTTGCCTTAAGAATTTAAAATGAGTACTAATAAGGTGTGAGGAGACGAACCTTGTTTTAAATTGGGAAAAGTGTCACTTTATGGTTCGAGAAGGGATTGTGTTAGGACATAAAATTTCTAGTAAAGGGATTGAGGTAGATAAAGCAAAGGTTGAAACCATAGAAAAATTACCTCCTTCTAGCTCAGTTAAAGCTATTAGAATATTTTTAGGACATGCTGGATTTTATAGAAGATTCATTAAAGATTTCTCTAAAATAGCTAAACCTTTAACGAAATTACTAGAAAAAGATGTTCCTTTCAATTTTGATCAGGAATTTTTAGACGCATTTAATACCCTCAAAGATAAATTAATAAATGCCCAATTATAATTGCTCCTGATTGGAACTTACCCTTTGAACTAATGTGTGATGCGAGTGATTTTGCAGTAGGTGCAGTTTTGGGACAGCGAAGAAACAAGCACTTCTAGCCAATTTACTACGCTAGCAAGACATTAACGGCCACACAAGAAAATTACACAACCACAGAAAAAGAATTACTAGTTGTAGTCTTTGCATTTGATAAATTTAGACAATATTTGATCCTATCTAAAGTTGTCGTCTACACTGACCATTCAGCTCTTTGTTATTTTTTAACTAAACCTGATGCAAAACCTCGACTTATAAGATGGATTTTACTCTTACAGGAATTTGACTTGGAAATTCAAGATAAGAAAGGAGCTGAAAATCTTGCAGCAGACCATCTTTCTAGACTTGAAAACCCGCATATCAAAGAACTCGATGAAAGTGAGATAAACGGCTCGTTTTCTGAAGAACAACTCTTTTCGATAACCAACTCTGAGGTACCCTGGTTTGCAGACATTTCCAATTACTTAGCTGCTAACGTCTTACAAAAAAAATTAACACATCATTAAAAGAAGTGATTCTTTGCTAATGTGAAAAACTATTTCTGGGAAGAACCTTTTCTTTTTCGCATATGTGCAGATCAAGTGATTCACAGGTACGTTACAAAAGAAGAAGCGAGCAAAATCCTAGAGCATTGCCATTCAAGACCTTAGGCAGGACATTACAGTTGGATTAAGACAGCACATAAAACACTCAAATCAGGTTTTTATTGGCCAACTTTATTTAAAGATGCCAACAAGTTTGTTGCTTCATGCAATAAATGCCAGAGAACATGTAATATCTCTAAACACAATGAAATGCCTCAAACATATATACTATCATGTAAAATATTCGACGTATGGGGTATTGATTTTATGGGCCCATTCCCTAGTTTATTTAGAAATAAATACATTTTAGTAGCAGTCGATTATGTGTCAAAATGGGTGCAATACCAAGCTTTACCTACTAACGATACAAGAGTAGTAGTAAAATTTCTGAAAAAACTCTTCTCTCGATTTGGAACACCTAGAACAATTATTAGTGATAGGGGCACTCACTTTTGTAATACTCAATTTGATAAAGTCCTAAAGAAATATGGAGTACACCACAGGACAGCTACCCCTTATCATCCTCAAACCAGCGGACAAATGGAAGTAGCAAATCGAGAACTTAAGCGCATCTTAGAGAAAACAGTTGAAGCAAACTGAAAAGATTGGGCAGTAAAAGTAGACGATACTCTATGGGCATATAGAACAGCATTTAAAACCCCCATAGGAACATCCCCATACAAACTCATTTATGGAAAAAGCTGTCATCTACCATTTGAGTTAAAGCACAAAGCTTTTTGGGCTATAAAATTCCTAAATTACGATCTTAAACCTACGGGTGAGAAGAGGATGATGCAGTTGAACGAGTTAGATAAATGGCGAGCTAATGCCTATGAGAACTCACGTTTATATAAGGAGGCAATAAAGCGACGTCATGATGCTTATTTAAAGTAATCAAAGCAATTCGAAGTAGGCGACTTGGTCCTATTGTACAATTCAAGATTAAAACTATTCCCTGGAAAGCTTAAATCGAGATGGTCAGGTTTATTCATGATCAAAACTATTTTTCCCTATGGCACAATCGAGGTAACCCATCCAACTCATGGCACATTCAAGGTAAATGGTCAGCGACTGAAAATTTATACTGGAAACGATTTTTGGGATATAAGTGTAACACCCCAAACTCGGCTTAAACGTTACGACTAAATCTGGCATGTCACATGAAAGGAATGTCTAAAAACTGTGTGTTCGATAAAAAGCTCGTATTCTTTATAGTTGTTGTGAGAAGTCGAGTTTAAGTAATTTTGAATAAGAAACTATTTATTATCATTTTAGGAAAATCCCATATTGATCATTTAATAATAAGCAGTGACCAAATTGAAAGCTGAAACCAAATAAAATACCCAATGCCTTATTACATAACAAAACCAAATTTAAAAGTAAATTAACCCAAAATAGTAATTAAAATAAAACCCGAAAACATAGTGCATGGCCACCTCGAGTCCACCCCAGCTCCACATCCACGATCTATGCCTCATCTACAAATGTAAGGGAAAGGGGTGAGTCACCGAGACTCAGTGTGTAAATCCCCATCCCGATAATAACAAGGCACTTACACATTTGATATGTCAATATGCAAACCATGCAACCCAACCTAACTAGCCGAACTCCTGTGTCTACCCCGTGTGGTCAAAACCACTGGTGGTCAAAACCACTAGTGACCGTAGTCACAAATCATATAAGTGTGGTCAAAACCACCGTGACCGTAGTCACAAATCATATGATGGGGCCAACCCATCGTGTGGTCAAAACCACCGATGATAATCCCGTAATCAACATGTGGGCCAACCCACCGTGGTACCAAACCACCGGACGAGTTACAATAATCCATGTGTGGTCAAAACCATCGTGACCGTAGTCACAAATAATATCCGTGGTCAAAACCACCGTGGTCAAAACCACTAAGACTAGTCACAAATAATAAGAAAAGCGGGCCAACCCAATCGTGTGGTCAAAACCATCGGTGACAATCAAATCATCATTCCCCCTCCTCTCATCATACCCATTTTAATGCCATGTTCATCAGCCATAATAATTCGTGTATGTAGTATGACATGTATGCAAATTGTATATCAAAGATAATGTATGAAATGAATTACCATCATAATCAAAATAACAAATACGACATAATCAAACTAATCAACCTCTAAGGGTATAACCGTAATTTTACCTACCAAAGGCATTTTTGTAATTCTGCCCTACAGGGGTAGTTCGGTAATTCTACTCGTTACCAATCCATGTAAGCAACGCATCTCAACCATAATCAATCATACGATTAACACATACAATGCTAGTACTACCACGAGAGTACAACGATTATTTTATCCTTTAGGGGTATTTCGATAATTTTACAAACTAGGGGTATTTCAGTAATTTTACAACTCGAGGGTATTTCAGTAATTTTACAACCTAGGGGTATTTCGATAAATTTACAAACCAGGGGTATTTCGATAATTTTACAACTTGAGGGTGTTTCAGTAATTTTACAACCTAGGGGTATTTCGGTAAATTTACAAACTGGGGGTATTTTGGTAATTTTATAAATCGAGGGTATTTTGGTAATTTCGTTAACCAAGGCTATTTTGTAATTTCATAAACCAGGGATATTTTGGTAATTTTGTACCTACAATGGCCTTTTCGAAGGCCTAATGTCGCCCAGAGCGACTCAGCTACCATTTCTGGTCGTACCAAACTATTGGGCCTAAAACCAGATTTTGGCCCATTCAGGCCCACACGCTCGTGTGGCCCACCTAACATACATCTAGCCACGTATATAAGTTCCACCTAATCTAGTTCACTATATACTATATCATCATGCAATTTATTCAATTGGGCCCACGGCCCATTGGGCCCACTTCAGCCCATCGCGACCCAAGCAGCCCAACCCACAAGAATACTACTGATGGCCTCAACTATCGCGTCGAAGCCCCACACGTGCACTCACACGCTCGTGTGGCTACTATTGCCGTGATCGGCACTTTGGCATTTACCGCTCTACAGCTAGAGTAAAGAGAGAGTTACACACCTGATAGGAGTCTGGTGCTAAACCGTGCTCCGGGCGCTCCTGTGCCCAAACACCATCCAAGGTATGTTTACTCTCCTCCTAGGCTGCTCTTTATATAGCTAGCTCTTCACCTTCCTTCTTTGTATCTTTCCGATGTGGGATCCCTCCGTCAGTAGAGTTTAAATTCAACTGAAACTCTTGCCGTCCAATCCGCAAAATAAATACTCTATTGCTTGTCATGAGATTCGAACCCAGGCTCCCTTGCAACATAATTCACGCCGCTAACCACTTGGACGCAAACTCCTCTTGTGTCTTAACCATGCACAACTAAATATAAATCTATAGCCAAATTTTAAGGTCCAAGTAAAAAGAAAACAAAATGCAAAAGCCAAGACTTGAACCTTGGACCTCCTTCCTTCCTTGTATGCCACCCTTGTCTCTTATGTGGCGCCACTTTGCCACTACACCACACACTCCACTAGTGTCATTTTCCTCCACATTTTATTCTTAAGGCTACACCGCCAACTTCCGTGGTTTTTTACCTAAAACCAAAATTTTCCCAAAGCCAAAGTTTAATCCCGGGACTTCATAGAAGCCCTCTAACCTTCCAGAATCACTTACCTAATAAGTCTAACTTACATTAATACCGTTATAAAAAATTTTGAAAGCTACTATGCCTAAGGCCCATTGGGCCCAATCCTACTAGGCCCAATTTCAGGATGTTACAAATCTACCCTCCTTAAAGAAATTTCATCCTCGAAATTTCCAACTAACTAACAGTCACACATCCTAACCTATCACACTACGCTCTTGCTGTGCACTCTGATCTTAATAAAACTAATATACTTTTAACTAGAATTTAAAACTCCTACACATACTCAAAAACACCTAGCCATTAAAACAGGCGAATATTTCATACGCACGAAACTCTATGTCTGACCATCACATCCAAACCAAAAACATAGAATAGATACCCGAAATACAGCATATAACAAAGAGAAGTACCACGAAACTTACAGTTCGAATTGGTGCTGGAGACTCGGGTGTCATACTTCCAGGAAAGTGATTTATATATTTTTCAAGACCATATTTCAACCAAAATTTGAAAAACATTTTTGAACCCATTCCACAGTCGAGTTTTGAACCTAGGCTCTAATACCGTAATTGAAACACCCCAAACCCAGCATAAACGTTACGATCGAACGGCATGTCACATGAAAGGAATGTCTAAAACCGTATGCTCGTTAAAAGCTCGTATTCTTTATAGTTGTTGTGAGAAGTCGAGTTAAAGTAATTTTGAATAAGAAACTGCTTATTATCATTTTAGGAAAATCCCATATTGATCATTTAATAATAAGCAAGAACCAAATTGAAAGTCAAACCAAATAAAATACCCAATGCCTTATTACATAACAAAACCAAATTTAAAAGTAAATTAACCTAAAATAGTAATTGAAATAAAACTTGAAAACATAGTGCATGGCCACCTCGAGTCCACCCCCGGCCCACATCCGCGATCTATGCCTCATCCGCAAATGTAAGGGAAAGGGTGAGTCACGAGACTCAGTGTGTAAATCCCCATCCCGATAATAACAAGGCACTTACACATTTGATATGTCAATATGCAAACCATGCAACCCAACCTAACCAACCGAACTCCTGTGTCACCCCGTGTGGTCAAAACCACCGTGGTCAAAACCATCGTGACCGTAGTCACAAATCATATAAGTGTGGTCAAAACCACTGGTGGCCGTAGTCACAAATCATATGGTGGGGCCAACCCACTATGTGGTCAAAACCACTATGACAATCCCGTAATCAATATGTGGGGCCAACCCACTGTGGTACCAAACCACTCGGACGAGTCACAATAATCCATGTGTGGTTAAAACCACTTTGGTGACCGTAGTTACAAATAATATCCATGTGGTCAAAACCAGAGTGGTCAAAACCACTAAGACTAGTCACAAATAATAAGAAAAGAGGGCCAACCCATCGTGTGGTCAAAACCATCGGTGACAATCAAATCATCATTCCCTCCTCTCATCATACCCATTTTCATGCCATGTTCATCACCATAATAATTCATGTATGCAGATGACATGTATGCAAATTATATATCAAAGATAACGATGAAACGAATTACCATCATAATCGTAATAACAAATACGACATAATCAAACTAATCAACCTCTAAGGGTATAACCGTAATTTTACCTACCAAAGGCATTTTTGTAATTTCGCCCTACAGGGGTAGTTCGGTAATTCTACTCATTACCAATCCATGTAAGCAACGCATCTCAACCATAATCAATCATACGATTAACACATACAACGCTAGTACTACCACGAGAGTACAACGATTATTTTATCGCTTAGGGGTATTTCGGTAATTTTACAAACCAGGCGTATTTCGGTAATTTTACAACTCGAGGGTATTTCAACAATTTTGCAACCCAGGGGT
The DNA here is from genome assembly GCA_025506655.1 of Gossypium rotundifolium. Classification (NCBI taxonomy): domain Eukaryota; kingdom Viridiplantae; phylum Streptophyta; class Magnoliopsida; order Malvales; family Malvaceae; genus Gossypium; species Gossypium rotundifolium. The sequence goes on along the minus strand of CP106724.1, from coordinate 93,311,128 downwards.
ATTTCGATAAATTTACAAACCAGGGGTATTTCGATAATTTTACAACTCGAGGGTTTTTAGCAATTTTACAACCTAGGGGTATTTCGGTAAATTTATAAATCGGGGGTATTTTGGTAATTTTGTAAATCAAGGGTATTTTGGTAATTTTGTAAACTAAGAAACCAGGGATATTTTGATAATTTCGTACCTACAATGGCCTTTTCGAAGGCCTAATGTCGCCCAGAGCGACTCAGCTACCATTTTTGGTCGTACCGGACTATTGGGCCTAAAACCAGATTTCGGCCCATTCAGGCCCACACGCTCGTGTGGACCACCTAACATACATCTAGCCACGTATATAAGTTCCACCTAATCTAGTTCACTATATACTATATCATCATGCAATTTATTCAATTGGGCCCATGGGCCCATTGGGCCCACTTTAGCCCATCGCGACCCAAGCAGCCCCAACCCACAAGAATACTACTGATGGCCTCAACTATCGCGTCGAAGCCCCACACGTGCGCTCGCACGCTCGTGTGGCTACTATTGCCGTGATCGGCACTTTGGCATTTACCGCTCTACGGCTAGAGTAAAGAGAGAGTTACACACCTGATAAGAGTCTAGTGCTAAACCGTGCTCCGGGCGCTCCTGTGCCCAAACGCCCTCCAAGGTATGTTTACTCTCCTCCTAGGCTGCTCTTTATATAGCTAGCTCTTCACCTTCCTTCTTTGTATCTTTCCGATGTGGGATCCCTCCGTCAGTAGAGTTTAAATTCAACTGAAACTCTTGCCGTCCAATCCACAAAATAAATACTCTATTGCTTGTCATGAGATTCGAACACAGGCTCCCTTGCAACATAATCCACGCCGCTAACCACTTGGCCACAAACTCCTCTTGTGTCTTAACCATGCGCAACTAAATATAAATCTATAGCCAAATTCTAAGGTCCAAGTAAAAAGAAAACCAAAATGCAAAAGCCAAGACTTGAACATTGGACCTTCTTCCTTCCTTGTGGCGTCACCCCCTTGTCTCTTATGTGGCGTCACTTTGCCACTACACCACACACTCTACTTGTGTCATTTTCCTCCACATTTTATTCTTAAGGCCTACCTACCAACTTCTAGGGTTTTTTTCACCTAAAACCAAAATTTCCCCAAAGCCAAAGTTTAATCCCGGGACTTCATAGAAGCCCTCTAACCTTCCAGAATCACTTACCTAATAAGTCTAACTTGCATTAATGCCGTTCTCAAAAATTTTGAATGCTACTACGCCTAAGGCCCATTGGGCCCAATCCTACTAGGCCCAATTTCAGGATGTTACAATAAGAGAGGAGCTTCAGCTCCGTGAACCTCTATTTAGAAATGAAAACAGGTAAGTCTAGCTTAAGACTCTAAACGAGCACTTCTCGGGAGGCAACCGAGTACTAACTTTACTAATATTATATTTTTAACACCTAAACTACAGGTTTCCTTACAACACGGCCTTGCACACGGGCGTGGCCGTGGCCGTGTGAATACCACGACTAGCCACATGGGCGTGGCAAAGATGGTGTAGAAATAGGAAAATAATTTTTCCAAGCCACGGGCTCCGACTAAACTGCACGGCCGTGTGACTTGACCATGGACAAAACTGATTAAAGGACACGAGCTTAAGACATGCCCGTTCCTCCAACCTGTGGTCGATCCTGAGTAAACGACATAGGTAAATTGAAACACCTGAGTAAACGACATTGATTTATGGGCACGGGCGTAGGACCATAAGCACAGGCGTGGGAGAAGCGAACAAGGCTAGGCACGCCCAGGTAACACGGGTGTAGAAGGCATCACGAACGCGCCCAAATTTGAAATTGCGAAAAACACGAGCTAAAGAAATTGGAACACGGGCGTGGCCCAAGACCGTGTCTCCCACCCCCTACTTAAAGCAGCACACGACCGTACATTCCCCCCTAAATTTTCTTTTCAACCCTAGCCACTTCTCCCCCAAAATCTCAAAAGAAACTCCAGCCACCAGCAAACCCCCCACCCCCTCTTGATTTCCTCCGTCCCTTACCTCTTTCCCCCCTCACAACACACATAAAAGCAAGTACACGACCGAGCCAACACACCCGCGACGCCCGTGCTCCACTAATAAGATACAATACATGCCTGTGTAGCACCCTCCAACACCGTGCGTCGACCATCCGTGCAACTCCTCTCTAAGCACTCCACTGGAACACAATGTCGTCATCCTGAGGAAAGAAAACCGCAATCCCTAGTTTTAAAAAACAAAAGGAACCCGACTCGTCATCGGCCAGTGCATCCGCTGAACTACGACATCTGTTCTTGGAATTCCCGCGAGGACCCTAGGACGACCTCTACAGGATACTCTGCGCACGACCCCTCGACACATGGAGGTGCATTGATTGGGCTGCTCTAGAGCAGGTCCGATTAGCCTACGATGTACGAGCTTTGTTAACCACAAATCCATGGGACCAATTCTTCATAATCATCGAGCCCACCTATTTGGAGTTCACTCTGGAATTATGCTCCACGTTCCACCTCCAGACGGTAATGGTAAACTACGATGACCCCGGCACAATCCAGTTTTGTCTAGGAGGAATCGTGAGAGAAATGAATGTACCACAATTCGAAACTGCTCTGGGACTCTAAAACGAGGAATTTATGGAGGAACATGAACTCTCAGAGCTCCACTGCCACCTTCACAACACTCTGACGAGATGTTGGTACAATATAACCCCCAGTTCAAACTCATACGACCCTAGTCGCTCAAAAGCAACAGCTCTTGCCCCATCTCTACGATACTTACATGCCATTCTAGCCACACATTGACAAGAAGGCGCGAGAGCACCGACTCATCAACACTCACGACGCTTATTTCCAATAGTGTATGGCAAACGGCCAAGTTTTCGACCTAGCATATTTTATAGCCCGTGCCATCCAACACCAAACAGAGCAACACAAAAGGGGGTTATATCTATGGGCCCGTACATTACACAATTGGCTCAACATTTCGGGCTCCTCACCACCACTGCTCAGGTCTCCTCACTGATACTGATAGGACAAATGTCCCCATAGGGCATCCAAACAATGCTACACATGAGGATGATCCAACGACAACATGGGACCGATACTCCCCAACATCGACTAGCTACTACTACTGAGGAGGAGGAACCCGAGGACATTACTGACGATGTCCTACACCCACATGAGGAGCCACCACCGAGCCATCGCACTTCTCATGCGGCTCCATCACTTTCAGACATTTCTGGACAGCTCACTCAGTTCAAGTAGTATTGCACCCAACAATTCAATGACACCGCTTGAAGATTCGATGGCATTGAAGCAACCCTTCAGCAGATCTGTCATCACCTCCACATATCATTGCCGCCTCCACCTACCGATCCAACCGACGACGAGGACTTTTGAGGCCCTTATTATTATTTTATTATTATTATTATTTATTTTTCGCTTTATTTTATTTCTCTTATCTATTTAAGCTTTTTATTATTTCGTTTCAAACTATTATTATTACAATTTTATTCCTTTTATAATTGGCTATCTAACCATCGAATATCCCTAACATCATCAATTAATTAGTACCCTCTAAAAATTTAACTGATGAATTCACAGTTTAAAGGTCCAATGTGCCACTCTGAGAATGGAAAACATCATTTTCACTACCACATTCACTTTTGTTAAGTCATCAACATAATCAACTCAAGGAATCCATCCAAAAATTCAGGAAGTTTCACCTCTCTCCCTCTCTTTTGATTTTCTTATTATATGATTGTTATTCATCTTTGTACATTGAGGGCAATGTACATCTTAAGTGTGGGGTGAAAGTTTATTAGAAAAAGTGTCTAACTTTTGCATTATTCTTAAATCCTCGAATGATATTCTATCTTAAAGTAATTTTCTCATATCACTAATTAGAATGAAATTCCTGTTGATTCATGATTTTTATTTATATGTTTTAGATTAAGTCATTGATAATTGTGCAATGATGATTTAAACTTTAAGATACTAGAGAATCAAGCATGATGAGTCTATTTTCAAAAATTAAAATTCTGTTAGGTTGTCTACCTGAATCTAAATTGTTACCTTGAAGTTTGAAATTTACGAGGTTGACATCAAAATACCCATAATTTTTGTGAAATTTTCAGCCTTTTAGAGCATACATTCTTTTTGTGCTCACTTTATTGATTACGAGTGTGTCAACATTGATTTGTTATTCTAGAACTTGCTTTGATTATACATGTCGAGACCACACTATTGATTTGATATACAAAGATGATTAAGGCACCTAGGATTTAAGCCACTTATTCCACTAAAAGCCTACCCTCATAATTGACCCCTAGTCAACCCCTTTGATCCTAACAACCCTTTTTTTTACTCAACCCACTAATATTAACCCGAAACCCATCTCGTATTTGTTATCATCATTTCTTTTGACTACCCTTCTATCGAGACTTGTTTTGATTAGTTGCCTAATTAGATTATTTTAGTTGTTAAAGTTTTATTTCATATTGATTTGTTCTTAAAAAAAAAATCAATCAAAAATCAAAGTATATTCATTATTAGTTATGTGATTAAGCGAGCCTATACGTTTAATTTCAACATCTTGAAGAAGAAGCTCGTATTATTAGTATTACAAGTTCTCAATTGATGTATTTATTCAGGTTATTAGTCATTTTTCTAGTTAGGTGATTGTCAATTCAATCTCGATTCTAACCCTTCTAATTCAGCCTTTATCCACACCTTTAACCCAAACCCCGTTACAACCTTTAAAAGACCTTTTGATTTGTGTATCATCTCATTTTACAGTGGTGGAGTTTTGATTTTCAAGCAAGCATATGCTAATAACTTTGCATGTTCGACTCTCTGAGACCTTAATTTTTGAACCTTAAACACCTTGAGTGATTTGAGTGAATCTTTAGTGAGGATGTCAACTTTCGTCGATTTTGAATTAAAGGTGATTATTTAGGTAAGGGGAAACACCTATGTTTTCATGCTAAAAACTCATGACTTTGATTATTTGAATCTTTAGGACTCTTTAAGTTGAATCATCCATGTATAAATTATCTATGAATTATGATGAAACATTATTAATGAATATTATGAATTGAGGAAGTTTGTTTTAATTTTGAATTGAGAATTTTGCTTGAGGACAAGCAAAAGCTTAAGTGTGGGGGTATTTGATAAACCGTAATAGTAACATATTTTAATCCCACATTTAGCATGTTTTTTGATGATTTATCCCTTTAATTATGGAAATAGGTGCTCCTAATCCTTTTTTTTCATGTTTTATACTCAGTAAAGCACCGGGGGATGAAAAGAACGAATAACGGGCCAAAAATGGAGAAAATGGGCCAAAGTATGAAATCCACACGGCCTGGGCCCAAGACCACACGCCTGTGCCCTGTGAGAAGAGTCGACCACGGCCTAGACCCTGAAAAACACGGTCGTGCCTTATCAACAGGTTCGACCACGGCCTGGCCACAATTTACAAGGGCGTGTGGCATGGGCGTGTCTCTGCCGCAGGAAATAAGAATTCTATTCGAATTAGGGTACTTAGAGGCAAAGAAACATATTTCGAATGCCTATATAAAGACCCTAGAGGTCAACCTTCAGGGGGCATTCAGCTAGGCCAAAGAGCCGAGCCAGAGCAGTTAAATTCAGGAATTTACTCGAAGAAAGCCAGTTGATTCATCTCAAGAAGCTGGAATCATACTCAAGACGGAGGATCTCTCCTTCAATTCCTTCAGGGGGTTTTAGGGATTTTTATGTTTGGTTTTATCTTTTCTTCTGAGATTTTTTCTTTTCCAATTATGAACTAAACCCTTAGATACTTTAGGCGGATGAAACCTAAGACGAATCTTGTTATTGTTATCTGAGCTGTATTAATAATACTTGATCTGTTCTTAACTATGTGTTCTTAATTCTAGTTTTGGTATTTCCGGGATATTGATTCAAGGGTGATGTACTTAGGCAGAGGAGGTAGAGACCCTATCTAAGAGTAGATCTAGCATAGTTAAGCGGAGTTGCTCATGTGACTAGAGATAGGGTGACGAAAATCTACCGAATTAGGGTCAAACCTAATATGGGAATCCATAGATCGAGTTAATGCAATTCTAGGGGTTTTAATTAGAAAGAGATTTCAATTAATCAACCTAGGGTTAGACGTTAGTAGCCTTGAAGAGAGGTATTAATATAAATTAGGGAATCCTACGGATCAAGTCAGGTGAATAAATCATCCGGTTCAGAGTTAGATAACAAGTGAAGTCTAGGTGGATTCTTCCTCAGGTATTGTCTAAATCAATTTGTTTTTCCCACAAGTATTTCTCCAATTCAATCTCTTTGTCTTAGCACCTTTAGTTTAGTTGATTAGTTAATTTTAGATTAGATAAAAATTCCCTTAATTTGTAGGCTAAATAATAGAAAGAGAGTTAATATTAGTACTTTTGGTTCCTTTGGGTTCGATAATCCGGTCTTGCCGCTAACTATACTACTGTTCGATAGGTGCACTTGCCTCCATCGTTGTCTTAGTTAGTTTCCAGGTTCGATCATTCTTTTTATAAATTTTTAAGACTCGACAAACACGATCAATTACGTTAATAGTTAAAACATAAGAATTAGGGATGTATCGTTTACACTTAAACTTAACTCGGTGCAAAATATGTTAATTCACTACTTAGTCTGTAACCTTGCCTTTTCCCCGGTCAAGGTTGTTTCCACGTTCTTCTTGATCTAAAATAATGAAATTCACTCATTTAATCACTACATAAATCAAGACACTTTAAAATTTCTACTTTGGCAAAAATGACCATTTTGCCCTTATATTTTGGCAAAATTACGATTTTTCCCCTAGGCTCGTAAATCATTTTTCATCAAATTTCCTCATCAAAAAAGCCTACCTGAACATTTATTACTCTTATAAAAATTCACAATACCAATCATTTCATGCATTTACTACTCAATTTGCAACATTTACAAATAGGTCCTATTAGGTGTTTTCATGGTAGTACATTTCACTCCATAAAAATGCAGCAAACAACATAAATGCTCACATGGAAAAACTCTAAACTTTTAATCATTTTGCATAATAGTTCCCTCTTTAGCTAGCTTAAGCTTTAGGGGTTCCAAAAGTACAATTATTATCAAGAAAGACCTCAAAAATCACTTACTAGCAAGGAGAATAAGTTGCTGAAATTTCAAGCTCTCCAAGACCCTTCTTGAGTGTAAAAATTGGTAGAAGAAGAAGAGAAATGAAAAAGATGATAGCCTTTTCTTTATTTTATCTTATTTTATTCATTTAGTCACCTAATGCCACCAAATATTGACCAATTTAATGCCCTTGTCCCCCTTGGCCGGCCATCACCTATAAGAAGGCCTAATTGCACTTTCAGGACATCCAATTTAATATTCCATAGCTATTAGACACCTCTAGCTAGTAAAATGAAACTTTTGCACTTTATGCGATTTAGTCCTTTTTCGCAATTAAACATGCAATCACCAAAATTAATGCACCAAAATTTTCATACATCCATATAATCATGATATAACACATATAAAATTATTAAAACTAATTTCTCAGACCTTGAATTAGTGGTTTCAAAATCACTATTCTGATTAGCCCCAAAATCGGGTTGTTACAACTCTCCCCCTTTAGAGATTTTCGTCCCCGAAAATCTTACCGATAAAGAGGTTTAGGTACTGTTCTCTCATGGCTTCCTCCAGTTACCACGTAGCCTCTTCTACACCGTGTTTTTTCCATAACACTTTCACTAAGGCTATACTTTTGTTCCTCAACTGTTTAACCTCTCAAGCCAAAATCTTAATTGGTTCCTCTTCATAGGTCATATCTGGTCGTATCTCAATTTCAGTTGGAGGAATCACATGCGAAGTATCGAAACGATATTGTCTCAACATCGACACATTAAACACATTGTGTATTCTCTCTAATTCTACTGGTAAGGCCAACCGGTAACTACTGGTCCAGTTCTCTCAATAATCTCATACGACCCTATGAATCGCAGACTCAATTTGCCCTTTCGACCAAATCTGAATATTTTCTTCCATGGGGATACTTTCAGAAATACCTTGTCGCCCACCTGGAACTCAATTTCTTTTCTCTTTAAATCCGTGTATGACTTTTTTCGGTCTGAAGCAGTTTTCAGACTATCCTGAATGACTTTTACTTTCTCCTCGATTTCTCTAACTAGATTAACCCCATGAATTTGTTTGTCACCAAGCTCGGTCCAATACAAGAGAGTTCGGAATTTGCGACCATATAATGCTTCGTATGGTGCCATCCGTATACTCGACTGATAACTGTTGTTGTAGGCAAATTCAACTAAAGGTAGATATTTTTCCCAACTACCCTAGAACTCTAAAACACAGCATTGGACCATATCCTCAAGAACTTGAATCACTCTTTTGGATTGGCCATCAGTTTGCAGATGGAATGTAGTACTAAAATTCAATTTTTACCCAAGGCTTCCTGCAACTTCTTCCAAAACCTCGAAGCAAACCTTGGATCTTTATTCAAGATAATGGATATAGGCACCCCATGTAATCTCACAACCTCAGCAATATACAGTTCAGCCAACTTGTCGAGTGGGTAATCAACACGTACCGGTATAAAGTGAGTTGATTTAGTTAATTTATCAACGACAACCCACACAACATCTTTCTTTTTTGGAGTCATAGGTAACCCTTAAGAAATCCATCGTGATTCGATCCCATTTCCACTCAGGAACCATCACTAGCTGAAGTAATCCTGAAGGTACTTTATGCTCGGCTTTCACTTGTTGATAGATCAAACACTTTGTAACAAACTCGGAGATATCTCTTTTCATACCCGGCCACCAATACAACTTCTTCAAACATTATACATTTTGGTGCTGCCCAGATGTACTGACAAGCAACCATTGTGTGCTTCATGTAATATTTCTTGAATTAACTCGTCGTCTTTAGGTACACAAATTCTATCATGGAACATCAAACAATCTTCTGAACCAATCTGAAAATCAGAATTATTCCCCAATTCACACTGAGCTCTCTTAACTTGCATCTCACCATTATTCTTTTGAGCTTCACATATCTGCTGAAAAAATAATGGTCTAGCCTTCAACTCGGTCAACATAGCACCATCATCAAACAACGCTAAAGTCGTACTCATAGCTCTCAAAGCATACATGGATTTTCTACTCAAGGCATCCGCAACCACATTCGCTTTCCCCGGGTGGTAGCTCATAATCCTTCAGTAATTCGAGCCACCGCCATTGTCGCATATTCAAATCCTTTTGGTTTATCAGGTACTTCAAACTTTTGTGATATGTGAAGATTCAAAATTTCTCACCATACAATTAATTATGCCAAATCTTCAAGGCAAAAACAATAGCAGCCAACTCCAAATTGTGAGTCGGATAATTCTTTTCATGCGGTTTTAGCTGTCTTGAGGCATACGCTACCACTTTCCCCTCTTGCATCAACAAGCAGCCAAGACCATTTAATGATGCATCACTGTAAACCAAAAACTCCTTTCCCGACTCCGGTTGTACTAAAATCGGTGTATTCGTCAAAAATGCCTTCAATCTCTCGAAACTCTGTTGGCACCTCTCAGCCCATTCAAATTTAACATCTTTATGTAACAATGTCATCATCGGTGTAGCAATCATGGAGAACCCTTTAACGAACCGTCTATAGTAACCCGCTAAACCCAAAAAGCTCTTAATCTCTAACACATTCCTCAGTAGTTTTCACTCCACAATAGCCGAGATCTTACCCGGATCAACTCTAATTCCATCGCCCGGCACGATGTGTCCTAAGAATCCGACTTCTTAGAGCCAGAACTCACTCTTGCTAAACTTAGCATACAACTGCTTGTCTCTTATAGTCTGCAAAACAGTTCTCAAGTGCTCCGCGTGTTCACTCTCACCTCGAGAATAAATTAATATGTCGTCAATAAAAACAACTAAAAATTTATCAATGTACGGTCGGAAGATACAGTTCAATAAATCCATAAAGATCGCAGGAGCATTCATTAAGCCAAATGGCATGACACGGAACTCATAATGGTCATACCTTGTCTGAAATGCAATTTTCGGCACATCTTACTCCTTAACCCTCAAATGGTAATAGCCAGACCTCAAGTCTATCTTAAAAAACACCGTAGCTCCCTTCAATTGGTCGAACAAATCATCAATCATTGGAAAAGGATACCTATTCTTCATTGTCACCTTGTTAAGTTGTCTGTAGTCTATACACAATCTCATCGACCCATCTTTCTTCTTCACAAAAAGTACTAGAGCACCCCACAGTGAATAGCTCGGTCTTGCAAAACCCTTATCCGTTAACTCTTGCAACTAAACCTTCAACTCTTTTAACTCCAATGGTGCCATCCTATACGGGGCAATTGGAATAGGTGCTGTACCCGAAACTAACTCAATACCAAACTCAACCTCTCTAACTGGAGGCAATTCGGGTGACTCTTTCGGGATCACGTCCGAATACTCGTATACTACTGGCACTGATTCAATTTTTACTTCTGACTCTTGAGTGTTCAACACAAAGGCGAGATAGGACTCATACCCTTTTATCAAGTATTTCTCAGCTACCATAGACGAAATCACTACAGGCATATTATCTGATTTACCAGATTCAACCCGAATGACATCTCCATTTACACATCTCAATTCAATAAACTTACTACCACAGTTTACTAAAACATTATGTGCAGTCAACCAATCCATACCAAGAATCAAGTCAAATTCATCATACGGAAACAACATGAGATTAGCTGGAAAACAATGACCTTTAACTGTCAAAGGACAATTCCTACATACTTTCTCAACTAGCACATATTTGCCTAATGAGTTTGACACTTTTATCACAAATTCCATAGACTCAACAATCATACTCATGCTAGATACCAATTTCATACAAATATAAGAATAGGTAGAACCCAGACCAATCAAAGCAACAACAGAGATATCATGAAGAGAAAAAGTACCCGTTATCACGTCTGGAGATGATGCCTCTTCGTGAGCACGAATAGCATAAGTCCTTGCAGGTGCTCTACCCTCTGATCTCACAGTAGAGTCTCTAGGCGCACCTCTACTACTAGTCCCACTCCCTAGTTTCCTTTGTGGTCTACCCCTCGAAGGTATATTGCTCGCCCTTACTGCTTGTTTTTTGTCTTTCTCATCCCTCTCTGGACAGTTCCGAATAAAGTGGTCTGGTGAACCACACTTGTAGCAAGCACGATTGTTTCCCCAACACTCCCCAGTATGTTGTCTACCACAATTTGGACACTTCGATTTATTTGACTTTGTATTGCCCATGCTTGCCATCAAGGTGGTTTGAGCTCTAGAGCCTGAATATGCATTACCTCGATCTCAATGTGAATAACCAGCTGAAGAAGTCGCCCGAGGGTTCATTTCCTTAAACCTTTTCGATTGAGTTTGGAATGATTTACTCATTGGCCTCTTCCTTGCATCTCGGGCCTCAATCATAGCTTTTCTCTTTTCCTTATTCAACTCTTCAACCTTACAAGCTCTATCGACCAACACCACAAATTATTTCAATTCTAAGATCCCAACTAGTAATTTGATATCTTCATTCAGCCCATCTTCGAACATCTTGCACATAATAGCTTCCATAGAGGCACACTCTTGAGCACATTTGCTGAGCCTAACAAACTCGCGCTCAAATATACTACTAATTACATGCATATATATATATATATATATATATATGTCATTCACAACCATACTTCAAATTTAGTTCTTTCCACACCAACCCTATACATTCCATATAAACCATAAAATGTATAAAAAAATCTACCAGAGCAATCTGGATAGTGTGACCCAATGTGTTGATCTGATCCTCCAATTTCACGTTAATCTACAAAGACATTAAATAACACCAATAATCTTAATGAAGCTTAGTAAGTTCATTAGGTTAAACATGGATCTTACCGAACTTAATATAATAAATTAAATTGTAAATAAATCATACATTCTCTCTATCAACACAGCATAAATCGATGAACACACTTCCTTCAAATCAATATCAATAACAATCAATAAATCTTTCAATTTCAATCACATAAGTCTTTTACCAACTCTTACTGAATCGAAGAACGCATTCCGGATTTGAATACATTATTTTCTTTGTGCCATAGTCCAACTATGGTCTTACATATGCATTGCCATGACCCTGGCACGATCTTACACTCGTAGTGTCATAACCCATTTATGGTCTTATCACTAGAATACCATAGCCCAGCTATGGTCTTAAATATAAACACTGCCATGGTCCAACCATGGTATTACATTTATAGTGCAATAACCTAGTTATGGTATTATCTGTCAATTCATCATTTACATTAATGCCATAACCCAAATATGATCTTACATATGAACACTGCCATGGTCCAACCATGGTCTTATCCGTCAATTCGTCCTTTATCACATAACGAATGTACTCAATCCTGCATTCCACTCGTTTTGAACATTTATTTCAATTTCATAATTCATCGATAATTTTATTTTCAACATTAGATATGCATAAATACATAATAACACTCATCAATGTAATAAATGAACATTGAATTTTGACCTTATAAACTTACCTGGACTAAATTGTGGAATTTGTAGTAGTTAGAGATTATTCTACTAATTTTCATTTTTCTCATTGATCTAAGGGCTCTTAATCTAAAATATAAAATTATTCATTCATTAGCACATATTTCAATTCTAATTCACTTCACAATTTATACCCTTCAATTTTCAAAATTACACAAATACCCTAATTTTTACAGTTTTACAATTTAGTCCTCATCAATTAGCCTATCAAATAAGCTAATTTTTCTCAATTAACACTTTATATAAATATTATAAGCTATTACACAGCTTTTGATAAACAAAATTTAATATCAAACCCTAAGATTTAAATCTTTTCACAATTTGGTCCTAAAATTAATTTCTATTGAAATTACTTGATAAAATCATCATATAACAAAATTAAAACTTTAAATCCATGTTAATTCATCATAAACATCCAGTATTCATCAATTGTAACTTTCAAAATTACCCATAGAATCAAAAACTAATGAATTAGATAGTTGGACCTAATTGTAAAAGTCTTAAAAACACAAAATTATAAGAAAAATGCAAGAACTGAACTCACTTGGAACAGAAGTATGAATTCAGCTTAAGAAACCCTCCCATGGTGTTTTGCTGAAGATTTTGAAGAGAATTTGTCTAGAATTCTCTTGTTATTTCAATTTCTAAGTTTAATTTTACAAAATTTCCAATTTTACCCCTTGTTCACACTAATTCTTTGATTTTTTTTTTTTCCGCTTATGCTGCCCAAGCCTTCCTCTTTGGTTAATTTGCCCTTTTAGTTATCCCTTATTTAACACTTAAGCTATTTAATCACTTTAGCAAATTTTGTACCTTTTTCAATTTAGTCCTTTTTAATTAATTAACTATCAAAACGTTAAAATTTTCTAACGAAACTTTAATACTATCTCAATGACACTCCGTAAATATTTATAAAAATATTTACGGCTCGGTTTATGAAATCAAAGTCTCGATTCCTCGTTTTCAAAACCATTTTACCTAATAACTTCTTCTAAAACATAAATCACCAATTCAAAAATACTTTTAAAATCACACTTGACTCATAAAAAGTAACCAATAAAAATTTTAAACTTACTCGTCGGATTTAGTGATCTCAAATCAATGTTTCTGACACCATTAAAAATTGGGCTGTTACATAACTTATAACCGTGTGGGAAAAATCTACGCTAAAGTTCAATAAGCCACATGGCCCTGTGGAGTGACCATGTATGGCACATGACCATGTGACAGCCCGTGTGCACCTAAAATGACTTCTAAAACAAGGCAATACATCACTCATTTCTTAGGTACTAAGCCAAACTAATTTCACACCTTCAAAATGCATTCAAACATGCTTAAAACATATCAAAACATTCAACCTAAGTGCCTAACCAATATGCCCTCATTGGTACCACATTTCATACACCAAACTAAATTCACATTCAAATATCACAAGCTCTTACCTTATACATATGCCAAACATACCAATTCATCCATTCCATTCACATACATTTTTACCAAATCTCAACAACTTCCAAGAAGCATAAACCAAATAACCAAAAGCATATATATATGGACATATACAAGCAAAAAAGAAGAAGATGTATAAACCATCCACAAGTATGCTTAAACCAAATTTTAAACAACATTACCATAACAAAAGAACTTAAAATCTCCTAGTACATGCCATTTATAACCCAACATCAAAATGACCAAAACTTCTACCGAGTTGAAGAACGGATAGTGTGTGTGCTCCAACTTGAACTTCCAATGTAACGCCCCAGATTTTTTTATTTTAATTTGTACAAATAGGTCGAATAATCTGATATGGTGTGTTGGTTAAGTGCCTTGGAAGTATGCTTAAGGTCTTGAGTTCGAATCTTATTATGTGCAAGTGAGGAGTATTTTTGTTTTGGGATAATCTTTTAGGGGTAGAATTCAATTTGGACTCTAATTTTAGGCTGATAGGATTTTGTAGGATAAAGGGGGTGACAATAATATCATTTTTATTTTATATTTTATTTTATCAAAAGAATAATCCCCTTAGTTTTTCTCCTTCTTTTGCACGTTCAAACAACCTCCCATATCTCTTTTTTTTTTTTTTTGTTATTTCTCTTTTCCCCATCATTTTTGTTCAATCGTTTTCTTCATTCTTTGTTTTCTTCAATATTTTAGTGCATCAAAAAGCTTTTGTTTTCTTTCAGTGACCCTATTATTTCATTCCACTCTTATTCTTTCTTATTGAGGAGTTTGGGACGAGATTGGTAAGTTGTTGTTATAGTCATTTTTATTTTGTTTTGTGGTGGTTCTTGATATTTAAGCGGAGGTTCTTGTTGAATTCTTTGATGTTTGACGCTGGTTTTTTTCTTATTTTATTAGGAGGTAATCAGACTGTGTTTAACAACCCTTTGGTAGATTAGGAATAGTTTGGTGGTTGTAATTCTCGTGATAAGTAGTTTAGAATTGGATTTGGGAATTTTGTATTAAGTCTTAGCTTCGGAACACAAGTTTTAGTATTTTTAATCAATATTTAATCTTGCAAATTTTATGATTATTGTAGGATTCGTGGGTTCCCCGTGTAACACCCCTAACTCATATCCGTCGCTGGAATAGGATTTTGGAGCATTACCGAAAAAACATAACCTAAATTATTCATTTCAAAACATTTCAACAATCATAACATAATCCATCATTAAACATGCGTATCATCCCTTATTTAAGCCTTCGAGCCCTTAGAATCACTTTAGAAATGAATCGGGACTAAATCAGGGACATTTGAAAATTTGAGGAAAAAGTTAAAAAAATTCAACTACAGGGGTCACACACTCGTATGGCCAGGCATTGTAACTCTCTGGCTTGGGTCACACGCCCATGTGTGTTGCCTGTGTGTGACACACATCCGTGTGGCCAAGCCGTGTGCACCCAAAAGTACCTTAAAACTCAAGTTTACCAATTCCTACTTGCTTGGGCATTAAGCAACTCAAAAACCATTCGTTTAACATATTCAAAACACGATCAAACATACTCAAAACATGCCAAAACAATCATTCTAGGTGCCCAACCAATGTACCCTCATTGGTACCATAAGTTATATAATCAAAATATATCATCCATGCATCATTCAAATCAAAGTTTTAAACATGCCAAAATCAATCAATTTAGCCTAGCTTATAACTACCTAACACATCAAACTTAAAATTCACATATACCAAACAAGTCTTGGTTCAAACCAACATGTCAGTTTATGGCTTCAAACACAAACATATACTATATATACTCAAACCAACATTATACTTTAACTCTATTACAAATCATTCACAAAATAGCTATCAACTTAAGACATCCTAGGTACATGCCATCACAAAAGGTAAACTTCACCACATTTGAGATCGGGCTCATTATTGGATGCTGAGTTGGCGATCAAAAGAGAAGTACCTAACCTGCGTACAGAAAACAAAACCGTACGTTGAGTAAAACTCAATGATATTTCTATAATCCAATCAATTAAAGACATAACGATACAAGAATGCATAATTTGAATTATACGAACATCCTATTGTCTAAGCTTACGATTACCATATACCATCATTTCAAATTCATGCATATTACCATATTATTTCATACCATACTAAATTTTCACATGCCATCATATTTGATTTGTTTAACAAATATCTCAATTCACATCACTTGCTATATAAATAACTTTTCACATATCAATACACATTTCATTTAAACAATGGCATTATCCATTCCATATTCAATTCATGAGTACATAACTCATACATTCCATTTGTTTACGACAAATTTCACATATGATTTTCAATTCACTATCTCATTCCAATTTCACATACCATGTCATTTCAATATAAATTATAGAACTTTATTATTTATTTACCCCTATTAACATGACTCGGACTCAGACGAATACACGGATCCAACCAACACACTAGTTTGGAACCTAGTGCCTCATCAGATAAGTCCCAAGTAATAATTGTGCCTAGCACTATATAAATTGACACCCAATATAACAGCCCGATTTTGGGTCTAGTCAGAATAGTGGTTTTGAGACCACAAATCTGACGAAATAAAATTTATTTTTATTATATTTTTATGGTCTACAATTTTATGGAATGATTTCGTGAAAATTTCGTTCGAAAATTTTGACGTTTGAGCACCCAATTTAGCAAAAAGGACTAAATTATAAGAAGTACAAAAGTTGAGTTCTACATGCTAGAGGTGTCTAATTGCTATGAAATTTTAAATTAAAGGTCCTTAGATGGTACTTAGACCATTTGTTAAGTTAGTAGAAAAAAATGGACATGGTGAGATAAAATTTCAAAGTTTTAAATGAAGGGCATTTTGGTCATTTGGTAATTAAATGAACTAAAAAGCAAAATCAAGCCAAAATCCTTGTCCATCTTCCTCACCATAGCGGAAATTTAGAAGGTCACCATAGCTAGGGTTTGTTCAACTTCCAAGCTTGATTGTAAGTACATCCTAGCCCCATTTTTAATGCTCTTTACATTTTTGAAGTCTTTATCATCTGATTTATCTATTTCTACCATTACTTTGAGTTATGGTTGATGTATAGGGTTTGACCCATGTTAGAAATGTATGTGTTTTGATGTTTAATGATAGATTATGGAAGTTTAATGTTAGATAAACAATTTTTACTAGGTGATTTTTCATGAAAATACCTAAAAATGACCTATTTGTAAAAAGTTGTAAAATGGTTAGTAAAAATCTAATTTAATGGAAAATGTGGGCTGTTATAAGCATGAAAGAGGTTTGGCTAGGCTTGGGTCTTGAAGAAATCGAATAGATTTCATTTTACGAGCCTAGAGACCAAAATGTAAAAATGCCAAAGTTTAGGGGGAAAATGTAATTTTACCATAATATGATTTTTGGACTGAATTGAGAAATGTGAATTGTAAATGAGCTAAATTTTCTATTATAGATAAAGAGAAACGAGGTTCAGACTTAGACTGGGGGAAAACAAAGTGTTTGACGATTAGGTCCATTTCTACTATTTTTGTACCGAGGTAAGTTCGTATGTAAATAATGCATTATTTTATTTATGTTTTAAATGCTTTAATATTGTATGAATTATGATTGACTCCTTGGACATAACTGATAAGGTTTGACAAGTGAGAAATCCCGATTGAACCTTAGGAATAGGTAGGATATGAATGTCATGACATTAGGGTTATTTGAGATTACGTGTAAGAACATATCTGGGATATGGCATCAATATGAGACTTCATGTAAAACCATACTTGGGCTATTGGCATCGATAAGAGATCCCATGTAAGACCATATCTGGGATATGGCATTGGTATGGTATTGTGTGTGTGAGATTCCCAAGTATCCTTTAAAGTGGTTCAACGGGAAATTCAACGAGTATGTCAAAATTGTGAAAGGTTATGATTATGTTGTGAGTTGGTACAGGTATGTACGTAAAACTCATTTACTAATGAGGTCAATATATGATGAATCCCTCGGTAAGGCTATGAATGAGTAATTTATGATTAGAAGATCTTGATACTATTTATGCCAAGTTCATCATGTTTAATTATATGATACATTTGTGATTATAATGCTTATTATTTGCATAGGAACTTACTAAGCTATACAAATTACTCCCCTTTCTTTTCCCTTGTCTTATAGTGTCACCAAGCGAGCTCGGGGATCAGAAACTGTCGGAGATCCATTCACGCTATCAACTTAATATTCTAGGTATCATTGATTTTAATATTTTGAGTTATGGCATCTATAGTGACTTGGCCATTTTGTTATGTGTCATAATTATCTAGCCAAATGTGTTGGCTTATGTTAGTTGATAATTCATTTTATAAATGGCCATTGAAATTGGCTAATATTGCTTTAAGTATATATATGCATATGATGATGTTTTTCATGGATGTGGAAATTGCATGAATTGAGTTGAGATATATGTGATGTTTGTGTATGTTAAATAATAGCATGCGAATTGGGTGTTGATGCCTTAATTGTGGCTAATTTGGTTGATGGTATATGTAACACCCCTAACCTGTATCTATCTTCCAACTAGGGTTACGAGGCATTACCGGTCGAATCATAACATTTAAACAATCATTTCTC
Organism: Gossypium rotundifolium; assembly: GCA_025506655.1. NCBI lineage: Eukaryota > Viridiplantae > Streptophyta > Magnoliopsida > Malvales > Malvaceae > Gossypium > Gossypium rotundifolium. The sequence goes on along the minus strand of CP106724.1, from coordinate 93,292,398 downwards.
GTACATCAGCATATCAAAGTTAATCAATAACACAAAGTCCCTTTAGAAGGTCTACGAGACCATAAACATGCTTTAAAGAAGGTTCGGGACTAAACTGATCCAATACAGAAACTTTGCAGAACTTAGAAAAATTTTCTTTTAAAATAGGGCACACGCCCGTGTGGCTAGGCTGTGTGCCTCACACGACCATGCCTTAGACCATGTCTTACCCCGTGTGCAACACTGACTTGGGTCACATGGCACATCACATGCCTGTGTGTATGCGGCCTGTGCAACATCGACTTGAATCACACTACTGTCACACACCCATGTGTCTGGCTCGTGTGCAAGTCTGACTTGCTTCGAAATGGAACCTTAGAGGACACGCTCGAGACACATACCCATGTGCTCAACCGTGTGGGCTAATATAGGCCATTTGCAAGGCCAATTTGCCACCCATTTTGGGTCATCCCTACATGCTCAATTCCAGCATCAAATAACATACAATTCATTTACCATCTCAACTACCAAATCAAGTATGAAACATACCATTCCTATTTCACCAGAGCATACCAGAATTTCCATTCACACAAGACCATACATACCCATCACATACACCATTTTCACATAGCAAAACTTGTACCAAAATCAATCCAAAGTCTCATCCATTATCAAGCCATATCACATGGCAAGATTTATACATCTCAAAACATTCTACAACCTCACTAGCCTATACATGCCATACTTCAATATGTACATTTTCAAAAGGTACCAAAATAGATGTCCGATAGTGTGATTGAGTCGCTGACAATTCCCGGATCCGAGCTAGCTTTAAATACCACTGTAAAATAGAGAATGACTTCACACAGTAAGCTTTAAAGCTTAGTTAATTCGTAATATAACACAATTAGCTGAACAATTCAAATTCAATATGCAAAATTAACTAACATTTAGTTTAACTCACATCACTTCTCAATCTCATCCATGGTTATTACTCATTTTCATGCCATATCTATAGGTTCATATACAAGCATTTGTAATGCTACTCAGTCCAACTCTTTTCATCATTCGTTCACATAATCTTCCATCATCTCATACACAATATCATCAACCACATAGGTTCTGTACATACATGTACCATCACGTATTTATCTATCACATTTACCACTTCAATGCTTGATGCCATAATTCATTCAATCCTCTCTAAACGTTCGATGAACTCGCACACTTAGTTCCAATTAATTAGCCAAAGCTATAATAATATCGCACACTTAGTGCCATCACGTTAAACCAAATTTATCTCGGTATTGCACACGTAGTTCCAAATAATACAGTCGATGCTTTCTTTATCTCGCACACTTAGTGCCATTCATCACTGTAACGATTCTATTTACGCACACTTAGTGCCTCATATCTTCGAACTCACATTTCTGGTTATCAAAGTCCACAATCACATTTCCATTGATTTCATCACATATGAACATTATGTAGATAATATGTATTATACACGAACTTACCTTGGACGTAGAAACAACGATACTAGTCGATCAATTGAGCACTTCGTTCTTACCTCGATCTAAGCCCGAATTTCTCTTTTTTTTTGATCTATATAATATCAAATTCAACTCATTCAATCTCATCTTTACTCAATTCAATTCAAAAACACACAATTAGGGCATTTTGCACTTTAGCCCTTATAATTTCACACTTTAGCATTTAGTCCTTATTTCACAAATACATCAAATTCACAAAATCCAATTTAATCCATGCTTAGCCGAATTACCATAGTGCCCCTAGCGGCCCATATTTCACATTTGATATTTCAACACAAAGTTTTCACATTTCTCAATTAAATCCTAAAAATGCATTTTTACTCAAAAATCACTTTAGAAAATATGTATATCAATCATCAAACACTTAGTTTTCATCATCAAACATCACAAAGCTCACAAAATCAACAATGGCATAACTCAAAATCATCATCAATTTCATGAATTAGGGCATGGGCTTAAGAGAACACGAAGCAACAATCTCAAAAACATAAAAATCATCAAAAACCGATCAAAGAACATACCTTAATCACCCAATTTCCTAGCCGAACCCTAGCTTGCTCTTAAGCTTTCTTTTTTTTTCTAATTTTCGGTATTGGAAACATGAATAAAAGATGAACATTTGTTTTCTTTTAATTTAATTAAACTTATTTCATGAATTACCAAATTAACCTTAATTAATAAACAAAAACATCACTTAATGGTTGTCCATAAAAGTCCATTAACCATGTTAATGGTCCATTTTCTTAATAAGGACCTCACACCTAATATGTCTTAGCAATTCGACACTTCATCAAATAGAACACATCTTTTACATTTTATGCGATTTAATCCTTTTTGCAAATTAAGCACACAAACGATAATATTAACTTACGAAAATTTCACACATACTTAATCACATACTGTAAACTTGAAAAATAATATTAAAATATTTTTGACTCAAATTTGTGGTCCTGAAACTACTATTCCGACTAGGGTTAAAACTGGGCTGTTACAGTATATGCTTGGAATGGTTCTATGTTTGTTATGTGCATGGAAGGGTGACAAAATGGCTTGGTAAATAGCATTATTTTTGTCCACACAAGTATGTGTATAAGTCGTGTGTGACACATGGCTTGCCCCATGGGTGTGTGTTCGCCGTGTGTCCTTTGCACCTTAATTGTTGCAAAATAGAATGCTTAGTATTGAGAAAATGGGCAGACACGGGCGTGTGTCTCAGCCGTGTGGACAGCACGACCTCGAACATGGGCATGTGCCCTAGCCGTGTGAAGTCTACACCTATTTAATGAAAAATCATGAAAATTAAATCAACGACACGGCCTAGCACACGGCCGTGTGGCACATGTAATAGCCTGATTTAGACCTTAGTCGGAACAATGGTTTCGGGATCACAAATTCGAGTCAAAAAATATTTTAATAATATTTTTTATGTCTACAGCATGTTAATTTATATGTGTGAAATTTTTGTGATTTAATTTTATTGTTTGTGTGCTCGATTTAAGAAAAAGAGACTTAATCGCGTAAAACGTAAAAGTAGCTTTCTATATGTTAAACTGCTTATTTACTTTGAGGAATTAATTATGGGGTCCTTATGTGGCAAATTGGCCATTAACTAATAACATGGCCGGTTTTGGGCTTGAAATATATGGTTTACTAATTAAATTTATAAGGTTAAAATGGTAATTAATATATTATAACATAATAAAATAAAATAAAATACAAAATGGCCATTCATTCATCTTTTTCAAGGCCGAATCTTCAATGGAAAAAGAAAGAAAAGAACAAGTTAGGTTTGGCACTTTGAGGCTTAAAATTAGGTATGTTCTTTGCTCGGTTTTTTAATATTTTTATGTTTTTTATATCGTTGCTTCGAATACTAGTACACCCATGTATTAATTTTCAGATTTAATGAAGAATTTGAGAATTTCCATTGTTGAATACTTGATCTCTTTAATAGTTATTGATGAAATATGAATATTTGATGTTAAATTTTCATCTTTTATAAAGTGGTTTTGATAAAAATGTCGATTTTGGATTAATTTGTGAAATATGAAAATATTGTGGTAGAAATGTGAAATAAATGAAAAATACGAGATGTTATAGAAATAAAGAGAATTTGGCTAGCATGGGTATTTAAGTAATTTTGTAAATTTTTGTATTTGTGTAATAAGGACTAAATTGCAAAATTGTGAAATAATAGGAGCAAAAGTGTAATTTTCTCAAAATGTGTAAATTGTGTTAAATTGAATGAATTAATGATTAAATAAGTAAATTTTTTATTATATAGATTGAGAAAAAAAAATGTGATTCAGATCTAGAACGAGGGAAAATAAAGTATTGGATTAGTCGACCTAATTCATTGTTACAGCGAACGAGGTAAGTTCATATTTAAATAGACGTTATGAAGTCATGTTATAAATGCATATTATTGTGTGATTGAATTCAATGCCGAATGGTAATGTATATTTGTATTTTGAATAAGTTATGTATATATGTTATTATGATATTGAATTGCTCGAGAAGCAGAATATATGAATACGAGAAAGTTTCGATACCATGACGACGTCCGAAAAGCCCCGTACGAACCCTAGGAATAACAGAGGATGCATATGTCATGACATAGGATTCAGAGATATGATTTCATGTAAGACCACATCTGGGACGTTGGCATCGACTTGTATTTACGTGTAAGACCATGTCTGGGACAATGGCATCGTACTTGATTCGTGTAAGACCCTGTCTGGGACAGTGGCATCGATATGTGATTACATGTAAGACCACGTCTGGGACGTTGGCATTGTATGAGATTTTGACTATCCGAGTATCCTTATTGATTTCGAACGGTTCAACAGGCGTTCTGAGAAATAAGTGAATAAGTGAATGACATTCCGATTCAGGTACGTTGAAATGTATTCAATATTTGATAATGAAAGGTAAGTATATATGTGCAAAGAATGTTATGTGATGTGTATGTAAATGAATTGTGAATATGTTCAAATGAAAAATGAACAAATGAATAAGATATGATTTATAAAGTGGCATAAGTGAAATTGTCAGATATTATATGAATGAAAGGTGAATTTGGGTATAAGTAATGATAGGTGATTCATATGAGAAAGATATGTGATTAAATATGTTATTTCCCATAATGTGCTCATTTGATTATATGAAAGTGAGAATTGAATGTTATATGAAAATCGAAATGAATAAACTTGTAAAAGCTAAAGTTAGTAAGTAAGTATACTAATGAATGGTGATGATTTGGTATGAAATCATGTTATTAACTTGAGATAATTTTTGTTTTAACATTTGAGATAGCTTAGTATGCTTATGGCATTGTAATGAACATTTGTTATATTAAGTTTATTAAGATACGAGCTTACTAAGATTTCAAAGCTTACTCTGTGTGTTTTTACTATGTTTTTAGACTTTCAAAAATTTGCTCGGATTGGAAGTCGGCAAAGATCACATCACACTATCCGGCCAATGATTTCGGTATTTATACACTTTATGGCTTGGTTATATGGTATGTATAGGCTATAGTATTTGATATTATGATTGGAATGTATTTGGTCATTTGAGATGGTTGATTATGAATGTGATTGTGGAATTTAGTATATTTTGATAAATTTGATATTGGCTAAATAGTTTAGAATTATTATGAGATTGGCTTGATATGATCTAAGTGTATATGGCCATTTTAATAATTGTTTAAGTTATTCATATGATCATTTGATAGATGATGAGTATTTGCTCAAGAAATGCATAAAATTGAGTTGATGAATTAGTTTATTTTTTAGGTATGGATTGATGTTTGAATTGAGAAATATTGTATAATTGAAATAGGTTATATTGATGATTATAGCTTGTATATTTGGGATGCTCTTGGTTAAGCAAAGGGTATTGAAATGTGTATTGAAATGGTACAAAATGATGTGGTTTAGGTATGCATGAGGAGAATGAGAAATATGGCGTAAACCAAGCTTAATTTCATGCCACACGGCCTGAGCACACGGGCGTGTGACTCAACCGTGTGACCCCGGCTGCTCTAATAAATAAGTCAGTAAGTTATATAGCCTAGACACACGGGCGTATCTAGTGGCCGTGTGTGGCCATTTTGAATAGGCACACGGACTGGACACACGAGTGTGTGACTGGTCGTGTGACCAAGTCAGTATGTATGCCCTGTTTCTACACGGTCTGTGACACGGACGTGTTTGGAGGCCGTGTGAGGCACACGGCCTGTCCACAAGAGGGTGTGACTTTTGAAAATGTGAAAATTATTCTAAGTTTCAAAAATTTTTATATATGTTCGGTTTAGTCCCGGACCACTTCTAAGCATGTTTTAAGGCCTCGTAGAGCCTTATAAGGGACAATATGACTGTGTTTGAATAACATATGTATTTGAATGTCTAAATGTATGAGATATGTTTATGTTATGAAGTGAGTGATCGATAATACTTCGTAACCCTATTCCGACGACGGATAAGGGTTAGGGGTGTTACAGCATAAGTCAGAGAGCTCTCTATTTTGAACATTGCCTATAACACGAGCGTGTCCAAGGGTCACGCGGGCGTGTCCCTTGGACCACACGGGCGTTTGAGCCTTATAACGTGGAAAATTTTCTAAGTTTTGTAAAATATTCTAAAGTTCTTGGTTTAGTCCCGAACCACTTCAAAAGCATGTACTAAGCCTCGTAGGCTCGTTTTAGGGACGATATGAATGTATGTGAAAAGTTTTAAATTTGGATGGAAATTATGTCTCGGTTTTGTATGTTTGCTTGTGTTTAAGTCCGGTAATGCCTCGTACCCTGTTCCAGTGTCGAATACGGGTAAGGGTGTTACACCTAGCGTCTCATCGGTTAAACCGAAGCAAATTGGCACCCAGTGCCTCATCGACTCGAAGTCGAAGAAATTCCTGAACTCTTCCTATCTTATGGCATGCCATCTATATCCTACTCAGCCCGATACAGTTAATAGAATTTCATTTCACTTTTTAAATACAACCAATATCCAATTCTCATGTTTGCACATTATCACATTGACACATATATTCATTTCAATTCAAATAATTATATACCAATTCAATCCATTTCAATCAACTATAATTTTTGCTCACTATCAAAGTGTCAAAATACTCACCTCAACCACTTACCATATGCATTAACTCAAAATACAACAATTAACAACTAGGTTCGGATTATAGAAATACAAATCACGGATTCCGAGCTATTTCGTTCTAAAACGGTCTATTTCCTTAATTAAAGCCCTAACCTTGGAGAGAGAAAGTGGAAGCGCGGCCAGCTTTCTCTCTTAAAACAGTCTATTTCCTTAATTAAAGTTAAAAATGGCCTAAAGGTCTAATTAAAAAAATTAGCTTACTTAGCTAATTTAGCCGCTGATTCAATCATTTATATAAAATTTCAAAATAATTGAACAAATTTTTTATTTTCCATGAAATTATTGGTATTGATTAGAATAAATTATGTTAAGGTTTATTAATAAATTCAAGCTAGAATTCTGTTGGTTTTTGTTTTATACATATTTGTGCAAAATAATGTTATGGTTGCATGCCTAGAAATAATTACATTTCTTTGTTAGTCATGTTTTAAGAAAATGAGTTAATATTCTATAGAGAGAACACTCGATAATTAATTATCATTTTTCAAAATGAAATGTGATTGTCTTAAAACAAATTTTCAAAATAAATGAATTTTTATGTCAGGAATTATTTTAAATATCAAATTTAATTTTATTATTTCAAAATTGAGAATAACAGATATGAACGTTGTAAAGATATTTACGCATAACTGTACTCTTGAAGTCGATTTTCGTTTCGCAAGCCAACAATTATCTTTTCAATAAATTTTTAGTTTTATTTTAAAATTTTATTAAAGGGATACGTGATCAATCACGTTTAACTAAAAATTTGGTTGTGACTTCATACCATTTAAAAAAAAAATCTAACCGAAAAAAAAAATGTTTGGACAAATTTCATAAAAATGACATTTTTCTTTATCAAAAAGATAAATTCTACCAGGAACTTCAAGCTCATACCAAAATTCCTCAATTTTAGTAAAATTTCTTTTTTTTTTTGAGAAATTTAAGTATTAATATTAGTTAAAATTTTTTATAAATTTTAAAAAATAACACGCTTTTAAAACTCACAATAAAATGAAAAATCCATTCGAGAAAAATAGGCATATATTTCATTTTTATAATGTATTTAAAATGTTAGGTTGATTTTTTTAAATTTGAGGAAATAAGTCAATTTTGGGAAGAGAAACTGAAAATGCCTCTTGTAGGAAGCGTTTTCATCCCACGTCAACTGAAAACGGTTATTGCAGGAGGCGTTTTCAGCTTCTCTCTTCTGCCACATCAACATAATCATTTTGGTTTTTTTTCAATTTAAAATTTTTATTAATTTTTAAAGGGATAAATATCAAAGTTCTAAATGAATTTTGATATTATGTGTAATGTTATATGCAATTTTAATTTTGTGCAATTATATACTTGAAATTTTGATTTGATTTAGTTTTATAAATCACTAACACCGTTATTGAATTAACATTATTTTACATTGACATATTGTATGAGCAGATAATATATTAATTCAATATGAAAATAAAGGTATCTATTTATTTATTTAGATGTGTAAAATTGACTCAAAATCTATAATGCCCCAAATTCTATAATTTTGTTTCTGTAAATTCTTGACACAACTGTGTATTTGCTTCAGTGGTTAAGTGTTTTGGGTGTATGTGTGAGGTTCTAAGTTCAAGCCCTGCCTTTGTCAAATTTTGGAATTTTTCTGATTTAAGCCTTACCCTTGCTCAGTAGGTTTAAGGCTAATTGTTGGTGAAATCATAACAGAATGAGCCTGCGGGTTCGAGTGGTAAGGGTGTGGGTGTGTTAGAGGTCCTGTGTTCAAATCCTTGTTGGCAAGCTTGGATGTTTATATTTTTGCTCGGTCGGAGGGTGTTTGAGTTGGACTAAAAATTTGAAGTAGTAGTGTTTGAGGGGTTAGTGGAGGAGGATTTTAGGGGAAACAAATATATCCAAATTTATTTTATTCTACTTGGACTTTTAACGTTTTTTTCTTCTTTTCTCCTTCTCCAATTTCCCTAAAATTTTGCCATTATTACTGACGTTTTGCTTTCCCTCTCATCAGCCGAACTTATCTAGCCTTCTCCTCTTCTTTTCGATTTTCCAAATCGACTCCTTCTCGTTCAACGTTCGTTTGCACTCATTCGATAAGTAACTGTTTTGCCACTATCTTTCTATTTCATGGATAGTTTTCTAAAAAGAGGTTGTTTGCGGTTCTTTTGGATTAGGCAGAGGTCAATAATTGGTCAGTACTTCTGCAGAGATTTGAGCGTAGGGTTCGGTTCGTTGTCAGTAAGTGCTTGGGTTCACTATTGACTTTGATGTAGACGATTTTTGATTTTGAGTTTTCGCTAGTGTACTAAATTGGGCTTTAAAATATCAATTTTTAGGTTTTGGAGTGCTCGAGGGTGTTTTTGCAGCAAAACGATGCCAGGTGTGTACCCAAAAAAGGAGAAAAAAGGATTCGGCGAAAGCCGAAATTACAAACTGTCGACGCCACACGGGCGTATGGTCGCCCGTATGGTAGGCCGTGTGCGATAACACGGCCGTGTGATCGACGAAGGCCAGGCCATGCACAAGACATGGTCATGCGATGGCCAGGGTATGGCCATGTGGGCCACACGCGCGTGTGATATCTGGGCCAGGTAGTGTGATCCACACGGGTAAGACCAATCTGGGCATAAACAGAATCAAATTAACGAGAAAATACTTTTGAAATTGATGAAAGATAAATAGAAGCTAGTAAATGGAAACAGTTTAAACTTGATAAATTCGATTTCAAATCTCATTCCATGTAACATCGTCAGATTCAGCCATAACATCTAGGCCGAGTTTAGGGTGTTACATTTAGTGGTATCAGAGTCAGGTTGCAAAACTCAACTGTGGATTTTGGGTTTTAAAACTTGGTTTTTAAGAACTAGTTTTCAAATGATTTGAAATGATTTGACTGAGAATGTGGTACTCGAGTCTCCGGCGCCGATCTTGTAAGTATTCTGATAAACTGTTATGATATTATAGATAGTTTGTTCAGAAAACATTCTAGTTAGTGTATACTAAAATTGTAGTGGAATTGAAACTGATAAAGACTGTTATTGCAAAAAACAAATTATGAATTTGTGACACGACTTTACATAAAACATTTGTTAATAAATACTAAAACTGTAACTAATTCATAAAATTCGTAATACAGATAAATCCAAGTAGAAATGAGCATACGAGATATCCATGGATTTGGTACTAGAGGCCGAGGTAGAGGCCGTAAGGGGCCTCGAGTTGAGTCCTCTTCTCTGGGCAGTATGCTAAACCTAGATACGAGTGAGACGCTGGTGTCACCTGCTACTGAGATTGGGTCTCAAGATCGCATGGCTGGGGACAACGCATTGTCCCAGGCTATGTTAAGGATACTAGAGAGGGTCGTTAGGCCCAACACTAGATCTGGAGGCCGAGGGTTGGTTACGAAATGACTCCGGTCCAATGGAGCTAAACTTTTTAGGGGTGTCACTAGAGTCGCCCCTAATATGGCTGAGTACTGGATGGAGGCTACCAAGAGGATAATGGATGATTTAGACTGTACCCCTGAGCAGAAATTGAATGGTGTAGTCTCATTACTTTTCAATGAGGCCTATCAGTGGTGGCTGACCGATAAGGAAAGCACTCAGCTCGATCGTCTGTCTTGGGAGTTCTTTAAGTCTGCCTTCGAAGGGAAGTATGTGGGAGCAAGTTACACCGATACTCGTCGGCGTGAATTTTTGAACCTTACTTAGGGATACCGATCAGTGGCCGAGAATGAGGCCAAATTTTTTAGACTGAGCCACTATGTGCGAGGAATAGTGGTGTCTGAATATGAGAGATATGTCTGTTTTGAAGACGGCCTTAGAGATAATCTGAGGGTATTGATAGCTTCAGAAAGGGAGCGAGAGTTCTCCATTCTGGTAGAGAAGGAGAAGATCTCCAAAGAGGTTAATCGTGCTGAGCGCTAAAATAGAGATCGTGAGAGGGGTAAGAGCAAGAGTGATTCAGAGCCCTCAAGTTCGGTACAGAGGCCTAAGAAAAAGGTCAGGTGTAACACCCCTAACTCGTAACCGTCACCGGAATAGCGTCAAAGGCGTTACCAGACAGATCGAAAACATATATAACATTTTATACATTTCATTCATCATTCATACATACAATGTCCCTCAAATAGGTCAATGAGACCTCAAACATGCTTATAACCCGGGTCAGGACTAAAATGAAACATGTACAGAAGTTCTCAGAAACTTAAAAACTTCTCTAAAATACAGAGGATACATGCCCGTGGGAGCAAACCGTGTGCCCACCACGGCTGCTAGACACACCCATGTGTCCTCCCCGTGGTCAAACATTACTTCTCACCATGGCCACCAAGCACGCCCGTGTACCCTAACCGTGGTCAATCTTGCCAAACCCACACGGCTACCAAGCACCCCCGTATGCTAAGGCCGTGTACTATTAAGCCATATACTGACTTTCTAACACGGCTTCTAGGCACGCCCTTGTACCATGACTATGTGCTCTTAAGCTAGCTACTGACTTTACCCCACAGTCACTAGGCATGCCCGTGTGCCATGGCCGTGTGACATTATAGGTCATTTGTAAGACCAAAATGCCACCCAAATGGGTCATACCTACAAGCAACATTTCCATCACATATCATGCATATATGGAAACAAAAAACATACCAAATTACAAACTAAAACTCATATCATCACAAGCATAAATCATCCATTTGCTTATTCATATCTTGACCATTTCATGTGCATCAAACTATACCAAAACATATACTTCATATAACTCATTCATTTTAGCATTTTATCAAATCAAAACTTTCCAAAATACATGACTAAGTTCACTTCATAAACATATACAAATATCTAGCCTATACACGCCATAATTAGCTATATACATTTTCAAAAGGGTACCAAAATAAGTTTAGTAGTGTGATGACGATCCTTGACGGTCCCGAGCCTTCAGTAGCTTTGACGACCTATAAAAAAGAGAAAACACACATACAGAGTAAGCTTTCCAAAAGCTTAGTAAGTCAATATACAAACAAACTTGGGATGGAAGGCATACTTACAACTAGATACATTGGCACATATCATCCACTTAACCATTTTCATAATTCAAGAATCATACAAGCACATAGCTCATCTAGCCAAAACTTTACATATCTTATCATCAATTTTACATACATAACTTCATAGTAAGATCACATAGACGCTTACCTTGTAAACACAATTAGTGTATAATCAGCGTACCTGAAACAGATTTATAATCACCTAATTATTCATAGCTCAGATTTGTAATTCGTATCACAAACTTGCCCGTTGAACCAATAAAAATCTAGTAGGATACTCAGAAAGCTCGGAATAACTGTACAATGCCAACGTCCCATACGAGGTCTTACATGCACTCAGATATCGATGCCTCTGTCCCAGACAAGGTCTTATACGAATCAATACGATGCCGATGTCCCAGACATGGTCTTACACATAAAGCTCATATCGATGCCAACGTCCCAGACGTGGTATTACTCGTAAAGCACATATCGATGCCGACGTCCCAGACGTGGTCTTACTCGTAAAGCTCATATCGATGCCAACGTCCGAGACGTGGTATTACACGAAATCACAAATCAATGCCAACATCCCAGACGTGGTCTTACATGATAAAATAGAATAGATTCCTATGTCATGACATAGCTAATCCTATCTATTCCTAGGTTCGTACAGGACTTCTCGGACTTTATCACTATATCGAACTTATCTCAGAATTCATGTACATAGCATCTCATACACATTCATTATCATTGATAATCATATGAATATATCCAATTCAATACAAATACGTTTATTTGCATAGTGACTTACCTCAAATTCAGTTTATTGAAATGAAAACGACTACTCTGTCACTTTCGCTTTCCCGCGATCTAAGCCCGTTTTCCTCGGTTCTTGATCTATACATATTCAGAATTAACCCTTTTATTCACTAATTCATTCAATTCAATCCAAGGACACATTTTAGGGCTATTTATCATTTAACCTTCATATTTGCACAATTTATCAATTTAGTCCATTTTCTCAAAACATCAAATTCACAAAATCAACCTACACTCATGCTTAGCGAAATGTACATATATATCATACAAGCCCATATTTTTCATCAAATTTTCAATTTAGTCCTTCAATTTACCATTTTCTTAATTTAGCCCTAATTAGCTAAATTTATCAAAAATTCAAGAACAAAGTATGTTCATCTAACTCAAATCTTTCATTTAACACCATAAATAATCACAAAGCTCAACATATCATCAATGGCATATTTCACATACATCATCAAAACACAAAATTAAGGCATGGATTTTGTAACTCTCAAAGCAACGATTGCAAAAACGTAAAAATTATCAAAAACGGATCCAGAACCATACCTTAATTAAAGAACATCCATGGCCGAATGTTTGAAAACATTCTTTTATTTCTATTTTCGGTGGTAAAGTATGGAAGATGATGACATTTTAACTTTAATTTTATTTAATATAACATATATCTCAATTACCAAAATAACCTTTATTAAAACTTATAAAAAGCATGCATAATATGAACATAAATGTCCACTAATATGATTAAAGGTATAATATCCACATAAGGACTCCACCTGTAACAGTCTGGTTTATACCCTAGTCGGAACAGTGGTTTTGGGACCACAAATCTGAGTCTGAATAATATTTTAATATTATTTTCTGTGCCGTTCATATGTGTTTAAGCATGTGCTAAATTTTCGTAAGTTAATTTGATTGTCTGTGTGGTTAATTTGACAAAAGGATTAAATTGCATGAAATGTGAAAGTTGCTTGCTATTTGCTAAAGTATTTAAGTGATGTGGCTTTAGAATGTTGTGGCCTTAATAGGCAAATATGCCATTAAGTGATTAGTGGATTCATAAATGACCTTGAATTATATGTTTTAATATATTTGATTAAAGGTTAAAAATGTCTTTTATGTATTAAATGATTATATGATAAAATAAAATATGAAAATAGACTTAGTTCATCCATTCTTCCACCGAAAAACAAAAAGAAAAAAAAGAAAGCTTTGAAGCTTTGTAATTTCGGCAAGTTTGAGGCATAAATTCAAGGTATGTTTTAGTCGGTTCTTGATAATTTCTACGTTTTTGTAATCGTTGCTTCGAGAGCTATCAAACCCATGTCTCAATTTGATGAATTGATGTTGTTCATGAGAAATTTCATTGATGATATGTTGAGTTTTGTGATGTTTTAAGGTGTTAAAAGATAGTTAGGTGTTAGATGAACATGTTTTGTTCTTGAAGTTTTGATGAATTTAGCTAAATAGGGCTAAAATGTGAAAATATTATTTTGGAGGACTAATTTGTGAATTTTATGAAATATGTGGACTTATTTAGTCCCTAGGGAGGTTTGGTTATGCATATGTGTGAACAAATTGTGTATATTTGATGTTTTGAGTAAAATGGGCTAAATCGATAAAATATGCAATTATGAGGGCTAATTTGTAAATTGCCCTAAAAATATGTGTGTATGGATTTAATTGAATGAAATTGTGAATAAAAGGATTAATTCTAAATATGTTTAGATCAAGAACCAAGGAAAACGGACTTAGATCGCGGGAAAGCGAAAGTTAACGAGTAGCCGTTTTCATTCTGATAAACCGAATCTGAGGTAAGTCATTATGCAAATAAATGTATTTGTTTTTGGAATATGTATGTCTATGTGATTATTGATAACGTTGAATGTTTACAAGATGATGTGTGCATAAATTTTAAGGTAAGATCGATATCTGTTTACGTGTAAAACCCTGTCAGGGACAGTGGCATCAATATTTGTTTACGTGTAAGACCTATCGTGACAAATTGGCATCGATATCATTTACGTGTAAGACCCTATCGTGACGAGTGGCATCAATATACATTTACGTGTAAGACCACATCGTGATAGTGGCATCAATATGCATTTACGTGTAAGACCACGCCGAGGCGGTGGCTTCGATATCTGTTTACGTGTAAAACCCTATCAGGGACAGTGGCATCAATATCTATTTACGTGTAAGACCCTGTCAGGAATAGTGGCATCAATATCTGTTTAAGTGTAAAACCCTGTCAGGGACAGTGGCATTGATATCTGTTTACGTGTAAGACCCTGTCTGGGACAGTGGCATCGATATCTAATTACATGTAAGACTGTCTAGGACAGTGGCATCGACATCCGACTACATGTAAGATCACGTCTGGGATGTTGGCTTTGTACAATTATTCTGAGTTTCCGAGTATCTTAATAAATTCTAAATTGTTCAATGAGTAAATTTGAGATATGAACAATTACAAAAATGTATACTCGTTTCTAATACGTTTAGTAAGTACACTTTGTGTGTATAAGAAGGTAAGCATTTTCTTAAACTTACCTAGATGAATTATGTAATTGAATATGGGATTGTAAGTGCGCTATATGGATGGAAAAAGCTATGAACTAATAAAGTATGTAGTGTTGTGCAAGTTTGAAAGATAAATGGTCCAAGTGAAGGTATTAAGAAGATTTATGATGGTGAAATTGAACCAATAGTGAATTTTGATTGATTATACGTTAGAATGTTTATACGCTAAGTTTATTTGTATTATGATTTACTAAGCTTTTGAAAAGCTTACTCTGTGTGTGTTTTTCTCTGTCTTTTAGGTCGTCAAAGCTACTGAGGGCTCGGGATCGTCACGGATCATCATCACACTAATAAACTCATTTTGGTATACTTTGGAAATGTATAATGTTAGATATGGCATGTATAGGCTAGCATTTTTGGTATAGGCTAGTTTTGGTCATAAGTTTGCTATGTGAATTGACCTTGTGTTTTGGCAGGACATGAAATGGAAATATGCATGAAAGACTATGTGATGTGGAGCTTGTTTTAGCATAATGGATTGCCCCATGATATAGTTAAGTTTTTGGGTAAATAAATGAATGAATTATGCTTGTGATGATATAAGTTTTGGTGTTGAATTTGTATGGTTGGAGTGGGTATTGATTGTATTTATTGATTGGATAAATTGGTATGTATTGCTTGTAGGTGAGACCTAAAACGAGTGGCATTTTGGCCTTGTAAATGGTCTATAAAGTTACACAGGCCATGGTACATAGGCGTGCCTAGTAACCATGGAGTAAAATCAGTAGCTAGCTTAAGAAGAACACAGTCATGGCACGAGCATGCCTAAAGGTCGTGTGAGAAATGGCAGTATATGACCTAGTAGAACACGGCCTTAGCACACGGGCGTGCTTGGTGACCGTGTTGGTTTTGGTAGTATATGACCACGAGAAGGATACACGGGTGTGTCCAATAGTCGTGGGTGAGGCATGGCCTACCCCCACGAGCGTGTATCCCCTGCATTTAGAAAAGTTTTTATTTTTACATGAAATTTTATATGTGTTTCGATTTAGTCCCGACTCGATTTATAAGCATGTTTAAGGTCTCGATGACCTATTTAAGGGACATTATGATTGATATTGATGAATGGCTATATGATAAATTCTATGAATGTTTCTGATATGTCCGGTAATGCTTTTAACCCTAATCCAACGACGGACACGAGATAGGGGTGTTACATTTGGTTGGTATCAGAGCTACGGTTTAGTCAATTCTCGGACTAACGTAGCATGTTAGAGTCTAGCTATACATGCCATAATATCTAAAATGTGATAGTGTGATGAATCCTGACGTATAAATGTGACTTCTGTATAGCAATGGATCCCGAAAAAGCCAGAGGCGAGGGCGTGAAAGTAATGCGCTTTGCTCCGTATGAGGGACAAGGCCTTCGATTCAAGAACAACTATGAGCGGTCATGAGAGAGAAGCTAAACAAGCTTTCTTTCAGTTGATAAGTGAGTGGTTCACTCAATTTTTGAGAAATAACCTGACTGTTTTGCAACCTCCGCCCCGGTTAACCTCCCTCAGACATCTGCTATACTTTCGACTATGAATTTGAATTTGATGAATAAGCCTCCGATTGATAAAATTCGTCAGTATGAAGTCGAAGAGTTTAGGTCTACTAATGATGATAATATCGAGAAAGTCGATTCTGAAGCTCGTAATGAAAGAAAAAGGTCGATAAGTAATTTCTCTCGACCTTTGATGAAGAAATATAGAGATGCAAGCAATAGATTAAATGTTTCAATTGAATATACGAGTAGAGATCGTGTGAGACAAATGTTGGTCTAGGAACTCAAGCTCTAATTGAATCAAATGATGGAAGTACTAAAAGTAACAAACCTGAGTGTAGTCAGTATGGAAGACGACATGTGGGAAAATGTTGGGGCAAGTACAACAATAGAGTTTGTTATAGATGTGGATCGTTAGATCATTATAGTTGAGACTGCCCAGAGTTTGTTGAACAAGAGATTATTCAGAACCCGAGATCTGAGAATGTTTCAGCAAGAGGTAGATCTCCTCAAATTGTAAGAAACGTCAGTGGTAGTCAGAGATTTACTAAAGATATTGTTGTGAGATTCGAAGCTAGAGTACCTGCCAGAGCACATGTTATCTGGGCTTGGGAGGAATCTTCATCTCCAGATGTTATAACGGGTACTTTTACACTTTATGATAATTCTGTGATCGCTTTGATAGACCCTGGTTCGACTTATTTCTATATATGTATAAACTTAGTATTCAGTAAGACTTTACCTGTAAAGTCTACTAAGTTTGTTATAGAAGTATCAAACCCCTTAGGTAAAAATATTCTGGTTGACAAAGTAGGTGAGAACTGCCCATTAATGTTTCGAGATATTTGTTTCCCTGCTGACCTGATACTATTACAGTTTGATGAGTTTGATATAATTCTAGGAATAAACTGGTTGGCATTGCATGATGCTGTAGTGAATTGTAAAAGAAAGACAATTGATTTGAGTCGTCGGAATGGTGAAATTTTTTGTATTGAGTTGAAGGATTTAAATGAATTGCCTGCCATGATATCTGTGTTGAAAGCTTAGAATTAAATTAAAAAGGGTTACGAGGCATATTTTACTTATGTGATTGATTTGAAAGTATCTGAAAAGAAAGTTGAATCGGTGCCAGTAGTCTGTGAGTTCTCTGATGTTTTATCTGAAAAATTGCTGGGATTGCCTCCAATTTTCAAAGTTGAATTTGGTATAGATCTATTACCTGGTACAACCCCTATCTCGATAACTCTGTATAGAATGGCACCAATGGATTTGAAAGAGTTAAAGTCACAGTTACAAGAATTAACCGACAGAGGGTTCGCAAGACCGAGTTTTTCACCTTCGGGTACTCCTGTTCTATTTGTGAAAAAGAAAGATTTGAACCTGTGACAGAGAAGATGGTTAGAGTTATTGAAAGACTACAAGCTTGTAATAGATTATCACCTGGGTAAAGCTAATGTAGTTACCGATGCGTTGAGTTGAAAGTCACTGTGTGCATTACGTGCTATGAATGCTTAATTAGATTCGTTTGATGATAGTTCAGTGTAGGCTGAATTGAAAACAAAACTGTTGCTTTTACACTAGATATGTTATGCTCAGAAGGTTGATAATGAAATGTTAGCGAAACGAGCTCAATGTGATTCAAATTATAATTCTGAGTTTTGAGTTGTTGATGATTGCTTGAGATTTCAAGATCGTATCCGTGTTTCGAAAAACCCTGAGCTAATCCGGTTGATTATGAACAAAGCACATAATAGTCGTTTATTTGTTCATCTGGGTAGAACAAAGATGTATCATGATCTGGAACAACACTATTGGTGGTCTGGTATGAAACGAGATATTTCTGATTTCGTATCGAAATGCTTAGTTTGTCAGCAAGTGAAAGCCGAACATCAAGTTTCATCGGGATTGCTGCAGCCGATTCTGATTCTTGAGTGGAAATGGGATAGAGTAACAATGGACTTTGTTCTGGTTTGCCTCTGACTTTGAGAAAGAAAGATGCAATATGGGTCGTAGTTGACTGATTAACTAAATCAGCCCATTTTATTCTGGTAAGATCTGGCTACTCACTTGAAAGATTAGCTGAGCTTTATATTTTCGAGATTGTGAAATTGTACGGGGTGCCACTATCTATTGTGTCAGATAGGGATCCGAGATTCACATCGCGATTCTGGAAGAAATTGCAAGACGCTTTGGGTACGAAATTGCATTTTAGTATAGCTTTTCATTGGCAAACGGATGGTCAATCCAAGCGAATTATTCAGATTCTCGAAGATATGTTAAGATGCGGTGTACTTGAGTTTAATAGTTCGTGGGAACAATACCTGCCGTTAATTGAATTTGCGTATAACAATAGTTTTCAGTCGAGCATCAAAATGGCACCTTATGAAGCTTTGTATGGATGTAAATGTCGTACACCTCTATATTGGACTGAACTCAGTGAGAATAAGTTACACGGGGTCAATTTGATAAAAGATACCGAACAAAAAGTGAAACTGATCCGAGATTGTTTGAAAGCAGCATCTGATCATCAGAAGTCCTATGCAAACTTAAAACGAAAAGATATAGAATTTGAGATCGGCGATAAAGTATTTCTGAAAGTGTCTCCGTGGAAGAAAGTGCTCCAATTCGGACGTAAAGGCAAGTTAAGTCCGAGATTCATCGACCCGTATGAGATCATTGAATGTGTTGGGCCTGTTGCATATAGATTGAAGTTACCCTCTGAACTAGAAAAGATTCACAATGTATTTCACGTTTCGATGCTCCGTAGATATCGATCTGATCCGTCACATGTGATTGCCCCATCTGAAATTGAAATCCAATCTGATATGACATACGAAGAAGAACCGATCCGTATCTTAGCTCGTGAAGTGAAAGAGTTAAGAAACAAGAAAATTCCATTAGTGAAAGTATTGTGGAATCGAAACGGATTAGAAGGTGGGAGCTTCAAGATTCAATGAGACAACAATATCTAACTCTATTTAACGGTAAGATTTTCGGGGACAAAAATCCCTAAGGGGGGAGAATTGTAATAGTCTTTTTATACCCTAGTCGGAACAATGGTTTCGGGACCACAAATTCGAGTTTAAATAATATTTTAATATTATTTTCTGTGCCGTTGATATGTGTTTAAGCATGTGCTAAATTTTCGTAAGTTAATTTGATTGTCTGTGTGGTTAATTTGACAAAAGGATTAAATTACATGAAATGTGAAAGTTGCTTGCTATTTGCTAAAGTACTTAAGTGATGTGGCTTTTGAATGTTGTGGCCTTAATAGGCAAATATGCCATTAAGTGATTAGTGGATGGCTAAGGTCATAAATGACCTTGAATTATATGTTTTAATATATTTGAGTTAAAAATGTCTTTTATGTATTAAATGATTATATGATAAAATAAAATATGAAAATGGACTTAGTTCATCCATTTTTCCACCGAAAAACAAAAAGAAAAAAAAAAGAAAGCTTTGAAGCTTTGTAATTTCGGCTAGTTTGAGGCACAAATTCAAGGTATGTTTTAGTCGGTTCTTGATAATTTCTACGTTTTTGTAATCGTTGCTTCGAGAGCTATCAAACCCATGTCTCAATTTGATGAATTGATGTTGTTCATGAGAAATGCCATTGATGATATGTTGAGTTTTGTGATGTTTTAAGGTGTTAAAAGATAGTTAGGTGTTAGATGAACATGTTTTGTTCTTGAAGTTTTGATGAATTTAGCTAAATAGGGCTAAAATGTGAAAATATTATTTTGGAGGACTAATTTGTAAATTTTATGAAACATGTGGACTTATATAGTCCCTAGGGAGGTTCGGCTATGCATATGTGTGAACAAATTGTGTATATTTGATGTTTTGAGTAAAATGGGCTAAACCAATAAAATGTACAATTATGAGGGTAATTTGTAAATTTCTCTAAAAATATGTGTGTATGGATTAAATTGAATGAAATTGTGAATAAAAGGATTAATTCTAAATTTTTTTAGATCAAGAACCGAGGAAAACGGACTTAGATCGCGGGAAATAGAAAGTTAACGAGTAGCCGTTTTCATTCCGTTAAACCGAATCTGAGGTAAGTCATTATGCAAAATGTATTTGTTTTTGGAATATGTATGCCTATGTGATTATTGATGACGTTGAATGTTTACAAGATGTTGTGTGCATAAATTTTAAGTTAAGATCGATATCTTTTTACGTGTAAGACCCTGTCAGGGATAGTGGCATCAATATCTGTTTACGTGTAAGACCCTGTCAGGGACAGTGGATCAATATTTGTTTACGTGTAAGACCACGCCGTGTGATTGGCATCAATATACGTATGCGTGTAAGACCTTGTCGGGGCGGTGGCATCAATATCTATTTACGTGTAAGACCACCGTGAGTGACGGGCATCAATATTTGTTTACGTGTAAGACCACGCCGTGACGATTGGCATCAATATCTATTTACGTGTAAGACCACCATAAAGTGACAATGGCATCAATATACATTTACGTGTAAGACCACCGTGTGAAGTGGCATCGACATACATTTACGTGTAAGACCGCCGTGACGGTGGCATCAATATACATTTACGTGTAAGACCACATCGTGAGTGGCTTCCATGTCATTTACGTGTAAGACCACGCCGTGATGAGCATCGATATCATTTGCGTGTAAGACCTATCGTGACGATGGCATCAATATACATTTAAGTGTAAAACCACATGGGGGCGGTGGCATTGATATCATTTACGTGTAAGACCACATGCGGGACAGTGGCATCGATATCTGATTACATGTAAGACCCTGTCTGGGACAGTGGCATCAACTCTGACTACATGTAAGACCACATCTAGGATGTTGGCTTTGTAAAATTATTCTGAGTTTCTGACTATCTTAATAAATTTCGAACTGTTCAACGAGTAAATCTGAGATATGAACAATTATGAAAATGTATACTCGTTTCTGATACGTTTGGTAAGTACACTTTGTGTGTATAAGAAGGTAAGCATTTTCTTAAACTTACCTAGATGAATTATGTAATTGTATATGGGATTGTAAGTGTGCTATATGGATGGAAAAAGCTATGAACTAATAAAGTATGTAGTGTTATGCAAGTTCGAAAGATGAATGGTCTAAGTGAAGGTATTAAGAAGATTTATGATGGTGAAATTGAGCCAATAGTGAATTTAGATTGATTATACGTTAGAATGTTTATATGCTAAGTTTATTTGTATTATGATTTACTAAGCTTTTGAAAAGCTTACTCTGTGTGTGTTTTTCTCTGTCTTTTAGGTCGTCAAAGCTATTGAGGGCTCGGGACCGTCACGAATCGTCATCACACTAATAAATTCATTTTGGTATACTTTGGAAATGTATAATGTTAGATATGGCATGTATAAGCTAACATTTTTTGTATAGGCTAGTTTTCGTCATAAGTTTGCTATGTGAATTGACCTTGTGTTTTGGCTGGACATGAAATGGAAATATGCATGAAAGACTATGTGACGTGGAGCTTGTTTTAGCATCATGAATTGGTCCATGATATAGTTAAGTTTTTGGGTAAATAAATGAATGATTTATGCTTGTGATGATATAAGTTTTGGTGTTGAATTTGTTATGGTTGGAGTGGGTATTGATTGTATTTATTTATTGGATAAATTGGTACGTATTGCTTGTAGGTGAGACCCAAAAAAGGTGGCATTTTGGCCTTGTAAATGGCCTATAAAGTCACACGGCCATGGTACATGGGCGTGCCTAGTAACCGTGGAGTAAAATCAGTAGCTAGCTTAAGAAGTACACGGTCATGGCACAGGCATGCCTAAAGGCCGTGTGAGAAATGACAGTATATGACCTAGTAGGGCATGGCCTTAGCACATGGGCGTGCCTGGTAACCGTGTTGGTTTTGGCAGTATATGACCACGGGGAGGACACACGGGTGTGTCCAGTAGTCGTGGGTGAGGCACGGCCTACCCACACAGGTGTGTCTAGTAGTCATGGGTGAGGCACGGCCTACCCCCACGGGTGTGTATCCCCTGCATTTAGAAAAGTTTTTATTTTTACATGAAATTTTGTATGTGTTTCGATTTAGTCCTGACTCGATTTATAAGCATGTTTAAGGTCTCGATGACCTATTTAAGGGACATTATGATTGATATTGGTGAATGGCTATATGATAAATTCTATGAATGTTTTTGATATGTCTGATAACGCTTCTAACCCTAATCCGATGACGGACACGAGATAGGGGTGTTACACCACCTTTAATAAGCCATGTCAAAAAGATACCTTATCAAAGAGGATGCTAATATTAAACTTTATATGATTTATTTCTTTTGTCAAATTGAACATACAGACGGACAAATTATCATACGAAACTTTACCACATGCTTAATCACCCATCAAAGACACAGAAAATAATATTAAAATATTATTTGAACTCAGATTTGTGGTCCTGAAATCATTGTTCTGACTAGGGTAAAAGCCGGACTGTTACAATTCTCCCCCTAGGAATTTTCTTCCCCAAAAATCTTACCGTTAAACAGAGTTGGATATTGATGTCTCATTGAATCCTCAAGCTCTCACGTAGCCTTTTCTATTCCTGTCGATTCCACGGTACTTTTACTAACGAAATTTTCTTGTTTCTCAACTCTTTCACTTCACGAGTTAAGATACGGATCAGTTCCTCTTCGTATGTCATATCAAATCAGATTTCAATTTCAGACGGAGCAATCACATGTGACGGATCAGATCGATATCTATGGAGCATCGAAACGTGAAATACATTATGAATCTTTTCTAACTCAGACGGTAACTTTAATCTATATGCAATAGGTCCGACACGTTCAATGATCTCATACGATCCGATGAATCTCGGACTTAATTTGCCTTTACGTCTGAATCGGAGCACTTTCTTCCACGGAGACACTTTCAAAAATACTTTGTCACCGATCTTAAACTCTATATCTTTTCGTTTCAAATTCCCATAAGACTTCTGACGTTCAGATGCTGCTTTTAAACCATCTCGGATCAATTTCACTTTTGTTCTAAATCTTTTATCAAATCAACCCCGTCAAGCTTATTTTCACTAAGCTCGGTCCAATATAAAGGTGTACGACATTTATGTCTGTACAAAGCATCATAAGGTGCCATTTTGATGCTTGACTGAAAACTATTATTATATGCAAATTCGATCAACGGCAGATTCTGTTTCCACAAACCAATAAACTCAAGTATACAGCATCGTAACATATCCTCTAAAACCTGAATGATCCGCTCAAATTAACCATCTGTCTGCAGATGAAAAACTGTACTGAAATACAATTTTGTGCCCAAAGCTTCTTGCAATTTTTTCCAAAATTGCGATGTGAATCTCGAATCTCAATCTGACACAATGGATAGTGGCACTCCGCGCAATTTCACAATCTCAGAAATATATAGCTTGGCTAATCTTTCAAGTGAGTAGTCAGATCTTACCGGAATAAAATGGGCAGTTTTCGTCAATCGGTCAACCACGACCCAAATCGCATCTTTCTTTCTCGAAGTTAGGGGTAATCCAGAAACGAAGTCCATCGTTACTCTATCCCATTTCCACTCAGGAATTAGAATCGGTTGTAGCAAACCAGATGGAACTTGATGTTCAGCTTTTACTTGCTACGAGACTAAACATTTTGAAACCAAAATCAGAAATATCTCGTTTCATACCAGACCACCAATAATGTTGCTTTAAATCATGATACATCTTTGTACTTCCCAGATGAACAGATAAACGACTGTTATGTGCTTCACTCAAAATCAACTAAATTAACACTGGATTTCTCAAAACACAAATATGATCTCGAAATTTCAAGCAATCATCAACAATTCGAAATTCAGATTCAGAATTCAATTCACACTGAGCTCATTTCGATAACAATTCATTATCAACCTTCTGAGCATCACATAACTGCTGTAAGAACAATGGTTTCACTTTCAGTTCAGCCATCACGGAACTATCATCAGACAAATCTAATTGAGCATTTAAAGCACGTAATGCAATTGATGATTTTGACTCAAAGCATCAGCAACAACGTTTGCTTTCCCTAGATGATAATCTATCACAAGCTCATAATCTTTTAACAGTTCTAACCATCTTCTTTGATGCAGGTTCAAATCTTTCTGGGTCATCAAATATTTCAAACTTTTATGATCTGAAAATACATGACATTTCTCACCATACAGATAATAGCGCCAAATCTTAAGTGCAAACACAATCGCAGCTAACTCAAGGTCGTGCGTCGGATAGTTCTTTTCATGAGGCTTCAATTGTCTTAAGGTATAAGCTACAACATTGCCTTCCTACATCAAAACACATCCCAGACCGTTAAACGAAGCATCATTGTATACAATAAATTCTTTACTCGATTCTGGCTGTCCTAACACTGGAGCTTCTGTTAACAGAGTTTTCAACTGATCAAAACTTTTCTGACATTTCTCTAACCACTCAAATCTAACATATTTATGAATTAATTTAGTCAACAGAGTAGCTATCACTGAAAATCCTTTTACAAAACGACGATAATAACCAGCTAGACCCAGAAAACTATGGACTTCAGACACGTTTCTTGGAGGTTTCCAATCCAGAATAGCAGAAATCTTGCTTGATTCAACACGAATCCCAAAAACTAACACAATATGTCCCAGAAAACTAACCTCGTGCAACCAGAATTCACATTTGCTGAATTTTGTGTACAATTGCTTTTCTCTCAAAGTTTGCAACACAATCCTCAAGTGTTCAGCATGCTCATTTTTACTCCATGAATAAATCAATATGTCATCTATGAATACTACAACAAATTGATCTAGGTACGGTTTAAAAATTCTGTTCATCAGATCCATAAAAACAGCAGGAGCATTGGTTAGTCCAAACGGCATAACTAAAAACTCATAATGCCCATACCTTGTTCTGAAAGCAGTCTTTGGAATGTCTGAATCTTTAACTCTCAACTGATAGTATCCCGATCTCAGGTCAATCCTAGAGAATCTGATAGCCTTTTAAGCGATCAAATAAATTATCTATTAGGTAGCGGATATTTGTTTTTATGGTCACCTTATTCAACCGGCGGTAATCAATGCACATTCTCATCGTACCATCTTTCTTTTCACAAGCGAGCAGAGGAGCACCTAAGGCGAGAAACTCAGTCTAGCAAACCCTCTATCAGTTAACTCTTGTAACTGTGACTTTAACTCTTTCAACTCAATTGGTGCAATTCTATACGGAGCTATCGAAATAGGTGTCGTACTAGGTATCAATTAAATACCAAACTCAACTTCACGAATCAGAGGTAAACCCGGTAACTCTTCAAGGAACACATCAGAAAACTCGCAGACAATAGGTACTGACTCAATTTTCCTTTCAGACATTTTCAAATCAATCACATAAGCAAAATATGCCTCATATCCCTTTTTCACATAACTCTGAGCTTTTAGTACCGATATCATAGCAGGCAATCCATTCAAATCATTAGACTCAACCCATACAATTTCATTATTCAAACATCTCAAATCTATAGTCTTTCTTTTGCAGTTCACAACAGCATCATGCAATGATAACCAGTCCATACCCAAAATAGTATCAAACTCATGGCAGAAGCATCAGATCAGCAGAGAAACAGATATCTCGATACGTTAACGGGCAGTTCTTGCATAATTTGTCAACAAGAACACTTTTACCTAAGGGGTTCGATACTTTTATAGCAAACTTAGTAGACTCTACAAGCAAAGTCTTACTATATACTAAATTCATGCATATATACGAATGCGTTGAATCAGGGTCTAACAATGCAATCACATAAGTATCATAAAGAGTAAAAGTACCTGTTATAATATCAGGTGATGAAGCTTCCTCACGAGCTCGGATAGTATACGCTCTGGCAGGCACTCTAGCTTCAGATCTTACAACAGTGTCTCTCATGTACCTCTGACTACCACTAACATTTCTCACATTCTTAGAAGGTCTACCTCTCACAGGTGCATTGTCAGGTCTAGGATTCTGAACAGTCTCTGGCTCGACAGACTCAAGACAATCACGGATAAAATGGTCAAGCGATCCACATCTGAAGCAAGCTCTGTCGTATAATCTACAGCTTCCCAGATGCCTTTTTCCACAATGCTTACATTTAGGTCTCTCTGTCCTGACATTACCAACACTGGCCACTGAAGTTACTGGAGTTTTAGAACTCATTTGCGGTCTAGATTGATTTCTATTCGAATGTCCCATATTATCTTTGGAACGACTTTGATTATCTACGAATCTTTTGAAGCGGTGAAATGATTTACTCGAAATCTCTTTCTCATATCTCGATCTGAGACTCACCTTTCTTTTATCTTTCTGAGTGCTTCAGCTTTGCATACTCGATCAACGAGTACCACAAACTCTTTTATCTCTAAAATCCCGACTAACAAACGGATATCTTCATTAAGACCGTCTTCAAATCTTTTGCACATTATAGATTCAGATGATATACACTCTCGGGCATATTGGCTTAGTCGCACGAACTCTCATTCATATTCAGAAACAGTCATTCAGCCTTGTTTAAGCTCCAGAAATTCCTTTCGTTTCTGATCAACGAATCTCTCACTAATATATTTCTTCCGGAACTCAATCTGAAAGAAGTCTCATGTGACACGCTCTTTCGGAACAACTGAAATCAGAGTTTTCCACCATTGGTAAGTTGCATCTCGGAGTAATGATACCACACATTTAATAAACTCTTCTGGAGTCAGAGACATTTCATCGAATACCCGGGTAGTATTTTCAATCCAGAACTCAACCTTTTCAGCATTATCATCATTTGTAGCTCAAAATTCTTCAGCCCCATACTTACGAATCTTATCAACTAGAGGCTTATTCAACAGATTCGGATGCATAATCGGTGGAACAACTGTAGTCTGAGGAGGATTAACCGGGGGTGGGAGTTACGAAATAGTCGGGTTATTCCTTATAAATTGAGTGAACCATTCACTCATCATCTGGAAGAAAGCTTATTTAACTTCTCCCTCTTGACCGCTCGTAGCCGGTCTCGAATCAGAAGGCACTGTCCCTTTCGTGGGAGCAGACACATTACTTTCTACGTCGTCAACTACGGCTCTTTCGGGATCCATTACTATACAAAAATCAGATTTTATACGTCAGGATTCATCATACTATCACATTTCAGATATATGGCATGTATAGCTAGACTCTGACACGCTACATTAGTCTGAGAATCGACTAAACTGTAGCACTGATACCAACCAAATATAACACTCCTAACCCGTAACCGTCGTTGGAATAAGGTCAAAGGCGTTACCAGACAGATCGAAAACATATATAACATTTCATACATTTCATTCATTATTCATACATACAATGTCCCTTAAATAGGTCAAAGAAACTTCAAGCATGCTTATAACCAGGGTTAGGACTAAAACGAAACATATACAGAAGTTCTCAGAAACTTAAAAACTTTTCTAAAATACAGAGGATACACACTCGTGGGAGCAGACCGTGTGCCCACCACGGCTACTAGACACACCCGTGTGTCCTCCCCGTGGTCGAACCTAACTTCTCACCATGGCCACCAAGCACGCCCGTGTACCCTAACGTGGTCAATCCTGCCAAACCCACATGGCTACCAAGCACCCTCGTGTGCTAAGGCCATGTACTTCTAAGCCATATACTGACTTTCTAACACGGCTTCTAGGCACGCCCGTGTACCATGGCCGTGTGCTCTTAAGCTAGCTACTGACTTTACCCCAC
Source organism: Gossypium rotundifolium (assembly GCA_025506655.1). Lineage (NCBI taxonomy): Eukaryota > Viridiplantae > Streptophyta > Magnoliopsida > Malvales > Malvaceae > Gossypium > Gossypium rotundifolium. Next base: position 93,264,041 of record CP106724.1, on the reverse strand, counting down.
GGTCACTAGGCACCCCCGTGTGCCATGGCCGTGTGACATTATAGGTCATTTGCAAGACCAAAATGCCACCCAAATGGGTTATACCTACAAGCAACATTTCCATCACATATCATGCATATATGGCAACCAAAAACATACCAAATTACAAACTAAAACTCATATCATCACAAGCATAAATCATCCATTTGCTTATTCATATTTTGACCATTTTATGTGCATCAAACTATACCAAAACATATGCTTCATATAACTCATTCATTTTAACATTTTATCAAATCAAAACTTGCCAAACACATGACTAAGTTCACTTCATAAACATATACACATATCTAGCCTATACATGTTATAATTAGCTATATACATTTTCAAAAGGGTACCGAAATGAGTTTAGTAGTGTGATGACGATCCTTGATGGTCCCGAGCCTTTAGTAGCTTTAACAACCTATAAAACAGAGAAAACATACACACAGAGAGTAAGCTTTCCAAAAGCTTAGTAAGTCAATATACAAACAAACTTGGCATGGAAGGCATATTTACAACTAGATACATTGGCACATATCATCCACTTAACCATTTTCATAATTCAAGAATCATACAAGCACATAGCTCATCTAGCCAAAACTTTACATATCTTATCATCAATTCCATATACATAACTTCATAGTAAGATCACATAGATGCTTACCTTGTAAACACAATTAGTGTATAATCAGCATACCTGAAACGGATTTATAATCACCTAATTATTCATAGCTCGGATTTGTAATTCGTATCACAGACTTGCCTATTGAACCAATAGAAATCTAGTAGGATACTCAAAATCTCGGAATAACAGTACAATGCCAACGTCCCAGACGAGGTCTTACATGCACTCAGATATCGATGCCTCTGTCCCAGACAGGGTCTTATACGAATCAATACGATGCCGATGTCCCAGACATGGTCTTACACGTAAAGCTCATATCGATGCCAATGTCCCAGACGTGGTCTTACTTGTAAAGCACATATCGATGTCGATGTCCCAAACATGGTCTTACTCGTAAAGCTCATATCGATCCAACATCCTAAATGTGGTCTTACACGAAATCACAAATCAATGCCAATGTCCCAGACGTGGTCTTACATGATAAAATAGAACAGATTCCTATGTCATGACATAGCTAATCCTATCTATTCCTAGGTTCGTACAGGACTTCTTGGACTTTATCACTATATCGAACTTATCTCGAAATTCATATACATAGCATCTCATACACATTCATTATCATTGATAATCATATGAATATATCCAATTCAATACAAATATGTTTATTTGCATAGTGACTTACCTCGGATTCGATTTATCGAAATGAAAATAGCTACTCTATCACTTTCGCTTTCCCGCGATCTAAGTTCGTTTTCCTCGGTTCTTGATCTATACATATTCAAAATTAACCCTTTTATTCACTAATTCATTCAATTCAATCCAAGGACACATTTTTAGGGCTATTTGCCTTTTAACCCTCATATTTGCACAATTTATCAATTTAGTCCATTTTTATCAAAACATCAAATTCACAAAATCAACCCACGCTCATGCTTAGCGAAATGTACATATATATCATACAAGCCCATATTTTTCATCAAATTTTCAATTTAGTCCTTCAATTTACCATTTTCTCAATTTAGCCCTAATTAGCTAAATTCATAAAAAATTCAAGAGTAAAGTATGTACATCTAACTCAAATCTTTCATTTAACACCATAAATAATCATAAAGCTCAACATATCATCAATGGCACATTTCACATACATCATCAAAACACAAAATTAAGGCATGGGTTTTGTAGCTCTCAAAGCAACGATTGCAAAAACGTAAAAATTATAAAAAAAAAAGGATCAAGAACCATACCTTAATTAAAGAACATCCATGGCCGAATGTTTGAAAACATTTAAACCCTTATTCTTTTGTTTCTATTTTCGGTGGTAAAGTATGGAAGATGATGACATTTTAACTTTCATTTTATTTAATATAACATATATCTCAATTACCAAAATAACCTTTATTAAAACTTATAAAAATCACGCATAATATGAACATAAATGTCCACTAATATGATTAAAGGTATAATATCCACATAAGGACTCCACCTTTAATAAGCCATGTCAAAAAGATACCCTATCAAAGAGCATGCTAATATTAAATTTTATACGATTTAGTCCTTTTTGTCAAATTAAACATACAGACGGACAAATTATCATACGAAACTTTACCACATGCTTAATCACCCATCAAAGACACCGAAAATAATATTAAAATATTATTCAGACTCAAATTTGTGGTCCCGAAACTCTTTATTACGACTAGGGTATAAGTTTAACCATTACATCGGGGTGATGGGCGATTAGAGCTAGGCCCTGTTGCTCTTATCGGATTGCAACTGTATGGAAATTGTGGTAGATGCCATCTAAGTGAGTTTTGGAGGAGGATTGGGGCTTGTTTGAGGTGTGGGTCATCAGAGCACCGCATTTGAGAGTGTCCGCTGAGGGCCGATTAGGTGCGAGTTTTGGGTTTTGGTACTGCAAAGCCACAAAGGGTAGTTCAGCAGCCACCGAGGGGCTGTGGTCAGGCTAGGGGTGGTAACGATATTGGCCGTGGACAGAGAGCACCAAGCAAAGGTGCTGGACAAATTGAGGTGAGGTAGCATGCTCTTGTTTATACTGCTCATCGTCGAGAGGACTGAGATACTCTAGACGTTATTACCGGTACATTCTTAATTTATGATACACATTATTTTACTCTGATAGACATAGGTTCCACACATTCTTATGCAGCTAGTACTGTATCTAAAAACTTGGGGATTTTGGTTGAGAGTACTTCTAGTGAGGTGACTATGCTGAGTCAACTGGGGCAATTGGTTCAGGTTAGCAAACTGTATGGAGATGTTACGCTAAAAGTTCAAGGGTTGGTATTTCTGGCAAATCTGATAGAGTTTTTATTTGAGGGGGTTCGACCTGATTCTGGGTATGGACTGGTTGGTCAAGAGGGTCGTCTTGAGAACTAAGAAGGATGATGAGGTAGTCATGATTGGAGAACGTCGAAATTATTTGACTAGTGTGATCTCTTCACTAGTGGCTGAGAAACTGATTCGTAAGGGATATGAGGCGTTCTTGGCCTATATTAGTGTTTCTATTTCTGAGGACTCTATTGTAAATGATATCAAGACTGTAAGGGATTTTTTGGACGTCTTTTCTGAAAAGCTACAAGGATTGCCTCTGAACCGAGAGGTTGAGTTTGGGATCATGTTTCTTTCGGGTACAGTTCCGATGTCTATCACTCCCTACCGTATAGCACCGAAGGAGCTTACTGAACTTAAGGCTCAACTGTAGGAACTTTCGAACCGTGGCTTCATACGTCCTAGTGTGTCTCTGTAAGGAGCAGGTTCTGTTTGTTAAGAAGAAGGATGGGACCATGAAGATGTGCATTGACTATCAGTAGTTGAACAAGTTGACCATTAAGAATAAGTATTTACATTCGAGAATTGACAACTTGTTTGATCAGTTCAGAAGGGCTTCGGTATTCTCTACGATCGATCTCTATTCAGGGTACCATCAATTGAGGGTTAAAGAGGTGGATGTGTATAAGACGACATTTAGGACTCGTTATGGACATTACGAGTTCCTAATTATGCCTTTTGGTTTGACGAATGCTCCGGCCGCATTTATGGATCTGATAAACTGAGTGTTTCAGCCCTATCTTGACCAGCTTGTCGTAGTTTTCATCGATGACATTTTGGTATATTCTAAGACTGAAGATAATTATAATGAACATCTTAAGGTGGTGCTTTAGACTTTGGAAGAAAAATAACTCTATGCTAAATTCAGTAAATGTGAGTTCTAGCTTCGTGAAGTGACTTTTCTAGGGCATGTAGTGTCCGCTAAGGGGATCTGAGTTGATCCTAGGAAAATTAAGGATGTACTGGATTGGAAACAGCTTAAGAACATGTCTGAAAGCCGTAGTTTTCTGGGTCTAGTATTATCTGTGATTTTTGGAAGGTTTCTCATTGATTGCAGTGCCCTTAACTAAGCTGCTACGTAAGGGTGTTCTGTTTGTCTGGACTGATGTATAGCAGGAGGGCTTCGAGAAACTCAAGACTGTTCTGACTGAGGCTTCTGTTCTGATACAGCCTGAACCTGGGAAGGAGTTTGTGGTTTATAGTGACGAGTCACATGTGGGCTTGGGTTGTGTTCTGATACAGGATGGTAAGGTTGTAGCATATGCGTCTCGTCAGCTCAAGACACATGAGGCAAACTATCTGACGCATGATTTGTAATTGGTCGTCATAGTCTTTGCTTTGAAAATCTGGAGGCACTATCTGTATGGTGAGATGTGTATTATCTACACTGATCACAAAAGCCTCAAGTACCTCCTGGCTTAGAAGGAGTTGAATCTTAGGCAGCATAGATGGATTGAGCTGCTTAAGGACTATGATTGTACTATTGAGTAACATTCTGGCAAGGCCAATGTGGTGGCTGATGCGTTGAGCCGTAGGGCGATGACTGATCTGAGAGCGATGTTCGCTCGAAGTAGTTTGTTCAATAACGGGAGTTTATTGGCTGAGCTACGGGTTAAACTGACTTGGATAGAACAAATTTGGGATAGACAATTAGAAGATGAATCGTTGGGTCTTCGATTTCGTGAGAGTGGCAGCACTACGGACTTTGGGCTGAATAATGATGGGGTACTTTGTTTTCGTGGTTGGATTTGTGTACCAAATGGTACTGATCTAAGGCAATCTATTCTGAGAGAGGTGCATAGTAACCCTTATGCTATGCATTCCAGTGGGAATAAGATGTACCGAGATCTTCGAAAACTGTACTGGTGGCAGGGATTAAAACTAGAGGTTACTGATTTTGTAGCACGATGTATGACATGCCAGCAGGTTAAGGCTGAGCACCAATTACCTTTGGGTTTGCTGCAGCCCGTTAAGATTTCGCTATGGAAGTGGAAGTGAGTAATGATAGACTTCGTTAGTGGGTTGCCTCTAACACCTACAAAGAAGGATTCTGTTTGGGTCATCATGAATCGATTTACCAAGTCTGCGCACTTCATTCCGGTTAGGATTGACTATTCTCTTTAGAAGTTGGCGAAGCTCTACATTTCTGAGATAGTGAGACTGCATGGGGTTCCTGTATCGATTATCTCTTACAGAGATCCTCAGTTCTAGAAAAAGTTACATGAGGCTTTGGGTTTGAGATTGGATTTCAGTACTGCGTTCCATCCTCAGACCGGTGGTCAATCTGAGAGGGTGATTCAGATACTAGAAGATATGTTGAGGAGTTTTGTTATCGATTTTTGAGGCAGTTGAGAGGATTATCTGATGTTAGCCGAGTTCGCCTACAATAACAGTTTCCAGTCGAGTATTCAGATGGCACCTTACGATCCTCTATAATGTCGTAAGTGTCATACTCCTTTGTGTTGGACTGAGTTGGTCGAATGTCGGGTTTTGGGTCCTGAGTTGGTTTCTGAGACTTAGAATAATGTTCGACTGATTCAAAATCATCTGAAGGCAGCTTCTGATAGACAGAAGTCTTATACAGATCTGAAGAGGCATGATATTGAGTATTCTGTGGGGGACTTCGTTTTTCTCAAGGTTTTCTCATGGAAGAAAGTTTTGAGATTCGGTCGCAAAGGCAAGTTGAGCCCTAGGTTCATCGGGCCATATCAGATTCTGAAACTTGTGGGACCGGTCGCTTATTAGTTGGAGTTACCTCTAGAGCTAGACCGTATTCATGACGTATTCCACATCTCAATGTTGAGGCGTTATCGCTCAAATTCTACTCATATTGTCCCTGTTGAGAAGATTGAAGTTAGGCCAGATTTGACCTTAGAGGAGGAGCTGGTTCAGATTCTAGATTGCGATGTAAAGGTTCTTCAGAAGAAGTCTATCTCTTTAGTGAAGGTGCTGTGGCGGAACCATAGCACTGAGGAGGCCATGTGGGAGCCTGAGGATGCGATGCCTCAGTAGTATCCTCATCTGTTCTGATCAGGTAAATTTTGAGGTCGAAATTTCTTTTAGAGGGTAGAGTTGTAATGCCCCAAATTCTATAATTCTGTTTCTGTAAATTCTTGACACAACTGTGCATTTGCTTCAGTGGTTAAGTGTTTTGGGTGTGTGTGTGAGGTCTCAAGCTCAAGCCCTGCCTTTGGCAAATTTTGAATTTTTTTATTTAAGCCTTACCCTTGCTTAGTAGGTTTAAGGCTAATTGTTGGTGAAATCATAACAGAATGAGCCTGCGGGTTTGAGTGGTAAGGGTGTGGGTGTGTTAAAGGTCATGTGTTCGAATCTTTGTGCAAGCTTGGATTTTTATATTTTTGCTCGGTCGGAAGGTGTTTGAGTTAGACTAAAAATCTAAAATAGTTGTGTTTGAGGGGTTAGTGGGGGAGGATTTTAGGGGAAACAAATATATCCAAATTTATTTTATTCTATTTGGACTTTTAACGTTTTTTTCTTCTCTTCTTCTCCAATTTCCCCAAAATTCTGCCATTATTTCTAACGCTTTGCTTTCCCTCTCATTAGCTGAACTTATCTAGCCTTCTCCTCTTCTTTTCAGTTTTCTAAATCAACTCATTCTCGTTCAACGTTCGTTTGCACTCATTCAGTAAGTGACTATTTTGCCACTATCTTTCTGTTTCGTGGATAGTTTTTTAAAAGGAGGTTGTTTTTGGTTCTGTTGGATTAGGCAGAGGTCAATAATTGTTCAGTACTTTTGCAGAGATTTGAGCGTAGGGTTCGGTTCGTTGTCGGTAAGTGCTTGGGTTCACTATTGACTTTGATGTAGACAATTTTCGATTTTGATTTTTTGCTAGTGTACTAAACTGGGCTCTAAAATATCAATTTTTAGGTCTTAGAGTTCTCGGGGGTGTTTTTGCAGCAAAACTATACTAGATGTGTACCCAAAATCGTAGAAAATAGGATTTGACGAAAGCTAAAATTGCAAACTGTCGACGCCACATGGACATGTGGTCGCCCGTATGGTAGGCCATGTGCGATAACACGACCGTGTGATCAACGAAGGCCAGGCATGTGCAAGACACGACCTTGTAATGGCTGGGGTGTGGCCGTGTGGGACCACACCGACACGCCTCACGGGCGTATGATAACTGGGCCAGGCCGTGTGATCCACACGGGCAAGGCCAACCTGGGCGTATGAGCTCATTTAGCTAAAATGTTTCCTAGGGTTGCACGGGTCACCCAAGTCGACAGTGAACCTATTGTAGGGTCAATAAGCACTACTTAGACCTTAAATCATGTGACTTGAATATATAATGTATGTATTGAGCATGTTAAATTTATGCATGTTTACTGATCTATATGTATGACTGATAACTGGATTTTAGCATCTAAGCATGTATTTCTGTATGTCTGCATTGAGCATGTTTAGTTGCACCTGCATTGGGGTGGGATGATTGATTATTGGAGGAAGTGTACTGAAAGGCTTCCATGCCTATTATCTAGTAGCTTAGCTGCAATATTATTGATAAGTGCCTATTCAGTATGACTTGGTGTGAATGGCTGGATAGGTGTCTTAAACCCCACATGGTGTGTAAGGATGGTCGGAGGTGGTGTGTAGAGGCTGGTGGGTAGGATACTGATTTCTGTTACTGTGTGCATACTGTATCTGAAATGGGTTAAGGCCCTAAATTATATCTGAAACTGTATCTAAATGGGCTAAGGCCTAAACTATATCTGAATGTGTAATGGGTTTAAGCCCCAGACTACATTTGACAGATAATTGTTGTTTGACTGTATGCATGTCTTCTGTAGGGATTACACACTGAGTTTACGTAAACTCACCCTTTTTTGTTATATTTGTACAGGTAATCCCAGCCTTAGACGGATCGGTGTGACGGAGGACTTAGCGGTGACCACATGTCAATTGAACTGCTTTAAATTCATTTATGGTTTTTATTTCCTATTTTGTTTGAGGTATTTTTTATGTAATTTGGGACTTTTGGTCTGTTTGCATTTATTTTGGATTTTAACTATTTTCATGGATTTCTAAATTGCAAAACTCAACGAAAACTCGGTTTAATTATAAACAACATTTTTCCTAAATGCGAACGGTTTTTTTAAATATCACGACTTTAAAAGCTTCCGCTACAGAATATGTTTTTAAACGAATCAAATTAACGAGAAAATACTTTTGAAATTAACAAGAGATAAATAAAAGCTAGTAAACGGAAACGATTTAAACTTGATAAATTTGATTTCAAATTCCATTCCATGTGACATCGCCAGATTCGACCATAACGTCTAGGCCGAGTTTGGGGTGTTACAAAATCAAAGTTTCAAATATACATATAAACCCCAATTCAAGTTTAATAGGTATAATTGTACCAAATTAAAGTTAATGTATCAAATTGCACATTGATATGAAGTTCATGTATAAATTTAGTATTTATCCCATTTATAGACAATTCATTTGAATAGATTGGGTTGAAGGTTGATATAATTTTTATTTAGAGAAATCAAACAATAATCTAGTTAGGCTTATGAATACTTCTAGTATAATATTTTACTCTAGGATTTGAATTCTAAATTAAATTGTCGAAACCATTTTTATGTTTTTGAAAAAAAACAAGGATTGACTTTGAAAACGAAAATGGAGTCGCCACCAATCCCTTTTTGCTTAGGTGTGATCGGATCACCTTATAAAATATTTTATTTCAAAATATTGATTTTGGCCTACGAAATTCAAGAAAACGGGTTCAGGAGTTGGTTACGTACAAGGAAGGATTAGCACCCTTGTAACGCCCAAAATTGGTACCGGATTGATTAGTTATTGTCCTAATTTCGAAAATTTGAAAAGATTTGAAAACATGATTTCTTTAAAAACTTGAACAATTTGAGTTGGGACTGGAGATTCCTTTGTTTCGAAAGCATACAAACAGAACATCCAGCACGTTATGACATGATGTTTTAAACCCTCGTAATCAAAATCATCTCATGATTTACAAAATTCATTAAAAGGATACTTAGTTATTTGGACGAATGAAAAATCGAAACCCAGCACGTTAGGGCACAATTTCTCGAACTTCCAAACACGAAGCATTGCCTTGTTTTCTGAAATCCTTATTTCGAAATAACAAAACATCACATCCAGTGAGTTAGGACATGATAATTTTGAATTCTCGAGAATAAGTTTTTATATTTAGCTTTTAAAAGAAAAGTAATAGATTCTTTAGACTCGAAGAGGAAAATCGAAACCCAGTAAATTAGGGTACGATTTCTTTCGAACCCTAGAATGCGGAATGTTTTCTTATTTTGAAAATCAGATAAAATGCAGTAATTATAATAAAATGGAAAATAAATTTACAATAAAAAGTAAATCGATTTATAATGATAGCTGGTGTAACGACATAATGATGATAAAATATAATAACAATAAAGATAAAAATAAAATTCAGTAAAGCCAAAAGCAAGATAGACAACATAGATGAAATAAAAGAGAATAGTAACAAAAATGCAACAATAATAATAAAATATATTTAAAAAACAAAAAATAATAAAAATATATTAGTAATAATAAAATAACAATAATAATGAAAATAGTAGTAATAATTTTAATAATAAAATAATAATAATAATAATAATAATAATAGAGTTAGTTATAAATAAAGTAATAGTAATAGTATTATCAAAATAATTATAATAGTAAAATAATAATAATACTAAATTAGTAATAATAATAGTAATAATAATATACATAGTAATGAAAATAATAACAAAAGTAATATTAAAAATAAAATAGCATTAAAAATAATAATGATATTAAAATCAATAATAATAATAAATAATAGTAATAGCAAAAAAATAAAATAAAATAAAATAGAAGACTAAATTAATCTTAAAAATAAAATTTGGGGCAAAATCAAAAATAGATAAAAGGGAAAGGATCGGATTGTAACGTGCGCGCAGTGTAGAGGGACCAAAACAGAAAATAACCCCACTCTCAGAAATGGTGTCGTTCGAATGCGGACCAAATTGAAATAGAAGAAAAATTATTGGGCAAAGTTGGGAATAAAATAAATTTAATTATAAAACAGTAGAAAAGTAGAGGGGCTAAATGTGCAATTAGCCCCTCCATCAAACTCTGTGAGATCCGAGAATAGGTCGGTCGAGGCGAAGTCGACCCTAAAACGACATCGTTTTAGGCATTAAAGGGCTACCCAAAACGGTGCCGTTTCCATAGGCTATAAAAGCCATATTTCTTTCAAAAAAAATCATTTTTTTCAGTTCTAAAAAAAATGAGAGACAGAAAGCCTCAGAGAGCCCAGCCCTCTGTGATTTCTGGTGAGGTCTCCGGTGATGCGCCGCCATCCGTCGCCGTCTCCGACCTCCGTACACGGTGACCGGAACAGGTAAAATTTTCCCTTTTTTGTTATCAATATATATGTTATATAATCGAAAAGAAAAAACAAAACAAGATAAAAAAGAAAAAGAAAATAGTATTCGAAAAGAAAATAAGGAAAAAAAATAACTTTAACTGATTTGAGTATTCTCTTTGTATTGATTTTTAATGTATCTTTTTGTTTATATCTCATGTTTACAGATTTGATGGGTTTTTATAATGAAAAAGGAAATATATTTTGGCATATTCGTTGCTATCTTTTCCTTCCATTTTTGCAGGTCTGGAGCAAGAAGTCCGGCGGTGGTGCAGGATTTGCGCGAGAATCTTGGCGAGACCGAAGGTGGGCGCGAGACAGGGGGCATTTGCGGCACGAAGAGCGGCTCCTAGGATTTCCCAGAAACCCTAGGTCTCTGAATTCGCTAAGGTTTTAGGTCCTTTTGGGCCGCATAGATTTTGGTCTGCTGGATCTAGGTCTTTGGGTATTGGGTCAATGGGTTCTGTTTTGGGTCTGAATGTTTGGGGTGTAAGTGGGTCTATTTTGGGTTAGCTTGTTTGAGGTGTAATTGGGTCAAAATTATTTGGGTGTTATTGGGCCACGGGTCTGTTGTAAAATGGACTGTAAAAATATAATAATAAAAAACTAGACATTTTTTTATATTTTATATTGTATGGGCCCGGGCAAAAATGGGCCTTACAGCTGCCCATCTTTGCTCATTGTCGTGAAACGAGAATAGAGCAAAGACTACAAAGGACCAATTTTGCCAGTCTTGGTCGAGCTTCGACTTCTTGGTCCTCGTCTTCTTCAAATAGCTTCAAACTCCACTGCAACTTCGACGGTATTAGAGCTTCATCTTGATTTCAATAAGTTTGATGGCTTTAATATGCTTCCTGCAACTTCAAAAATGGCAGGTCTGCTATTTTAATCTGCTCCCTCCAAACTCAGGAATGCCAAACTGATGTTTTCGATCTACTTCTTGTAACTTCAAGAATGTCAGATCTGATGTCTTCGATCTGCTTCCTGCAAATTTAGGAATGCCAAATCTGCTACCCTCAATCTGCTTCCTGCAAACTCAAGAATACCAGACTGATGTCTTCGATCTGCTTCCTGCAACTTCAGGAATGCCAGATCTACAATTTTCAGTCTGCGCCACTACTATCTCGAGAGGAAAAAATCTGAAATTTTCAGTTTGCTTCCTTACTATCTCAGGAAGACTTCAATCTTCAGTCTGCTCCACTACCATCTCGAGGGAACAAAATCTGAACTTTTTAGTTGCTTCCTTACTATCTTCAGGAATACTTCAATCTTCAGTTTGCTCCACTACCATCTCTAGGGAAAAAAATCTGAACTTTTTAGTTTGCTTCATTACTATCTTCAGGAAGACTTCAATCTTTAGTTTGCTCCACTACCATCTCTAGGGAACAAAATTTGAACTTTTTAGTTTGCTTCCTTACTATCTTCAGGAAGACTTCAATCTTCAGTTTGCTCCACTACCATCTCTAGGGAACAAAATCTAAACTTTTTAGTTTGCTTCCTTACTATCTTTAGGAAGACTTCAATCTTCAGTTTGCTCCACTACCATCTCTAGAGAACAAAATCTGAACTTTCCAATTTGCTACACTGTACTCTGAGGGACATGTCCTGTAGACTTGAATGCATTATGGATGACATTTACATGAATTCAGAATATCATGAGAATGATCCCATTTTTTAAATGTATAATGATTAGGATGCAATGATCGGAATGAATCTAACGCTCCTAACTGGAAGTGTATAAATGATATTAAGGATGACATTTGCATGAATGCAGAATGTCATGAGAATGATCTCTTTCTTTTTTTCTTTTTTTATATAAAACAACGATTAGGATACAATGATCAGAATGAATCAAATGCTTATAATTGGAAGTGAATGCATGAGAATAATCCCTTTTTGAGTTGTCACTACTCATAGCTCATCAAGGTTCTAACACTGATGCGTTACCCTGTTTTCTCGTTTAAATGGTATCTTTGACAGAAAACCCAAAGAAACGATCATATTCTGCTCAGCAAGCTTGCCCCGCTGTAATTTCAAAGTCCCTTTCCCTAAACCATAGGACATAAAATTTGTACCACCCACCGTAACTTCAGGGGAATAACATTTAGTTTCTTCCCTCCATCCAGTTACCACTCAGATGTATTGAATTTGTATTATTTCAATCAACTTGATCTGTTACATCATTCCCTGGATGTAATGACCCAATGTATGTGCTTGAAATTTTCATAAATGCAGGGTATCTTTTTTCTTTCTCGAGAATGATCCTCTTCTACACCTGGGTTGACACTGCTCGTCATTTGTCAAGATGGTATCACTTGACAAAATGTATTGTCTTTTTGTCCAATCAATAAAAATCCAAATGAGATAATTATCTTTCAATATTTCCAAACCCTTAGACTTGGTGAGTTTTAAACAATAGTCCTGTTTCAGGTTCCTATACTATTTAGAAGCTTCCAGAGTAATATGTGAAACTCCTTTTATGAAAGTATTATGAGTCCAATAATAATTATTTTAAAATAAAATGCTTGAAAAAAATTACACAATGGACGAGAAAGAAATTAATCAGGAGCATAGCTCGAAACAAATGAGTTAATCAAAGATAACCAAAGTGATAAAAGAAATTGATTTGGGATTATTTTGAAAAGAATAAAGCAATAAAAGATAACAAATTCAAAAATGGGTAAGATAGAAGCTAGGTGCCCCAGATATCTTAGCCTGAGCTTCTTTGTTCAAACTTCTTGAGGACCATTTTAAGCTCAATATGTGTTTAGGGGATCTGGAGTACTTTGTCAATGCCCCAAGACGCAGCATACTTCCTCATTATTAATTCAGGCATAGTAATACTTCCATATGCCCTATCTTTGATCAAATTTTGAGCTGCCTTTTTGGGTTTTCAGCTCAAAACCCCTTTGGTCTCAAAGCGCCCTTTGCGGGTTTTTGCTTTGGGCTCTCCTCTTTTCTTTCTTTCTTTCTTTTTTAATTTTTTTTAATTTGAACTCAAGACGCCCTTTGCGGGTTTTCACATTGGCCTTTCCCTTTTCAGGTAAAGCACTTCTTGTCTAAAACTGAATTCACCGGATTGGGCAAGTCTTTACCATTCGTCTCAATGAATATCGATGTTCCTCTAGAACATGCCCTACATAGAGGTCCTTCCCAGTTTGACATATGTTTTCCTCATAAATCCTTTTATATAAGAAGGATCTTCCTCAACATCAGGTTCCCCTCATGGAATTCTCTAGGATGAAGCTCTTTGTCGTAAGCTTGCATCATCTAACCGTGATGGATAGCTTTTAATCTTTTCTTCGATCAGGTTCAATTGGAAAAACTATTTCTATTCCAATGTGTTGGTTCTAGCCGACATTAGATAAGACAGAGGGCAAATGGTAACTTCTTTATACCAATCTTTACCAGTCCTGGTCATCTTTTTATAATCTTTTTTTTTTGCTGCCTTTGTTGCTCAATGATATGACGTCTGATCTTTTAACAGACTACAAGCTTTTGACTTTGTCCCTTTTTGGCATTCTTTGTCGGTGCCCTTTTTTTTTAAGAATTTAATGACTTCGACCTTGTAATATTGGCATATGAAGCTACTTTCACCCTCTTAGTGAAATAAACGATGGCCATGAGATGAATCAATATCGACTAAAAGCTTTTGACGAGATTGATCCCATAAAATCCATGCCTCACATATAGAAAAGTCTGTGAAGAAAATGGAAAAGTCATATAAATCTTGTCTTCTTCAGAATTATGCGGTATAACTGATACTATCCCCTTCCATGGTAGACCAACAATACCTGATCCTCATGTTTAGCCCACGTCTTAGTAGCCCAGGCATGTCCTGATATGATCATGCAAAAACATCTTTGAATTGAAAGCAACTCAATGATATCTTGCTTTATTTCTATGGTAGGCTAGGCTTCGATCTTCACCCCTTTCCTATGCTCATAATATCCACTAACCTTTTGTAGAGTAAGGTCTGTTTTTCATCTTGTTTCACCATTCTTAACAAGTTAGAAGATAGGTTACAATCTCTGTTATTTTCAAAGTCCTGAGATCCCTCTAGCCACATATCTCATTCAAAAAAGGAATCAGTAACAACGTCGCTCATGTCGTTGATATCTGGGTACCTAGGTATGAAGGCAAGAAATTCAAAGAATAAATGATTCTAAAGATGATTATTTGTATGGTATGGTCATGAATAAAGAATAAAAAAATTTGAAAGAAAGTCCAAAGAACAAACAAAAAATAATAATTGTTTGTACAGTATGAAATAGAAACAAATAAAAGAATATTTGCTCAAAAAAATACATTTTATTAAAATAAAAATTCTGGACACAAGCCTATTTCACAAAAGGGTTCTTATTGCCTCTAGGCTTAAGGCAACAAGCGTGTTTTGAATATTACTCTAGATCAGCTCTAAAAGTACATGGATCTCTTTTACAGTCTCATTATTCAAAACACTCCCAAGTTCGTAAGGGCAGATGCTTGGAAAAGTCAGGTTCTTTCTTCAAATACGTCTTTAATATTCAGATTTCCCAATATCAGGTCTTGCACTAAAGCCTTAAACTCGATGAATTCCTGAATCTCATAGATCTCACCCCTTTATCTAAATGGTTGTGTGACAGATTTTCTGCCCCAGAGGAATCATCGAATTTGACAATACCCATTTTGACAAGTCTTTCGATCATCTTTTTGAAAGCGGTGTAGTTCTCGATCGAGTGTCCTATGATTCCAGCATGGTATTCGCATTGAGCGTTCGTGTTGTACCATTTAGGGTATGGAGGTTGTATAGGTTTTAAGTAGAAAGGGAATATTGCATGTGCATCAAACAAAATTTGATACAACTCCCTATACGTGATTGGGATGGGTGCAAAATGGGACTTCTCTGAATTCGATCTTGGATTAGGTTCTTTCCTTGGAGAGACTCCATGGCTGGTAATTACCATCATTGACTAGCTTACTGTAATCGGCTCTAAATAGCCCTTGTTATACCTTCTCGTACTATTCACATTAGTTTCTTTTTTCTTCAGGGCTTTTAAAGTGCATTCTTCTTTTCCTTTTGTTTTTGCCAGTACAACCGCTTTGGTTCGAACATCATCCAGGTTAACATCTGAACCCCTCGGGAAGTTCAATAGAGCTGAAGTATCAATATTACATTGGGGTCCAATAATGACAGGTGCCCCATGCAAATGCACGCCTGGTTGAGTCGGAACACCTATTAGGGAATAAACAATGTCCTCATCATCATCAGCACTGTTGTCCACTGAGCCACTCCTTTTTTCAAGTCCTTCAACTAGCAAATGACTTAACTGGCCAATCACATTCTTTTGGAATTCCCGCATGTCTTGTTGAATTTTGGTCAATTACTCTTGTATTTGTATATGTCTTTGTTCTAATCTTTCCAATCTTTGTTCCATGTTTTCCAAGTTAACTCACTCTCTTTTTTTCTTCTTTCTTCTGTAATAATTTCAACTAATTAGGCCCTCTCTACGAACTCAAATACATATGATGTGATGTAATGCAAAAGCATGCAATGCAAATGAGTGAAATGCAAAAAGAGAGGTATTGATTCTGAATTCAATTCCATTAGAAAAACTTTACTAGAAAATAAATTTATTTATACAAAACGGATTACATATTCGGCTTTGTCCTCATAATCCAAGTGAAAACATCAACCTCCTTCTTCAGAAAGGTCAAATCTTACAAACTTCTAATAGATGCCTCCTCTAGCTCCTTTTGCTTGATTTGGGCCGCGACTCACTGTTCACTTATTTCCATAATGCTCGTTAGCCTCTTCAAGAAAATCGAGACGTGGTAATTCTCGAATAGTCTTTGTCAACTTGAATCCTTAGGTAATAAGGTCTTGTATTCCTTCATGGACTATCAGTCTTCTCTTGTTGTGTTCACTTGAACTATATTCGGACGACCGTATTATAATCCACTTTATCAAAAAATCTATTTTCTTATGACCAGCTCTTCTATTTAGCAATTAAATTTGAATCAACACCTCTTTTCTATGATGTAAATGCAATGCAATCAAAACAAAAGAGAACGCGTTAGCACAAGAGAAATAACATAGAACACCTATCTGGGTGACCAATAAGGTTTGACATAGTTCTACCTAAGGTGGGCTCTTAGGGTTCACTATATGCGGTTTAGTTTTAAAGTTGAGGTACCCGAACCAGCAGATTCCTCGATCCTCACCCATTATAGGCTCATATGGACCGAGTTCGGTTCAGGGGAATACATTCCCCTATGGCTATGCGGAGGTGAAAACCTCACGAAGATATAGGTACAGATGTATCCCAGAAGCAGTCCACTAGCCCATGCGGAGGTGAAAACTTTACGAAGGCATAGTTTCTCACTCCCATTTAAAAGGTACAATCACAGCGGTCATGCAATGCAATGCTGAGATATTCTATAGAATTGGAACCACATGAAATAAAAGGATCCTAGTTTTTCAAATCAGATTTTAAAATTTAGACAAAAGGATAAGAAATAATCAATTTTACGGCTTGACTATCTGTTTAGTCCCCAGCGGAGTAGCCAAGCTGTCGAAACCATTTTTTATGTTTTTGAAAAAAATGGGGATCGACTTTGAAAACGAAAATGGAGTCGCCACCAATCCCTTTTTTCTTAGGTGTGATCGAATCACCTTATAAAACATTTTATTTCGAAATATTGATTTTGGCCTACGAAATTCAAGAAAATGGGTTCAGGAGTCGGTTAAGTACAATGAAGGATTAGCACCCTTGTAACGCCCAAAATTGGTGCCGGATTATTGTCCTAATGTCAAAAATTTGAAAAGATTTGAAAACATGATTTCTTTAAAAACTTGAACAATTTGATTTGGGATCGGAGATTCCTTTGTTTCGAAAGCATACAAACATCACATCCAGCGTGTTAGGACATGATGTTTTAAACTCTCGTAATCAAAATCATCTCATGATTTACAAAATTCATTAAAAGGATACTTAGTTATTTGGACGAATGAAAAACCGAAACCCAGCACGTTATGGCACAATTTCTCGAACTTCCAAAAACGAAACATTGCCTTGTTTTCTAAAATCCTTATTCCGAAATAACAAAACATCACATCCAGTGAGTTAGGACATGACAATTTTGATTTCTCAAGAATAAGTTTTTATATTTAAATTTTAAAAGAAAAGTAATAGACTCTTTGGACTCGAAGAGGAAAATCAAAACCCAGTAAGTTAGGGTACAATTTCTTTCGAACCCCAGAATGCGGAATGTTTTCTTATTTTGAAAATCGGATAAAATGCAGTAATTATAATAAAATGGAAAATGAATTTACAATAAACAGTAAATTGATTTACAATGATAGTTGGTGTAACGACACGATGATGATAAAATATAATAACAATAAAGATAAAAATAAAATTCAAGTAAAGCCAAAAGCAAGATAGACAATAGAGATAAAATAAAAGAGAATAGTAACAAAAATGCAACAATAATAATAAAATATATTTAAAAACGAAAAATAATAAAAATATATTAGTAATAATAAAAATAACAACAATAATAATGAAAATAGTAGTAATAATGTTAATAATAAAATAATAATAATAGAGTTAGTTATAAATAAAGTAATAGTAATAGTAATATCAAAATAATTATAATAGTAAAATAATAATAATACTAAATTAGTAATAATAATAGTAATAATAATATAAATAGTAATGAAAATAATAACAAAAGTAATGTTAAAAATAAAAGTAGCATTAAAAATAATAATAATGAGATTAAAATTATTATTAATAATAAATAATAGTAATAGTAATAGTAATAGTAATAGTAATAGTAAAAAATAAAAAATAATAATAATGAAAAATAATAACATTAATAATTTTAAAAGTAATAATAATAATAAATACAATGACAATAATGATATTAAAATAAATAACAATAATGAAATAATGACAACAAAAATAAAATAAAATAAAATAAAAGACTAAATTAATCTTAAAAATAAAATTTGGGGCAAAATCAAAAATAGATAAAAGGGAAAGGATCGAATTGTAACGCGCGCACAGTGTAGAGGGACGAAAACAGAAAATGACCCCACTCTCAGAAACGTGTCGTTCGAATGCGGACCAAATAGAAACAGAGGAAATATTATTGGGCAAAGTTAGGAATAAAATAAATTTAATTATAAAACTTTAGAAAAGTAGAGGGGCTAAATGTGCAATTAGCCCCTCCATAAAAACTGTGGATCACGAGGCTGGGTCGGTCGGTAGTCGACCCCAAAACGATGTCGTTTTAGGCATTAAAGGTGCTGCCCAAAACGGCGCCGTTTCAATAGGCTGTAAAAGCCACATTTCCTTAAAAAAAATCATTTTTTTTAGTTCTAAAAAAAAGGGGGAGAGAGAGCCTCAGAGAGCCTAGCCCTCTGCGATTTCCGGTGAATGCTCCGGTGAGGTCTCCGTGACGCCATGATCCACCATTGTTTCAGCCCTTGTATACGGTGGCCAAAGCAGTAAAATTTTCCCTTTTTTTATTAATATATATTATATATTCGAAAAGAAAAAACAAAACAAGATAAAAAAGAAAAAGAAAACAGTATTCGAAAAGAAAATAAGGAAAAAAATATAACCTCAACTGATTTGAGTATTCTCTTTGTGTTGATTTTTTTATGTATCTTTTCGTATATATCCCCTGTTTACAGATTTGATGGGTTTTTATAATGAAAAAGGAAATATATTCTGGCATATCCGTTGCTATCTTTTCCTTCCATTTTTGCAGGTCTAGAGCAAGAAGTCCGGCGGTGGTGCCGGATTTGTGCGAGGATCGCGACGCGACCGAAGGTGGCTCGAGACAGGGGCCATTTGCGGCGCGAAGAGTAGCGCCTAGGGTTTCCCAAAAACCTTAGGTCTCTGAATCCGCTAAGGTTTTGGGCCCTTTTGGGCCGCATAGATTTGAGTCTGCTGGATTTAGGTCTTTGGGTATTGGGTCAATGGGTTCTGTTTTGGGTCTGAATGTTTGAGGTGTAAGTAGGTCTGTTTTGGGTTGGCTTGTTTGAGGTGTAATTGGGTCAAAATTATTTGGGTGTTATTGGATCACATGTTTGTTGTAAAATGGACTGTAAAAATAAAAAAAATTGGACATTTTTTTATATTTTTTTGTTGTATGGGCCCGGGCAAAAATAAATCATTATATTAATTATTAACTTTTATGATATAAGAGATATTCTTTTGTTATTACTATAACAAAAAGAGATTTTAAATAAATAAAAAACAAATCCAACATATTTAAGCTGATTCCGAAAAAGAAGAAGCGTAAGCTCATGAAATTTAATTCAAATTGATTTAATTATCTATAATATTATTTTAAAAATTAGAGATATTTCAAGTTTTCAACCAATAAAAATAATTATTTTTGAAAATTAAAAATATAAAAATGTTTTATTAAAAATTTAAAAGTAATTTTGAAAAATAAAAATATATTTTTGTTAAAATATAAAAATAAAAAGTTGAACTAGGATCATATAAGCAAGTAAATATATTTTTTCAACAAACTTTTAAATACTAAATTTGACGCTTTAGTTGGAATTCAACGGTTAAAACTTTTAAATTAAAAAAAAAGCTAAAATGATTATACTGATGTGATAGGAGGGAGAAGCTAAGAGTAACTTTCACAGAAAGCGTTTTCATCTAACAGGATATAAAATAATTCTTACAGGAAGTGTTTTGTAATTTCTTTCTTCAAAATTAATCTATTTTTAATTTTTAAAATTCATTTTAAAATAATATATATATATATATATATATAATTTTTCCAAACCATTCTTCAATAAACAAACATAAAAAAATGTAAAAATATATATTTGCAAAACAAGTACAAATTAAATTCCTGTTTCAAACAAGATTTGTGTTAAAGGTGAGGTGAGGGATAGTTTAAATTTGTTTTTATAATGCATATAATTAAAAGACCTAGTCAGACATAGGCGCCAAACAAACGCTTTTGACACCAACATTTTGGCTTTTTGCACCTTTCTTTTTGGTACTTTTCACATTGGATTTATCCCTTTTTCTATTACTCTTTTTTTAATAATATTATTTTAAAATGCAATATACGATGATATTATTATATGTAAGTTGTGTAGATGATTGAAGTATTCTGAGTGGATGAGGTGTTGCTAGTATAATTCACCCTTTCCACTTCAATTGCCTAACCCCAGTTAGCAGTAAACTCTGACTTTTCCATTTAAAATCTCCAATCTCAAAAACATTTATAATTAAAATTAAAATATTAGTAATAGTATGGTATTACTTCTCTAAGAACCATAACATGCTTAATCTCATCGTTTGGTGGTCGGTTCCCCATTTTTGTTAAGTCAAAGCAAACATTTGACTTAAATAAACATTAAAACAACTTCAAACTTGAAAGTTACACAATAAAAAAATTGTAATAATTTAATTCCATTTATTATTTTATGTTTTTTCCTAAAAAATACATTACTAATACTTTGTATTATATAAATTTGAGACATATCTTATTTTGACATAATGATAAATTTAACTTTTAGTGCTTACATTTTGTTATTTTGACTTTCTTTTAACTAAATTTGACTCTTAATTCTTTTTAAAAAAATTAAATTTAACCATCAACTTTTAAAAAGAGTTAAATTGTTTTTTAAATGAAATACTATATAAAACATTAAATTTATAAACATAATAACTTGCATGGTAATTCTCATGCATTTTATGATAATTTTTGAATTTTTATGAATTATTTATGTTTTTTTAAATTTTATTTTTGTATTTATTAACGTTCATGTAAGATAAATAATATTATATCAATATAAATACTGTAAACTTTCATTTAGGTTATCACGCCAAAAAAATATTTTAATAATTATTTTTATTAAAAATGATTTGACTTTTAAAAAAAGTAAAAGATGTAATTTAATTAAAATAAAATAATTTAATAAAAATATAAATATTAAAGACTAAATTTATCATTAATTCTATTAATTTTAACTTCTATTATTGTTAGGTGTAATTCGAGTTCTATTTGAGTGCCTTTCAAAAACTCATGGATAGATGATGTCATAATTTGTTTAGCCGCCTTCAATTTGCTTGCTAAAATCGTATTTAAATAAATAACCAAAAAGAAAAGAAAGTCACTGTCGAAACCATTTTTTTTTGTTTGGAAAAATGGGCAGACTTTAAAAAAAATGGAGTCGCCACCAATCTTTTTTGAAGTGTGATTGGGCCACTTATAAAACATTTTGGTCTACGAATTTTAAGAAAAGCAGGCTCGGAGTCGATTCACATACGAGGAAGGGTTAGCACCCTCATAGCGCCCAAAATTGGTACCGTATTGATTGATTAATGTCCTTAATATCGAAAAATTAGAAAATATTTTAAAACATGAATCTTTAAAAATGTTTAAGTAACTCACATTGGATATCGAAACTCTCTTGTTAGAAAAGTTGAAATACCACATCCAAAGACGATAGGACACGATGTTTCAAACTATCGGTACCAAGATCATTTCATGATTTCCAACATTCTTGTCTTGCACTTTTAAAAGGATATTTCACTATTGGGCTAAACCAAAAACCGAAACCCAGCACGATTGGGCACGATTCCTTGAATTTCCAATCATGAAATATTGCCTTTATTTAAGAAACAAGATAAAAGAATCTTTGAAGGATATTTAGTTGTTTGGACGAACAGAGAATCGAAATCCAGCACGATTGGGCACGAATCCCTCGAACTTCCAAACCCGAAACATTGCCTTATTTTCAAAAAACATGATCAGAATCTTTATAGGATATTTAGTGATCTAGGCGAACGAAAAATCGAAACCCAGCACGATTGGGCATGATTTCCCGAAGTTCCAGATACGAAATATTACCTTTGTGAAATCCTTTTTATGAATTTTGGAATAAAAACAAAACAAAAAAAATGTTGAAATGTAAGTGCAATAATAACAAGGATAATAATAGTAGATCTGAAAGGAGGAAAGGAAAATAAGCGATAATATTATAAATAAAAAATATGTGATCAATAACACAAACAATAATAATAATAAATATAATAATATATAAGCAAAATAAAAAATATTAACAAGTAAATAGTGGTGATAATATTAAAATGGTAGTAAAAGAAATACAAGTATCTTGATAGTAATAAAAATAGTAGATATAAAATAATAATATATAATAAAATCATTAAAGTAAACCATAATATATAAATAGATATAATAGTAAAAATAAAGGGAAAATATATTAGTAATAAAATAATATAATGATAAATATAATAATAGATATAATGATAATAATAAATAAAAATATAGTAACAATAATATATATATACAAAAACTATGGTGGTAATAATAAAAATAATAGCATATAAAAATCCAAAAGGGACCGAATTGGATCAAAAACAGGAGCTCAGGGCCAAATTTAAAACAAAAATAAAATAAAATGGCTGAATTGTAAGGCACATGCGACTTAGAGGACCACAATCGAAAATAACCCCACTCACGAAGCAGTAGCCTTGAATGTGGACTAAATTGAAATGGGGAAAAATTTTAGGGTAAATCGGGAAGAAAAAAACACCTTTCAAAACTATGAAAAGCGAGAGGGCTAAATCGTAATTAGCCCTTCCCAACAAAAAGCGGATCCTCTTCTTTGGGCGAGTCGGGTTCTTGGTCGAGGCCCAAAGCAGCGTCGTTTTGGCCTCTGAACCCACTTATCAAAACGCGCCAGTATTATGGAGTATAAAAGTGAAAAAATTTAAAATCTCATTTCTCTTCATTCTTTTCAAACACAAAAGAAAAAACTTTTAGAAACTCTCACCCCTCTGTAAGGCTGGATTAGGGCAAGCTCATACAGTGGTAGGAATCGGAAAAAGGTAAGCTTCTTTTTTTTAAAAAAAAATCTAATCTATGTATATTATATATTTTTTTAAAAACGGAATATAATAAAAAACAACGGTATTCGAAAATGACAAAATAGAAAAAAAAAACCTTGACTGATTTGGTATTTGCTTTGGACCAATTTGTATTTTCTACAAAATGTGCTCCGTATTGCCTCTGTGTTCTTTTCTCTAAAAACGTGTGTATTCCTCTGTATTTTCAAAGAAAAAAATCCCCCCACTACACTGTTTTGCTTGACTTTTATAGTCTATTTTACAACCGATTTCTTTCTAATTTGCAGGTACGTGATGGAGAGGGACTCCTCTCACGGATGTGGTGGACGTGGCTCAGTGGCGTGGGCGCGCATGACACGGAGGCTGCTGTGAGGGTTGCGGCGCTACTCATAGCTAGGATTTTTGTTTTCTGTTTTGGGTCTAATGATTTTGGGCTAAAAATTTGGGCTATAGTTTGGGTCTGATGAATTTGGGTTTTGGGCCTGTTTGTTTTATATTTTAATGGGTTTTAAAATTGGGCTTGATGAGATGAAAATTGGGTCATACAGCTACCCCTCTTTGCTTGTTATCGTGTGACGGGAACGAAGCAAAGATAAAAGAGCCAATTTTGCACCGTCTTCTTGAGTCTTGATTTCTTGGTGCTTTTCTCTTCAAGTAGCCTCGTTTTAACCTTTGCATCTCTAGGGGTATAGGAATTTTGCTTCAACTCGCTTCTATTCTTGCTTAAGATTTGTAATCTTGACTGTTGCCCTACTACTTTAGGAATTTAAGGCTCATTGTCTTGATCGCTCCTCACCTTTCGGTGGGATAAGATCTCTTCTTTAGCCTGTTACCCTATTGCTTAGGGAATTAAGGCTCATCGTCTTCGATCCGTTCCACTCTCGCCTTGATGGGATAAGATCTGCTTCTTTAGCTGTTACCCTCTTGCTTAGGGAATTAAGGCTCATCGTCTTCGATCTGTTCCTCTCACTTTCGGTGGGATAAGATCTACTTCTTTAACTGTTACCCTCTGCTTAGGGAATTAAGGCTCATCGTTTTGATCTGTTCCACTCACCTTTCGGTGGGATAAGATCTGCTTCTTTAACTGTTACCCTACTGCTTAGGGAATTAAGGCTCATCGTCTTCGATCTGTTCCCTCTGCTTGAGTGGGATAAGATCTGCTTCTTTAGCCTGTTACCCTCTTGCTTGGGGATTAAGGCTCATCGTCTTCGATCTGTTCCACTCACCTTTCGGTGGGATAAGATCTCGCTTCTTTAACTGTTACCCT
The DNA here is from genome assembly GCA_025506655.1 of Gossypium rotundifolium. NCBI lineage: Eukaryota > Viridiplantae > Streptophyta > Magnoliopsida > Malvales > Malvaceae > Gossypium > Gossypium rotundifolium. Next base: position 93,239,444 of record CP106724.1, on the reverse strand, counting down.
ATTGCTTAGGGAATTAAGGCTCATCGTCTTCGATCTGTTCCCTCTGCTTTCGGTGGAGATAAGATCTGTAATTTCGATCTGCTCTACTCGCTTTCGGTAGAGATAAGATCGCCATCTTAGCTTTGCTCCACCACCTTTCGGTGGAGATAAGGCTATAATCTTCGATCTGCTCCACTCACCTTTCGGTGGGGATAAGATCGTGATTTGCGATCCGCTCCACTCACCTTTCGATGGGGATAGGATCCGCTATGATTTGCTCTACTCGCCTTGATGAGATAAGATCTATTGTCTTCAATCCGCTCCACTCACCTTTCGGTGGAGATAGGATCTATATCTTTAGCTTTGCTCCACTCCTACTCGGTGGAGATAAGGCTTGATCTTCGATCGCTCTACTCCTACTCGGTAGAAATAAGATCTGTTATCTTCAATCCGCTCCACTCACCTTTCATTAGAGATAGGATCTACTATCTTTAGCTGCTCCTCCTGCTTCGGTGGAGATAAGGCTTCAATCTTCGATCTGCTCTACTCACCTTTCGGTAGAGATAAGATCTGTTATCTTCAATCCGCTCCTCTCCTTTCGGTGGAGATAGGATCTACTATCTTTAGCTTTGCTCTACTCACCTTTCGGTGGAGATAAGGCTTGATTTTCGATCTGCTCTACTCTCCTTTCGGTAGAGATAAGATCTGCTATCTTCAATCCGCTCCACTCCTACTCAGTGAAGATAGGATCTACTATCTTTAGCCTGCTCCACTCCTGCTCAGTAGAGATAAGGCTTCAGTCTTTCGATCTGCTCTACTCCTGCTCAGTAGAGATAAGATTTGTACTCTTCTGTAACTCCCATCAACTTTGCTACATTGTCATCTAGGGAACCTACTTGTAGAATTGACTTTATGGGGTCTATGCTTATGTCAAATGATTAGGATGTCATGAAAGATGCTCCTAACCATATGTATCATGAATGTTATGAATGGATGCAAAATGTCATGAGAATGATCCATTTCTAACACTTGGGCTGTCATTGCTTGCTGCTTATTAAGGTGACCCATGACGTATGTCTTCTTTATTTAGCTGATACTTCTAACAACTAATCTGAAGATGTCGTCACTGCTTAAACCCTTATCTTAAGTTTAGAGCCCTTTAAGCTGGTTAGTTTTAAGTAAGCATCTGTTTGATTCTTGTATTTTTAGAGACTTTCGAGTAATACTTAAAACTTCCTTTGTGAAAGTATTATTAGTTCAGTACTCATTACTTCAATGTGAAATGCTTGGAAAAAGACTATAGAAATGAATAAAACCAAAATTTATTCGGGATAAAAACCCGTGAAGAATGGGTTGAACAAGGAAAATAAATTCCATTAAGGTACAATATGAGTAAGAATGGTATTGATGCCCCGGATATCACAGTCTGAGTTTCTCTGTATGTACTTCTTGAAGACCACTCTGAGTTCAACATGTATCTAGAAGATCCATGGTACTTTGTAGATGCCCCAAGACGTAACATATCTCCTCATTGTTAATTCAAGCATAGCGAAACTACTGTATGCCCCCTCACGAGCTGATCATAATTTGAGCCGCCCTTTTTGGGTTTTCAACTCAAAGCCCCTTTGGTCTCAAAGCGCCCTTTGTGGGTTTTCACTTTGGCCTCTCCGTTTTTTTTTGAACTCAAGATGCCCCCTTGTGGGTTTTCATCTTGGCCCACTTTCAAGCGAAGTACTTCTTAACTGAGTCTGCATTAATTGGATTTGGCAGACTTTTGCCGTCCATCTCGGCTAGCATCAAAGCTCCTCCAGAAAAGGCCTTCTTTACAACATAGGGTCCTTCCTAATTAGGCATCCACTTTCTCCTGCAGTCCTTTTGCATAGGGAGGATTTGTTTCAACACCAAGTCTCCTTCATGGAATACTCTGGGGCGAACTTTCTTATTGTAAGCTTGCATCATCCACTTCTGGTACAATTGACCATGGCGAATAGCTCTTAGCCTCTTTTCCTCAATTAGATTCAGTTGATCATATCGAGATTGAACCCATTCTACTTCGTCCAACTTCAGCTCTGACAAAACCGGAGTGAAGGGATCTCAACTTCAATAGGCAAAACTGCCTCCATCTCATAAACCAACGAGAAAGAAGTTTCTCCGGTAGAGGTTCTAACTGATGTTCGATAGGCGTAGAGGGCAAGCGGTAACTTTTCATGCCAGTCCTTGTAGGTCTCAACCATTTTCCCTACAATTCTCTTGATATTTTTATTAGCCACCTCGACTGCTCCATTCATTTTCGGGCGATATGGCGACGAGTTATGGTGCTTAATATTGAACTGACTGCAGACTTCCGCTATCGCTTTATTATTCAAGTTTAGTGCATTGTCAGACACGATCCTTTCTGGCATACCGTAGTGATATATGATCTCCTTCTTCAAAAACTTGCTAACCGCCGTCTTCGTGATATTGGCATATGAAGCTGCCTCTACCCATTTGGTGAAGTAATCAATGACCACAAAAATGAAACGATGTCCATTAGAAGCTTTCGGTGAGATCGGCCCAATGACATCCATGCCCCACATTGAGAAAGGCCATGGAGAAGTCATAACATGAAGAGGTGAATGAGGCATATGGATCTTGTCCTCATAAATCTGGCACTTATGGCACTTCTTGGCATAACAGATGCAGTCTCCTTCCATCGTGGACCAATAATACCTGAATCTCATGATTTGCCTGGCCATCGTAAACCCATTGGCATGTGTTCCACAGACACCCTCATGGACTTCTTCCAGGATTTTCTTAGCTTCAACAGCATCCACACATCTGAGCAACACTTGATCCCTCCTCTTTTTATACAGGATCTCTCCATCTAGGACATAGTTCTGGTAAGTCTTCTCAATGTTCTCTTATCATTTTCAGTCTCTTGATTGGGATATTCACGGCTCTTCACATATTGCAGAATATTATAGTACCAAGGATGATCATCTCTCTCCCCTTCTTCGTCAATATTGAAACAATGAGTCGGAGCCTCATAAATACTCATTTGGATGGGCTTCATACCCTCCTGCTCATTCACTTTGATCATAGAAGCTAGAGTGGCCAAAGCATCAGCCATCTGGTTTTCATCACGTGAGAGGTAAAAGAATGTGATATCATCAAACTCCTCAATTAGTTCCAAAACTAACTTTTGATAGCTGATCAGTTTGGGATCTTTTGTTTTCCATTCTCCTTTGAGCTGATATATTACAAGGGCAGAGTCTCCGTATACCTCTAGGACCTTAACTTTGTGGTCTATGACTGCTCGGATCCCCATGATACACGCTTTGTATTCTGCCATGTTATTTGTGCAATCGAAGTCTAACTTACAAGTGAATGGATAATGCTCTCCCTTTGGGGATACCAGGACTGCCCCAATTCTATTACCAACGGCATTTGACGCTCCATCGAAGTTCATCTTCCAAGGATGATCTTCTAGGATACCTTCCTCAGTCGCTGCTACAAACATCAACTCTTTATTAGGAAAATCAAAATTAAGGGGCTCATAATCATCTAGCGCCCTGCTGGCTAAGAAATCTACTATTGCACTCCCATTCACCGCCTTCTGGTTCACATAGACAATGTCGAACTCAGAGAGCAAAATTTGCCATCAGGCCATTCTTCCATTCAGGGCGATCGACTCCATCATGTATTTCAGAGGGTCCAATTTCGAGATTAACCAAGTCGTGTGGTACAACATGTACTGCCTCAACCTCCGAGTTGTCCAGACCAATGCACAACACAATTTCTCAATTGGCGAGTATCTCATTTCACACTCGGTGAATTTCTTACTGAGGTAGTATATCGCATTTTCTTTCTTCCCTGTCTGATCGTGTTGGCCTAGCACATATCCCATTGAATTATCGAACACTGTCAGATACAAAATCAAGGGTCTATCAGGAATGGGAGGCATTAACACTGGGGTGTTAGATAAATATTGTTTAATCTTGTCAAATGCCCTCTGACATTCATCATCCCAAATGCCTGGATTGTGCTTCTTAAGAAGACGGAATATTGGATCACATTTCTCAGTCAATTGCGAAATAAACCGAGCGATGTAATTCAATCTCCCTAGAAAACCTCGGACTTCCTTTTGAGTGCGTGGCGGAGGTAATTTTTGTACGGCCTTGACTTTATCCGGATCTACTTCGATTCCTTTTCCACTAACCACGAAACCCAATAGCTTCCCTAATCGAGCCCCGAAAGTACATTTGGCTGGATTGAGCTTCAGCTGAAATTTTCTCAATCTCAGGAACAGTTTCATCAAAACTTGCACATGCTCCCCTTCCGTTCGAGACTTTACGATCATGTCGTCGACGTAGACCTCAATCTCCTTATACATCATGTCATGAAACAAGGTTACCATAGCCCTTTGGTATGTTGCTCCCGTATTCTTTAACCTAAATGGCATCACTTGGTAACAAAAAGTCCCCCATAAGGTTATGAAGGTGGTCTTTACCATGTCTTCAGGATGCATCTTTATTTGATTGTATCCTGAGAAACCGTCCATGAAGGAGAAAAATGAAAACCCCGCCGTGTTATCCACTAAAGTGTCAATGTGAGGTAGAGGAAGTTGTCTTTCGGGCTGGCCTTATTTAGGTCCCTGTAATCGACACACATCCGGACTTTTCCATCCTTCTTAGGGACAGGAACAACGTTAGCTACCCATTCTGAGTAATTTACTACTCGTAAGAACCCAGCATCAAATTGCTTCTTAACTTCTTCCCTTATCTTTACTGTGACATCGGGTCTCATCCTTCGAAGCTTCTGTTGGACCTGCTTACATTCTCCTTTTATGGGAATATGGTGTACCACAATATCAGCACTCAACCCTGGCATGTCTTGATATGACCACGCGAAGACATCTTTAAACTCTAGCAGAAGTCTAATGAGGTCCTGCCTTGTTTCATGGGTTATGCAGGTACTGATTTTCACTTCTTTCCCATCCTCTAGAAGTACATTTTCAATTGTCTCCTTGTGAGGTAGAATCAGCTTCTCTTCCCGCTCTACCATCCTTAGCAAATCCGGGGATAAACTATAATCTTCGTCATCGGTAAAGTCCCATAATCTCTCTAGGCACGTGTCTTGCTCACAAGGGAATTCTGGGTTCATAGCAGTGTCACTCATGACGTCGATATCTGGGGACCTATGGTAGGTATAAAAGAATATTCAATGAAAATGAATTTAAGAATGACTTATTTATACGTTATGATTATGAATGGAATGGAAAACAAGGAAAAGCATAACTGCACTGTATGAAAGAAAAATGCACTTTTATTGAAAGTAAAGATGCGTGAACACGAGCCTATTTCACAAAAGATTCTTGTTGTCCCTAAGCTTAAAACAACAAGTGTGTTTTGAGCATTACTGTTTTAGTCCTAAAACTACGAGAATTTCTTTCATGATCCAGTTGTCCAGAACACTTCCAGGCTCGTAGGGGCGAATGCCTTTCAAGTTCCTTTTCCTCGGACTCTCTTCAGTCACTGCATTGATGTTCGAAGCTCTCATCATGTCCACAGCTGTTTCCTTATTCATGTCTTTCTGTCCTGAATGAACAATTCCTCCTGACACGAATGTATTAGATATATGGGGAAAGGTCATTGAACCCCACTCAATCTCAGCACCATTCAATCGTGCCCTTCGTCTTTCACGTTTCCTCTCCAGCTCTTCCTTTCTCTGTCCGACATCTGGCATATGGCCCAGACCGAAGCGATCATGCTTGTCAACCAATCCTGGCACTCTGACTGGACCCTGGAGATATTTTCCAAGTCCCCTCCCGGGCAATGCTCCTCTTCCTATTATCAACTGTAGGCCCATCCTTGTTGCTTTAGAGAGTTTGGGCACCGGGATCTTGCTTCCTTCACTGATGAAAGTTAAATTTACAAACTCCAACGACCTAAAGGAACACTCTATAGCCTCCATATCATTCTCTATGTACGGTGCATTACTGGTAACAGATGAGATAATATCCTCTTCCGCATTTATGGTGATCAACCGGCCCTCTATCACCAACTTTACCTTTTGGTGTAATGACGATGGCACATCCCCTACTGAGTGGATCCAGGGCCTCCCTAATAAACAGTTATATGAGGGCTTGATGTCCATTACGAGGAAGTCTACCTCGTACGTGTTTGGTCCGATTAGGAGGGGTATCTCAATCATTTCCATTACTTTTCTCTCGGTACCATCGAATGCTCTCACTATATTTTGGCATGTTTTCATATGAGAGCTGTCTACGGGCAATCTGTTTAGTGTAGATAGGGGCAAGACATTCAGTGCTGACCCGTTGTCGATTAATATCCCCAGTAATGTATACCCTTTGCATCGGGTAATAATGTGTAAAGCCTTGGTGGACCCCATGCCCCCTGGCAGAATTTTATCATCACTAAAAGAAATGAAATTGTCTGCACTTATGTTACTAACGAGGTGGTCTAGTTTGTTTACCAAAATGTCTTCAGCAACATAAATTTCATTCAACACTCTCATTAGTGCGCTGTAATGTACCTCTGAGTTTAAGATCAAAGCCAGTACTGATGTGCGTGCCGGCTGCTTGTGTAATTGTTCCACCATAATGTACTCACTGTGCTTTAGGAACTTTAAAAACTCTCTAGCATCACTCTCTGTTACTGGCTCATTAACCAGTGGTCCTGTCTTCTCATCTCCCCTTCTCATCATAGAGGACTCGACACGGGTGGGTGTCTTGGCAATTCTCTTTCCCGAAAACTGTCATAGTGCAATTGTAATTCCAAGGTACCCTCTTGTCATTTTTATAAGGAAAAGTCACGGGTTTCTAGATTACAATCCTCGGAGGAAGAGTTACGGGTCTTCTGATTACAACCATCGGTGCACCCTTATAAGGAGAAGTCGTGGGTTTTTTAATTTCGACCCTCGGTGCCACTTTTACTCCGGCCTCGTCGACCCCTGGCCGCGTGATAATCACACGTGGGTGATTGACTTTAGGGATCCTTTCTGCTGACCCTCCTTTTGTGGAAAATACGTCCTCTCTTTCCACCAAGTCAAAGAACTCCAGTTCTTTATTATCCATTAGCCCTTGTACTAGGGCTCCGAATTCATTACATTGCTGGATTTCATGGCCTTCCTTGTTATGGAACTCACAGTAGTTTCTTGTATCTTGAAATCTGCTCACATTCTCTTGTAGAACTAACCCAATTTTCTACATTTCTTTCCAAACCTCTCTCAATGGGGTTCTGACCTCAGCAATCTCCTATTTGAACCTTCTCCCCCTGTTTTCAACTATCGCGTTTACCCCATTATCAACATGACTGGGTAACGGAGTTCCTCCACCAGGTGGGTCATTGAAGTCTACCACCCCCGCCTTAATAAGTCGCTCGACTAGTCTTTTGAATGAAGTACAGTTCTCTATCGAGTGACCTACTACATCCATATGGTACTCACACTGAGCGTTTGTGTCATACCACTTAGGATATGGAGGTTGCAGCGGCTTTAAGTAAAATGGGACACAACATGCGCATCGAATAAAGTCTTATACAACTCCTTATCGTCACGGTATAGGAGTAAATTGAAATTCTCGATCTTACGCCTCGTGTTGGGTTCTTGTCTTGGTAAGACTCTTTGCCCATGACTCTACTCTCGGTTGGGTAATAGTAATGGGTTTAGGATAACCGAGCTTATATTCCTACTTGACTTCCCTTTTCTTTGGTATTTGCTCTTCTTGTGCTCTCTCTCGCCTCTATCTTCCCACACCGATCGCGTTCTCTATCATTTACTTTGACATCACCATGTCTGCGAAACTCTTAATCGTGCCTCTAACATGTGGTTAATGAAAGGTGCCTTGAGGGTATTGATGAAAAGCATGGTCATTTCTTTTTCTAGTAACGGTGGCTGGACCTATGTAGTGACCTCCCTCCATCTTTGGGCGTACTTCCTGAAGCTTTCGCTTGACTTTTTCTCCATGTTTTGCAACGTGATCCTGTCAGGTGCTATATCGATCACATGGCCGTAATGCTTGATGAAAACCTGCGCCAAATCTCTCCATGATTTGATTTGGGTACAACTCAACTGATTGTACCATTTTGCTGCAACCCCAATCAGACTATTCTGAAAGCAGTGGATCAACAACTGGTCATTGTTGACATTTCCTGTCATTCTCCGACAGAACATCGTAATATGGGCCTCAGGACAGCTAGTCCCATTGTACTTTTCAAACTCTGGCATCTTGAACTTCGGAGGAAGTACTAAATCTGGGACTAGACTTAGCTTCTTAGCATCCACTTCGCATTGGTGATCAGCACTTTTCAATGCTCGAAACTTCTCCTCCAGCCATTTGCATCGATCTTCGAACTCTTTTGGAAGTTCTCTTTCACTTTCTTCCTTTCTGCCACCTCATCGAAGTCTGGGACCATTGGTTTTACCAAATTAACTTCGGGGTTAGAGCTCAAGCCTGCGGGGAAATTTACCAGTGCCGGAGCACTAGATTGGTGCTGAGGTTTGATATTGACCGACACTCTTGGTGGTTGCACTTGGGAGCTTGTCGGGGCCAGGCTCAAAGGGCAAGCAAAATCTTCATTATCTTCTCCGGTATCGACCATAGGCCTTTTTCCGTTTCTAGGCCCTCCAGTCAACAACTGTGTTAGCTGGCTCATCATGCTTCTCTGGGATTCCAGCATTTGATCCCTCATATCCTGTTGGATCTTGGCTAACTGCTCTTGCATCTGAGCCTGCAGTTGGTCTTGCATCTCTTTCTGCATCTGCTCTAACCTTTCCATCCTTTGATCCATTGCTCTCGCCTTTTTTCGAGTGTAATAGCGGTGTTCCAGGATAACTATAGTATGACCTCTAGTTAATAGGGTTGTCTTATGATATTTAATTTAAATGTTGTGATACAATGCCAATGCATGAAATGTAATGCAAATAAATGAATGCAAAAATAAAAGGAGTTGATTCTGATTCAATTTCTTTTGGAATACTTATTGAAAAAAAAAAACAAAATCCTTTACATAAAACAGAGTCACATATACGACCTAGCCCTTATGCCCAAAGTTTTAACTTTCTCAAGAAGTGAAGCTAACTCTCGACCCTGGTCCGACTTTGACTCATAAAATATACTTAACACATCAGCCTGAATCGCTAAAGTTTATAAATAATCAGCCACTTCTCGTATCTGAGCCATAGCTTCGCCCATAAGGTAGTCTCCTTCTCTGACTTGGTTCTGAGATCGTTGAAGTTGTTTTTTCCTTCGCTGGTTATCTGCCTCCAATAGTTGGATCCGGAGCTCACTGTTTTGTAGCACCGTTTCGAGCTCCACTACCTTTCCTTTCAACTCGTCAATCTGGCTTAGGCTTGATTCCAACTTCACCGTAGAGTTGTGACTTTGACACAATGCCTTATCTAATTCTGCTACTCGAGCTCTTAACATCTTATTTTCGCTTTGGCTCTCCCCCACAGTCTTTTTCAGGGCATCCTTTTGCGCTTGAACCTCATAGAATCTCTTCTTCCACTGGTCGACCTTGGTCTTCTCTTCCTGAACTTCTTGACGCCATTGTTCTGAGGTTTTACCCAGCCCAACAGTCCTCCTCGATAGATGCAACTTCTTGTAATCGGTCTTCAAGCTATCCAAATCTTCTTCGGCCTTTCTTCTCAGACTCTGATTTCTAAATATCAATATCTAACATCAAATTCATTTTTTCCTCTTCCAGTTGTTCTATCTTTTTCCCTAACTCTGAATTTTTACTTTCGAAGTCCTGCTTCATGATCTCCAACTCAGAAGGGACTACTTGCAGGTATTCTTCTATCGATCGAGCAGCATCCTGTGTCGGCCTGGAGATATTATCGTTCACTCTCCTGCTCTGCCATGTATTATATTTGAGGGTTACCATTGGACCCATAGTAACTCTTTTCATTCGGTGAATCTGCTTCCACGCATCAGAAACTTCTCAAATTTTTTTCTTATAATTATTCCCACTATACGAGAATTCAAACTGAGCTAACCCATGCGTTACCGGTATAAACTGTCTCAATTGGCATTGCCGTAGCACGAGCAAAGGAGCATACCCAACGGCTCCCTAGATCCTAACAGAGGAACCCAATCATAACTTCCACACCGGTAGAGGATTTCATCGGGAACAAACCAATGAGCTCTCCATTCCACATCCTTTTCCTGAAGATTCTAAAGAAGCGCGATCCAATTCTCTTTTGATATGTCATCTCTCTTGGGCGCGGCGGCCAACTTCTTTAATGGGGAGTACTTCGCAAAAAAGACCCAAAAAGGAGTTCTATCTACTTTTCAAAATGGCTATGGAACCACCCCTGCGCATCCCATGAATCTTCCTCACCTACTCTCAACACGAGTTCAAAGATCTAAGCGTTTGGCGAGAATATGGCGTAATCCCTTTCGATCGAACAAATCAATAAGCGCTTCATCTACATGTCTCAAAGCCTTGGAAAAATTACCAAGCCATAGATACTTAAGGCAAAAATGTCAACTTTCCTCTTAACATCTGGGCGTGCCACCATCAGTCCTCAGCTTACCCAAGGAATGCATTTCCTTCACCCTTACATTGAATTCGTGCCATGACCCTTTGTTCGCTCATCCCGGTAATACTCATCGACTTCTTTATAAAAGTCGGTGCATTAGCGGAAGTAAATTTTATCGACCGAGCCCTTTATTTGCGAAGAAAAGCCGTATATTCCTCCACGGTGAGGCAGTCCACTTCCCCAAGCGTAAAAATGATACTCATCAACTTCTTTACAAAAGTTTATAAGCGGGATTCAATATTGACGAAACAAGTGTTTGTCCACTCGATGTCGAGTAAGTAAGGTAGATCACCATAATTAATGTAGAAAAGTTGCCTAGTTGCTTCATCCCAACTAGCCCATATATCTCTTAGTTCTTGTAGCTTATTCTGTGTCACACTGATGCGAGTGAAGTCCAATAATTCTGATGTGTACCCTTCGATTAGACTATCCCCCTTCTCAAATTGCGTCTTCTCGACCATATCATGCGGTAGTATTATCCTCTACTTTATCAAGGAATCCGTTCTCCATAACAAGCATTCTAACTTAGTAATTAAAACAGGAATCGAAGCCTTTTAAGTATGAAATGACATGCAAATATGACCAAAATAAAACAAGTTAGTATCACATAAAAATAACGAAAGTAAGTGAAAAAATGTCTAACCACTACATAGGTAGCCACTAAGGTTTAGCATGGTTCTACTTAGAGTGGGCTCTTAAGGTTCACTATATGTGGTTTGGTTCTAAAGAAAGGGTACCTGAACCAGCAGATTCCTCAATCTTCACCCATTATAGGCTCATATGGATTGAGTTCAGTTCAGGGGGATACATTTCCCTATGGCCATGCGGAGGTGAAAACCTCACGGAACCATAAGTACGGATGTATCCCGGAAGCGGTCCACTAGCCCATGCGGAGGTGAAAACCTCACGAAAGCATAGTTTCTCTCTCTCACTTAGAGGGTGTGACCACAACGGTCATGCAATATGAATGCAGAAATATCCTATGGGTTTCAAACCACGACAAACATATGACGCGACACAAACTTATGCAATGAAAGAAACGAAATTAAAAATTTTATTTTTGATAAAAAGACATTAATCAACCAATGCTACAGCTTGACTCTCTTATTGGTCCCCAGTGGAGTCGCCAAGCTGTCGAAACCATTTTTTTTGTTTGAAAAAATGGGCCGACTTTAAAAAAAACGGAGTCGCCACCAATCTTTTTTGAAGTGTGATTGGGCCACTTATAAAAAATTTTGGTCTACGAATTTTAAGAAAATGGGCTCGAGAGTCGGTTACGCATGAGAAAGGGTTAGCACCCTCGCAACGCCCAAAATTGGTACCGTATTGATTGATTAATGTCCTTAATATCCAAAAATTAGAAAATATTTTAAAACATGAATCTTTAAAAATGTTTAAATAACTCACATTGGATATCGAAACTCTCTTGTTCCGGAAAGTTGAAATACCACATCCAGCACGATAGGACACGATGTTTCAAACTATCGGTACCAAGATCATTTCATGATTTCCAACATTCTTGTCTTGCACTTTTAAAAGGATATTTCACTATTGGGCTAAACCAAAAATTGAAACCCAGCACGATTGGGCACGATTCCTTGAATTTCCAATCATGAAATACTGCCTTTATTTAAGAAACACGATAAAAGAATCTTTGAAGGATATTTAGTTGTTTGGATGAGCAGAGAATCGAAATCCAGCACGATTGGGCACGAATCCCTCGAACTTCCAAACCCGAAACATTGCCTTATTTTCAAAAAACATGATCAAAATCTTTATAGGATAGGCAAACAAAAAATCGAAACCCAGCACGATTGGGCACGATTTCCCGAAGTTCCAGATACGAAATATTACCTTTGTGAAATCCTTTTTATGAATTTTGGAATAAAAACAAAAACAAAAAAAAATGTTGAAATGTAAATGCAATAATAACAAGGGATAATAATAGTAGATACGAAAGGAGGAAAGGAAAATAAACGATAATATTATAAATAAAAAATATGTGATCAATAACACAAACAATAATAATAATAATAATAATAATAATAATAATAATAATAATAATAATAATAATATATAAGCAAAATAAAAAATATTAACAAGTAAATAGTGGTGATAATATTAAAATGGTAGTAAAAGAAATACAAGTATCTTGATAGTAATAAAAATAGTAGATATAAAATAATAATATATAATAAAATCATTAAAGTAAACCATAATATATAAATATATATAATAGTAAAAATAAAGGGAAAAATATATTAGTAATAAAATAATATAATGATAAATATAATAATAGATATAATGATAATAATAAATATAAATATAGTAACAATAATATATATACAAAAACTATGGTGGTAATGATAAAATAACGACATATAAAAATCCAAAAGGGACCGAATTGGATCAAAAGCAGAGCTCAGGCCAAATTTAAAACAAAAAAAATAAAATGGTGAATTGTAAGGCACATGCAGCTTAGAGGGACCACAATCGAAAATAACCCCACTCACAGAAACAGCGCCTTCGAATGTGGACTAAATTGAAATGGGGAAAAATTTTAGGGCGAAATCGGGAAGAAAAAAAACTGCTTTCAAAACTATGAAAAGTGGAGGGGCTAAATCGTAATTAGCCCTCCCAACAAAAAGCGGATCCTCTTCTTTGGAGCGAGTCGGGTTCTTGGTCGAGGCCCAAAGCGACGTCGTTTGGCCTCTGAACCCACTTATCAAAAGCAGTAGTATTATGGAGTATAAAAGTGAAAAAAATTTAAAATCTCATTTCTCTTCATTCTTTTCAAACACAAAAGAAAAAAAAACTTTTAGAAACTCTCTCACCCCCTGTCGGCTGGATTAGGCCAAGCTCATCACAGGTGGCAAATCACTGCCGACCACCACCGTACAGTGGTAGGAATCTGAAAAAAGGTAAGTTCTTTTTTTTAAAAAATCTAATCTATGTATATTATATAGTTTTTTTAAAAACGGAATATAATAAAAAACAACAGTATTCGAAAATGACAAAATAGGAAAAAAAAAAAACCTTGATTGATTTGGTATTTGCTTTGGACCAATTTGTATTTTCTACAAAATGTGCTCCGTATTGCCTCTGTGTTCTTTTCTCTAAAAACGTGTGTATTCCTCTATATTTTCAAAGAAAAAAATCCCCCCATTACACTGTTTTGCTTGACCTTTATAGTCTATTTTACAACCGATTTCTTTCTAATTTGCAGGTACGTGATGGAGAGGGACTCCTCTCACGGATGTGGTGGACGTGGCTCAGTGGCGTGGGCGCGCATGACACGGAGGCTGCTGTGAGGGTTGCGGCGCTACTCATAGCTAGGATTTTTGTTTTCTGTTTTGGGTCTAATGATTTTGGGCTAAAAATTTGGGCTATAGTTTAGGTCTGATGAATTTGGGTTTTGGGCCTGTTTGTTTTATATTTTCATGGGTTTTAAAATTGGGCTTGGTGAGGTGAAAATTAGGTCATACAGTCACAATATTGGAATTAATTAATTAAAAGTAAATTTTGGAAAAAAAAAGGAAAAAAAGGGGGGAAAATGAATTACTATTTTACTAATTTAAGATTTAATGATTTAAAAGTCATTCGAACTTTTTAAAAAAATTAATTAAGCTCCTAAAAATTTTTTTACATCCAATTGAGTATTTAAACTAACAAAATTAGTTAAATAGACTTTTTAACTAATGTTGATCGTTCTTGATGATGACATGGCAATGTTGATGTGATGTTCAATGTCAATTACAATTGTTAATGTAATTGTGTCATATTAACAAATAATTTAAAAGTTAATTTTTAAAAGTTAAAAATAATATTTATTTTTTTATTGGAATGAACCTAGACATTTGGTTATCAAAGTTAATTAGTTTTAAAGCTTAATTTCTTTTAAGAAATTTAAGAAATTATTTTAATTTTGTATAAATTTGTAAAACATTATTAAAATTTATAAAAGAAATAAATAAAGTTAAAAATAAAATAAAATTAATAAAAACCTTTTAAAAGTTAAGCTCGAATGAATTTAGAGATATAATTGTTTAAATTAAATCTGATTCATTCAAAAGCGATTTTTAAAATTATATAAAGATTAAAAATTCTTAAAAATAAAAATTGATATGTATAAAAATATTTTATAAATTAAATAAATATAAATAATTTTAATTTTATTAATCATATGATATTTAAAATTAAAATTATTTATATTTATTTTATAATCTTAAAAGCTAACAATAGAATTAAAACATGGTACACATATCAATTTTTTAAAGAAAATTAATATTTAATTTTTTAAACTTTATATAATTTAGAGAAATCATCTTTAATGAATTTGAACATATGATTATCCAAATTCATTACGGATTTAATTTTAAATGATTTTTAAAATTAATTTTGAATTTTTGAATTTTTAAACTTTATTTAATATTTTTATAATTTTAAGAATGTTTTAAAATTTTACAAGTTTTATTAAAAATATATTTTTAAAATATTCTTTTAATTTTAAAAAAATTAAGCTTTAAAACAAATGAATCTAGACAACTAATGTATTAGTATCACGTTAGCAACTATCGTTACCATGGCGCATCAGATCAATACCATTAACGAGCATATCAATGCTGTAACCATCAATATTAATTAAATGGTGTATTTGACTAGTTTTATTAATTGTTTAGTTTAATTGGATGTAAAAAGGTCGGAGGAGTGTAATTGAGTTCTTCGAAAAAAGAGGAAATGAAGAATGAAAAGAAACTCAGAAAGGGCGGCGGGTGCGCGGGGTGACTTGAAATCTCAATGTCTTCGGTTCCTTAATGTTTCACACAGCTCTGAAACTAAACTACATTTCACAAAACATGATAAATAAAAAATTCAATTTCTTCGAAGTCAAATAAATCTCCTCTTACAAACACCACGAGATTTCTATAGTTGCATCTCTTTGTTGTTTTGGTCAATCCAACCCCCCCTTTTTTATATATAAAAAAATTATTTTCAATTTCTAAATTTCTTTTGAGCTGAGCCTCATCCTCCACTGTAACTCAATCTGACTCAGTCCTTTTCTCTTTAGTGTTTGATTTAATCTTCTTAAGTTGGTTCACCTGAATTCACCCAATCTGTTTAGCAGGTGTGTTCTTGGTTTGCCATTTCGTCTTCTGATTCTAAAACCATCCATTGCCAAACTTTTCTCTTTTTTATTTTATTTTATTATTATTATGAATTTTTGGATTGATTTCACGTTCACTGATTAAAAGTTGCATCTGATTTTGAATATTGATATTTGTTTTGCAACTTTGGTATTCTGGTTTTTACAAGGAAAATCTTTACAGAGCCGAGTTAACGCTGCTTCTTTTTGTTTTCTTCAGTTAAATTCTTGTTTTAGGTATAAATTGGGGGTATTGTTTGCGATTAATTTAAACATTTGAAGAATAATGGGAGGTGTTTGCTCTGGTGCAACAAAAGAGCCAACTTTAAAGCGTGAACAAAAGACGACCAGTAGAGGATTGTCAGGGAAGCTCAAGTCAAAAAAGGGCTTTTCTAAGCAAGGCGGAAATTCCAATTCGCTTTCCTATGCTTATGGCGGAGGTCTCGACAAAGCACCGCAAAGACACGATTCTGGTGATTTTGGACTGCAATTTTCCCGGGAATTGAAGCCATCAACCCGCGCAAAGACTAGTGCTTCCAAGGTATACCTTTGCTTTAACCATTATTCCAGCTCATAGAAATTTGATGTAAACTTTGAATGGAAGAACACTCAATGGATTAAGGAACAGTTTGAAGAAACAATGTTGATGATAGAATCCAAATGAATGCGTCTCCATACAACACATATGATCATATCATCTAGAATTGAACTTTTTACATAATTTTGTTTATTTAGATTTCTCACAGGAGCTCATTTCTGGGAAGAGCTGGGATTTTAGGCCTAGAGAGGGCCGTCGACGTGCTAGATACACTCGGAAGTAGCATGTCGAATTTGAAAGCCGGAAGTGGCTTTGTCACTGGCTTGGCTTCTAGAGGGAATACAATATCTATATTGGCATTTGAAGTGGCTAATACAATAGGTAAAGGAGCGAATTTGTTGCGGTCAATTTCGGAACAGAACATCCAATTCCTCAAAAAAGATGTCTTACATTCCGAAGGAGTACAAAAGCTAGTTTCTACAAACATGAAGGAGTTGCTAAGTATTGCTGCAGAAGACAAGAGGTAGCTTCCGTACTTTAAATTATTCTTGATGCAGGCGATGCTGTGCTATTTCTTGTACTTTAACATCCCATTATAACACTCTAAGATCCTTTGGGATATATAGGGATGAATTGGATATTTTCTCGAGTGAAGTATTTAGGTTCGGAGATCTATGTAAAGATCCACAATGGCATAATCTTGGACGATACTTTTCAAAGTAAGGTAGATTTTATTTTAGATCATTTACTTTCAGCTTATAGTGGTGATGTTTACTAATGGAGTTATACATCTCTTGCTACTGTCACCAATCCGTCAGACTAGATATAGACAATTCAGTTTATAAACAAGCTAGAGCTGAGGCTGAAATGGCAATGAAAGAACTAACTTCTCTTGCCCAGCATACCTCTGTAAGTTTTTATCCACTAATTTTGAGCTTTGCCTTTCTATTTGAGACGCTGTTCCTACTTCATACGTTAGGCTTTTTGGATGCTTTTATTGAATGAATTGTGTGGAATGCCACAGTATGTTCTATAAAAAAACTTGTGGACTAAAATTTTGACACTTTAGTGGAATCGTAAGTATCTCAATTTTAAGAAGCTTGTTTGAGGCCTTTGAAATTTATCCTGCATTCAATGTTATGTTCAAGCTCTAACATAAGGGTTGTCCATCTTTGTGAATGTTTTTTTTTGCTGTATATTGGTTTTGGGTCTTGATTCTAGAGAAGTTTTTAATCTATGTAATCTACTTCAAGATTGTAACGGATGTTTATATTTGTAGGAACTGTACCATGAATTGAATGTTCTGGATAGATTTGAACAAGAATATGGGCTGAAGTCGGAAGAAGTGGAGGCCTTAAATCTCCCCAAAAGAGGTTAGGCATGGATGATTCTTTTCTCATTCCATTTTTCTTTTATCTGCCTATGGATGTAGGCAAAAGTTTGATCCGTTGTTGATTATGTAATGTCATTTTATGGGGTGACTGAACACTACACCAAAATGAAAATTACTAATCCTAAATACTTTAAATATGCTAACGTTAGAGTAAATATTATTCTCGTTTTGATACTATTTGTTTATCTGTCACTGCATTAGTCATTATTTGTTCATGATTTCATTCTAGTTACTAAAGTCTGCAATGCTGCTCTTTTTGTTTCTCATTTTGACTGAACTTGTTACGGTTGATTTTTTCTTATTAACAGCTCCTAGTTCATTCCGATGTTATCGTTTCCGTGTGTCTGATATTTGCTATTGAGTGTAGCTACTTTATTAACAGCTAAATGTTTCAAATTGTAGGAGAGAATCTCATGCTTCTACAAAGTGAGCTAAAACAACAAAGAAAGCTTGTAAGGAGTTTGAAAAAGAAATCTCTTTGGTCTAGAACTTTGGAAGAGGTTCATAACTACAAGCTGCTTTATAGTTGTCCATGAACTTCTCCAATGGTTTTTAAGATGTTAGAAATGGTGGTTGCTTTTTATGAGTATCAACATGATTCAGTTTTGGCATTTATATATAAAGCAAGAAATGTTTGCATTGGCAGAGAACCATTATACAACCTTTCTTGACTAATGGTTTTTTTCTTCCATCGCAGATCATGGAGAAGCTAGTTGATATTGTTACTTACATGCATCAAGCAATCTTCGAAGCCTTGGGAGGTAATTCATGTATATACAAATCTATCAAATTATTATGCGGGTAATATCATGCGCTTTAATTGATTTTTTTACCGTCTTATCAAAATAATTTTCAATTCGTGGCAGAAACAGCATCATCAGTCAAAAAGGAGACTCCTGAAAATTCTCAAAAATTAGGTGTTTGTGGACTTGCATTACACTATGCTAATATAATTCATCAGATTGACAACATTGTAAGTCTATGCCATGCGCTTCTTTTCCTTATTTCCACTAGCAGTCCAGGCCATCCATCAGCTTGAATTATAAATTGAATCTCAATGTTATAGGCAGCTCGACCAGCCTCGCTTCCTCCTAATATCAGGGACACATTATATCATGGATTGCCACCCACTGTTAAGAAAGCTTTAAGGTCTCGATTGCAGTCCATTGACACCAAGGAAGAGGTACACATTCTTTTCTTTTTGTTTTGGTAATAGTTCAACTGTGATCCATACTCCTATAGACTTTGATTTTCATTGCTTGAGTTCATCTATTGTTTGAGCAGTATCACTTAATTGCTTTTTTTTTCTGTAGTGCTCAATTTCACAGGTCAAGGATGAAATGGAAAAGACACTACAGTGGATTGTTCCAGTTGCCACAAACACAACCAAGTATGTTATGTTGTGCTTGTTTAGATTTGATTTATTTGAGAAATTAAGCCAAAATTCCTAGGAAATATTTCTCCTTTTTTTGCAACAGAGCACATCAAGGTTTTGGATGGGTTGGAGAATGGGCGAGCACAGGGTTAGTGAAAGGCTTTTCTTTATCTCTCTGTGTGCACATTGTCACATGTGAATGGACTTATTCTGTTTCCTGGTGTTTGACAGCAATGAATTTGGAAGAAGCGCAGCGGTAAATATTACCCTCACCGGCCTTCAGACGCTTTATCATGCTGATAAAGTGAAAACAGATGCATACGTCCTTGAATTGGTGGCATTGCTTCATCATTTGATCAGCTTAGTGAAACAAAGAGATCACGGGTTCAAGCCTCAGACATTTCGATCTCCTTTTCACTCCAAGATGCAGCAGCAATTTCTATCCTTGAATAGTGGTACTAAACCCCGCAAGGTTGAAATGTCGGAACAAGACAGGAAGTTGTTAAGCAAGGTGAGTGGGAGGAGATTGGTTCCTGGAATCAGCAAAAGTCAGGAATTTCCTTTAGGCAAAAACAAAGGGATCAAAGTTTGGGCATTAAGTAGAAGTGCTGGGAGCTCTCCTGATAGGGAAAGAAAGAGTTGCAAGCATTCAAAAACAAATATGTTGGATGTGATGGATGGTTTGGACCTCGCAACTTGAATTTCACTTCTTGTCTCATTCCTAACAGTCCCATTCTTCTCATTCTATTATTAAATATATGTGAGATTCATTACAGAGTGTACATAATACCTTCCATATATATTGTATATTGGTATTTTTTTTCTCAAGTCATCTTAACAAGTGGATATATTGTTTTTGTTTTGGTATATATTTGATATTAGCATGTTTCAATATTTGTAAAATCTAATTTTAACCGAAATGAAACTTAATTTTGTATTGAAACAGTATGATATTAGTCAACTCAAACAAATTTAAATTTAGGAGTGAACAAAATTTGATTTGATACGAAAAAATAAAATAAAATTTAATTTTTAGTTAATTGAATTGAATTATTTAAGTCAACTCAAATAAGTAATTTAAGTTTTGAGTAGAGTTAAATTTTACAATTTGAATAATTCGAAATAATAAATTAATTAAATACTCTTTTAGTTCTTATCAATTTTGAAAATAAGCAATTTGATCTCTCTCAATAGAAACTACAAAAAAATATTCAAAATAATTTTTAAAGTTTGGCTACTAGAGGAGGTTATTCGTCACATTATAGGAATTCCCCCTCCACACCTTTTTAAGGGGCCTGATAGACTCTCTTGGTGTTATACTTCAACAGGTGCATTCTCCATTAAAAGCGCCTATAAGATGTTGAAGGAGAACTCATGGAATTCTAGAGACGAGATACGAAAGAAAGTGTGGAAGCTTCTAGGACCACAAAGACTTTGCTTCTTTTTTTGGACTGTTTTTAAGCAGAGATTACTCACGAATGAGAAAAGAGTTAGGCGGCTTCTTGCCCTATTTGTGTTCACGTTTCAAAGGATATATTGCATATCACTAGAGATTTATAAAAGCTAAGAAAGTCTAGAAACAGGTCGTATCGGGTAATCAACAGTTCAATTTTTTTCTCTACTAATTTGTACGATTGGATTTCTCTTAACTTATAGGACACTTCGAAGCTTCATGGAGGGTGGAGCTAGTTGGGCGTGCCTTTTTGGCTTATTAGCTTGGCACTTATGAAAAAATCGTAATCTATTCATCTTTCATGAGAAAGCTTGAAGCTCAAGTGAGATAATCAAAAAGCTTGAAGCTCAAGTGAGATAATCAAAGTATCGATTAGTTGGGCCAAACAATTCTCTTCAATCTTTAGAAATGAGTTGATTGAGGCCTATGAATTATCTTTTGGGGAACAATTGTCATGGGGTTAGACTTTTCTCAATACTGATGGTGTTGTTCAAATAAAATTAGGAAATGCAGCTGCTGAGGGAGTTATATATGATGAAAATGGAGATTGGGTCTTTGGCTATAATCGATTCCTAGGAAAATGTTCAGTTTTTGATGCCGAACTTTGGAGCATCTTAGATGGTCTAAAACTCATCCAACAAAGAGGTCATGACAAGGTGATAATCCAATCGAATAATTTGGAGGTTATTAAAGCCATTCCTGAGAGTGCCTCGAAGATTTCAGATTTTGCTCTGATTAGAATAATACACCGTATAATGTCTCAAGAAAGTCAACGGATAATATGTCAATTCCTAAGGAGCATAATCAAAGCGAGGATTTTCTAGCCAAATTAGCCTTTGCCAAAAAGGAGGATATACAATTAATTGATATTCCTCAGTTTTTTCTTTTATAATTTAGTATTGTAATGTTCTTAATTCACCAAATATATATAGTCTTTAAATTTTGTTTATACACTAATAAAAATTTCCACACTTTTTATGTAAATGGAGATCATTTGAATAATTTAATTTTTTGGTTTAATTTACAATTTCCTTTTACATTATATATATCCTATATGTTTCTCAAACTTTTGGAAATTAAAATAAATGTTTTCATTATTTTTATTTTATTACTTTTAAGTTTGTTCTATAATATTTGAATTTCTTAGACGTTACACTTTATTTGAATTTATTGTGTATTGAATATTATTTTTTAATGTTATTATATTGTTTTTAATTTTTTAATCTATATCTATATACTAGTTTTTTATCTCATGCGATGTACGAATTGATTTTATGTTTATAGCTTAAAATATATTTAATTTTTTAAAAAATTAAATCAATAAAATTTCGCTTAAATGAAATTTTAAATGAAATTTTTATTTAATTAAAGTACAATAAAAGGGCAATTTACCTAAAAATACCAAAAAAAATAATAAATTTTAGGAAAAAGGCCAAAATCTGGAATATTTACGAAAAAGGGCCATTTCCCACAAAACGCGTCCACGTCAGCGCGTTTTGTGGGGAAAAAGCAGGAAAGCGCGCTCTTGGGGGAGCGCTTTTGCCCTCTTTCCCCGTTTGGTTTTCAGCTGTTTTTAGTGTTAGTGTATGAAATTTTAAGGTTTCAAGGCTAGGGTTTATGATTTTTTAGGCTCGTTAGATTTAGGGTTATTAGGAAAAAATTAATGGAGTAGATTATAGAGTTAACTAGGGTTTAGTAAAAATATGTTTAGGGTTTTGGGCAAAATATAGTAGCAAAATAAAAATTATTTGAATTTTTTAACAGTTGTATCTGGCAAAATAATTTTGAGAAGACGTTTCTGAACAAATAGTGCCGAAAACGCTTCAAGCAGGATGCACTGTCAGGAAGGGTACTGAAAAGAGCTCCAACGTGGACGCTCTTTTGTTACAGTAGTCTTCGATAAAATAATTTTGAGAAGACGTGTCTAAACAAATAGTGCCCAAAACGCTTCAAGCATGATGCACTGTCAGGAAGGGTACTGAAAAGAGCTCCCACGTGGACGCTCTTTTGCTACAGTAGTCTTCGGTAAAATAATTTTGAGAAGACGTTTCTGAATAAATAGTGCCCAAAACGCTTCAAGCAGGATGCACTATTAGGAAGGGTACTGAAAAGAGCTCCCACATGGACGCTCTTTTGCTACAGTAGTCTCCGGTAAAATAATTTTGAGAAGACGTTTCTGAACAAATAGTGCCCAAAACGCTTCAAGCAGGATGCACTGTCAAGAGGGTACTGAAAAGAGCTCCCACGTGGACGCTCTTTTGCTACAGTAGTCTGTGGCAATCCTTAGACTATAAATCAACCAAGTTTCATGCTCATGTTGCATAACATAAATTGAGGCAAAAGAAAAATAGAAACTGAAAATGAGTGAACGTATTAGTGCTGTTATTTACTACGATGGTGAAGTTTATGATACCGAAAATAGTGTTGTTTTTTTATCGGAGAACACAGCGCGACTGAGTTTTAATCGGAACATAGATTTGTTAGAACTTCGCAAAAGAATTAGGCGTAAAATCTTCGGAACAACGACAATGAAAGTTCAGTATATTAAGTATAGATTTTTTGCTTCGGTTGATCGGGTGAGATATGAATCATTCGACATCAAAGGTCCTCGGAGCTTTGAGGCAATGATGGAGACTCATCTTGCCAGTAGGTCACCCTATCTTGAGGTATATGTACAATTTTCATCGCCAAGTGATCTTCTTTCGACCTCAACATCTACTTTTGTTCGAGGGGAATACATGACCCCTAGCCGACACTCTGTTAGTGGGAGGCAGAATATGGAAGTGCCCGTGTTTGGTGGTAGTATAGAAAACATAACCCCTGCACGACACTCGGTTGGTGGATGGGACATGCATATCCTTCCTTCGATGGCCGATGATAGAAATACGTATTGGGGAACGTCATCAACATCTAGTGGTTGGCAATCCACATATGATTGAGAACGTTACGAAAGATGTTTAAGAAGGATAATGTACTCCCAACGACATCCACCGGCGAGGGGTCCTCGTTCGTTGCAGATTATGGTGGGTCGGATGATGAGTCCAATGTGGATCCACCTCGAGAGCCTAGGCCCGATGGTGCAGAAGTTGGATTATTTTCTGAACCGGAGCCAGTTCCAACAGTACTTAAAGATGTTGAAGGCGGTTCAAACGACGAAGAAGAAGATCCGCTATTCAGGGCGTACTCGCCGCCAGCCCACATGCATAATGTCGATCTATCTCAAGACGATGTATTAGAGTTTCTTGAACTACCACACCGGACGCGTGACCCTACAAGTTCGTTGTTGGATTCGGGCGAATTAGAATTTGGTAATGAGTTTTCCAATAAGGATGCTTTTCTTTGTGCATTGAAACAATACAGCATCAAGAACGGGGTTAACTACCACATGGTTAAATCTAAGCTCGATAAGTACGAGGCGAAGTGTGCAGTGCAAGACGATACATATTCATGAAAAATCATGGTCTCGTTGAGGAAAATGACAGGCTAATGGGAGATCAAAAAGTACAAAGGTCCACATACATGTCTTGCTGGTACAGTATCACTATGCGTTCAATGTTTTTGAATAATACTAATATTACGTAATGTTGCATTATTTAACATACTTCATTAACAGGTGTTACACAAGATCATCCGAAGATGGATTCAGAGATGTTGGCTAAATTAATAATACCAATTATGAAGGCCGATCCCAAGACCATAGTGCCGGCCTTAATTGGCAATATTCGTAGCCAGTTGGGGTACACGCCCTCTTACAAGAAGACTTGGATAGCCAAGCAGAAGGTGTTAGAAAAGTTGCATGGTCGGTGGGACGCTTCATATAATGAAGCGTGGCAGTGGTGTCAGGTGCTGGAGAGATATGTCCCAGGTAGCATAACAAACATTGAAACGGAACCGGCGTACTACAACGATCATTTGCCCCGTGGATGCTCAGTGTTCAAGTGTATTTTTTGGACATTTAAGCAATGTCAAGATGCATTTATATACTGCAAGCTATTGGTACAAATTGACGGTACCTTTATGTATGGTAGATATACGTATCAGCTATTGCTAGTTGTGGCACAGGACGACAGTGGGAGAATCCTTCCGATTGCGTTTGCAATAACACCAGGGGAGTCAGCTGATGACTGAGATTTCTTCCAATCTAGGTTAAGGAGGCATGTCTGCCCCCAACCTGATATCTACGTTATATCGGATCGGGGCCCTGGAATACTAGCCACAATAGAGCAATAGGGAAGCTTGTGGCATCGCACACACCATCGATATTGCCTAAGGCATGTTGCGTCCAACTACCACGGGTAACATCGATCTACAAGTCAACGACGGCAAGTGACCAATATGGGTATGTAATATCTATTAATATAATTTCGTATGTAATATTCAATTTATTCTTAATTGAAGAGTGGTATGTAATATTCGCTATCAACTTATATTGGCAGGGTACGAGATCAATAAGGACCGTTTTCACGAGATGTTGGCCAGTTTGCGATCAGTTAACGAAGAAGGCGCAAACTACTTATGCAATATTCCTTTCGAGCAGTGGAAACAAGCATACGACGGCAGTCTACGATATGGTCATATGACCTCAAACCTAGCCGAATGCATAAATTTTGTTCTAAAAGGAACGCGTCATTTTTCGATAACATCGGTTGTGCGAGAGACATATTTTCATTTAGTGGTACTATTTTCGAAGCGAGCAGCGAGTTATAAAGGCCAAATGCAAGGAGGCCACGTATGGTGCGCGAAGGTCTTGCAAGAAATTAACAGGGGGAAGGCACGGGCCAACACCATACACATAGTGTGTCACGATCGCTGCAACCCATGGTTTCCTGTGACGGAGTTTGACAGACCGAACCAAGGTATTGTTGACGGGCAGTATCGTGTACACTTGATAAATAGGACCTGCGACTGTGGGATATTTGATGCACTTCGTTACCCATGCGCTCATGTACTTGCGGCTTGTCAGAATCTCCGTCTTGATCCCATGAGCTATGTCGATGAAGTGTATAAAATAGAGAACATGTACAACGTGTGGAGACACGTATTCCCACCAGTCCCAGATAAAGGTAAGTGGTCGTCGGTATCGCTTACACCGTATAAGCTATTGCCGGATAGATAACTGAGGCGCAAACCAAAAGGTCGACCTTGCTCAACTAGAATACGCAACAATATGGATATCCGAGAAATGACCAACCAACGTAGGTTGTGCGGATGGTGTAGGAACCCAGGCCATACATCTCGCTCGTGTCCAAATCGGAATAGTTGACAGTCTTCTTAACTTTTTTTGTCTCTTGGTGTCTATGTAAATCCTATTTATTTGTTGATAAAAACGGTGAACTTTTGTAGAAGGACTAATTTGGAAAAAAAACTGTAAGTTACAATAAAAAATAAATATTGGACTTTTATTTTTATAATTAAATTACAATAAAATAAAATTAAATAATTTCTATTTTATTAAAGATATTGAAATTAAATTACAAAAAAATTAAACAACTATTATATTATTAAATATATTAAAACTAAATTAAAAATAAAAAACAATTTTTATTTTATTAAATATATTAAAATTAAATTACAATAAAAAATAAACAAATTCTATTTTATTAAAGATATTAAAATTAAATTAAAGAAAAAATTAAGCAACTATTATATTATTAAATATATTAAAACTAAATTACAAAAATAAAAAACAAATTTTATTTTATTAAATATATTAAAATTAAATTACAATAAAAAATAAACATTTCTATTTTATTAAAGATATTAAAATTAAATTAAAGAAAAAATTAAACAACTATTATATTATTAAATATATTAAAACTAAATTATAAAAATAAAAATAAAAACAACTTTTTATTTTATTAAATATATTAAAATTAAATTACAATAAAAATAAAAATTTCTATTTTATTAAAGATATTAAAATTAAATTAAAGAAAAAATTAAACAACTATTATATTATTAAACATATTAAAACTAAATTACAAAAATAAAAATAAAAACAACTTTTATTTTATTAAATATATTAAAATTAAATTACATATAAAAATAAACAACTTCTATTTTATTGAAGATATTAAAATTAAATTATAAACACAAGTAAAAAAAACTTTTATTTTATTAAAAAAATAAAAAAATTATATTACAATTAAAAAATAAAAAAGTCGGTCCGAATCAATGTTGATGCTGGTTGGGGTGGTCTGCGGTTATGCGCTGGATTCCTCCTTCTAGCTTCCGGCGGGGGTCGTGGAACCTCGGGCGGGGATTTTGGTTCCTCCGGCAGTGGGTCTAGTTGTGGGTGTTGGGAGGATGACCCACCTTGATAAAATAATGACTGCAGAGGTGTTTGCATAAACCACGGCGGGATGTCTGAATCCCGTATGGCGAAGGAGACTAGTAAAAAGAAGTGCTCCCCGACGGCGTCTCTTGTGATCCCTCACTCGACGACGGCCTCAAGATCGACTGGCCAGTCGGAGTAGTCAGGAACAGACTCGAACCGGGCCATACATTCCAACCTGGGGTGGGACTGGGAAAAGGAAACATATATGGGTTAAGATACATACAAGGGCTAGGGTACGCACCTAGCATAAAGGCCAAACGCTGTGATGTTGGTGTCGTCAATTTGAAGTGATGGGCCGGTGATGTGTGGGGGGCTGTTGATGGGCCGGTGGATCGTGTCGGACTTGTTGATGGTCCCGTCTCATCACCCCTTCTCCTTAGATTTAAAGGGCCCCGTCGTTCCCTTTGTTCACGAAGTTGCCGTTGCCTCTCCTCTTCCTATAACAAATACGTCTTACCATGGATCATAAACCATGACATGTATTCAGGCACGCACGCTAACTCAGGAACGACGATCGGTTCCCGGATAGGTAAATAGTCATACCGGTTCTCCCACATCTCGATATGTGCTGACCAAAATCTTGGCCAATCCGTGTACAACTGCCGTAAGTTGACTTTGTGCTCATCATCGAGCACCTCAGGTGGCACGGGAACCGGTTGTCAGAATTCAAATTGTCGCAGAACCCGATCTGACTGGTGAATCTCCACGGTGGCATAGTTGATCAATGGGACCTTCACATGCCAAATGTTTAGATTTTGCAAGAACTCCTCCGGAATTACTGCCCGAATTGCCAGATCCTCGTACGGTGTCCATTGAAACTATATTAACATGACCAAAATATTAGTTATATACATAATACTAAACACTAAATACAAAATACTAAATTATAAATACGAAATTCGAAACTTACTTGTGATTCTGACCGTTGGTCTAATAGAAGCCGTATATCTTCAAGCGAGGTAGGTATTCCAGCATAACTCGCCGAATGGTTCCACCTAATTAAATAAATTTTTAGCATACAATTATACTATAAATCTATGTAATAATTGTAAAATATAACATTAAATTTACCTCGTTATTAGTGGAAATGTATATGGGTGGTCGAGTCGAGGATGTAAAAATGGAAATTGAAACCGTGCCCATGACTGCAGTAGTGATAGGCAACATTCGATTTTCGCTTTACTCGGCCGCATCGCCCCACACATCTACCGATACAACTTTCATAGCACTGCAGACCCCCAACTCAATTCACCGGCTGCTCTAAAATCAACAAGTTTCAGCAGCCATCTCAAGTGTACGAGGTTTCTAGATAGGTCCGGCATCAGATAGCCTCTAATTATCTCGAGAATGTATGCCCGAGCATACCATATTCTTTCTATTTCGGTCGAACCATCATTCGGCTTTGGGAATGTGTCTCGTAACCAGGCCATCTTGATCCGACCTCCATGAATGTTATCCGGAATGGCACCCAGAAGCTCGTAGCATACGATGGTCCAATCGGTAAAAGTTGTGGACCTGGTGACTACGGACCCATCCACCGGTAATCCCAATTGCAATTGCACACCTTCCAGAGTGATAGTACACTCTCCACATGGAAGATGAAAAGTGTGCGTCTCGGGTCTCCACCTCTCTATCAAAGCATTGATTAAGTTCGGCTCCAACTTGCACCCCCGGCCTATCGTGGCCATGTGCCAAAAACCTGCTTCCTGCAGGTAATTCTCGATCAACGGCGATGGGGGACCATGTATATTGCAAATATAGCATTGCAACACCCGATCTACAGACTGTTTAAAAAATTATAAAATAAAAATTAATTAAAATTGCATAAACCTAAAAAATATTAAATAGTATTGAAAAATTAAAATTAAAACTTACCATTTGCATTTGATCGACGGAGATGTGCTTATCGTCTGATTTAATTAATTCTCCGACCATTAGTAATCTGATCAAGATTTTATAATTTATCAAAAATATATTAAAAAATTAAAAAGGGCTTTTTGTAAATATTAAAGGACCATTTTGAAATTTGAGAGTAAGTTTCAAGGACTTTAAGAGAATTTTGAGAGGAATTTGAGAGAAAGTTGAGAGAAAGATGATAGAGGACTAATGTGTGAAAAAAATAAAAGGGTTGGGGGTTTTTATAGGGTTTATTTTTTTTATCGTTATTCTCAACGGTCAAAAATCTTTTGACTGTTGCGAGAAGCAGCTTGGGGCGCTTTCTACCACATCAACAAAGCGCGTCCTCGTCGACTTGCTTTGTCGATGTGGTAGAAAGCGCCCCAAGCAGCTGCTTTTCTTTTTTCCCACAAAACGCTACCGACGTGGATGCTTTTGTGGAAAAATGGCCATTTTCGTAAATATTTCAAATTTCACCCTTTTCCAGTAAATTTATTTATTTTGATATTTTTGGGTAAATTGCCCCAATAAAATATATTTAATTTGTATACATGTTTAATTAACAAATCGTAATGCGTTTTAACATAAATTATCCATCTTTCAAATATTTATGTAAATTTTATAAAATTGGAAAAATTGCATGTTAAATTTTTAATTTTTTTAAAATTATGTAATTTCATAAAGCATGATTGAGAAATAAAAAAAAAAAGGAAATCATTGAAAACATTATTATTATTATTATTATTATTATTATTATTATTATTAATGGCAAGAAAGCCATATTTAACACTTAATTTAAAAATAGGATTCACTTTAAATATAATTAAAAAAGTATTTTGAAATTCAAAATTTCCATTTTGCTTCTATACCTTCTTTTATAATATATATACTAATTTTTTTATCCGTGTTATGTTTAAATTAAAATATATTACATTTTAATAAATTTTATGACTGTATGTAATACTAATATTATTAATTATTTAAAACATTATTATTATATTTTAAAATTTTAACAGTATTTTATTGGTTTAAAAGCTCCCAAATAAATATTAAATGTTTATATTAAAATGCTTGAAGGATTTAGAATCTTTGGAAACATATAAAATTTTTGAGAAATTGTTCAAACGTTTGCGATTTACTTATATGAATTAAGTTGATTTGAAGATTTGTAGTAAATTCAACTCAATGAATAATACTTGAAAGAAGATTATAAAATTATCTAAAATATAAATATTTATTTTTATAAAAAGATCGTGATCAAGGTTTGCTATGATTATTGTTGGAACTTCTGAAGAAATCAAAATTTTTCCTCACTCATAACATTCTGAAGAATACGTAGAACATGAGATATTATGTGATGTTGTCATGAGGGGGAGTAAATACACTTTGTACTCCTCCCTTAACCGAAGTTTTGTCCCACTGAATTTTTCTAGTAAGGTTTTTAATAAGGTAACATGTGGTGCGTATTATAGATAAGTGTACTCTTTTTTCTTCTCTAGGAATTTTTTCCCATAAGATTTTTATCTTAGTAAGGTTTTAACAGACACATAATCTATTAATGGACATCTAAGGAGGAGTGTTATGAAAATTTTTTCAGTAAGTGGATGTCCATCAAGATCAAGATAAGGTTAATATACATTAAGACTTTAATGTTTGGAAGTAGAGCTTTATATCATGTATACTTCTTACATGTATAAATATAGACTTTGGAGAAACATTGTAAACATACTTATTGATTAATAAAATATGCACTTCTCTTTTGCTCTCATATTTATCTTATTTTTACTCTATTATTTTATTTCATAACAAGAATAATATTTTACTTGATAAATTTTAAAATTATTATTTTATATTATATTTTATTTGACTACAAAATGTTTAAATATTTGGTACATTGTCAATGTAGTTTTAGACACCACAAGTAAGGTTAGGAGGTTGACGAGTGTCTTATAAGGATATAGTAAAATATTTAAATAAAAAGAGACGCATAATAATTTTTGAAGCTACTTGTGGAATAAAAAAATACATTGCTAGTATACCAAATACTAACCTTTTTTTTTATGGAAAAAATTATTTGCTGCACTGCAGTAGAGTTTTTAAACTCCATAAATAGGGTAAAGGGGTTGACAAGTGTCCTATATAAGTATAGTAAAAGATTTAAAGAAAGAGAGACACATAATATTTTTTTAATATTGTTTGTGGAATAATAAAAAGTTCACCGTCAATAAACCAAATACTAACCATTTCTTTATGATTTCATTTTTCTTACATGGAATATAAATATGGTGTGTAAATTTTTAAATATAACCACCATATATATATTCCAATTACATGTATATTAAAAATAGTGCATGATGAAAAGTGGGAGAATAGAGTACGATTAATTTCATTTGATTTTTGCATGGATAGTGCATAATAATCTTTATTGAAAAACCCTTGGTTTTGTTTTTTAATTTTCATTTTTGAAAAAACCATCCATTTTCATAATAATTTTATTGAAACAAAATAAGAAAAATCAAATAGAGTACTCCATTAATTGGTTAAAATTTTTATTCAAAATGAATCGATTTAAAGCATAAATTACAATAAATAATAAGTTTTTTTTATTCTTTACCTAAGTTTTGAGTTTCAAATAAAGGCAACTTCATTCTCATTTCTTTTTACTCTCACAACAACCTCTCCTTTATTGGAAAACAACGTCTAAGCCCAATATACCCAATGCAATACAAAAACACAACTATTACAACAATTCAAATCATTTTCTCCTTTCTCAAAAACTTATTATTTATATATAAAATATGGATGGTTGGAAAAATATACAATAAAATTTATTTAATAATTTAAAATATAATTTTTATTATGATTATAAATAAAAATGTCGCAACAAATAATCGTATTTTATATAATAACTAGAATTAGATTTAATTTACATGTTTGGTTTAGTGGTTACATACATTTAAGTTAAATATTAGAGTCACACATGAATCTCATTATTAGATTTCTTTCAATAATTAAATTCAAATATAATTATTTTATTGAGGCTAACTTTCAAGACATACAAATATGTGATGAGTGCATGGGAAAGACATCCAATTTTTGCTTTCAAGTTCAATACATCCAAATATTTATTTATTTATTCAATACATATAGATGAAGGTAAAGAAAACGAAACTAAAATGTATAAAAAACAAATTGAAAGGAGTTTTATAACCGCCAATTTGAACACTTATGATGTATATTGTGAACATCAATTTTAGGAATGATATCCTTTATGTTTCTACCACCACATACCATCTTTACCTGAAGAGGTAGGCTTTTATAAATACATAATAAAAAAAAAAAACTTACACAACATATCCCTTTCTCTTTTCCACCTATTTCTTATTCGTTCAAATTAAATAATTTATTATCATATTTTGAGGAATAAATATTAAAATTATACTTCAATACATAATTTGATAGATAAACTTTAATTGTGGTTTAAATATATATTTGGCCGAGGTCCGATCGTCACTTATGGAAATGGAGCACATTTAATAGGCAGCTATTTATCTTTTTGGAGAACACCCACGATGAGGGGATTAGTCACTACTATTGGCAACGGATACATTGGTTTCTAAAAAAAAAATATTTTGGTTCAACTTTACAATGCATACATAAATTTAATTTTATATTATATATACTTAATTATTTGTGTATGTAATATGTAAACATAAAATGGAGTGATGTCAATAATGATACTAATGATTTATAAAATTGAATCAAATTAAAATATTATGTATAACATTATACAAAATCAAAATTAAAATTTATCATTACGT
Source organism: Gossypium rotundifolium (assembly GCA_025506655.1). Taxonomy (NCBI): domain Eukaryota; kingdom Viridiplantae; phylum Streptophyta; class Magnoliopsida; order Malvales; family Malvaceae; genus Gossypium; species Gossypium rotundifolium. The sequence continues at coordinate 93,206,964 of CP106724.1, read as the reverse complement.
ATTAAACTAAAATTTATTCCTATTTTGATTCATCACTAACTTCTAAATATTTTCTTACCATGAGCACATAATTTACTACAATTGAATTCTTCATCGTCATCATAAACTAAAGTTTATATTCCTATTTATTTTAATGGCTCTCCTATTTCCTTTCTATAAATTAGAATATTTAAATTGCATTTATACGTAAGTTTTAAAGGTATTGAGCTAAATCTGATCTAATCATTCCATTACATCAGTTTCTTTCGATAATGAAAAATATATTTAAATTAAATTAAATTATTCACGGCAATAAAGAGGGAGTACTTTCTAGTTTAGAATTTTTTTTTTAATGAACTCCAATTTTATTTCCTGAAACTGTCAAGACTGTACGAACACAAAGATTCCTCGTATATTCAGAGAATACAATATGAATCACAAGCCGGATGTAGTCAATTTTTTGGAAACAAAAATAAGTGGCATTAAAGCAGACAAAATAATAGCAAAATTAGGGCTTTAATACTCACATCAGGTTGAAGCTCAAGGCTTTTCTGGTGGAATTTGGCTAGGATGTAAGGAGTTAGTGCACCTCGAAATTATTCAAAATCATCCTCAATTTATGCTAACTCAAGTGTCACTTGGATTTCTTTCACTAAAAATTTGAGTTGTGTTCATCTATGGTAGCCCAAATAAAACCAAAAGAAGGGCGCTTTGGGAAGCATTGAGAGAAACCATCCCCTCCACCTTTGTCCCTTGGATGGCACTTGGAGACTTCAATGCTATCTTATCTGAGAGAGAGAAACAAGGTGGTGGCATAGTTGGGAAACGGTGCTCTTATTTCGAGGAATTTGTTAAGTCAAATGATCTCTATGATATGGGATTTAGAGGCCCATCTTTTACATGGCAAAGAAGAGGGACTTTTGAGAGACTGGATTGAGCATTGGGGAATGCTACTTGGATCCAAACTTTTCCACGGTGTATGGTAACACACTTAGTACGAATCAAGTTAGATTATCGACCTTTGTTAATCAACCTGTGTCTAAATCTCAATCTACCAAAAGGATGGTCGTTTCGATTCCTAGTTGGGTGGGTACAGCACCATAACTTCTTAGAAATTGTTAAAAATTTGTGGCATTTCAATGGGGATATGTCTGATACGTTTAAAGCCTCACCATAAGTCTTCAAGTGTGGAACATGGATGTCTATGGGCACATTGGGGCTCGTAAACGGAAGTTATTGCAGTCCTTAAACCAAATCCGAAGGCAAATGGAAAGGTCAAATTAAGATGTAATAGTCAGACGATAGATGGAAGTGAAAGAAAGGCTCGAAGAGGTGCTTAATCACATTGAATTACTATGGAAACAAAAATCAAGGTGTGATTGGCTCAACCCAAGGAACAAAAACATAGTTTTTTCATAGTCGTACAATCCATAGAAGGAAAATCAATCGCATTAATGCCTTATGTAATAAAAATGGAGATTGGTTGTATGATCCAGACGAGATTCAATCAGAAGTAGTTAATTACTTTCAGCAGTTGTATTGGGAGAAGCCAAGTTCGATTGGATCTCTACCTCCTAGTTGATTTCCCCAATTAGAACAGAGTGATATTGATTTCCTAAGTAAAGAAGTCTCATATGATGAGATTAAAATAGCATTTTCTGACATGGCTCCCTTAAAAGCCCTCGAAAGTGATGGATACCAAGCAATGTTCTTTCAAAGTCAGTGGGACAATATTAGGGACACAATTTGCAAGTGGGTTAAAGAATTCTTTAACGGAAGGCCCATAGATCAAGATTTAAACAACACTTTCATTGTTCTTATCCTAAAGACTACTTAGCCCGAAGAGATTTCACAATTTAGGCCCATTAGTCTATGCTCCATACTCTACAAATTGGTTATGAAAGTCATCGAAAATAGATTCAAAGCAGTGTTTCCTAAGATTATTGCACAAGAACAAGCTGGGTTTATAGTCGGACGAAATATAACTAACAATATTATCATTGCCCAAGCGGTTATTCATTTTATGCAAAGGAAAAGTAAAATATGGATGGCTGTTAAAATTGACCTCGAAAAGGCATATGATAGAGCTCGATGGGACTTTTTTAATAGCTTTATATAGGCATGTAACACCCCTTACCCGTATTCGACACCGGAACAGGGTACGAGGTATTACCGGACTCACATCACAAGCAATCACACAATTTCGAGTCATAAAATTCGGGTCCAAATTAAAACCATTCATATTCAATCATGAAGTCCCTATTACGAACCTACAAGGCCCAAAACATGTATTAGAAGTGGTGCAGAACTAAACTGAGAACTCCAAAAACTTTTACAAAACTTAGAAAATTTTTCTTAGCTGTAGGGCTCACACGCCCGTGTGGTCCAAGGCACACGCTTGTGTGACCCTGGGACATGGCCGTGCTTCAGACCGTGTTCAATTTATAGTGCTCTCTGACTTGTGCCACACGGCCGTGCCACACACCCATGTGGTCCAAGGGACACACCGTGTGACCCTAGGGCATGCCCGTGCTTTAGACCGTGTTCAATTTATGGTGCTCTCTGACTTGTGCCACACGGTCGTGCCACACAGCCGTGTGCTAGTCCGTGTAGCACACACGGCTGAGACACACGCCCGTGTCTCTGCTCGTGTGCTCAATTCTGGGCATTTTGTTTCTCAAAATGAAGGTGTAGGGGGCACACGGCTGAAACACATGCCTGTGGGGTAGGCCCTGTCACACATGGCCTAGACACACGCCTGTGTGAACAAAATAAAGGCTATTTACCAAGCCATTTGCCACCTTTATTCACACATACACTTCATTAATTCAAAGGCACAAAACATAACATACTTAGGCAATCAAAACATCTACAATTATGACCAACACATACCAATACAATATCAACATCTATAATACTCACAACATTTATTAAGCCACAATTTGACTACCTTCAAGATACTTAATTGTACACCACTTTATCATCTCATCAATAGACCACATTGCCAAACATTTCACATTCTTGTCATAAATCACACTTCCATCATTTACCAAGCATACCATGACCATATCACCAAAGACATTGGCACGTATATAAATATTCTTAGGCCTACAACTATGTAACCCAAATAAGCCAATCTACATGGCCAAATATCAAGACAAGCCTTTGAAAATCATAAGCCAACACATAGCTACAATCACAATGACACATTTAACAAAATGACTAAGTCCCTATACATGCCATAAACTCAAAATACTTGAATTCATCAATACCCAAAGTGATAGCTTGATAGAGTGATAGGATCTCCAGCGACCTCCAATCCGAGCTAGCTTAATGACACTATAAAACGTGGGAAAGGAAGGGCGTAAATTATATAGCTTAGTAAGTTCATATGTAAATAATACAAAACATTATTCATACATTTGATATATAAATAACTTAACAAATATTAACATAAGTGTCATTAAAACTTCATAAATTTCATATGAATATAAATATCATTTATTATCAACATGACACATATCAATATAAATGTCATATACCATTAGTTCATCATATGAATAACATAACACATATCAACATAAATGTCATATAAGCTTCATAAGCACAACTTACTCAATCACATTCTTACCAATTGTTCATCATATACTGAATCCATTTTCTTTGAGTTTTTCGTACATACCTCTACCAACTTGTAACACAATCATGTACTTTCTCATCTTCATCATACCCGTGGAACATTTGGAATCCTAAAGGATACTTAGGAATCTCGTACACACAGTACCGTATCAATGCTATATCTCAGATATGGTCTTACATGTAATCTCGTATCGATGCCAATAGCCCAGTTATGGTCTCATACGAAGTCTCATATCGATGCCTAACCATGTCCATTTTTTGTCCATTATGAAGTATAATGGTTTAATTACCATCTAAGGACCTCTAATTTAAAATCTCATAGCAATTGGACACCTTTAACATATAGAATTCAAATTTTGAACTTTTTGCAGTTTAGTCATTTTAACTAAATTGAGTGCCCAAACGTAGAAATTTTCGAACGAAATTTTCACGAAATCATTTCATAAAATTGTAGAACATAAAAATATAATAAAAATAATTTTTTTTGCGTCGGATTTGTGGTCCTGAAACCACTATTCCGACTTGACCCAAAATCAGGCTGTTACAAGGCAACAGGCATACTAGACTTTTTATGAAGAGTGATTATGTCAGCCATATCAACGTCTACTATGCAGATACTGTGGAATGGAGTACCCATAACAAAATTCAAACTTGCGAAAGGTGTCCACCAAGGATGCCCTTTGTCATCCTATTTATTTGTCCTATGCTTGGAGTGGTTAGGACACAGCATCAAAAAAGTTGAAGCTGCTAGCTTTTGGATTCCCATTAAGCTTGCAAGGGCAGGACCAACCATATCTCACTTATTTTTTGGAGATGACTTGGTAATTTTCTCAAAAGCATATATGAAGCATGGGTCACTACTGAAAAGCATTCTGGATAAATTATGTAGCTACATAGGACATTGGGTCAATGCACGGAAAACTAATATGTTCTTTTCTCAAGGAGTCGATGATGATCTTAGTAATAGACTAAGCAGGCTACTAGGCTCCCAATAGGTTCAAGAGTTGGGATCCTACCTTGGAGTACCTCTTCTCCGTAAAAGAGTCACTAACACTACCCTAAGGTTTGTGATTGAAAAGGTTAGGGCGAAGCTCTATAGTATGGATGCGAAGCAACTTTCCTTGGTAGGACGATTTACATTGGCACAATTAATTTTCCTTTCTATCCCAAACTACTTTATGCAGCCTATGCGAATCTCGAATGGGGTTTCTGAGGAAACCAAATGACTAGTTAGACAATTAATCAAGGGATCTAGTATAAGTGATGGAGCTCGAAACTAACTATTATTTCGACAAAGGCAAGTGCACCTATTGAACAGTAGTATAGCTATGGTGAGTCCGGAATATGGTATCCTCAAGGACTAAAGTTACTAGTAATAACTATCTTCTTATTATCTAGCCTAATAATTAAGGGGATTTATTTTTTATCTAAAATTAACTAACTAAATGACTATGAACGTGACAAAGAGTGAATTGGGAAAATACTTTTGGACAACTTATATGATATAGACAATACCTAAGGAAGAATCCACCTAGACTTCACGTATTACTTTTGATTCATATGATTTATTCACTTGACTTAATCCGTAGAAATCCCTAATTTATGTTAATATCTCTTTCGAGACTAAAAACAACTAACTCTAGGTTGATTAATTGAAATCTCTTTCTAATTAAAACCCCTATTGTCGCATTAACTCGATCTATGGATTCCTTATTAGATTTGACTCTAATCAAATGATTTTCGTAGCCTATTTCTAGGGTTGCAATCAACTCCACTTAATTGTGTTGATTTTCTCTTAAACAGGGACTTTTGATCCACTGAATAAGCACATTCGACTTGAATCAATAACCTGAATTATCAAAACAAGAATAAAAACTCACAATTAAGAATAAGAACAAGTATTTATCTTATAAATCAAATAATAATAAGATTCGTCAGAGGTTTCATCCCTTCGGGTATTTGAGAGGTTTAGTTCATAATAATAGAAGGAAACATCATAAAATAGGGAAAATCACAAAACATAATGAAAACCCAAAAACTTCTAAAGAACTTGATAGGAGATCTTTAGACTTGATAGAGATCCTTCTTCTAAGCTGTTCTCGACGGCTATCTTGGAGTATTTTTTGCCTCCTATTCGACGTCTATTCCATGTCCCCTTTTAGTCTCCCCCAAAAGTGTTTATATAGGCTTTGAAACACCTCTATTGGCCCACAAGTAGCTTATTCCGAATAGAATTCTTCTTTACTACGGCAAGGACACGCCCGTGGTGGACTCTTTTGGCCGTGGTCAATTCTACTCGCCACACACGACCGTGTGATCTGCCCGTGGTCGATAGTCCAAGCTGTGTGATTTCTGATGTAGGCCCATTTTGTCCCTTTTTGGCCCGTTTCTCGTTCTTTTTGACTTCCTAAGCTCTCTTGAGTATAAAACATGAAATTAAGGGATTAGGAGCATCGAATTCATCAAATCTAATGAAAATTCATCCAAAAATAAGCCAAGTATGGGGGTTAAAATATGTGTAAATTATGGTTTATCAAATACCCCCACACTTAAGAATTTGCTTGTCCTCAAGCAAAATTCTCAACTCACAAGTAAAATTAACTTTCTCAATTTATAATTCTCATCAATAATGTCTCATCATAATTTATAGATAATTCATAAATGGATAATTTAACTCAAAGAGTCCTAAAGATTCAAACAATCTAAGTCATTAACTTTTATAGCACGAAAACATAGGTGTTTCCCCTTACCTAAATAATTACCTCTGATTCAAAACCGACAAGGATTGACATTCTCACTAAGGATTCACTCAAATCACTCAAGGTGTTTAAGGTTCAAGATAAGACACATAATAGTAAAATATGAAAAGTTAATCCCATAGGCTTGCTTGAAAATCAAATCTCTACCACTATAGAATGAGATGATACACAAATCAAAAGGTCTTTAAAAGGGTTGTAATGGGGCTTGGGTTAAAGGTGTGGATAAATGCTAAATTAAAGGGTTAGAATCGAGATTGAATTGTCAATTTACCTAACCAGAAAAATAGACTAATACTGAATAATTACGTCAATTGAAAACTTATAATAAAAAGAACTTCTTCTCAAAATATGAGATTTACTACTTAAGGTTAAATAACATAGAACTAGTAATGAATGAATTTCACCTTTTTTTTAAGAATAAGAACAAACATGAATAGGATGAATTTAAACTGAAATAAAGAAAATAGTTAGGCAACTGATCAAATCAAATCTCGACAAAAGGGACATCAAAAGATTAGGGGAAGTAAAAATTTGGTTTTAGGTTAATATTAAGGTTAAGTCAAGAAATGGTTTATTAGGATCAAAGGGGTTCACTAGGGGTTAATTATGAAGGTAGACTTTTTATGGAGTAAGTGGGTTAAAACCTAGGTGCCTTTATCATCTCAGTATATCAAATCAAAAGTGTGGTCTCAACATGCATAATCGAAGCAAGTTTTAGAATAATAAATCAATGTTGACACACTTATAATCAATAAAGTGAGAAAGAAAAGATATATGCTCTAAAGGCTCAAAATCTCACAAAAATTATGGTTTTTGATGTCAACCTTGCAAATTTCAAATTTCAAAGTAATATTTAAATTTAGGAAAATAACCTAACCACCAAATTTTTAATTCTAAAAATACACTTATCATGCTTGATTCTCTAATATCTTAAAGTATAAATCATTGATGCACAATTACCTATGACTTACTTCAAAACATATCAACAAAAATCATAAATCAATAGAAGTTTCTTTTAATTAGTAATATGAGAAAATTACTTGAGACAAAGCATAATTCAAGGATTTTCTAATACGAGTATTGTTGACACCTCCCCACACTTAAGATTTATATTGTCCTCAATGTACGAAGATAAAAATGATAATAAAGTAAGAAAAGCATAAGAGAGGGAGAGAAGTGAAACTTCCTGAATTTTGGATGGAGTCAAAGAAAAGAAACAGGGGAAATTCGGGCTGAGGAGGTGAATACTAGGGTCGTGGTGTGGTGATTCCCTAACAGCGTTTTGAACCTAAATTAAACAAATCAAAATATAGTAATATAAATTAAGCACAAGAGAGATAAAGATAAGGAAAATAAAGGAGAAGAGAAAAGAAAAAGAAAAATTAAATGGACTAAAAGGTCCTTATCTTGTCGAGGGAATGAAGCGGCCGGCATGAACTTATGTAGAGTGGTCGCGCACGGGGAAACCCTGGTAGGATCCTTTCGCTTCTTCGACATGGGGATGATGGTTGAAAAGAAAGAGTGAGGGAAATGGGGAAAGAAAAATGAAAGAGATAGTAGAAAAAGAAAGAGGTGTGGTGGTTAGGATTTGGGAAAAGAAGAAATTGGGGAGAAAGTGAGAAGAAGGGGGTTTTAAATAGGAATCAGGGATCTGGTGGCTGCCCATGCCCGTGTTAGGTCACACGGCCGTATCGCACGGCCGTGTGGTGTCTTGTTCATTTGTCCCACGCCTGTGTAAATGTTCCCACGCCTATGTTACTTAATCAGTGTCGACCACGGTCTGGGGACATGGACGTGTTGCACACCTATGTTACTTTCTTAGTGTCGACCACGGCCGTATCACATGGCCGTGGAATTTTATCTCCATCCATGGTTTAGGGATGTTTCATCCTTAGTTCGCACGGTCTTGGCCACACCGATGTGCCTAATCGTGGTGTCCACACGGCCACGGCCATGGCCACGCCTGTGTGCAAGGCCGTGTGGTAGGGAAACCTACGCTTTTATTGAATTTGTTAGTTTCTGGTTAGGTGCTAAAAATTGAAAATATGAAAATTAATGGGGTTAGTGCTCGGGTTTCCTCCCGAGAAGCGTTCGTTTAAAGTCTTAAGCTAGACTTACCTCTCCTTTGCATAATCATGGTGGTTTGAAGAGTTGAAACTCCTCATTCTTGCTATCAATTCGATTATCGATATATAGTTTAAGTCGAGTGGTGTTTACCTTAAAAGTGCCAAATGTAGGATTAGTTAGCTTGACTGTTCCATATGGGAAGACATTTCGTACCATGAAAGAGATCTCTTCGTTTATATTAAGGTCCAAGTGGCGATTCGAGGGTCTCTCTTATCCAACAATACCTAATCTCCGATCTTAAATTAGGTTGTCCCATACTTAAGTTTGACATGGTTTTTCTTTGGTTTATCGTCTTTCCCCAGTTTCTCCTTGTCATGTGTCTTCCACTCGTCTAGTTCATCGATCTGAAACCTTCGCTCCTCAGGAGTTTTTTCTTTGTTAGCACGAGGTCTAGGATCTAGCTCAGTTGTGTACATTTGTGGTGCTTCCTGAAAAGAAGGTTGAACCAAATGATCATTAATAGAATTTATGTTCTCACCTTTATTACCCGATGTCCTAACTAAGTCAAGAGCCTGAATAGTGATTGTTTTGTCACTTGCACAAAGTGTGAGTTCACCTGTACCAACATCAATTCTAGTTTTAGCAGTTGCTAAAAAAGGTCTTCCTAAAATTAAAGGAATATTATTTTCATCATCTATGTCTAAAACAACAAAGTTTACTGGGAATATGAATTTATCAGTTTTTACTAGTACATCCTCAATTCTACTATGATAGTTTTATCAGCCAATTGAATGCTCATCCTAGTTTGTTAGGGTATCCCGAGACCTAGCTGTTTAAACATTTTATAAGGCATAACATTGATACTTGCCCTTAAACTAGCTAAAGCATTATTAATAGACAAACTACCAATTAAGCAAGGAATCGTAAAACTCCCTGGATCTTTTAACTTTTATGGTAGTTTATTTTGTACGATTGCTGAGCATACTGCACTTAGCTCTACACGCGATGCCTTGTCTAACTTCTTTTGTTTTTCAAAAGCTCTTTTAAAAATTTCCTTGAATTGGGCATCTGCGAAAGAGCTTCAAGAAACGACAAGTTAATATGTAATTTTTCAAGTGTTTAAGAAATTTACTGAATTGTTCATCTGTGCAGTCTTTTTTCATCACATTGGGGTATGGCACACAAGGTTGGTACTATGTAATTACTGATTTTGGTTTATCATGGCTTACCTCAACCTTACCTTCCTCTACCACATTCTCTTGCCTCAATTTTGGCTCATCTAACCCTTCACTAACGTGAGCAGTAACGGCATGAAGTTGCTCCTTTGGGTTAGTTTCAGTGTTGCTTACAAAGCTACCTTGTGTTCGTTCAGATATGAGTTTAGCAAGTTGTCCTAATTGGTTCTCGATCCCTTGAATCGATGCTTGCTGATTTTTGAGTGTTGTTTCAATGTTTTGGAAATGGGTTTCTGACACCGCGATAAATTTTGTTAGCATCTCCTCAAGGTTCGGCTTTTTCTCTTGTGGGTAGGGCTGCTGTTGAAAGCTTGGAAGGGGTTGTTGTCTCTGATTTCCTTGGCCACCCTATGAAAAGTTTGGGTGATTCCTCCAGCCTGGACTATAAGTGTTACTATAAGGGTTATTTTGAGGTCTAGAATTGTTACCCATATAGTTCATCTGTTTGTATTCTATGCCAGGGTTGTAGGGTGGGTAACCCATGATGGGGGCATCTCCTTAGTAGATCCTTGTATCTCTTCCATGCATCATAAAGTGTTTCTAAATCCATCTGCACAAAAGAAGAGATATCATTCCTCAACTTGACCGTTTTGGCCAACGAAAAATATTTAAGTAAAATTTTTTAGGTCATTTGGTCCCATGTAGTGATTGATCCTGGTGGTAATGAGTTCAACCACTGTTTGGCTTTATTCCTCAACAAGAAGGGAAATAACCGAAGGATAATGGCATCATTAGAAATGCCATTAATTTTGAAAGTGTCACAAAACTCTAGAAAATTTTCTGAGTGATTGTTTGGGTCCTCATCCTGCAAACCATCAAACTGAACAAATTACTGAATCATCTGAATAGTGTTAGGTTTCAGTTCAAAATTATTTGTAGCAATAGAAGGTCTAACAATACTTGATTCGGTTCCTGTTAAATTAGGTTTAGCATAATCATATATAGTACGAGGAGCAGGATTTTAATTCACTGGATTTGCGGCAACCACAGGAGGTAGCGGATTATTATCAGCCATCTCTTCGGTAGTATTGGTATCATCCTCTTGCTCTTCTTGTATCTATTGTAGGCTTCGCCTTATTTCTCTTCGGTTTCTGCGAGTGGTACCTTCTATATCACTATTGTAAAGTAATGGTCTTGACGAGTTTCTTCTAGTCATAAACTAAAATTACCTGCCAGAAGCAAATAAAAGAAAAATTAGCAAAAGTAAAATAAATTGTAAATAGTAAAAAATGGCTAAAGTAATAAAAATTTAGTGTTCCTAATATCTTAGTCCCTGGCAATGGTGAAAACTAACTATTATTTTGACAAAGGCAAGCGCACCTATCGAACAATAGTATAGCTATAGTGAGTCCGGAATATCGTATCCTCAAGGACTAAAATTACTAGTAATAACTATCTTTTTTGTTATCTAGCCTAATAATTAAGGGGATTTATTTTTTTTATCTAAAATTAACTAACTAATTTAACTAACTAAATGACTATGAACGTGACAAAGAGTGAATTGGGAAAATACTTTTGGACAACTTATATGAGATAGGCAATACCTAAGGAAGAATCCACCTAGACTTCACTTATTACTTTTGATTCATATGATTTATTCACTTGACTTAATCTGTAGAAATCTCTGATTTATGTTAATATCTCTTTCGATACTAAAAACAACTAACTCTAGGTTGATTAATTGAAATCTCTTTCTAATTAAAACCCCTATTGTCGCATTAACTCAATCTATGGATTCCCTTATTAGATTTGACTCTAATCCAGCAGATTTTCGTTGCCTTATTTCTAGGGTTGCAATCAACTCCACTTAATTGTGTTGATCTTCTCTTAAACAGGGACTTTTGCTCAACTAAATAAGCACATTCGGCTTGAATCAATAACCTGAATTATCAAAACAAGAACAAAAACTCACAATTAAGAATAAGAACAAATATTTATCTTATAAATCAAACAATAATAAGATTCGTCATAGGTTTCATCCTATCAGGTATTTGAGAGGTTTAGTTCATACTAATAAAAGGAAACATCATAAAATAGGGAAAACCACAAAACATAATGAAAACCCAAAAACTTCTAAAAAACTTGATGGGAGATTTTCAGTCTTGATGGAGATCCTTCTCCTAAGCTGTTCCCGACAGCTGTCTTGGAGTGTTTTCTGCCTCCTATTCGGTGTCTATTCCACGTCCCCTTTTAGGTTGCCCCCTAGAGTGTTTATATGAACTTTGGAACACCTCTATTGGCCCACAAGTAGCTTATTTCGAATACAATTCTGCTTTGCTACGGTAAGGGCACGCCCGTGGTGGACTCTTTTGGTCGTGGTCGATTCTGCTCGCCACACACGACCATGTGATCTGCCCGTGGTCGATAGTCCAGGCTGTGTGATTTCTAATGTAGGCCCATTTTGTCCCTTTTGGCCCGTTTCTCATTCTTTTCGACTTCCTAAGCTCTCCTGAGTATAAAACATGAAATTAAGGGACTAGGAGCATCTAATTCATCAAATATAATGAAAATTCATCCAAAAATAAGCCAAGCATGGGGTTAAAATGTGTAAAAATTATGGTTTATCAATAAGGAAATGAAAACTAGCATTGGTTGGATGGGACTCTATATGCCAACTTCATCTAAAAGGTAGTCTAGGCATCCGACACTTAGAAGATCAAAATGCTTTCTTTTTGTTGAAGTTAGGCTATAACCTTGTCACCAAAGGGGAGGATCTATGGGTTAGGGGGTTGCGCTCAAAGTATAGGATAAAAGAGATGTTCACTGAGGATATTAAGAGATAGAGTTGTTCAGCTATTTGGAGAGGGATTGGCAAGGTTTAGCCATTGCTGTAAGAAAATCTATGTTGGACCATAGGTACAGGAGCATCGGTACAGTCCTAGGAGGATCAGTGGGTCTCAAAGATAGGGCCATTAAAAATGTACGTATCACATATAGATAGGCCATTCAGACTATTTTCTTAAGGATATGATAGAAGAAGATAGAGCACGGAATATAGAGGCTTTCAATGAACGAATTCCAGAGGATATAGTTAAAAAGATTACCAACATTCCTCCATCGTATCCCCTAGCTGGCCCCGATAAAATATATTGGAAACACACCGCTAATGGTAGCTTTTCAATTAAGAGTGCGTATCACCTGTTGAAAGCAGCTATGTGGAATGAGAGGGAGAATAAGGGGAAGGCAATTTGGAAATAGCAAGGCCCACATCGCGTTTGTTTCTTCCTATGGCTTGTGTACAAAAAAAGATTGCTTACTAACTAGGAACGTGTACGGAGGGTAATTAGACAAAGTATGGCTTGCCCAGTTTGCCATTATGAGACAGAAGATATTCTGCATGTTCTTCGAGATTGTTTAGTTAGTAGCAACTTTTGGAAATATTTTGTGCCAAGAAACCATTAGCCACAGTTTTTATCTAGCAATCTCTCAGAATGGATAGAGACAAACTTGGGCAACTCTAGAGGGGTAATGAAGAATATGATGCCTTGGTCTACTTTTTTCGGTTAGTTAGTATGGTGTACATGGAAGAACAAAAATCTCTTTGTATTTTAAGGATTATCTTGAAATTTCATAGAAACCATTAAAATATCTCTAAATTGGGCTAGGCAGTTCGACATAACACAAAGAGTGACCCGATAGGAGGAAGTTTGGTAGAGCCTGTAGTTATTTTAGGACAAGATTAGAATACTAGGATAGTAGAATATTAAGTTTAGGCCATTTGCTTAGTTAGGTTTTTTTTTACACAAAGAAAATTAAATTAATGATTTTAAAAAATTAAACTAAAATATCATTGTAGCTCCTATTAATTCCAAAGACTCCTAAAGAAGTTGGAAATATAAAATATAGAAAGGATAGGGACCATAAATTATCTAGAAAATTCTGTATCTATAAAACCATGGATCAGATAACGTGGACAACATGTAAATGGATGATAAGTAGTGGATAGTTGTTTTTAGTTTCTAGGGAACCTGTAGTCTACCTTGAACTACAACTAGATAAGATTTATCTATCTAAATAAATTTAAAATATATCCCCAAAATATATGGGTTTCACATATTTCAACACTTTATAGGGAAACTGTCTGAAGCTCCTTATAACAAGACAGAGTTTTCCATATATATATATTTATTCAATACTTTTTTAAAGAAAGTATATAGATGAAGGTAAAGAAAAAGAAACTAAAATGTATAAAAAATTTGATATATTTTAACATTGGAGTTGTAACAGCCCATTTGGAGTCAAATTGAAATAGCAGTTTTGAGACCACAAATCCGAGCCAAAAATAAAATTTTATTTTATTTTATTTTATGGTTGGTATTATGATAGGAAGGTCACATTAAAATTTTGATACGTAAATTTTATCGATTGTGTGGTTAATTAGGTAAAGGACTAAATTGCATAAAATGCAAAAGTTGGATTCTAGTAGCTATAGGTATTAAATAGCTATGGAATTCAAAACTTAAGGTCCTTATATGGTAATTAGACCATTGAAGAGTAGTTAGTAGATATTTTAATGACTCATCCTGTAACACCCCTTACCCGTATTCAACGTCAGAACAGGGTATGAGGCATTACCGGACTTAGAACACAAACATTCACACAATTCTGAGTCATAAATTTGCGTCCAAATTAAAACCATTCATATTCAATCATAAAGTCCCTAATACGAGCCTACGAGGCCCAAAACATGCATCAGAAGTGGTTAAGGACTAAACCGAGAACTCAGGGAATTTTTATAAAACTTAGAAAATTTTTGCTAACTGCAGGTCTGACATGCTCGTGCTTCAGACCGTGTTCAAAATAGGGTGCTCTCTGACTTGTGCCACACGGCCGTGCCACACACCCGTGTGCTAGGCCGTGTGCTTAATTAATTTAATTCGAATTAAGTGCAAATTTCACATGGCTAAGACACACGCCCGTGTTCTAGGCCGTGTAGCACAGACTGCTGAGACACACACCCGTGTCTCTACCCGTGTGCTATATTCTGGACATTCTGTTTTTCAAAATTAAGGTGCAAGGGACACACGGTCGGAACACATGCCCATGGGGCAGACCATATGTCACGCACGACCTAGACACACGCTCGTGTGTCTATCCGTGTGGACAAAATAAGGCTATTTACCAAGCCATTTGCCACCCTCATTTACACCTACACTTACACCAATTCAATGGCATAATTCATGGCATACTTAGGCAACCAAAACATCCACAATCATGGCCAAAATATTACACCCACATACTAACCTCTAACATGCTTTAACATCATAATTTATCAATTCAAAAACCATGCAAGTTTCTACCTTCATGAATGGTATCAATATATAAATATACTCATAACCAACATTAGCCAACTTACATGGTTATATACAAAATGAAATCATTAACCATTATAAGCTAATACATTTGGCAACATTTCCAATGACACATATAACAAAATGACCAAGTCCCTATACATTCCATAAATCAAAATATTGACATTTTAAGGGTACCCAAAATAATGGTTGATAGTGTGAATGGATCTCCGACAATCTCCAATCCCGAGCTAGCTTGGTGATAGTATAAGATAAGGGAAATAAAATGGGAGTAAGCTATATAGCTTAGTAAGTTCATATGCAAATAATAAACAACATTAATTATACATTTATTATATGCATAACATAACATGAATCAACAAAAATGTCATTAAAACTTCATGAATATAACATACTCAATCATATTCTTACCAATAGTTCATCATATACCGAATCTATTTCCTTTGAGTTTTTCGTATATACCTGTACTAACTCGTAACATAATCACAAACTTTCTCATCTTTGACATACCCGTTGAACCACTTGGAATACTATTGGATACACGAGAAGATTTGCACATAAGTGCCACATATGTAGCTAATGCTACCACAAATCTTATAACACATATAGGCTCGCTCTCGAGCTATCCTCGGGCTTGCTCACACAAGTTGTCACTCGAGACGTAGCTACGCAGTGCTGCTTACACAAGCTATCAAGTATCCGTAACATATGTCGATATACCCAGCCACTAGTAGGATGTACAAGACCAGCACTCGAGACACATAAATCACATAATTACATTTTATATGGGTTCCTAGTGACATGTCACTTGTATCCTAATCTATTCTTAATGTTCAACCGAGATTTTCTCGCTTGTCGGGACTTCGTTGAATATGATCATAGAATCAATCATAAAATCCATGCAATATCAAAACATTATAAATACAATTATAACATTGCATTATTAATATATGAACTTACCTCGGTACAAAAATAGTGAAAATGGACCTAATTGTTGAACACTTTGTTTTCCCCCCGCTTTAAGTCCAAACTTCGTTTTTCTTGATCTATAATAGCAAATTTAACTCATTTAATACTCACATTATTCAATTCAGTCCAAAAATCACATTATGGAAAAATTACATTTTTATCCCTAACTTTTCAACATTTTACACTTTAGTCCCTAGGCTTGTAAAATGAAATATAGTTAATTCCTTCAAAACCCAAGCCTAGTTGAACATACTCATAGCAGCCCAAAACGTTTACTAAATCACTTTCTACTACATATTTTACAACTTTTACAAATAGGTCCTTTTTGACATTTTCATCAAAAATCACTTGGTAAATGTTGTTTATCTAACATTAAACATATATTTTCTACCATTAAACATCAAAATAAACAAATATCTAACATGGGTAAAATTTTAGACTTTGATTTTATTTCAAATTAGTCCTTGAAATACTAGATTAGGTTGAGACAACTTCAAAAACATAAAAATCATGAAAAATGGGGCAAGAACGGACTTACAATCGAGCTTAGAAGTTGGCCAAAGCCCTATATATGGAGACCCTTCAATTTTCGGCACTAAGGGATGACATTAAAAAGATGAACATCTTTTATTTTAGTTATTTTGGCTTTATTTACCAAAAAACCAAAAAACCAAAATGCCCTTAATGCCTAACTTCAAAATTTCACCTAACCATGTCCATTTTTATCCATACTAAAGTATAATGGTCTAATTACCATCTAAGGACCTCTAATTTAAGATCTCATAGCAATTGGACACCTTTAACATATAGAACTCACATTTTGCACTTTTGCAATTTAGTTCCTTCAACTAAATTGGATGCCCAAACGTCAAAATTTTCGAATGAAATTTTCACGAGATCATTCCATAAAACTGTAGACCATAAAAATATAAAAAAATAAATTTTACTGTGTCAGATTTGTGTCCCAAAACCACTGTTCTAACTAGACTCAAAATTGAGCTATTACACATCCATGAAAAAAATTAAAAAGGCAAGGGACTAAATTGGAAATCACAGAAATTCAAAGATGTTAATTAAATGAAAAGAAATTATCATATTTTCTATTCATCCTCTTCCCCAATTTTTCTATGGAAACTCTAAGAGAGAGGAAGAGAACTTTTCAAGCTTAAAAAGGTATGAAATCGAGTCCCGTTTTTAATGATTTTTATATTTTTGAAATCGGGATAGTCTAATCTCTATATTTAGGGGATTAATTTGAAAAGTTATCAAGGTAATAAATTTGGTTCATGGATGAATATGTTGAAAATTTGAATTTATGGTAGAAAATGAAAGGTTGTTCATAGATAAACAACTTTTACAAAGTAATTTTTGATGAAACTTGATTTAGGGACTAAAATGAAAAAATGGTAAAACCCATGAAAAATTCTAAAATTTGTGAAATGTGTGTGTTGTAAAAATTGTTAATAAATTTTGGTTAGGCTTGGAAAAAGGACTAGATTGCATGAATTTCATTTTCTGAGCCTAGGGACAAAATTGAAATTTTTGAAAAGAGTACGGGCAAAATGGTAATTTTGCCTAGGATGTAATTAAATACAAATGTATATGAAATGTGATAGATTAATAGTTAAATTTATTCATATAGATTCGGAAAGACCAACTACCAAAGTAGATCGAGGGAAACAAAAGGTTTCGGATTAGTTGAAATTTGAAAAACGAACCATTTTCAAGGTAAGTTTGTGTAACTTAAATATGTATGTTAAATGCTTAAATTGAATTGTATGATTGTGTTGATATGTATGAGATGATATACATAATGAAATAATCATGAGTTGTGAAATGTGGACAAATTTTCATGTCCCGGTTGAACATTGAAATTCGATGGATTATGGTGATTTCTTGGAACGAGTAGGATATGAAAAATGTTAGAAATAGGATTTAGCTCAGACTGGTAATCCTGAATTAAGCCTCTCGAGCATGTGTTATAGATTGGTTTTAGCTAGGACGAGTAACCCTAATTAAGCTCTTTAAAGCACAGGACACTGATAGGATTTAGCCTGGACTGGCAATCCTAAATGACTCTTGTGAACGTCGGTTGAAAATTAGGATTTAGCCTAGACTGGTAATCCTGTTGAAAAATATGTGACTCGAGAGTGTGCTCTTCGAACTTATGCCCAATGGGTAATAATGAATATGAATTGATGGATAATTTATATGTATACTTTATGTACATCACCTGAATGTCCATCGAAATTTCATTAGTTCAATGGAAAAGACTCTTGAAATATGGAAAGGTGGAATTAATGGAAATTTGTATGTAATGAGCTCATCTATGGTTACTTGATATTTATATGATGTTATGTGGCTAACTTACTTGATCAAGTGTATATGTTTAGGTGAACTACCTATAATGGATGAAATGTATGTTGTGTATGCTTAAGGAAGAATCCACCTAGACTTCACTTATTACTTTTGATTCATACGATTTATTCACTTAACTTAATCCATAGAATCCTTGATTTATGTTAATATCTCTTTCAAGATTAAAAACAACTGACTCTAGGTTGATTAATTGAAATCCCTTTCTAATTAAAACCCCTATTGTCGCATTAACTCGATCTATGGTGTAACACCCTAAACCCGGCCTAGACGTTACGACCGGATCTGGTGCGTCACATGGAATGGCTTTTCATGAAACTTCGCGATCATTTAAAATGTTGCATCACTTTTGAAAACTCCGAGTTAGGTTGGTTGATTGAAAACTCAGTGCTCATTTTACTTTTGAAATCTTGTAATTAATTTGAAAACTGCCTTTACTGTGAAAATTGAATTTGAACTATTGTGGTTACGTGATATTTTGAAAATACTTGTTGTTGTTGTACATTAAACTGGAGTTTTATTCGTTATTATTTGTAAATCGTTCGTTACGTTTTGGAAAACGGTTACTTATATTTTTAGGAAAAACCCGTATTGGTTAATTCTTAAAAGATAATTAATGCGTTGAAAATAAAACCAATTTAAAAATATCAGTGGCCTTATTACAGAATAGAATCCCAATTTGAAATAAGTTTAAAGAAAAGTAAAATAGAGTTTACTAAATAGACAGTGCATGGCCACCATAGAGTCCACCTCGGTCCATATCCGCTAAACTAAGAATCACTTGCAAAAGTTAAGTAGAGGGGTGAGTCAAGAAGACTCAGTGTACAATTCCCCACATGAACCATAACTGAGCCCAAGCCCATTCAAATACCAACTAGGCCTTAGCCCTTACGAAATCACATTGGGCAAAGCCCATACAGAAACGAACTGGGCCTTAGCCCTATTAACATGTCATAGCAGATAATGTATGCAATGCGATGCAACCCAGCCCAACCTAATTTTCCATCCGCTACACACCACCCATTCCTGCCAAACACACCAATGGGGATTTCTACAATCAACCCTCACCGCTACACACCATCAATGGCAGTCATGCTGCAGTCAGCTACTCATCGCCGAAATATGTGGCATAGCCACCAAAATAATGTGACAACGTCACCGAAATATATGGTAGAGCCACCGAAAAGAATGTGACATTATCACTGAAATATGTGGCAAAGCCACCAAAATACACTGCCCCTTTCATCAATATCAGGTCCCAAAGCCAATGCAACATATTATCATATTATAATGAATGCAATCATATTTCCAATATGCAACAGATAATCAAATCATACATATATTTTAGGCTATGTTATAAAAAAGGCAAAATCATAAAGGTACTTACTTGATGTCTCCAACCTTACCCACCAGGGTATCTCAACTGTTGCTATAGTCATTTCGGCTTTTAGCCAATATAGTTATTAATGCAAAATAATAGGAGATGGTGTGAAAATTACACACCTGATTACGCGAAGAACTAGACACTCTAGATCGTCGACACTCTCACTAGCGGGTATAACAGCGATTTGTCTATCCCAAATAGATGTCGGCTCTCTACCACAGCCCGGAAGAAAATCCCGCACTGCAGATATGGTATATCGCTTGAACTTGGGAGTACAGACTACGAGCCCACTCCCCTCAGGCTCCCTTATCGTCACCCCCTTAGATTAGCTAGCACTCGTATCCATGAAGAAAATCTCGATCAGAGATCATAATACAACGAGAATTGCTGGTTATCTAACAAAGAAGCTTGTTTATGGAAGAGTAATACGAAAGAGAAAGAGAAATGAAACCAAATAAAAGAGGATCTTTACCTTGATCAAAGGAGAACCGAACACAAATAGATTCGGCTTACAACGCCGGATGAGTCCCTAAAATAACACAAGGTTAAGACCGATGCCCAAAACAAGAACAAAAAAAATAGCCTTTCGGCCAAACAGAAATGTGAAAGAGTCCCTCCAACCATTCGGTCATCACCACCACTTACCAAATACTTTTTGACTAAAGGCTAAAAGAAGAAAAAAAGGTAAGATTAGTCCCTTCTACAATCGGTCAAAGCCCAAAAGAAGTGAAGTTAAGATTTTTGGTTTTAACAAGACAACGAGAGAAGAGAAAAGAACGCAAAGAAATAAATGAAGAAGAACCCTTACTGAACTAACAAGAATGCACCGAATAAAAAGCAAGACTCAGCAAGATTCTAGCACTATTCGGCTATTGGCACAAGAGGAGAGAAATTGATTTCAAAGGTGAACAGAGAACTTAGTTAATGAAGGAAGAACAATAAGAACACTAAAAAGAAACAGGGAGTTTCGGCTACCAACAAATGAAGAATAAACCGATTCAAAGAGGATGGGAAAGGTTCGGTTGATGGGGAAAAGGCAGAAAAATAATGAAGAATCAAAGAGGGTTTCGGTTAATGTGTAGCTAAAAGAAATAGACTTCAAATGGGAGAAGAAAAAGGAATTCAGCTATGCTTGAGAACTTGGGGAAAAAGGGAATGGAAGTTGGAAAAGAAAAGAGATGAAAGAAAAGAATGCCTCAAATAATCAATTGCCAAAGCTTCGGTTAATACTCAAAAGAAGAGAAAAGAAAAGATGGAGAGAACCATTGAGATGTGCGGCACAATCAAGAAGTAGATAAAACCCAAAAAGAAAAAAAACAAAGAATTCTTTTAATCCAAATTCGGCACACCCCTCACTTATGACCAATTATGCTCACAAAATTAGCCTAAGAGACCCAAAAGGACCTACGGCACACACTCACACTAACCACAACCGAAAATCCCCTTCACACCTCCCCACTTTCAACCACACACCTACACTTCCCCACTCCCACGATTTTCTCCTCCATTTTCTCCACCATTTACTCCACACCCTTCACTTGAAACACCCAAGAACCTTGACCCATTCAAACTCCCCCAACCTTCTCTCCTCCATCCATTCAAACCTGTTTGACCTATTCAACAACCACCTTAGAAGAGTCCCAGCCGAAAACACCTCTCCTCCCCCTTGAGCACAAAAATAAAGCTCTTGTTGCAGCAGATGGGATTCGAACTCCTTCCCCCTTGCTCTGCTAAAGATGCCACCACCATTTGGACACAAGCTCATTTGTGCCAACAAGCACACACAATAAATCTTAAGACCTGCTTCTACTAGCTCTCCCCCCTTAAATGCCCAAAAAGAAAAATTTTACCAAAGCTCTGGCTCGAACCCGAGCCTCTCCAGGACCCCCAAGCACACCTAAATAACAACTAAGTGAGCCAAACACACTGAATAGCACAAAATGCAGAACCCCTAATTCTAGGATGTTACATATGGATTCCCTTATTAGATTTGACTCTAATCTGGCAGATTTTCATCACCCTATTTCTAGGGTTGCAATCAACTCCGCTTAATTGTGTTGATCTACTCTTAAACATGGACTTTTGCTCCACTGAATAAGCACATTCGACTTGAATCAATAACCTGAATTATCAAAACAAGAATAAGAACTCAAAATTAAGAATAAAAATAAATATTTATCTTATAAATCAAATAATAATAAGATCTATCTTAGGTTTCATCCCCTCGGGTATTTAAGGGATTTAGTTCATACTGATAGAGGGAAACATCTTAAAATGGGGAAAACAACAAAACATAAGAAAATCAAAAAACTTCTAAAGAACTTGATGGGAGATTTTCAGTCTTGATGGAGATCATTCTCCTAAGTTGTTCTCGACGGCTGTCTTCGAGTATTTTCTGCCTTCTACTCGACGTCGTTGCCCCCTAGGGTGTTTATATAGGATTTGGAACACCTCTCTTGGCCCACAAGTGGCCTATTTCGAATAGAATTAAACTTTGATATGGTAAGGACATGCCCGTATTTAATTCCTTAGACCGTGCTCGCTTCTGCTCGCATCACACGGCTATATGGTCTTCCCGTGTACATTGATACAAGTCTTGTTTGATCTTGCTTGTAACACACGGTTGTGTTCATTGGTGCAGGCCATGTTGATTTCATAGGTAGGCCCATTTTGTCCTGTTTTGGCCCGTTTCTCGTTCTTTTCGACTCCCTAAGCTCTCCTGAGTGTAAAACATGAAATTAAGGGATTACGAGCATCAAATTCATCAAATCTAATGAAATTTCATCCAAAAATAAGCCAATCATGGGGATAAAGTATGTATAAATTATGGTTTATCAAATATCCCCACACTCAAGCATTTGTTTGTCCTCAAGCAAAATCCTCACCTCACAATTAAAATTAACTTCCTCAATTCATAATCCTCATCAATAATGTTTCATCATAATTCATAGACAATTCATACATTGATAATTTAACTAAAAGAATCTTAAAGATTCAAATAATCTAAGTCATTAGTTTTTATATTACGAAAACATAGGTGTTTCCCCTTATCTAAATAATTACATTTGATCCAAAATCGACAAGAATTGACATCCTCACTAAAGATTCACTCAAATCACTCAAAGCATTTTAAGGTTCAACTTAAGCACTCAAAAGTCAAACATGAAAAGTTAATCCCATAGGCTTGCATGAAAATCAAATCTCCACCACTATAAATAAGACAATACACAAATCAAAACGTCTTAAAAAGGGTTGTAATAGGGCTTGGGTTAAAGGTGTGGACATAGGCTAAATTAGAGGGTTAGAATCGAGATTGAATTGACCATTTACCCAACTAGAAAAAAATAATACTGAATAATTAGATTGATTGAAAACTTCTCATTAATAACATGAGCTTCTTCTAAAAATGTGAAATTAATCGTTTAAGCTCACATAACAAAGAACTAATAACGAATATATTTCCAACTTTTTTTTTAAGAATAAGAACAATTACATGATATAAGATGAATTTAACCTCTGAAATAAAGAAAATAGATATGCAATTGATCAAATCAAATCTCAACAAAAGGGGAGTCAATAAAGTAGGGGAAGTAAACATCTGGTTTTGGGTTAATATTAATGGGTGAGTCAAGAAATGATTTATTAGGCTCAAAAAGGGTTCACTAGGGGTTAATTATGAAGGTGGGCTTTTTGGTGGAATAAGTGGGTTAAAACCTACGTGCTTTTATCATTTCAGTATATCAAATCAAGGGTGTGGTTTCGACATGTATAATCGAAGCAAGTTCTAGAATAACCAATCAATGTTGACACACTCATAATCAATAAAGTGAGCAAGAAAAGAATATGCTCTAAAAGGGTCAAAATCTCACAAAAATTATGGTTTTTTGATGTAAACCTTGCAAATTTCAAACTTCAAAGTAATATTTAAATTTAGGGAAACAACCTAATAAAATTTTTAATTCTGAAAATAGACTTATCATGCTTGATTCTCTAATATCTTAAAGTGTAAATCATCAATGCACAATTATCTATGACTTACTCCAAAACATATCAACAAAAATCATAAATCAATACAAGTTTCATTCTAATAGTAATATGAGAAAGTTACTTAAGAACAAAGCATAATTCAATATTGTTGACACCTCCCCACACTTAAGGTGTACATTGTACTCAATGTACAAAAATAGATATCGACAATATAGAAAATCATAAGATAGGGAGAGAGTGAACTTCCTGAATTTTGGATGGATTCAAGGAAAAGAAACGGTAAAGTTGGGAAGAGGTGAAGGTGGAGGTGTGGTCGTTCCTTAATAAAAAATAGCCAGAGATAAAAAGAAATCAAAATATACTAATATAAATTAAAGACAACAAAGATAAAGGAAAAGAATTTAAAAATGAAAATAAAAGAAAAAGAAAAAAATATTAAAAATGAAAATAAAAGAAAAAGAAAAATATATGGACTCAAAGGCCCTTGTCTTGTCGAGTGAATGAAGTGGCCGGCATGAACTTATATAGAGTTGTTACGCACGGGGATACTGTGCTAGGATCCTTTTGCTTTTTCAACGTGGGGATGGTGGTCTTGGTTTTGCTTTTAGTCATGGTGGCAAGGATGGCGAAAAAAGGGGAAAAACTATGGTGGTTAGTATTGGGAGGGAAGGGACATAGGGAAGAAAGTGAGCAGAATAAAAAGGGTTTCAATAGAAATTAGCTACCCACGCCCGTATACCCTGGGTGTGTTAGGTCACACGGCCATATCGCACGGCCGTGTGGTGCCTCGTTCGTTTCTCCCACGCATGTGTAGAAGTTTTCACGCCCATGTTGCTTATTCAATGTCGACCACGGCCTAGGGACACAGGCGTGTCGCACACCCGTGTTACTTTCTCACTGTCAACTATAGCCGTATCGCACGGCCATGGCATTTTATCACAGCCTATGTTTTGGGAAAAAAATTTGTTCTTGGTTCGCACGGTCTTTGCCACACCGATGTGCCTATTCGTGGTGTCCACACGGTCATGGCCATGCCCACGCCCGTGTGCAAGGCCGTGTGGTAGGGAAGCCTGCTCTTTATTAATTTGGTTAGTTTTTAGTTAGGTGCTAAAAATAGAAAATATGAAAATTAATAGGGTTAGTGCTCGGGTTGCCTCCCAAGAAGCGCTCGTTTAAAGTATTAAGCTAGACTTACCTTTCATTCGCATAATCATGGTGGCTTGAGGAGTTGAAACTCCTCATTCTTGCTATCAATTGTATTAAAATATGGTTTTAGAAGAGTACGATTTACCTTGAAGGTGCCAAATTGAGAATGAGTTACCTCAACTGTACCGTATGGGAAACTATTAAGTACCGTGAAAGGAGTTATTCCATTAGGTTCAGAAGTGGCAACATGAGGATCTGTATTATCCATTAGAACTCGGTCTCCAACCTTAAAGTAGTTTGCTTCATCTTTAAGTTCGTTATGGAGTTGCCTCGATTTTGCTTCGTGTGTTCTTGATTTCTCCTTGACATGTGTCTTCCATTCGTCTAGTTCATCGATCTGAAGCCTTTGCTCCTCATGAGTTATTTCTTTGTTGGCACGAGGTCTAGGATATGGCTCAGTTGTGTAATTTTGTGGTGCTTCCTGAAAAGAGGGTTGAACCAAATGGTTATTAATAGAATTTATGTTCTCACCTTTATTACTCGATGTCCTAGCTGAGTCAAGAGCCTGGAGAGTGATCGTTTCGTCACCTACATGAAGTGTGAGTTCACCTGTACTAACATCAATTCTAATTTTAGCAGTTGCTAAAAAGGGTCTTCCTAAAATTAAAGGAATATTATTGTCCTCATCCATGTCTAAAACAACAAAGTTTACTGGGAATATGAATTTATCAATTTTTACTAGTACATCTTCAATTATACCCCTAGGAACTCTGATAGTTTTATCAGCCAATTGAATGCTCATCCTAGTTTGTTTGGGTTTCTAAAGACCTAGTTGTTTAAACATTTTATAAGGCATAACATTGATTCTTGCCCTTAAATATGCTAAAGCATTATTAATAGATAAACTACCAATTAAGCAAGGAATCGTAAAACTCCCTGGATATTTTAACTTTTGTGGTAGTCTATTTTGTAAGATTGCTGAGCACACTGCATTTAGCTGCACATGTGACAACTTGTCTAACTTTCGTTTGTTTGTCAAAAGCTCTTTTAAAAAAATTTTTGAATTGGGCATCTGCGAAAGAGCTTTAATAAACTGTAAGTTAATATGTAATTTTTAAGAGTTTAAGAAATTTACCAAATTGTTCTTCTATGTGGTCTTTCTTTGTCGCATTGGGATATCATACACGAGGTCAGTATTTTATACTTACCAATTTTGGTTTTTCATGGCTTTTCTTAACCTTACCTTCTTCTACAACATTCTCTTACCTCAATTTTGGTTCATCTAACCCTTCACTATCGTGAGCAATAATGGCATGAATTTACTTCTTTGGGTTAGTTTTAGTGTTGCTTGGCAAGGTGCCTTGTGGTCATTTAGATATGAGTTTAGCAAGTTGTCCTAATTGGTTCTCGAGCGCTTGAATCGATGCTTACTAATTTTTTAGTGATGTTTTGGTGTTTTGGAAATGGGTTTCTGACACCGCGATAAATTTTATTAGTATCTCCTTAAGGTTCGGCTTTTTCTCTTATGGTTAGGCTTACTATTGAAAGCCTGGAGGGGGTTGTTGTCTCTGATTTCCTTAGCCACCCCATGAGAAGTTGGGGTGGTTCCTTCAACCTAGATTGTAAGTGTTACTATAAGGGTCATTTTAAGGTCTAGAATTGTTACCGATATAATTCATCTATTAGTTTTCTATGCCAGGGTTGTATGGTGGGTATTTTGTATTGTTCATCCCTCTTCCACTTGTATCGCACTACATCACTGGATATACTTGTGAAGAATCATATAAACCATCAATCTTTTTATTTAACAAATCTATCTGGTTTGATAGCATGGTCACTGCGTCGAGGTTGAAAACACTAGCTGCTTTTTTTGGCTTTGTCTTCATAACTTGCCACTGATAGTTATTCAGTGCCATCTCCTCTATAAACTCATAAGCTGCTTCAGGGGTCTTGTTATTTAGGGTTCCACCGGCGGCTGAATCACTCAACTGCCTAGTTAAGGGGTTCACACCATTGTAAAAGGTTTGAACCTATAGCCACAAAGGTAACCCATGGTGAGGGCACTTTCTTAGTAAATCCTTGTATCTCTCTCATGCATCGTAAAGTGTCTCTAAATCCATCTGCACAACAGAAGAGATATCATTCCTCAACTTAGCCGTTTTAGCCGGCGAAAAATATTTAAGTAAAAAAAATTTCAGTCATTTGGTCCCATGTAGTGATTGATCCTCGTGGTAACGAGTTCAACCACTGTTTAGATTTGTTTCTCAACGAGAAGGGAAACAACCAAAGCCAAATGGCATCATCAGAAACACCATTAATCTTGAAAGTGTCGTAGAATTCCAGAAAATTTTCCAAGTGATTGTTTGGATCCTCATCCTGCAAACCATCAAACTGAACAAATTGCTAAATCATCTGTATAATGTTAGGTTTTAGTTCAAAATTATTTGCAGCAATAGAAGGTCTAACAATACTTGATTCGGTTCCTATTAAATTAGGTTTAGCATAATCATACATAGTACGAGGAGCAAGATTTTGCTTTACCGGGTTTGTAGCAACCACAGTGGGTAGAAGATTATTATCAGCCATCTCTTCGGTAGTATTGGTTTCATCTTCTTGCTCTTCTTCTATGTATTGTAAGCTTCACCTTAATTCTCTTCGATTTTTGTGAGCGGTATGTTCTATCTCACTGTCAAAAATCAAGGGTCCTAACGGGTTTCTTCTAGTCATAAACTAAATTTACCTGCCAAAGACAAATAAAACAAAAAATTATCAAAGTTAAAATAAAAATAAATTACAAATAAATAAAATGGCTAAAATAATAAAAACTTAGTTTTCCTAATATCTTAGTCCCCGACAACGGTGCCAAAAACTTGATGTGTCTAAAACTAACTATGATCCCAATAAAGGCAAGCACACCTATTGTTTATAGTGTAGTTTTGGTAAGGTCGATAATATCGTATCCACAAGGACCAAGAGTACTAGTAATTACTATCTTTTTATTATTTAGCCTAAGTATTGAGTCGTACCTTTTAAACTAAACCTAATTAAACACGAGAACGAAAGAATTAGGAAAATTCTTTTAGACAACTTATATGATAAAGGCAATACCTAAGGAAGAATCTACCTAAGCTTCACTTATTACTTCTGATTCATACGATTTATTCACTTGACTTAATTCGTAGAAATCGCTGATTTATGTTAATATCTCTTTCAAGATTAAAAACAACTGACTCTCGGTTGATTAATTGAAATCTCTTTCTAATTAAAACCCTATCGTCAGCTTTAACTCGATCTATGGATTCCTTATTAGATTTGACTCTAATCAGGTAGATTTTGCCGTAGCCTATTTCTTGGGTTGCAATCAACTCCACTTAATTGTGTTGATCTACTCTTAAGCAGAACTTTTGCTCCTTGAATAAGCACATTCAACTTGAATCAATAACTGAATTATCAAAACAAGAATAAGAACTCACAATTATGAATAAGAACAAGTATTTATCTTATAAATCAAATAATAATAAAATTTGTCTTAGGTTCCATCCCCTCAGGTATTTAAGGGATTTAGTTCATACTGATAGAGGGAAACATCTTAAAATAGGGAAAACAACAAAACATAAGAAAACCCAAAAACTTCTAAAGAACTTGATGGGAGATCTTCGGTCTTGATGGAGATCCTTCTCTTGTCATTCTCGACTAATTTGTCTTTGAGTATTTTCTGCCTTCTACTCGGCGTCCCCCTTTAGGTTTCCCCCTAGGGTGTTTATATAGGCTTTGGAATACCTCTTGGCCCACAAGTGGCCTATTTCGAATAGAATTAAACTTTGAAACGATAGGGACACGCCCGTGTAACACGCCCGTGTTTGATGCCTTAGACCATGCTCGCTTCTGCTCGCATCACACGGCTGTGTATTCTACTGTGTACATTGATCCAGGCCGTGTTTGATCCTACTAGTAACACACGGCCGTGTTCATTGGTGCAGGTCGTGTTGATTTTATAGGTAGACCCATTTTGTCCCGTTTTGGCCCGTTTCTCGTTCTTTTTGACTCTCTAAGCTCTCCTGAGTGTAAAACATGAAATTAAGGGATTAGGAGCATCGAATTCATCAAATCTAATGAAAGTTCATCCAAAAATAAGCCAAGCATTGGGTTAAAGTATGTATAAATTATGGTTTGTTAGAACCCATAGATCAAGTTAATGCGACAATAGGGGTTTTAATTAGAAAGAAATTACAATTAATCAACCTAGAGTCAGTTGGTCTTAGTCTTGAAAGAGATATTAACATAATTTAGGGATTTCTATGGATTAAGTCAAGTGAATAAATCGTATGAATCAAAAGTAATATGTGAAGTCTAGGTGGATTCTTCCTTGGGTATTGCCTCTCTCATATAGTTATCTAAAAAGTGTTTTCCCAATTCATTCTCTGTCGTGCTTTTAATTGATTTTAGTTTAAAAGAAATCACTCCAATTTTTAGGCTAGATAATAAGAATATAGTAATTTCTAGTACTCTTGGTCCTTGTGGATATGACATTTCGGTCTTACCATAACTATACTATTAAACGATAGGTGCGCTTGCCTTTATTTTGATCATAGTTAGTTAGAGACACATCAAGCTTTTGGCGCCATTGCCGGGGACTATGATATTGGGAACACTTAATTTTTATTAGTTTAGCCATTCTTATTTTTATTTGCAATTTATTTTTATTTTAACTTGCTAATTTTTCTTTTAATTGCTTCTGGCAGGTGATTTTAGTTTATGACTAGAAGGAACCCGTCAGGAGCCTTGCTTTTTGACAATGAAATAGAAAGTACCGCACACAGAAATTGTAGAGAGATAAGGCAAAGTCTACAATACATAGAAGAAGAGCAAGAGGACGAAACTAATATTACAGAGGAGATGGCTGATAATAATCCATTACCCCGGTGGTTGCCGAAAATCCTGCTCCTCGTACTATGTATGATCATGCTAAACCTAATTTAACTGGGGCTGAATCGAGTATTGTTAGACCTGCTATTGCTGCAAATAATTTTGAACTGAAACCTAACACTATTCAAATGATTCAATAGTTTGTTCAGTTTGACGGTTTGCAGGATGAAGACCCAAATACTCATTTAGCCAATTTTTTAGAGTTGTACGATACTTTCAAAATTAATGGCATTTCTGACGATGCCATTTGCCTTCGGTTGTTTCCTTTTTCTTTGAGGAACAAAGCTAAACAGTGGTTGAACTCGTTACCACGATGATCAATCACTACATGGGAACAAATGACTGAAACATTTTTACTTAAATATTTTTCGCCGGCTAAAACGACTAAGTTGAGGAATGATATCTCTTCTTTTGTGCAGATGGATTTAGAAACACTTTACGATGCATGGGAGAGATACAAGGATATACTGAGAAGATGCCCTCACCATGGGTTACCATTATGGCTACAGGTTCAAACCTTTTAGAATGGTGTGAACCCCTCAACTAGGCAATTGATTGATGCAGCTGCCAGTGGAACCCTAAATAACAAAACCCCTAAAGTGGCTTATGAGTTTATAGAGGAGATGTTACTAAATAACTATCAGTGGCAAGTCATGAGAACAAAGCCGACAAAAGCCGCTAGTGTTTTCAACCTCGACGCAGTCACCACGCTATCAAACTAGGTAGAGCTTTTAAGTAAAAAGATTGATGGTTTGTGTGTTTCTTCATAGGTACATCTAGTGATGCAGTGCGATATGAATGGAGGAGGAATGGGCAATACAAAATATCCATATAAAAACCTGGCATGGAGAATGAGCAGATGAATTATATGGGTAATAACTCTAAACCTCCAAATAATCCTTACATTAATACATATAATCCAAGATGGAGGAACCACCCAAATTTCTCATGGGGTAATCAAGGGAATCAAAGACCGCAAACCCCTCCAGGTTTTCAATCACCCTACCAGCAAGAAAAGAAGTCGAACCTTGAAGATATGCTAGCAAAGTTTATTTCAGTGTCCGAGACTCATTTTCAGAATACTAAAATAGCGTTGAAAAATTAGCAAGCATCAATTCAAGGGCTTGAGAATCAAATTGGATAGCTGGCTAAGTTAGTTTTCGAAAGGCAACCAAGTAATTTACCTAGTAACATCGAACCTAACCCAAAAGAGCATGTAAAGGCAGTTACACTAAAGAATGGGAAGGTGTTGGTTGAAGCCCAAAAGAAGATGCCACAAGAAACTGATAAGGCAAAAGGTGAGGAAGTAAACGAGAATGTAACACTGGTGCTTGAAGAGTATAAACCACCGATCCCATATCCAGCAAAGTTGAAGAAAGACTATGTGGACGCACAATTTGGTAAATTTCTTGAACTTTTTAAACAATTACATATTAACTTACCTTTTGTTGAAGCTATTTCGTAGATTCCGACATACGCAAAATTCTTAAAAGAGCTTTTGAAAAATAAAAGGAAGTTTGAAGAACTATCAACCGTAAGCTTAATGAAGAATGTTCAGCTATTCTCCAAAATAAGCTACCAACCAAATTGAAAGATCCAGGAAGTTTCACTATTCCCTGTTTAATTGGTAGTTTAAATATTGAGAAAGCATTAGCTGATTTAGGTGCCAGTATTACTTTAATACCTTATAAAATGTTCAAGCATCTTGATCTTGGGGAACCAAAACCCACTAGGATGAGTATTCAATTATCTGATAGATCTATTAAATATCTTAGGGGAATTATTGAAGATGTTTTGGTAAAAGTTGATAAATTCATATTCCCTGTTGATTTTGTTGTGCTTGACATCGATGAGGACGTTGAGGTGCCTTTAATTTTAAGACGCCCATTTTTATCTACTGCTAGGGCTGTCATTGATGTAGGTGATGGTAAACTTGTGCTCAGGGTAGGTGACGAGGAAATTATTTTTAAAATTTATGATGCTATGCGATACTCTAGAGAGCAAGATGATTCCTATTATTTTATCGACGCTATTGATCATTTTATTCAAGATTCTTTTCAGGAAATCATACTTGAAGACAAGTTGGAACTGTGTCTTACCCAAGGTGAGGAGGCAGATATCGATATCAATGAGATCAGGGAGATACAAATCGAGTTAAATTTGAATACTTCTTCCCCAAGACAAAAGGAGTATGAGGGCATTAAAATAAACAACGAACTAAAACAAAAACCCTCTATTGAAGAACCTCCCAAATTGGAATTGAAACAGTTACCAAATCATTTAGAGTATGCATTCCTCGAAGATAATTCTACACTACCGATAATTATTTCTTCAGAATTGGAACCCAATGAGAAAGACGAGTTACTACAAGTACTAAGGGAGCATAAAAGAGCCATAGCTTGGAAGATTTCTGACATTAAAGGAATAAGCCCATCATTTTGCACCCACAAAATTCTAATAAACGATGAATATAAACCATGTGTGCAACCTCAAATACGATTAAATTCCAACATGAAGGAAGTTGTTAAAGCTGAGGTAATTAAACTTCTAGATACAGGAGTTATTTATCCTATTTCTGATAGTACTTGGGTAAGTCCTGTGCAGGTTGTTCCAAAGAAGGGAGGCATGACTGTTGTAGGCAATGAGAAGAATGAATTGATTCCAACAAGAACAATCATAGTTTGGAGAGTTTGCATTGACTATAGGAAGTTGAACGATGCCACGAGAAAATATCACTTTCCCTTACCCTTCATTGATCAGATGTTAAAAAGATTATCTGGGCATATGTACTATTGCTTCCTAGACGGACTCTCTACCTACTTCCAAATTCCAATAGCTCCTGAGGATCAAGAAAAAACAACATTTACATGTCCATATGGTACGTTTGCTTATCGTAGAATGCCTTTTGGATTATGTAATGCTCCTGCTACTTTTCAGCGCTGCATGCTAGCCATCTTTGATAAACTTGTGGAAGATATTATGGAGGTATTTATGGATGACTTTTCGGTATTTGGTTATTCTTTCCACCTTTGCCTTAAAATTTT
Organism: Gossypium rotundifolium; assembly: GCA_025506655.1. Classification (NCBI taxonomy): domain Eukaryota; kingdom Viridiplantae; phylum Streptophyta; class Magnoliopsida; order Malvales; family Malvaceae; genus Gossypium; species Gossypium rotundifolium. The sequence goes on along the minus strand of CP106724.1, from coordinate 93,174,141 downwards.
AAAATAGGTTCTAATGAGATGTGAGGAAACGAACCTTGTGCTTAATTGGGAAAAGTGTCACTTTATGGTTCGAGAAAGGATTGTGTTAGGTCATAAAATTTCTAGTAAAGGGATTGAGGTTGATAAAGCAAAAATTGAAACCATAGAAAAATTGCCTCCTCCTAGTTTAGTTAAGGCTATTAGAAGCTTTTTAGGACATGCTGGATTTTATAGAAGATTTATTAAGGATTTTTCTAAAATAGCTAAGCCTTTAACGAAATTACTAGAAAAAGATGTGCCTTTCAATTTTAATCAGGAATGTTTAGATGCATTTAATACCCTCAAAAATAAATTAATAAATGCTGCAATTATAATTGCACCTGACTGGAATTTGCCCTTTGAACTAATGTGTGATGCGAGTGATTTTGCAGTAGGTGCAGTTTTAGGACAACAAAGAGACAAGTATTTTTAGCCGATTTATTACGCTAGCAAAACGTTGACGGCCGCACAAGAAAATTACACCACCACAGAAAAAAAGTTGCTAGTGTGGTTTTTGCATTCAATAAATTTAGACAGTAATTGATATTATCTAAAGTTCTCGTTTAAATTGACTATTCAGCTCTTCCTTATCTTTTAACTAAATCTGATGCAAAACCTTGACTCATAAAATGGATTTTACTCTTACAGGAATTTGATTTGGAAATTCAGGATAAGAAAGGAGCTGAAAATCTTGCAGCAAACCATCTTTCTAGGCTTGAAAATCTACATATCAAAGAACTTGATAAGAGTGAGATAAATGACTCGTTTCCTGAAGAACAACTCTTTGCTATATCCGATTCTGAGGTACCTTGGTTTGCAGATATTGTGAATTACTTAGCTGCTAACATCCTACCAAAAGGGTTAACACATCATCAAAAGAAGCGATTCTTTGCTGATGTGAAAAACTATTTTTGGGAGGACCCTTTTCTTTTTCATATATGTGCAGATCAAGTAATTTGGAGATGTGTTACAAAGGTAGAAACAAGCAAAATTCTAGAACACTGCCATTCAGGACCAACAAGAGGACATTACAGTGGGACTAGGACAGCACATAAAATGCTCGAATCAGGTTTTTATTGGCCCACTCTATTCAAGGACGCTAACAGGTATGTTACTTCGTGTGATAGATGTCAGAGAACAGCTGATATCTCTAAACGCGATGAAATGCCTCAAACTTATATGCTATCATGTGAAATATTTGATGTATGGGGAAATAAATTTTATGGGTCCATTCCTTAGCTCATTTGGGAATAAATACATCTTAATAGCGGTTGATTATATGTCAAAATGGGTGGAAACTCAAGCTTTACCTACTAATGATGCTAGAGTGGTAGTGAGATTTATTAAGAAACTCTTCTCTCGATTTGGAACACTTAGAGCAATTATTAGTGATAGGGGTACTCATTTTTGTAATACTCAATTTGATAAAATTTTAAAGAAATATGGAGTGCACCACAAAACGGCTACCCCTTATCACCCTCAAACCAGTGGACAAGTTGAAGTAGCCAATCGAGAGCTTAAGCGTATTCTAGAGAAAACCGTAGAATCAAATAGGAAAGATTGGCCATTAAAAGTAGACGATGCTTTATAGGCCTATAGAACTACTTTTAAAACTCCCATAGGAACATCCCTATACAGACTTGTCTACGGGAATAGTTGTCATCTACCATTTGAATTAGAGCACAAAGCATTTTGGGCTATAAAATTCTTAAACTATGATCTTAAACTTGTAGGTGAGAAAAGATTGATGCAGTTGAACGAGCTAGATGAGTGGCGAGCTAATGCCTACAAGAACTCACGTTTATACATGGAAGTAACAAAGCGACTCTATGATGCTCATTTGAAGCAACCGAAGCAATTTGATGTTGGAGATCTTGTTCTACTATACAATTCGAAGCTCAAATTGTTTCCTGGAAAGCTGAAATCAAGATGGTCAGGTCCATTCATAATCAAAACCATTTTTCCCTATGGCACAATTGAGGTAACTCATCCGACTTATGGCAAATTCAAGGAAAATGGTCAGCGACTTAAACTATATAATGGTGAAGATTTTAGGGATATGAAAGAGGAGCTTCAGCTATGTGAACCTTTATATAGAGATGAAAACAAGGTAAGTCTAGCTTAAGACTTTAAACGAGCGCTTCTCGGGAGGCAACCCGAGCACTAACCTCATTAATGTCCATAATTTCGATTTTTAGCACCTAACTAAAAACTAACCAAATTAATAGGACCAAGTTTCCCTATCCACACGGCCTTGCACACAGGACAAAAATTTTTCCCAAAACACGGGCTGCGATAAAACGACACGGCCTTGCGATGCGACCATGGTCAACACTGACTAAAGAACACGGCATGTGAAACCTTCACATGGGCGTGCCTTAAAATCGTGGGCGATACTGAGTAAATGATGCCCAAAAGTCGTGGTTGAAACTGAGAAAGTCACATGGACGTATGACATGCCCGTGCTTATAGGCCGTGCTCGACACTGATTAAGTAACAAGGGGGTGCGAAACCTTTACACGGGCGTGGGAGAAATGAACAAAGCATCACACGACCGTGCAATTCGACCGTGTGAACCAACACGCCCAAGGAACACGAGTGTGGGCCAAGACTCAGACACGCCCTAAACCAAAAATTCACAGAACACATGGGCTAAACACAGGGCACTCTGGCGTGGGACACTACCGTGTGCCCCAATCTCTATTTAAACCCTGACCACTATTCATCTCTTCCCAAATTTTCCCCCCAACAAACCCTAGCCGCTCTCACCCAAAACAACCTCTCCTTCTCCCCTATTCCGGCCACCGTCGACTATTCCTCCTCCTCCCTTCGCTTCCTCCTTTCTTCTATTTCCCTCATTTTTCCTTTCCCTTTCTTCTTTCCCCTTTCTTCTCCACGCACACCAGCCCCACAGTCCACGCCCGTATACGACCACCACGCCCGTGCACCACTGCAACGTCTTTGCACCCCCTTTCTACACCTCCATCGGTTCATCCTTCTCCACCATTGTTGTTTATTTCTGTCATTTTTATTTAATTAATTGATCTTATTCTATGTTCTTATTATCATTTTCATTACATTCTAAATTTCTATTTCAAATTCTTTAGTTCTTTTGATGGTGTATTTAGTTTGATTTTATTACTAAGTTTAATGATTAGTTTAATACTACTTCTTAGTAATCTTGTTAATTTACTTAATGTTATTTTAGTTTATTCTATTGTTAATACTTTCATTCTATCTAATGTTAATCTAATTCACTATTATAGGATTATACTATTTAGAACTACTAGGATAGTATATTTTTAGCTAGCAATAATACTTGATTCATTGAAAATCTTGTGCATTTTCAGGTATACAATGACACCCCCACGCGAAAAAAGACCGCTATCCCCGCTTTGAAAAAATGGAAGGGACCCGGAGCCACCTCCGCGAGTGCATCCACCGAAGTATGCCACCATTTTCTATAGTTTCCCCTCAGACCCCAGGAGGAACTTTTCAAGATACTTCGGGCACGACCTCTCGGCGTGGGGAGATGCATTGATTGGGCTGCCTTGGAGCAGGTCCAACTAAGCGCCGTAGTTCGAGACCTAATGTCTACTGACCCATGGGGACACTTTTTTGAGATTGTCGAGCCAACATATTTAGAGTTTACTTTGGAGCTCTGTTCCACATTCCACTTCCAGACGGTTATGTCAAATTTCGACGACCCGGGCACAGTCTAGTTTCGCCTTAGAGGCCTCGTACGAGAGATGAGTATCCTAGAGTTTGGGGTCACTTTGGGACTTCACACCAAGGAATTCATGGAGGACGATGAGTTCGAGGACATCCATCGCCACATCCACTACTCCCCTTCATCCTGTTAGAGAGACTTAGTCCCCGCCTCCGCCACCTATGACCCCAGTTGCTCCAAGGCATCAACTCACGCACCGTATTTGAGGTACTTACACGACATCTTGGCTCATACTTTGACAGGTAGGCAAGAGAGCACCGGCGTCGTCAACACTTACGACACCTACTTTTTATGGTGTATGGCGCAAGGGCACGTGTTTCACTTAGCTTACTTCATCATCCTCGCCATTCGACATCAGATGGAGTGACATAGGAGAGGAATCCTCTCCATTGGCCCCTACGTGACACGCCTGGCTCGCCACTTTGGAATCCTCAATGTCGCAGCCCAGTCCTCCTCACTCACACATATCGGGCAGATGTCCCCACAGGGCATCCAAACGATGCTTCATATAAGGATGATTGAGCGTCGTCATGGGTTTGATCCTCCTCAGTATCAGTTATCGCGAGCCACTAATCAGGACTACCCAGAGGACATTACTTATGATGTCCCTCTGCATCATGAGGAGCCACCGTCTGCGCCACCACCACCTCACCGACCAGTTCATGCGATGCTTCACTGACTGACATCTCTGAGCGCCTCACTCATTTTGAACAATACTGCACTCGACAATTTAACGACAACACTTGATGATTCGAAGGCATCGAGGTGACGCTGCAATAGATTTGTCAGCATTTTCACATATCGCCACCACCCCCACCTCGCGATCCATCTGACAATGGGGACCTTTGAGTCCATTTATTTTTTTTCGTTTTCTTTATTTTAATTGTTAAATTATTTCTCTTTATCTTTCTTGTCTTTAAATTATATTAGTATATTTTGATTTCTTTTTATCTCTGGCTGTTTATTATCGAGTAACCATAACGAAATCTATTAATAAAACCCCTTAAAACTTTACTGATGACTACGCAGTTTCAAAAGGCTCAAAGTGCTACTAAGGAACGAACAAACTACCGAAGTATTCTCCCCCACCTTCACCTCTGCCTAGTTCATCATATCATTGCCTCTATTTTTACAATTTTCACCCTCTAAGGATTTTATCCATAATTCAAGAAGTCTCACTTCTCTCCCTATCTTATGATTTTCTTACTATATTGCCATTATTTATCTTTGTACATTAAGGACAATGTACATCTTAAGTGTGGGGTGGTTAATTATAGTATTATTATAAAATCCCTAAATTATGTCTTGTTCGTAAGTAGATTTTCTCATATTACTATTAAAATGAAACTTCTATTTGACTTATGATTTTCATTGATATGTTTTGGATTAAGTCATAGGTAATTGTGCATTGATCATTTAAACTTTAAGACATTAGAGAATCGAACATGATAAGTTTATTTTCAGAATTAAAAATTTTTAGGTTGTTTCCCTAAATTTAAATATTACTTTGAAGTTTGAAATTTGAAAGGTTGACATCAAAAACCACAATTTTTGTGAGATCTTGAGCCTTTTAGAGCATATATTTTTCTTGCTCACTTTGTTAATTATGAGTGTGTCAATATTGAATTGTTATTCTAGAACTTGCTTCGATTATGCATGTCGAGACCACACTTTTGATTTGATATACTGAAATGATAAAGGCACCTAGGATTTACCCCACTTACTTCATAAAAAGCCTACCCTCATATTTGACTCCTACTGAACCCCTTTGAGCCTAATAAATCGTTTCTTGACTCACTCATTAATATTAACTCAAAACCAAATTTTTGCTTCTCTTACTTTATTGATTCCCCTTTTGTCTAGATTTGATTTGATCAGTTACCTAAATATTTTCTTTATTTCAGTTGTTAAATTCATTTTATATCATGTTCTTATTCTTAAAAAAATGTGTTGGAAATTTATTCATTATTAGTGTTATTAGTGATAAGCTCTCAATCGATTTAATTATTCAGTATTAGTTCATAGTTAGGTAAATTGTCAATTCGATCTTGATCTTAACCTTCTTTTTCAGCCTTTATCCACACCTTTAACCCAAGCCTTATTACAACCCTTTTAAAGACCTTTTGATTGGTGTATCATCTCATTTTATAGTGGTGGAGATTTAATTTTCATGCAAGTCTATGGTAATAACTTTTCATGTTTGACTTTTGAGTTCTTAATCTTGAACCTTAAACACTTTGAGTGATTTAAGTGAATCTTTAGTGAGGATGTCAATTCTTATCGGTTTTGAATTAAAGGTGATTATTTAGGTAAGGGGGAACACCTATGTTTTTGTGCTATAAAAATATGTGACTTAAATTGTTTGAATCTTTAGGACTCTCTTAGTTAAATTATCAATGTATGAATTATCTGTGAATTATGATAAGACATTATTGATGAGAATTATGATGGAAGGAAGTTTAACTTTAATTGTGACTTGAGGATTTTGCTTGAGGACAAGCAAACGCTTAAGTGTAGGGATATTTGATAAACCATAATTTATACATATTTTTACCCCATCCTTGGCTTATTTTTGGATGAATTTTCATTAGATTTGATGAATTCGATGCTCCTAATCCTTTAATTTCATGTTTTACACTCAGGAGAGCTTAGGGAGTCGAAAAGAACGATAAACGGGCCAAAAAGGGCAAAATGGACGTACCTCAAAAATCAACACGGCCTGTACTTTTGCCCACGGGCAAACCACACGGCCGTGTGTTATGACCTAAGCCATTGCACACGGGCATGTAACACGGGCGTGTCCCTCCCAAACCCAAGTCTAATTCTATTCGAAAAAGACCACTTGTGGGCCAAGAAAGGTGTTCCAAAGCCTATATAAACACCCTAGGGGAGGACCTAAACGCACACACATAGTAGGAGGCAGAAAATACTCGAAGACAACCACTGGAAGTAGCTTGGAAAAGGATCTAATCAAGATTGAGGATCTCCTATCAATTTCTCTTGAAGGTTTTGGGTTTTCTTATGTTTTGTTGTTTTCCTTATTTTAAGATGTTTCCTTCTATTAGTATGAACTAAATCCCTTAAATACTTAAGGGGATGAAACCTAAGACGGATCTTATTATTATTTGATTTATAAGATAAATACTTGTTCTTATTCTTAATTTTGAGTTCTTATTTTTGTTTTGATAATTCAGGTTATTGATTCAAGTCGAATGTGCTTATTCAGAGGAGCAAAAGTCCCTGTTTAAGAGTAGATCAACACAATTAAGCGGAGTTGAATGCAATCCTAGATATAGGATGACGTAGATCTTCTGGATTAGAGTCAAATCTAATAAGGGAATACATAGATCGAGTTAAGGCGACAATAGGGGTTTTAATTAGAAAGAAATTTCAATTAATCAACCTAGATTCAGTTGTTCTTAGTCTTGAAAGAGATATTAACATAATTTAGGGATTTCTACGGATTAAGTCAAGTGAATAAATCGTATGAATCAAAAGTAATAAGTGAAGTCTAGGTGGATTCTTCCTTGGGTATTGCCTCTCTCATATAGTTGTCTAAAAAGTATTTTCCCAATTCATTCTCTGTCGTGCTTTTAATTGATTTTAGTTTTAAAGAAATCATTCCAATTTTTAGGCTAGATAATAAGAAGATAGTAATTACTAGTACTCTTGGTCCTTGTGGATACTATATTTTCGGTCTTACCATAACTATACTATTAAATGATAGGTGCGCTTGCCTTTATTATGATCATAGTTAGTTAGAGACACATCAACTGGTAATCCTGTTGTATACATGTGTGGCTCGAGAGTGCACTCCTTGAAATTGTACCTTATGGGTACTATTGGACATGAATTGATGGATTTTGATTTGTACACCTCGAGTGTACTACCTGTGTATCCATCGATAATTCAAATAAATTCAACGGGCAAGGTTCTGACAGGGGCAAATATGAATTTAAGACAATCTGACATGGAATGATGTATATAATATGGAAATATGACATGAAAAGAATATTACATGAAATACAAGAAAATGATAATGCATGACAAGTGATATATAAAAATATGAGATATTGATATTTGTACATGGAAACTTGATTTTTGTTGAGCCCATATATGTTTGTGAGGTTATTATGGATTATATGACTAACAAGGGTAATGAGGATGTGTGTAGGGCTTGAGGTCAAATTGATTGAATATGCCTTACATAGTTACATCAAAATAGGATGAATGGTAAGTTAAGTACCATGTTATATGAACTTACTTAGCATTTTATGCTTACTTAGTTTTATTTTCCCTGTTTTAGATTAAATCGAAAGCTTGTTAGATTGGAAGCTTGCCGAGATCACTCACACTATCCATCGGCCCATGTCAGTACAATATGGTAAATCAATTATGGTTGTAATGGCATATATAGGTTATATTGGCCATATTGGCATGTAAATGTAAATGATTATTGTAATCTAGCCATTGGAATGGCTAGTGATGATTATGTTCTGGGATATGTATACATATATATATGTTCTAATGTCTTTTTTGATGTGGTTTGTAATTGTTTGCTAAATGGTTTATTGTGGCTTAATAGCACAGATGTTAAATGGTTATGATTTGGCTTATTGATAAGTTAATGAACCTGGGCAAGACAATGCATATTGAAAGAAATAATATTGATGCTTATGGATGTGAAATTTGGTATGATTTGGTTTAACAAAATATAATGTTATGAGTATGTTAGATGTCGTTGTTGAAATGACATGTTTAAGCCTTAGTTGTCGTTGTATTTGCTGCCTAATTATGCTATGATTTGTATCATTTGAAGTTATGTAGATGTGTGCAAAGGATGGTGGCAAAATGGCTTGGTAAATAGCCTATATTTTGTCCACACGGGCATGTGTCTAGGCCATATGTGACACATGGTCTGCCCCATGGGCGTGTGGCCTGGCTGTGTGCCCCCTGCACTTTAAAATCGAGAAACAGACTGCTCAGAATTGAGCACACGGGTAGAGACACGGGCGTGTGTCTCAGCTGTGTGAGGGACACGGCCTTGCACACGGGCATGTGTCCTGGCCGTGTGAAAACTGCACCTTAATTTCGAAAATTAAATTCGCCACATAGCCTAGCACATAGGCGTGTGACTTGGCCGTGTGACTTCAATTTGTTCATGCCTTGCAAGTCAGAGAGTTACACGAGTAAGGGACACGGGTGTGTGTAACCACACGGCCTGACCACACGGGCGTGTCCCTAAACCATACGGGCGAGTGACCCCTGTATATGGAGAAATTTTCTAAGTTTTGTAAAAGTTTACTGAGTTATCAGTTTAGTCCCGAACCACTTCCAAAGAATGTTTTGAGCCTCGTAGGCTTGTAATAGGGACCATATGATTGAATGCAAAAAGGTTTAAAATTATTCGAAATTATGATTTAAATTGTATATCTGAAAATGTTCTGAAAGTCCCGCTAATACTCCGTAACTATGTTCGGGCGACGGATACGGGTTAGAGGTGTTTCAATTCACGCCAGTTGGGATCTCCAGGGTGTATGTCATAGATGAAAAGTCCATTATGGCTATGTTTGGGCATTTCCCCAAGTAGTATAATACGTCTGGTCCAAGTAGTTGGCCATGCATCATTAGTAATGGGGATTTCCAAGTAGGTAAGAATTTTGAGGACGAAATTTCCTGAAGGATAGGAGAGTTGTCACACCCCCAAATTCGAAAAATTCAAAAAGTTAAGTAAGGTATGCATGATAATTCTGATCCGGCACATTATGATAGCATGATCTGCACTCAGTAGTTGGTTGGCGAGATATAGTATTGGCAGATACAAGTGTTAAAGTATCCGCCCATTTACGGTGTCTAAGGAATTAATTGCATGATGTTTCCAAAAAAGAAAGATTATGCCTAAGAAAGTACGCACCTAAGAAGAGTACGCCTCAGAGTTTTGTTTGAGCAATAAGAGCCAGTCAAGTGTATGGGGAAATTGTAGGAGACTTAATTTTCTTTAAGACCATGCCAAATGTAAAACACCACCAAGACATAGTACACCCATTTTGCATTAATACTATTCAAGTGGATCTTGTGTTTGGTTTTGTTGGGAGTTGTTAGAATTTTACAACAACAAAAGTAGAGATCAGAGTAAAAAGCAAAATAGCAAGATGTATGAAAGATTGTTTGTACACTAGAACAAGCCAACTAAACAAATCATCACAACAACATGGTTGTCACTCCTCAATAGGAGTTTATTGGATTGATTTAACCTCCTCATGACTGGTTAACAGTAATGTAAACCTTCTCCAGATTTTATTTTTCCTACCTTGGTTTAGTAGGGAAATCAAGAGGGACCAAGAGTATATTTATGGGGAGGGGACATTTCAGATGGTTTTTCCATCTACTTAATCTTCATGTTCTTCCTTCTAACCTCAACATTCTTTTCTTCTTTATCGTTTGTATCAGACCAAAATCTCGTTTAATGAGTAGATGATTTTTCCTTCTGATAAGTCTTACAACATTGTATGTTATGATTATAGGAAGAAAAAGTGTTCAGGAAGGCCTTGCTTGGGGATCGCATGTAGTTGAAATGTTAGTAAAATGCCTATAATGAGAATTCTAATAGAAATCTAATATTCTTTTAAGTAGTTTCTATTGGATTGGGAAAGACAATTGAAACAAAAACTCCAGGTCGAAGTAAAGGTAGGTCTCTGATGAGTCTCTAAACCTGACTTTAACATTTCATGTAATTATGTGTATGTGTGTTTTTTGAGAAGTATTTACAAAAATGTAAATGAGGTGAACAATGTGCGACAAGATATGACGTTGTGTGATATAAGTTGTTATTGTTAACGTGTGTGTGGTTATTGCCTAATACTTTCTTGTTATATGATTCTAGTACCTAAAAAATCTGAGTTATGTAAAAAAGGTGAGAAAGAGATTCATTTGTGTACCCTACAGTAGGGCAGGTGTATCGCTGACCGGACATGCAGATCACTGTGAAAATAAAGATTTATTGTGTAGCCTCTGATAGGGTAGCTATAATGCTAACCGGACTGCCAGATCACTAAATAAAGTTGTGGAAAGTCCATTGTCATGGCATCATATGATAATATGCTAAGATGGCATAAAGGTATAAGACCATGTAAGAGAAGCCTTATGGCATTCACAAAGATGGTCTGCTGGAACAATAAACACGAATTCTCTGGAAAGCTTTTGTGGCGAATTCTCTATAAGGCTTTTATGGCGAACTCTCTATAAAATCGTCGTGGTGTACTATTCAGAAAGCCTTAGTGGTAGAGTAATATGGGGAATACTTGTGGCAAGTTTTCTGGAAGGTTCAATATTGCGAATTCTTCAATTCCTAAACGATGAATAGTTATTCCACCCTTACAAGGCATTATCTGAAAGAGTTCTCGGCAATGAACCCATTTAATGATTTTCACCATGATGATCCATCATGACAGGGAACTTAGGGTATTTGGAATATTGGTGGTGTAACACCCCTTACCCGTATTCGACATCGGAATAGGGTACGAGGCATTTTCGGACTCACATCACAAGCAATCACACAATTTCTAGTCATAAAATTTGCATCCAAATTAAAACTATCCATATTCAATCATAAAGTCCCTTATACTAGCCTACAAGGCCCAAAACATGTATTGGAAACGGTTCGGGACTAAATCGAGAACTTTAGAAATTTTTACAAAACTTAGAAAATTTTTCATGATATAGAGCTCACACGCCCGTGTGGTTCAAAGGACACGCTCGTGTAACCCTTAGACACACCCGTGCTACAGGTCGTGTTCGATTTAGTGGTGCTCTCTAACTTGTGCCACACGCCCGTGTACTAGGCCGTGTAGCACACACGACTAAGACACACGCCCGTGTCTCTTCCCGTGTGCTCATTTCTAGACATTCTGTTTTTCAAAATTAAGGTGCAGGGGACACACGGCGGGAACACATGCCTGTGGAGCAGACTGTGTGTCACACACGGCCTATACACACGCCTGTGTGTCTATTCGTGTGGACAAAAACAAGGCTATTTACCAAGCCATTTGTCCACCCTCACTTGCACACATCTACACAACATCACATGGCACAATTTCAAGCATTTAAAAGCAACTAAAAAACCACAACTAAGACACTAACATATCATCCTCATGCCATTATTTATCAAGCTTAGAACTTCAACCTTTCCACCAATTCATGCAAGATTCCACATTCATGGTTAAAACATATCAACTTTATATCCTTGTCTAACATATTCACTACATTTATGAAGCCTTAAATCAAACATACGAATTTCACATTCATTAAGCTTCATTCAACTACTTTCAAGTTACCAAATGATATTCGAATTCCTCATCTCATCAATAGGTTATATTTCTAAAAAAATCACACAATCGTGCTATAAATCACAATTCCAAACATTTCACATTCACCAAGCATACCATGATCATATCACCATAGACATTAACACATATATGAATATACTTAGGCTTAAAACCATGTTAGCCAATATGAGCGAACTTACATGGCCAAATAGAAAAACAAACCTTTAATAATCACAAGCCAACACTTTGGCTACAATCACAATGACACATTAACAAAATGACTAAGTTCCTATACATGCCATAGACTTAAAATACTTGAATTCATCAATACCCAATATGATAGCTTGATAGTGTGATAGGATCTCCGACGAACTCCAACCCGAGCTAGCTTAATAACCCCAAAAGACAAGGGAAAGGAAGGGGGTAAGCTATATAGCTTAGTAAGTTTATATGCAAATAATACAAAACATTCTTCATACACTTGACATACAATTAACTTAACAAATCTTAACATAAATGTCATTAAAATTTCATATACTCAACTTACTCAATCCCAATCTTACCAATAGCTCATCATATGAATTACACAACATATTTCCACATGAATGTCATTAAACTTCATGAGTATAATTTACTCAATCACATTTTTGCCTATAGCTCATCATATGAATAACATAACATATATCAATATAAATGTCATTAAACTTCATAAATGTCATATGAATATAAATGTCATTTGATATCAACATAACACATATCAACGTAATTGTTATATACCAATAGTTCATTATATGAACTACATATCACTTATCAACATAAATGTCATTTAAGCTTCATACGCACAACTTATTCAATCACAATCTTACCAATTGTTCATCATATACTGAGCTCATTTTCTTTGAGTTTTTCGTATTCATCATATACTGAGCTCATTTTCTTTGAGTTTTTCGTACATACTTGTACCATCTCATAACATATTCTCATACTTTCTCATCTTTGAAATACCCGTTAAATTTCATGTTGAACCACTTGGAATACTAAAGGATACTCGAAGATCTCAAACACACAGTACCATACCAATGCCATATCCCAGATATGGTCTTACATGTAATCTCATATCGATGCCAATAGTGCAGCTATGGTCTTACACGAAGTCTCACATCGATGCCACATCCTAGATATGGTCTTACACAAAATCTCATATCGATGACATATCCTAGATATGGTCTTACACGTAATCTTAGTGACCCTAATGTCATGACATTTGTATCCTAACTATTCCTAAGGTTCAACCGGGAGTTACTCATTTGTCAAAATTTCGTCAATTTCACCCATAAAGTCAATCGTACAATTCATGCAATAAAAAAACATTATAAATAAAATTATAAAATTGCATTATTTACATACAAACTTACCTCGACATAAAAATGGCTAAAAGGACTAAATCGTCAAATACTCGTTTTTCCCCCGTTCTAGGTCCAAACCTTATTTTCTTAATCTATAATATCACATTTAACTTATTCAATCATTATGCAATTCAAATTTCCAAAATGACATTATGGCAAAAATTATATTTTTGCCTCTAAAGTTTAACATTTTTACAATTTAGTCCCTAGGCTCGTAAAATGAAATGTACTTAATTTCTTCAATACCCATACCTAGTCGAACCTTATACATGCTTATAACAGCCCAAAATTTTCATTAATTCACATTTTTACACCATATTTTATGACTTTTACAAATAAGTCCTTTTAGGTATTTTCACCGAAAATCACTTAGCAAAAGTCGTTTATCATACACCAAACATGCATTTTCTACCATTAGACATCAAAATACACAAACATCCATCATGGGTAAAATTCTATACTTTGACATCTCTTCAAATTGATGGTAGAAATAGAAAGATCGAGTTACAACGACTTCAAAAACGTAAAGAGCATTAAAAACGGGGCTAGAACGGACTTACAATCAAGCTTGGAAGTGGCCAAACCCTAGCTATGGCTTCCCCTTGTGAATTTCGGCCATGAGGAAGAAGATGGAAAAAAATTGGCTTTTAATTTTCCCTTTTTATTCTTTTATTAACTAAATGACCAAAATGCCCTTTTTGCCAAACTTTAAAATTTTATCTCACCATGTCCATTTTTGTCCAATATCTTAATAAATGGTCTAATTATCATATAAGAACCTATAATTTAAAATCCCATAGCAATTGGACACCTCTAACATGTAGAACTTAACTTTTGCACTTTTTACAATTTAGTCCTTTTGACTAAATTGAGTGCCCAAACGTCAAAATTTTCGAACGAAATTTTCACGAAATCATTCCATAAAATTGTAGACCGTAAAAATATAATAAAAATGAACTTTTCTGTGTCAGATTTGTGGTCTCGAAACTACTGTTCCGATTAGGCTCAAAATTGGGCTGTTACAGGTGGTGCAAGTTTCCGCCAAACTTGAAATTTCTTACGTTCGATATTGAAGTCATCTGGGATTCTATCATTTGAATTAAAACTTTATAGTCTAAAAAGCAAGTTTGGTTGTCTAGATTGATTTGAAAATACAATGTAATTGTTGTCCTGATAATTTCTGGTTCTTGTACAGGAATACGTCAAGAGTAGCATCCGTTGAGTATAATTCTAAGAAGTGTATCCAACTACTATTTGCAAAGAAATTGTGTGACGGGATTCGAAATATGGTGTGTAGTCTATGATTCGCCAATTGAGTGAAATGTGTAAAATATGGTTAAGAGTAGATATTGGTGTATGGTTATCCACTAACTAGGGAACAGAAGAGTATCCGCCAAGGTTTGAAAGGAAGTCCAGAATCTTAAAGTTAAGGATTTCAGCAGTAACGTTAAAAATGTAATATTGGTTTAGATTCATTAGGTTCCATTGAACTTGTGGGTGTTTATTTGCCATGCAGGTTCGTAGGTTTGCACCAGTTCACTTGAGAGGACCAAACCAAGGATGCGCCATAGTGGTAGATGAAGGGAAATGTTATGCATACAGAGGGATCACTTTTAGAAACATGATTTCAAATGGCAAATAGTAATACACACTACGAATATGTTTGTTTAATCAAACATTTATGTTGTAAGGCATTATACTATTCTTGAAAGTTTGGGATGAACAATAAATGTTTCATTCAACCCTTTTGTCTTATAAAGAATTTTAAATAAATAAGAGGTACATACAATATGATTTTCGTAGACTGTAAAATTTTGTTAAGTATGTTAGTATTGTGGCATCTGATATTCAGATCAGGTAAATTGGATCGGATATAATGTGTTACAAATCACTTCAAACCCATTGGATTTAGAACTGAATTAATTCATGTACTAACAAAGATAAACTACACTCAAAATCATTAAAAGTTTATGCTTTGGTCAATCAACTTTAAAAAAAATTATAAAATGGCTATTGAATTATTCAGATGCTTTCATATAAGTCATTGAGTTATTTGAAAGTTTTTATTTAAGTCAGTAGGTTTTAAAGTTTTTTTTTAAAAGCCCCACTAGTGACCTCCATGCGGCGATTTGATAATCAATACAATAGATCAATACCTATCGACGAGTAACAAAACATAACTTAAATCTAAGTCAATCTAATGGCTAGTATCAAAGATCGGAAAAAATTTTGTTTGAATTTTAATTCATAAATTCGTGACATTCAAAAATATTTCATGAAAAAAATTGAATTGTAAAGAGAAAAAAAAAAATTCGATAGATGCAAATGATGCAAGCATAATTTTAGCAATGACTTAAATGTAAATTTTAAATAGTTCAATAATTATTTCATAATTTTTAAAATTAAATCATCAAAAAGTAAACTAATAGTTTAGTGATGTAATTTACGCACAAACAAATAATATGGAAAGTGTTGAGGAAAATAAAAAGCTGAGAAGCACAAAATATCCGACTTTACTAATTACTTTCACTCCGTAGCTTTAAATTATAAATCAATTTATCAACAAAAAATAGGGAAAGCAGCAATTTTCCATTGATAGAAACATGATTCTAATAAACATAAAACACAAACATATTCACCCTTTATGGCAGGTTAGTATTATATTCCGATACCCAAAACCTTGGTTAGAAAATTATTACAGATTTCTATGTTTCCGTAGGACGGCAAAAGTCCATGAGCATGATTGATTAGCAGTTGAGCATCAAAAGGTGAGGAGCCTTGGCCTTTGGGCAGACTGTGGTGGATTGGTGAGCATGTGTACAACTTCTCTCATGGATGGTCTTGCAGTGCTCTCATCCTCAACGCACATCATGGCTACCTTGAACAGATGGTTAACTGCCGTCACTGGATATTCACTTAGCCTGGGATCTACAATCGCCAACACTGAAGCAGGATCAGAGGGTTGGGGTTTTTCTGATGCATCTTCCTCACCCACCTCACAATGTCCACCCCATCTCCAAACTCCCCAACTGGTTTTCTTCCTGCTATCAGTTCCAGCAGCACAACACCGAAACTGTACACGTCGCTTTTCTCATCAACCTTCAATGTGTAGGCGTACTCTGTTGTTTAACATCACAACAAGGCCAATGCTAGTTAGCCATTAACTATAATACTGTTTTTTGCTTCGATAATTCATATAAGTACATACCTGGGGCGATGTAGCCGTAGGAACCAGCAATGGAGGACATGCACTCGGAAGCACCAGCGTCCTGCAAGAACTTAGCCAGCCCAAAATCCGCTACATGAGCTTCATAGTCTTCATCAAGCAATATGTTATTGGACTTCACATCCCTGTGTATAATCAGAGGAGAGCAATCATGGTGAAGATAACACAGTCCCTTGGCAGCTTCCAGGGCAATCGTATACCTTCTCTCCCATTGCAAATGTGCACCCTTTGGCCCATGCAACATTTCTCCTAAGCTCCCATTAGGCATATATTCATACAACAACAGATTCGTGTCTTTATTCGAAACATAACCCAACAATCTCACGATATTTCGATGCCTAATTCGACCCAGAGTCTGAATCTCTGCCGAGAATCCACGATCGTTTCTTCCGCCCACCAATCTTTTAATCGCAACATCGAGACCATCCGGCACTGAACCGCGGTAGACAATCCCAGCTCCACCTTTGCCTATAATATTCTCATTCTTCAAGCACTCCAGCACGTCCTCAGCTTTGAAATCCAGCCTTTGGAATGCAGTAAGCTTCCAGGCTCGTGATTTTTGAAGCCTCTTCCTTCTAATTCTGTAAACCGTGATGATTATCAGTAGCAAAGCTGTCATAAACGTAATGATTGTGATTATGAGCTTTGAAGCAGTGAAGGATACTGCGTGACCATGACCTGAACCTCTAGTTTGGTTTCCCAAAGATGGGCAATTGACGTGACGAGGACAGAGATTGAGGTTTCCAGTGAACGAGCTATCATTGAAGACTAAAAATTGGCCGCCAATGGGAATTCTGCCCACCAAATAGTTATACGAGAGATCAAGAGTTGTGAGGCTTATCATGTTACGGATTTCAGCCGGAATTTCACCAGTTAGCTGGTTCCTTGAAAAATTGAGAATGCTTAAATCTTTGAGCTCGTCGATTCCGTCGGGAATTTCACCAGTGAAACTGTTCCGACTGAAATCAATGGAAGTAAGAGAAGTGCATCGAGAGATGGAAGGTGGGATTTCACCAGTAATATTGTTGTCACTGATGTTCATCTTTGAAAGCAATTTGATATTAAAGATCTCTCCTGGGATTTCACCTGAAAACTTGTTCATTTCAAGAGACAAAACTTGTAAACTCCGCAAATTGCCGATTGCCGGAGGAATTTTGCCACTGATCCAATTGTTTGAAATTTTTAACTGACCAAGCGAAGCACCCGACATCTGTGATGGAAGTTCACCGGAGAAGAAATTGTCGCCTAACTCTATAATACTCAGCAATGGCAAGTTGAAAATCCCAGCTGGAATCGTCCCATTGAGAAGGTTTTTCATGATACGAATCTTTGTAAGAGACTTGCAGTTGCCAAGTTCTTCAGGGAGTGGACCAAAGAAGAAATTTTCCATCATAATCAACGTCTCCAACCTCCCCCCCTTGCATAAATCCCGAGGAATCAATCCAGTGAGGTGATTCGAAGCAACGTCAAGCTTATAAAGCTTCCCATTGCGACCCAGATTCTGGGGCAATTCAAACGTAAAGTTGTTTCCCCACACCTGAAACACTTCAAGATGAGGATAATCGCCTACGAATGACGGTATCGAACCGTAGAGATTGTTTTTGAACAAATTTATAAGCGTAATGTTGTTCAAAGCAGAGAAACTGTCCGGTATCTCCCCTGTGAGTTCATTTATAGAAAGATCAAGCGATTTCAAGCTGATTAAACCAGAGAGTTGAGAAGGGATACGGCCGGTGAGACGGTTGAGTTGAAGGAACAAGGAGTGCAAGTGTTTCAAATTGCTCAAACTCGAAGGAATCTCACCAGTTAGGTTACAGCTTGCCATGTCGAGAAGTTCGAGTTGACTCAATGACCCATACTCAGGTGGAATGCCTCCATCGTAGGCGTTGAAGTATCCGATTACCAAGTATTTGAGGTTTGTTAAACGAGCCAAAAAGGCAGGAGTTTTCCCTGTTAAACCGATGCCATTAAGACCCAAATATTCCAAGCTCTGGATTTCAGAGTACTCCTCCGGTATCTCTCCTATGAAAAAGTTGCCTCCGAAAGATAAATGCTTGAGATATTTAAGATTGACGACCTCAATGGGAAGAACACCCGTGAAGTTATTGTTATAAGCATCAAGAATCTCGAGGTGAGTCATGCCTGCAAAGATTTCTCCAGGGAAACTGCCTTGGAAAACATTGTTGGAGATGTTGAATATCTTAAGAGAAGTCAAATTACCCATTTCCACCGGAATCCTCCCCGTAAGACTATCGGAAGATATAGTGAGGTTGACGAGCTTGTTGAGAAGCCCAATTTCAGGAGGAATGGCGCCAAAGAGAGGAGCAAACGACACGTTCAGAGCAACAACACTGAAATCTTCATCGCATTGAACACCAGAGAAACGGCAATGTGCTGATGGAGATGAAGAGAATTCCCAGTTCTCGAGTCCCGAACCTTTGGGTCCAATCATTGAAGACTTGAGCAGCAACAGAACTTCAAGATCACTGGAACCATAGACGATGGCTGAGAAGAGTAGTAGAAGAGTCGAGAAAACACAGAGAAGATAACTGTAAAAGCTTCTCATTTCAGTGTTCTTCTCTTTTCCTGAGATCAGAGAGAAGTGAAGGCTTTACTATCAGTAGCTCACTACGTTAAATAGAGTTGTACTGTATAGCGGATCGCAAAGAGGATCGTAGTTCCCAAAGCATCAAATGTTGGATATGAAATAAACAAATGCAAATTCTGAATTCTGAAAAAGTCAGGGAGAAAGTGTCTGCAAGGAGGGGAGTCTGGATTGCATGAAACCGCTAAAGACACGGCAATACGGGTTTTTTACATAAATAATACAAAAAAAAAAAAATTATCAAAATGGGTTGGCCTATGAATTATGTATCGAAATGGTATATGTAAGGCGGTCACACCACTCACATAGGCAACATCATCCTGCAAATTTAAAAAAATATATAAAATTGTTAGAAAACGGTGCAGAACAGTGCAAAATAGTAAACACACTGAATAATGGACATGCAGAGACGGCACTAGTCTGAACAATGGGTATGCAGAGGCAGCACTAGTTGAACAATGCCCTGTGATAGGCGGCACCATGACACGACGTTTCCTGCATACTCTTTTGGCATGTTCTGCTCATGGGGACCTTAAAATGGTCCCCCCCCAAAACTTGAAGCAACAAGTAGCAGAAGAAGAAGAAGAAAAAGAAGAGGAAGGAGGTAGTGGCGCCGAAAAAAGAAAGGGAAAGAAGAAAGGAAGAAGAAAGAAAGAAGGAAGAAAGAAGAAAGGGAGATCACGGGGAAAAAAATTTAGTAAAATTAGGTATATTTTTTTTTTAAATAATGTTTGTATTTTTTTTTTTGGATTGTTATTATATTATTTTATTATATATTAATTTTATTTTATTACTTATTTGTTGTTAGTTATTTTAAGTTTAGTTTATATTATAAGTATTGTTAGTTAGGATTAGTAGGTTAAGTAGTAATTTAGTTAGCTAGTAAGTTAGTTATATTATTATTGGTAGGTAGTTAGAAACCCTAAAAAATATTTTGGTTAGTTAGTAAAGTATATATTAATATGTTAGTTTTAACTTTAATATTATTTTAGTTAGTATATTGTTATTAGTTAAACCTTAATGATTAATTTATAGTTAGTATATATATAAAATTGTTACTATTATTGTTAGTGTAGTATTATTGTTAGTAAAAATGGTAAATATTATTTTATTTAGTATTATATTATTATTTTAGTAAAGAAATATTAAAATTATTGTTAGTATAAAAGAACATTAAAATAATACATGAAACATTATGTATTAAAATAAATAATATAAAATAATAAAATACGAAAATAATATATATTATAATTATTGTTAGTAATGTAATTTGAGAAAAGGAAAATACAAGTAAATGGCCAAAATAAGTGGTTTTACTAAATCTAATAGTATTTTATTGAAAGTTATATAATTTAAACACTTAGGAAATATGAAGCGAACATAGTGTTAAAATAAGGAGTTTTACTAAATTTATATAAAATAAAAAGTAAAACCCTATATTTGAATCAATATGTACTAAAATAATATAAAACAACACGAACAAATGCTCGTAATATATATATAAAATAAAACGAACAAATACTGTAATATATAATAATTATGTACTAAATTATTATTTGATAATCACTGATTTTATTAGAAAAATATATACATATACGTAATATTATTATTAAGGAATCCTAAAATTATTGTTATTATTATTACTTTAGCTATGTTAATATAAAATTATTATTAAGAAATCGTAAATATTATTATTAGTTATTATCATTGTTAGTAAGAACCCTAATTATTATTTTAGTTAATATTATTATTATGTTTGTATAAATAATAAAAATTATATAGTATTATCGTCGTTTAGATGATTTTTTGTTATACTATTAGTATTGGCATGTTATTTGTCACTAATTTAATGTAGATTTATTATTTTTATGTAGGTAAAAATTTATTTGAGACGGAAATGGCTTCATTGATTAGTAAAGTTCCTCACATATCTGACAATGCTAATAATATGGTAATGTATTGTTATTTATTAATCGCAGGTTATATTAACAAAATAGCAACACAATAAATTATGTTATTAATCATATCTAATTTTTTTATGATTTAACACTGTCAGGACTCGTACCGTGTATTAAGGAGCCGAGTGAATGGCTTAAGAAATCCCCCGGATGAATGATTGATGCCGTATATTGAGCAAGCTGGATTCGGGTCAACAGCACTGATCCGGACGTTTGACTTGCGGTATGATATCATATCCGCACTAGTCGAGCGTTGGCACCCGGAGACCCACACTTTTCATTTCCCGTGTGGAGAGTGCACAGTCACTCTAGAGGATGTTGCATTGCAGCTTGGGCTCCCAATTGACGGGAGGCCCGTTACGGGCTTCAGTGCGATAGCTGACCCATATACGCTTTGTCAGAGCCTACTAGGGGACTCGTACTGCGATGATGGAGAAAATTTTACAGAGTTGAAATTTACATGGCTGAGAGCGAGATATGAATAGTTATCAGCTGATGCCACTGCAGCCGAGTTGATGTGAGCTAGTCGAGCGTACATTATGCATATCATAGGGGGTGTACTGATGCCAAATGAAAATAATAATAAGGTTCATATTCAGTACTTACTCCTATTGGCTGATCTGAGCAATGCTCGCTCGTATAGTTGGGGCTCCGCAGTCCTTGCGATTTTGTACCATGAGCTTTGTCGGACGACAAAGCCAAATGCGGTAGATATAGGCGGATGTCTTACACTATTGCAGTCATGGGCTCTGTATCGGATGCTATTCTTGGCATCAGTTACCCACCAACCATACATTTATTCGCTAGTAAACATATGATAAAATATAACTTGTTATTAATTAAAAATTTCTTTATATTGATATTATTTAACTTGAAATTTATTTTTTGTAGGTGAAGTATTTATCCGGGTATCGGGAGGTCGTACAGTGTCCGATATACCGACTTATGATTGAACAACATGCCGGGGAAGGGGTAAGCGATTCCAATATTGGTTATGTGGTGTATGTCTTACGCACACCGTGTTTAATTTTAACAATGTTATTAATCGTGCAGTTTATATGGATGCCATATCGTAGACCAGAAATTGTAGCCGTTATACCCCCGTCCTCGTATATTCACTCGTATATGTGGTGCACAAACGCACCAATTCTCAGTTTCAATGTAGTCGAGTGGTATCACGGGGATCGAGTGCTGCGTCAATTTGGTTGCGTCCAATATATCCCGGATTCGCCATGCCAACTGGGAGAGGTTCATTGCAAAACTAGGAGAGGGAGACAAGACTTAGATTGGGGGGTTAGGCACCGGGGATTTATTGCGGTGTGGAATGATCGCATTTCGAATACCCCGAATGGATATGGCTTCCGGTCTTCAACCTCCATTAGAGTACATACAATGGTACTCTAGTATGGGGAAGCCATATTTACTCGGAGGGCAGTCGACTGTAGTCCCTCCGCACAGGTAGCGACATGGGGCATACGAGCCAGTGGCCGATATGGAGGCTAAGGTAGCTGCAGATCCAGATCTAGAGCCGGAACCCGAGCCGGAGCCAGAGCCCGAGTCAGAGCCTCAGCAATCACATTCACATTCGAAGGCACATTCGTATCATCCATATGTGTCAGGCTCGTCAGGAGGTGGATACCAGTATAGGGTTGATATATTTAGATCGCACACACCGCAGTACAGCACTCCTGGCTCGTATCCATTGCCGGACATCAGACCTCCCGGGTCGTATCCACTGCATCAGGGCACTACTATTGGCTCGAGTTCATCTATGCCATTCGAGCCATATGATTTTTCAACCATGTTCAGCACACCCCCACCTAGACCCCCACCGGAGACTGAAGAGGATGTTGGACGTCGCGGGCACTCACGACGTGAACGTCGAGCACCGCAGAAGTACACACCGAGGACTACACCATCGAACCATCAGTTTTAGATGTTTCTTGTGGTTTTGATTTTCTTGTATTTTGTATTTGTAAATATTACAATGTTTGTAATTTATTTGTATAAAATTAACTTGATTATTTGGAGCTTCAACATTTCGTAACAAGATTTGACCACGCGATGGAATATTTAAGTTTGATTTTTGATCATGTATATGGTCGCTATGATTAGCTAATATTGCTATTCAAAAATGTTAAATGGTTGGAATTGGTATTTAAGTGAGTTCGATTCGGTCTTTTAAAATGAACGATGTGTATAGGTTATATTGATTAGGTTTGAATTGGCAATGTATGTTATATTAATTGTCCGATTGTAGATTAACTTAGTTTGTGGTAAGAATGAAATTTATTTTGCATACAAATCCATAGATATCTATATTCATAAAAATCCATGCATATTAATCTTCCACAAAAATCACCAAAAATCAGAGTACAAAATAGGTTAATCTGAATAGGCTCAATTCTCAGTCGCTAGTGACGATTGTCCAACATGATAGTTTCGCTGCGGGCATTTACTTCGATTATGACCACCTAACCTGCATATTCCACAGCGCTTACAGACGGATTTCTCCCTAAAGTTTATTTCATTACTGATTTTGGATGATTGCGGACGACCTTTTGGATTCCTGCGTAGCGCTCTGTTTGGGACAAGCTCGAAAGTCGTCCGAGGCACTCCCATGTAGACAGGTCGGGCAGGATAGGGAACTCATTTTCCTAGACACACAACGTACGCTCAAGCGTGTACACATCATCGACAAACTGTTAGACATTAAGGTTCGCTTTAGCACATGCTGCCACAACATGTACACACGGATAATGAAGTGTTTGGAACATCCTGCATTCGCACTGTCTGTTACGAAGATCGACTCTATAAGACTTAGGTGGCAAACTGGGTCGACAACCGATAGACTCCGTAACTCGAAAAGTTTCTATTCGTCATGAATATATTTCTACAGTCATCGACCTCGTAATCCGACGGTTTGTAATCAATGCATCCCTAACATCTTCCACAAACACGTGTCCCACATCCATCTGGTTGACTTGTTGTTCACCCATTCTTGGCATCAAGGTAGCCAACCTGTAGAATGTAGTCGAGAAGACAGATGAAATCAAAAGATGTCGTGTTTTCAACAACACAGCATTGACCCCTTCCACTAAGTTTGTGGTCATTTGACCATAACGAAAGCCCTCGTCAAAACTTTGAGCCCATTGCCACGGCTCCATTGTACCCAACCACTCCTGAAAAGATTTGTTCATTTGACCTTCCATGTCACTCTCAATTTGAGTCATTCTTTGGCAAAAAAGATGTGGCTCTAACTCGTACGCTGTACATGTGTTAAAAAAAGATAAGTTACGGTGACTGGATAGCATAAAAATATTAAAATGGATCAAAAATATAAGGTTATCATTTACCCATTTTCACCACTTCTCTCTTCTAGTTTGCATTCTTATACTCTCGAAGAAAGTTAGCTGCAATGTGACGGATGCAATAAACGAATCTCCATGGCACACCGGAACGCCTAATTGCGGCAATTAATCCTTTCCCTCTATCAGAGATGATGCAAATATTATTGTTGCTAATAACATACCTCCGTAGATTGGTAAGGAAGAATTCCCAGGATTTCATATTCTCCTTATCGATTATTGCAAAAGCTATTGGGAGCATGTTCCCATTGCCGTCTTGAGTAGCCGCAATAAGTAAGATCTGTGTATATTTTCCGTATAGCCATGTCCCATCCACCTACACAAACGGCTTGCAATGTGGAAATGCCCGCACACATGGATCAAACGTCCCGAACAGTCGATGAAAAATTTTTTTCCCCGGCTGTAATTGGTCATCGGGCCGTAAAAAGGTCGTGTCTGTAACTCAAACACGATTCTCGGTATGTACTCCCTCATAACAGCTATCCATCCCTGTAGCTCATTATACGATGAATCGTAATCCCCATACAATTGTTCCATCGCCATCTGTTTAGCTATCCACGCCTTTCGATATGATATTCGATACTGGAATCGTGCTTGTATTTCAGCAATCAGTACCAAAACTTTAATAGTCGGCATGTCTTTCACCATTGGCATGATACACGTATAGATAGTTTTGGAATCAAGTTTTCGATGATCCTCTGCCATACGTGTCGATCTGCATGTGTGAGGCCCAACCAATTTTTTTATCTCCCACATCTGCGAATTTTGTATGAATGCAGCTCGTACCCGCCAATTGCAGCCTTTCGCTGCCTTCCAACACTCTTCAATATATACCGTCGATTTCGATACTGTGACTTTGTAATCCACTGATATATATCCATGCTATAATGTTTAATAGCAGATACGCACTCTTCTTTACTTCCGAATCTCTGGCCTACGAATAACTCCTCATGATCAAAATTTACTACCGGTAGATGAGTAGGATATATTCGTGGTACTCAGGAATTCAACTACACGAGTTGCTGCTTGGGTCTATGAGTGACATGTGTGGCCCAAGATTACTGTGTATCATAATACATCCCATTTGGTTCCCGACCGAAGACGCGCTAATGTTTTCATCGTCGTTCATGTCTTCATCATCAATATCGTCAGGTATATCGTCCAAATCGGGATCACTATCACTATCGACCTCTTCCTCACAATGATCACTACTATCGTGTCCATCATCACCAACCACATCAATATCGGGTGTAATATTAAGATTGATATTGATCCCACGTATATTTGATTCGTCATCAACATACGATATTGGAGGCACCATGCACGGTTCTTGAGCTCTATGTTCTTCACCATATGCATTGGTGTCTTTATTTGCCTCAATACAGGCTAACTCAGCAAATAAGTGAATCGATGCATTTTTGTTACTCTCATTCCCACAGTAAAGAGCGATCATTGTCTCCACGTCTTCGTCGTCTACAAGTTCCATTTCTGTGAATTTGATCGGATCTACCGAAATTGGGAACTTGTAGAAAATTCTCGATATCGTTCTCCTACACCGTCTAACAATTTTTGCGTTTATCCTTCGCTTCATATCATCCAACGAGACATTTCTATTAAATCTCATTGCTATTTGTTGCCGACATTCAAATATGCATCCAACGGCTGTTGTCAAGATGATTCCATCGAAATAAACGCATACGAAAAACTGATCATCCATCTTCAATATTCAATCTATTAAAAAATAAACAAAATTGCTCAGCGAATTTTTTATCAGTATATAAAAACTTTCAAATATATTAGAACTTTAGAACATAACATTCACAATAAAAAAATTATTCAATATAAACACAAAACTTACGAACAAATCAAAACTAAATAATATTTACGGTTCCTTACTAACAATATTTACTAATACTAACTAAAATATAATATACTAACTAAAATATTAATATACTAACATAGTCAATATATGATTTTAGGGTTTTAACTAACATAACATATTACCATACTAACAACAATATACTAACTAACATATTAACTAAAATATTAATATACCAACATATTACTTATACTTGTATATATTATTTTAGGGTTTTAAGGTTTTAACTAACATATTAACATACTAACAACAATATACTAACTATGTTACATATTAAATAAAATATTAATATACTAACAATATACTACTAACATATTAATATACTAGCAATATACTAACTAACATATTAATATACTAACACATTAATATACATACTAACTAACAATATATTATTTTAGAATTGTTAGGTTTTTAACTAATATATTAATATACTAACGGTATACTAACGTATTAATATACTAACACATTAATATACATACTAACTAATAATATATTATTTTAGGTTTTAACTAACATATTAATATACTAACAATATACTAACTAACACATTGATATACTAACAATATACTAACTAACATATTGATATACTAACACATTAATATACATACTAACTAACAATATATTATTTTAGGATTTTAAACTAATATATTAATATTATACTAACAATATACTAACTAACATATTAATATACTAACTAACAAAATTTTTTTAAGGTTTCTAACTACTTAACAATAATAATATAACTAATTAATTAACTAAAATGCTAATTAACCTACTAATCCTAACAAAGTAACTAACTAACAATAGCTATAAAACTAAACTAAACTAAACACAAGCATTATTTAAAAAAAATTATACCTAATTTTCTTTTTTTTTTCTTTCAACTGATCTTTCTTTTTTCTTTGTTTCTTCTTTCTCTTTCTTTTTCCGACCGCACCACCTTGTTCTTCTGCTTCTTTTTCTGCCTCTTCCTTCACATTTCAGAGGTGGGGGGAGGGATTATAAAAGAACTGGTGCCTTTGTCACGAGGCATTGTTCGATTCTTTGGTGTGCTTTGTCAGAGGCATTGTTCATTGGTGCCTCTGCATGCCCATTGTTTAGGCTGGTGCCGCCTCTGCATGTCCATTGTTCGATGTGTTCCTTTGTTTTGTCTTGATACTCGCACTGTTTTCTAACGGTTTTATGTTTTTTTTTATATTTGTAGGGTGGTGCCGCCTATGGAAGTGGCGTGACCACCCTGCATGTACCATTTCGATACATAATTCATAGGCCAACCTATTTTGATTTTTTTTCTGTATTATTTATGTAAAAAACCCCGGCAATACTATATGGCCCATGGTTCGCATCGTACACTACATGGAATTTAAAAATGGTAGAACACACAAAGGGTTAACGTTGAATTTACTAGTTTTTAAAGCTTGTCAGCTCTGTGAGTCAAACATGAGGGAGGGAGGGAGAGAGGGTCCCCATGGCAGCAGGAAGAACGATTGAAACGTTAACTCGGGACGGAGTTGATGAAGGGTACCATTTTACGTGGGGCTTAGAGACTGTGAATTGCTAAGGGTACTATACTCATCTGGTTTGACGGCGTGATCTGCCGGTTCTAAAGATTGGCCCTATTATAAATGCAGCTGCCCACTGCATTACTGTCAGACGCCAGTTGTTTTTTCTTTTTCTGAAAGAAAAAAATCACTGGGAAAAACTATCAAATTCACTAGGTTGAGCTTGGTAAAAATATTAGACCATATCTTATTATTATTTTGAGCATTTGGGATGATAAAAGATGAATGTGGATTTTGTCTTTTGGGGGAGTGATTCAAGACAGGGATGGGCTTTGGGGGTCAATTGGTGGGCCCAGATTAAAGGCGGTGAATGTCCTTTCCCGAAGAAACACCTTTTTCTCCCTCTGACTCCTTTTTGGCAGTGAGCTAAAAGTCCACTCTTTTTGTTCTTTTCTCCGATCGGGACCGTCCACAAAATAGGGACCATTGTTGATTGCCTCTGCACTAACTTCTCCTTTTGCTTCCTTCCCTATCCCTTATGCAATGGTTCATGGACCAACCCAAGTATTCTGCAACTTCTTCTAACCATCCAAGTGCTTTGACATCCACAGTAGAATTTCTTCATCATCTCATTCAAATATTTGTCTTCTTGTTTAAGCAACATTTATGATTGGGCCATTAGCTTGTTAGAAACTCCCAAGGGAAAAAAATAAACTATGTTAGAAAAAATACATATGATATTGTCCATGAAAAAGATAATGTAAACATGACTATCATGAATATAGATATGCTACATTGTGAGATAAGGTATAGATTAAAGAGTAAAATGAAATGAAGGTTAAATTAAATTTTAGAGTCCAAATTCCAGGAGTATAGGGAAGAATAATAAAAGATGAAGCTTAACTCTCACTAGGGCTAAGAATAAAATCAATTCAAATCGGGATATTTAGATGATTTATGAAATATAAGTTCAAAAATCACGATTACGAAATTGAATTGAATTTTATTTTTATTTATATATAATTAATTTTTATTTTTATGATATAAAATAAATATTTTATATTTAAAATAGTTAATAATTCAAAAGTTCTTAAAAATTATTTTTTAAGAAATATTTATGAAAAAGATTTAACTTTTTAAAATAATATTCAAAATCCATAAAACAAAGCTCATTTTATCAAAATAAGTCTAAAAATAAAACAATAAATTATTATAAAAAATTGAGATCCAAATCAAATTGAATCGAATTATAATGGATGGTTCTAAAAATTTAAAAACCTTATTAAACTAAATCAAAATCACCCTAATCTTGACAACAAATGCTAAGTACTACATTTATCAAAAAAAAAAAAATGTTAGGTACTACAATATTCAAAAAAAAAAAATGTTAGGTACTACAAGTTAAATTTGTATCGATACAAGTGTAAGATTCTCAAAAATATCTTTGAAAAAAAAACTTAACCTCAACACCCATAATTTTTGAAATCATATAACATCATCTCATCATGTCCCAAATTATGGAAATCAAATTCTCTGAATTTTTTTGGTAAAGAACCTTGACCCCGATACATATGAATACGAGGTTAGGGTAAATTTAACCACATGAACCTCAACATCAATTAGTGCTGAGGTCGTTTAATATTTAAAAAATGCACAATTTGAGAAATAATGAAAAGAGACCGTTTTTTTTTTTTAAATTTGAATATCGTGAAAAACAATATTTCAACAATAAGTATTTAAAAAAAGTTATTTACCACAGTATGTTTTTTTATGGTAGCATCTTTATATTCATGGGTGTCAAGTTTAATTTAAGATTTTTTTTTTGGTGAAAAGAAAAGATTACAAAAAGATAAAAACTAAATCCTCATAAGAAAATCCTCAATCACTCTTAAGCCTAGTATTTTAGAATGAACTAACTTGGCCAATCTATCGGCAACTAGATTTTATTCGCAAGAAATATGCTGAATCCTCCACTTTTTTAGTGTTTTAAGGATAAAATGAATTCTTCTGACGAGTGCAGAATTAGAATTTCTTGAAGAACCTTCTTGAATAGCATTAACAACTTCAATACTATCAGTTTGGATGAAGACCCTTTCAAAACTTCTATCCAAAATAAGATTTAAGCCGTCTAAGATCCCCAAAGCTCAGCCTCGACCACCGTACAATTGCCCAAATATCTGTAGTAACCCATGATCCACCCATCATTATGATCACACACAAACCCCAAATTACCGCAAAGCCTTCATCCGATCTAACCGAACCATCCGATTTCAAGCTTACCCAATTACTATCTCAGATGCGAAATGTGTGAGTAACCATGCGCCTTGTGATAAGTTGCTTTTGATGCTAATGAGTATTGCTTTGCCCAACTATATGAACCTTTAAGGATCTCTTCGTAACTCTAAGAAAAGTCCTGAAAAATAAAAAAGTTGCAGTTCTTCCAAATGAGCCAAGCGATACTCCTAAAAAAGCACGGCCAGTCCACCCCATCTAAAGAAATAGATAAATGATTTTTGAGATCGTCATCCAATTGTGAAGGGAACCAATATAAAACCGGATCATCTTTCTTCTGGGATAATATTGTCCCAAATAATTCTAGCTGCAGAACAATCTCTAAGTACATGTAGCACATCCTCGCATTCATGTCCGCAAAATCCACAAGCGCTACTATTCCCAAAGCCTCTCCTTGTCCTTTCGGCGTTCGTAAGTAAGCGATGCTTGAGGGGAGCCATAAAAAGAACCGGATTCATTGCGGGTCCACTAAAACTCCAAGGCATCTCCCAAATACGTTCTTTACTATTCAGTGTACCATCTCGAATCTTCTCATAGGCACTTTTGATAGAAAATAAGCCAGTCGAGGTAGCTCCCCACACTATTTTGTCAGGTTCCAAAGAAGGATGTGGCGGTGGAACTCCAACAATTTTGTTAACGATCTCGTTTGGAATCCACAAACGAAAAAGATCTAAATTCCACGATCCATCACTTGTAATCATATTACTAAGCATACAATCTATATTAAGGTGTAACACCCCGCATCCAAGACCAATACTGGGTCTGGATACGAGACATTACTATGCTTGAACTCCTTTGAAACATGTACTTACTTGCTATAAAATTTTGTTCCAACTTAAAAACTTCACTTTCTTAGCCAACACATATAACAAGGGCCTACGAGGCCTTTAACTCATGTCAGAAAACTTTCGGAATTAAAATCAAATAACTCATTTTTGAAGCAGGGTTCACACGCCCGTGTAACTTGGGAACACTCCAGTCCACCCTTAAGCATGCCCATGCCCTCAAACCGTGGGGAGCTACTGACTATTTCCACACGGCCATGGCACGCCCGTGGGCTTAGACCGTGTACTAATCCTTGATATACTGACTAAATCAACATGGTCTGGGAACACGCCCATGTCCAAACCGTGTGTCTTACACGGTATACATACACGGCCGTGGGATTTGCCCGTAGCCTATTATGATTAATAATACTAAGCTGCAGGGTTAACACCGTCTTGACATACGCCCGTGTGTCCAACCGTGTGGGCATTTACAGGCTATTTACCAAGCCGTTAGCCACCCTGAAATAAAGATCATATCCATACACAATTCAACGATGCAATAACAACCCAATTTTATGAATAATACTACATGCTTCATTGATCTCAATAAACATACATGCTTAGTCAAATTTGGCCAATCACTTAGCCATATACAAAAGAATAATAAACTTGATAGCCTTTACAAAGGCCCTTCTTAAAACATGTCCACAAAATGAATGTTTCCTATATATGCCATATTTAGTAAAGTAACTTGGCTATACCGAAATAAGAGTTGATAGTGTGTTGCGAGCTCCGACTTTAATGATCCACGAATTAGCTTGGCGGGACTGCATAGAAAGAAAGAATCATAACATAAGCATATAGCTTAGTAAGTTTGCATGTAACAAGTCATAGCATCATCATTGCTTAATATAAACCATTTCACATAAACAATGGCATTATGAATTTCAGCTAAAGAGCTTACTTACTCATATAGATTCTTATATGTCTCATGACACTTACTATTATCATACTTGTAAGGTAACCATGATACCTGTATCACTTGATCACATTGATCAGTATACTATAATAACAACAATCATGATATCTACTTTCTCATTCACAACATGAATAATGCTCAACTTCATCTAACTTCATCTTGATACTAACTTTACTTTCTTAGCTTACTTGCTATCTTCTTTTAGCTTACTCATTTGCCCGATGAATTTCTGTGAATAACCGAGGATACTAAATCTCTTCCCACATAATATGATGCCAAAGCCATATCCTAGACATGGTCTTACATGGGTTATCTCATCTTGGTTTCAAGGCCATGTCTTGACATGGACTTATGTGAAGTCTTGCTCTTGATATCATACTCAATGCCAAGCTTGAGTCCTTGGACTTATATGATAACTTGCTTGCTAACTTGATCAATGCCAAGCTTGCCTTGGACTTACATTATAACTTGCTTACCAACTTGATCAATTCCAAGCTTGCCCTGGACTTACATGATGTGTGGTAGATCGAGTATCTTGGGAAATTCATCTTCAATAAGGACTTGCTTGTACTTATCATCATGATTTCTTGATTGAACATAACATGATCATTTCATACGATTATTGTACATCATATTAAGCAATTTAATGATAATAATCATAAAGCTTAAAAATCATACAAACTTACCTCAATATACAAATGTATGTAGATGTGCAATTTAGTCCTCGACTTTGTTCTTGCCTCGGTTTTGATCCTGGCTTCATTTTTCTTGATCTATAATTATAAATAGATCATTTAAAAACCATATTGACTAAATTGACTATAACACCCCAAACCCGGCCCATGAGTCCTGACCGGATCTGGTATGTCACGGAGTAAAACGATTTGAAGTAATTTTGAGTGTCTGGTGAAAAATTGATAAAATATGGTTAAGGTATTAAAACAGTGTTTGATAAAACTCAGGAGGGGTTGATTTTTTTGCAAACAAGGTTGTGCTGAAAACCTTTGGAAACATTTGATCATTTATTTAAAGAACTTTCAAAATCATGGTTGACTTGGTGAATTTTGCTACCCGATGGTAACATCTTTGAAAACCCGTAGAAGTTATTAAATTTGAAAATGTTGCTTTTAACCGATTCACTTAACATTTATAATTTCGTTTATAATTTAGTATAAGTAAAGCAAAACTACTAAGTAATCGTCCAAATAATAATTAGCGGCCTTATTACAACCCAAAATAAAAATTTAGCAAATAAACGAACTTAAACAGTATTAAATAAATTCCCAAATCCAAGGAACAAGCATGGCCGCCTCGAGTCCTCTCCGGCTCCATTTTTGCGATCTACTCATCTACAAAATAATATGGGAAGGGGTGAGTCACCAAGACTCAGTGTGTAAATCCCCCGCCCGGGAATGCAACTCATACACAAATTATTATTAGACATGCAAACATGCATCCCAACTAACCATCCGTACTCCTTTAACTACCCCGTGTGGTCAAAACCACTGGTGGTCAAAACCACTGGTGACTAGAGTCACAAATCAAGTGATGGGGCCAACCCATCGTGTGGTCAAAACCATTGATGACCATAGGTCACAATTATCATAATGTGGTCAAAACCACTGGTGGTACCAAACCACTGGGACTTAGTCACAATTTATCAACGGTGTGGTCAAAACCACTGGTGACCGAAGTCACAATTAATCTGATGGGGCCAACCCATCTTGTGGTCAAAACCACTTCTGACAGTCCATAAAGATCATCCCCCTCCTCTCATCAATCCCACCATCATCATGCTTACATAACAATTATCATAATTCCATATATCATGCATTTATGTATAGCATAGCATTCAATAGCATGTGACGGCATACTCAAGCATACATCATAGATCACGTAATAGGGGACTTACCAGGAATCCATACTCATGTCCACAAGCAAATCACCACCACAATGATTAAAAAGGCAACAATATAGCAACGTTAACTAATAAAGTGTGTAAAGAGTTTTACACACCTGTTACTAACGCAAATCCTAGATCCCGAAGATTCGATCTATTGTGCTAGATCCTTTGACCCTATATTCGGCCAACAACAAGGTTAGTGACATAGGCCTATTTGGCTATACTAATAATCCCGAAGGATCAATTGTACCTAAAATATGGCCTTTGGCCGAATATGCTTAACCACTTACCAAACTTACCGAAATCCTATAATTGTCACTTGACTTGTCGAGATCCCTACCAAAACACTTGTTAAAATCAGCTTGCACACTTATACATAATCAAGGCCCTTGGCTGAATAGTACTTACCACCTTATCTCAGGGAATCAAATCCCGAAAGCTTCCTTTAATCGGCTTAAAGTCCTTTCCTACAATCGGTTTAATCACCTCATTAGAGAGCTAAAGGCCATTCGGCCATAAACATAAACCTAAAAGAAGTTGTCGCCCCTTACCTTGATGACTATCTCGGCCTTTAACCACCACAAGTCGACACCACTTGGTGATGTTAGGGGTTTCGGCCTATGCCCTTTATGGTAGGGGATATTCGGCTAGCAACACAAATGGAAGGTGAAATTTTGAGTAGAAGAGGGGGTAGGTTCGGCTAAGTAGAAGAAAAAGAAGCTAGAAATTTTGAAGAATTTTGGCAATGTGTCTAGGAGAATTGACCAAAGAACAATTGGAGAGAAAGAAAAGAAATAATTTTGATGAATTTTGGCACCTCCTAATGTGATAAAACCGATTGTAGATGGCCCCAAGGAGTCCTATATTCTACCATCTCCCTCTTTTGTGATAATTTTAACTTTTAATTATCACCCATAAAATAATATTTATCTACTATTTTATCTCCTAGCTACCCTTCAAAATAAAAAAGAAATAAACTAACAACACTACTCTTCCAATAGAAAATTAAAAGGAAAACAAAGTTTATCCTTATCACATTAAGAGTCCCACATGCAGCCATCGCCTCCTTCTCCCTTCACGCCACTTGAAAAAAATAAAATACCAATCGCCGCTCCCTTGGTTCGAACATAGGATCTGATGGAGCAACTGCACCAGCGCCTCTAACCATTCTGCCAAGGTGTCTCTTTGTGACATAACCTTGTCACAAATTCTTTTAAGGGCTCCTTCGCTAGCTTCCCTTTGCTTTAACGCCAAAGCAAAATAAAAGCACCCATTGCTGCCCATGCTACTCGAACATGGGACCTCTTTTGCCGCAGCTCTTTAACACGTCCCCAGCCACTTTACTATTTCAACTTTCATGTCATAACCCGCACCATTTTATTTGTAAGGCCTTCTTAGCCCATCACCCTAAACATAACGCAAAAAGTAAAGCACCACTCCAACAGCTCGAACCCAAGACCTGCGCCCATCGTCACCTCCAAGCTCTTAAGTGGCGCAGGAAAGCCACTTTGCCAATTTATTCCTTGTGTCATGCTTCTCCCGAAATTTCTCTTAACCCCTATCTCACCTAGCTCCCTCCTCTTACGCATGAAAAAGAAATTTCAGCCCTAAGTCAGACCTAGCTCGGGGTTATGACTAGACCCTAAAACATGTCAAGTAATCATAGTATTCATTTCTTCAAGCACACACATGGGAAAAAAATAATTAAATTACAAACAACCCCTAATTTAGGATGTTACATTGACGCATAAGTCATACTTTGGAAAAATTACTATTTTGCCCCTATACTTTCTAATATTTGTACTTTTGCCCCTAGGCTCGTAATATGATTTTCATGCAACTTTCTTAAACTTCATGCTTAGCTGAATCACTTTCTTCACTATAACAATCATCAATTCTCACTATTTCTAGTAGGTATGACCAATTTTATAACTGTTACAAAATGGTCCCTACTACCATTTTTCATGAAATTCATTAAGGAAAAGATGTTTATCTAACATCAAACTCTCTTAAACTTCCATAAAACATCATTTAACAAGCATGTCATTCCAGGGTAGAATTTTTGGACATGCATCTTAGCTCATTTAATAGCTAAAAATGGCTAATTCATAATACGAGAACTTTGAAAATACGAAGAATATCAAAAATCGAGCATAGGAGCACTTACTAGCAAGCTTGAAAAATTGAAGAACCCTAGCTATGACTTCCTTCAAATTTTCGGCAATAGGGGAAGAAGATGAGTAGATTTTTCTCATCTTTTTCCTATTTAAATCATTTAATTCCTAAATGACCAAAATGCCTTTATCACTAAAAATTTCTATAACACAATCCCAAGGCCAATTTTTGTCCAAAAATAAAATTTTGGGTAAATTGCTATTTGAGGGCTCCTAATTATTATTCTAAAGCTATTTCATACAAAAAGCTTCTAGAAACTCATATTTTACAACTTTTGCAATTTAGTCCTTTTTGGACCAATTGACCTCAACTTAATAAAATTGCTTAACAAAACTTTCATACTAGCATGCAAACATGGCATAAACTTGGAAAACTCATAATTTCACCTCGGGTTCGTGGCCTCGCACCACTATCCCGACTAGGTCCTAAATCGGGCTGTTACAATTCTCCCCCTTAGGGATTTTCGTCCTCGAAAACCTTACCAGCAAAAAGGTTTGGATACTGATTTCTCATACTCTCTTCTGATTCCCATGTAGCTTCTTCGATTCCATGCCTTTTCCACAATACCTTTACTAAGGCAATACTCTTATTTCTTAGTTGCGTAACTTCCCGAGCTAAAATCTTGACTGGTTCTTCACCATAAGTCATGTCGGGACGAATCTCCATTTTCGAAGGGGTAATTAAATGCAAAGGGTCTAATCTATAGCGTCGTAACATTAACACGTGAAACACATCATGTATCTTCTCTAATTCTTATGGCAAAGCCAAACGGTAAGCTACCAGCCCAATTCTCTCCGTAACCTTGTAAGGTCCAATGAAACGTGGGCTTAACTTGTCTTTACGGCCAAATCAGAGAACTTTTCTCCATGGTGATACTTTCAAAAAGACTTTATCCCCAACTTGGTACTCGATCTCTTTTCTCTTTAAATCCGAATAGGATTTCTATCTGTTTGAGGCAGCTTTTAAACATTCTCGAATTACTTTCACTTTCTCTTCAGCTTCTTTAACCAAATCAACCCCGTGAATTTGGTTTTCCTTGAGTTTAGTCCAAAATAAGAGAGTTCTGCACTTACGCCCATATAGGGCCTCATAAGGCGCCATTTTTAAGCTCGACTGAAAGCTATTATTATAGGCGAATTCTACCAATGGGAGAAACTTTTCCCAACTGCCTTGGAATTCCAAAACACAACATCTGAGCATGTCGTCGAGCACTTGAATTAACCTTTCTGACTGACCGTCAGTCTGAAGGTGAAAAGCAGTGCTAAAACTCAATTTTGTACCCAAAGCTTCTTGCAGCTTCTTCCAGAATCTGGATGTGAATCTCGGATCTCTATCCGATATGATCGATAAGGGAACTCCATGAAGTCTTACTATTTCTGAAACATACAAGTTTGCCAACTTGTCTAAGGAGTAATCCACTCGTACAGGTATAAAGTGGGCTGACTTCGTAAGTCTATCAACTACTATCCAAACAGCATCTTTCTTGCTCGGAGACAACGGTAAACCCGTTACAAAATCCATGGTGATACGGTCCCATTTCCACTCGGGAATCAAGATAGGTCAAGTAAACTAGAAGGTACTTGGTGTTCAAATTTTTACTTGTCGACAAATCATGCACTTGATAACAAATTAAAATGTCTTTCTTCATTTTACGCCACCAATATTGTTGCTTTAGATCATTATACATTTTGGTGCTACCCGAATGTACAGAAAAACATCCGTTATGTGCCTCGTGCCAAACTTTTTGAATAAGCTTTTATTTTCTCGGAACACAAACTCTATCTCTAAACATCAAGTATCCATCAGAATTAATCCGAAAGTCAGATTCAGCATCTGACTCGCATTGAGCTCTCTTGACTTGCAACTCACTATCTTCTTTCTGAGCTTCAAATATCTCTTGAAGGAACATTGGTCTAGCTCTCAACTCAACTAAAATAGAACCATCATCGGATAAAGATATTTTTGAATTCAATGCTCTCAAGGCAAATAGGGATTTTCTGCTTAAAGCATTGGCGGCCACATTCGCCTTTCTAGGATGGTAATCAATGACCAACTCATAGTCCTTTATCAACTCTAACCATCTTTGTTATCTTAAGTTCAACTCTTTCTGTGTCATCAAGTATTTTAAACTTTTGTGATCGGCAAAAATCTGACATCGTTCACCATATAAATGGTGTCTCCAAATCTTCAATGCAAAGACTATGGCGGGCAATTCTAAGTCATGCGTCGAATAATTCTTCTCATGAGGTTTTAGCTGTCTGGAGGCATAAGCAATTACCTTACCTTCTTGCATGAGTACACAGCCTAATCCATTTAAGGATGCATCGCTATAAATTATGAATTCTTTCCTTGCCTCGAGTTGTACTAAAACTGGAGCTTCTATCAGCATTGCTTTCAACTTCTCAAAACTTTGTTGGCATCTTTCTGACCACTCAAACGTCACGTTCTTCTGTAACAATTTAGTCATCGGAGTTGCAATCATAGAAAACCCCTTGATAAATCGTCTATAGTAGTCGGCTAGGCCCAGAAAACTTCTAATATCAATAATGTTCTTTGGTGGTTTCCAGTCTATTATAGTTGAGATCTTACTTGGATATACTCCGACTCCTTCTCTCGAGACAATATGTCCCAGGAATCCCACTTCCTTGAGCTAAAATTCACTTTTACTGAATTTGGCATACAACTGATTTCTCAAAGAGTCTGTAAAACTATCCGTAGATGATCAGCATGTTCTTCCTCATCTCATGAATAAATCAGTATGTCGTCAATAAAAATGACTACAAACTTGTCAAGGTATGGTCTGAAAATGCGGTTCATTAAATCCATGAATACTGCAGGAGCATTGGTCAACCCAATGGGCATGACTAAAAATTCATAATGCCCATATCTTGTTTGAAAGGCAGTCTTGGATACATCTGAATCCTTCACTCCAAGCTTGTAGTACCCTAATCTTAAGTCTATTTTGGAGAACACAGTCGCTCCTTTCAATTGATCAAACAAATCGTCGATCCTAGGTAATAGGTACTTGTTCTTCACTGTCACTTTATTAAGCTGATGGTAATCAATGCCCAACCTCATGGTGCCATCTTTCTTTTTCACAAACAAAACGGGAGCACCCATGGTGAACAACTTGATCTTGCAAAGCCTTTGTCTGTCAACTCTTGCAACTATACCTTCAACTCTTTCAACTTTGTTGGAGCCATTCTATAAGGAGTAATGGATATTAGTACAGTACCGGGAGTTAGCTCAATGCTGAACTCAACTACTCTAACTGGTGGTAATCCTGGTAATTCCTCAGGAAAAACATCCACATACTCACATACTATCGGCACTGATTCAATCTTTAACTCTATCTCTTTATCATTCAATACAAAGGCTAAAAATACCTCATACCCTTTTCTTAGATATCTCTGCGCCATCATATGAGAAATTATTACCGACGTTTTACCTTGCTCATCTGATTCTACATGAAGAGTATCCCCATTCTCACACCTCATCTCAATGTATTTCTTCCCCCAATTTACAATTACATTATGAGTAGTCAACCAGTCCATACCAAGAATGAGGTTGAATTCATCAAAAGGTAACAACATATTATTTGCTTTAAAGCAATGACCTCTAATCATTAATGGACAATCTTTACAAACTTTATCAACTAACATACTCTTGCCTAAAGGATTAGACACCTTAATCACAAATTCTATGGTATCTATAGGTACACCCAAACCGGGTACTAATTTTATGCAAATGTAAGAGTGTGTGGATCCGAGGTCTATTAAACCAATAAATTTGGTATTGTAAAGAGAAAAGGTACCCGTAATAACATCAGGGGAAGATGCCTCTTCGTGAGTGCGAATGGTATAAGTCCTTGCAGGCGCTCTACGCTCGGGTCTCGCGGTCTGCTCTCTAAGGTTACCTCTTTCACTTGCCCCTCTTCCCGGGTTCCTCTATGGTCTCCCTCTGACCATACTCTCGGATCTCGGGTTCTGAGTTCTCTCTTCTTTAGTCATCTTTGGACAATCCTTTATGAAATGGTCTTGGGAACCATATCTAAAACATGCATTTTCATGTGCTCGGCATTCTCCCAAATGGCGTCTGCCACATTGTGGACATTCTAGTCTGTCGGGTCTAAAATTCCCAACACTTGCAACTGAAGTCATCTGTGCTTTATTTTCCAAATACTGTTTACTCTTGTCTTTTCTTGAAAATCCAGTGGAAGTAGTTGATCGAGCTAGAAAATCTCTTGACTTCTTGGATGACGATTGGAACGACTTGTTCCACTTTCTCTTTCTAGAATCGTGAGACTCCATTTCAAATTTCTTCTTCTCTTTAACTAGTTCTTCGGCTTTGTAAGCTCTTTCCACAAGCACAACAAATTCTTTTAATTCGAGGACAGCAACAACCAGCTTAATGTCCTCATTTAAACCATCTTCAAACCTTTTACTCATAATGGCCCCAGTGGACACACATTCACGAGCGTACTTGCTGAGTCTTACGAACTCTTGCTCATAATCGGTTACTGACATCTTGCCTTACTTCAGCTCTAGAAATTCTTTCCTCTTCTGGTCTACAAACCTCTGGCTGATATATTTTTTCTTAAACTCTTCTTGGAAGAATTCCTATAAAATCCTTTCCCTTGGTACCACCGACACAAGGGTGTTCCACCATTGGTAAGCAGAATCTCTTAAGAGAGAGACTACACACTTCACGCAATCCTCGAGTGCGGGGCGATTCGTTAAATACTCGATGGTATTTTCTAACCGAACTCAGCTCTTTCTGGATCATCATCTTTTCTAGCTCGGAATTCTTCTGCCCCATGCTTCTTGATCCTATCAATTGGAGGTTTACCTCCTCTTACCACCTCTACTACTTGAGGGGCTATTGGAGTAGGTTGTAGAACAGGCGGGGTGGAGGGGGTTGTGCATTCAGGTTCGCTCGAACAAACTCGTGTACCAGGCATCCATTATATGGAGGAAGGCTTCTCTAGCCTCTTCTTCTCCTCCTTTTTGACTCACCATAGTGGGTCTATTCTCATTCTCATATGGCATCGTCCCTTCTGCGAAAGCTGGTGCATTACTTTCTACATCACCCGCCTCAGCTCCTTCAGGATCCACTTTATATATAAACATAATTTAAGTCGTCAGGAGTCGTCACACTATCATTATAAAAACATTCTTACGTATGGCATGTATAGCTAGACTCATGCTCGTGCTACGTTAGTCCTAGAACCGACTAAATCATAGCTCTGATACCACTAAATATAACACCCCATACCCAAGATCGATACTGGGTCTGGATACGAGACATTACTATACTTGAACTCACTGAAACATGTACTTACAGGCTATAAAATTTCGTTCCAACTTAAAAATTTCACTTTCTTAGTCAACACATATAACAAGGGCCTACGAGGCCTTTAACTTATGTCCAAAAATAAAAGTTTGGGTAAATTCTATTTGAGGGCTCCTAATTATTATTCTAAAGCTATTTCATACAAAAAGCTTCTAGAAACTCATATTTTGCAACTTTTGCAATTTAGTCCTTTTTGGACCAATTGACCTCAACTTAATAAAATTGCTTAACAAAACTTTCATACTAGCATGAAAACATGGCATAAACCTAGAAAACTCATAATTTTACCTTGGGTTCGTGGCCTCGCACCACTATCCCGACTAGGTCCTAAATCGGGCTGTTACATAAGGTTAGAAGAGCATGAATATAAGGTAATAAAGGGCCACAATTTGGAATCCAAGGATCTTGCCAACATTGAATACTCTTACCATCTCTAACGGGCCATAAAAGATTTTCACGGATAAGGGGCCATACCTTAGCAATGGACCTCCATAGAAAGGAATAACGCCCCCTCGAAACATTTTTAGGTAATCTGCTGGGGATCCCGTATTTTGACTGAAGGACCTGAACCCATAAAGAAATAATATTAGAGACAATGCTAAAACCCATCTTCATCATGAAAGAAGTGCTATGATCATCCAAATGTCTTAGACCAAGGCCCTCATGAGATTTCGGTTGACACATCAAATCCCAACTAACCAAAGCTACCTTAGTGTTACCATTAGTGGATCCCCAAACGAATTTTCGAACAATGTGATCGATCTTATCGCATAGACCTTTAGGAACCATCATTGTTTGCATAAAGTAACTTGGGATCGATAGAAGAATAGATTGAGCTAAAGGCACCCTACCTACCAAAAAAAGTTTCCTGGCATCCGAACTAGACAGCTTGCTACACACCTTATCAACCATGAAGCGTAGTGTATTATTTGTAACCCTCTCATGAAAAAGGGGAACACCTAAATAAAACCCCAAGTTGTTCACTTCCTAAAAACTAAGAAAACTACTGATATGCCTCCTTAAACTACCATCTATGCCTTTGGAGAAAAAAATATTCATCTTCCTCATATTTATTTTATGGCCCGAGTAGATAGAAAAATCATCGAGAATATTCTTGATGGCCCGGGCTTGATGTTCCTCAGCATGACTGAAAAGGATCAAATCATCCGCAAAGAAAAGATGAGAAAGCGGGGGACCATTACGAACCAGTCGAATAGGGGACCATTTGCCAACATTAATGGCAGCATGAATATTGTGACTCAACCACTCCATGCACAAAATGAATAAATAAGGAGATAAAGGACAACCTTGTCGAACAGCTCTAGTTAATAATTTGGGGTTTTGATCATTGAACTTCCTTGAGATTAAGGAAGGGACAAAGTGTAACGGTTCAGTTTTCAGTGGTGTTGTAAAAATTTGGTTTTAGATTAGATAAATTGAGTTGAGTTAGTAAATAATTCAAATAGGTTAATTGCATGTTAAGTATGGATCGGAAAGGTTGAATTGTTAGGTTTTATTGAATTAAATCGGTCAATAAAAATAATACAGAGACTAAAATAAATGAAAATTAGTTTAGAGCTTAATAGGTCTTCCAGTGGTAATTAATTAGCAATTCTACCATCATTAAATAAAGGGTAGTCGCTTGGAATGGATGCAACCGTTGGATCCCACCATTGTTTTGATTATTGCTT
Source organism: Gossypium rotundifolium (assembly GCA_025506655.1). Taxonomy (NCBI): domain Eukaryota; kingdom Viridiplantae; phylum Streptophyta; class Magnoliopsida; order Malvales; family Malvaceae; genus Gossypium; species Gossypium rotundifolium. The sequence goes on along the minus strand of CP106724.1, from coordinate 93,130,966 downwards.
ATAACCATTGAGTTTGGTTTAATAATTTTAATTAATTAAGTTAATAAAGTGGGAGAGAGAAGAGTGAAAATGACTTAGCTTCATTCTTATTCTCCTATTCCCTTTACCATCCAACCCAAAGAAAAACTTTGTTCTTTTCTTTTTTCATTTTCGTAGCAAACAACAAAGAAATTAGTAAGTTGAATTATAGATAATTAAAAATAGTTAATGAGAGCCCAAGATGTAGAATCTTTAATTAATCAATTTTTAATTGTGGAAAGTTTTGAGAATCTTGAATGTTTAGAGTTTAATTACATGCATGTTTGTGTTTAGCTGAAATCATGACGGAATGAGTTAAAAATGTGATAAGAGATTATTGATTTAAGTGTAATTTTCATTTAGGTAATTTAGTTGATTCCTTAATAGTAAAAGACAGGAAGTTTGAGGTTGCATAGTACATAATAGTATCATGAGGTCCCTATACTATATTAATGAAGTTAATTTTAAATTCGATCGGGTAAATTGTAAGATATAGACATTTTGGACATTAGGAATCCAAAGACTAAATAATGCATTCATGTATATAATATGTTGGTTTGTATTTGAATTGTGTCATTAATGAATTTTCTGTATTCATATTTAATTTCATAGCTAGAATTAACGTAGGACCATCCTAGGATAAAGAGAAATCCAAAACCATTAACGAATGGCTAATATGGTTTGTGCTCTCATAATTCGAGTTCGTTAAATAAATAAATAAATGTATATGCTTGAATTGTCAAATGATTGAAAAGAGTAAACTATCAATATGGTTTTATTTGAAAGATGCTTATCTACCTGATTTTGTAATTATGATAATTGGTATGTGATTCGTATATGTATATGCTTTCTTTATATATTATGTGATGATTAATAATGGAATTCCTCCTATTAACGTTTTCAGATAAAGTCATAGGTATCGCTCGCATGTCATAAGGTCTATATTGATAAGTGGGAGATTTAGCACTATGTGCATACATATTTTGATAGTTCTTTAACACCATGGGGGTCGAGAATGTATCACCAACGCAAATACCTTGGGGTACAAGTGTATTTTGGTATGGCCAGTTGGACCAGAGCATTTATGGAACACCCCAAACCTAACCCAAACACTACAACCGGATCTGGTATGTCACTAAGAAAAATTCTTGTAAAACCAATCGTGTTGACAGAAAGCCCAAATGTAATTTATAAAAAATATGCCCAAATAATCAAAAGCCCAAAACTTAATTACATGTCTTAGTTTAAAAATAAATAATAAAACCCATAACAAAACCAAAATGTAAACTAGTGGCCTGAGGCCTTATTACAACGAAGTTTGAATCCATAACATAAAATACTTTTAAAAAAAAACTATCAAGTAGGGGCTTTTCGCCGGATTCACATAATCTTTTGCATGGCCACCTTGCGTACCACTCCGGCCCGGTCTGATGCACTAGTTGTCACCTGAAAGGTTAATTTAATTGGGTGACTTGCGAGACTCAGTGTGCAACCCTCATGCACCACTAGTCTTGGGCCTCAACCTATAAACATAACAACATTTCCATTTACATAATTAACAAGTAATATGCAAAACCCAACCCAATTGCCTAGGTTTCCATCCGCTACATCCCCCTGTACCAACCGATCACACCATTGGGGATTTCTACAATCAACCCACACCGCTACACTCCAAGATGACAGACATGCTGCTCATCAACATATATTGGCCGAAGCCCTTATAACAGATCACGACATTAGCCGCTACAGTAAATCACGGTAAAAACCGCTACACATATACATATACATATACATATACTTCCTCCTTTCATCACCCAACCCATGCAAACATGTACAATAATTTAAAAACATATACAACAATTTACTTGTAACATATAATCAGATTATTTACTAACCTGAGGGTCCGCTGTTTAAATCCGAGATTTCGGCTTTTAATGTAACACATATAACTTATGAACATATATATATAATTAATCAGATCTAGACGGTGGGAAAGTATTACACACCTGATTCTCGTATTAATGCTTTCTCTATGTCTACGGTACTATTACTCGAGACTACCACTATCGGCCCACGATCTGACTTCGATGTTGGCCCACACCCTGATGGCCAATCTCGCACTATCGAAACAGATCGCTTCTTGTATTTGGGTGTTGGTTTTGTAGATCCAACCTTTTCTGCCAGACTATTCTTCGAGTCCATCCTTAATCACTAAAGCATTTAAACGATGAGATCTAATTACTTAACAACTATAACACTTAAATCGAATCCTTACCTAGTTAATCGAATCCCGAATGTCGTTGAGAACTCGTCACCTCCCTTCCTACATTAGGCCATCACCAAAATAATTAACCAAACCGATGATCGCAACCATGTAACACCTTAAGACATTCGGCCAAAGACAAAGGATAAGAAAGTGGCCATTCGGCCGAACCTACCCTTGACCACCTACCTTCGGCTTTTCACAAATCGACACCACAGATCTCGGCAAGAAAGGATTCAGCTTCTAAGATTAGAGAGTGAAATCAAAAAGGCCTTAGAAAATTGATTCGGATCAGAAACTTGATAAAAAGAATGAAGAAATTGAAAAGAAGCAAAATCCTGAAACTTACCAAATTAGAGAGGAGTATTTGGCTATGGTGCACATTCGGGAAAATGAAACTACCCTTGTAGATTCGGCTATAGGAGATGAGGGTATGATCAAAGGGATTCGACTTTTAGAAGAGATCTAGGAGAAAAAAGAAGAACTAGAGAGTTTTTAGCTTTTGATAAAAATCCCGGAGGGATAAGCTGATATGGTTTCGGCTAGAAAGAAAAGAGAAAAGGAAGCAAGAAGATGCTTGAAAATTCGGCTAACTAAGGAAGAAGAGAAGAGAGAAAGAATAGGGGAGAAATTTTGGCAGAGAAAATATGAAAGCTTAGCAGTGATTTCGGCAGAAAAGAGAAGAATGAATAGCAAAATTTTGGCACATACACTTTAAGCCAAAACCGAATGTCCCTTTCTTTTCAAATTCCTCAAAGTTTCAGCTAACATCAAACACCTAAAGATGGCTCCTATCTTTCTAAGTTTACTTATCCCAGAAGAGTCTTAACTAGCTCCAACACCTCTTTCCAATATCAGCTTTTTATTCACTTAATTAAAAATAATAAAACTCCTAAAAGAAAATGCCTTGTGCCATCCCCTCCTAAGGCTCCTAAGTGTAATTTTGACCCAAAACTTGGGCTTCGGGTGGCCACAAATTGGGCCTCTTCCCCTTGTCTTTTGACGCCAACTCCCCTCCTTTCTTATGGCATCATTCCCTTCTGGGCCACAAGCCCAAAATGTTCATTAAACTACTTGAAACTTTATTTTAACCTAAGTAAGCTTAAACAAAATATTTAATTTGGGCCTCTGTTTTAAACACATGAAACAAGCACCACATATAAATGCACAGGCCCACCTTAAGAATGTTACAGTTCTACCCCTTAAAATAAATTTTGGCCTCGAAATTTACTTGATCAAAAGAGATGGGGATACTGTTGTTGTATAATATCCTCTGGCTCCCACGTCGCCTCCTCTATGCCGTGATTTTGCCACAAAACTTTGACCAATGGAATAGACTTCCTTCTCAACACTTTCACATCTCGATCCAGAATTCACACTGGCTCCTCCTCAAAAGACAAATCCGGACTTACTTCTATCTCTTCTACCGGCACTACGTGCGATGGATCAGATCGATAACGTCTCAGCATCGAGACATGGAACACATCATGTATCTGCTCCAACTCCAAAGGTAACTCCAACCGATAAGCTACTGGGCCCACACGATCTAGTACCCGGTAAGGCCCAATAAATCGTGGACTTAACTTCCCTTTTCGACTAAACCTCATTATTTTCTTCCACGGGGATACCTTCAAGAAGACTTGATCACCTACTGTGAATTCCACCTCTTTTCACTTTAGATCCGCGTAAGAATTCTGTCAATCAGACGCTTCCTTTAGCCGAGCCCGTATCAACTTCACTTTCTCCTCTGTTTCTGAAACTAATTCTGGACCTAACACTTTAGTTTCCCCAACTCCGTCCAACAAGTTGGAGTACGACATCTCCTTCCATATAACGCTTCATAAGGCGCCATCTGAATGCTGGCTTGATAATTATTATTGTATGCAAATTCTGCCAAGGGCAAATATTCTTTCCAACTGCCCCTAAAGTCGATAATGCAACCCCTTAGCATATCTTCCAAGATTTGAATTACCTCCTGATGACCATCGATGCATGGGTGAAAAGCGGTACTAAAGTCTTACCTTGTTCCCATTGCTTGATGAAGAGCCTTCCAAAATTGTGATGTGAACCTAGGGTCCCTATCTGATATGATTGACACCGGCACACCATGCAATCTTACAACCTCAGCCACATATAATTTAGCCAGCTTTTGTAAAGAAAAGTCCATTCGAACCGGTATAAAGTGAGCAGACTTCGTCAGCCGATCTACAATCACCAAAATTGAATCCTTCTTAGTGGGTGTAAGGGGTAACCCACTAACAAAATCCATTGTGATTCTCTCCCATTTCCATTGGGGAATCTTCACCGGCTGCAATAATTCCGATGGCAATTGGTGTTCAGCTTTGGCCTGTTGACACGTCAGACATTTTCCTACGATTTCTATTACCTCCTTCTTCAGACCTGCCCACCAAAATTGCTCTCGCAAATCACGGTACATCTTGACTCCTCCAGGCTGCATAGCATAAGGGCTACTATGCGATTCTCGAAGAATCTTCTATCTTAACTCATCATCCTTAGGCATGTAAATCTTCCCATGATAACACAGAACTCTATCATTGTTCAGACTATAGTCCTCCATTACACCATCCCTCACTCGCAACAGTCGAGCACTCAGGTCTTTATCCCTTAACTGTTTTCCTTGACCTGACTTACCCATGTTGGCTTTACTTGCAACTCAGCCAGCAAACTCCCATCGTCGAATAAACTCAGATGAGCGAACATGGCTCTTAACTCCGATACTACCTTACGACTTAACGCATCTGCCACCACATTCGCCTTACCAAGGTGGTATTCGATCGAACAATCATAATCCTTTAAGAGCTCGATCCACCTATGTTGTCTCAAATTTAGATCCTTCTGGGTAAAGAGGTACTTCAGACTTTTATGGTCAGTATAAATTACTGAATTCTCCTCGTATAAGTAGTGCCTCCAAATCTTTAAGGCAAACACTACCGCTGCCAACTCCAAATCATGCGTAGGGTAGTTCAACTCATGCGGTCTCAACTGTCGAGATGCATATGCCACCACCTTTCCTTCTTACATCAGCACACACCCTAAACCCGTGTGCGACACATCACAGTAGACGGTAAATTCTTTTTTTGCCTCCAGCTGAATTAATACCGGCGCTTCTGCCAGGATTCTCTTTAACTTCTCAAAGCTCTCTTGCTATTTGTCGGCCCATATAAACGATACTCCCTTCCTCAACAACTTAGTTAGAGGTGCCGCTATTAGAGAAAACCCTTCAACGAACCTTCGGTAATACCCTACCAAACCTAAGAAACTCCGAACCTCCGCTATAGACTTTGGCAGTTTCCAATCTAATATAGCCTCTATCTTTCGAGGGTCTACCGTGATTCCCTCGGGCGAAACCACATGTCCTAAGAAAGTCACTTCCTTCAGCCAGAACTCACACTTACTGAACTTTGCAAACAACTGCTTCTCCCTCAGAGTTTGCAACACCACGCGAAGATGTTCGTCATGCTCCTCCTCCGACTTAGAGTAAACCAGGATATCGTCGATGAACACCACGATGAACCGATCAAGAAATGGCTGAAATACCCTGTTCATCATATCCATAAAAGCTGCTGGCACGTTTGTCAACCCAAACGGCATCACCAAGAACTCATAATGCCCGTACCGAGTCCAAAACACCGTCTTATAAATGTCTCCTTCTTTAACTCTTAATTGATGATATCCAAACCTTAAGTCAATCTTAGAAAAGATCGAAGCTCCTTTGAGCTGATCAAACAGATCATCGATTCTTCGTAATGGATACTTGTTTTTAATCATCAACTTGTTCAATTAATGATAGTCCACGCACATACGCATGGATCCGTCCTTCTTCTTCACGAACAGGACCGACGCTCCCCATGGAGACACACTCGGTCGAATGAACCCACGATCCAATAGTTCCTGAATCTAAACCTTGAACTCCACCAACTCTTTGGCGCCATCCTATAAGGAGCAATAGATACTGATGTTGTACCCGGAAGTAGGTCTACTCCAAATTCCACCTCGCGATCCGGGGTAATCCTGGAAATTCCTCCAGAAAGACATTCGCGAACTCCTTGACTGTTCGAACCTCATCAACAGTCACCTCCTTAGCATCCAACGCACCAATAAAAACTAGAAATGCACTACATCCCTTCCGTATCATCTTAATAGCTTTTAAAGATGATACCACGTTGGACAAGTAATTCCTTCTTTCTCCTAACACAACCACCTCCCCGCCTTCCGAGGTACCCAACACCATACGCTTGTTCCTACAGTCCAACTTCGCACGATGCTTAGTTAATCAATCCATTCCTAAAATAAGGTCAAACTCCCCAAACGGTAATTCCATTAAATCTACTGGGAATACCACCCCTTGCGTCTTTAAAGGTACATCCCTAAACAGTTTGTCCACTATCTTGGATTGTCCTAAAGGACTAACCATAGTCATATTTCTAGTGGTTATTTCAGAGTCTATACTTAGAGTCTCAGAAACTGAACATGCAACATAGGAGTGGGTTGACCCAATGTCAATTAAGGGAAGAAAAGGGTTATCAGCGATAAGAAACGTACTGGTTATAACATCAAGTGCGTCACCATCCTCCCGTCGACGAGTTACATAAACTAAACCCGACTGCCTTGCATCTACATTACTTGCACCCCTACCAGGCACTCCATGACCCTGACCAGATCCATTTCCCCCTCTAGCTGCACCACGACCCCTTGGTCCAGACCGATCACCTCTCCTAGTCTGATCAGAACCTCGGCCGTTGGCTGCCCACGATCCATCTGAGGATAGTCCCTCATTAAATATTTTGTGGATCCACACCTAAAACATCCACCGATTTTCACCCTGCACTCTCAATAATGGGTTCTCCCACATATAGAACATGCTTGACTCTGTTTCAATGGGGCACGAGTTGGCCCATCAGTTCTAGGCCTCTTCTGAAAATTTCCAGTTGCTCTAGAGGGTCCAAAACTTCTCTTACTCCTTCCTCGATCCTTATCCTTCTCCTGTCTCTCCACCCGCTTCACTTCCTCAGCTATTTTGACCTTATCCACCAAAACAACAAAAATTCTCTCTCGTTGTGGTGCAATCAGAATCCTTAGCTCATTCCGTAGCCTGTCCTCGAACCGAATGCATCGTTCATACTCCGTTGCCACCATTCCCTGAGCATAATGACTCAAGCGCAGAAACTCAGCCTCATACTCAGCCACAGACTTACTCCCCTGCACCAAATTCAGGAATGCTTTCCTTTGAGCATCCATATAGCTAGCCCCAACGTACTTTCCCTGGAATGACTCCTTAAAGAAATCCCAGTCAATCAGGTCCATGGTCGTACCCTCTTTCACCGTGAGCCACCATTGGTAGGCCTCGTCTCGAAGAAGAGACACGACCCCCTTCAGCTTCTCCTCCACCGTGAAGTCTAAGTCATCTATTATACATTCCACTGCCTCCAACCAATATTCAGTGGAACTCGGGGATACGCCAGGAACTCCCCTAAATACTTTGGCCCCATTGTTCCTCAGCCTCTCAGGCACAAATTTCCGGGCCACTCTTTCCAAAACCCTTAGTACAGCTTGAGACACCACGTCCTCTCCACCTGTCTGGTCTTGGAATTCCACCTCAGCAGCTGGTGGAACCGGTATCTCATTTCTAGACCCATGACCCGATTCTACGGGTTCTGACATGGTTATCCTACCTCTACCTTGTCCACGTGGTGGATGTCCTCGACCTCTTGTACTCATTCTTCTGGTTTGTGTTTGTCTGATTTAAAAATTTTATGTCATTAATTGTTTCCACTAATTATCCCCGAATAATCTTATGAAACGTAGTTTTAAGAGTGATTCTTTCGATAGTTTTAAGAGTGATTCTTTCGAATTCAAACCTATCTACAGTTTTCAATCTTCCTATTCTAGGAGTTATGCACACACAACGTTCATACAAGTAGCATTCATCACCTAGGGGTATTTTCGTCATTTCGCTACCTAAGGGTATTTTCGTAATTTTATCCTACAGGATAATTTGGTAATTTTACAATTCAAGGATATTTTGATGTTTTTGCTATTTTTGCTTTCTATGAAAAGATTCTGTTGACTTTGTAAATCGGGGTATTTTTGCAAATCATGGGTAATTTTTTTAGAATAAGGATATTTTAGCAATTTTGTGAGAAAGCAGGTGGCTGGTCCCTTTTGGGTTTTAATTATAAGTTTTGGCCTGTCAATACGTACTCGTTGCTAGGATGAATAGTTACTATGCATCAGGTAGGAATCTAGTGGAAAGGAGGTGAGTCCCTAGGACTGCTTAAATACCAAGCTTTCCCTGAATCCACTCCTAGACATGCATATGCCTATTGCCACACCCTGTCATGGCTAAAGTGAACAATCACTATGCACCAGGTGAGATTCCAGCGAAGAAGACGTGAGTCACTTGGACTGCTTAAATACCAAGCTCTTCCGGATCTACTCCTAGACATGCATATGCTTGTTACCACACTTTAGTCTTGTAACTTGTTTACAGGTTTTGTTTAATGAAGTTAAGTCTTATGGATTTGAAGAGTTGTTTGTCTAAGCCTAGAGTCCATCAAGTTCTAACCTAAATAGTCTACGTCCCATAAGCCCATTAGGCCCACATTTATATCACAACCAAGGGTTCAGTATACTTACCTGGTGAACTTGGCCGGAGATGCAGGTGCCATGCTGAGCTAACAAACCTTTACTAAAAGAAACCCATGTTTCAAATACCCATTTTTAGAAAACCTTTTGGGCCCAAAATCCCAAAGCTGAGTTTTGAATCGGGCTCTGATACCAATTTGTAACACCCCAAACCTGACCCAAACACTACAACCGGATCTGGTATGTCACTAAAAAAATTCTTGTAAAACCAATCGTGTTGACAGAAAGCCCAAATGTAATTTATATAAAATATGCCCAAATAATCAAAAGCCCAAAACTTAATTACATGTCTTAGTTTAAAAATAAAAAATAAAACCCATAACAAAACCAAAATGTAAACTAGTGGCCCGAGGCCTTATTACAACGAAGTTTGAATCCATAACATAAAATACTTTAAAAAAAAAATCAAGTAGGGGCTTTTCTCTGGATTCACATAATCTTTGCATGGCCACCTTGCATACCACTCCGGCCCGGTCCGATGCACTAGTTGTCACCTGAAAGGTTAATTTAATTGGGTGAGTCGCGAGACTCAGTGTGCAACCCTCATGCACCACTAGTCTTGGGCCTCAACCCATAAACATAACAACATTTCCATTTACATAATTAACAAGTAATATGCAAAATCCAACCCAATTGCCTAGGTTTCCATCTGCTACATGCCCTCGTACCAACCGATCACACCATTACGGATTTCTACAATCAACCCACACCGCTACACTCCAAGATGGCGGACATGCTGCTCATCAACATATATTGGCCGAAGCCCTTATAACAGATCACGGCATTAGCCGCTACAGTAAATCACGGTAAAAATCGCTACACATATACATATACATATACTTCCTCCTTTCATCACCCAACCCATGCAAACATGTACAATAATTTAAAAACATGTACCACAATTTACTTGTAACATATAATCAAATTATTTACTAACCTGAGGGTCCGCTGTTTAAATCTGAGATGTCGAATTTTAATGTAACACATAAAACTTATGAACATATATATATAATTAATCAGATCTAGATGGTGGGGAAGTATTACACACCTGATTCTCGTATTAATGCTTTCTCTACGTCTACGCTACTATTACTCGAGACTACCACTATCGGCCCACGATCTGACTTCGATGTCAGCCCACACCCTGATGGCCAATCTCGCACTACCAAAACAGATCGGTTCTTGTATTTGGGTGTTGGTTTTGTAGATCCAACCTTTTCTGCCTGACTGTTATTCGAGTCCATCCTTAATCACTAAATCATTTAAACGATAAGATCTAATTACTTAACAACTATAACACTTAAATCGAATCCTTACCTAGTTAATCGAATCCCGAATGTCATTGAGAACTCGTCACCTCCCTTCCTACATTCGGCCATCACCAAAATAATTAACCAAACTGATGATCGCAACCATCTAACACCTTAAGACATTCGGCCAAAGACAAAGGATAAGAAAGTGGCCATTCGGCTGAACCTGCCCTTGACCACCTATCTTCGACTTTTCACAAATTGGCACCACAGATCTCGGCAAGAAAGGATTCGACTTCTAAGATTAGAGAGTGAAATCAACAAGGCCTTAGAAAATCGATTCAGATTAGAAACTTGATAAAAATAATGAAGAAATTAAAAAGAAGTAAAATCTCGAAACTTACCAAATTAGAGAGGAGTATTTGGCTATGGTGCACCTTCGAAAAAACAGAACTACCCTTGTAGATTCGGCTATGGGAGATGAGGGTATGATCAAAGGGATTCAACTTTTAGAAGAGATCTAGGATAAAAGAGAAGAACTAGAGAGTTTTCGGCTTTTGATAAAAATCCCGGAGGGATAAGCTAATATGGTTTCGGCTAGAAAGAAAAGAGAAAAAGAAGCAAGAAGATGCTTGAAAATTCAGCTAACTAAGGAAGAAGAGAAGAGAGAAAGAATAGGGGAGAAATTTTGGCAGAGAAAATATGAGAGCTTAGCAGTGATTTCGGCAGAAAAGAGAAGAATGAATAGCAAAATTTCGGCACATACACCTTAAGCCAAAACCGAATGCCCCTTTCTTTTCAATTCCTCAAAGTTTCGGCTAACGTTAAACACCTAAAGATGGCTCCTATCTTTCTAAGTTTACTTATCCTAGAGGAGTCTTAACTAGCTCCAACATCTCCTTCCAATATCAGCTTTTTATTCACTTAATTAAAAACAATAAAACTCCTAAAAGAAAATGCCTTGTGTCGTCCTTCCCAAGGCTCCTAAGTTCCAAATTTTGACCCAAAACTTGGGCTTCGGGTGGCCACAAATTGGGCCTCTTCCCTTTGCCTTTTGACGCCAACTCCCCTCCTTTCTTATGGCATCATTCCCTTCTGGGCCACAAGCCCAAAATGTTCATTAAACTACTTGAAACTTTATTTTAACCCAAGTAAGCTTAAACAAAATATTTAATTTGGGCCTCTGTTTTAAACACATGAAACAAGCACCACATATAAATGCACAAGCCCACCTTTAGAATGTTACAATTTATGTCCAATTAGCACTTCAATGCATATTTGGTGTGATGGTGAATTGATCTGTGTATTCATTCTTGTATCTGGTTTGGTTAGTAGGGATTAAAATGTAAAAATCATATTTTGAACATATATTGAATTTATATGAAATATTTATGTCAATATGAGACATGATTTTGATATGTTAATTTAAATGCAAATACCTTGGGGGTGCATCCGAAATTATATCGAGAAATTCAATAAAATATTTATGTGAATAAGATGAAATGATAAATAATCTGTTGGTATATATATACCCTTGATGTTAATGTAAAATGGTTGATTTGTTAACTGAAGTTATCTCGATACTTATGTTTATTAGATTTTTTTTATATTTATAGTTGAATTCCAATTATGTTAGCATCGCTGAGTAACCATTACTTAGCGTACAAATTTGTTTGTTTTTGTACATAGGTTTCAAATAAAAGCTATGTTTCGTGGTCAAGCATCCAACTCCCAGGCTCAACTCAAAAACCATTATGATCCTATTTTGTATGTGTATATATATATATATATATATATGTTTTAAAGTCATATGGAATGTGCTTAGGTTAGTAGGCTTGTTGCCTAAGTTAGTTTTGGCACTTCTGGTGAGTGACTTATATTGTTATATTGGATGAATTTTATTTCTTGAATACATGTTAATTATGATTGGTTATGTGAATTTGAATGTGAAAATTTGTTGATTTAGTAATGATGTATTGAAGGTTATGATTTGGTAATGTTTGAACATATTTAGATATATTAATAGGATGAAAATGTTTTGTGGTAAGTTTTAGGTATGTTTAGGTTCATTTGGTTAAGGATTTGAATACTTAAAAATGTAGAATTTTGACCATTTGGTCATTAAGTCTCGAAACCTGTTTCGAGATAGAAATAACATAACTTAAGACCATAAAAAAATTCACTTAATTTTTGCATTCAAGAGCTTGAGGTCTGAAAACATATCTATATACTTTCAAGACAATTGTTCCTAGGTCTTGAGACAAGTGGCATTTGTTTTGAGACAGAAGTACATCGAAACTAAATAGATTTTGCCTTGCTCCAGTGTTAGATCTGGTGCCCTAAGTGTAGTATATTTGTTAGTAAACTTATATTTTTTTTGGAAAAGGTTGGTTAATAAAATAATTCATGGATTACATTAATATACTTTGTATAATGTCGTTATGTGGTTTTTGCATTCAAAGCGAAATAGAAGAAAATATTGGCTCATTGATCGTAATATAGAAAAACAACTTATATTAGTAGACAAACCTAAACATGTCATTAGTCTAATTGAAAATAAGTAAATCGATTGAAAAACTAATATGTCATCTATCAAGTTCAATTGGGGAGATGCTTTTTCTTGGGCATCGAAGCGAATGACTCTCAAAAGATAGAGACATAGATGTGACTGACTGGACTGACAGGTTATCGGACTAGACCTAAGGAGAATAGATCTTGAATCCATTTTTGGATTTATTGACTTGTGACATTCATAGTGTGTCATACCTTAATCCTAAGTGGATGACAGAATATGTACGCGTGATTCATATATTTTGGTGTAAGTAAAAGCCTGAGTTCAAATAGATAAGGAATGAAAAGTTAGTGAGTTGGGTATACAACTTCTATAGTATGTAGAGTTATTCACAATAATGGAATTCATAACCCAAGACACGAGTAAATGATATCATCTCATTGACATTACATGATAGATGAAAAGTAAACATGGTCATGGATCGATTATCTTTGTGATGAATGACTTCATTACTATTTGATAGTAATTGACTTTTCATTAAGAAAGATGTAATGGTTACCATGATATAAAATAGGATTATATTGGGAAAGTGGATTTATCCCAAAGAGATTAAGGGTATCTTGTGAGGGTAACACACTTATGACAAGGTCATTGGTCGAGCACTGATCGAGTTGCTTTCATAATGTTATGTCATTAGGAAGAGCTCAATCACAATACTATAATAGAATGACTTCCTGTCTAAATGAGTTTATAATTTATAGGTGAAAAGCTAGATCTTAATTATAAATCATTTGAGCCCTAACCACATATATCCAATCGGCCCTCCACTAACTCGTTGAAACCAAAAATGAATTGCATGTTGAATCACTGGAACATAATGGATAGAAATTGTAAAGTTTAAGAAATGAGAAACATTCAGAAATGAATATGATTTTCTCACTAAATGGAAATGATTTAAAAACAATTTATGGGTTTTCAAATTATTATTTAATTAATTAATTGAAGTTCAAAATAGAATTAAATTAATTAGTCATAGTGAATCGTTGAATGTAGAAATATTAAGTATGTTTTCTCATAGATTTTTTATGGTAAAGTTGCAATGATTTTAACATTACTAAAATCGGGTTGAGAAAATAATTTAATTGGGAAATTAATTAACTACTTAATTAATTTATGATATCTATTTTGAAGAATAAAAAACATGTATTGGGTTGGATTGAATTATAAAAAAATTATAACTGGACTTGATATGGGAGAGGCCCAAAAGCACCTCATGCTATTTCATAGGATGACAAATCCTAGTACATTTAACTAGGGTTGTCGCCTCTCTTTTCTAGTTGAACTAGGATTTTTTTTTCTATTGAAATAGACTTCTACTAATTCAATAAGGGTTTCACTTATTCTCCCTATAAATAAATGGTACCGGTAGGGCTAAATACACAAGTTTGAGATATTATTATTCTACCTGAAAATAGTGAGAATTTATTTTTTAAGTATAAATTATATTTTTCAGAATAACAATTCTATCGGTTTCTATTGAAGAGAGATTTGCTTTCCCACTGAAAGTAAAGTAAATATTTTTTTTATTCTGTGTTTGATTCGAATTCATTTGAGCCCATACTTAAAGTAGCTCGTGGTACAAGAATAGCAGAGAAGGTCGATCGGTTAAAAGCTAAGAATGACAATGATCCATCTAGTTGAAAATACAAGTGCAATTTCGGGTAAAGTTTATTGCTATAAATATCACAAACTGACTCGGTTTTAAAATTTTTATTTTCTCGTGGTGTAAGAAAATTATTTTTGAATCAAACTTTTTTCTAACATTTGGTATCAAAGCAGGTTGTGCTATGTTTATAGTATAAACCGATACTAAAATTTTTCTTTTTTCTTCATTAGTGATTAATTTTGATAAGATGTGGAATACTTGTAATCATATGCATGTTTAGGGGATGTATGTGAATGAATGTATGCTATTATTTTATTAGTATGTATTATAAAGTAAATTTTCCAAAGTTATGATCCTAGAAAATTAAATGTAATTATTATTAGTTTTCAAGTATGTATAATTAGATCATGGATAATCATTTCCACACATGACTTATTTTTTTTATTTTAAAATAAATTATGTGATGTGGAAACAGACATAGGACTCATGTAACCTATATTTTTCGGCAAAACTTGAAGAAATGAGACACATCCAGGTTGATCGAAATGACGCAAACCTGACCCAACCAAACAAAAAAAACACCGATTGTGGTCCAGCAACAAGAGATTGTTGACGGTCTAATAGTGATGGTCGACGGTAAGGGCCGACGGTGAAGGTCGATGACAGTGGCCAGTTGTTGGTCAACGACACCCTAGCAGCAGTGACGACGGTGGCCAAAAACAAGTGATGATAGCGGCATGAATCAATGTCACAACGAAAGTCCGTGATGGCAAAATATAAAACCCAAAGTATGCTTTGGGGTGAATTTTGTAATTTTGTTGTTTTTCTATGATGGAATCATGGAAACTGTAGCTGGTCAGGGTCATTTAAATTTTGTGCTTTTATATGTGACAACATGGTGATATTTATTTGACTATGAATGCATGTTCATGCATCTATATGATAAGCATGCATGTATGTAACATCCCATGGTTTTTTTAATAATTTCGGTTTAATTAAACATAACCTAATGGATAGTCAAGTGGCTAAAAGCTTTAAAAGTTTCCTAAAGGTCCTTGGTTCAAGTCTCCTCACTCCTAAGTTTTTATTTAATTTTTTTGTCAACTTTAGTTTTTTAGCAACCTTTTGTCGTCCAAGACTACTTTCCTTGCTCAAGGGAGATTTTTTTTCCTTCTTTTCAAGTCAACTTACTTTATATACTCCAACATGATCCCCATTTTTGCTCCATTGTCTCTTCCACATGCAGCTGATGTCATCACAGGTATCTTTACAATTAATTCTGTACAATACTTTGCTTTGATAGATATAGGTTCTACTCATTCTTATATTGTCTGCTCTATGTCTAATAAATTAAGAGTTGTAGTGGAAGACACCAATAGTGATATAACTGTATTTAGTCCCCTAGGGCAGTCTATATTTGTAAATAAAATCTATAAAAGATGTCTCTTAGAAATTCAGGGAGAATTGTTTCCAACTGACTTAATGGAGTTACCTTTTAGAGAATTCGACCTTATTTTGGGTATAGATTGTAACAACCCTAACCAGTAACCATTGCCGGAATAGGGTTAAGAGGCAGTACCGGACATATCAGAACTTTTACGATCATTTCAAAAACATAAAATACACCATTATCATATCATAGCAAATCATATACATAGAGTCCCTTTAAAAGGTCTATGAGACCTTAAACATGCATTGGAAAGGGGTCGAGACTAAACCGAGAACATAAATTTTTTTTCAAAAATTAAACATTTTTCAAAGTTACAGAGGTCACACGCCCGTGTGGGCAGGCCGTGTGCCTCACGCGGCATTAGACACACCATTGTGTCTAGGCCGTGGCAAAATAGGGCATACATACTGACTTGTCCACACGGCCACAAGACACGCTCGTGTGTCAGGCCTTGTGAAAATTAGGGAGGCTACTGACTTGCTCACACGGCCAGTCACATGCCCGTGTGTCTAGCCTGTGCGGCTTCCTGACTTGCTTAAAAATGCAACCATGAGGGACATGGTTGAGACACACGCCCGTGTGCTCATCCATGTGGGAAAATATAAGCCATTTGCAAGGCCAATTTGCCACCCAAAATTTAGGTCAAACCTACAAATATCCAACAAGCCACAATTCATGATCTAATAGCAACCAAAACATACCAAAACATTACACAATTTAACTTTTAACAACATCATTCATTACCATATACAAACCGAACTCAAACATACAAAAACATCAAAACATATGATTAATACTTAATTTAAACCCATTTCAATTCATATCATTTCTCATCATATCAGTTTCCTAAATCAATCATGAACTTACCAATATAAACCATTTCATTTAGCCAATTATGAGCACATTAAAACATTCCAACTTATGCATCATAAAACAAGAACAAAACTCATCCATAAACACATTCATTAACAAGCCATATCACATGGCTATATTTACACATTTCAAAACATAATCAAAGTTTTTTAGCCTATACATACATACTTTAATATGTACATTTTCAAAAGATACCAAAATATAGTTCGATAGTGTGGTGATGATCCCTGATGATCCCCGAGCTTCCCGTAGCTTTAATAATCTATAAAACAAGGAACAAACACACACACATAAAGTAAGCTTTCATAGCTTAGTAAGCCATAAGTAAATAATGAACCCATAAACATTTGTATTAAATCAACTAATCAAATCAAACAAACCTTAACCAAATGTTCATTTAATATGGTTGCAAACTCAAATATTATCACATTTACAATAGCAAATAACATCAATGTTTGAATACACATATACTCATAAGCATATATAAATTTCTCTTTTACCATGTCTAATTCATATATTCATCTCTATACTTACATATACATATAACATAGCACGTACCTGAACCTTTTAGTTCTTTTTCACATTCGGTCTCATCTTGATAATGCCCGTTGAACCATTCGGAATTAATAAGGATACTCAAAAAATCAGAAATCTCGTACAATGCCAATGTCCCAGACGTGGTCTTACATGTAATCACATATCGATGCCATTGTCCTAGACAGGGTCTTACACGAATCAAATATGATGTCAGTGTCCCAGACATGGTCTTACACATAAACACAAGTCGATGTCAACGTCCCAGACGTGGTCTTATCATGACAAATGTATCCTAACTATTCCTAAGGTTCATACGGGGCTTTCGAACGTCGTAACTCGATCGATTCAAGCTCGTAGGTGATTCTTCCACACTTTTACCAATTCGGTATTCACATATATTTACAAGTAATAATACAATTCGATACAAATAAAATATATATACAATTGAATTTAACAACATTTAATTACTTATGAACTTACCTCGTACAGAAACAAACGGATGAAATCGACGACTCGACTACTTTCAACTTCCCCCTATCTAATTCCATTTTCTTTTGTTCTTGATCTATATAAATTCAAATTTGGCTATTTAATAACACATTTCATTCAATTCAAACCACAAACACAATTAGGGCATTTTGCACTTTAGCATTTAAAATTCACATTTTTGACATTTTAGTCCCTATTTCATAAAATCACAAAATACACAAAATTTAATATTTCCTATGCTTGGCCGAATATTCATATAGTTCATATAAGTCCAAACATTTCATTTATTTCACATTTTAGTCCCTCAATTTATTATTTTCACAATTTAGCCCAAATTACTCAAATTCATCAAAAATCCAAAGACAAAACATATTAATCTATCACATATCTTTTATTTTCCATCATCAAACAACAAAAACCACAAGCTTTCAACAATGGCAAAACACAAAATCATTATCAAATTCAAAAATTGAGGCATGGGCTTGATAGATTACATAGCAACGATCTCAAAAACACAAAAATGATCAAAAACCGAACAAAAACGAACCTTTAATCAAGCTAGATGTTGGTCGAATGCTTCAAAGCTTCTAAAACCTTATTCTTTTTCTCTTATTCGGTCATTAACAAAGATGAATGCATGTATTTTACCTTTGTTCTATTAAATTAATCTTTTATTTTACTAAATTACTAATTTAGCCTTATTAATCACATTTAAAATCCACTAACTATGTACATATATGTCCATTCATTAATCTAAGGGTCCAATTACAACATAAGGACTCCATATAATAAAAACCATAGCAAATAGATACCTTTTCATATAGCATACTAGTTTTGCATTTTACGCAATTAAGTCCTTTTAATTAAATCGAGCACACAAACAATAAAATTTTCACACGAAACTTTCACACACATAAATTAACATGCTGTAGACACAAAAAATGATATTAAAATATTTTTCTGACTCGAATTTGTGGTCTCGAAACCATTATTCTGACTAGGGTCTAAACCGGACTATTACAACTCTTCCCTCTTAGGGATTTTCGTCCCCGAAAATCTTACCGGTGAATAGGTTTGGATAACGTTCTCTCATAGAATCTTTGGTTTCCCATGTAGCTTCTTCAATCCCGTGTCGATGCCATAAGACTTTTACTAAAGAAATTTTCTTTTTTCTCAATTCTTTCATTTCGCGATCTAAAGTCCAGATCGATTCTTCCTCATATGTCATATTGGATCAAATCTCAATCTCAGATGGGGAAATCACATACGATTGGTCGGATCGATATCGTCGAAGCATCGAAACATGAAATACATTATGAATCTTTTCTAACTCAGGTGGCAACAATAGTTTGTAAGCAACCGGCCCGATACGCTTAATAATCTCATACAGTCCAATGAATCTGGGACTCAATTTGTCTTTACGACCGAATTGAAGTATTTTCTTCCACGGTGAGACTTTGAAAAACACTTTGTCCCCGATCTGAAGCTCAATATCTTTTCGTTTCAAGTATGCATACGATTTCTATGATCTAACGCGGTTTTCAGACTATCACGAATCACTTTCACTTTTTGTTCAGTTTCTTTGATCAAATCTACCCCGTGTATCTTATTCTCACTGAGCTCATTCCAATACAAAGGTGTTCGACATTTGCGACTGTACAAAGCCTCGTAAGGTTCCATTTTGATACTCGATTGAAAGCTATTATTATATACAAATTCAATCAGTGGTAAATATCGTTCCCATGTACCTTCAAACTCAAGAATGTAACATCTCAACATATCCTCGAGTATCTGAATAATTTGTTCAGACTGTCTATATGTTTGCAGATGAAAAGTAGTGCTAAAGTGTAGTTTCGTACCTAGTGCATACTACAGTTTTTTCTAAAACCGCAATGTGAACCTTGATTCTCTATTCGAAACAATAGAAATAGGTATTCCGTGTAATCTCACAATCTGAGAAATATACAACTCAGCAAGTTTATCAAGCGAGTAATCTATGCAAACCGAAACAAAATGATCCGATTTAGTCAATCTATCCATAATAACCCAGATTGCATCTTTCTTACTAATGACAAAGGCAAACCTGATACAAAATCCATCGTGACTCTGTCTCATTTCCACTCGGGCATCATAATCGGTTGAAGTAACCCAGACGGAACCTGATGCTCAGCTTTGACTTGCTGAAAGATCAAACATCTCAAAACAAAGTTAGAGAAATCCCATTTCATACCATGCCACCAGTAAAGCTATTTCAAATCATTATACATTTTTGTACTACCCGGATGAATAGATAATCGACTACTATAAGCTTCATTCAAAATCATCTGAACCAACTCTAAATTTCTCGAAACACATATTCGGTCTTTGAACCTCAAACAACCTTCAGTATCAACTTGGAACTTTGAATCAATATTCACCTCACATTGAGCCCGTTTTGCTATCAATTTGTTATCAACTTTTGAGCCTCACAAATCTGTTGAATAAATAACAGTTTTGGTTTTAATTTTAACTCAGCTACTAGCGAACCATCATCGGATAGGGCCAATTGAGTATTCATCACACATAGGGCAAACACGATTTCTGACTCAATGCATCAGTAACAATATTAGCCTTTCTGGATGGTAGTCAATCACAAGCTCATAATCTTTTAACAACTCTAACCATCTTCATTGTTGTAGATTCAGATCTTTCTGAGTCATCAAATATTTTAAGCTTTTGTGATCAGAATAAACGTGACATTTCTCACCGAATAGATAGTGGCACTAAATTTTCAGTGCAAACACAATAGCTGCCAATTCTAAATTGTGTGTCGGATAGTTCTTTTCGTATGGCTTTAACTGTCTTGAGGCATAAGCTATAACTTTACCTTCCTACATTAAAACACAGCCTAAACCATTCAAAGATGCATCACTATAGATAACGAATTCTTTACCCGATTCTGGCTGAACTAGCATTGGAGCTTCAGTCAACAAAGCTTTCAACTGATCGAAACTTTTCTGGCATTTTTCTGACCACTCAAATTTAAAATCTTTCTAAAGGAGCCACGTTATCGGGATTGCAATCATAGAGAAACCTTTTACAAACTGTCCATAGTAACCCGCTAGTCCCAGAAAACTTTAAACTTCGGATACAGTTTTAGGAGGCTTCCAATCTAGTATAGCCAAAATCTTGTTCGGATCAACCCGAATACCCGATGCTGACATAACATGTCCCAGAAAATTGACTTCTTGTAACCAGAACTCACATTTACTGAACTTCGCATACAACTGTTTATCACACAAAGTCTATAGCACTTATCTTAGATGCTCAGCATGCTCAGGTTCATCATGGGAATAGATCAATATGTCATCTATGAACACAACCAAAAATCGATCCAAATACTATTTGAAGATCCGATTCATTAAATCCATAAAAATAGATAGTGCATTAGTAAGTCCAAAAGGCATAACCAGAAACTCATAATGTCCGTACCTCGTTCGAAAAGCAGTTTTTGGCACATCGAAGTCTTTAACTCGCAACTGATAGTAACCCGATCTTAGATCTATCTTAGAAAATACAGTAGCCCCTTTCAACTGATCGAACAAATCGTCAATTCGTGGCAAAGAATATTTATTCTTTATAGTCACCTTATTGAGCTGTCGGTAGTCGATGCACATTCTCATAGTTCCATCTTTCTTTTTCATAAACAAAACCGGTGCACCCCAAGGCGAAAAACTTGGTTGTGCGAAGACTCTATCCGTCAATTCTTGCAACTAAGCTTTCAATTCTTTTAATTCAGTCGGTGCTAATCTATAGCTATTGAAATCAGAGTCGTCCCCGGTACCAACTCAATACCAAACTCTACCTTTTGGATCGGTGGTAAACTCGATATTTTTTTGAGAAACACATCCGAATACTCATACACAACTGGTACTGATTCAATCTTCTTTTCGGTCAGTTTAGAGTCTAGCACATAAGTAAAGTAAGCTTCATAACCCTTTCTTACATATTTCTAAGTTAACATTGAAGATATCACTGCCGGTAAACCATTCAGATCATTAGACTCAATCCAAATAATCTCATCATTTTGACATCACAAATCAATTGTCTTTCGTTTGCAGTTCACAATAACATCGTGCAAAGTTAACCAATCTATAACCAGAATTATATCAAACTCATTGAATGGAAACAAAATCAAATCAGCTGGAAAACATGAATTTCGAATCATCAACGGACAATTCTTGCACACCTTATCAATTAAAACACACCGACCTAAGGGGTTCGATACTCTAATCACAAACTCAGTAGACTCTACAGATAAAGTCTTACTGGATACTAAAGTCTCACATATATAAGAATGAGTTGAACCAGGATCAATCAATGCAACAACACTAGTATCATAGAGAGTGAAAGTACCAGTAATCACAGTTGGAGACGAAGCTTCTTTGCGGGTGCGAATAGCATAAGCTCTGGCAGGTGCATGAGCCTCCGATCTAACAGCTGTGTCTTTAGTTCCTCTTTAATTGCCACTCACATTACCCATATTTCTGGGTGGTCTACCACGAGATGTCATATTACTCAGCCTCATATTCTGCTTCATGTCTTGCTCAACCAACTCAGGGCATTCACAAATGAAGTGATCCATCGATCCACATTTAAAGCAAGCTCGATCATTCAATCTACAGCTGCGGGATGTCGTTTACTGTAGTGTTTGCACTCGTGTTGGTTTGATCGGATGTTACCAACACTAGCTACTGAGGTAGCTTTCGAACTCACAGGTCATCTATCCCGATCACGTCTAGAATAACCCGCAGTAGCCTTTGAATGGCTAAAGTCATCTCAAAATTTCTTTGATGCCTGTTGGAATGACTTACCTGATGATCTCTTACGTGCATCTCTTGCTTCAAAATCAGCTTTTCTTTTCTCTTTCTTGAGCTTTTCAGCTTTGCATGCTTGTTCAACCAGTACAACGAACTTTTTTATTTCAAGAATCCCAATGAACAATTTAATGTCTTCATTCAGCCCGTCCTCGAATCTTTTACATATAATTGCCTTTGTCGAAACACACTCTTGAGCATACCTACTAAGTCTCTCAAATTCTCGCTCATATTCTGTTATAGTCATATGACCTTGTTTCAACTCGAGGAATTCTTTGCGCTTTTGATCGATGAATCTCTGACTGATATATTTCTTATGAAATTCAGTCTAAAAGAACTCCCAGGTAACCCATTCTATCAGAACTACGGATATCAGAGTATTCCACCAATGATATGTGGAATCTCGAAGCAATAATACAACACATTTAATGCACTCATCAGGTGTATAGGGTATCTTATCAAACACACGGATAGTATTATCGAGCCAGAATTCAGCTCGTTCAGCATCATCATCAACAGTGGCTCTGAATTTTTCAGCCCATATTTTTTAATTTTATCAATAGAGGCTTATGTGATCTCATCAAATCAAGTACTTGAGGTATTACAGGTATCAGAAGAGGATTAGATTGGGGTGGGGGTTGTTGAACAGCTGAATTTGTACGAATGTACTATGTGAACCAATCATTCATCATCTGATAGAAAGCTTGTTTAGCCTCACGATCAAGACTACTCGAATCGGCCTAGATTTAGCTGGCACTCCCCCCTAAGCAGGAGTGGGTGCATTACTTTCCACTTCATTAGCTACGGCTCGATCGGGATCCATTTACTATACGAAAACACATTTCAGTTGTCAGGAATCATCACACTGTCGCTGTATAATAATATGACATGTATATCTAGACTCACACACGCTACGTTCTTCCGAGAATCTACTAAACCATAGCTCTGATACTAATAAAATGTAACACCCCTAACCCGTAACCATCACCGAAATAGGGTTAAGAGGCATTACCGAGCATATCAGAACATTTACGATCATTTCACAAACATAAAATACACCATCATCATATCATAGCAAATCATATACATAGAGTCCCTTTAAAAGGTCTACGAGACCTTAAACATGCATTGAAAAGGGTTCGGGACTAAACTGAGCACATACAAAATTTTTCAAAAGTTAAACATTTTTCAAAGTTACAGAGGTCACACGCCTGTGTGGGCAGGCCGTGTGCCTCACACGACATTAGACACACCCGTGTGTCTAGGCCGTGGCAAAAGAAGGTATACATACTGACTTGTCCACATGGCCACAAGACATGCCCGTGTGCTAGGCCTTGTGAAATTAGGGAGGCTGCTGACTTGCTCACACGACCAGTAACACACCCGTGTGTCTAGCCCGTGTGACTTCCTGACTTGCTTCGAAATGCAACTATGAGGGACACAGTCAAGACACACGCCTGTGTGCTAATCCGTGTGGGAAAATATAGGCTATTTGCAAGGCCAATTTGCCACCCAAAATTTGGGTCAAACCTACAAACATCCAACAAGCCTCAATTCATGATCTAATAACAACCAAAACATACCAAAACATGCACAATTTAACTCTTAACAACATCATTCATTACCATATGCAAACCTAACTCAAACATAAAAATTCAAAACATAGATTTCACATCAAAATATATGATTAATACTTAATTTAAACCCATTTCAATTCATATCATTTCTCATCATATCAATTTCCTAAATCAATCATGAACTTTCCAGTATAGACCATTTCATTTTGCCATTCATGAGCACATAAAAACATTCCAACTTATGCATCATAAAACAAGAACAAAGCTCATCCATAAACACATTCATTAACAAGCCATATCACATGGCTATATTTACACATTTCAAAACATAATCAAAGTTCTCTAGCCTATACATGCCATACTTTAATATGTACATTGTCACAAGATACTAAAATATAGTTTGATAGTGTGGAGATGATCCTCGGCGATCCCTAAGCTTCTCATAGCTTTAATAATCTATAAAAGAAGGAACAAACACACATATAAAGTAAGCTTTCATAGCTTAGTAAGCCATAAGTAAATAATGAACTCATAAACATTTTATTAAATCAACTAATCAAATCAAACAAACCTTAACCAAATGTTCATTTAATATACTTGCAAACTAAAATATTATCACATTTACAATAGCAATATAACATCAATGTTCAATTACACATATACTCATAAGCACATATAAATTTCTCTTTTACCATGTCTAATTCATATATTCATCTCTAACATATACTTACCTTACTTACATATACATATAACATAGCACGGACCTGAACCTTTTAGTTCTTTTTCATATTCGATCTCATCTCGATAATGCTCGTTGAACCATTTGGAATTAATAAGGATACTCGAAAAATCAAAAATCTCGTACAATGCCAACGTCCTAGACGTGGTCTTACATGTAATCACATATCGGTGCCACTGTCCTAGATAGGGTCTTACACGAATCAAATACGATGCCAATATCCAGACATGGTCTTACACGTAAACACAAGTCGATGCCAACGTCCCAGACGTGGTCTTACACGAATCACATACCGGAATCCTAGGTCATGACATATGTATCCTAAATATTCCTAGGGTTCGTACGGGGTTTTCGAACGTCGTAACTCAATCGATTCAAGCTCGTAGATGATTTTTCCACACTTTTACCAATTCGGTATTCACATATATTTACAAGTAATAATACAACTAGGTACAAATAAAATATACAAACAATCAAATTTAACAACATTTAATTACTTATGAACTTACCTCGTACAGAAATGAATGGATGAAATCGACTACTCGACTACATTCGTGTAACACCCCAAACACGACCCATGCGTTACGAGTGGATTTGGTATGTCACATGAAGAAAATGTAAACACATCATGTGATTCTTACTAAAATAGGCGTTACTTGGTTGTGTTTAAATAAATAAGTTTGTATGTAAATACTGGATAAAATAAAACTATTTTTGATTGATTGATTGATGAGTCGAAAATCGATGTAGTGAACTTTAAAACCATGACTTTTGAAAATGACGTTGAAAATTTGAAAGAGAATCCGAGTTAAATTATTTGTACATTTTCATTTTGAAAATCATTTATTAGTCAATTTTGGAAAAACTGTTATTTATGATTTTTAGAAAAATCCCCATTTAAAATAATTTAAGCAACGTAATATGTAACACCCTAAATTAGGGGTTGTTTGTAATTTAAATATTTTCCCATGTGTGTGCTTGAAGAATTAAATTCTAGGATTATTTGGCATGTTTTAAGGGTCTAGTCATAACCCCGAATTAGGTCGGCTTTTGGAATTAAAATTTCTTTTAAGTATTTAAAAGGAAGGAGCTTGGAGATAGGGGCTAAGGGAAATTTGGGTAAATATGACACAAAGAATAGGCTTGGCACAAGTGGCTTGGTGCGCCTAAGGGGGTTGCTAGGGAGGAGGTTCGAGTCTCAGAAGATGGGAAATGTTTTTCCTTTTGGGCTTTTTGGGCGTTAAGGTGAAGAAGGCTTTAAAATTAAATAATGGGGTTTTATGGCATGAAAGGCAGGTTGGTGGAGTGGCTTGGGGCGCCACTTAAGGGCCTCGGTTTAAGGTCTTGGGTTCGAGACATAAAGGACCCAAGGGGATTTTTATTTTTAGGCTTTGGCGTTAAAAGGAAAAGGGCCCAGGTATGAAGGCTTTATAAATAAATGGTAAGGATATTTGACATGAAAGTCAATTGGGAGAGATGGCCTGGGGCGCTTAGGGGGGCTGCGGCAGTGGGTCTTGGTTTCGAACCCCAGCAGTTGCAAATGGGTTTTATTTTTTTTTGCTGCTGGCGTGTATGGGAGAGTGGTGGCTGCTTGTTAGACTCTTTAAATGATAAGGATAAGCTTATTTTTTTTTTCCTATTTTCAGCTGGAAGGGAATGCTTTAGGAGTTTATTTTTATTTAACTAGTTAAAGAGGAGATTAAGGGATAACAATAGATAATTGTAACTTGAATAAAAACTGGAATTATCACCTAAAAGGGAGGTGTTGGCCGAATATTGGACTCCTTGGGGGGCTGTCCATATCAGTTTTGCATAGCAAAGGAGTGCCAAAATCCATCAAAATCTTTTCTTTTTTTCTCTCCTCATTGTGCTGGCCGAATTCCTCCATTGTTACATAGCCAAAATTTGCTCAAAACTTCCAGCTTCTTTTCTTCTACATAGCCGAACCTACCCTCTTCCTTCACTAAAATTCCAGCCCTTCCATTTGTGTTGGCCGAATCTTCTTCCCTCCATAACTAGGGTGTCTTCAATTTCATGATATGGTAAGGATAATCACTTCTTTTAAGTACAAAGTTATGGCCTATGATTCTTACTAATACGATTAAAGCGATTGTAGGAAGCCATAGCCATTAAGGGAAGCTTTGGATTTATTCTCCTAAGGTAAGTGGTGGTAAGGATCTACTTTAATAGACTATATTTTAGTGATCGAAAAGTCAAGGCTATTAATATGGATGGTTGCCGATTGTAGGGAAGTGAAACAGATTTACATATCGTGAGGTGGTTAGTGTTCAAAGGACGTGTAGGTAAGGTTTGGGTTCGTGTGTAACCCTTTGATATAATTTTGGTTTGGCGAATAGGCTTTTGATACTAACAAAGATGATTGGTCGAATATAGGGTCAAGATCTAGCACTAAAGATTGGAAACTTGGGATCTAGGAATTTCTAGAGAAAGCAGTGTGTAAACTCTTTACACACTTTATTAATAAACTTGCTATATTATTGCCTTGTGTACAAATTTTGGTAGTGATCTATGATATGCTTGTGGCAAAATCATGGTTTCGGGTAAGTCCCCTAACTTGTGATTTTTGATATCGATTTGCATGCCATCACATGATGTTAAATGCTATGACATGATATATGATATTTGATATATAAGCATGTGATGGTGGGATTGATGAGAGGAGGGGGATGATTTTATGGACTGTCGCCAGTGGTTTTGACCACAAGATGGGTTGGCCCCATCAAATTATTTGTGACCTATGGTCATCAGTGGTTTTGACCACAAGATGGGTTGGCCCCATCAGATTATTTGTGACCTATGGTCATCAGTGGTTTTGACCGCACCGATTGATAAATTGTGACTAAGTCCCAGTGGTTTGGTACCACCAGTGGTTTTGACCACACTTGATTATTTGTGACCTATGGTCATCAGTGGTTTTGACCACACGATGGGTTGGCCCCATCATTTGATTTGTGACTTTAAGTCATCAGTGGTTTTGACCACCAGTGGTTTTGGCCACACGGGGTAGTTAAGGAGTATGGATGGATAGGATGGGTTGCATGTGCATGTTAATTAATATCTTGTGTATGAGTTACATTCCGGGTGGGGGATTTACACACTGAGTCTTGGTGACTCACCCCTTCTCCTTAACATTTTGCAGATGAGTAGATCGCGGAGATGGAGCCGGAGAGGACTCGAGGCGGCCATGCTTGTCATTGGATTTGTTTTTACTTGATTTAGTTAAAATTATGTAACACCCCTAACCCATATCCGTCGCTGAATTAGGGTTACGAGGCATTTTTAAAGGAAATACAGCTTTCATACAATCACATAATCACATAGAACTTATCCATAAATGCATGTTTATATATAACTTTTTCTTCTTGAATTAACTATTCAAGTACATGCGTACTCTTATCCATAAATTCCATATTCAATTTGGCTAGCAAATGTAATACCATAAAAATTTCTTTTATAACCATATTTTACTCATCTACTAGCAACTATCCAAAAACAACAAATATGTATGTATATATAAGTACTCGCACAACATATATATATAGTCAGCCAAAACATTCCTACTCATTGACCAAATGCACATGCAACCTTATTATTAATACGTTATGGTCGAACATATCCTATGTTCAATATGGCCTAATATATATATACATTATGCATAACTTTACCACGTTACTAAATCATGTATCAAAATACTATTCACTCTCTGATCACTTAAACACCAAATAAAACTAAATGGTTATTTACACTTTGATCAAATGAAATTTCGATACATTCCTTATACATGTAATGGCTGCAATTTCCTATTTAACATATATCATTTTCGCATATAAATCATACACAAATATGTCATGTAATGCCTTATTACTTACCATTATACACCGAATCCATATAATTAAATATGCTAGTAATTCACCATTGTAAAACATGCATATGTATATATATATATATATATATAAATGCATATACATCAAACAGTTGTCCATATATAAAAAAATGAAATATTATACAACTTGAATATATATGTATATATAATTTAATCGAATATGCACTATCAAAGCATTATTTAGACTCAAAGTGCCATGAACCACAAACCAAACCATACCTATTATATACAAATACAATGGCCGAATACATATACTAGCTAAAACCTTCACAACCATGCAAAATAATAGCATTAACATACCCAATATCATTACCGAACATAACTATTAGACTTAAACATTAACAATTGGACATGCCATTATACCTAACTCATAAGTAAAGTTTAACAAAAGAAATAGCCATATTCGCATGGCTATTATATACATGAACAAAAAGTTTTCATCAAAATAAAGTCAAAGTCTTTCCTATACATGCCTCTATCCGAAGACCAAAATGAAAGAGTACCAAATTAGGGCTAGTTTGGATGGGCGGTGTGTTTACCTCCGGTGAGATTAAAAACAATGGTATGTGAGATTAGTTATCAGAAGCGGTGAGATTGGACACTGTAGCAGTGAGATTAAAAACAACGGTGGAGTGTGTGTTTGGATTCAAACGCAGCTGTAGCGGTGAGGTGGAAATAAAAAATGACCATTAAGGACATCATATTAGAATTGATATATAATAGTTGTTTTTAAATTATTTTACTTATGTAAAATTATTAAAGTATGTGAATTTATGAAATCATTTAATAAAATATTAAAATGTATCTTCCAATATTTTATTATAAATATTTTAATAAATTATATAATCAATTTAAATTATTTATTAGATAAAATAAAAATTATTTTTAATTTTTTATAGTTAAATATAAAAACTTTTGAACCTTTGGCAGATGTGGAGGTTGGTATCATGTTATATGTTTCCTTATAATCTCAAATTGTTAACATCAATTTAGTTCTAATTAGATTTGTCAATTAGGCGAGTCGAGTTGATTTTGGATCTAATCAATTCGATTTTAAAACTTCTTAGAACATTTCGGTCTAGGTTATTGTGGGATCAAATTTTGCTAGTTGGGTCATCTTGGGTTAAAATCATTTCACGTTCCTTGTTTAGGTTTCAATTGTTGCCTTTTATGATCAAATAGGGTTGGATCGGGCTCGATTTGGGTTAGACTTCAACATGTCTAGTTCTAATACGTATCTCATCGATTGAATTTTGCGATCTTCGTGGAGTCGATTGTTTTGTTAAGTAGTTCTCATTTGTCGGGCTTGATGAAAGGTTGAACCATAACTTAACAAAAGGTGTATTTGATGTAATGGCATCAATTAGATTATGCAATGATGAAGCGACAGCAAAATAGTTAATTACCACTCTTGCTTCCTTTTGGCCAATTACAAAAGTCATATTTTGCAATCTTCATATGATCAAATGGTGAGTCGATCATTTATTAGATGATAAAACTCTTCCATGCATTTCAGTTATCAAGCCATGCTAGGATTTCTTTTCTAATTTTTTTTCATTTTATTTATCAAACATGCCTTTTACAAGGCAAACAATTTCATAAACGAGGAAATAACCCCCCCAAAAAAAACACATAATAAAATGTGGGTCATTTAGTATTGAATTATTCAAGCTTTGGAGCCTCGCAGATGCTCCAATTGGCTTCGCTACCAACTCTGGGCATCCTATTTGTTCTCGATCGAGCATCGGCCATGAAATTGGCACCACACATCACCCTTCATCTGTCAATTCTTGGCATTGCTTTCATTTTGCTCCTCGGATGCTCAAAACTCATCAATCCTTGCTCACTGTGGAACATACACCAGTATTCACACACACACAAAATGTTAATAAAATTATTTTTGTACGGAAATCTTTTAGAATTATAATATAATACTAGTAAAAATAATCAATATGAAGCACACATTACCGGTGGAAATGGTGCAAATGATTTAGCATGACTTTCTTTTATAAGCTTCAAGTTATCTCAAATAACTATTGATCCATCATTGCTACACTCCAATAGAGTTTAACCTTTCATCCGCACCCTACACACCATTAAATAAAACCAATTAATTAATTTAATAAGAAAATATACATTTGAATCATCCCAATTATATTGAGAAGTTGGCTTTGAAAATGGTCTTACCAATGCAAACAAATACACTTCCACTTTGCTATCATACACCACAAATCCATAGCGCCTTCAAGATCCTTAAGGACACGGTCACTGGCACGGACCACGGTCTCGGAGGGTCCGATATGCTTCGATGATAAACATGGCTTCATTGGTGCCCTTTGACAGCCCATACTACTTTAGCAGGCTGCTCAAATTATTCAAATCCCCCAAGAATATGCAGTATATTTCATCCAGTCCACAAAACAACCTACATTTCCATCAAAACACCAGAGCTACTTTTTATAGCCTTCCCCTTGCTCCGTATATCAACTACCTCATCAAGGATTATTGTGTCGGTTGAAACTTCATTGTTATCAACATCAATTACTTCATGAGTAGCAACCTGCCAAGATATCAAACAGAAAGGTTTTAGTAACCCTGAGATACAGAAGATATTTCTCAAAGATGAGGAAGACTCTAATTGTATAATATGTTAGATGTTTCTTTGTGCTGAATAGCTAGATTTGTGGTTTTGTTTATCTACAAAAGTTAATTTATATCAAAGCCAAGTATCTTACTCACGCAAAGTTGCATTGTGAAAGATGGAGCCCTCGGCATCCACATCCTGTAACAAGAATGGAGATGATAAATATAATCCATCAATCAGGTGCACTCTTAAGTTTGAATGTAATCCAAGTGTGGCTAAATGTATTTATGACTTACCCGAAATTGTGCACATCAAGATTTGCCCGTGAAAAGAACACATTTTTAAGACATGCAAAGTGAAATCCACAAATGAAAGATCTGCAGAATAGAAGTACAAAAGAAAACAATGAAAAGAAGTGCAAAATCTAGCAAAGATTTTTGGTTACACTTCCCGATGTGATTCTACTCAGAGAAAACCAAGAATTTTAACAAGAAAACTTAGGATCGTAAACAATTACCAACTTAGAGAGATCAAGACCGAAAGATCAATTCCTCGAAATCTAACTCTTTCAGATTGTATGCACTTGATGATATCAAGACGCGTCAATTCGCACAAGAGTCTTCATCATCCTTCTTGTTAAGAATAGAATTGATTCCTTCAATCAGTCCCCGACATTATATACACAAAATAACGTTATGGAACAAAATGTCAACAAGAGTTACATTCTATTCTCGTTCAAACAAGCATCATCTTTAAACAACATGAAGACGCAAACGCAGGGGTAAGAAGCCGGAGGAGTAATGTTTCACATGGTCATTCCGAAAACCAGGATAAATGATCACAAGAATAGACAAGCACCATATATAATATTTTGTCGTGTATGCATTTTGCTTTTTGAAAAATATTGCAACTAACAAATTAATACTTAGAAAGAAAAGGAACATAGAATATAATGCTATGATGTTCATTAAAGCGACTCATGAAGCATATCTTTCTTTTCCATTTTCATTTTTTTATTATGATCCACATACTAACCTAACAAAATAAGCAATGAAAAATTAATGGTAATATTGAATCGTGCCCACATCCCAAACCACGATCCTTGAGCATGCCTAAAGGCAATAAAATAAATTGTAGAATCTCAAAGCACTATAATGCTTGACCGGATAACTTAGATAGCTTCTAGGAAATGTCATTAAGTGACTTGAATTTGGCAAGAAAAAGTAATGAAATTATATATAAAAGTAGAAGTGGATGGTAGAAGCAGCAATATCAAGATGGCTTACAAGTAATCGGTAATATTCGCCTCTCGTATGAGCTCGAATAATCGAATCACAATGTAGGAACAACACCATCCCTTAACCGATTTAGAATATGCCGAAATGCTTACCATCCCTATCAACAAAGACATATCCCTACAAGAATATCAAGAAATATGACTATCTCAGAAAAAAGTTTCTTCACATCGAGAACTCCAATATGAATTATATCGAAATGAATTTTAATTTCTATCAAAACAAAAACTCTCCAAGATTTAACTTTGCTATGCTAGCACCAGTATGTTGTACAATCACCGAAATAATACCTAAGATGTAGCTCATCAAAATCTACAATTACCGCATCAACATCGTGGTCAAAGCCTTTTGGTAAGTGAAAAGGATAACAAGACTTGATAAAAATCACAATGTTTATCCGAGTTTGAAGCATATGCTCTAGATATATAAACTTCAACGGTAATAGTTCGATCACGGACCGTGATAAATTGAACATCAACAAACCCTTCATCTAAACAACATGAAGGTGAAAATCAAATCCTTCCCATAAGCAAAAATATTCATTTGGAAAGTAGAAAACTACATTGCACCAAACAAATGGATTGCATCATTAACTCCCATAATAAGAAAAAAAAATCAAACTAAGAAAGCCAAACATCATTAAAAAACATCTTCTTACATTCTTAAAGGCGAGGAAAATTGTCCCATAACAAATAGAAAATTCTAAACTTCCTATTTGGAACAAGAATTACAATAAAACCAAAGATTCACCATTTAAGCATACAAAGGAAAATGCAAAATATAAAACCCATAAGGATCCATAGCATCAAAAAGGAAAGTATTCAAACATGGAAAAAATGCATATATACCTTCTCAAAGATCTCGGCATCTTGTATGTCGACCACTAAACATAGCGACCAACATGGGATCGAGCTCACGACGGGTCAATGTATCAATAGTAGTACAAAATTTCTTCCCACCGCCCACAAATTATTTTTAATTAATAAAAGGAATTAATCAACAAAAAGTGACACCCGTAAAGGAAAAGCAAAGAAGTTCACATATGCATACATAGCTTAGGTGGCTTTTCTCAACAACCAAACAGAAAACAACAAGGTTAGTGAAACACCCAATTCAGCAAAATCAATCAAGTGTTGAATTAGGTCAATATCCGAGCTAAAAATCCAATAGAAAAATGGGTTTCTCTTACATAATGAATCCATGAAACAAAATTTCTAACTTTAATCGATGAATTGAAATAAATCGGTAGAGAGATGGTAGGAAGCGTGGGAGAGTTACCGATGTTGAGTTGAATAAGGGAAGACAAATCGAATGTCTCATCATTAGGGACCAAGAAAGTTAAGAGGCAAAAAGAGTTTAACGAGTGAGATTTAAGTTTTCGGTGAGCAAACCCGAACCATAGTCGATTTAGAAGTATGGGTATTTTTGTTCGAGGAAACACCAACCGCTCACCGACCTTTACACTCCTGGGTTGATTTTCACTCTCCTCGGTCGGTGGAGATAAATTTTCACCGAACCTCGCCGGTGAACCAAACGGCACAAAGGTGTGGTGGTGAGTAATTTTTACGCCAATCTCACCACACTGGAGGCAAACGGTGAACTAAAGGGGCCCTTAGATTGATAGTGTGGTCGACTTTCTTGACGATCCCGTTGAGCTTGTAGCCTGAAACTAATCTATAAAACAGAGGAGAACATTTCACACAAATAAGTTTACTAACTTAGTAAGTCCTAAGCTCTTGATAATATAACATACAAACACTTAAACATTTAAATCATTCAACTTATGACATTGCACATATACATTTAAATATATTGATTTCTACAGGGCCGAATTCTAATAGTTCATAAACCGAAGTAATTGTACTTTATTTCCATAAACTTGTATCTCTTCGAAGCATAAAGTAAGTATATTACAAGAATCACATGCTCCAAATCGTATAAGTACAACATTCATATCAACCATGTTATCGTACTAAAATTTCTTTCACTCTTAGCATTTCTATTTGAAAACCGAATCTCCATAATAGTACAATCAAGCTCAAATTCGATCATTTAATACTCATGCACATCAATCGTAATCTCAAATGTACATAACACTGTTCTCATAGTATTAACTCGACTCAAGTAACATTAAACATAACATACCTTACTTGCTTACCTGAGCCTTTAACTAGATTATTTCATTCATAAGCATAAGCTTGTATTAGCAATCACTGGTATAAAACCTGCTAGACCAAAGGTCCTAGATTTAAACACCGGCACGAAGCCTGCTAGGCATTAAAGCCCGAAATAAATCACCGGCATAAAGCCTGCTAGGCATTAAAGCCCGAAATAAATCATCAAGACGAGGCACTGCTAGGCATTTAGCTCAAACATATCACCAAGATGAGGTTCTTTGGGCATTTAGCTCGAAACATATCACCTAAGACGAGGCTCGCTAGGCATTTAGCCCAAAACATATAAATATGGTCAATCAATCCGCACATATTTCATAATTACATTACATATACTATTCAACTAAGCTTATTCATATCACATTATCAAAGTATGCAATCAATCTAATTCACTTATATACATTCGGCTAAAACATAAGTATGTACTCAAATTTATCAAACTTTATCATTTAATATCTTCATAATTAATTCTTTGATATGTTTCAGCTTAAGGACTTACCTCGGTTGTCGATAGACCGTGTAAATCGGCTATTCGAGAACCTTCGTCTTTCCCCGATCTAAATCCGTTTTTCTTTGTTCTTGATCTAAAACACATTAAAATTTAGCTCATTCAAGTACATTTCATCTCAATTTAGTCCCTAAGCACATAAATAGGAAATTTACCATTTTACCCCTACTATTTCAAATTTTTACAATCTAGTCCTAATTACACAAAACACAAAATATACATTATTTCAATATAACACTCAAGGGCCGAATATGTATAAGGGCCATATAAGTCCATTTCTTTCATTTATTTTGCATTTAAGCCTCTCTAATTTTTATTTTTACAATTTGGCCCTAAAACAAAAATTCTTCAAAACTTCCAATACATAATATACTAATTTTTAACTTATCTTTTATCTAACATCATCAAACATCAAAAACTATATAAACCTATCAATAGCCGAACATCAAGCATGCTTAGATTCAAAAATTACAACATGGGTGGCTACGGTTCAAGCAACGATCTCAAAACGTAAAAATTATTAAAACCTAACAAATTTACATACCTAAATCAAGCAAAAATCAAAGCCGAATGTGCCAAGCTTTCTTCTTTTTTTCTTTTGTGTTTTTCGCCAAAGAGATGAATAATGCATGGCTTTCTTATTTTTTGTTTTATTAACATATATTAACTAGTTTATTTTAACATAAAATGTAATAACATATAATATAAAATACCAACAATATTACATGCATTATGATGGCTTACCACTAACTTAAAATGGGCTATTTGCCCTTTTAATACCTCATATTAAAAGCCATGCTCAAATTAACACATTGCACCTTAGTTTGCCACTTTTACTTTTTACGCGATTAAGTCCTTTTTATCAAATTCAATACTTAAACGATAAAATTTTTCTACGAAACTTTCACATACATAAATTCATATATAATAAACACTAAATATAATATTTAAATATTTCTTGGGCTCGGATTCATGGTCCCGAAACCACCGTTCCGATTAGGGTCAAATTCGGTTTGTTACAAATTATTTATTTTCTAAGTTTTTATTTGGGTTGTAATAAGGCCGCTAATTATTGTTGGATGTTTATTTTATTGCTTTATTTTACTCATGTTATATTACAAATGGAATTTTATAAATCTTAATTGAACCGGTTAAAAGCAACTTTTTCAACTAAGTAACTACTACGAGTTTTCAAGGAAGTTACCATCGGGTAACAAAAATTTACCAAGTCACCAATAACTCAGATGATTTTAAAATGCTACATGATCAAATGTTTTCAAAAGGGTTTCTCAGGCCAACTGTAAAGCCCAACTAAGTTTTCAAACCCCATTTTCATACCTTAGCCAAATTTTACCAAGTTTTCACCAACCTTTCAAAATGACTCAAATTATTTTACTCCATGACATACCAGATCCGGTCAGGACTCATGGGCCGGGTTTGGGGTGTTACATTTTTGGTATCAGAGCCCGATTCAAAACTCGACTGTGGGGGGCCCAAGGCCCAAAATGTTTTGTTTTTGTTAGTAGGCCTTATTATGATGTTTTGAGAAACTGTTTTGGCTTGAACAGCATGGCACCGAGTCTCCGGCACCAATCCGCCCAGGTAAGTACTTCTATCCATTTTTGTGAATCTTTGATGAGGGGTAGAAGGGTAAAATTGGGAACGTAGACTATTAGAATAGAATTTGTTGAACCCTAGGGCTAGCATACCCGAAGTATGCATAAGATTTAATAATTACCTAAACAACCCAGTGAGTTGTCACTGAGTAAAGGATGTGGCAATCGTTATATGCATGTCTAGGATTGGATTCGGTGGGGGTTTGGTATTTAAGCAGTCCTAGTGACTCACCTCCTACTCACTCGAATCCTACCTGGTGCGTAGTAACGGTTCATCCTAGCTGAGACAACACACTCACAGGCTAAACTTGATAACTAAAACCCGAAAGGGACTAGCCATTTTGTTTTTGAAGTTATTAAAACCTTGTTTTTAAAAAAAATGACCAAAATACCCCTCAATTTGAAAAATGACCAAAATACCCCTGGCTTGTAAACTATCAAAATACCCTCCATATGAAAATTTTTAAACAGAAAATTTCCAAAACATCCCTCTTTTGTGAAATCACTTAGAACCCAATTTTTGGAAATCATTTTGTGAAAATGCCCTGATTTTGTGAAATTACTAAAATGCCCATAGGGGGTAAAATTACGAAAACGCCCTTGATTTATGATATTCCTAAAATACCCATAGTTACAAACAAAAATTTCCATTATATACAAAGTGCCCAAAAACCTTACTTTGTAAAATATCGAAAACGTCATGATTTTGTAAAATTACAAAATTACCCCTAACCGACAAAATTACCATAATGACCTTGAATTTCAAAAATTTTTACAATACCATCAATCTGGAAATAAATTCTTAAAAAGAACCTCCAGAGTTTTACAACCTTTGAAATACCCCTAATTTATTAAATTTTACAAATTCACCCCGATTTGCGAAAAATTACCAAAATGCCCCTGAACTTTAAAATTACCGAAATACCCCCGATTTTCAAAAATTTTCCAAAATACCCCAGGAATTTAAGTGTTTCAAAATGCTTGTTGACAAAATCATCCGAAAACTTTTATTTTTGAAAAATTAGAAAAAAATACCCCTGTAGGACAAATTACGAAAATACCCCTGGGTAATGGAAATGGTAACGGGCGTGGCCGAGGTGCTGAAGGTGTAGAGGCGAGGCAACCAAGGTTGGTTTATGCAATTGGCCGTCGCGAGGAGGAAGATGCGCCAGATGTGACAACGGGTATGTTCCATATTTCTGGAATACCCTTAATTGCTTTGATTATTGTAAAGTATTCTTGTTTTACTAGGGAAGTGCCTGAAACCTTGGTTGTGAACTTAGAGATTGTGCCTAGGAAGTAAGATAGTTTTATTAAGATCAGAGTGCGTAGCATAAGCGTAGTATGGTGAGTTAAGATGTACGACTATTCGTTAGTAAGTAATTTCGAGGACGAAATTATTTTTAAGGGGGTAGAATTGTAACACCCTAAATTAGGGGTTGTTTGTAATTTAAATATTTTCCCATGTGTGTGCTTGAAGAATTAAATTCTAGGATTATTTGGCATGTTTTAAGGGTCTAGTCATAACCCCGAATTAGGTCGATTTTGGAATTAAAAATTTCTTTTTAAGTATTTAAAAGGAAGGAGCTTGGAGATAGGGGCTAAGGGGAAATTTGGGTGAAATATGACACAAAGAATAGGCTTGGCACAAGTGGCTTGGTGCGCTTAAGGGGGTTGCTAGGGAGGAGGTTCGAGTCTCGGCAGTAACAGGGGGGAAATGTTTTTCCTTTTGGGCTTTTTGGGCGTTAAGGTGAAGAAGGCTATAAAATTAAATAATGGGGTTTTATGGCATGAAAGGCAGGTTGGTGGAGTGGCTTGGGGCGCCACTTAAGGGCTCAGTTTAAGGTCTCGGGTTCGAGACATAAAGGACGCAAGGGGAGTTTTATTTTTAGGCTTTGGCGTTAAAAGGAAAAAGGCCCAGGTATGAAGGCTTTATAAATAAATGGTAAGGATATTTGACATGAAAGTCAATTGGGAGAGATGGCCTGGGGCGCTTAGGGGGGCTGCGGCAGTGGGTCTTGGTTTCGAACCCCAGCAGCTACAAATGGGTTTTATTTTTTTTTTGCTGCTGGCGTGTATGGGAGAGTGGTGGCTGCTTGATGGACTCTTTAAATGATAAGGATAAGCTTATTTTTTTTCCTATTTTCATCTGGAAGGGAATGCTTTAGGAGTTTATTTTTATTTAACTAGTTAAAGAGGAGATTAAGGGATAACAATAGATAATTGTAACTTGAATAAAAACTGGAATTATCACCTAAAAGGGAGGTGTTGGCCGAATATTGAACTCCTTGGGGGGCTGTCCATATCAGTTTTGCATAGCAAAGGAGTGCCAAAATCCATCAAAATTTTTTCGTTTTTCTCTCCTCATTGTGCTGGCTGAATTCCTCCATTGTTACATTGCCAAAATTTACTCAAAACTTCCAGCTTCTCTTCTTCTACATAGCCGAACCTACCCTCCTCCTTCACTAAAATTCCAGCCCTTCCATTTGTGTTGGCCGAATCTTCTTCCCTCCATAACTAGGGTGCTGCCAAATTTCATGATATGGTAAGGGATAATCACTTCTTTTAAGTACAAAGTTATGGCCTATGATTCTTACTAATACGATTAAAGCGATTGTAGGGAATCCATAGCCATTAAGGGAAGCTTTCGGGATTTATTCTCCTAAGGTAAGTGGTGGTAAGGATCTACTTTAATAGACTATATTTTTAGTGATCGAAAAGCTGAAGGCTATTAATATGGATGGTTGCCGATTGTAGGGAAGTGAAACAGATTTACATATCGTGAGGTGGTTAGTGTTCAAAGGACGTGTAGGTAAGGTTTCGGGTTCGTGTGTAACCCTTTGATATAATTTTGGTTTGGCCGAATAGGCTTTTGATACTAACAAAGATGATTGGCCGAATATAGGGTCAAGATCTAGCACTAAAGATTGGAAACTTCGGGATCTAGGAATTTCAGTAGAAACTGGTGTGTAAACTCTTTACACACTTTATTAATAAACTTGCTATATTATTGCCTTGTGTACAAATTTTGGTAGTGATCTATGATATGCTTGTGGCAAAATCATGGTTTCCGGGTAAGTCCCCTAACTTGTGATTTTTGATATACGATTTGCATGCCATCACATGATGTTAAATGCTATGACATGATATATGATATTTGATATATAAACATGTGATGGTGGGATTGATGAGAGGAGGGGGATGATTTTATGGACTGTCGCCAGTGGTTTTGACCACAAGATGGGTTGGCCCCATCAAATTATTTGTGACCTATGGTCATCAGTGGTTTTGACCACAAGATGGGTTGGCCCCATCAGATTATTTGTGACCTATGGTCATCAGTGGTTTTGACCACATCGATTGATAAATTACGACTAAGTCCCAGTGGTTTGGTACCACCAGTGGTTTTGACCACACTTGATTATTTGTGACCTATGGTCATCAGTGGTTTTGACCACACGATGGGTTGGCCCCATCATTTGATTTGTGACTTTAAGTCATTAGTGGTTTTGACCACCAGTGGTTTTGGCCACACGGGGTAGTTAAGGAGTATGGATGGATAGGATAGGTTGCATGTGCATGTTAATTAATATCTTGTGTATGAGTTACATTCCGGGTGGGGGATTTACACACTGAGTCTTGGTGACTCACCCCTTCCCCTTAACATTT
Organism: Gossypium rotundifolium; assembly: GCA_025506655.1. NCBI lineage: Eukaryota > Viridiplantae > Streptophyta > Magnoliopsida > Malvales > Malvaceae > Gossypium > Gossypium rotundifolium. The sequence goes on along the minus strand of CP106724.1, from coordinate 93,090,320 downwards.
TGCAGATGAGTAGATCGCGGAGATGGAGCCGGAGAGGACTCGAGGCGGCCATGCTTGTCGTTGGATTTGTTTTTACTTGATTTAGTTAAAATTATTTATTTTCTAAGTTTTTATTTGGGTTGTAATAAGGCCGCTAATTATTGTTGGATGTTTATTTTATTGCTTTATTTTACTAATGTTATATTACAAATGGAATTTTATAAATCTTAATTGAACCGGTTAAAAGCAACTTTTTCAACTAAGTAACTACTATGAGTTTTCAAGGAAGTTACCATCGGGTAACAAAAATTTACCAAGTCACCAATAACTCAGATGATTTTAAAATGCTACATGATCAAATGTTTTCAAAAGGGTTTCTCAGCCCAACTGTAAAGCCCAACTAAGTTTTCAAACCCTGTTTTCATACCTTAGCCAAATTTTACCAAGTTTTCACCAACCTTTCAAAATGACTCAAATTATTTTACTCCGTGACATACCAGATCCGATCAGGACTCATGGGCCGGGTTTGGGGTGTTACATAATAAGTTCGTCAAACATAAAGCAAAAATAAAAATATTTTAGAGGCCTTATTACAACATAAAAACCCAAAATAGTAAAAGTAATAAAGTAAACGTAAATGGTAATCAAAGTTCAAAGCACCATTTCTGAAGTATGGCCTCCACCGAGTCATCCATGGCCCAAGTCCACATCACTGAGCATTACCTAAAATAATTAGGGAAAATGAGTGAGTTACAATAACTCAGTGTATAATCCCTTTACCGTTATCCATTGGGCCTGAACCCGTAAAGCAATATCCTGGGCCTGAGCCCATATATCATAATCTCTGGCCTAAGCCCACTTTCATGTAATAAATAAATGATATGAATGCAACCCATCCCATCCACCAATCTCTCCACTGCATTCAACCAATCTCTCCCGTGAGGATCAAGTCAACCCACCCCGCCATCTCTCCACCAAGACCAACCAATCTCTCTGTGGGGATCAAGTCAACCCACCCCGCCAGCCTTCTCCAATTTGCAAATCAAGTGCCATTTATAATATTTGTGGCTGAGCCACCAGAATCATATACGGTAATATAATAGGCACACAACCTTAATCACAATGGCACAAAGCCATATTTAAATTGGCACATAGCCATTATCAGAATTTGTGGCAATGCCACCGGTCCACTCTTCTCTTCATTCAAGTTTCCCATCACATGCAATATGTAAATATGCAACATACATAGTAACTCATGATATTTATAGATACAAACAACGATCATTAATTCAGAGATTCATTACAAAAATTCGGCCCATTATAACACTTTGCAAATCGACCCTTTAAGGAAAATTATCAAATCAGCCCATTAAGCAATATATAAATTCGGCCAATTAGGGCATTTTTGTAATTCAGTAATTTTCACAATCCAGACTTAACTACTAATTTGGGCATAAAAATTTAAACTGTCCATTTACATTATACTGACAAAATTGACTATAACTTGAGTTAAGAATCTCAAAATTTAGATCCGTAAATTTTCCTTGAAACTAGACTCATTTATCTACTTACTACAATTTTTCCAGAATTTTTGCCTTAACCATTTAGTACAGTTTATTCATTAAAGTTTCCCTTGTTTCACTGTCCAATGATTCTGACCTCTCCTACCTTAATTTCAAATATATCACTGTACGACTTTCATATATTGTTCCCGCTTGTTTCTACTAACAATAGGCTCACTAAGGAATCTATACATATAAATTATAACCAATAATTCACTTTGTACAATTTTATAAGATTTTTCCAAGATAGATCAGGGAACCACAAAGTCAATCAGAACCAGTCTCACTAAAATTAGAATATCACGGAAAATAAAATTCCTTTTCCTTCTCTGTTTCTTTCATAACAAAATAGACACAGTAAGATTTTATTTGACATCTTATTCACTTTCAAATTCCCTTTCTCCTATTTTTCATGATTTTTCGAAATCACTTCACTGCTACTAACCAAAATTGTTTCATTCCAAAAAATTATTTACCACTATGAACCTACGCACGCCCGAGTGATCACAGATGCCGATTTCTGGTTTTCTTTGGTATTTCGACCAAATCACAGAACATTTCATGCAAATTTTCAGAGAAGTGTGAGATTACACACCATTTCAAACATGTATTCGGAAAGTACGGGATTACACACCTTGATTAGGATTCCCTAAAGAACCACTCTTCGTTGCCTCCTAAAAATAAAATTGATCAAAAGTTAGCCTCAATTTCTTAAAGGTTCCAAAAGCCCAAAAGTTCTCACTCACAAGAGTCACTTACCATAATCGCGATCTTTCCTACTAGGTTTTGAAATCCGGCCTTGCACCTTGGCTATTGCAACGAGTCCCAATCAACTTTCGAAACCAAGGCTAAGAGAAAGATAAGTAGCAACAAAGGATGGCTTGATTCGGCCTTCATCAAAAGAGAATAAGAGGAGTTTAAAATAAGAAGTGGCTAGGTTCGGCTTAGCCAAGGGATGAGAGTTTTAGCTTAGCCAAGTCAAGAGAAGAAAGAACAAACAACATGAATAAGAAGAAAGAACCTTTACTTTAATAATAGGGATGAACCGAAATGAAGAACACGATTTGGCACTAGTAACAAGACAACAAAGAAGGATCGGTAGTTTCGGTTTACAAGAGAATATGAGTGAAAAATAATTGGTCACAAAGGCTAGATGTTTTCGGCAAGACAAGAAAGAAAAGAGAAAATGTCCACTATTGTCTTGAAGTTGCGGCAATGGGAGGAGAAGTTGGAAGAAGGAACACAAAGGATGCCAAAAGGAATTAGACCTAACAAGCACCAAAACTATCAAAATGCTCCCATCAAAATTTGGCTACCCTCTCCCTTTTCCAAACCATTATCATCTTTACCAAAAGATGAACATAGACCAAATAAAACCTTTCCAAAACATCCCCTACGAAAAATGCCAACATGTTCCCTATTCCATCCCTTTTCTTTTACTCATTTCCATCCATTTTTCCTTACAATATTTCCTTAGCCACCTTGCCAAAATTAAAAAGTCCACCTTACCAAAAATACACCCATGGCCGACACTTAAGGAAGGAATACAAAAAACTAGTCAAATTTTTACACCAAAAAGGATTCGAACCTCTTCCCTTAAAGCCTTTCATGTGACACCACATCCTCTTTACCATATGCTCATTTATGCTAGCACATTACTAATCTATTTCCATAAGCCTTGATGCCACTTACCTTCTCTCCTTAAAGTGCTTAAACACAAAAATTTTTCTATAGCCTAACTTGAACCCGAAATTTCCTACAAACCTCGTAACTTTCCAGAATCACCTTCCGAATAAGTCCAACTTAAAATAATGCCGTTCTCTTGTTCTCAAAATTTTAAAACGCTTCTACGCTCAAGGCCCAATGGGCCCAATCCTACTAGGCCCAATTTCGGGATGATACAATTCTACCCTCCTTAAAGAAATTTCGTCCTTGAAATTTCCATCTTACTGCTAAATGCATCGCTCAACTCACACCACTATGCATTCGCTTCGCACTCTGATCTTAATAACACTAATATACTTTTAACTTAATCTTGAATCCTCTTTCACACAACCAAACATCTAACCACAGAAGCAAGCTGTCATCTACCACTTATACCTAAAATTTTCTACATTCAATCATCATGTCCAACCAAAACATACCTGACTTGATGGTGATGAAACAATCTTGAGCCTTATGCTCCTTAGACCTGCATATCAAGCATGCTCCTGACCTTCTCCAGCACCAATACCACCTCGACCTGGCCTACGACCTCTAAGCGCTGCTGAGCGCCTCTAGCTAGCTGCACAAAATCATTACGAACCCCCTGAGTATGAGCAGGCTGTCGAGAACAATCCTTAAACCAATGATCCTTGGAACCACATCTGAAACAACCACTGGTTCTTTTCCATCATTCACCAGAGTGAAGTTTCCCATAATCTGCCCAAAGCTGTAACTAATTGGTAGCAGCTTGTACTCTCGCTTGAGCTGGCTCCTCATTCCTAGGCCTTCTCTAAAAACCTCTTTCAGGATCTGAGTACCCAGAGTCTTTCTTACTCTTGCTCCTATCCTTGTCTCAGTTTTGCCGCTCCAAGAATTTAACCTCCTCGACTATTTTAGCTTTTTCCACAAGTGTGGAAAAATTTCTCTCCTTCTGTGGGACAATCAGTACTCGCAATTCGTCATGCAATCCATCTTCAAATCGCATACAGCATTCATAATTAGTTGGCACTATCCCTCGGGCATACCGACTTAAACGCAAAAATTCTACCTCATATGCTACCACAGATTTATCTCCTTGAACCAGATTCAAGAACTCCTTCATTCGGGCATCCACATAGCTAGCCCCGACATACTTTCCTTGAAATACGATCTTGAAGAATTTCCAGGTAATGCGATCGGTCTGAGTGCCTTCCCGAATAGTGAACCACCACTGATACGCCTCATCTCTTAGCAAAGACACCAATCCTTTCAGTTTTTGCTTGGCGATGCAATCCAAATCGTCCATGATTCGCTCCACCGCCTCAAGCCAATACTCTGATACATTTGGGGCTACACCTGAGATACCCCTAAAAACCTCAGCTCCATTCGATCTGAGTCACTCCGATATCGACCCACGAGCTCGACCCAATTCTTGCCCCAACAACTCTTTCCAGAACTAGCAACATTGCTTAGGATAGTACGTCGTCCTCTCTCGTACGATCGTGAGACCCAGCTTCAATCACGGGTGACGTAGGGGCATCCATTTCTGGCATATGTCCGGATACCTCAGATACAACTCTAGCACCTTGGCCTCTACCACAGCCACGTCTACCGCGTCCACGTCCTCTAGTGCTCATATTTGCTAATTCGATTTAATCTGGTTAAGAGTCTTATGAATCAATTATACTATTTCAGTGTTTATTAAACAATATCTTATGAAGTATAAGTGTAGAAGTTGTTTTCGCAAAACACATCCTATAGTCTCAATCTCTATAGTTTCAGCTCCTAAGGCTAAAAGTTCTAGAGTATATGTACAGTCATATCACAATAATCATAATCATAAAATGATAACATTACTTACTTCACTTGGTGCTAGATTCCCGTGGTGCCATACTTCCTTTAGAACATGCATTCTTAAAATTCAAACAGCTTTGGAAAACGTTTTTGAACCCAAACCACAGCCGAGTTTTGAAATTGAGCTCTGATACCATAAAATGTAACACCTAAACCCGACCTATGCTTTACGAGCGGATTTGGTATGTCACATGAAGAAAATGTAAAAACATCATGTGATTCCTACTAAAATAGGCGTTACTTGGTTGTGTTCAAATAAACAAGTTTGTATGTAAATATTGGATAAAATACAATTATTTTTGAATAATTGATTGATGAGTCGAAAATCGAGGTATTGAACTTTAAAACCATGACTTTTGAATATGACGTTGAAAATTTGAAAGAGAATCCGAGTTAAATTATTTGTATATTTTTATTTTGAAAACCATTTATTACTCAATTTTGGAAAAAACTGTTATTTATGATTTTTAGGAAAATCCCCATTTAAAATAATTTAAGCAATGGAATAAGTTCGTCAAACATAAAGCAAAAATAAAAATATTTTACAGGCCTTATTACTACATAATAACCCAAAATAGTAAAAGTAATAAAGTAAACGTAAATGGTAATCTAAAGTTCAAAGCACCATTTCTGAAGTATGGCGTCCACCGAGTCATCCATGGCCCAAGTCCACATCACTGAGCATTGCCTGAAAGAATTAAGGAAAAGGAGTGAGTTACAATAACTTAGTATATAATCCCCTTACCGTTATCCACTAGGCCTGAGCCTATATATCATAATCTTAGGCCTGAGCCCACTTTCATGTATTAAATAAATGATATGAATGCAACCTATCCCATCCAGCCAATCTCTCCACCTGCACCAACCAATCTCTCCTGTGGGGATCAAATCAACCCACCCCACCAGTCTCTCCATCCGTACCAACCAATCTCTCCTGTGGGTATCAAGTCAACCCACCCTGCCAGACTCTCCACCCGTACCAACCAATTTCTCCTATGGGTATCAAGCCCACCCCTTGCCTTCTCCAATTTGCGTCAAGTCGCCATTTATAATATTTGTGGTGAGCCACCGTAATCATATCTGATAATATAATCGGCACACAGCCTTAATCACGATGGCACAAAGCCATATTTAAATTGGCACATAGCCATTATCAAAATTTGTGGCAATGCCACCGGTCTACTCTTCTCTTCATTCAAGTTTCCCATCCCATGCAATATGTAAATATGCAACATACATAGTAACTCATGATATTTACAGATACAAACAACAATCATTAATTCAGAGATTCATTACAAAAATTCGGCCCATTATAATAGTTTGCAAATCGGCCCTTTAAGACAAATTATTAAATCGGCCCATTAAGCAATATATCTATTCGACCCATTAGGGGCATTTTCATAATTCGATAATTTTTGCAATCCAGACTCAACTACTAATTTGGGCATAAAAATTTAAAATGTCCATCTGCGTTATACTAACTAAATTGACTATAACTTGAGTTAGGAATCTTGAAACTTAGATCCGTAAATTTTACTTCAAACTAGACTCATTTATCTTTTTACTACAAGTTTTCCAGAATTTTTGGCTTAACCATTTAGTACAGTTTATTCATTAAAATTTCCCTTGTTTCACTGTCCAACGATTCTAAGCTCTCTTAACTTAATTTCAAATATCTCACTGTACGGTTTTCATATATTGCTCCCACTTATTTCTAATGAAAATAGGCTCACTAAGGAATCTATAAATATAAATTATAACCCATAAATCACTTTGTACAATTTTATAAGATTTTTCCAAGACTGATCAGGGAACCACGAAGTCATTCAGAACTAGTCTCACTAAAATTAGAATATCACAGAAAATGAAATTCCTTTTCCTTCTCTGTTTCTTTCATAACAAAATAGACACAGTAAGATTTTATTCAATATCTCAATCACTTTCAAATTCCCTTTCTCCTATTTTTCATGATTTTTAGAAATCACGTCACTGCTACTGACCAAAACTGTTTCATTGCAAAAATATGGTTACCACTATGAACCTACGCACGCCCGAGTGATCACAGATGCCGGTTTTTAGTTTTCTTTGGTATTTCGACCAAATCACAGAACATTTCATGCAAATTTTCAGAGAAGTGTGAGATTACACACCATTTCAGACATGTATTTGAAAAGTACGAGATTACACACCTTGATTGGGATTCCCTAAAGAACCACTCTTTGTTGCCCCCTAAAAATAAAATCGATCAAAAGTTAGCCTCAATTTCTTAAAGGTTCCAAAAGCCCAAAATTTCTCACTCACAAGAGTCACTTACCACAATCGCGATCTTTCCTACTAGGTTCTAAAATCCGGCCTTGCACCTTGGCTATTGCAAACAGTCCCAATCAACCTTCAAAACCAAGGCTAAGAGAAAGATAAGTAGCAGCAAAGGATGGCTTGATTAGGCCTTCATCAAAAGAGAATAAGAGGAGTTTAAAATAACAACAAGTGGCTAGGTTCGGCTTAGCCAAGGGATGAGAGTTCCGGCTTAGCCAAGTCAAGAGAAGAAAGAACAAACAATATGAACAAGAAGAAAAAACCTTTACCTTAATAATAGGGATGAACCGAAATGAAGAACGCGATTTGGCACTAGTAGCAAGGCAACAAAGAAGAATCGGTAGTTTCGGTTTTCAAAAGAAGTTGAGTGAAAAATAATTGGTCACAAAGGCTAGGTGTTTTCGGCAAGACAAGAGAGAAAAGAGAAAATGTACACTATTGTCTTGATGTTGCGGCAATGGGAGGAGAAGTTGGAAGAATGAACACAAAGGATCCAAAAGATGAACATAGACCAAATAAAACCTTTCCAAAACATCCCCCACGAAAAATACCAACATGTTCCCTATTCCTTCCCTTTTATTCTACTCCTTTCCATCCATTTTTTCCTTACAATATTTCCTTAGCCACCTTGCCAAAATTAAAAAGTCCACCTTACCAAAAATACACCCATGGCCAACACTTAAGGAAGGAATACAAAAAACTAGTCAAATTTTTGCACCAAGAAGGATTCGAACCTCTTCCCTTAAAGCCTTTCATGTGACACCACATCCTCTTTACCATATGCTCATTTATGCTAGCACATTACTCATCTATTTCCATAAGCCTTGATGCCACTTACCATCTCTCCTTAAAGTGCTTAAACACAAAAATTTTTCTATAGCCTAACTTGAACCCGGAACTTCCTACAAACCTTGTAACTTTCCAAAATCACCTTTCTAATAAGTTCAACTTGAAATAATACCGTTCTCTTATTCTCAAAATTTTAAAACACTTCTATGCTCAAGGCCCAATGGGCCTAATCCTACCAGGCCCAATTTCAGGATGTTACAATTCTACCCTCCTTAAAGAAATTTCGTCCTCAAAATTTCCATCCTACTACTAAATACACCGCTCAACTCACACCACTATGCTTTCGCTGTGCACTCTGATCTTAATAACACTAATATACTTTTAACTTAATCTTGAATCCTCTTTCACACAACCAAACATCTAACCACAGAAGCAAGCTGTCATCTACCACTTATACCTAAAATTTTCTACATTCAATCATCATGTCCAACCAAAACATACCTGACTTGATGGTGATGAAACAATCTTGAGCCTTATGCTCTTTAGACCCGCATCTCAAGTATGCTCCTGACCTCCTCCAACACCAATACCACCTCAACCTGGCCCACGGCCTCTCGGGGGCTGCTGGGCTCCTCTAGCTGGCTACGTAAAATTGTCACGAACCCCCTGAGTATGAGCAGGCTGTCGAGAACTGTAAGGCCCCAAACCCGGTCTAGACATTACGACCAGATCTGGAATGTCACAGGAAAAAGTTGTAAAAATGAATTTTAAAATCTTAAGAAAATACCGTAAGTTTGAAAACTTTTCATCTAGGGTGATATTTTGAAAACTGTGGTTTGTAGTTTAAGAAAAATTCCCGAATTGAGTTAAAACGATCATTTGTTATCTTTGTTGGCACTTGAGAGAAAACGATTATTTTATGTTACTTATGTTTTGAAAATTCCATCTTAACTTTCTTTTTAAAATATAATAATGTCGTATCTTCAATGAATAATAAAGAAGGAAAACCAAATATTAACTTAAAAAGGCCTTATTACATAATAAAAACCCAAAATAAATAATCTTAAAATAAGGTAAAAATCAAAATTACTAAAGTTCACGGGTAGTATCTCCGATGTATAGCCACCTCTGAGTCCTCCACGGCTCCTAATCCTCTATCTTTGGGAATTACCTGAAACATTTAATAAAAAGAGGGGGTGAGTTGACGAAAACTCAATGTGTACAACCTCATCGGAAGAACATGCATCATAACAATCTGGGTCGAAGCTCATTACAGTAACAGTGGCAATTGGGCCTTAGCCCAAAATAGCCTCGGTTGAGCTTTAACCCATATCATATGTCATAGCAGATAATGTATGCAATTTTCGATACAAACCCAGCCCAACCTAATTTTTCATCCTCTACACACCACCCGTACCAGCCCATCACACCGTGGGGATTTCTACAATCAACCCTCCATCCGCTACACACCTCATATGTGACACCAAGCCACTCATGGTTCCAGACCACCGTGATACTAGATCACCGTGACAGAGTCACTATTAACATATGTGGGGCCAACCCACCGTGGTACCAAACCACCGTTACAATCCCTGATGAATGTATGTAGGGCTAACCCGCTGTGGTACCAAACCACTGGGACGAGTCACCAACTCATAGATATATATACGTGGTATTAAACCACCATGGCACCAAGCCACTAAGACATGGTCACTGAATCAGATATATGTGGGGCCAACCCACTTGTGGTACCAAACCACCGTGTCAGTTTCTAATACTTCCCCTCTCGCATAATAACCCAATCTATGCAGAACATACAAATCAAATGAATGCACTTGCTCTCATCATAGTAACAGATTACAGCATACATTTTCATACCTACTAATAGAACGTTATAGTCACTTACCTGGTATCCCCAACCTTACCCACAAGGGTATAATGACTTCCTACTCAGCCACTTCGGCTTTTCAGCCAAATAGTTAATAACATATACTAATAACAGAGTCCGAATATTTTACACACAATCACACTAATCAACTCCTAAGGGTATAACGGTAATTTTACCTATCGAGGGTATTTCAGTAATTTACCTACCAAGGGTAATTCGATAATTTTACAAACCAGGGGTATTTCGATAATTTTACAAACCAGGGGTATTAACGACCCAACAAAAGGTCCACTGTCACCTCGAACGACTCAAGTATTCTAAACAGAGATAATGATGCGAATGGGCCTAAGGCCCATTCTCGACCCAAGTGGGCCCACACACTCGTGTGGCCCATTCAGCCCAAACCTAGCCATATATATGAGATTCACATAGTCTAGTTCACTATCTACTACTCAATCATACAATTTACTCATATGGGCCCCTGGGCCTATTGGGCCCCTTTCGGGCCATCGTGGCCCAACAGCCCACACCCACAAGAATACTCATGGTGGCCTCGACTATCACGTTGAAGCTTCCACACGTGCACTCGTACGCTCGTGTGGCTACCATCACCATGTGACCGGCATTTCAGCATTTGCCGCTCTACAACTAGACTAGAAAGAATACACACCTGATAGGAATCTGAAGTTACTAAACCGCGCTCCGAGCACTCCTATGCCCAACGCCAACCAGGTATGCTTCTTCTCCTCCTAGACAGCTCTATATATAGCTAGCTTCTCATATTCCTTCTTGTATCTTTTCGATGTGGGATCCCTCCGTTAGTAGAGTTTAAATCCAGCTCAAACTCTTCCCGTCCAATCCGTAAAATAAATACTCCCTTGCTTGTCATGAGATTCGAACCCAGGCTACCTGTAGCATAATCCACGTCGCTAGCCACTTTACTAACTAGCTTCTTGTTTCTAACATCATGCGCAACTAAATATAAACCTATGGCCAAATTCTAAAGTCCATATAAAAAGAAAACCAAAATGCAAGAGCCAAGACTTGAACCTTGGACCTTCTTCCTTCCTTATGGCATCATCCCCTTGCCTCTTATGTGGCACCACTTTGCCACTACACCACACACACCACTTGTATCATTTTTGCCACATTTTATTCTTAAAGCCTACCTATTAACTCCCAGGGTTTTTTTCACCTAAAACTAAAATTTCCTTAAAGCCAAAGTTTGATACCGAGACTTCATAGAAGCCCCCTAACCTTCCAAAATCACCCACCTACTAGATCCAACTTGCATTAAAGCCATTCACTTATTCTTAAAAATTTTAAACACTACTACGTCTAAGGTCCAATGGACCCAATCCTACTAGGCCCAACTTTGGGATATTACAAGAACAATCCTTAAATCGATGATCCTTGGAACCCAATCTGAAATAACCTCCGGTTCTCTTCCAACATTCACCCGAGTGAAGTTCCCATAATCTGCACAAGGCTATAACTGATTGGTAGCAGCGTGTATTCTCGCTTGAGCTGGCTCCTAATTCCTGGGCCTCTTCCAAAAACCTCAATCAGGACATGAGTACCCAGAGTCTTTCTTACTCCTGCTCCTATCCTTGTCTTGGTTTTGTTGCTCCAAGTATTTAACCTCCTCGGCTATTTTGGCTTTTTCCAAAAGTGTGGCAAAATTTCTCTCCTTCTATGGGGTAACCAGTACTCACAATTCATCGCGCAATCCATCTCCAAATTGCATACAGCATTCATAATCAGTCGGCACTATCCCCCGGGCATACTGACTCAAACGCAAAAATTTCGCCTCATATGCTGCCACAGATTTATCTCCTTGAACCAGATTCAGGAACTCCTTCCTTCGGGCATCCACATAGCTAGCCCCGACATACTTTCCTTGAAATACGATCTTGAAGAATTTCCAGGTAATGCAATCAGCCTAAGTGCCTTTCCAAACAGTGAGCCACCACTGATATGCCTCGTCTCTTAGCAAAGACACCACTCCTTTTAGTTTTTGCCTGGCGGTGCAATCCAAATCGTCAATGATTCGCTCCACCACCTCAAGCCAATACTCCGATACATTTGGGGCTACATCCGAGATACCCCTAAAAACCTCAGCTCTATTCGATCTGAGTCGCTTCGACATCAACCCACGAGCTGCCAACCCAGTTCTTGCCCCAACAACTCTTTCCAGAACTCGTAACATTGCTTGGGACAGTACGTCGTCCTCTCTCGTACGATTGTGTGACCCAGCTTCAGTCACGGGTGACGCAGGGGCGTCTATTTTTGGCATATGTCCTGATGCCTCAGATACAACTCTAGCACCTCAGCCTCTACCACGGCCACGTCTACCGCGTCTACGTCCTCTAGCGCTCATATTTGCTAATTCGATTTAATCTGGTTAAGAGTCTTATGAATCAGTTATACTATTTCAGTGTTTATTAAACAATATCTTATGAAGTATAAGTGTAGAAGTTGTTTTCATAAAACACATCCTATAGTCTCAATTTTTATAGTTTCAGCTCCTAAGGCTAAAAGTTCTATAGTATATGTACAGTCATATCATAATAATCATAATCATAAAATGATAACATTACTTACTTGACTTGGTGCTGGATACCCGTGGTGCCATACTTCCTTTAGAACATGCATTCTTAAAATTCAAACAGTTTTGGAAAATGTTTTTTAACCCAAACCACAGCTGAGTTTTGAAACTGGGCTCTGATACCATAAAATGTAACAACCCAAACCTGGCCCATGCGTTACGAGCAGATTTGGTATGTCACATGAAGAAAATGTAATAACATCATGTGATTCTTTCTAAAATAGGCGTTACTTGGTTGTGTTTAAATAAACAAGTTTGTATGTAAATACTGGATAAAATACAGCTATTTTTGAATGACTGATTGATGAGTCAAAAATCGAGGTAGTGAACTTTAAAACCATGACTTTTGAAAATGACGTTGAAAATTTGAAAGAGAATCCGAGTTAAATTATTTGTACATTTTCATTTTGAAAACCTTTTATTAATCAATTTTGGAAAAACTGTTATTTATGATTTTTAGAAAAATCCCCATTTAAAATAATTTAAGCAACGTAATAAGTTCGTCAAACAGAAAGCAAAAATACAAATATTTTAGAGGCCTTATTACAACATAATAACCCAAAATAGTAAAAGTAATAAAGTAAACGTAAATGGTAATCTAAAGTGCAAAGCACCATTTCTGAAGTATGGCCTTCACCGAGTCATCCATGTCCCATGTCCAAATCACTGAGCAATACCTGAAAGAATTAGGGAAAATGAGTGAGTTACAATAACTCAGTGTATAATCCCCTTACCGTTATCCACTCGGCCTGAACTGATAAAGAAATATCTTGGGCCTGAGCCCATATATCATAATCTTGGGCCTAAGCCCACTTTCATGTAATAAATAAATGATATGAATGCAGCACATCCCATCTAGCCAATCTCTCCACCTGTACCAACCAATCTCTCCTGTGGGGATCAAATCAACCCACCCCGCCAGTCTCTCCAGCCTTACCAACCAATCTCTCCTGTGGGGATCAAGTCAACCTACCCCTCCAGTCTCTCCAATTTGCAGTCAAGCTGCCATTTATAATATTTGTGGCTGAGCCACTAGAATCATATACGGTAATATAATCGGCACACAGCCTTAATCACGATGGCACAAAGCCATATTTAAATTGGCACATAGCCATTATCAGAATTTGTGGCAATGCCACCGGTCTACTCTTCTCTTCATTCAAGTTTCCCATCCCATGAAATATGTAAATATGCAACATACATAGTAACTCATGATATTTACAGATACAAACAACAATCATTAATTCAGAGATTCATTACAAAAATTTGGCCCATTATAACACTTTGCAAATTGGCCCGTTAAGGCAAATTATCAAATCGACCCATTAAGCAATATATCTTTTCGGCCCATTAGGGGCATTTTCGTAATTCAGTAATTTTCGCAATCCATACTTAACTACTAATTTGGGCATAAAAATTTAAACTGTCCATCTGCATTATACTGACTAAATTGACTATAACTTGAGTTAGGAATCTCAAAATTTAGATCCGTAAATTTTCCTTGAAACTAGACTCATTTATCTTCTTACTACAATTTTTCCAGAATTTTTGCCTTAACCATTTAGTACAGTTTTCCATTAAATTTTCCCTTGTTTCACTGTCCAATGATTCTACCTCTCTTAACTTAATTTCAAATATCTCACTGTACGGTTTTCATATATTGCTCCCTCTTGTTTCTAATGAAAATAAGCTCACTAAGGAATCTATAAATATAAATTATAGCCCATAATTCACTTTGTACAATTTTATAAGATTTTTCCAAGACTGATCAGGGAACCACAAAGTCAATCAGAACCAGTCTCACTAAAATTAGAATATCACAGAAAATAAAATTCCTTTTCCTTCTCTGTTTCTTTCATAACAAAATAGACACAGTAAACTTTTATTTGACATCTTATTCACTTTCAAATTCCCTTTCTCCTATTTTTCATGATTTTTTGAAATCACGTCACTGCTACTAACCAAAACTGTTTCATTGCAAAAATATGGTTACCACTATGAACCTACGCACGCCCGAGTGATCACAGATGCCAGTTTCTGGTTTTCTTTGGTATTTTGACAAAATCACAGAGCATTTCATGCAAATTTTCAGAGAAGTGTGAGATTACACACCATTTCAAACATGTATTCGAAAAGTACGGGATTACACACCTTAATTAGGATTCCTTAAAGAACCACTTTTCGTTACCCCCTAAAAATAAAATCGATCAAAAGTTAGCCTCAATTTCTTAAAGGTTCCAAAAGCCCAAACTTTCTCACTCACAAGAGTCACTTACCACAATCGCGATCTTTCCTACTAGGTTCTAAAATCTGGCCTTGCACCTTGGCTATTGCAACGAGTCCCAATCAACTTTCGAAACCAAGGCTAAGAGAAAGATAAGTAGCAGCAAAGGATGGCTTGATTCGACTTTCATCAAAAGAGAATAAGAGGAGTTTAAAATAAAAACAAGTGGCTAGGTTCGACTTAGCCAAGGGATGAGAGTTTTGGCTTAGCCAAGTCAAGAGAAGAAAAAACAAACAACATGAATAAGAAGAAAGAACCTTTACCTTAATAATAGGGATGAACCGGAATGAAGAACACGATTTGGCACTAATAATAAGACAACAAAGAAGGATCGGTAGTTTTGATTTACAAGAGAAGATGAGTGAAAAATAATTAGTCACAAAGGCTAGGTGTTTTTGGCAAGACAAGAAAGAAAAGAGAAAATGTCCACTATTATCTTGAAGTTGCGACAATGGGAGGAGAAGTTGGAAGAATGAGCACAAAGGATGCCAAAAGGAATTAGACCTAACAAGCACCAAAACTATCAAAATGCTCCCATCAAAATTCGGCTACCCTCTCCCTTTTCAAAACTATTATCATCTTTACCAAAAAATGAACACAGACCAAATAAAACCTTTCCAAAACATCCCTCACGAAAAATGCCAACATGTTCCCTATTCCTTCCCTTTTCTTTTACTCCTTTCCATCCATTTTTCCTTACCATATTTCCTTAGCCACCTTGCCAAAATTAAAAAGTCCACCTTACCAAAAAACACCCATGGCCAACACTTAAGGAAGGAATACAAAAAAATAGTCAAATTTTTGCACCAAGAAGAATTCGAACCTCTTCCCTTAAAGCCTTTCATGTGACACCACATCCTCTTTACCATATGCTCATTTATGCTAGCACATTACTAATCTATTTCCATAAGCCTTAATGCCACTTACCTTCTCTCCTTAACGTGCTTAAACACAAAAATTTTTCTATAGCCTAACTTGAACTCGGAACTTCCTAAAAACCTCGTAACTTTCCAAAATCACCTTCCTAATAAGTCCAACTTGAAATAATGCCGTTCTCTTGTTCTCAAAATTTTAAAACGCTTCTATGCTCAAGGCCTAATGGGCCCAATCCTACTAGGCCCAATTTCGGGATGTTACATTTCGACTTCCTCCGATCTAATTCTGTTTTCTTTTGTTCTTGATTTATATAAATTCAAAATTGGCTATTTAATAACACATTTCATTCAATTCAAACCACAAACACATAATTAGGGTATTTTACACTTTAGCCCTTAAAATTCCCCTTTTTTGACATTTTGTTCCCTATTTCATAAAATCACAAAATGCACAAAATTTCATATTTCCCACTCTTGGCCGAATGTTAATATAGTTCATATAAGTCCAAACATTTCATTTATTTCATATTTTAGTCCCTCAATTTATTATTTTCACAATTTAGCCTAAATTACTCAAATTCATCAAAAATCTGAAGACAAAACATATTAATCTATCACATATCTTTTATTTTCCATCATCAAACAACAAAAACCACAAGCTTTCAACAATGGAAAAACACAAAATCATCATCAAATTCAAAAATTGATTCATGGGCTTGATAGATTACATAGAAACGATCTCAAAAACATAAAAATTATCAAAAATCGAACAAAAACAAACCTTTAATCAAACCAGATGTTGGCCGAATGCTTCAAAGCTTCTACAACCTTATTCTTTTTCTCTTATTTAGTCATTAACAAAGATGAATGCATGTATTTTACCTTTGTTTTATTAAATTAATCTTTTATTGTACTAAATTACTAATTTAGCTTTATTATCACATTTAAAATCCACTAACTATGTACATATATGTCCATTCATTAATCCAAGGGTCCAATTACAACATAAGGACTCTATATAGTAAAAACCATAGCAAATAGATTCCTTTTCATATAGCATACTAGTTTTGCTTTTTATGCGATTAAGTCCTTTTAATTAAATCGAGCACACAAACATTAAAATTTTCAAACAAAACTTTCACACACATAAATTATCATGCTGTAGACACCAAAAATAATATTAAAATATTTTTTTTACTCGAATTTGTGGTCCCAAAACCACTATTCTGACTAGGGTTTAAACCAGACTGTTACATAGATTTGTTGAAGGAACACCAAGTCAATTTAGATTATGATACGAAGTGGATTACTCTGAGAACTCCGACAGGAAAGGAAATGGTTATGATTGGGGAGCGCCGATATTACTTGTCTAATGTGATCTCTACTTTAGTGGCCGAAAGGTTGGTTCGTAAAGGATGCAATGCTTATTATGCATACATTCTGGATACAAATGTGGATGAGTCAGTCATATAAAACATCCGTATAGTGAGGGAGTTTTCCATTGTCTTTCTAGAGGAGTTGCTTGGTTTGCATTCGGAGTACGAGGTTGATTTTGGGATCGAGTTTCTGCCTAAGATAACTCTGGTGTCTATAGCTCCTTACCGCATAACACTAAAGAGCTTAAGGAGCTAAAGGTGCAATTGCAAGATTTGTTGGATCTTTGATTCTTAAAGCCGAGTGTGTCACCTTGGGGAGCTCCAGTTCTATTAGTATAGAAGAATGATGGATTGATTAGACTCTGCATTGATTACCAACAGTTGAACAAGCTAATAGTGAAGAACAAGTACCTGTTGCCAAAGATTGATGACCTTTTGATCAATGTAGGGGCGCCAAAGTTTTTTCCAAGATTAATCTGAGGTCGGGTTATTATCAATTAAGGGTGAAAGAATTGGGTATGCCTAAAACCACTTTAAGAACTCGGTACGACCACTATGAGTTCTTAGTGATGCCTTTTAGTCTTACTAATGCACCAATCATTTTCATGGACCTCATGAATCGAGTTTTTCAACCCTATCTGGATCAATTTGTAGTGGTCTTCATTGGCAACATCCAGATTTATTCTAAGACTGAAGCTGAGTATGAAGAGCATTTGAGAGTGGTTCTATAAACCCTCCGTGAGAAAAAGTTGTATGCCAAGTTGAGTAAGTGAGAGTTTTGGCTTCGTGAAGTGATGTTTTTGGGTCACGTGGTATCAACTGAGGGTATCTGTGTTGATCCAAATAAGATCAAGCCTATTCTGGAATGGAAGTAGCCTAATAATGTTAGTGAGATTCTGAGTTTTCTAGGCCTTTAGGGTTATTATAGGAGGTTTGTGGAAGGTTTCTCTTTGACTGTAGTTTATTTGACCAAATTGTTGAGGAAAAATGCCCCTTTCAAGTGGACCGAGGAGCAATAAGTTGGTCTCGAGAAACTTAAATCAGTATTGACTCATGTGCCCATTTTGATTCAGCCCGAGTCTGGAAAAGATTTTATGGTTTATAGTGATGCATTTCACACTAGTCTTGGATGTGTGTTGATGCAAGACAAAAAGTTCATGGCCCATGCCTCGAGACAACTCAAATCGCATGAGTGTAACTACCATACTCTTGATCTCGAGTTAGCTGCAGTTGTAATAGCCCGATTTTGGGGCTAATAGTGGTTTCGAAACCACTAATCCGAGGTCGTAGAAATTATTATTATTTATATTATTTTATGTGTTATAGCATGATTATATGAGTGCATGAAAATTTTTGTGAATTAATTTTAGTGATTGCATGCTTAATTTTGAAAAAGGACTAAATTGCATAAAGTGTGAAAGTTTTGTTCTACACACTAAAGGTGTAAAATAGCTATAGAACCTTAAATTGGGCGTCTTTAATGTGCAATTAGGCCCTTAAGAGAGTGTTGGCCGGCCATAGAGGGACAAAGAAATGAAAATTTGGTCAAAGTGGGTGGTATTAGGTGACTTAATGGATGAAATAAAATAAAATAAAGAGAAAAGATATCATCTTTTCATCTTCTTCATACTACCACAAAAATTTTTAGCAAGGAGGGGCTTTGGAAAGCTTGAAAATTTTCAACAACTTAAACCTTTGCAAGTAAGTCATCTTGATAGTCATTTTTGATGATTTTTGTACTTTTGGAACCGTTGTAGCTTACCCTAGCGAATGAGGGGACTATTTTGCAAAATGGTTGAGAGTATAGGGTTTTTCCATGAGATAATTAGTGTTGTTTACTGAAATTTTATGGATGAAAATGAATCTTGGTTGTTAAATAAACAACTTTTGTGAAAGGGGTTTCTATGAAAACACCTAAAATGGACCTTTTCGTAAAGGTTGTAAAATAGGTAATAAATGTGTGAAATAACTAGAATTGTGAGTTTCTATAAGCTTAAAATAGATTCGGCTAGGCTTGGTTAATGAATAAATTTGATTAAAATCATTTTACGAGCTTAGGGGTAAAATTGTAATTTTGTAAAAGTCTAAGGGCAAAATAGTATTTTTTGCCAAAGTAGGAATTTTGGAATGTCTTGATTAATATGGTGATTAAATAAGTAAATTTTTCATTATAGATCAAGAAAAATGGAGTTTGGACTTAGACCGGGGGAAAGCCAAGTTGTTGGACTAAATCAAACAAGACGCTTATATTTTGTATATTGAGGTAAGTTGTATGTAAAAAAACAACTCTAATATTATTGTGCATTAAACAATTGATATTGCATAAAATGTTTAATTATTGTTATGAATATGCATGACTGAATTTGATGTGGTATACTCCCGGTTGAACCTTAGGAATAGATTTGATATCCAAGCCATGGCATTTGAGCGATATGTGCACTAGTGTAAGACCATGTATGGGACATGGCATCGGCCACATTATGAGAGCCAGTGTAAGACCATGTTTGGGACATGACATCAGCATTGATATGTGTGCTAGTGTAAGACCATGTCTGGGACATGGTGTCGACCTCAATATGAGTGCCAGTGTAAGACCATGTCTGGGACATGGCATTGGTAGTGAGACGAGATCTAGTGTAAGACCATGCTTGGACATGGCATCAGACTCGATATGTGAGCTAGTGTAAGACCATGTCTGGGACATGGCATCAGCATTTTACCCTCTTGTGTGAGGCTTGTCGGGTATCCTTTTGTATTCCATTTAGTTCAACGAGCAAACTAAAACTTGTGTCAAAAGTGAAAAAAGTTATAATTATGTTGTAAGTGGTATAGGTACCTACATGAGATTCTTGAGAAATGAGTTCAAATTCTGTTGTATGATTAGTAAGGGTGAAACGAGTAAATTGTGACTTTAATTATCTGAGAATTTGGTGCAAGTTTATGATATGCTGAGTATGATGACACATGGTAATTGTTGTTAATTATTTACATGCGACTTACTAAGCTTTATGCTAACTCCTTTTCCTTTCTGTTTTCTTATAGTGCCATATTGATTTGGCAAGTATAGGGACTTACTAAGATTTACATGCGACTTACTAAGCTTTATGTTAATTATTTACATGCGACTTACTAAGATTTATCATTTTGAGTATGGTATGTATAGGGACTTGGTCTTTGTCAAGTGTCATATTGATTTGGCCAAATGTGTTGGCTTGTTTTGAAGTTTGATTCATTTTGTATAAGGCCATGGATGATGGCTAATACTTATTATTGATATATGAAAATGATGATGTTATTCATGAATGTGCAAATTACATGGTTGAGTGTTTGGTTTATTAATGCATGAATGAGTAGGTTATTTGATGAAGTTTATGTTGGTGCAATTAAGGGTGGTAGAAAAGGCTTGGTAAATAGCCTATTTTTGTCTACATGGGTAGACACACAAATATGTGTCTAGGCCATGTGTGACACACGGTCTATCTCATGGGCGTGTAGTCCGGTGGTGTGTCCCCCTGCACCCTAAGTTAGCAAAATAGAATGCCCAGTGGTAACCACATAGACTGAGACATGGCCGTGTGTCTCAACTGTGTGGAAGACACGACTATAGAACATGGGCATGTGCCTAGGCTGTGTGAAGTTTGCACTTGATTTTAGGAATTTAATTCGCCACACGGCTTAAGGACACGGGCGTGTGCCTTGGTCGTGTGACCTTATTGAGTTGATGACGTCAGAAATATAATGTCAAGGTTTTTACACACGGGTGGAGACAGGAGCATGTCATGGCCGTGTGAGGGACACGGGCCATGGACACGGGCATGTGCCAGGCCGTGTGAAAACCCCTGTAGGTTCAAATTGAAAAATAAATCCGCACGGCTAGGGACATGGGTGTGTGTGACCACACGGTCTGCCCACAGGGGCGTGTCCCTTGCCGCACGAGTGTGTGCCCCTATTTTTAGTGAAATTTTCCAAAGTTTTCTAAAGTGCCTGGTTTAGTATCGAACCATTTCTAAGGTATGTTTTAGGCCTCATAGGCCCATATTAAGGATGTTAAGAGGAAGTTTGAAAAGTTTTAAATTGAACAAACTTTTATGACCTGGAAATGTATGCCGGTAAGTGCTTTAGTAAGGTAATGCCTCGTATCATGTACCAGTGTCGGCTACGGGTAAGGGGTGTTACAGCAGTAGTCTTCGCTCTTAAGATATGGAGACATTATCTCTTTAATGTGGAGTGTACTATTTACCCAAATCACAAAAGCCTTAAGTATCTCTTCACCTAAAAGGAGTTCAACTTGAGGCAAATGAGATGGATAGAGTTGTTCTAGGACTATGATTACACCATTGAGTACCATTCGTGTAAGACAAATATTGTGGCTGATATGTTGCGTAGGAGGTCAATGACTGAATTGAGAGCGATGTTTGCTTGATTAAGTTTGTATAATGATGGATGTCTAGTTGCAGAGTTACAAGTGAGACCCATTTTGGTGGATGAAATCAAGTTGAAACAGTCTTTAGATTTGTCTCTCGTGCCACATATCAAGTAGATTGAAGAAGGTAAGACTACAGACTTTGAGTTTAATTCAAAGGGAATTCTATGTTACTGTGGGAGATACTGTGTACCTTTCGATTGTGGGTTCATTAGTTCAAGTGTATGTCTATGGGGAGCACCGGTGTTGTTTGTAAAGAAAAAGGATGAGACTTTAAGGTTGTGCATCGATTATCAGCAACTGAATAAGTTGACCATGAAGAATAAGAATCCGTTACCGAGGATTGATGATCTGTTTAACTAGTTTCTAAGAGCTTCAGTTTTCTCAAAGATTGATCTGAGGCCTACGTATTATCAATTGAAGGTTAAGGATTTGGATGTGATAAAAATGACTTTTAGGACTCGGTATGGTCATTGCGAGTTTCTTGTCATGCCATTCGGGTTGACGAATGCATATACCACATTTATGGACATCATGAACTGATTATTCCGTTCCTACTTAGATCGGTTCTTAGTGGTTTTCATAGATGATATATTGGTGTGTTCTAGATCAAAGGATGAGCACGATGAGCACTTGAGAGTGGTTCTGAAAGTTTTGCTAGAGAAGAAGTTGCATGCAAAGCTGAGCAAGTGTGAGTTTTGGCTTCGTGAGGTGGTTTTTTTGGGTCATGTCATTTCAATTGAGGGTATTCGGGTTGATCTGAAGAAGGTTGAGGCAGTTTTGGATTGGAAGTCATCGAAGACTACTTTTAAGGTTAGAAGTTTCTTAAGGTTAACTAGTTATTATCGTTGCTTTGTCGAGGGGTTTTCAAGCATTGCTGCTTCTTTGACAAAGTTGCTATAGAAGAACATTGTCTTTGAGTGGACTGAAGAGAGGTATAAGTGCTTTGAGAAGCTGAAGTTGGTTTTGACCGAAGCGCTTGTGTTGACACAGCCGATATCCGGTAATTAGTATGTGGTTTACAGTGATGCTTCTTATATGGGATTGGGTTGTGTGCTGATGCAGGATGATAGGGTAATTACTTATGCATCGAGGTAGTTGAGGCCGCATGAGTGTAACTATCCGACTCACGATCTAGAGTTAGCTACCATAGTATTCGAGCTCAAGATTTGGTGTCACTGCCTGTACGGTGAGAGGTGTGTGATATACACTGATCACAAGAGTCTTAAGTATCTCCTAACCTAGAAGGAGTTAAACTTGAGATAGAGACGCTAGATTGAGTTACTGAAAGATTATGATTGTGTGATCGAGTACCATCCGGGGAAGGCGAATGTAGTTGTAGATGCTCTAAGTCGCAAGTATCTAGTTGATTTGAGGGCTATGTTTGCGAGGTTGTCTTTCTCTAAGCATGGGAGTTTGTTGGCTGAACTTCAGCTGAGGCCAGTTCTTTCACAGCATATTTGTAAACGTCAGTCTTTTGATTAGAGTTTGGCTCATCGAATTCGTTAGGTTGATTCAGTTGTTCAGGGGGATTTTGATCTCAACTCTGATTGTGTTCTATGTTTCTGAGGTCGCTTGTGTGTTTCGAGAGATGAGGATTTGAAACACTCAATTCTTACCGAGGATTATAGTAGTCCTTTTACTATGCATCCCGGTGGAAATAAGATGTATCAGGATCTTAGGGTTTTGTATTTGTGGCCTAGGTTGAAGAAGGATGTTGCCAACTTTATTGTGAGATGTTTGGTTTGTCAGAGGATGAAAGCCGAACATCAACATCCATCGAGTTTGCTTCAGCCTATTCAGATTCGAGTTTGCCTTTGACTCCAACACGTAGGGACTCGATCTTGGTGATTGTGGAAAAATTTACGATGTCTGCACATTTTCTACCAGTTTGCACGACTTTTAATCTAAATCAATTACTTAAGCTCTACATCTAAGAGATTGTTTATCTTCATGGAGTTCCTGTTTCATTCATATCAGACCGAGATCCGCGGTTAACTTTGAGATTCTAGAAAGTGTTGCATGAGGCTTTGGGTTTGAAACTTCATTTTAGTTTAGCTTATCATCTAGTCCGTTGGTTAGTCAAAGAGGGTGATCCAGATTCTTAAGGACATGCTTCGTAGTTGTGTTATCTCGAATTCAGAGGTAACTGGGATCATCACTTGTCGTTAGCGAGTTTGCTTATAATAATAACTATTAAAAGAGTATTCAGATGACACCGTTTGAGGTTTTGTATGGTTAGAGGTCTAAGACTCCTCTGTGTTGGTTTGATATGGAGGAGAAGAGGAACTTAGGTCTAGAGTTGGTTTGAGAGGTTGAAGATAAGGCGAGACTTGTTTGCAAGCGGTTAAAGGTCACTTTTGATCAAAAAAGTCTTACGCTGGCCTGAGACGTTGAGACATCGAGTATCAGGTTGGTGATAAGGTATTTCTGAAGGTTTCACCGTGGAAGAAAGTTATGAGGTTCGGGCAAAAGTGTAAGATCAGTTAGAGGTTCATTGGCCCATATGAAGTTGCTGAGTGGATTGGACCGGTTACCTATCATTTGTTGTTGCCGCCTGAGCTAGAGCATATTCATGATGTCTTTCATGTCTCCATGTTAAGAAAGTACAGATCTGATCCTTCTCACGTTGTTCTTGTTGAGGAGATCGAGGTTCGATTTAATCTTTCCTACAAGGAGGAGAGGAGAAACCGGTTGCAATCCTAGATTGAGAGGTCAAGGTGCTATGTAATAAGACGGTTTCATTGGTAAAAGTTTTGTGGTGCAACCATAAGATTAAGAAAGCCACTTGAGAGTCAAAAGATGTGATGAAACATTAGTATCCGTATCCGTTTGATTTAGGTAAATTTCGAGGACAAAATTTATTTTTAGAAGGGGAGAGTTGTAATATCCTTAAACTGGATCTAGTATTTTCAGGTATATTTTTCAAGTTTCGAGTGTGAAACTAGGAATTTATAGGGTTTCTAGTGATTTTTAATTTAATTTAGGAGATTAATTTAATAAAAATCGATAAAAATTCTAAAAATTAAAAATATATATCCAAAAAATTAATTTTAAATATTTTAAATAATTATTAGTGAGAATAATCAATTTGGGTTGAAAAAGAATTTTAATATAAATTTTATTAGGGGTAATTTAAGTAAAATTTTAATATTTATAAAATAGGAATTAATTGTAAAACAAGGAAAAATTTAGAGTATTTATATGGCAAAAAACCTTAAAATTTGGAATTTTGGAGGGAAATGATTAAATGGTAAAGTAAGGGAAATGTGGGAGTGGTCATTAGGCAAATAATGTATCTAGCTCAATTTTTACACATTTTACATCAAATTAGATAGCTTTAAAATTCGTTTTCTTTGCATGATTTTAAAAGTCTAACATAAGAGAATAGATCTAACCAATTTCCTTCTAGAATACTCTCTCAATTCACACAAAATTATTCTTAAAAGTAGCCAAAAATATTTTGAATTTTCTCAAGTTTCTTGAATCATGATTTTCAATCAACGAATTTAGAGCGAATCAAAGGTATTCTTCAATCCTAAACTTGTTTTTATGATTATTAGAAGTATTTTTATATGATTTAAGAGTCAATTAAAGGATTTTTATCAATGTCATTTTCTTCCAAGAACACATGGTTCTTTAATGGTGGATCTTAAATTTTGAGAGGAAATCCAAAAATCAATGGATGTTCCAACTCAAAATGGATTTATTAAAAGGTTTTTGATCTTATTTATCAAGATTAAACATGATTTGTGAGGCAATTTAAAGAAATTTGAATTTCATCATATTCATGAACCAAATTTCTGAAATTTTATGAAATTGATATAAAGATGAAATTGATACTTAGTGTAAGTGTATTTGGTCTAGTGTTGATGATTGAAAGTGCTTAGGAGGGCTGGAGAGATCGATTTTGTGAGGAATCAAATTTTCAACTTGAAGTTACAAATCTGGTCAAGTATCTTTGTGAGAGAATTTCGATTAGTATAGTTAATTAAAATTCGTGTTTATTATTGCATTGGAAAGGTGGTAATTTCTACTTTATCTCTGTTAAAGCATTGAGTCTTGAAGAGGATTGAGATAACTGGAATTGAAGCTTGGATTTGCTTGGTTGATCATTTGTTGTGGTAGAATAAAATTGAGTGGTGAGTGTTTCTAAGGGTTATTTGGTAAATTGACCCTTATTTATGTTTAATTAGTAGCTTAATTGATTATTTAAATTGATTAATTATGGTTGAATGACTGATTTTTGCAAGATTGGTATTAAATGTGCAAGAATTGAATTTTTATTGAATACTGGTAAGTAAGCTTTTGGGTGGTGTTGTGCTATTTAATTAGGTTAATTATAAGGATGATTAAAGCATGTTTACTAGAGTTTTTGATCATGATATGTTGGTGTTACAATTGGTAATTGAATATTGGAAAATGGCAAATGAAATGCTTGATTTAATTGGATGTTAAATGGCTATGTTACACATAAGCATTTTGCCACATTAAATTGAGCACAATAATGACTGGTTTATTTTCTATGTTTGACTAAATATATTGACAACATGCATGGTGGATCAATTGTAAGTAATTGGCATGCCATAGAATTTGTGAGTACTCATATTTATTTGTGACATTGTAAGCATATGGCTTTAGGTGGACTGATTTGTTTGGAGTAGATAAAAGAGTGTTGAGCATGAGTCTCCACTCAATGGGTTATTTGAGGCACTATAAGGGAGCATGTGCTTCGGCCCGCTCAACTCGGTGGACTGTATTTGATATTAGTGGGAGTTAAGAGATCCGTTTATCCAATGTATAATCAACCGATTAAGCCATGAGAAGTGTATGCCAATATATTTATGTGTGATTGTTACTATATCATTTGAGGATTGAAATTTATGAATAATTGATTCTTGATATTGATAATGCATATGGAAACTAAATTGACATGTTTCATTATTATGGCTGATAATTGGTGATTGATTGAATGTGATTTAAGCATGATTTGGGTGTGGATTTACTAGTCATTTTTATTAACATTCACTGAGCTTTTTAAAGCTCACACCCTCACAATTTGAGCAGATAATCGTCGGGCTTGAGAAGCTGAAGAGCCAAGAAAAAGAGTTCCAAGAGATTAGGCTTGGTAGAGACTTTATTACACGTTTTAGAGATTGTAATCGGGCATTGTGGAACTCTTGAGAATTAGTTTATTTTTTGTTATATTTGGACTTTGGACATTGGACATTTTATTTTGGATGGTTTTATAATAATTTTAAGGCATGTTTGCATTTAATTTCTAATGATTTACGGTGTATTGTTACTTGATAACACAATATGTGAGGCATGAAATTTATACTAACGATCGTTTAAATGAAGCTTCCATAGAGTGGTTTACTAGCGACTAAGGTACGCCACTTGTTTGATTTATTCGGTGTTTGTTATGCTTGAAATTGATTGTCTAATCCTTTATAATCGAGGCTTAATTGATGTTAATAAATTCAATTGAAGGTGTATTTATGTTCATTAATCATAGTTAAATCGGGTTTAATTGGCTATTAAAATATGCAAATCAAGTTCTAAAATGATTTTTTTCGCAAAAATAGGTGCAGTGGTTTTCACACGGGCGTGTGAGGGGTTACACACGGGCGAGAACGATCAGCCTTCAAGTTTTTCACGATGCAAACACAGTCATTTAATGGCACATAGTCTGGGGGACACGGCCATGTGGGTTTTGGGGTTTCAATTTTTTTCTTTTTAAATTGGTATTCTAATTTGTTTTGGTTACAATTTAGTCCTGAAAATTGATTAGTATAATTAGAGCCTTGGATGATAAAGAAACTTGGTAAAATTTTAGGATTAGTCTCATAATGGGTAAAATTCGATAGGAACACACTTAATTTGTAATTCAGAATAGATATTGATGGTTTGAATTTGTTACAATTTAGTCCCTAATAAAAAAACTTGAATTAGACATAGTAAACGAACTCAAATTAAGCTGAAAATTTTTGGGCTTGTATAATATGACTAAAAAAAGTTTGTTAAAACTTAGATCTAAAATCAAGTTAGTTTTACCGTAGGTAGTAAAATGAAGAAAATGCCCTTAGATTAAATTACCTAGGAAAAGTTTAAAATTGGCTCATAGTTTGCTTCCGCATTAATAAATAACTAATAATTAGATAAGATTGAGGTGTTATAATGTCGGGATGTGTCTTGGGTGGTCGTTAGCTAGAGAGTCATTTAAGTGGCTAATGTAACTCTTCAAATTAAGGCTTATCTGTCTCGGTCGATTTTGGGGTGTCACACTATGCATCTCAGAGGGAATAAAATGTATCGAGATCTTTGGGAATAGTATTGGTGGCTGGGACAAAAGTGAGATGTGACCGAGTTCATGCTTAAATGTTTGACGTGCCAGCAAGTTAAAGTTGAGCAAAGAGTTACTTTTGGTTTATTATAGCCTATTCAGATTCCTCAATGGAAGTTGGAACGAGTGACTATGGACTTTGTTAGTAAGCTACTTTTGACGCATTTTACAAACGATTTAGTCTAGGTAATTTTGGATAGACTAACCAAATTAGCTTATTTTCTGCCGGTTTGCATAAATTATTCATAATTGAAGTTAGCCAAATTGTATATATTTAAAATTGTGAGACTTCATGGGCTACCGGTAATGATCATCTCTGATCGGGATCTTCGTTTCATGTATTGATTTTGGAAGAATTGCATGAGGCTCTTGGTACACGATTTAACTTTAGTACAACTTTTCATCCACAATCTGATGGGCAGTTTGAAAGGGTTATACAACTCCTTAGAGATATGTTGAGGAGTTGTTTAATCGATTTTTGAGGCAGTTAGGAGGAACATCTAGTACTTTTTGAATTTGCATACAATAATAGCTTTCAGTCTAGCATTCGGATCTGAAGCTCTTTATGGTTGCAAATGTCGAACTCCATCATGTTGGATCAAATTGGGGGAAAAGAAAGTCTTGGGCTCAGATTTAGTTTAGGAGACCGAGAGTACTGTGAAACTGATTATGGATCAGTTGAGAGCGGCACCAGATCGTCATAAATCTTATTCTAATTTAAAAAGGAAGGATATAGAGTTCAATGTCATTGATCGAGTATTCCTTATGGTATCACCATGGAAGAAGGTATTGAGATTTGGCCTTAAGGGAAAGTTGAGTCCGAGATTCATATGAACTTATCGGATTCTTAAGTGGGTTGGAACCAGTGGCATATCAGTTGAAGTTATCACCGAAATTAGATCGCATTCATGATGTGTTAGATGAGTATGATAGTGGTATGAAAAACCACTCATTCCTCTCTCCTTTTCCTAGAGGTTGAATGTATTTAGAGGCCATGGTATATTGTTTTCCTTCAAATTTTAACATATTGTAAACTATTTTTTTGAAGGGCAGATCGGTACCAACCAGAGAGTTTCTAACGTTGGGAATGAGATCACATTACGATTGGATTTATATGGGTAACTTATCGAGTAGATCCAATTGTAGGAGTTCATAGGGTGAAGTTTTGTATTGGATCTACAATCATGTGTGGGTTAACTTACTAGAAAAAAATTATAATTATTTATAATCAAAACCATGTTAAAAATCTTTGTAATATCAAAAGTTGAGAATAAGGTATTCAAAAAAGGGATGTTAAACCCATAAAAAAAGTGATTCTCAAGTAAGTATCTCGAACTGATTGTTGAATGATCACATGTGTTATTTGATGTGATTTGGTGAATGTTGTGGAACTATGTGCATATTCCTATTTCTCATGACACGAGATATGATGACATTATATGATAGGCATAATATTTAAATCATGCCACCGATATTGAAATCAAGATTTGATTGCATGTTCAACATGCCTTTATGATATTATCCGATTTGCATGTTCGACAAGCCTATTGTGACAAATGAAATCTTGAAATGAGTAAAATGTTTATATATGACCATATCACATGCATCAAGTGAGATATTGTAAGGAGGAAGAATTGGTGGCTTCGTTCACAACTTACATTGTGGCTTTGTGCACAACCTACTTGGTAGTTTGATTACAAATATTGGTGGCTTCGTCCACATTGGAGTGTTTGGATTGATCAGTTTTGGGGGACTCTTTTTGGAGTATAGCGGTGATGGGTCAGATGCTTTATAAAAACTTGCATAATTGTTTTACAAAAATTGCACAGCCATGATCATGTACATCAATTTCGATTATGTTATATGATGAATATGTGTTTATTTTTTATTTAACTTATTGTTATTTAACTTGATATAAGACCCACACTAGGCTTTAAAAGCTCACCCTATTAGTTCTGAACCTTTCAGGTAATACACAGACTTAGGGCTTGGACTCGGCATTCGGAGGAGCTTCTCGGATGGATATTTTTAATAATGGGTTATTAAACTATTTTTGGATGTTATTTTGGACTTTGGACAGTTTAATTGGGTTGTTTCTTTATTTTAATATTTTAAGCTGTTATGCATGCATGATTAATAAATTTGCAAATATTTTATATCTTTTAAATCATTTTGGATTTTACTTGATTTTAAACAAGCCTATAACTTTGTGATTTTTCTAAATATTTTTCTAATGACCACTATGAAAGATTTTTATCAAAATCATTTTTTAAAATATATATAAAAATAATAATTAAGAATATTATAAAGCCTTTACTTAAATGATTTATGACGAGATTCTTTGGCATTATAATAAACTTCACAAATATTCTCGTTTTAAATAATTGTTTTTTAAAAAAATTAATTAATCAATATTTGAAAAGTTTTTGAGCTTCGTAAAAACAATTGAAACTTAGTTACTTTAATAAATAAATGTTTTCAAACGATTTTAATGTGAGTTCCAAGATTCAGCCATAACGTCTCGACCATGTTTGGGGTGTTAAAATATAGTTTAAGGAAAAAATATCACATGTATTTTTCATGCATATATTGATCATTTACGATTGAAACCAGACGTTAAAAACCTTTAATGTTTTTAAAAGATTGAGTGGGAGGAGGTCCCTAAACAAGACCTACGACCTCAATCAATGATTTTTTGTGATGACATGGCAATTTAACTACCCCAAGGTAGGATTGTCATGTTGACCTCTCTAAAGAGATTTCGTGAAAGTAAGAAGGATTATCTTGTAATCGTATGATAGTGTGATCAGCCTTGTTGTGGGTATTATCATGCAAAATGACTTATTTGTGGCGCATGATGTGATGTGTGTTGAGTTGATGGTTATACACTCAAGATGTTCTAATTAAGTAATTTCCCAAGAAGCTATGCTTAAGTTAGAATGATGACCAAAGGTTAAAAGATTATTAGTACGTGTGAATGCCTAAGGACTTAGGTTCATGTACTAATTGGACATGTTCTTAGTAGTTGGTTAAGATTTCCCTAAGGTGACTTAATTCAATGGGTGTAGGAATTATCGTTGTAACGGCTTACAAATATTTTCAAGGTTTAATGTATGCATCATCTTAATGCATATTGTAAGTTGCAAAATGTTTTCAAATATTTGTTTAATACAAATATATTAATGAATGAATATTTTATTGTCAGTTTGAAAATGACACTTACTCCATTATTAAATAAACTCACTAAGAAGAAACTAAACGAAAATAACTATAAGAAATGAAAAAGGGATTTGATGATTGTCCTAAGCTATGGGAAACTAAAATAATCCTTAATAATAAATGCCCTCCATCCACTCAAGTTGAGGCTAAAAAATATTGGGAGGAGTCCGATGAGATAACTTGTTGCTATATGTTGGCAAGCATGACCATCGCCCTTTATAAGCAATTGGACAGTTGTAAGATTGCCAAAGCGATTCTAGGCAAACAAGAAGACATGTTCAGAGGTTAAGCTGCCTTGGCTTGACATTCAGTTATTACTAGTCTGATAAATGCCCAACAAAAGTTTGGCAGTCCAGTCAAAGACATATGACCACTCTTATGGGATATTTTGTCGTGGTCGTGGACAATAAGGCCAATCTAAACTAGAACATGCAAATTGAGATGGTGTTCAAAAGCTTGTTAAAGGATTTTGCAGGCTTTTGAGTCACATATAACCTTGGGAAAAAATATGAAACTTACACAAATCATGAAGGGATTATAATTCAATGAGTTGATGTTGAATGGTAGTTAGCTGGCCCAGAAAATAGAAGCTAACGTAGTTGTTGCTTCTTCCTCTAAAGGGAACAAAAAACACAGTAAGAGAAATGAGGCTAAGTCCTTTAGGCCACCTTAAGTGGAAATGAAGAGAACCAATAAGCCTAAAGACTTATTTAAGTCTAAATGTTTCTTCTGTATTAGGAAATGACCCTTCAAGGTGAACTACAAAGAGTAGAAGGATTACTTGGCCACAAAAGGCAAAGGCAAAGAAGGTATGGAATTGTTTATGGTAGAAACTTGTTTAGTGGACGATTTAATAGACCACTAGGTC
The DNA here is from genome assembly GCA_025506655.1 of Gossypium rotundifolium. Lineage (NCBI taxonomy): Eukaryota > Viridiplantae > Streptophyta > Magnoliopsida > Malvales > Malvaceae > Gossypium > Gossypium rotundifolium. The sequence continues at coordinate 93,058,250 of CP106724.1, read as the reverse complement.
ATTGATTCTGGAGCCATTAATAATGTGTATGTTTCTTTACAGGGGTTGGAGGAAACGAAAGATCTTAGAGATAAGAGTTTATCATTGCAGACCAAAAATGGGACAACTATGGCAGTAGGATATGTACATATTTATTTTGGATAATTTTAGTAAGATTATTTTGAAATCTTGATTTTTGTACCAAGTTTCAAAAGAAACTTTATTTTTGTTGCATATTTATATAAATATGGTTTGACTGTGACTTTTAATAATAGTATTGAAATATTTAGAAATATTAAACTTATGCATAATGGATTGATGTCAAATAATCTCTATTTTATCAAATAAAAATGTACACATTACTTGAAACTAAAATCATGAATAAAAGACTAAAAACTTCTCAACTATAATGAGTCGTACCTTAGGCATTTTTAGACATGGTCATATTAACCAAGAAATAATCACTAGGCTTGTGAAAGATGACACATTAAGCTCGCTTAAATAAGTTGATCTTCTATAATGTGAATCTTGCTTGGAAGGTAAGATGACTAATTGATCTATCAAATCAAAAGGAACGAGGGCTGTGAAACCTTTAGAACTTGTACACACTAACGTATGTAGCCTCATGAATGTCATGCAAGAGGAGGTTACGAATATTATGTAACCTTTATTGATAATTATTCCAAATATGGGTATGTGTACCTAATGCACTGTAAGAGTGATACCTTTGATAAATTCAAAGAATTTTGTGTCGAACTGGAGAAACAACTAGGTTTACCCATAAAGGCATTTGGTTTTGGTCGAGATCAGGAATATTTATCAGATGAGTTCTTAGGATATCTCATAGAGAATGAGATTCTATCCTAGTTAACTGCGTCGGGTACTCTACAACAGAATGTCGTGGCAGATAGGAGAAATCGAACATTGTTAGACATGGTTCGTTTGATGTTAAGTTATTGAAAGTTGCTAATATCCTTTTGGGGATATGCATGCAAATGACTTGCTATATTTTGAATGATGTACCAACGAAGATAGCATCTAAAACTCCATACGAATTATGACATAACAGGAAGCCAAGTCTAAATCATTTAAGGCTTTGGGGATACCCGACCCACGTATTGTATGAAGATGAGAGGAAGTTGGGTTCGTCAATAAAATTATGCATGTTTGTGGGATATCCAAAAAGAAAAAAGAGTGGTTTATTTTATAAGTCTAAAGGGAAAACTGTGATGGTGTCAACTCATGCTACTTTCATTAAGGAAAGTTACATGAATGACTTCAAACCTCAAAGTAAAGAAGTACTCGAGGAAATTTTGAGAAATACATAAAGTGTAACACCCCAAACTTGGTCCGGTCGTCAAACTTGAGCTATATGATGCTACAATAGAAAAATTGAAACATTCGCAAGAAATTTATTCATTATTATTCAATAATAAATAGATACAAGTTAATTCCATGTTAAACATGAATTACAATCAAAATCGAGTCTTAGTTAGGCTTACGAAAACCTTTGAACAAGTCCAAAACCAAATCGGGACTAATCTGAAACATTTACAAAATAACAGGTAAAATTCAAAACATGGGTTATCAACCACTCAAACAGAGTAGAAAGGAGATCAATTCATAATAAATTAAAACCATTCCCATGTTATTCAATCATATCGGGACCTAAATCAAACTTACAAAACAATTTAAACAAATTAGAAATGACTCTGGATTAAAATAAAACTTTTACAAAATATAGGAAAATAACGAAAACAGGGGTCACAAGACTGTGTGGCTAGGCCGTGTGACAATGTACGGATCGTATGGTGCAAGGAGATGACCAGTATGGCTCAATTGTGTGGTATAGCTTAGACCATGTAAAAGGGGATACATGGCTGTGTCTTTAGACCGTGTAACTAACTGATGCGTGTGGACGTAAAATTTTAAATTTAAAATAGAGCACACAGTCGTGTTACCAACCGTGTGGGGCACACGACCATGTGGCAGACCGTGTCACAAGCCATGTGTACCTAAAACATCATTAAACTCAAGCAATGACATACACCTTTTCTCAGAATTCAAGCTATACAATTTACATTTATTTATACCAACTCAAAACTTTAAAACATGTCAAAACATGCTAATTAAACAATCAATCTAAGCCTAACCAATATGAACTCAATGGCACCACATTACAATCATAAAACAACAACCATCCAAATCATTCAACTCATTCTTTCTAGTATATAAAAATAGCAATATTCATACCAAAACTTGTTATCAATAAACACCTAAAGTGCCGTTCAACTTGACTTAAAGCAACACATTACCAAAATACTAAATATACATTAGGCATTACATACATCAAATTTGCATATAAGTACATCTACAACCAAGGTACCAAAACATAATCAATACTTGCAAAGTAAACATCCTATATACATGCCAGAAGTAACCATCTTTCCAATTTCAAAAGTATACCAAATCAATTGACTGTAGGTGTGAGCTTCTTGCTGATCTGATTAACAAGTTTCAAATGTCCAAAATCTACATAAAAGTAGTAACCCGAGTAAGTATATAAAATACTCAATAAGCTCATACAATATAAACAAATAACTTACCTTAACCATTCAATAATTACATGAATCACTATGAAACAAATTCACCTATCATAGTATTAAAAACATGAACCATATGAGATTTAGTCCAAACCGCATATAGAATTTCAAATGGTAAATTACCAAGTTTAACTCAAAATTCATCATGAATATACGAATATTCAGAATTCACAATTCATCCACATTAACGATACAATTTCACATTGTATATCTTTTGATTTTATGATGGAACTTTGTAAAAGAAGTCAATACACAAGTATAGGTAACATATGATGCTCGTCTGAGCTAATCGTATATAGAAATATATATGTGTCAGGTTACCCGTCTGGGCTAAACCATTGAAAACACAAAAAAATAGTCTGATCAGGGCTATATATACATGTAAGGTTACTAGTTCAGTGTAACACCCCAAACCCAGCCCAAACACCACGACCGGATCTGGCATGTCACTAAGAAGATTTAGTAAAACATGTCGCATTTTTGGAAAACATTTGTCGAGTTTAAACATGTATTCCAGAAAACTTAACGATTTGATAGTTTATAAAAGATATAAATTTTATATGATGCCTTAGCTTAATTAAGATGTAAAATCTAAATGTCTAATAGTAATAAAAGCCCAAAATAAAACCGAAAAAAATATAAAGCTAGTGGCCAGTGGCCTTATTACAATGAAATTTAGAACCCACTAATTAAAAATAATAAAAATAAATAATCTAAGTAAAGTATTTTGCTGAATCAAAATATTCTCTCGCATGGCCACCTTACACTCCTCTCCAGCCCGGTCCGATGCACTAGGTGCTACCTGAAAGATCTTAAATAATAGGGTGAGTCGCGAGACTCAGTGTGCAACCCTCGTGCACCATCAGATTGGGCCTTAGCCCCATAGAACAGATACAAAAATATAATATATCAGGAATTATGCAAAGCCCAACCCAATCCTAAGTTTCCATCCGCTACATACCACCCTTACCTGCCAATCACACTATTGGGGATTTCTACAATCAACCCACACCGCTACACACCATCGATGGTAGTCATGCTGCAGTTAGCTGCTCATCGTCAAATCATGGCAAAAAGCCACTACAACATATCATGGCAAAAGCCAGTAAAACAGATCATGGCAAAAGCCACTACAACAGATCATGGCAAAAGCCACTACAACAGATCATGGCAAAAGCCACTACAATAGAACACTTCCCCTTTAATCAATCTCCCAACCCCGTGCTATCACAGAAATCGGCATACTTATAAAACATATCATCTCAACAGAAACATTCATTTATGAATGACAGGGTTCACTAACCTGGTGATTCGCCTTTACCCTCTTCAGGTTTCAACCGTTATACCGGGATTTTGGCATTTAACAGATTTAACAGATTTATAACCATATTATAGCAGGCAATCTAAATGGTGTGGAAGTGTTACACACCTGATAAATACGTAGGACTACCCTCTATGTCGATACCCTCGCTAATCAGATCTACTCCGCTTTGTCTACAACTTTACTCAAAAGCCAGAAGAACACAAAGATAAGGCCTTCCCACATTCGACCAAGGGTTAGAGTATACCCGAATCTACACGCTTAAAATTAACAGATCTCCTTACCTTGAATTCCCAAAAGTAGCACGATTCGAGTGCTACTGAAGTCTGACTTAGAAATCTAAGCGATTGACTCCGGTTCAAATCCCGGAATGCCGTAAATAAAAGAAAAACACAAGATTAGTTTCCATTCCCGAAAGTAGCACGATTCGAGTGCTACTGAAGTCTAACTTAGAAATCTAAGCGATTGACTCCCCTTCAAATCCCGGAATGCCGCAAATAAAAGAAAAACACAAGATTAGTTTCCATATATCCATTAAGCTAAGATCTCTAAAAAGCTGGAAAAGACTGAAATCTCACGAATCGACACTTACCCTGAGTTTTTTTCAAGATTCGGCACAAGCAGACACCTCAGAGAGAATTTGGCAAACACAGGAGATGAGATCTAGGGATTTTGGCTTTTATGAAAATCCCAGAAAAGATGAACTGATGCGCTTTCGGCTTTTAGAAGGTCTAAGTAAAGTGTTTCAGGTTTGGCTTAGAAAGAAAGTAAGAAGAAATCAAGGAAAGGCCTAGAGATTTCGGCTAAAGTATTTGAAAGGAATGAGAAAGAAATTGTCAAAGGGTTCGGCCAAATGGAAAAAGAAAAGAAAGAACATTGAGAGGGAGAATTGAGTGGGGATTTCAGCAGAGAAAGAAAAGATGATGAGAACATAGCAGAAATTTTTTGGCACACCTCTCTGCCTATACTAAACCGATTCCTCCCCCCTCCTGAGTTTGATTTTCGGCCAACACTAGCTTCCAGGAGATCACTTTGATCATTCTATCCCTTATCCCTATCTGAGCACTCATCCATCAGAGACCTACATCACACCACTACTTCCCCTTTTATCTGTTTATTATCCACATAATTAAAACATAAAATCCCCCTAGTTAATAGCCTTGTGCCGTCCCTCCTAGCTCTCCTTGGGCTACCAAAATTTTGACCCAATTTCTTGGGCCCCATGCGGCCAAATTTGGGCCTACTCATTAGTCCAAGGTGCCACTTAAATAGCTTCCCTCACTACGCCCCTTGCAACTGGGCCATAAGCCCATTAGGCCAACTAAACTACCATTACTTTATTTCAAGTCCTAGAGTGCCTAATAGAATATTTTGTCAAGGCCTCAACCCATTCTTGAGCCCAAACTGAACCTCTAATTCTTAATTTAACATATTTAAGCATTCATTACACAAAATGCACAGGCCCATAAATTCAGGATGTTACATTCAGTCTAAATCTATGTCACATGTGTATCCAAGTCTACAACAAATGCTAGAGCTCGGTCCAAAACGGGAATCATTTAGAAATCTCATGTATGAGACTTTTACTCAGTGCATCTGAATTATTTCATAATTCAATTTATTACCATATAGTCTAATTTCCATTTCAATAGTTTATATATATAATTCAAAAGATTTAGTAACAAATTGTAATCAAGGAAAGTAGTATGAACTTACCTGACAAACTGTAGTAGTTTAGATACCAAGGACTATTCGACAGTTTTCCTTTTCGCCTATGTCAACAACTTGATCTAAATAATATTTAAGATTCAAAATATCAATATCAAATCTCATAAAACTACTCAAATTCATGCTTATAATCTTTAAATTTCATTTTACACAATTTCCCTGAACTTTTTCATTTTATTAATTTTAGTAATTCAAACCGAACTTATTAAATTTTCACATTTAACCCCTAATACTCTGAAACCAAATTTAACAACATCCCAAATCAGCCTTTAACACTTGAAAATTCACAAAATTTACATGCTAAATTTTTACATAATTTCATATTAGTCCTTAGTTTCAAAACTATCAAAAATTCCTTTACAAAATAGTCCTAAACAACAACCAAGTTTACAAACTCATCATTTAATCTTAAGAGCACCTTGAATTCATTAATTGAAAGTTTTAAAATCTTTAATAGTTTTGAAATCAGAGATACAAGTTAGCTGGACCTAGTTGTAACGATCTCAAAAACATAAAATTTACGAAAAATGACTTGAAAATCACTTACATGCACGGTTGGAAACTTTGGAAAGGTTTGACCATGGCTTCCTTTTATTCTTTCTTTCTTCTAATGGTGGAAAGAAAAAAAAATGGTGAAGATGGCAACCATTGTTTTTAATGTTTTAATTTAATAGAATATAATTTTTTAATTTATTTAAAGACATGTTAATTAAAGCACCCATCCAACTGTCAACCATAATTAAATATGGCATAATTTCCATATAAATCCTTTCAATTTTACCATTTGTCCATTTAACTAATAAGAGTGAATACTGATTAACTTTTGCAATTTTATGATTTATTCCTTTTACCTTAATTAACTATCAAATCCCTAAAATTTCCAGATCAAACTTCAATACACCTATTTAGTAACTTATTAAATATTTAGTAAAAATATTAAATAATAATATTTATGGACTTAGGGGATAACCACTTGACTTAGGGATAACCACTTGTACTTAACTAATTATCCAATTAAATAAAACTATCAAATAAAAATTCACTATTTCATAATACTTGACTTGTAAATATTAAATAATAATATTTATGGACTCACTCATTGAAATTGTGGTCCCGAAATCACTATTTTCGACACCATAGAAAAGAGGGTTATTACACAAAGCCCTATGGAAATGATTCCAAAACCAACTCCTAATAGTAGACCTGCAAACAATCAGCAGGATAGAGTGTTTCGTCATAGTGAAAGGATCTCTCGTAGGACTGAGTTCTTCCAATTGGGTTAAATGTTTTAAACACTGAGTCTGTCAAATAGGAATATGATGACCCACTCACATATGATGAAGGGATGTATAGCATTTATTCTAAGCTTTGGGAAATAACTATGAAAGCTGAGATGGATTCTATTGATTCCAACTCAGTGTAGGAACTTGTAGACTTGCCGGAAGGGATAAAACTCATAGGGTGTAAGTGGATCTACAAGAAGAAAAGAAATACGGATGGAAAAGTGACAACTTACAAGGCTAGACATGTAGCAAAAGGTTATACCCAGAAAGAAGATATTGATTACGAAAAAAAAAACTTTCTCTCCAGCTATCATGCTCAAGTCAATCGGCATATTGTTATCCATTGCAATGAAACTCAAATAAGAGATCTAACAAATGGATGTCAAAAAAATGTTCTTGAACGACTATCTTGAAGAGAGCATCAAATGAATCATCTTAGGACAATCTCATTGAGTAACATGTTGTAACTATTTCTTTTTTTTCGAATAAAAACTTATTCTATCACATGTTAACTCCTACAACAAGGCCAACCAACTACCATACAATTACAAGATAATTTGTAACAACACAAAATTTTGAGAATTTAATTGTGAGAATCTACAGTAATTAATTTTCTGTATCTATGGTTCTGTGTTCTGCTATTGTGTTAAAGGTTGGGAGTTCGAGTCACATCGTTAAAAGTTTTGTTATTTTTTAAAAACAACCCCTATCCATATGTGTTATATAGTTAATTGCAATTCTGTGTAAACTTGTGTCAAGAATGAACTTGCTAGTTCATTGGTTAAGCATCTGTTTATATTCTACCTGGTTCTGAGTTTGAATCCCATCGTATGCATTAGGAGAAATTTTTGCATGTTGTCAGAAAACTGGATGGTGGTTAAGACAAAATTTTAAAACGTTCTTTTATTTCCTTTCCTCTTACGTTCTTTTCTTTCCTCTTCCTCTTCTTTTACTTTTATTTTTTTTACATATCGTGAGCACGGCGGTTGAGCATTAATTCCTCATTTTGATCTGTTGTACGAGTCGGGTAAGTATTTTTATGTAATGTTGATTGTAGTAATTCATTAAGAATTCTAATAACGATGATTTCTGTTGTTGATGATATGCGTTATCGAATAACTTCATGTTGTTAAGTGATATTGGTTCCTTATTTTAGGAATAGGTGTTGGGTGTAGCGAATCTCAACAGGATAATTTGAGTTGTCACAAGTAATCTTTCAATAAATGGCATTTTGTTAACGGTTTTGTGTCAAAATTTCTACATAAGCTTCTGTGATTAATTGTATTCCATTATTGTTAAATTTGGTTTTTTGAATGGTTGGATGGTTGTTTTAGGCTTCTGTGTAACATCCCAAACCCGGCCCATACGTCATGACCGGATCTGGTATGCTACGGGTTGAATGTTGAAAACTTTTCTTTAAAGGGGTTTTGAAAATCTCAATTTATTTTAATCGACTAATCATTAGTTGTGAAATTTTTGAAAGGAACCTTAACATTCGCGTTGAATGTGCTTGAAAAGCCCATTTTCATTTTACTTCTAATTAAGACTTTGAAAACATAAGCTTAAAAAATTGTAACAAAAAAAAAAAATAGATCGATAACCTAAGTTATGGAGGCCTTATTACAAAAATAATCCCAAAATTAAAACTCAATGAAAAATCGAGAAACAGTCTATGAAAATAAAAGACTTGATGGCCCCTCGAGTCCGCCTGGGCTCCCATGTCCACGATCTACTGTTCATCTGAAAAGTTGGGAAAAATAAAAGGGGTGAGTCACCAAGACTCAGTGTGCAAATCCCGAAAGCACATAAGAGCCTTGAGGCCCACAAACATATTATGGTCCTTGGACCATACACAATGGAAACAGATTATTTTCATGCAACATGGCCCATCCCCAACCTAAGAGTCCATCCTCTACACACCCCCGTACCAACCATCACACCGTAGGGATTTCTACAATCAACCTTCCATCCGCTACACACCATATCGACAGTTATGCTGCCTATCATAAAGACCGATCACTATGTAACCTATGTGGCAAAGCCATCGATCACTATGCAACCTTAATAATATATCGACAGCTGTGCTGCCTGTCATAAAGACCGATCACTATGTGACCTATGTGGCAAAGCCACCGATTGCTATGCGACCTATTCCCCTTCATCATATCAATCCCATCCCATGCATGCATACATGCAAGAATCAGAACATTAAACTACCTAAGCAGATCAAATACTTTCACATACTTGATACACATAGAAGTTTCTATGATTACGCACGGCATCCCTTGCCTACCCTTTCGGGTAATCGAATCGCTCGAATGACCTCATTTTTGGCTTTTAGCCCATAACATATACATAGTACAGTTTAACTAGTGTGATAGAGATCTATACACCTGATTACTGACAAGACGATACTGTCTAAGTCGACACTATCAATAGCCGCTACGACTGCTAATAGTCTAAGGTTTTGTTTTGAAGTCGATCCACAACCCGGCGGCCAATCTCGTACTGCTGACACTGCGTGTTTCTTAAACTTTTGGGTTGGGACTACAGATCCAACCCCTTCCTTCGATTTGCTAACATTCGAGTCGATGAATGACCTTAGTCAGAGGATACTATAATGATTGCTTAACGAGGCATTAGGTTAAGGCACAATAAGGAAAAGAAACCGATTGAACACTTAGGGAGAATCAAAACCTTTACCTTGAAATCCTGAAAAAGTAATGTGGTTTGAAGGCTAACGATTTCTGGCTTAGAAACCTAGGCGATTAGATCTCCTTCAAATCTTGGAATACCGCCCCAAAAGAACACGAGATCAGTGAAAACGTCAAACTACAGATGGCCTAACAACCAACTAGCCATTTGACTATGGTCTCAAAAACCAGAAGAGAAGAAAAAAAGAACAGAAGAAAGTGGCACTTACCTTAACACATAGAATTCGGCACCCCCTTAGCCCTATCTAGCCGTTTTCCCCCCTTTGCACTCAGTGTTGGAATTTCGGCCACCACTGTGACTAGCAGATAAATCCTAAATTTCCTCCCTTATCTTTATCTGCCACTCATCCTCAGTGTCATGGATAACACCACCTCTTCCTTCCTTTATCAGTACATTATCATTATTAAAAATTCCTAATTTCAAGCATCATTGCCATTCCACTCTACCCATCTAATTGCCGAAACTTTACTAGATTAAATTAAAAAGAATTGGGCTTTATGCAACTTGAATTTGGGCCTCCTCAGCTGACGCCACTTCTCTGCTCTCTCTAAGTGGTGCCACTTGCCACTGGGCCACAAGCCCATTTTGTATTTTAAAATACAGATAACCTCTTTTTAAGCCCTAACTTATTAGGCTTTCCACTAGAGTGTCCAAACAGAAAATTTGATTAAGGCCTCAGCCCAACTTCAAGCCCACTCTAGACCCCTAAAACATTCTAACAAGCATAGTAAGCACAACCACACACATAGAACACATAGGCCCATTAATTCAGGATGTTACATTCTGGGACACTCCACGTTTGTTTTAATTTAAAATCTCGTCAGGTGCATGCCAAAAACCTTAGTTTTTGTGAGTTTTACTTGCCAAAAAATGTGGCGTCGATGCCACATGGCCAAGCACACGGGCGTGTGTCCAGGCCATGTGGGTGGCCGTGTAACTTACTGTTCATTGATTTAGAGCCACACGGGCAAGGCACACAGGCATGTGTCAAGGCCATGTGTAGCCAAGTTAGTGCAGGGTTCACACAGGAAAAGGACACGGGCATGTATCTAAGCCGTGTAACTGTAACATCCTGATAATTGGGGGTTATGCATCTTACTTGATTGAATGATATTGCATGCTTAATTATTATTGAGTGTATTTTGGAAGTTATTTGAGCTTCATTAATTAAGTGAATGCTTAGTGAAACTTTTAATTTCTAATAATTAAGAGAGAGCTAAGCAAATTAGGCCTTAAGAACTAATGACAAGGAGTTTTAAGCATAAGTTGAGTAATTGGCAAAGTGGTTAGGATGCATGGATGTGTGCTTGAGGAGTGAGGTTCGAATCTTCTAGCTAGCATAAGGGACAATTTTATTTTTTTTTGTTTCCTTCCCTATAAGTGTCGGCCAAGATCCTTCTAGAATGGATGAGCATTCTCTTAATTTTGGCTATTTGACCATGTGAAAAGGCAAGCAAAAGAATTATGGCATGGAATCAAGATAGGAGGATAAGATAGAGGGACAAAGGCTTGAAATAGGGTATTGTCTTGGAAATTTTGGATTTGATGGGGAAGAAACAAGGAGGAAAAGGGGATAATGTTGGCTAAGGTTGACCGAAAATTTTGTGTAGCCATTAGGGTGCTAGTTAGCCAAAAATCCTAGCAAATTGTCCATCTTTTCTCCTTTCTCCAAAATCTTTCTCCTTAACTGAAATTATCATTTGCATTAGGTGAAAACTTTGTTTTGTTTTGGCTATCATATTTGGCCAAATTGGTACGTTTTTTTCTTCTTTTCCTCTCAAGATTTTCTCTCTTTTTGGTACCAAAATATTACCACTTTTGAAGGCATTTTCTTTCATCTTTTCTCACTTGACCATTACCAAAAACTTTTTCTCTTTATTCAATTTCTTCCATAACCGAAACCCATTTATTCTCTTTGATCATTTCTCATTTTCTTTTTCTTTTTCATCCTATTTCTCTATTCTCTTTCCCTCTTTACCGAAACTACAAAAGTTTAAGAACCATTTTTTTTTCAATTTCTTTCCCTTGGCCGAATGTGCATAGGTTCCAAAACCAATCTCTTTTCTTTTGAGAATCAACATCATTCTCATCTCTTTTGTCAACCGAATCAATTTCTATTTCGATTTTCTTTTCTTCTTTTCATTCTATTGAAAACCGAAACTATTTTATGCCATAAATCACTATCCTTTTTCTCTTTTCTTTTTGTGTAAGCCGAAATCATTAAGTTACTTTTTATTCTCTTCTTTTCTTATTCAAGGTAGAATCTTCAAGAACTCAAAGTAAGGTTTTATCAATCATTTTCATCAATTCTTTTCACTATGGCCAATTTAGAATCATAATCTTTTATTTTCTCTCTAGGTGAATCCTTGGAAAGGATTTCTAGGGATCCTTGTTGAAGCTAACTTTTAAGAAGTGATCTTTGGATCATCCAAGGTGAGATTATTCCTTTTGGTTATATCAAATCTTTTGAATGGATCACTAATCAACATTATTTTAGGGCGATTTAAGACCAACAAGATAGGTAAGAAAAGAGCCGTGGAGTGTTTGGAAGAGAGAGGTATTCCTTTACCATCAAACTACAAGCGAAGAAATTGTATTGGCGGTTAGAGACTTTCCATCGGGTTGTGGACCCTCCGCTAACGAGGATCGGTTATTTGAAGTAGTGCGGACAATCGAACCACTTTACGTTGGTGGAATATCGCCGGTTTTGATCCATCTAGTGGAAAAACCACAAATAACTGCTGTTCGAGAATCAGGGTAAGGATTTAGATCCTCATCAATAAACATAGTTTTATTAGTTAAAGTTTATACTAATCAAGTGTGTTAATTAATTAGGTGTTGACGAGCAAGAGAGTATTGTTCTCACTGTCACGAGGTGTGTAACCTTACATTAAAATTCTCATAGATTTACATATTTTTAAAGCGTGATTATATGACCATGTGTATGATTGTGATTTTGGATACCATTCGGTGGTATACGATATTCGTGTATGTTTACCCCAATATTTTGTTCATTTTGCTATATGCATAAATGTGAGATAAGTATGGCTATATTATGATTTGTGGGGTAAATAGCATGAAAATTTATTGATATGTATGTGCATAGGCATATGGGTATATTTGATAAAGGAGGAAGTATTCTGGTGGTTTTACCACATTTCTGGTGACTTCGATCACATATTTGAATCCGGTGACTTCGGTCACAATTTGAAATCCGGTGACTTCGGTCACTTATGTGAATCTGGTGACTTCGGTCACGTATTTGAAATTTTGCGACTTCGGTCAGGTGACTTCGGTCACATCTGTCTGGTGGCTTTGCCACAATATTATAAGGGCGATGTGCATGTTGACTGCAGCAACTGCCTTCGATGGTGTGTAGCGGATGGAGGGTCGATTTAGTAATCCCCACGTGTGTTGGTTGGTATGCGGTGGTGTGTAGCGGATGGATATTTAGGTGGGTAGGGCTTGCATTTCATTTCATGTACATAATCATGAATATTGAATGATTATTATTTGATCTGCTATGAAAATGGGCTTTTGGGCTAAATGTGAGCTAAATGGGCTTTTAAGCTAAATATGAGCTAAATGGGCTTTTGGGCCAAATATGACTTAAATGGTCCTATGAATAAATGTGATATGAAAAATGGGCTTTTTAATGTATGTGTTATACATTGAGTTTATGACTCACCCTTTTGTGGGATAAACTTTTGGATGATTAAATAAAGCGATGGATCGAATTGACAAGGATTTCGAGGTGGCCAATGCTCAAATAATGAAGTTTGGAAATTTTCCTACTTAAACTTATTAAGTTAATTTTATTATTTAGACTTTATTATGGGTTTGCCAATTTTATGTAATAAGGCCACTATAAACTATTTTTAAATTTTGGGTGTTTGAATTTATTTTATTTTGTCATGAACAATTATTAAGTAAATAATTAAATGGTTTTCGATAAATATTTTAAAAATATTTTTGTCACTAATATATAAATGTTTTAAAGAAATTTTCTTAAATTTGGTTTCCTTTTAACTACTTCTAAAAATAATGTTTTAAAAGACAAAATTTACTTTACAATTTGATTTCAACCTAAAATATTAAGTTAAATCCGTTTTCTACAAAATCATCAAATTTTTATTTCGAGTTTGCGAAAAGTTAAATTCAAGGAACATAACAAATTGGTTGGGCTTTTTGGGCCGGGTTTGGGGTGTTTCAACTTGGTATCAGAGCCCGGTTTTAAACTCTTGCCCTTGGGTTGTGAAGCCCACAACGTTTTCAAAAAAATTGGCCCAAATGATTTTTTTTTTAGTTTTCTTAAGATAAAATGGTTTTACAAGAGCATGGCACTTGGAGTTCTCGATCCGGATCCATCAAGTATGTATCTTTATTGATAAAGTGATATGAAAGTCTGATAAGCTTAAGGAAACTATAACTTTAGAGACATGGACCCTAGGTGTTTGTACACTACTACGGAAAAACCACTGAATATCTATTTCATAAAACTTTCTTTTAATAAGAAGTGGAAAGATTCTAATACATAAGACTTTTCGTAAAAACAGATAAGACACGTAGTAGATATGAGCTCTAGGGGACGTGGACGTCGTGGACATGGACGAGGAAGAATGGCTGTGTCGGAACTAGTTCGATCTGGTCAAGGTTTCGAAAATGAAGCTCCGCCATCGGTTGTTAGGGTGGATTTTCAAGAGCAAAATGATGGAGGTGACGCAGTATCACAAGCTGTGCTGCGAGTTTTAGAACGAGTAGCAGAAGCTAGTTCTGGAAATGGGTCTCGAAAGTCGATGGTGAGAGACTAAGATCGAATGGAGTGAGGTTTTAGAGGAGTATCTGGAGTAGCTCCAAATGTAGCGGAATCTTGGTTGGAAGCGATCGAGAGGATTATGGACGATTTATTTGACCTTCAAGAGAAATTGAAAGGTGCTATTTCACTTTTTCGTGATGAAGCCTACCGGTGGTGGCTCACTATCAAGGAGAGTACCCCGTGGATCGTCTGCGGATTGGGGTATTTTAAAGTGAAATTGAAGGAAAATATGTTGGAGCTAACTACATCGACTCCCAGAGGAAGACATTTACAAGGAAACAAGTCGATAGCTGAATATGAAGCGAATTTTTACGACTTAGCCGTTATGCGGAGGATAGTGGCTACGGAATATGAACGTGTATCGATTTGAAGATAGACTTAGAGATGAATTGCAGTGATGATTGCTCAAGACCGTGAAAGAGATTTTGCAATCTTAGTGGAAAGGGCAAGAATTGCCGAAGAGGCTAAACGGACTGAGAGATAGAATCGGGACAGAGGCCAGAGCAAGAATAAGAGAAGCTTTGGGTCTTGTGGTCGTCAAGAATTTTCGAAGAAATCAAGAAATGATGGACCGCGAGGTCAACAGATTACTACGGGTGGACAAAATCGTACTTGTACTCAATGTGGAAAAATGCACTCGGGAGAATGTTGGAAAAAGACCGGCGAATGTTTCAAGTGCGGTTCAAAGGATCATATGATCAAGGATTGCCGAAGAATTGAGAGAAGAACCGCCAAACAAGTCGGGGTGCTAATCGGATGAGGTGGATGACGGTGATAAGGGGCCGTAGTTCAAATGGAAGGGAAATGGTTACGGTAGAGGCGCGAAACTTGAGGCAGAGGCAGTGGTAATTCGGAGGTGAGACAGCCAGGTCTGGTATATGCAGTTTGTCGCAGAGAAGAAAGGTGACGCCTTTTGATGTTATTACAGTGCGTTTTCGATTTCAGGTTGCCCTTTATTGCTTTGATAGATATAGGGTCAACTCATTCCTATATCGCTAGTGAAGTATCTGGGACTTTGCATGTGACTTCTGAAACTGTACCTAAGAAGATGACTGTACTTAGCCCTCTAGGACAGGCTGTAGTTATAGACAAACTTTTTAAGGAAGTGCCTTTAGAAGTTCAAGGGATACAGTTTTCGGTTGATTTAATGGAGTTGCCATTTGGAGATTTCGACCTAATCTTAGGCATGGACTGGCTTGTGAAGTTCCGTGCAAATGTGGATTGTGCTGCTAAGAGAATGTCCTTAAGAACTTTTGATGACAAGGAAGTTGTAGTGATGGGCGAGAGACGAAACTACTTATCTAATGTAGTATCTGCTCTTAAGGCAGAAAAGATGGTTAGAAAGGGATGTGAAGCCTTTCTGATGTTGGTGAGTGCCTTGGAGGCTAAGGAGACAACTGTTAATGAAGTCAGGACTGTGAAGGAATTTGTAGATGTCTTTTCGGAAGAACTTCCAGGTTTGCCTCCGGATCGTGAGGTAGAATTCGGGATAGATTTATTGCCTGGAACGACACCAGTTTTTATTGCTCCATATAGAATGGCACCGAAGGAGTTGGTTGAGCTTAAGGCTCAGATTCAGGAGTTGCTTGATCGTGGATTCATCCGACCTAGTGTGTCTCCATGGGGAGCACCGATTTTATTCGTGAAGAAGAAGGACGGATCGATGAGGATGTGTATAGATTACCGGCAGTTAAATAAGCTGACCATCAAGAACAAGTATCCTTTGCCAAGGATCGACGACTTGTTCGATCAGCTTAAAGGAGCTGCGGTATTCTCAAAGATTGATCTAAGGTCGAGGTATCATCAGCTTAAAGTGAAAGAAGCGGATATCCATAAGACGGCTTTCCGAACTAGATATGGGCATTATGAATTTCTGGTAATGCCATTCGGATTGACGAATGCCCCAGCTGCGTTCATGGATATGATGAATCGAATTTTCCAGCCCTACTTGGATCAATTCGTCGTGGTATTCATAGACGACATCCTGGTGTATTCTAAGTCTAAAGTAGAGCATGATGAACATCTTCGGATTGTGTTGTGAGTTTTAAGGAGAAAAACTATACGCCAAATTCAGCAAGTGTGAATTTTGGCTGAAAGAGGTTGCGTTTTTAGGCCATGTGGTATCTGCGGAAGGGATAAGGGTGGATCCTCGGAAGATTGAGGCTGTGCTAGATTGGAAACCACCTAAGTCCGTAACTGAAGTTTGCAGTTTCTTGGGATTAGCCGGATATTACCGAAAATTTGTCGAAGGGTTTTCATCGATAGCTGCACCTTTAACAAAATTGTTGAGAAAGGAAGTACCTTTCGTGTGGGCTGATAAATAGCAAGAGAGCTTTGAGAAGCTCAAGAGGGTTTTGACTGAAGCTCCGATTTTGATTCAACCTGAGGCAGGAAAGGATTTCGTTGTGTATTGTGACGCTTCTCACACGGGATTAGGATGTGTTCTGATGCAAGATGGAAAGGTAGTTGCATATGCGTCTCGGCAATTGAGGCCGCATGAGGTTAATTACCCGACGCATGACTTAGAGTTGGCAGCTGTAGTCTTTGCTCTTAAAGTCTGGAGACATTATTTATACGGGGAAAAGTCAGTGATATACACGGACCACAAAAGTCTAAAATATCTCTTGACTCAAAAAACTGAATCTGAGGCGTGAAGGTGGATAGAGTTGTTGAAAGACTACGATCGTTTCTATCGAGTACCACCCGCAAAGCGAACGTGGTGGCGACGCCTAAGTCGAAAGTGGTGTCGATTTAAGAGCGATGTTTGCACATCTTAGCCTTTACGATGACGGAAGCTTGTTGGCAGAACTTCAAGTTAAGCCGACATGGTTAAGTCAAGTGAAAGAGAGGCGATTAGTAGATGAAGATCTCGAGTGAAAAGCCTCGACAGTGCAGTGGGAAATTGGAAGATTTTGGTATTAACGGTGAAAGGGTATTGTGCTTCAAAGGTAAAGTCTGTATGCCGAGGGATCAGGAGTTGAGGCAAAAGATACTTTAGGAATCGCATGGTAGCCCCTATGCTATGCATCCTGGAGGAAGTAAGTTATACCGAGATTTACGAGATCAATTTTGGTGGCCTGGACTTAAGCGGGAAGTTACGAAGTTTGTAGGAAAGTGCTTGACGTGTTAACAAGTCAAAGTTGAACATCAAGTACCTTCGGGATTGCTTCAACCAATAAAGATTCCACAGTGGAAGTGGGAGAGAATCACCATGGACTTTGTTAGTGGGCTTTCTCTTACGCCTACTAAGAAAGACTCTGTATGGGTGATAGTGGACCGATTGACGAAATCTGCACATTTTATCCCAGTTCGGGTTGATTACTCTTTGCAGAAATTAGCGAAGTTATATGTGGCTGAGATTGTGAGATTGCATGGAGTGCCGTTGTCGATTATTTCGGATAGAGATTCGAGGTTTATGTCGCAGTTTTGGAAAGCATTGCATCAGGCTTTGGGCACCAGATTGGACTTCAGTACGACATTTCATCCTCAATCGGACGGTCAGTCTAAAAGTGTAATCAAATCTTAGAAGATATGTTAAGGGGCGTGTGATAGATTTCAAGGAAGTTGGGAGGAATTCTTACAGTTAGCGAATTTACGTACAACAACAAGATTACCAAGCCGATATCTGGATGGCACCGTATGAAGCACTATATGGACGGAAGTGTCGCACTCCTACGTGTTGGACGGAAACAGAAACGTCAAATTTTGGGTCCAGAAATAGTGGCTGAATCTGAAGAAAAGGTTAAGGTAATCCGGGCTCGGTTAAAGGAAACATCTGACAGACAAAAATCGTACGCAGATCTAAAGTGGAAAGAAATAGAGTTTGCTGTGGGGGATCAAGTTTTCCTAAAGGTTTCACCTTGGAAAAAGGTGATGAGATTTGGTCGCAAAGGAAAGCTAAGTCCCAGGTTCATTGGACCTTATCGGATTGTGAAGCGGGTCGGATCTGTGGCATATCGGTTAGATTTGCCTTCGAAATTGAAGCAAATGCATGATGTGTTCCATGTTTCAATGTTACGTCATTACCGGTCGGATCCATCTCATGTAGTGCCAGTTGAGGAGGTGGAATTAAGATCAGATTTGTCTTATGAAGAGGAGCCAATTCAAATTCTAGAACGAGATGTAAAGGTTTTACGGAGAAAGTCGGTTCCTCTCGTCAAAGTATTATGGCGTAATCATGGATCAGAAGAAGCTTCGTGGGAACCGGAGGAAGCGATGCGACAACAATACCCTCACTTATTCCAGCCAGGTAATTTCGAGGACGAAATTATTTTTAAGGGGGTAGAACTGTAACATCCTGATAATTGGGGGTTATGCATCTTACTTGATTGAATGATGTTGCATGCTTAATTATTATTGAGTGTATTTTGGAAGTTATTTGAGCTTCATTAATTAAGTGAATGCTTAGTGAAACTTTTAATTTCTAATAATTAAGAGAGAGCTAAGCAAGTTAGGCCTTAAGAATTAATGACAAGGAGTTTTAAGCATAAGTTGAGTAATTGGCAAAGTGGTTAGGATGCATGGATGTGTGCTTGTGGAGTGAGGTTCGAATCTCCTAGCTAGCATAAGGGAGGATTTTATTTTTTTTGTTTCCTTCCCTATAAGTGTAGCCAAGATCCTTCTACAATGGATGAGCATTCTCTTAATTTTGGCTATTTGACCATGTGAAAAAGGCAAGCAAAAGAATTATGGCTTGGAATCAAGATAGGAGGATAAGATAGAGGGGACAAAGGCTTGAAATAGGGGTATTGTCTTGGAAATTTTGGATTTGATGGGGAAGAAACAAGGAGGAAAAAGGGGGATAATGTTGGCTAAGGTTGACCAAAAATTTTGTGTAGCCATTAGGGTGCTAGTTGGCCAAAAATCCTAGCAAATTGTCCATCTTTTCTCCTTTCTCCAAAATCTTTCTCCTTAACTGAAATTATCATTTGCATTAGGTGAAAACTTTGTTTTGTTTTGGCTATCATATTTGGCCAAATTGGTACTTTTTTCTCTTCTTTTCCTCTCAAGATTTTCTCTCTTTTTGGTACCAAAATATTACCACTTTTGAAGGCATTTTCTTTCATCTTTTCTCACTTGACCATTGCCAAAAACTTTTTCTCTTTATTCAATTTCTTCCATAACCGAAACCCATTTATTCTCTTTGATCATTTCTCATTTTCTTTTCTTTTCATCCTATTTCTCTCTTCTCTTTCCTCTTTACCAAAACTACAAAAGTTCAAGAACCATTTTTTTTTTCAATTTCTTTCCCTTGGCCGAATGTGCATAGGTTCCAAAACCAATCTCTTTTCTTTTGAGAATCAACATCATTCTCATCTCTTTTGTCAACCGAATCAATTTCTATTTTGATTTTCTTTTCTTCTTTTCATTCTATTGAAAACCGAAACTATTTTATACCATAAATCACTATCCTTTTTCTCTTTTCTTTTTGTGTAAGCCAAAATCACTAAGTTACTTTTTATTCTCTTCTTTTCTTATTCAAGGTCGAATCTTCAAGAACTCAAAGTAAGGTTTTATCAATCATTTTCATCAATTCTTTTCACTATGGCCAATTTAGAATCATAATCTTTTATTTTCTCTCCTAGGCCGAATCCTTGGAAAGGATTTCTAGGGATCCTTGTTGAAGCTAACTTTTAAGAAGTGATCTTTCGGATCATCCAAGGTAAGATTATTCCCTTTTGGTTATATCAAATCTTTTTGAATGGATCGCTAATCAACGTTATTTTAGGGGCGATTTAAGACCAACAAGATAGGTAAGAAAAGAGCCGTCTGAGTGTTTGGAAGAGAGGAGGTATTCTTTACCATCAAACTACAAACGAAGGGTCATGTCTGTGGTTAGAGACTTTCCACGGGTTGTGGACCCTCTGCTAATGAGGATCGGTTATTTGAAGTAGTCGGACAACCGAACCACTTTACGTTGGTGGAATATCGGTGGGTTTTGATCCATCTAGTGGAGAAAACCACAAATAATCGTCGTTCGAGAATTGAGGGTAAGGATTTAGATCCTCATCAATAAACATAGTTTTATTAGTTAAAGTTTATACTAATCAAGTGTGTTAATTAATTAGGTGTTGACGAGAGAGAGTATTGTTCTCCTTTGTCACGAGGTGTGTAACCTTACATTAAAATTCTCATAGATTTACATATTTTTAAACGTGATTATATGACCATGTGTATGATTGTGATTTTGGATACCATTCGGTGGTATCGATATTCGTGTATGTTCACCCCAATATTTTGTTCATTTTGCTATATGCATAAATGTGAGATAAGTATGGCTATATTATGATTTGTGGGGTAAATAGCATGAAAATTTATCGATATGTATGTGCATGGGCATATGGGTATATTTGATAAAGGAGGAAGTATTCGGTGGTTTTACCACATTTAGGTGACTTCGGTCACATATTTGAATCCGGTGACTTGGTCACATATTTGAAATCCGGTGACTTTGGTCACATATGTGAATCTGGTGACTTTGATCACATATTTGAAATTTTGCGACTTGATCGGTGACTTGGTCACATCATTCAGTGGCTTTGCCACAATATTATAAGGCGATGTGCATGTTGACCGCAAAGAATCGCCTTCGATGGTGTGTAGCGGATGGAGGGTCGATTTAGTAATCCCCACGTGTGTTGGTTGGTGCGGTGGTGTGTAGCGGATGGATATTTAGGTGGTAGGGCTTGCATTTCATTTCATGTACATAGTCATGAATATTGAATGATTATTATTTGATCTGCTATGAAAATGGGCTTTTGGGCTAAATGTGAGGTAAACGGGCTTTTAAGCTAAATATGAGCTAAATGGGCTTTTGGGCCAAATATGACTTAAATGGGCCTATGAATAAATGTGATATGAAGAATGGGCTTTTTAATGTATGTGTTATACATTGAGTTTATGACTCACCCCTTTTTGTGGGATAAACTTTTCAGATGATTCGTAAAGCGATGGATCGGGTCAGCAAGGATTTCGAGGTGGCCAATGCTCAAATAATGAAGTTTGGAAATTTTCCTACTTAAACTTATTAAGTTAATTTTTATTATTTAGAGTTTATTATGGGTTTGCCAATTTTATGTAATAAGGCCACTATAAACTATTTTTAAATTTTGGGTGTTTGAATTTATTTTATTTTGTCATGAATAATTATTAAGTAAATAATTAAATGGTTTTCGATAAATATTTTAAAAATGTTTTTGTCACTAATATATAAATGTTTTAAAGAAATTTTCTTAAAGTTGGTTTCCTTTTAACTACTTCTAAAAATAATGTTTTAAAAGACAAAATTTACTTTACAATTTGATTTCAACCTAAAATATTAAGTTAAATCCGTTTTCTACAAAATCGTCAAATTTTTATTTCGAGTTTGCGAAAAGTTAAATTCGAGGAACATAACAAATCCGGTTAGGCTTTTTGGGCCGGGTTTGGGGTGTTTCAGTAACTCACTATTTGTTACTTAATACTACACGGGCATGTGCCCAGGCCGTGTGAGTCACACGATCAAGGACACGACCGTGTGTCCAGGCCGTGTAACTATTTGTTTACGATTTAGAACCACATGGGTAGAGGACATGGGAGAGTGCCCAGGCTGGGTGAGCCATACGGGTAAGGATGTGGACGTGTGTCTAGGCCATGTGGCATATAAAAAGGGCCCGAAACTCATTTTTGAGGTTGTAAATGTTGTTTAAAACTGATATTGACTTCCCCATTGTATGAATGATATGGATTTGACTAAACAAAAACTCTCTAATACTCTGTGAAAGACGTATGGCCATAACTATATGTGTACGGTGATACTTAATTTGATATTGAACTGTGTTATCTACTTGCAAAATAGTGTAGAATAGTTTAATACATATTATGAATATCTGTAATATGCATTTGCATGGGTTGGGATATTGTGAAGAAAGAAACAATATGTTCTGAATTGGTGGCTAAGCCACAATACTTATAAACCAAAATCTCTGAATCTGGCACTTTGTCGTATTTCGATCTAGCAGTTAAGTTGCGTCTCTGTAAACATGTCATATAGACACTATGTGGTGTGTAGGGTTGGATGGGCATTAAATGCCCTTAACGGTGTGTTGGGATCGCCATAGCTGATGGGGGTAGGAATATCTGCATCTGTATTGTTCATGAACTTGAGAGTTTTAATATTTATATATGAATGATCGAGGCTAGAAAATAACTATCATCACGATTAAGGCAACCGCACCTATCAAACAGTAGTATAGCTTAGTGGCAAGACCGGAATGTCGAACCCAAAGGAACCAAAAGTACTAGTACTGGCTTTCTTTTTATTATCTAGCCTAAAATAAAAGGGAATTTTATCTAACTAATTACTAAGCTAAGGATGCTAAGACACAGAGAACGAATTGAGAAATTACTTTTGGGAAAATCAATTGATCAAGACAATACCGAGGAAGAATTTACCTAGACTTCACTTGTTATTTAACTCTAAACCAGACAATTTATTCACTTGACCTGATCTGTAGGATTCCCTAATTTATATTAATTCCTCTTTCGAGGCTACTAACATCTAACCCTGGGTTGATTAATTGAAATCTCTTTCTAATTAAAACCCCTAGTGTTGCACTAACTCGATCTATAGACTCCCATATTAGCTTTGACCCTAATCCGGAAGATTTTCGTCATCCTATTTCTAGGAGTACAATCAACTCCGCTTAATTATGCTAGATCTACTCTTAAACAGGGACTTTTGCTTCACTGAATAAGCACATCAATACTTGAATCAATATCCTGAAATATTAAAACAAGAATTAAGAACACATAATTAAGAACAAATCAAGTTTCTATCATACAGTTCAGAAAACAACAATAAGATCCATCTTAGGTTTCATCCCCCTCAGGTATTTGAGGGGTTTAGTTCATGTTCATAAAAGAATACATCTCAAAAGAAAGTAAAAAACAAAACATAAAGAACAACCCTAAAACCCTTGAAGGAATTTAAGGGAAGATCCTCAGTCTTGAGTGTGATTCCGGCTTCTGAGATGGATCAACTGGCTTTCTTCGAGTGATTCCCTGTATTCAGCCCTCTCTGGCTTCGCCTCCTTTGGCTTCAGCCCAGATAGAAGCCTTCTGTTGAACTCCTCTTTTAGGTTGCCCTCTAGGGTGTTTATATAGGCTTCAGAATATCTTTCTTCGCCTCTAAGTAACCTTTTCCGTGTAGAATTAAAATGGGTCATGACATGGACACGCCCGTGTAAATCGAGTCCAGGCCGTGTTCTAGTCTGCTAAAGTGGCACGGCTGTGTGGTGAACTCCAGGCCGTGTTGATTTCTCACTTTGGCCTAATTTCTCCATTTTTGGCTCGTTTCTCGTTCTTTTCATCCTCCTATGATCATCTAAGTATAAAACATGAAATTAAAGGATTAGGATCATCGAATTCCATAATTCAAGGGATAAATCATCCAAAAGTATGCCAAATGTGGGATTAAAATATGTATATATTATGGTTTATCAAATACCCCCACACTTAAGCATTTGCTTGTCTTGAAGAAAAATTCTCAACTCGCAATTAAAATTCATTCTTCTCAACTTATAACTCCTATCAGTAATGTTTCGAAATAATCCATAGGTAATCATACATTGAGAATTCAACTAAAAGAATATCAAAGTTTCAAAAAATCCAAGTTGAGCATTTTACTCATGGAAAACATAGGTATCCCCCCTTATCTAAGTAATCACCTTTGATTCAAAATATCACAGAGTTAACATCCTCACTAAGGGTTCATTCAAATCACTCAAAGTGTTTAAGGGACAATAAATTAAGCACTCAATAGTCAACATGAAAAGTTAATCCCATAGGCTTGCATGAAAATCAAGTCTCCACCATTGTAAATTGAGATGATACATCAATCAAAAGGTCTTTAAGAAGGGTTGTAACGTGGCTTGGTTAGGGGGTGTGGTTACAGGTTGAAAGAGAAGGTTAGAATCGAGATCGAATTGACAAATTACCTAACTAGAAAAATAGACTAAAACTAAATAATTACAATAACAACACGAGCTTCTTCTAAAGATGTGAAGTTTACTGTTTAAGCTAAAAAAAAGAAAACATAGAACTAATGAAAAATATACTTTTAACTTTTTTTAAAGAACAAATCAAGTAATATTACATACTGAAATATAGAACATAGTTAGGAAACTAATCAAATCAAATCTTGACAAAAAGGTTAATACAATAGGGAAAATTCTTAATGAATCAAAAAGGGTAAATTTTTGGTTAATATTAAGGGTAAATTAATGAATGGTTTGTTAGGATCAAAGGGGTTCACTAAGGGTTAATTATGAAGGTAGGCCTTTTGGGAATTAAGTGGGTTAAATCCTAGGTGCCTTTATCCTCTCAGTATATCAAATCAATGATGTGATCTTGACATGCATAATTAAGGCAAGTTCTAGAATAACAGATCAACATTGACTCACTCAAATCAA
Source organism: Gossypium rotundifolium (assembly GCA_025506655.1). NCBI lineage: Eukaryota > Viridiplantae > Streptophyta > Magnoliopsida > Malvales > Malvaceae > Gossypium > Gossypium rotundifolium. The sequence goes on along the minus strand of CP106724.1, from coordinate 93,033,354 downwards.
TAATAAAAGTGAGCACGAAAGATTGTGATAAACCGGAAAAGTAACATATTTTAACCCCATATTTAGTATGCTTTTAGGATGATTTAGCCCTAATTTATGTAAAAAGGTGCTTTTAATCCTTTCTTTTCATATTTATACTCAAGAAAGCACCCGAGGACGAAAAGAACGAGAGACAGGCTTAAAACGGGCCAATTTGGGCCAAATAGGAAATCGGCATGGCCTGGACTTCAAGCCACACGGCTGTGCATAGATGGAAACATTCCACACAGTCTAACCAACGATTTACACGGCTGTGTATCATCAAATTACCACACACAGGAGTGTTCAGATATTTACACGATCGTGTTTAAAATGACAGAATTAAGACACGGCCCAACCACGATTTACACGTGCGTGTGACATGGCCGTGCCCCTGTTATGGAAGAGAGCAATTTCACTCGAGTTTGGATACCTAGAGCCAAAGAAACACTTTCCAAAGCTTATTCAAACACCAAGTAAGAAGCAGACTTGAATTAGGACACTTAGGGACCAAGTAAAGCATCCTAAGAATCTATATAAATACCCTAAGTACATCCTAAAACGGGGGGCGGTTAGCTAGGCCAAGGAGCCGAGCCAGAAGGATTACATTGGTGGGAGTCACTCGAAGATAGCCAAGTGGATCCATCTCAAGAAGCTGGAATTATACTCAAGATGGCAGATTTCTCCTTCAATTCCTCTAGGGGGTTTTAGGGATTTTCTATGCTTTGTTTTATCTTTTCTCTTGAGATGTTTTCTGTATTTGTTATGAACTAAACCATTCAGATACCCGAAGAGGATGAAACCTAGATGAACCTTGTTATTTATTTTTTGAATTATATGATAAATACTTAGTTTGTTCTTAATTATGCTGCTTAATCCAAATCTAATGTGCTTAGATGGAGGAGGAATATACCCTGCCTAAGAGTAGATCTAGCATAATTAAGCGGAGTTGATCGAGCACCTAAAGATAGAGTTACGAGATTTTTCCAGATTAGGGTGAAACCTAAAATGGGAATCCATTGATCAATTTACTACTATTCTAGGGGGTTATTATAAGTGAACGAGAGTTCCACTAATTAGCCTAGGGTTAGACGTTATCGAGAGAGGGTTTAATATAGGTTAGGGAGTCCTACGGATCAAGCTGAGTAAAGAGATCATATGATTTAGTAATAAGTAACAAGTGAAGTCTAGGTGGTTTCTTCCTGAGGGTATCATCGTAATCAATTGAGTTTCATCGAGTTATTTCCCAATTTGTTCTTTTTGTCTTTGTCTTTAGCTTAGTAGTCGTTAAACTAGATAAAATTGACCAATCACTCCATATTTTAGGCTAAATAATAAAAAGAAAGTGAGTATTAGTACTTTTAGTTCCTCTGGGTTCTATAATTCGGTCTTGCCTAAGTTATACTACTGTTCGATAGGAACACTTGCCTTTAATCGTTGTCAGAGTTAGTTTCAAGGTTCGATCTCATTCATTATAAATTTAAAGCTCTGATTTCAGCGATCAAGTTTTTGGCGCCGTTGCCGGGGAACTAAAATATAAAGAAAGCTCTATTTTTATTACTTTAGCCATTATTTTTATTTTTAATTTAACAATTTATTTTATATTATTTTTTTACAAAATTTTAAATTTTCCATTTTTCCTAGCAGGTACCTCTAGTTTATGACTAGAAAGAACCCGACAGGACCTCTAGTATACGATAGTGAAATTGAAGCTACCGCTCGGAGAAATCGCAGAGACATTAGGCAAGTCCTGAATTACACAGAAGAAGAGCGAGAAGATAGATCCAATCCCACTGAAGGGATGGACGAGAATAATCCACCACGAGATGTGGCGGACGCTTTGCGCACTATGTATGATTATGCTAAACCTAATTTGACAGGAGCAGAATATAGTATTGTTAGGCTTGCTATAGCTGCTAATAGTTTTGAATTAAATCCTAATACAATACAAATGATTCAACAATTTGTTCAATTTGATGGTTTGCAGGACGAAGACCCGAACACTCATATAGCAAATTTTTTAGAGTTCTGTGATAGTTTCAAAATAAATGGTGTTTCTGATGATGCCATTCGTCTTCGGTTATTTCCCTTTTCATTAAGGAATAAAGCCAAGTAGTGGTTGAACTCGTTACCACGAGGATCAATCACTACATGGGAACAAATGAATAAAATTTTTTTATTAAAATATATTCCACCGGCCAAATTGCAGAATGATATTTCTTCCTTTGTGCAGATGGATTTAGAGACATTATACGATGCATGAGAGAGATACAAAGATCTCTTGAGGAGATTTCCACACCATGGATTACCATTATGGCTTCAAGTCCAAACTTTCTACAATGGTGTGAATCCCTCAACGAGACAATTAATTGATTCAGCCACCGGTGGAACCTTAAATAATAAAACTCCTGAAGTAGCCTACGAATTCATTGAAGAGATGTCGTTGAATAATTACCATTGGCAAGTTACAAGGACAAAACCGACGAAATCAACCGGAGTCTACATTATTGATGCAGTAACCATGCTGGCAAATCAGGTAGAATTGATGAATAAAAAGCTTGACAGTTTATGTTTCTCGTAAGTACACCCAGTCATGCAATGCAATGAAAGTGGAACTGTAGCGAATCCTGAGTACCCACCCTACCAACCGGACGCAGAAAGCGAACAGATGAACTTTATAGGTAATAATTTCAGATCCAATAACAATCCTTATAGAAACATTTACAATCCATGTTAGAGGAACCACCCAAATTTTTCATGGGGAGGCCAAGGAAATCAAGGAAATCAAAGACAACAACCCCCTTCAAATTTCCAAAATCAACCCTATCCGCAAGAAAAGAAGCCAACCCTCGAAGAGATACTGACAAAATTTTCATCAGACATAGAAAAATACTTCCAAGAAACTGAGAAAACAATAAAGAACAATGATAAGCTAATGGGGAACTTGCGAAGTCAGTCAAGGAAGCCACGAATGCTGTCGAACAACTTGCAAAGCTAATGTCAGAACGACCGCTAGGACGTCTACCAAGTAACACCAAGATTAACCCAAAGGAGCAAATTCAAGCCATCTTAGCTCAAGACAGTAAGGGGTTAGATGAACCAAACTCAATACAAGAAAACAAGGTAGATGAAGGTAAGATAGAGGTAACACGAGAAAAGCAAAAATCGGTAATCAAGGAGTACCAACCTCGCATACCTTATCCCGAAGCAATAAAAAGAGACGATTCAGAGGAACAGTTCGGTAAGTTTCTTAAACTCTTAAAGAAAATACATATTAACTTACCTATTCTTGAAGCTCTTTTTCAGATGCCAGACACAAGGAAATTCTTAAGATAGCTCATGACTAACAAATGCAAATTAGATGAAGAGCACCATGTGGAATTAAATGCAGCATGCTCAGCAATGTTACAAAATAAACTACCACGAAAGCTAAAAGATCCAGGGAGTTTTACAATTCCATGTTTAATTGGTAGTCTAACTATTAATAATGCGTTAGCTGATTTAGGGGCAAGCATAAATGTCATGCCATATTCATTGTTTAAACGACTAGGTCTAGGGAAGCCCAAACAAACTAAGAGGAGTATACAATTAGCGGATAAAACTGTTAGAATTCCCATGGGCATTATTGAAGATGTTCTTGTCAAAATAGATAAATTTGTTTTCCTAGTAGATTTTGTTATTTTAGATATGGATGAGGATAATACCATCTCCTTAATTTTAGGAAGACCTTTTCTAGCAACTGCCAAGACTAAAATTGATGTTGCCACAGGAGAACTCATACTTTGTGTAGGAGATGAATCAATCAATCTTCAAGCTCTTGATTCAGCCAGAACAATAATCGATGAAGGTGAGAAAGTGAATACAGATGATAATCAAAGTGTTCAACCTTTACCGGAGGAAACACCACAAAGGCACAACCCTGAGCCGACTCACATATCCCAAAGCGACAAAGAAGAATCACACAAGGAACAAGACCTTAGGATCGACAATTTAGAAGAGCAGAGGACGCAAGTCAAAGAACAACCAGACCCACACGAAGTAACACCAGAGGAACCACCAGAAGAACTCGTAGGAACATCAAATCACTTCAAACTAGGATACCAAGTCCTCACATCATCACAGTAGACCTGAATGTAAGCAAGGAAATTCCTCTTAAGGTACACGATATCTTCCCCCATGGAACAACCGAGGTAAGCAATACAACATTTGGCACTTTTAAGGTAAACGCTTCTCGACTTGAACCTCATCAAGAAAATAAAATTTTAAGCAAAAGGGAAGATATTCAAACCTTTAAACCTCCCTAATTTTTCTAATTCAAGGAAATTCCAGCTTAAGACTATAAATGAGTGCTTCTCGGGAGGCAACCCGAGTACTAACACTATTTACGTTCAAATTTATTTTCAGTTTCTTTCCCTTCCTTCTTTATTTCCTCTTAAACTAAATCAGAAGTGCAGAACTTCAAGGCCACACGGCCTTATACACGGTCGTGTCCGTGATTGTGTGGACCACTAGAACCACTGTACTGACACAACAGAGGCCATGCGAATCAGACCCAACCACCCCACGATATCACGGATCCAACCACTCCACCACGGGCACCAGTAAATTGGCACAGCCATTCTCCACAATGTGTGAAGCCACTGACTTATCAGAAATGAGACAAACACTCCCATGCCGCCCATCAGGGCCAACACACTGCCTTTTCAGGAATGGGCGTGGCACTTGGAGAACGGGCGTGGGTGAGCAAACACGCTTGAACACACGGTCGTGCGATGTGGCTGTGTAATTCAACACACCCTCGGTCCACGGGGTGGGAACGAGCCATATTTGAGCACCTATTTAAACCCCACAGCCTTCTCTTTTTCTACCAATTTCTTTTCTCATTCTTTCCTTTTCTTCTTTCAAATTTCTCTTATTTCTTTAAGATAGTGTCCAAACTCTTGAGCTACACTAAAATCATGCCGAAGAAGCGTAAGAAGGTAAGCATTGTCTCCCCAAAGGAGACCTCAACATGAGTTCATGCTGGCAGCTTCAGCTATTCGACACGCCAAGGATCTCTGAAACTATTTCGGTTCTATTTTTCTTTTCTCTTCTCCTTTATTTTCCTTACCTATACTTCTCTTCTGCTTAATTTAATTCCCTTCATTATAGTGTCTTGGTTTTAGGTTCTAAAGGTTGCTAGGGAATCACGACACTTCCACCATCACCAACACTCCGCAGCCTTAGAAATCACTCCCACTTCGGGAACCATCTGTCAATAAGGACTATTCAGTCCATTAGTGTTTTATTTTAACTTTAGTTTTCTTCTTAGTCTCCTTCTCTTTATTTTTCTTGTCTTTAATTATATTATTAGTATATTCTTAATGTTTCTTTAGATTTCTTGGCTATATCTTCCCAGGCTACCCAATTTCTTTATCTCGCAAAATGCTTTTCGGTAGCCACCCCACTGGGCCTAGAGAAAACACCATCACCACCACCAAAGACACCGCCTTCCAAGTTATCCACCATCACGACCACTGCAAACTCCCGGAATCATCCAAAATTCAGGAAGTGTTACTTCTCCCTTTCTCTTTTTATTACATAATTGTTTATCTATCTTTGTACATTGAGGACAATGTACAACTTAAGTGTAGGGGGTAAAAGTACCTAACTTTTTGCATTATTCTCAAATCCTAAATTTTAGTCTTGTCCATAAGAAATCTTCTCATATTATTAATTAGGATGAAATTTATAACGATTTATGATTGTTATTGACATGTTTTTGAGTAAGTTAGTGATAATTGTGCATTAATGATTTATACTTGAAGAATACTAGAGAATCAAGCATGATAAGTCTATTTTTCAAAATTTTTAGGGTGTTGAACTAGATTTGAATATTACCTTGAAGTTTGAATTCTATAGGATTGATGTCAATTACCCATAATTTTGTGAGATTTGAGCCCTATAGAGCATATATTCTTTTCATGCTCACTTTATTATGAGTGTGTTAACTTTGATCTCATTATTCTAGAACTTGCCTTGATTATACATGTCGAGACCACATTAATGATTTGATATCTTGAGATGATAAAGGCACCTAGGTTTTAACCCATTCATTCCACTAAAAGCTTACCTACATAATTAACCCTAGTGAACCCATTTGATCCTAACAACCCTTTTTATTGAACTACCGCTTAATATTAACCCAAAACCCTTTGTATTTGTTATCACCATTCTTTTGACTACCCTTCTATCGAGAATTGATTTGATCAGTTGCTGAATTAAGTATTAAAGTTCTCTTTATTATGTTTCTAGTTTGGTCTTAAAAAAAACTAAAGTATATTCAAAGTATTAGTGTATGGTTAAAAGAGCTTATGTGTTTAAATTCCAATTGTTGAAGAAGAGCTCATGTTATTAGTTTCAAAGTTTCAATTGATAAAGGTATTTTATTAGGTCAATCTCGATTCTTAACCTTTTAATTCAGCCTTTATCCACACCTTTAACCTAAGCCCCATTACAACCCTATCAAAAACCTTTTGATTTGTGTATCATCTCATATTACAGTGGTGGAGATTTGATTTTCAGGCAAGTCTATGGGATTAACTTGTTAGGTTTGACATATGAGTGCTTTTCCTTGATACTTAAACACTTTGGGTGCTTTGAGTGAATCCTTAGTGAGGATGTCAATCCTTGTTGGTTTCAAATTAAAGGTAATCATTTAGATAAGGGGAGACACCTATGTTTTCGTACTACAAAATTCATGACTTATATTGTTTGAATCTTTAGGAGTCTTTGAGTTAAATTATCCATATATCTCGGTGAATTATGATGAGGCATTGTCGATAGGAATTGTGAATTATAGGAAGTTCGTTTTAATTGTGAATTGAGAATTTTGCTTGAGGACAAGCAAAAGCTTAAGTGTGGGGGTATTTGATAAACCGTAAAAGTAACATATTTTAACCCCATATTTAGTATGCTTTTAGGATGATTTAGCCCTGATTTATGTAAAAAGGTGCTTTTAATCCTTTCTTTTCATATTTATACTTAGGAAAGCACCTGAGGATGAAAAGAACGAGAAACGAGCTTAAAATGGGACAATTTGGGCCAAAGAGGAAATTGGCACGACTTGGGCTTCAAGCCACACGTCCGTGCATAGATGGAAACATTCCACACGGTCTAACCAATGATTTACACAGTCGTGTATCATCAAATTACCACACACGGGTGTGTCCAGATATTTACACGGCCGTGTCTAAAATGACAGAATCAAGACACGGCCTAACCACGATTTACACGGGCGTGTGACATGGTCGTGCCCTTGTTAAGGGACAGAGCAATTTCACTTGGGTTTGGATACTTAGAGCCAAAGAAACACTTTCCAAAGCTTATTCAAACACCAAGTAAGAAGCAGTCTTGAATTAGGACACTTTGGGACCAAGTAAAGTATCCTAAGAATCTATATAAACACCCTAAGTGCATCCTGAAATGGGGGCGGTTAGCTAGGCTAAGGAGCCGAGCTAGAAGGATCACATTTGTGGGAGTCACTTGAAGATTGCCAAGTAGATCCATTTCAAGAAGCCAGAATTATACTCAAGACGGTGGATTTCTCCTTCAATTCCTCTAGGGGGTTTTAGGGATTTTCTATGTTTTGTTTTATCTTTTCTCTTGAGATGTTTTCTGTATTTGTTATGAACTAAACCATTCAAATACCCATATGGGATGAAACCTAGATGAACCTTGTTATTTATTTTCTGAATTATATGATAAACACTTAGTTTGTTCTTAATTATGTTGCTTAATCCAAATCTGATGTGCTTAGGTGGAGGAGGAATAGACGCTGCCTAAGAGTAGATCTAGCATAATTAAGCGGAGTTGATCGAACTCCTAGAAATAGGGTTACAAGATTTTACCGAATTAGGGTGAAACCTAATATGGGAATCCATTGATCGATTTACTGCTATTCTAGGGGGTTTTTATAAGCGAGCAAGAGTTCCACTAATTAACCTGGGGTTAGGCGCTATTCGCCTCAAGAGAGGGTTTAATATAGGTTAGGGAGTCCTACGGATGAAGCTGGGTAAAGAGATCATATGATTCAGTAATAAGTAACAAGTGACGTTTAGGTGGATTCTTCCTAAGGGCATCGTCGTAATCAATTGAGTTTCTTCGAGTTATTCCCCAATTTGTTCTTTTTGTAATTTTTTTTTTTGTCTTTGTCTTTAGCTTAGTAGTTGTTAAACTAGATAATATCAACCAATCACTCCATATTTTAGGCTAAATAATAAAAAGAAAGTGAGTATTAGTACTTTTAGTTCCTTTGGGTTTGATAATCTGGTTTTGCCTAAGCTATACTATTGTTCGATAGGTACACATACCTTTAATCGTTGTCAGAGTTAGTTTCAAGGTTCGATCTCATTCATTATAAATTTAAAGCTCTGATTTCAGCGATCAAAATGTATGCTCTAAAGGCTCAAAATCTCATAGGAATTATTGGCTTTTGATGTCAACCTTGAGTATTTTAAACTTCAAGATAATACCTAAACTTGGGGAAATAACCTAATAAATTTTTAATTTTCAAAAATCAACTTATCATGCTTGATTCTCTAAAGCCTTAAAGTCTAAATAATCAATGTACAACTACCTATGTTTTAATTCAAGACATATCAATAAAAATCATAAATCAATCAGAATTTGTTCTAATAGTGATATGAGAAAGAAAAGAAAAAATTCAGGGGATTGAGAATAATGCAAAAATTTAGGAACTTTTCTGAATAAAATTCACCCCACACTTAACATGTTCATTGCCCTCAATGTACAAAACCGTATGATAACAATATAGTTAGACATCATAAGAGAGGGAGAGAAGTGAAACTTCCTGAATTTTGGATGGAGTCAAAGAGAAGAAACAGGGGAAATTCGGGTCGAGTTAGAGAAGGGTATTCCGGTAGAAGTGGATAATAGGGTCGTGGTATGGTGATTCCCTAGCAGCTTTTTGAACTTAAATCAAAGAAAATAAAATATAATAATATAAATTAAGCACAAGAAAGATAAAGAGAAGGAAAATAAAGGAGAAGAGAAACGAAAAACAAAAAATAGATGGACTCAAAGGTCCTTATCTTGTCAAGGGAATGAAGCGATCGGCATGAACTTATGGAGATTGGTCTCGCACGGGAAGACTTTGCTAGGGTCCTTTCGGTTCTTCGACATGGAGATGTTGGTTTTGAGGAAGAATGAGGGAAAGGGGAAGAGGAAAAAGCTTGGGGTGGGTGTTGACGGTGGTGGCCGGACTGAGTAGGGGAGGGGGAAAATGGCTAGGGTTTTGGGGAGAAGGATTTGGGAAGGAGATGAATAGTGGGTTGGTTAAATAGGAAATAGGGCACACAGTCAGTGTCCACGTTTGTGGGGTCTTTATTTAGCCTATGTGATTTGTGAATTGGGTGCGTCTGAGTGGTGGCACACACCTGTGTTCCTTAGGTGTGTTGGTTCACACGGCCGACTCGCACGGCAGTGCCAAGCTTCGTTCGCTTCTCTCATGCCTGTGTAGTGGTCACCACACCTATGTTGATAAATTAGTGTTGACCACGGCTTCAAGGTATGGGCATGTGACACGCCCGTGTTAATATCTGAGTTTTAACCACTATTTAGGGCCACGGGCATGTCACACGCCCATGTCATTTACTCAGTATAAACCATGGCTGTCTCGCATGGCCGTGGTGTTTTATCGTAGCCCGTGTGTTTGGAAAAATTTTTGTCCTTGGCCCGGACGGTCTCTACCATGCCGCTGTGCCTACTCATGGTGTCCACACAACCATGGCCACGCCCGTGTGCAAGGCCGTGTGATGGTGAAATCTGTACTAAAACATTAACGAAAGTAAAAATAAACTAATTAGTAGGCTAGTGCTCGGGTTGCCTCCCGAGAAGCGCTTGTTTAAAGTCCTAAGCTAGACTCACCTCTTATTCGCGTATCTCATGGTGGGTCGAGGAGTTGACACTCCTCTCTCCTACTATCAGTTTTATGATCATTATATAGTTCAAGTCGAGTAGTGTTTACCTTAAAAGTGCTGAATTTAGGGTTAGTTACCTCGATTGTTCCATATGGGAAGATATTCAGTACCTCAAAAGGGATTTCTTCTTTTGTATCAAGGTCTGAAGTGGCGATCCGAGGGTCTATTTTATTCAACAATACATGATCTCCAATCTTAAATTGGTTTGGCTTATCTTTAATTTTGACATGGTTTTGCTTTAGTTCTGATTCGTGTGTTTTTAGTTTCTCCTTGAAATGTGTCTTCCACTCGTCTAGTTCATCGATCCGAAGCCTTCGTTCCTCATAAGTTACTTCTTTATTGGCACGAGGTCTAGGATCTGGCTCAGCTGTGTAATTTCATGGTGTTTCCTAAAAAGAAGGTTGAACCAAATGGTCATTAATAGAATTTATGTTCTCACCTGTATCACTCGATGTCCTAGCCGAGTCAAGAGCCTGAAGAGTGATCATTTCGTCACCTACACAAAGTGTGAGTTCACCTGTACCAACATCAATTCTAGCCTTAGCAGTTGCTAAAAAGGGTCTTCCTAAAATTAAAGGAACATTATTGTCCTCATCCATGTATAAAACAACAAAATCAACTAGGAATATAAATTTATCGATTTTAATAAGTACATCCTCAACAATCCCTTTAGGAAATCTAATGGTCTTATCTACAAGTTGAATATTAATCTTAGTTTGTTTAGGTTTCCCTAGACCTAGTTGTTTAAACATTTTATAAGACATGACATTTATACTTGCCCCTAAATCAGCTAAAGCATGTGTAACATCTAGACTACCAATTAGGCAAGGAATTGTAAAACTCCCTGGATCTTTTAATTTATCGGGTAGTCTATTTTGTAGAATAGCTGAGCAAACTATGTTTAATTCTAGGTGTAATGCATCATATAACTTTCGCTTATTTGTCAGAATCTCTTTTAAAAATTTCCTTGAGTTAGGCATTTACGAAAAAGCTTCAAGAAATGGTAAATTGATATGTAATTTTTTTAGAAGTTTAAGAAACTTACCGAATTGTTCATCTGTGCGATCTTGTTTCATCGCATTGGGATATGGCACATGAGGTGTATACTCTTTAATTACCGGTTTAGGTTTATCGTGGCTTACCTCAACCTTACCTTTATTTACCACAAGCTCTTGCCATTGTTCAGATTCAGATTCCACTAACCCTTCTTCATTGCTCACTGTGACAGCATGGAGTTGTTCCCTTGGGTTAGTTTCAATGTTGCTTGGAAATCCACCTTGTGGTCGTTTAGAGATCAGCTTAGCTAGTTGTCCTAATTGATTCTCGATCCCTTGAATCGATGCTTGTTGATATTTAAGTGCTGTTTTCGTGGTTTGGAAATGAGTTTCCAACATCGCGATGAATTTTGTTAGTATCTCCTAAAGGTTTGACTTCTTTTATTATGGGTAGGGATGCTGTTGAAAGCCTGAGAGGGGTTGTTGTCTCTGATTTCCTTGGCCGCCCCATGAAAATTTGGGATGGTTCCTCCAACCTGGATTGTAAGTGTTACTATAAGGGTTATTTTGAGGTCTAGAATTGTTACCCATATAGTTCATCTATTCGCTTTCTATGCTAGGGTTGTAGGGTGGGTATTCTGTATTGTTCATTCCTCCTCCATATGTATCGCACTTCATAACCGGATGTACCTGTGAAGAACCACACAAACCATCAATTTTCTTACTCAAAAGCTCTACCTGGTTTGATAGCATAGTGACTACGTCGAGGTTGAAAACACTGGTAGCTTTTGTCATCTTTGGCCTTGTAACTTGCCACTGATTGTGTCTGTCGAGTCTTAAAAAATTTATAAAAATAATGATCGAACCTAGAAACTAACTAAAACAATGATAAAGGCAAGTACACCTATCGAACAGGAGTATAGCTAGCGGCAAGACCGGATTGTCGAACCCAAAAGAACCAAAAGTACTAATATTAACTCTCTTTCTATTATTTAGCCTACAAATTAAGGAAATTTTTATCTAATCTAAAACTAACTAATTAACTAAGCTAAAGATGCTAAGACAAAGAAGAAATTGGGGAAGGACTTGAGGGAAAACTGATTGATTTAGACAATACCCGAGGAAGAATCCACCTAGACTTCACTTGTTCTTTAACTCTGAACCAGACGATTTATTCACTTGACTTGATCCGTAGGATTCCCTAATTTATATTAATACCTCTCTCGAGGCTACTAACATCTAATCCTAGGTTGATTAATTGAAATCTCTTTCTAATTAAAACCCCTAGAATTGCATTAACTCGATCTATGGACTCCCATATTAGGTTTGACCCTAATCTGACAGATTTTTGTCACCCCATCTCTAGGCACGCGAGCAACTCCACTTAACTATGCTAGATCTACTCTTAGACAGGGTCTCTTCCTCCTCTGCCTAAGCACATCACACTTGAATCAATATCCCAAAAATACCAAAACAAGAATTAAGAACACATAGTTAAGAATAAATCAAGTATTTATCATACAGCTCAGATAACAATAACAAGATCGGTCTTAGGTTTCGTTCCTCTCAAGTATCTGACGGTTTAGTTCATAATAGTAAAAGAGAACACCTTAGAAGAAAAGATAAAACAAAACATAAGAAAACCCTAAAACCCCCTAAAGGAATTGATGGAGAGATCCTCAGTCTTGAGTATGATTCCGGTTTCTTGAGATGAATCAACTGGCTTTATTTGAGTAAATCGCTGAATTTAACTGCTCTGGCTCGGTTCTTTGGCCTAGCTGGATGCCCCCCTAAAGGTTGGCCTCTAGGGTCTTTATATATGCTTTTGGACTATGTTTATTTGCCTCTAAGTACCCTAATCCAAATAGAATTCTTCTTATCTATGGTAGAGACACGCCCATGGCACACGCCCGTGTATTTCGGGGGCCAGGCTGTGTTCGGGTCTATTGATGAGGCACGATCGTGTTTTTTGGGGTCCAGGCCGTATGGATTTTGTACTTTGGCCCATTTTCTCTATTTTCAGCCCGTTTCTTATTCTTTTCATCCTCCAGTGCTTTCCTGAGTATAAAACATGTAAACAAATGATTAAGAGAACCTATTTCCATAATTAAAGGGATAAATCATCCAAAAAGTGCTAAATGTGGGATTAAAATATGGTACTATTACGATTTATCAAATACCCCCACACTTAAGCTTTTGCTTATCCTCAAGCAAAATTTCAACTCACAATTAAAACAAACTTCCTTAATTCATAATATTCATCAATAATGTTTCATCATAATTCATAGATAATTTATACATGGATAATTCAACTCAAAAAGTCCTAAAGATGCAAACAATCAAAGTCATGAGTTTTTAGCATGAAAACATAGGTGTTTTCCCCTTATTCAAATAATTATCTTTAATTCAAAATCAACAAAAGTTGACATCCTCGCTAAAGATTCACTCAAATCACTCAAGGTGTTTAAGGTTAAAAAATTAAGCGCTCAAAAGTCGAACATGAAAAGTTATTACCATAGGCTTACTTGAAAATCAAATCTCTATCACTGTAAAATGAGATGATACGCAAATCAAAAGGTCCTTAAAAAAGGTTGTAACGGAGCTCGATTAAAGGTGTGGATATAGGCTGAATGAAAAGGGTTAGAATCGAGATTGAATTGACAATCACCTACCTAGAAAAATGACTAATACCCTGAATAATTACATCAACTGAAAACTTGTAATACTAATAATACGAGCTTCTTCTTCAAGATGTTGAAATTAAATGTATGGGCTCACTTTAATCATATAACTAATAATGAATATACTTTGACTTTTGGTTTTTCATTTTTTTCTTTTTTTAGAATAAAACTTTAAGAACTGAAATAATATAATTAGGAAACTAATCAAAACAAATCTCGATAGAAGGGTAGTAAAAAGGAATGGTGATAGCAAATACGCGATGGGTTTCGAGTTAATATTAGTGGATTGAGTCAATAAAAGGGTTGTTAGGATCAAAGGGGTTCACTAGGGGTTAATTGTGAGGGTAGGCTTTTAGTGGAGTAAGTGGGTTAAATCCTAGGTGCCTTAATCATCTCTATATATCAAATCAATAGTGTGGTCTCGACATGTATAATTGAAGCAAGTTTTAGAATAACAAATCAATGTTGACACACTCATAATCAATAAAGTGAGCACGAAAAGAATGTATGCTCTAAAAGCTCAAAATCACACAAAAATTGTGGGTATTCTGATGTCAACCTCGTAAATTTCAAATTTCAAGGTAACAATTTAGATTCAGGTAGACAACATAATAGGATTTTATTTTTTGAAAATAGACTCATCATGCTTGGTTCTCTAGTATCTTAAAGTTTAAATCATCATTGTACAATGATGTGTCAAACAGTCGAGTTTTAATATTTATAAAGAATGATCGAACCTGTAGACTAACTATGACAATGATTGAGGCAAGTGCACCTATCGAACAATAGTATAGTTTAGGCAAGATTATTTTATCGAACCCAAAAGAACCTAAAAGTACTACTACTCAATTTCTTTATATTAATTAGCCTGAAATATTGAGTGATTGATTTATAAAACTAATGAAAAAACTAAACTAGATGCAAAGACAAAAGAATGAATTGGAGAAAGACTTTAGGAAAACTCAGTTGATGAAGACGATATCCCCAGGAAGAATCCACCTATGACTTCACTTATTATTTATCCCTAAACCATATGATTTCTTTACTTAGCTTGATCCGTGAGACTCCCTAACCTATATTAAACCCTCTCTCGAGGCGAATAACGTCTAACCTTAGGTTAATTAGTGGAACTCTCATTCTCTTATAATAACCCCCTAAGGAAGTAGCAAATCGATCAATGGATTCCCATATTAGGTTTCACCCTAATCCGGCAAAATCTCGTAACCCTATCTCTAGACGCCCGATCAATTCCGCTCAATTATGCTAGATCTACTCTTAGGTAGGGTCTATTCCTCCTTCACCTAAGCACATCAGATTAAATTCAGCAACATAATAAGAACAAACTAAGTGCTTATCATATAATTTAGAAATCAAATAACAAAATCTGTCATAGGTTTCATCCCCTTCAGGCATCTGAAGGGTTTAGTTCATAACTAAATAAGAAAACATCTCAAGAGAAATGATAAAACAAAACATAAGAAATCCCTAAAATCCCCTGAAGGAATTAAAGGAGAGATCCTCCGTCTTGAATAGAGTTCCGGCTTCTTGAGATGGATCCACTGGCTATCTTCAAGTGATTCCCTAAAAGATGAAACTTCGATAAAAGCCTCTGCCAAAAAACCCCTATTTTGGCTTCTTGGGATGGATCAACTGGATGCCTTCAAGTAATTCCCTCAATAAAAGCTCTGGCAGAAAATTCTGCCTAAAAACAAACCCACTTTTGTTTCAGCTTCTGCCGAACTCCCTTTTTAGTTGCTACCTTGGGTGTTTATATAGGCTTTGAGATGCTTCACTTGGCTCTTAAGTATCCTAATTCAAGTAGAATTCCTCCTAGGATGTTTATGTAGACTTAGGAATGTGTGTCTTTACCTCCAAGCATCCAATTCCGAGTGAAATTGCTCTTTCCCGTGGCAGGGGCACGGCCATGGTACACGCTCGTGTAAATCATCTTCAGGTCGTGTCTAGATTCTGTTGATTGGGGCACGGCCGTCTAATTCGTGGCATGGTTGTGTGAAGTAATTTGACGAGGCACGACTGTGTCGCTTGAAGTCCAGGCTGTGTCGATTTCTTAGGTTGGCCCAATTTGGTCCGTTTTAAGCCCGTTTTACATTATTTTTATCCTTAGGTGCTTTCCTAAGTATAAGACATGAAAAGAAATGATTAAGAGAACCTTTTTACAAAAATCAGGGATAAATCATCCAAAAACATACTAAATGTGGGATTAAAATATGTTACTTTTACGGTTTATCAAATACCCCCACACTTAAGCTTTTGCTTGTCCTCAAGCAAAATTCTCAACTTACAATTAAAACGAACTTTCCATAATTTAAAATTCTTATCGACAATGTCTCATTATAATTCATAGATAATTTATACATGGATAATTCAACTCAAAGAGTCCTAAAGATTCAATTACAATAAGTCATACATTTGCACTACGAAAACATAGGAGTCTCCCCTTATCTGAATAATTACCTTTAATTCAGAACTGACAAGGATTGACATCCTCACTAAAGGTTCACTTAAATCACTTAAAGTGTTTAAGGTTCAAGAATAAGCACTCATAAGTCGAACCTGAAAAGTTAATCCCATAGGCTTGCCTGAAAATCAAATCTCCACCACTGCATATGAGATGATACACAAATCAAAAGGTCTTTAATCAGGGTTGTAACGGGGCTTGGGTTAAAAGGTGTGGATAAAGGCTGAATTAGAAGGTTAGAATCGAGACTGACTTAACAAATTACCTAACTAGAAACAATGAGCTAAATATGAATATTTACATCGAATGAAAACTAATAATACCAACTATTCATAATTACTCTATAATAAAGAGTCTTTTCATCACTTGAAATTGGATAATACTTTAATACGAGCTTTTTCTTCAACAATTGGAGTTTAAATGGTCTAAGCTCTTTTATATACTACTAATATTGAATAAACTTGTATTTTTTTTACAAACTAAAATATTACATCATAAATGATAAATGTAACTACTGGACTAATATAATTCGGTAATTTAATCAAATCAAACCTCAATTAAAGGGTAGTCAAAAGAATGGTGATAACAAATTCAAAGGAATTTTAGGCTAATATTAGTGGGTGAGTCAATAAAAAGGTTGTTATGATTCAACGGGGTTCACTAGGGGTTAATTTGTGAAGGTAGGCTTTTTATGGAGTAAGTGGGTTAAACCTAGGTGCCTTTATCATCTCAGTATATCAAATCATTAATGTGGTCTCGACATGTATAAATGAGGCAAGTTCTAGAATAACAGTTCAAAGTTGACATACTCATAATTAATAAAGTGAGCACGAAAAAGAATATATGCTCTAGAAGGCTCAAAATCTCACAAAAATTATGGGTGTTTTTGACCTCAATCCCTGTAAATTTCAAACTTCAAAGCAATACTCAAATTCAGTTCAATGACCTATTAATTTTTAATTTTTAGAAAGTAGATTTATCATGCTCGATTCTATAGTTTCCTTTAGATTTAATCATCAATGCACAATTAACTATGACTTACTCTAAAACATATCAATAATAATCATAAATCATTAGAAATTTTATCCTAATTAGTAATATGAGAAAAGTACTTTCGAACAAGACTAAATTCAGGATTTTGAGAATAATGCAAAAAGTCAGGTACTTTTACCCCCCCACACTTAAGATGTACATTGCCCTCAATGTACAAAGATAGATAACCAATTATGTAATAAAATCAAAAAGAAGGGGAGGAGTAACACTTCCTGAATTTTTGGATGAAGTCTATGAAAAGAAACCAGATAAGATTGGAGGTGAATGCGGGGAAGCGTCTCGAACCGTTTGAAATTGAATCCTCGAAGTAGCCGGCTTGGTTTTATTGTATCCTAAGCTAAATCTAAATATCATAAAGAATAAGAAGAAGAAAATAAAATAAAGTAAAGTAAAAAAAATAATGATGAAATAAAATAAAAACAAAAATAAATAATGGAAAATGAAAAACAACTAGAAAAATGGGGAATGCGATTTAAATAGAGATGTAGCTCGTGTTTTGGGATTTTGAATTTTGAACGCATTCAGGGTGTTCGGGCATGGTCGTGGGTGTCATGGCACACCTATGTCTTTCTTCACAAGGTCATTTAATATGGGCGTGCTCCTCCCGTGTTCGATAAGTCAGAATGTTGGAACAGTTTAAAGGCACGACCGTGTTTAGCCCGTGCTTGACAAGTTAGTAACCTCGCACAGGGCGTTGGCACGGGCGTGGACTATTATCGCCACCCGTGTTGGGCAAAGAAATTTTTCTATGTCATGCACGGCTACTGGCACGCCCATGGTTCATCCCCTGGCTTCCACACGGCCACGGGCATGCCCGTGTGTAGGGCCGTGTGGCCTAGAAATATGCTCTTTGGTTAGATTATGGTTAGGTGCTAAAAAGAAAAAGAAAAGAAAAAAATGTAAAAATGGGGTTAGTGCTCGAGTTGCCTCCCGAGAAGCACTCGTTTATAGTCTTAGCTAGACTTTACCTCTCATTCGTATGGTCATGGTGGTTTGAGGAGGTGAAAATCCATTCTCATGCGATCACTTCGGTTATGGGTATATAGTTTAAGTCGAGTAATATTTACCTCAAAAGTGCCAAATTTAGGATTGCTCACCTCGACTGTGCCATATAGAAAGACATTTAGTACCTCAAAAGTGATTTCTTCGTTTATCTTGAGGTCTGAATTGGTGATTCAAGGGTCTTCCTTATTCAACAATACCTGATCTCCTAATTTGAAGTGATTCGTTGTTCCTATCAGCTCGTCTGGGGGCTCCTTCGGTTTCACTTCGTGCGGTTCCTGCTCCTCTTTGATTTGTGTTTCTTGCTCTTTTAGTTTGTCAACCCTAAGGCTTTGTTCCTTATGTATTTCTTCTTTGTTGGCACGAGGTCTAGGATCTACCTCATCTAAGTGATTTTGTGATGCTTCCTGTAAAAAAGGTTGAACCAAATGATTATCAATAGAATTAACGTTCGCACCTTTATTACTCGATATCCTAGCTGAGTTAAGACTTGAAGGGTGATTGTTTCGTCATTTACACGAAGTGTGAGTTCACCAAATTCTTCCTCTATGTGGTCTTTCTTTATTACATTGGGATATGGCACACGAGGTTGGTACTCTGTAATTGCCGATTTTGGTAAATCATGGTACACCTCAACCTTACCTTTTCTTACCACATGTTCTTCCCTTGGGTTTGGATCCACTAATAATTCACTGTTATGAGCTTGTACGGCTTGGGGCCCATGATTTGGCTCAAGTTTGTAGCCTTGTGGTGTTTCCTGTGCTGAATGTTGAA
This sequence comes from Gossypium rotundifolium, assembly GCA_025506655.1. Lineage (NCBI taxonomy): Eukaryota > Viridiplantae > Streptophyta > Magnoliopsida > Malvales > Malvaceae > Gossypium > Gossypium rotundifolium. The sequence continues at coordinate 93,014,372 of CP106724.1, read as the reverse complement.
CAATTTGATTATCAACTTAATTTACTTTCTCACCTTCATCACTTGATGTCCTGGCCTAGTCAAAAGCTTGTAGACTGATTGATTCGTCACCTACACGAAGAATGAGTTCTCCTATACCAACATCAATTTTAGTCCTGGTAGTTGCTAGAAAGGGTTTTCCTAAAATTAAAAGAATCGTGTTGTCCTCATCCATGTCTAAAACAACAAAGTCTACTGGGAATACGAATTTATCAATTTTGATTAGAACATTTTCTATTATACCCCTAGGAATTCTGATAGTTTTATCAGTTAACTGAATGCTCATCCTAGTTTGTCTAGGTTTCCCTAGACCTAGTTATTTAAACATTTTATAAGGCATAACATTGATGCTTGACCCTAAATCAGCTAAAGCATTATCAATAGATAAACTACCAATTAAACATGGAATTGTAAAACTCCCTATGTCTTTTAGCTTTCGTGGTAGTCTATTTTGTAGAATTGCTAAGCACATTGTGTTTAGCTCCACGTGGTGCTCTTCGTCTAATTTGCGTTTGTTGGTTAAGAGCTATCTTAAAAATTTCCTCGAGTCTGGTATCTGAAAAAGAGCTTCAAGATGAGGTAAGTTAATATGTAATTTCTTTAAGAGTTTAAGAAACTTACCGAACTGTTCCTCGGAATCGTCTCTTTTCATTGCTTTGGGATAAGGTATGCGAGGTTGGTACTCCTTGATTACCAGTTTCGACTTTTCTTGTGTTACATCTACCTTACCTTCGTCTACCTTGGCTTTTTGTATTGGATTGGGTTCATCTAACCCCTTACTGGCATGAGATGTGATAGCTTGATTTTGCTCCTTTGGATTGATCTCAGTGTTACTAGGTAGACGTCCTTGCGGTTGTTCTGACATTAGCTTTGCGAGATGTCCCACTAACCTATTAAGTTCTCCAACTTGATTCTCGATCCCTTTGATCGATTTTTGTTGCTCATCAAGTGCTGCTTCAATTTTTTGGAAATGAGAATCTGTGGCTGCCATGAATTTCATCAGCATCTCTTCAAGATTCGGCTCCTCTTCTTGTTGGTGAGGTGGTTGTTGAAAATTTGGAAGAAGTTTCGATCTTAGGCTATTTTGATCATCCCACGAGAAATTGGGATGGTACTTCCAACCTGCATTATAAGTGTCACTATAAAAATTATTTTGATATCTAGAATAGTTACCTGTATAGTGAGCTTGCTCGTTTTCCATGCCATATCCGTAGGGTGGGTACTCAAGATTCACCACGCCTCCAAAATTCAAATCATATTCTATTTCTGGATGTACCTGCGAGGGACTATACCAATCATCAATCTTTTTATTCATTATCTCTAACTGATTAGATAACCTGGTGACCACGTCGAGGTTGAAAACACTGGTTGCTTTAGTAGGAATTGTCTTCATGACTTGCCACTGATAATTATTCAGTGCCATCTTTTCCATAGACTAAAATTTTCTGCCAAAAGGAAAATAGAGGAAAAAAAATTAGCAAAGTAAAAAAATAAAATAATAATAATAATAAAATGGGCTAAAGTAATAGAAATAGAGCTTTCTTAATATTTTAGTGTTCCCCGGCAACGACGCCAAAAACTTGATCGTGTCAAACAGTCGAGTTTTAATATTTATAAAGAATGATCAAACCTGTAGACTAACTATGACAACGATTGAGGCAAGTGCACCTATTGAACAATAGTATAGTTTAGGCAAGATTATTTTATCGAACCCAAAGGAACCTAAAAGTACTACTACTCACTTTCTTTCTATTATTTAGCCTGAAATATGGAGTGATTGATTTATAAAACTAATGAAAAAATTAAACTAGATGCAAAGACAAAAGAATGAATTGGAGAAAGACTTTAGGAAGACTCAGTTGATGAAGACGATACCCTCAGGAAGAATCCACCTATGGCTTCACATATTATTTATCCCTAAACCATATGATTTCTTTACTTAGCTTGAGCCGTGAGATTCCCTAACCTATATTAAACCATTTCTCGAGGCGAATAATGTCTAACCTTAGGTTAATTAGTGGAACTCTCGTTCTCTTATAATAACCCCCTAAGGAAGTAGTAAATTGATCAATGGATTCCCATATTAGGTTTCATCCTAATCCGGAAAAATCTTGTAACCCTATCTCTAGGCGCCTGATCAACTCCGCTCAATTATGCTAGATCTACTCTTAGGTAGGGTCTATTCCTCCTCCACCTAAGCACATCAGATTAAATTTAGCAACATAATTAAGAACAAACTAAGTACTTATCATATAATTTAGAAATCAAATAGCAAAATCTTTCATAGGTTTCATCCCCTTCAGGTATCTGAAGGGTTTAGTTCATAACTAAATAAGAAAACATTTCAAGAGAAAAGATAAAACAAAACATAAGAAATCCCTAAAACCCCCTGAAGGAATTGAAGGAGAGATCCTCCGTCTTGAATAGAGTTTCGGCTTCTTGAGATGGATCCATTGGCTATCTTCAAGTGATTCCCTAAAAGATGAAGCTTGACAAAAGCCTCTGCCAAAAAAAAAAACCCCTGTTTCAGCTTCTTAGGATGGATCAACTGGCTATCTTTGAGTAATTCCCCAACAAAAGCTCTGGCAAAAAATTCTACCTAAAAATAAACCCACTTTTGTTTCAGCTTCTGCCGAGCTCCCTCTTTAGTTGCTACCTTGGGTGTTTATATAGGCTTTGAGATGCTTTACTTGGCTCCTAAGTATCCTAATTCAAGTAGAATTCCTCCTAGGATGTTTATGTAGACATAGGAATGTGTGTCTTTACCTCCAAGCAAGTGAAATTGCTCTTTCCCGTGGCAGGGGCACGGCCATGGTACACGCCCGTGTAAATCATCTTCAAGTCGTGTCTCGATTCTGCCGATTGGGGCACATCCGTGTAATTTGTGGCAAGGCTGTGTGAAGTAATTTGACGAGGCACAGCCATGTGGCTTGAAGTCCAGGCCGTGTCGATTTCTTGGGTTGGCCCAATTTGGTCCGTTTTAAGCCCATTTTACGTTCTTTTTAACCTCAGGTGTTTTCCTAAGTATAAGACATGAAAAGAAAGGATTGAGAGCACCTTTTTACATAAATCAGGGATAAATCATCCAAAAGTATACTAAATGTGGGATTAAAATATGTTACTTTTATGGTTTATCATATAATTATCAATGACTTAATCTAAAACATATCAATAAAAATCATGAATCAACAAGAATTCCATTCTAATTAGTGATATGAGAAAATTACTTTAAGACAAAATATCATTCAAGGATTTGAGAATAATGCAAAAAGTTAGGCACTTTTTCTAATAAACTTTCACCCCCCACACTTAAGATGTACATTGCCCTCAATGTACAAAGATAGATAAACTGACAATATAGTGATAAAATCAAAAGATAGGGAGAGAAGTGAAACTTCCTAAATTTTGGATGGAGTTAATGAATAAGAAATAAGATAGGATTGGGCGTAGGTGAACATGGGGAAGCGTCTTGAAGCATTTGAAATTGAATCCTTGAAGTAGTCGACTTGATTTTATTATATCCTAAGGTAAATCTAAATGGCATGAAGAATAAGAAGGAAATAATAAAGAGAATAAAAATAAAAGTAAATAATGGAAAATGAAAGAAGAAAGGCAATTGGAAAAGAAAAAAGGGAAAAGGGGGTTTAAATAGAGATGCAGCTCACGCCTATGTTCCTACTTGTGGTACCCACACAGCCATGGCCATGGCTGTGTCAAAGACTGTGTGGGTATGAAAAATTTAAGCCTAATCATGAAAAGAAATAAACTAAACTGATTAGTAGGGTTAGTGTTCGGGTTGCCTCCCGGGAAGTTCTCGTTTAAAGTCTTAAGTTAGACTTACCTCTCATTCACACAATCATGGTTGTTTGAGGAGGTGGAAATCTTTTCTCATGCGATCAATTCAGTTATTGATATATAGTTTGAGTCGAGTAGTGTTTACCTTGAAAGTGTTGAATTTAGGATTAGTTACCTCGGTTGTTCCATCTGGGAAGATTTTGAATACCTGATCTCCTATCTTAATCTGGGTTATCTCATCGTTAAGTTTGTCGTGGAGTTGCCTCATTTTTGCTTTGTGTATTTTTAGTTTTTCTTTGAAGTGTGTCTTCCACTCGTCTAGTTCATCGATTAAAAGCCTTCGTTTCTCATGAATTTCTTCTTTATCGACACGAGGTCTAGGATCTGGCATCTACGAAAGAGCTTCAAGAAACAGCAAGTTAATAGGTAATTTCTTTGGAGGTTTTAGAAATTTACCAAATTGTTCCTCTGTGTGGTCTTTTTTTATCGCATTGGGAGACGACACACGTGGTTGGTACTCTGTAATTACCGGGTTTGGTTTATCATGGCTTACCTCAACCTTACTTTCCTCTACCACACTCTCTTCCGTCAATGTTGGTACATCTAACTCTTCACTATCGTGAGTAGTTATTGCTTGAGGTTGCTCTTTAGGGTTAGTTTTGTTGTTGCTAGGTAAGATACCTTGTGGTCTTTCTGAGATCAGCTTAGCAAGTTGCCCTAATTTGTTTTCGATCTCTTGAAACGATGCTTCTTGATTTTTGAGTGCTGTTTCGATGTTTTGGAAATGAGTTTCTGACACCGCTATAAATTTTGTCAGCATCTCCTCAAGGTTCAACTCCTGTTCCTGTTCGTGAGGTGGTTGTTGAAAATCTGGAGGAAGTTCCGGTCTTTGACTACTTTGATCATCCCACAAGAAATTGGGATGATACCTCCAACCTGCATTATAAGTGTCACTATAAAAATTATTTTGAGGTCTAGAATAGTTACCCATATAGTGGACTTGTTCGTTCTCTATGCTAGGGCTGTAGGATAGATGTTCTGTGTTGTTCACCCCTCTTCCATTCATATTGTACTGTATTACCAGATTTACCTGTAAAGAATTGCATACGCCATCAATCTTTTTATTCATCATCTCTATCTGATTTGATAGCATGGTGACCGCGTCAAGGTTGAAGACACTGCCTGCTTCAGTAGGCTTTGTCCTTATGAATTGCCACTGATAATTATTCAATGCCATCTTCCTCTATAAACTAAAATTATCTGCCAAAATCAAATAAAGGAAAATTAGCAAAGTAAAAAAATAATAATAATAATGAAAATAAATTGCAATAAAAAATGGCTAGAGTAATAAAAATTAAGTGTTCTTAATATTTCAGTTCCCCGGCAACGGCGCCAAAAACTTGATCGTGTCTGTCGAGTCATAAAAATTTATAAAAAGAATGATCGAACCTGGAAACTAACTAAGACAACGATAGAGGCAAGTGCACCTATCGAACAGTAGTATAGTTAGCGCTAAGACCGGATTGTCGAACCCAAAAGAACGAAAAGTACTAATATTAACTCTCTTTTATTATTTAGCCTACGAATTAAGGAAATTTTTATCTAATCCAAAATTAACTAATTAACTAAGCTAAAGATGCTAAGACAAAGAAGAAATTGGAGAAGGGCTTGAGGGAAAACCGATTGATTTAGACAATACCTGAGGAAGAATCCACCTAGACTTCACTTGTTATCTAACTCTGAACTAGATGATTTATTCACATGACTTGATCCGTAGGATTCCCTAATTTATATTAATACCTCTCTCGAGGCTACTAACGTCTAACCTTAGGTTAATTAATTGAAATCTCTTTCTAATTAAAACCCCTATAATTGCATTAACTCAATCTATGGACTCCCATATTAGGTTTGACCCTAATCAGGTAGATTTTCGTCACCCTATCTCTAGGCGCGCGAGCAACTCCACTTAACTATGCTAGATCTACTCTTAGACAGGGTTTATTCCTCCTATGCCTAAGCACATCACACTTGAATCAATATCCCGGAAATACCAAAACAAGAATTAAGAACAAATAGTTGAGAACAAACCAAGTATTTATCATACAGCTCAAATAACAATAACAAGATCCATCTTAGGTTTCATCCTCCTCAAGTATCTGAGGGTTTAGATCATAATAGTAAAAGAGAACATCTCAGAAGAAAAGATAACACAAAACATAAGAAAACCTTAAAACCCATTGGAGGAATTGAAGGAGAGATCCTTAGTCTTGTGTATAATTTCGGCTTCTTGAGATGAATCAACTAGCTTTCTTCGAGTAAATCCCTAAATTTAACTGCTCTGGCTCGGCTCTTTGGCCTAGCTAAATGCCCCGTAAAGGTTGGCCTATAAGGTTTTTATATAGGTTTTTGGAATATGTTTCTTTGCCTCTAAGTACCCTAATCCGAATAGAATTCTTCTTATCTGCGGCAGAGACAAGCCTATGGCACACGCCCGTATATTTCAGGGGTCGGGCTGTGTTCAGGTCTGTTGATAAGGGATGATCGTGTTTTTCGAGGTCCAAGCCGTGTGGATTTCGTACTTTGGCTCATTTTCTCTGTTTTCGGCCCGATTCTCGTTCTTTTCATCCTCCGGTGCTTTCATGAGTATAAAACATGAAAACAAATGATTAGGAGCACCTATTTTCATAATTAAAGGGATAAATCATCCAAAAACATGCTATATGTGGGATTAAAATATGTTACTATTACGGTTTATCAGCCAATGATAGTTATTCAGTGACACCTCTTCAATAAATTCGTAAGCCACTTCAGGGGTTTTGTTATTTAGGGTTCCACCGGTGGCTGCATCAATAAGCTGCCTAGTTGAGGGGTTCACACTGTTATAGAAGGTTTGAGCCTGTAGCCATAATGGTAGCCCATGATAAGGGCATCTTCTTAGTATACCCTTGTATCTCTCCTATGCATCGTAAGTGTCTCTAGATCCATCTATACCAAAAAAGAAATATCATTCCTCAACTTAACCGTTTTAGCCAGCGAAAAATATTTTAATAAGAACTTTTCGATCATTTGTTCCCATGCGGTGATTGATCATCGTGGTAACGAGTTCAACCACTGTTTAGCTTTTTTCCTCAATGAAAAGGGAAACAATCGAAGCCGAATGGCATCATCAGAAACACCATTGATTTTAAACGTATTCATAATTCCAAAAAGTTCGCTAAGTGTGAATTAGGATCCTCATCATGCAAACTATCAAACTAAACAAACTATTGTATCATCTGTATAGTGTTAGGTTTCAATTTGAAATTATTTGCAGCAATAGTAGGTCTAACAATACTTGATTCTGTACCGACTAAACTAGGCTTAGCATAATCATACATAGTACGAGGAGTAGGATTTTGATTCACCAGATTTCCCATAGCCACTAGAGGTAATGGATTATTCTAATTTTCAGCCATCTCTTCAGGAAGATCGGCGATGTTTTCTTGTTCTTCCTCTATGTATTGTAAACTTTGCCTAATTTCTCTTCGGTTTCTGTGAATGGATGCCTCTATCTCACTGTCAAAAAACAATGGTCCTGACGGGTTCCTCCTAGTTATAAACTAGAAAAACCTATCAAAACAAATAATAGAGAGATTAGAAAACTAAAAATAAAAATTAGAGAGAAATAAATAAAATAAAAATGACTAAAGTAATAAAAATTGAGCGTTCCTAATATTTCAATTCCCCGCCAACGGCGTCAAAACTTGTTCGTGAATCTGAGAGTTTTAATATTTATATATGAATGATCAAGGCTAGAAACTAACTATCACCATGATTAAGGCAAGCGCACCTATCGAATAGTAGTATAGCTTAGTGGCAAGACCAGAATGTCGAACCTAAAAGAACCAAAAGTACTAGTACTGACTTTCTTTTTATTATCTAGCCTAAAATAAAGGGAATTTTTTCTAACTAATTACTATGCTAAGGATGCTAAGACAGAGAACGAATTGGGAAATTACTTTTGGGAAAATTAATTGATCAAGACAATACCCGAGAAAGAATCCACCTAGACTTCACTTGTTATTTAGCTCTAAACCAGATGATTTATTCACTTGACCTGATTCGTAGGATTCCCTAATTTATATTAATACCTCTTTCGAGGCTACTAACATCTAACCCTAGGTTGATTAATTGAAATCTCTTTCTAATTAAAACCCCTAGTGTTGCATTAACTCGATCTATGGACTCCCATATTAAGTTTGACCCTAATCCGGTAGATTTTCGTCCTCCTATTTTTAGGAGTGCAATGAAATCCGCTTAATTATGCTAGATTTACTCTTAAATAGGGACTTTTGCTCCTCTGAATAAGCACATCAATACTTGAATCAGTATCCTAAAATATTAAAACAAGAATTAAGAACACATAATTAAAAACAAATCAAGTATTTATCATACAATTCAGGAAACAATAACAAGATCCGTCTTAGGTGTCATCCCCCTCAGTATTTGAGGGGTTTAGTTCATGTTCATAAAAAAATACATCTTAGAAGAAAGTAAATAATAAAACATAAAGAAAAACCCTAAAACCCCTGAAGGAATTAAAGGGAAGATCCTCAGTCTTGAGCATGATTTCGACTTCTTGAGATGGATAAACTGGCTTTCTTCGAGTAATTCCCTGTATTCAGCCCTCTCTAGCTTCTCCTTCTTTTGGCTCCAGCCCTGACAGAAGCCTTCTGTCCAACTCTTCTTTTAAGTTTCCTTCTAGGGTGTTTATATAGGTTTCAGAATGTCTTTTTTCACCTCTACGTAACCTTTTCTATGTAGAATTAAAATGGGTCACGGTGAGGACACGTTCGTGTAAATCGAGCCCAAGCCGTGTTCGAGTCTACAAAAGTGGCACATCTGTGTGGTGAACTCCAGGCCATGTTGATTTCTCACTTTGGCCCAATTTCTCCATTTTTGGCCCGTTTCTTGTTCTTTTCATCCTTCTATGCTCACCTAAGTATAAAACATGAAATTAAAGGATTAAGAGCATCGAATTCCATAATTCAAGGGATAAATCATCCAAAAGTATGCCAAATATGGGATTATATATATATATATATATATATACGGTTTATCATGCATCTTATTTGTTATGTATTGATACTGAAATTGCTTCTACTATTCAACCAAATCTTGGAATTTGGAAACTATATTATAAATGTGCTTAAATTAAATTAACTTCTTTTACATACTGAGTTCACAAATCACTTTGTATTAATTGGATTTCAGGTGGTTCTTAGTATTGAACGGGTCAGAGTTGTGGGAGCTTGGTCAAGTTTTTATCTTTCTTTTAAAGTATTACTACCAAGATTTTTGGTATTCTATGATGTTATGGTATTCATAAAGATTGTGTGCTTAGTTAATTGTTGTGATTGATTTTATGTGATGAATGGTTTATTTCAACTACGTTATAATTATGGTATTTTTAGTATTGATAATTTAACTCTTCGAACATGGGTTGGGCTCTAGGTCAGGTTTAGGGTGTTACATTTAGTGATATCAGAGCAGGTTTGTCAACACTCAAATTTTGTTTGGGCTGATAATGTGTGATAAAAAAGTAGTTAGGTGATAATTTAGTATTTGAATAAATCTGGAAACTGAAACTTTAGCAAATGACCAAGCCTCCGATGCTGACCCTATAAGTATTTATGTTCTGTTATAATGATTGTGTTACCTGAACTGTTATCTGGTTAAATGCTTTGATGTAAACTAGTGAAATCATCCTATTGGTGTCTGGACTAATCTATGAACTCTAACATTGTAGCTAGATTTCCAAATAAGTTCGTGTGATAGTTGTGGACGTGGTACTCGTGAGCGTTGAGGACACCGATAAGGAGCTGGAGCGAAGTCATTCTCTATGTGTAGTATGCTAAATTTGGAGACCAACGAGACAGTTGGTACTCCCATCGCTAAGATGGAGTTCCAGACTCCTACTACTGGGGACGACGTACTGTCCCAGGCCATGATTCGAGCACTAGAAAGGGTTGTGGGGACCCATTCAGGATCGGGAAGCTGAGGGTCAGTTACTGAATGACTCTAGTCGAATAGGGTTGAATTGTTTGGGGGTGTTATAGGAATTGCTCCTACTATTGTTGAGTATTAGCTCAAGGCTACCGAGCGTATTATGATTGATCTTGATTACTCCCACTTAGAAATTAAGGGGTGCTGTGACTATACTCCGGGATGAAGCTTACCAGTTGTGGCTGACAGTAGAGCAAGGTGCTCAGCCTGAATAGGTTAACTAGGATTATTTCCAGAACGCCTTCTAGGGTTAGCATGTAGGGGCAAGTTACGTTGAGGCTCACCGATGCGAGTTTATGTGTCTAGTTCAAGGCTATCGATCTGCCGCTGAGTATGAAGCTAAGTTTCTACGACTGAGTAGATATGTATGAACTTTGGTAGCGTCTGACTAGGACAAGTGCGTGAGGTTTGAAGAAGGATTAAGATATGATTTACGGGTCTTGATAGCTCCGCAGAGGGAGCGGGTTTTTACGGTTTTGGTTGACATAGTAAAGATAGAGGAAGAAGTGAAGCGCACTAAACACGAGCGACGTGACTGTGAGAAGGATCAGAGTAAGATTAAGAAGAATTTGGGTCTCTCTGGTTCTAGTCGGACGACTAAGAAACGGGCGAGTTTGACAGACCCTAGAGGGCCGATGCACCAGCTGTAGTGATTGAGATTCAGCTGTGCAATCACTGTGGGAAATGCCATTTGGGCAAATTTTGGAGGAAGTTAAGAGCATGCCTCCGTTATAGGTCGATGGAACATCGAGTTAGGGATTGCCCCCGTCAACCATATCAAATGCTAGCTGCGGTAAAGACTCTGGCTCTGGGTTCTGTTCAGTCTCTAAGAGTGGTTCATCAACCACCTAAAGGTCATGGTACTGGTGGAGGTGGTAATGCATCTAGAAGAGGAAAGAAAGTACCGGGTAAAGGTACATGTTAGATTGAGGCTTGTCAGTTGGCTCTGGTATATGCGGCAAGATGCCGTGAGGACAACGATGATGCTGATGTCATTGCATGTACTTTCTTTATCCATTCTATATTGTACTATGCTCTCATTGATATTAGCTCTACTCACTCGTATATAACTAGTGTTGTTTCTGCAAATTAGGGTTTAACTACTAAAAATATAGCTAGAGAGTTTTCTATGATTAGTCCTTTGGGTTAGTCAATGTGGGTTGATCTAGTATAAAGGCTAGTACCCTTAGAGCTTTAGGGCATGATATTTCCAACTGATTTGATGGAATTACCCGTTAATGAGTTTGATTTGATTCTGGGAATGGATTGGCTCAAAGAATATCGGGTCAGTATATATTGTGCAACTAAGAGAGTTACCCTGAGAACGGATGAGAATGACGAGATGGTCATGGTTGGTAAGCATCGAGATTACCTCTCTAATGTAATCTCTGATCTTATAGTAGATAAGTTAGTCCGAAAGGGTGTGAGGCATACCTTGCCTACGTATCCGATTCTATTTCTGCAAAGCTTTCTATGAGAGATATTTGCACTGTGAGAGAATTCTTGAATTTTTTCCCTGAAGAATTGATCGGGAGGTGGAATTCAGTATTGATCGATTACCAGGTACGACTCCGGTGTCTATTGCACCCTATCACATAGCACCGAACGAGCTAATCGAGCTAAAGCACAGCTTTAGGAACTTCTCAACAGGGGGTTTATCCAACTGAGTGTGTCTCCGTGGGGGGACATCGGTATTGTTTGTTAAAAAGAAAGACGGGTCGATAAGAATGTCTATAGATTGTAGACAGTTGAACAAGTTGACAATCAAGAATAAGTACCCGTTACTGAGGTGACTTGTTCGACCAGTTTTAAGAAACATCCGTTTTCTCCAAAATCAATCTACGCTCTGGTTACCATCAACTCAAGGTCAAAGAGACTAATGTGTACAAAACTACCTTCAGGACTCGTTACGGACATTATGAGTTCCTAGTGATGCCTTTTGGTTTGACGAATCCCCGATGGCATTTATGGATTTAATGAATCGGGTATTTCAACTGTACTTGGACCAATTTGTAGTGGTTTTCATTAGTGACATCCTGATTTTCTCTAAAAGTGAAACCAAACTTGATGATCACCTTCGCATTGTACTTCAGATACTCCAAGAAAAATAGTTGTACACCAAGTTCAGTAAGTGCGAGTTTTGGTTGTAGGAAGTCACTTTTCTAGGTTATATAGTAATAATGGAAGAAATTTGAGTCGATCCCAAGAAAATAGAAGCTATGGTGAAATCAACCGAAAAATGCAGTTGAGCTTCGTAGTTTCTTGGGTTTAGCCGGTTATTATCGAAGGTTCGTTGAGGGATTTTCTCTAATTGCATCACCTTTGACAAAGCTGCTGCGTAAGAATGCTCCGTTTGTGTGGTCTGAAACACAACAGTCTAGTTTTGATAAGCTGAAGTCCATTCTAACACAGGCTCCTATTTTAGTTCAACTGGAATCGGATCGGGAATTTGTGGTATATAATGATGCATCGTATGTCAGCTTAGGGTGTGTGCTTATGCAAGATGGTAAGGTGGTCGCTTACGAGTCACGACAGCTGAAGACGCACGAGGGTAACTACCCTACGCATGATGTTGAGCTGGCTACGATCGTGTTTTCCTTGAAGATCTGGAGACACTATCTGTATAGTGAAAGGTGTATCATCTACACCGATCACAAAAGTCACAAATATTGTTAACTAAAAAAGAGTTAAATCTTCGGCAGTGCAGGTGGGTAGGATTACTTCAAGATTATGACTGCACGATAAAGTACCATTCATGGTAAGGCTAATGTGGTAGCTGATGCCCTTAGCCATAAAGTGGTGACTGATCTAAGAGAAATGTTAGCTTGTCTAAGTTTGGTTGAGGATGGCGGGTTGTTAGCAGAATTATAGGTTAAACTGACTTGGGTTGAACATATTCGAGTTAAACAATTGAGCAATGAGTCTTTAGTTCAACAATTGCAACATGTTGGTTCAAATGAGACTTTCGATTTCACCTTGAATAGCGATAATGCGTTGTGTTTCAAAGGTCAGATTTGTGTACCAAACGATAAGTAGTTAAGACAGTTGGTCCAACAGGAGGTGCTTAACAGTCCTTATGCTATGCATCCTGGTGGGAACAAAATATATCGGACCTCTGAGAGCTCTACTGGTGGCCTAGACTAAAGCGGGAAGTAGTCGCTTTTGTCTCCCACTATTTGACATTTCAAAAGGTTAAGGTTGAACATCAGTTGCCTTCTGGCCTGCTCCACTTAGTCAAGATTCCACAGTGGAAGTGGGAGTGAGTAATGATGGATTTTGTTAGTGGATTGCCTTTAACCCTTACTAAGAAATATTAGTTTGGGTCATTATTGATCGGTTGACCAAATCTGTTCACTTCATACCTATCCGAACAGATTACTCTCTATGGAAGTTAGCTAAACTGTATATTGCCAAAATTGTGAGATTACATGGGATTCCAGTTTCAATTATCTCTGATAGGGATCCAGGATTCACATCTCGGTTCTGGAAGAAACTTCATGAAGCTTTAGGCACCTGACTTAATTTCAGTACTGCGTATCATCCCGAGACCGATGGATTGTCGGAGTAGTCATCTAGATTCTAGAGGACATGCTTCGGGGTTGTGTAATAGATTTCTAGGGTAGCTGAGAGGATTATTTGTCGTTGGTTGAGTTCACATACAATAATTGTTTCCAGTCTAGTATACAAATGGCACCCTATAAGGCCTTGTATGGTCGTAAGTTTCATACTCATTTATATTGGACAGAATTAAATGAACGTTGAGTTTTGGGTCTCGAGCTATTTTTTGAAACTGAAAACACTGTGAAAGTGATTCGAGACTATCTAAAAGCTGCACCTAATCGGTAGAAGTCTTATGCTAATTTAAAAATAAAAGATATTGAGTTTTTTTGTAGGTGATCAGGTGTTTCTGAAGGTATCACCGTGGAAAAAGCTTCTCCGATTTGGATGCAATGGCAAGTCGAGCCTGAGGTTTATTGGACTCTACCGTATTCTGAAGTGGGTCAAACCTGTTGCGTATCAGTTAGAATTATTGTTAGAGTTGGAGTGAATTCGCGATGTGTTTCATGTCTCGATGTTGAGACAGTATCGATCTGGTCCGTCGTATATTGTTCATGTCGATGAGATCAAGTTGCAACTAGATTTAGCATTTGAGGAAGAGCCTGTCCAAATCTTGGAATGTGATGTTAAGGTATTGAGGAAGAATTTCGTTCCTCTAGTAAATGTTCTATGGCGGAACCATAGTACTAAGGAGGTCACGCGGGAACTTGAAGAGTCGATCTGACGGCAGTATCGGTGTTTGTTTGAGTCAGGTAAATTTTGAGGTCAAAATTTCTTTTAGGGGGAGTGTTGTAACATGCCAAAATTTTGAGAATTTAATTGTGAGAATCTACAGTAACTAAACTTCTATATTTGTGGTTCTATGTTTTGCAATTGTGTTAAAGGTTGGGAGTTCGAGTCACATCGTTAAAAGTTTTGTCATTTTTTAAAAACAACCCATATCCATGTGTTATACAGTTAAGTGCAATTCTGTGTAACCTTATGCCAAGAATGAGCGTGCTAGTTCACTAGTTAAGCATCTCTATGGATTCTGTCCGATTTCGAGTTCGAATCCCATCATATGCATTAAGAGAAATTTTTGCATGTTGTTGGAAAAGTGGATGGTAGTTAAGACAAAATTTTAAAACATTCTTTTCTTTTCTTCATTTAATCTTATGTTCTTTTCTTTCCTCTTCTTCTTCTTCTTTTACTTTTAATTTGTTTTACATATTATGAGCACGGCAGTTGAGCATTAAATTCCTCATTTTGATTTGTTGTATGAGTCAGGTAAGTATGTTTCTATATTGTCGATTGTAGTAATTCATTAAGAATTCTAAGAACAACGATGTCGTGTTGTTGGTGATATGCGTTAATGGGTAACTTCGTCTTGTTAACTAATATTGGTTCCTTATTTTAGGAATAGGTGTTGGGTGTAGTGAATCTCGGCAGGATAATAGTCCTGAGAAATCTTTCGGTAAGTGAAGTTTTTGTTAAAGGTTTTGTGTCAAAATTTAACACAAGCTTCTGTGATTAATTGTATTCATTTTTTGTTAAAATTCGGTTTTGAATGATTGGATGGTTGTTTTAGGCTTCGGGGACACTCCACGTTTGTTTTACTTCAAAATCTCGTTAGGTGCATGCAGAAAAACTTAATTTTTGTGAGTTTTAGTCACCGAAAAATGTGGTTGTTGATCGTGTGTCGAAGTCTTAAAAATTTATAATATGAATGATCTAGCCTAAAAACTAACTGTGACAACGACTTGAGGCAAGCGCACCTATCGAACAATAGTATAGTTTAGTGGAAAGATCAGATTGTCGAACCCAAAGGAACCAAAAGTACTAATACTTTCTTTTTATTATTTAGCCTAAGAATTAAGGGAATTGTTATCTAATCTAAAATTAACTAACTACTAAGCTAAAGATGCTAAGACAAATATAATGAATTGGGGAAATACTTGGGGGAAAAAACCAATTGATTAAGACTATACCCGAGGAAGAATCCACCTAGACTTCACTTGTTATCTAACTCTGAACCAGATGATTTATTCACTTGACCTAATCCGTAGGATTCCTTAATTTATATTAATACCTCTCTCGAGGCTACTAACGTCTAACCCTGGGTTGATTAATTGAAATCTCTTTCTAATTAAAACCCCTAGAATTGTATTAACTCAATCTATGGACTCCCATATTAGGTTTGACCATAATCTGGCAGATTTTCGTCATCCTATCTCTAGGGTTGCGATCAACTCTACTTAACTATGCTGGATCTACTCTTAGATAGGGTCTATTCCTCCTCTGCCTAAGAGCATAAATGCTTGAATCAATATCCTGTAATATCAACGCAAGAATTTAGAACACATAGCTAAGAACAAATCAAGTATTTATCATATAGCTCAGAAAATAATAACAAGATCCGTCTTAGGTTTCATCCCCCTCAGGTATTTGAGGGGTTTAGTTCATAATCATAAAAAATACATCTCGGAAGAAAATATAAAACAAAACATAAAGAAAACCCTAAAACCCCTGAAGGAATTGAAGAGAGATCCTCGATCTTGAGTATGATTTGGCTTCTTGAGATGAATCAAGCGGCTTTCTTGAGTGAATCCCACAATTGGCCCCGGCAGCTCTTTGGCCTAGTGGCGCCTCCACGAAGGTTGGTCTCTATGGTGTTTATATAGGCTTTTGGATTGGCTTTCTTTGCCTCTAAGTACCCTATTCCGAATAGAATTCAAACAGGTCACGTTAGGGACACGCCCATGGCACACGCCCATGTAAGTTGAGGCCAAGCCGTGTTCGAGTCTGTTAATGAGGCACGATCGTGTGGTATTGGGCCCAGGTCGTGCTGATTTCACAATTCGGCCCATTTACTCTTTTTTCGCCCGTTTTTGTTCTTTTCATCCTTCGGTGTTCTTCTGAGTATAAAACATGAAAACAAAAGATTAGGAGCACCTATTTCCATAATTAAAGGGACAAATCATCCAAAAGTATGCTAAATATGGGATTAAAATGTGTATATTATGGTTTATCAGTTGTCGATGCCATACAGCCAGGCACACGGGTAACTCATTGTTCATTAGTTGGGAGCCATATAGGTAAGGCACAGGCGTGTGTGGCCATGTTAGTGCAGGGTTCACATGGGCAAATGACATGGACATGTGTCTAGGCCATGTAACTCACTGTTTGTGAATTAAGACCACACGGGCATGTGGCCAAGCCGTGTGAGTCACACAGGCAAGGACATAGTCGTGTGTCTAGGCCGTGTAACTCTCTGTTTACGATTTTGAACCACATGGGCAGAGGATATGGGCATGTACCAGGTTGTGTAAGCAACATGGACAAGGACATGGGTGTGTGTCTAGGCCGTGTGAGCCACATGGGCAAGGACATTAGAGTGTGCCAGGTTGTGTGAGTAACATGGGCAAGGACATGGGTATGTGTCCAGGCTGTGTGAGCCACATGGGCAAGGACATGTGTGTGTGTCTAGGCCGTGTGGCATATAAAAATGGCCTAAAACCAATTTTTGAGGTCGTAAATGTTGTTTACGATTGATATTGACTTCCCCATTGTATGAACAATCTGAATTTGACTGAACGAAAACTCTCTAATACTCTGTGATAGTCTTACGAATATCATAACTGTATATATACTGTGATACTTAATCTTATATTGAATTTTGTTATCTACTTGCGAAATAATGTAGAATGATTTAATACATATTATGAATATCTGTAATCTGCATTTGCATGGGTTGGGATATTGTGAAAAAGGAAGTAATCTATTCTAAATTGGTGGCTAAGCCAAAATGCTTATAAACCTAAATCTCTGAATCTGGCACTTTGTCGCATTTTGATCTAGCAGTTAAGCTGCGTCTCTGTAGACATGTCAGACAGACACTCTATGGTGTGTAGGGTTAGATGGGCATTGAACGCCCTTAACAATGTGTTGGGATGGCTGAAGATGGTGTGTAGTAGATGGGGGTAGGAACATCTGCATCTACATCTGATTTGTTCTATATTGATATTGGAATTGCTTCTGCTATTAAACCAAATCTTGGAATTTGGAAACTATCTTAAATGTGTTCAAATTAAACCAACTTCTTTTATGCATTGAGTTCACAACTCATTCTGTACTAATTGGATTTTAGGTGGTTCTCAAACTTGACAGGGTCGGTGCTGCTTGAGCTTGGTCAGGATTTTATCTTTCTTTTAAAATATTACTACCAAGAATTTTGGTATTCTATGATGTTATGGTATTTGTGAAGATTATGTGCTTAGTTAACTGTTGTGATGGATTTTATGTGATGAATGGTTTATTTCGACTGCATTATAATTGTGGTATTTTTAGTATTGATGATGTAACTCTCCAAACTTGGGCTTGACGTCTACGCCGAGTTTAGGGTGTTACATAATTCTTCTTATTTTCACAAAATCACCTTAGTGAGGTCCACATGAAAATCCTACCTAAGGGTAGTTAAATTGCCATGTCATCACAAGAGACCATTGATGGAGGGCATAGGTCATGGGTAGGGACCTTCTCCCACTCAATCTTTTACAAACATGTAAGGTTTTTAACGCCTGGTTTCAATCCTAAATGACCAATATATGCATGAAAAATACATGTGACATTCTTTCCTTAATTTATATGGCATGCTTATTATACATATGCATGAACATACATTCATAGTCAAATAAATGACCTTGACCAGTCACAGTTTTCATGATTTCATCCTAGAAAAATAATAAAATTACAAAATTCACCCCAAAGCATACTTTGTGTCTTCTATTTTTCCATTACAAACTTTTATTGCGATATCGTTTCATGTCGTTGTTTTCACACAATCGTCGTTTCCCTTGTTAAGTCATTGCCAAACTGTCGCCATTGTCTACCACCATGGTCAAACATTGTCGACCTACTATCGTCTACCTTCAGTCACTGTTAGCCATTTTCATCGTCCTACCTCATCGGCACTTTCTGTCGATCATCACCGTTGAACCACTAGCAGCCTCCTACTGTCAACCACCATCGATCTTTTTTACTGGTTTGGCCAAGTCGAGTTTGTGTCATCTCAATCAACTTGGATGCCCCTCAATTCTCTAGGTTCTGCCCAAAAATATAGGTTACATGCAGTGGTTGTGTCACAACCCAAAATCGGGGTTAGAATTTTTTTGGTCGTGCGGAATAAGGTTTGCCAGTGTTCTTGCTAATTGGGTGCTCGCCAAGATCCAGGCAAGCTAGGTGTTTTCCAATGAATTTTTAGCAAAGGTGTTCGCTAAGCAACTATGTATGCCAAAGGAAGTGGTAAAGCGCTTTCCAGCTTCACTGCGAGGAAGGTTCGCTAATGTGTTGGCGAGCTAGGGGTTCACCAGGTAAGTTGTGAATTATGTTCGCCAATCAATGTGCAAATTGGGTTTGTCGGTCAATTATACAATCGGACTCAAATTAGGAAAATGTGATTTAGTGTATCTAGAAATACTTTACGTGCAAGTAGCATATTTCCTAAATCAGGTAAAGTATCCAAAGTTGTCTAGGACTCTTAGTTCTATAAATACGACCCTTAATTCTTGTGAATTTCTTCACTGAATATTTTGTTTTCAAGTCTCTGTTCTAAAAATTCTGTTCGTAGCAATCCGAGTAAGGCTTGGTCTCAATAACACCCTAGATAACTTATTTCTATTTTTGTGAAATCTAACATAAATATGCATCTGCTTTAGTGGTTAAGTGTTCTGGTGTGTATGTTTGAGGTCTTATGTTCAATTTCAACTTTTGGCAAAACTTTGTTATTTTAGATCCAAGCCTTACTCTTATTGAGTGGGCTTATATTAAATTATTTGTTAATCCACACCAGAATGAACCTGCTTGTTCAAGTGGCAAGGAGTTAGTGTGTTGGAGTTCCTGTGTTCGAGTCCCTGCATGAGTCTGGATGTTAATTTTTACTCAGTTGTCTGATAGAGTTTCGATAGAGCTAAAATTCTGATATAGTTGTGAGTTAGTGTGTTAGTGTGAGAAAAATAAGGGATATGTTGGCATATCTTTTATTTTTCTTATTTTTTC
This sequence comes from Gossypium rotundifolium, assembly GCA_025506655.1. Lineage (NCBI taxonomy): Eukaryota > Viridiplantae > Streptophyta > Magnoliopsida > Malvales > Malvaceae > Gossypium > Gossypium rotundifolium. The sequence continues at coordinate 92,994,923 of CP106724.1, read as the reverse complement.
TCAAATTTTTATTTTCTTCCCCAATTTTTGTTGTCCAATTTTTCCTCTTTTCCCTCTTCTGACATTTTTCTCTTTTCGATAAACTTTCTTTCGTTTCCTTTGATTCAGATTGTGAATCCTTCGTTCATTCGTCGTTATTAAGATTTGCTGGTTCTTTATTCGATTGGTAGGTAAACTTTACATCCCTTTAACTTCTTGTTTGGGTTTAGCGATGTTAAAATGTAGTGATAATTGGCGGATTCTATGATTAGGCGAAGGTTGTGAGGAGGAGAATTGCATCCCAGCAAGTGGTGCGCATTAAATGTGGTTTTTTGTCAGCGGTAAGTCGATTTTGTGATTGGTTCTTGTTGGTGAATACATTAATCAAATTCCTAAATCAGTGTTGGGTATTTTATTTTTAGGTTTCTGAAGGCTCGAGATTATTTTAGCATCGAAACCAACCAGGTGTGTTCCCAAAACTTAGAAAATCAGGTTTCAACGAAAGTCAAAAAAGCCTTCTGTCGACGCCACACAAGCGTGTATCTAGCCGTGTGGTTGGTCGTGTGTAAGACACGACCGTGTGTCTAATGAAGGTACGGCCATGCACAAGACATGGCTGTGTGATGGTGTGAGTGTGGCAGTGTAGACCACATCAGCTTGGCCAAAGTGGGCGTGTGGCCCCACACAGGCGTGTGGTTTTTGGGCTAGTCGTGTGGGCCACACGGGCAAGGCCAATCTTGGCGTGTGGGCCCATGCGGGCATGTGGGCCCATAACTTTAAAATTTTCTCTAGGTCGCATGGTTCATTCTGATTGAATGTTGGCCTACTGTGGTGTCGGTAAAGGCTAACCAAACCCTAAACAATGTGATATAATATGCCGATAGTCTGTGTTGTGTAGGATTCTGATAGGTACATATGTTCTATTAAGTATATATATGTGATCTGTATATGAGCATGTTATATGTGATGTTACTATATCTGTTGTTTTATTTCTGTGACTGGGGCTGGTTTTGTATATGCGGAGGAAGTGATCTGTTCGGTAACTATTCACCTATTGTCTAGCAGCTTGACTGCATATTATCTGTTATGTGTAGTATTGACACTAAATGGTGTATAGGGATGGGTGGGTGTTTTTAACCCCACAAAGTGTGATGGGATGGTCAGAGTTGGTGTGTAGAGGATGGGGGTAGGATTCTGTATATCTAATTCTAATATTTGTATCTGTAAGGGACTTAAGTCTGAATCTGAATCTGACAGTATGTGTGAATTCTGTATATATAGCATGTCTATTTCTGTTGGGTTACACACTGATTTTACGAAAACTCACTTCTATAATTTTTTGATCTGTTCAGGTAATCCACGGACTTGGGCGGATCGATGTAGCGGAGTCTCACGGTGACCACAAGTCTTGAACTATTTTTAATTAATGGTTTTCTTTTAATTAAGGCTTATTTTTGGGAGTTTTGTAATTAAGGGACTCTCTAGACTGTTTGGATTTATTTTTGGATTTAAATTTTTTATTTAACATTTTATTTGTGACGGTAGGCTAAAAATATGGTTTTTACTAAAAACAAAAGTTTTTCTAAAAATACGAATGAGATTTTCTAATATCATGGTTTCTAATAGTTATAAACGTATATGGGCTATGAAACTAGAATGATTTATCAAACCCTTCTTTCTAACATCTCCGGATTCAGTCGTAACATATAGGCCGAGTTTGAGGTGTTACACTTAGTGGTATCCGAGCCAGGTTACAAAACTTGGTCTATAAATTTTGGGTTCCAAAATTGTATTTTAATAAGAATTGCTATTCAAATTATTTGGATAGTTTTGAGTAAGTATGTGGTACACCGAGTCTCTAGCGCCGATTCTGTAAGTAATTCTGAACTTAGATAGAACTTTCTGAAAACACTATAATTAGTACTTTGTGAGACTGTACTGAGTTAAGTTAGAGACTAAAACTTCTGAAAAACTTCTGAACTTATGATAATTTAAGCATAAAATATCTACCAATAAATACTGGAACTGATGCATAAAATTTTACAATGTAGACAAATTCAAAAAATACGATAAGCTCTTGTGGAACTCAGGATCGTGGTATTCATAGGCACGGTAGAGGCCGTAGGGGGCTGGAGCTGGGTCTTCCTCTCTAGGCAATATGCCAAATTTATCCACGAGTGAGACACCGGTTTCACCTACTATTGAGACTGGGTTTGAAAGCCGCTCGGTTGAGGACGACGCACTGTCCCAAGCCATGTTGAGAATATTGGAGAGGGTCACTGGACCCCATTCTGGATCTGGGGGCCGTGGGTCGATAACTGAATGACTCTGGTCCAATGGAGCTGAATTGTTTAGCGGTGTTATTGGAGTCGCCCCTACTGTGGATGAGTATTGGTTGGAGACCACTGAAAGAATTATGAATGATATCGACTGTACTCTTGAGCAAAAACTTAAGGGTGCAGTCTCTTTGCTTCTCGATGAGGCATATTAGTGGTGGTTGTCGGTTGAGGAGGGTACTCAACGGGACCGTCTGAGATGGGACTATTTTAAGACTGTCTTCCAGTGGAAGTATGTAGGGGCGAGCTATTTTGATGCTTGTAGGTGTGAGTTCATGAATCTCACGCTGGGTGATAGATCTGTGGCCTAGTATGAGGCCGAGTTTCTAAGGTTGAGCCACTACGCTCTAGGCATAATGACATCTAAGTATGAAAAATGCGTCTTTTTTGATGACGACTTGAGGGATAATCTGAGGGTACTGATTGCTCTGCAGAGGGAGCATGAGTTTGCTACTCTGGTGGATAAGGCGAAGATCGCCGAAGAGGTTAAGTGCATAGAGTACCAGAATATAGATAGTGAGAGAAGCAAGAATAAGAAGGATTCGGAGCCCTCTATTTCTATTCAGAGGCCTAAGAAATAGGCCAAACCTGATGGGCCTGCTAGAGTGGAGCTTCCTGTTGCTCCTATTGGGATTCAACCGTGTGGTGGTTGCGGTAGGCTCCATCCGAGTGAGTGGTGAAGGAGATTGGGGGCATGTCTAAGGTGTGGGTCTTTACAACATCAGATTAGAGAGTGTCTACAGTGTGCTGATCAGATTCAAGCTTCAGGGCCGTGTTCTGTACAGCCTCAAAGGAAAGTTCAACAGCCACCTAGGGGACGTGGACTGGCTAGGGGTAGTAATGGTATGGGTCAGGGACAGAAAGCACCGGGCAGATGTGCTAATCAGACTGAGGTGAGGCAGCCTGCACTGGTTTATGCCACTCGACAATGAGAAGATAGAGACGCTCCTGATGTGATCACGAGTACGTTCTTTATTTTTTATGTTCATTATATTGCTCTGGTAGACATACGTTCTATACATTCCTATATAACTAGTAGTATTTCTGAAAACTTGAGAATTGCTGTTGAGGGTACTTCTAGTGAAATTCTTATCTTGATTCGATTGGGCGATACATTGGTGTAAGTAAAATTTATAGGAATGTCCCATTGGAAGTACAAGGGACTATTTTTTCGGGCAAATCTAATGGAGCTACCATTTGGGGAGTTTGACTTGATTCGGGGTATGGACTGGTTAGTTGAGCATAGAGTTAGTTTGGACTATGTGAGTAAGAGGGTTGTTCTGAGGACCATGAATAACAAGGAAATAGTAGTTATCGGTGAGTGTTGAGATTATTTGTCTAATGTGATCTTTGCTCTAGTGGTAGAGAAATTGGTCCAGAAAGGGTGTGAGGCGTACTTGGGCTACGTTAGTGTTTCAGTTTTTGAGGACTATTCTATCGGGGATATCAAAACAGTGAGGGAATTTTCGGATGTCTTTCCTGAGGAGTTACCAGGTTTACCTCCGAATCGAGAAGTTGAGTTCAACATTGAGCTTTTACCAGGTACAGCTCTGGTGTCCATCGCTCCCTACCGAATGGCACCGAAGGAGCTTATGGATCGTGGTTTCATCCATCTTAGTGTGTCTCTGTAGGGGGCACCGGTTCTATTTGTAAAGAAAAAGGATGGTACTATAAGTATGTGCATTAACTACCGACAGTTGAATAAACTGACTGTGAATAATAAGTATCCACTTCTGAGGATCGACAATTTTTTTTGATCAGTTCTGAAGGGCTTCAGTGTTCTCAAAAATAAATCTCTATTCTTGGTATCATCAGCTTAGAGTTAAGGAAGCTGATATTATTAAGACTACATTGAGGACTCGTTATGGGCACTACGAGTTCCTCGTTATGCCCATTGCTTTGATGAATACTCCGGTTGCATTCATGGATCTGATGAGCTATGTTTTTAGCCATATCTAAATCAGTTCGTCGTGGTCTTCATCGATGATATTTTGGTTCACTTTAAGATTGAAGATGAGCATGATGAGCATCTTAGAGTAGTTCTTCAGATAATCTGAGAGAAACAACTCTATGCTAACTTGAGCAACTGTGAGTTCTAGTTGCAAAAGGTAACTTTTCTAGGGCATGTGGTTTCTGCTGAAGGGATCCGAGTTGATCCTAAAAATATTGGGGTTGTACTTGATTGGAAACAGCCTAAGAATGTTTAGTTTTCTAGGTCTTACGGGTTATTATCAGTGGTTTATTGAGGGGTTCTCTCTTATTGCAGCTCCTTTGACCAAGCTTCTGAGAAAGGGTGTTCCTTTCGTTTGGTCTGATGCGCAACAATAGATCTTTAAGAAGCTCTAGTCTATTATGACTCAGGCTCCAATTTTGATAGAGCCTGAATTTGGTATGGAGTTTGTAGTATATAGTGATACATCGTACGTCGGTTTGGGATACGTGTTGATGCAAGATGGTAAGGTTGTGGCTTATACGTCCCGTCAGCTTAAGTCACATAAAGGGATTTATCTAACGCATGATCTCGAGTTAGTTGCTGTGGTGTTTGCGTTAAAGATCTGGATTCATTATCCATATGGTGAGAGGTGTATCATCTACACCGATCATAAGAGCCTCAAGTACCTCTTTACTTAGAAGGAGTTGAATCTTAGACAGCGTCGGTGGATTGAGCTACTCAAAGATTACGATTTTACGATAGAGTATCATCCTAGTAAGGCTAATGTGGTAGCCAATGCTCTCAGTCGTAGAGCGATGACTGATTTGAGAGCGATGTTCGCTCGTTTTAGTCTGTTTGATGATAGGAGTTTGTTAGTCGAGTTGCAAGTTAAGCCGACTTGGATTGATCAGATTCCGGATAAGTAGTTATGGGATAAGTCTCTAGCTTTAAAGTTTGGTCAGGTTGAGAGTGGCGGTACTTCTAATTTTGGACTGAATAAAGATGGGGTTCCGTGTTTTCGAGGTCGGGTTTGTGTACCGAATGATTCTGATCTGAGACAGTCGATTCTAAGGATGGCGCATAGTAGTTCTTATGCTATACATCCCGGTGGTAATAAGATGTATTGGGATCTCTGTAAACTGTACCAGTGGCTGAGTTTGGAACGTGAGGTTACAAATTTTGTTGCCCGTTATATGACATACCAGCAAGTTAAGGCTGAGCACCAATTGCCTTCGGGTTTGCTACAACCTGTTAAGATTCCCTTATGGAAATAGGAGTGAGTGACGATGGACTTCGCTAGTGGGTTGCCTTTAACACCCACTAAGAAGGATTCTATTTGGGTAATCATGGATTGATTGACTAAGTCCGATTATTTTATTCCGGTTCAGACGGACTACTCTCTGCAAAAGCTAGCGAAGCTCTATATCTCGAGATTGTAAGACTGAATGGGGTTCTGGTTTCGATAATTTTTTATAGGGATCCTCCCTTCACTTCGTGGTTCTTGAAGAAAATGCATGTGGTTCTAGGTTCAAGATTGGACTTCAGTACTACGTTCCATCTTCAGACTGATGGTCAATCTAAGAATGTGATTCAGATACTAGAGGATATGCTTTAGAGTTGTGTGATTGATTTTTGAGGTAGTTTGGAGGAATTTCTACCACTAACTGAGTTTGCCTACAACAACAGTTTCCAGTCAAGCATCCAGATGGCATCTTACGAGGCTTTGTATGGTTGTAAGTATCGTACTCTTCTATGTTGGACTTAGTTAGGTGAGCTTCGGGTTTTAGGTCCTGAGTTGGTCTCTAAATCTAAAATAAGGTTAGATTGATTCCGGATCATTTGAAGGCCACTTTTGATGGACAAAAGTCCTATGCAGATCTAAAGAGGAGAGATATCGAGTACTCTGTGGGTGACTTTATTTTTCTCAAGGTTTCTCCGTGGAAGAAAGTTCTGAGGTTCGGTCATAAGGGCAAGTTGAGCCCTAGGTTCATTAGGTCGTATCAGATTCTAAAGCGTGTCGGACTGGTCGCTCATCAGTTGGAGCTACCTCTAGAGTTGGACCGTATCCATGATGTGTTTCACGTCTCGATTTTGAGGCAGTACCGATATGATTCATCTCACATTCTTTCTATTGAGGTGATCGAGGTTAGACCGGATTTGACTTTTAAGGAGGAGTTTGTTTAGATTGTGGATCGATATATTAAGGTTCTAAGGAGGAAGTCCATTCCGTTGGTTAAGGTTCTATGGCAGAATCATGGCACTGAGGAAGCCACGTTGGAACCTGAGGACTCGATGCACTAGTAATATCCTCATCTGTTCAAATCAAGTAATTTTCGAGGCCGAAATTTGTTTTAGGGGGTAGAGTTGTAACGCCCGGAATAACTTATTGCTGTTTTTGTGAAATCTGACATAAATGTGTATCTTTTTCAGTGGTTACGTGTTCTGGTGTGTGTTTGAGGTCTTGGGTTCAATTCCCACATTTGGAAAAACTTTGTTATTTAATATCCAAGCCTTACTCTTATTGAGTGGGCTTATATTAAATGTTTGTTAATTCACATCAGAATGAGCCTACTGGTTCAAGTGGTAAGGAGTTAGTGTGTTGGAGTTCCTACGTTTGAGTCCCTGCGTGAGCGTGGATGTTAATGTTTGCTTAGTAGTCTGATAGAGTTTAGGTAGAGCTAAAATTATGAGATAGTTGTGAGTTAGTGGGAGAAAACTAGGCGATATGTTGTCATGTCATTTATTTTTCATATATTTTTTATTATTTTTTAAAAATTTTTATTTTTTCCCAGTTTGTGACGTTAAGTTTTTCCTATTTTCCCTCTTCTGACATTTTTCTGTTTTCGATAAACTGTAACAGCCTGATTTTAGGGCTAGGCAGAATAGTGGTTTGGAGACCATCAAACTGAGGTTAGGGAGAATTATTTTCATGTTATTTTATTTGTTATAGCATTATTATAAGACTATGTGGAAATTTTAGTGCTTTATTTTTAGCAATAGCATGCTTAATTGTGAAAAAGGACTAAATCGCATAACGTACAAAAGTTCTATTTTTTAAGGTAGAGGTACCTAATAGCTATAGAAGGTAATTTGGAGGTCTTTAAAGTACAATTAGACCATGTAGAATGTGTTGGCTAGCCATGTGACATAGGGGGCAAGAGCATTTAATTTTTAGTCAAAAGTTAGGTGAATTAGGTGAGAAAAGATGAAGTAAAAATGGCAAAAAGAAAAACTATCATCTTTCACTATTCACTCATCTCTTTCCATCGAAAATTGAAGAGGAAATAGAGGTCTTTGGGGTTCAAACTTTCAGCCACTCAATTCTCATTCAAATCTAGAAGAGCGCAGAATTAACCTTGACCAGGGAAAAGGCAAGGTTACGGAATAAACATCGAATTGAAATGTTTTGCACCGAGGTAAGTTTATGTGTAAACAATGCATTTTATATACACATTGTTGTTGCTGATTAGTGTATGGCATGATTGAGAGCATTTATGATTCAAGTGGATTGAATGTGGTAGTTATTGAATAGTTTTCGTATGGATGACGAAATAGATATGTAATTTTGAGATATGAATTCTCAATGGTGGACTAAGTCCGATACCATCGCCTATTTATCATTTAGTGGGCTATGTGCGATACCACAACAATTATTCTTTTTGGTAGGCTAAGTGGGATACCACCTTATTACTAAATTACGATGGGCTGTGTGCGATACCATTGCCTATTTATAATTTAGTGGGCTATGTGCGGTACCACTATAGGGTGAGGGGTGTTACATTTAGTGGTATCAAAGCTATGGTTTAGTCGGTTCTTGAACTACTGTAATATGTGTAAGAGTTTAGCTATGCATGCCATAAGCATATAATGATAGTGTGGTGGCTTCTAATAATTCTAAATTTTGTTTTTATATAGTATATAGATCTCGATCAATCAGTTGCTGATGATGCAGCTAGTAATACGTCGGCTCCCGCGTAAGAGACCGCACCTATACAAAGTGAACCCGAGACTAGGGTTCAAGGAGAAGAGGCTCGGGAAGCTTTTCTCCAAATGATGAGTAACTAGTACATGGAGTATGTACGAGTAAACCCTAATGCTCAACCTACTCCACCCCCTCCTATACCTCGGCTAGTTCCTGTGGCTTCTCAAGGTATAATGTAGTGGGAATAACGAAGCCCCCGGTAGACAAGATTCGGAAGCAAGGGGCTGAGGAGTTTAGAGCTAATATAGATGATGATCCTGAGAGCGCGGAGTTCTAGCTTGAGAACTCGATGAGAGTATTTGACGAACTCTCCTGTACACTTGAGGAGAGCTTAAAATGTGTCATTTCTTTGCTGAAAGAATCGATATACCATTGGTGGAAAACGTTGACATCAGTGGTTCCAAAGGAGAGAGTGATGTGGTACTTTTTTTTTTGGAAGATTTTTGAAAGAAGTATATAAGTCAGAGATTTGTGGACCAGAAGTGAGAAGAATTCCTTGAGTTAAAGCAAAGAAAAATGACTATGGCGGAATATGAGCACGAATTTGTTAGGCTCAGTAAGTACGCACAAGAATGTGTGTCAACAAAAGCTATTTTATGCAAGAGGTTTGAAGATGGACTGAATGAGGATGTCAAACTTTTATTCAAGATTTTAGAACTAAAAGAATTTGTGGTATTGGTGGATAGGGCCAGTATGGTCGAAGAATTGAGTAAGAATAAGAGGAAGGCTATGAGTGAGGCCTGGGATGCAAGAAAAAGGCTGATGAGTAAATCCTACCAAGCTCAATCGAAGAGGTTCAAGGAAGTGAACCCTCGAACAACTGCATCAGTTGGATTTTCGCAAAGAGAGCGAGGGAATACATTCTCAGGTTCGAGAGTTCAAGCCACCTCGATGGAAAGTGTGGGCAATCCAAAGTCTAATCCGGAGTGTCCAAATTATGTAAGACAACACATGGGGGTGTTGGGGGAAAAACAAAAACTTTTACAAGTATGGTTCACCCGATCATTTCGTCCGAAATTATCCTAAGACGGATGACAAGGAAAGGAAGCAAGAGACAAGATCAAGCAATGTATCTTCAAGGGGTAGGCCACAAAAGAACTAGGGGAGTGGGACTAGTGGTAGAGGTAGTCACGAGACTCCGTTATGAGGCCAGATTGTCAGGCACCTACAGGGACCTATGCCATTCGCGGTCACAAAGAGACATAATCTCCATATGTAATAACGGGTACTTTTTCTATTCATGACACCTTTGTTATTGCTTTGATTGATCCGGGGTCTTCCCATTCTTATATTTGGATGAGATTGGCATCTAGTTTGAGTATGACTGTTGAGTCTATGGAATTTTTGGTAAAGATGTCAAACCCGTTAGGTAAACATGTGTTAGTCAACAAGGTGTGTAGGAGTTATCCTTTGACAATTAGGGGTCATTATTTTCCGACAAATCTTATGTTGTTGCCGTTTGATGAATTTGATTTGATTCTTGGTATCGATTGGTTGACTACCTATAGTGTTTTAGTGAACTGTAGTAGTAAATTTATTGAATTGAAATGTGAAAATAGAGATGTTCTTCGAGTTGAATCAGGTGGGTCAGATAGTTTACCGGTGATGATATCTTCCTTGGTGGCTGAGAAATATCTGAGAAAATGATGTGAGTCCTATCTCACTTTTGTACTGAATACTCAAGACTCTGAAGTAAAGATTGAAACAATGTCGGTTTTATGTGAGTATCTAGATGTATTTGCATACAAGTTACCCGGATTGCCTCCAGTTAGAGAGGTCGAGTTTGAGATTGAGTTAGTTCTGGGAACGGTAGCTATTTTGATTGCTCCGTATAGGATGGCACCATTAGAGTTGAAAAAACTAAAGGTTTAGTTGCAAAATTTTACGGATAAGGGTTTTGTAGGACCGAGCTATTCACCGTGAGGTGCTCCGGTACTATTTGTGAATAAGAAAGATGGATCGATGAGATTGTGCATAGACTAAAGACAACTCAACAAGGTGACGGTGAAAACTAAGTATCCTTTACCAAGGATAGATGATCTATTCGATCAACTAAAGGGAGCTACGGTGTTCTCCAAGATAGACTTAAGGTCTAGCTATTTCCAGTTGAGGGTTAAGGAGCAAGATGTGCCGAAAACTACATTTCGGATGACGTATGGCCATTATGAGTTTCTGGTCATGTCATTTGGTTTAACGAATGCTCTTGCAATTTTCATAGATTTAATGAACCGTGTCTTCCGACCATTTTGGACTAGTAATCAATTACCATCCAAGAAAAGCGAATGTGGTTGCAGATGCCCTGAGTAGGAAATCCCTATATGCTTTGAGAGCTATGAGCACGAGCTTAGTATTGTCTGATGATGGTGCTATATTAGCTGAGTTTAGGGCTACGGCACTATTTATCAACAGATATGTGAAGCTCAAAAGAATGATGATGAGATGCAAGCTAAGAGAGCTAAGTGTGAATCGGGAGATGATTCTGATTTTGGATGAGTTCGGATGGTTGTTTGATATTTCATGATAGGATTTGTGTACCTAAGAATGATGAATTGATCCAGAAGATATTAAATGAAGCACATAGTGGTTATTTTTCAATACACCCGAGCAGTACGAAAATGTACAATGATCTGAAGAAATTTTATTGGTGGCCGAGTATGAAAAGAGACATCTCTGAGTTTGTAACAAGATGTCTGATTTATCAACAAGTGAAAGCTAAGCATCAGGTACCTTCAGGATTGCTTCTACCAGTGATGGCTCCCGAGTGGAAGTGGAATTGGATCACCATGGATTTTGTGACGGGGTTGCCTATGACTCTAAAAAAGAAAGATGTTGTGTGGGTTGTCGTAGATAGACTAACGAAGTCGGCTCACTTTATACCTATGCGTGTTGATTATTCACTGGATAAGTTGGTCGAGTTATATATTGCTGAGGTAGTGAAATTACATGGAGTGCTTGTATCTATTATCTCAAATAGAGATCCGAGATTCACTTTGAGGTTTTGGAAGAAGTTACAGGAGGCCTTGGGTACAAGGTTAAATTTTAGTACTGCATTCCATCCTCAAACTGACGGCCTATTTGAAAGAGTGATTCAAGTTCTCGAAGATATGCTCCGATACTATGTGTTATAATTTAAAAGTAGTTGGGAGAGATACCTACCTTCAGTCGAATTTCCATACAATAATAGTTATCAGTCGAGTATACGGATGGCACCATATGAAGCCTTGCATGGTCGTAAGTGTCGGACTCCCTTGTATTGGATCGAGCTGAGTGAGAAGAAAATTCATGGGGTTGATTTAGTTAAAGAGACTGAGGAGAAAGTGAAAGTGATCTGGGATAGTCTGAAGGCTGCTTCGGACCGACAAAAGTCGTACGCAAATTTGAAAGGACAAGAAATTGAGTTTCAAGTGGGTGACAAGGTATTTCTGAAAGTGTCCCCGTGGAAGAAAATATTAAGATTTGGTCAAAAGAGTAAATTGAATCCGAGATTCATAGGGCCGTATGAGATTATCGAAAGGATTGGGCCAGTGCCATAACGGTTGGCTTTGACGGTAGAGTTAGAGAAAATACACAATGTGTTCCATGTATCAATGCTAAGGCGTTATCACTTTGATCCTTCGAATGTGATTCCTACAACAGAAATTGATATACGACCGGATATGACATATGAGGAGGAGCCGATTAAAATCTAGGCTCGAGAGGTGACACAGTTGAGGAACAAGGACATAGCCTTAGTAAAAGTGTTATGGAAAAAACACGGTGTAGAAGAAGCTACGTGGGAACCAGAAGAAGCCATGAGAGAGCAATATCCAAACCTCTTTACCGGTAAGATTTTTGAGGGCAAAAATCTCTAAAGGGAGAGAGTTGTAATAGCCCGATTTTGGGGCTAAGCAGAATAGTGGTTTCAGGACCACTAAATCGAGGTTAGGGAGTATTATTTTGATGTTATTTTATTTGTTATAGCATTATTATAAGACTATGTGGAAATTTTATTGCTTTAATTTTAGCAAAAGCATGCTTAATTGTGAAAATGGACTAAATCGCATAAAGTGAGAAAGTTTTATTTTTCAAGTTAGAGGTATCTAATAGCTATAGAAGGTAATTTGGAGGTCTTTAAAGTGCAATTAGACCATCTAGAATGTGTTGGTCGGCCATGTGACATAGGGGGCAAGAGCATTTAATTTTTAGTCAAAAGTTAGGTGAATTATGTGAGAAAAGATGAAATAAAAATGGAAAAAAGAAAAACTATCATCTTGCACTATTCACTCATCTCTTTCCACTGAAAAATGAAGAGGAAATAAAGGTCTTTGGGGTTCAAACTTTTAGCCACTGAATTCTCATTCAAATCCAGAAGAACGCGGAATTAACCTTGACTGGGAAAAAGGCAAGGTTACGGAATAAACCTCGAATTAAAATATTTTGCACCGAGGTAAGTTTATGTGTAAATGATTCATTTTATATACACATTGTTGTTGCTGATTAGTGTGTGGCATGATTGAGAGCATTTATGATTCAAGTGGGTTCAATGTGGTAGTTATTGAATAGTTTTCGTATGAATGACGAAATAGATATGTAATTGTGAGATATCAATTCTCAATGGTGGACTAAGTGGGATACCATCGCCTATTTATCATTTAGTGGGCTATGTGCGATACCACAATAATTATTCTTTTTGGTAGGCTAAGTGCGATACCACCTTATTACTAAATTACGATGGGCTGTGTGTGATACCATCTCCTATTTATCATTTAGTGGGCTATGTGCGATACCACTATAATTATTCTTTTTGGTGGGCTATGTGCGATACCACCTTATTAGATATTGATGGTGGGCTAAGTGCGAAACCACCGAGTGATTGGTAGTTGAATGCCTTATTGAGAAATTATGTCGTGAGCTATTATGTGATTTTGTGGTGCTAAGTGCAGGGATGTATGTTAATAAATGTGAGCATTAAGCTCGTGATATGGTTGGAATGTGCTAAGGGAGAAAATGAGTAAGCATGACCATGAATGTGGATTGTTCTTGTTTATTATGTAATGCTATTTATTGTTTAGCATATACTATGATGTTATTTGTTTACATGTAAACTTACTAAGCTTAAAGCTTACACCCTTTTATTTCCCCTTGTCTTATAGAGTTAAGGAGCCGAGTCGGGATACGAAGATAATTGGAAGATTGCCCACACTATCAGCTCACCTCAGTATATCTAGACTTAGTACATTTAAGTATAGCATGTATAGACTAGATATATTGTTTTGTTATTTTGGCCAAGAGTGTGTTGGCCCCTTTGTTGAGAAACTCTTGTGTATATAGCCATAGTTGTTGGCTCTTTGTTATATATATGAAAATATGAAGTTATTTATGGAATTTTATATTGCAAAATATGAGTTGTTTAGTGATATGTTGAATGGATTCATGTTTTGTGAGTTAGAGGGATGAAAAGAGCTTGGAAAATAGGCTTGATCTTGTCCACAAGGGTAGGCACACGGGCGTGTGTCTAGGTCGTATGTGACACACGGTCAGTCCCATGGGCGTGTTACTTGGCCATATGTCCCCTGCATATTGGTGTTGTAATTCAGTGTCGACCATGGGCTAGCCACACGAGCATGTGCTGGCGGTATGACCTTTATAAAGTTGCTGACGTCACAAATAGAATACTCAAAATTTTACACACGGGCAAGGACACAGGCGTGTCTAGGCCGTGTGGAGCACACGGGCCAAGCACACGGGCGTGTGTCCGGCCGTGTGAAAACCCCTGTAGGTGCAAAATGAAAATAAATCCCACACGAGGTAGGGACATGGGCGTGTGTGACCACACGGCTTGCCCACACGGACGTGTCTCATATCTCAAGGGCGTGTGGCCCTTGTTTAGGTGAAAAATTTTTAAGATCGCAAAAGTTTCTGGTTGGATTCCAAACCCCTCGTAAGTATGTTTTAAGGCCTCGTAGGTCCTTAATAAGGTTGTTGTGAGATGATAGTGACATGTCAAGTTGGGACTAAAAGTTTATAGACTAAAGTTGTTGACTAAGTACGGTAATGCCTCGTATCTGGTTCCGACATATGATACGGGTAAGGGGTGTTACATAAACTTTCTTTCATTTTCTTTGATTTGGATTGTGAGTCCTTCGTTCAATTGTAGTTATTGCGATTTCTTGGTTCTTTATTCGACTGGTAGGTAAATTTTACATCCTTTTAACTTCTGCTTTGGGTTTTGCGATTTTAGAATGTAGTGATAATTGGCAGATTCTGTGATTATGTAAAGGTTGTGAGGTGGAGAATTGCATCCCAGCAAATGGTGCACATTAGATATGGTTTGTTATCGATGATAAGTCAATTTTATGATTGGTTCTTATTGACAAATACGTTAATCAAATTCCTAAATCGGTGTTGGATATTATATTTTTAGGTTTCTAAAGGATCGAGATTGTTTTCGCATCGAAACCAACCAAGTGTGTTCGTAGAACACAGAAAATCGGGTTTGGCGAAAGCTGAAAAAGCCTTCTTCTGACACCACAAAGGCATATACCTGGCCTTGTGGTTGGTCATGTGCGAGACACGGCTGTGTGTCTAACGAAGGTGCTGCCGTGCACAAGACATGACCGTGTGATGGTGTGAGTGTGGCTGTGTAGGCCACACGAGCTTGGAAAAAGTGGGCATGTGGACCACACGGGCGTGTAGGCCCATATGGACAAGGTCAATCTGGGCGTGTGGACCTGTAACACCCCAAACCCGGCATAGACGGTATGGCCGAATTTAGCGTGTCCCATTGAAGTGTTTTTCGAAAACCATGTTTTCATTGAAAACTCTTTATGAAATTTAAAACTTCTTGACTTTTAAAAGTGGTACAAAACCTCAGTTTGTGTTTGTTTATTTTGAATCGTGGTTTGTTAAAAAGTTATTCCATTTTAAAACGTTATTACCTTTAAAACCTTATTTGTTGAGGAAGCTTAATTTAAAGTAAAGAAGTTTAAAACGTATGTTTTTGAAAACAGTAATTAGGTTGAAAACTCGTCTATGTCTAACAGATATAAAATGTAACAAAATCTCAAAGTCAAAATTAAATCCAGTAAGGCCTTATTACAGAAATTAAAACCCAAAATGAAATTTAAAACATATATAAAGCCCAAAGCATAACAGCCGCAGTCGTGTGGTCACCTCTGAGTCCCTCGTAGCACCGATCATCCTAATGCTGGGGATTACCTGCATAGTTAAAAACGGGGTGAGTTTATGAAAACTCAGCATGCAATCCCCTTACTAGAGTAACATTTAGTATACAGAAATAGAAACTGCAATAGTCTGGGCCAAAGCCCTTTAACAGTAATAGTACAATCCAGTTCAGAGCATATGTAGGCCAAAACCCACTACAATATCATTTGGGTCGCAGCCTATAACACGATCAATTGGGCCCAGCCCAAACCAATACAAAACAACTGGCCCTAAGCCCAGTACAATGACAAATCTCATAAACAGATATGCAACAGTATGAGGATGCATCCCACCCCGACCCAACCAACACACCACCCGTACCAACCCTACACTTACGTGGGGATAAAATTGACCCACCCAGCCAACACACCAAGCTTAGCACCAATTGCGACACTAAGTCAATAGAACAGCTTAGCGCCGTGGATAGAACGACTAAAAGCAGAATGGTTATAAACCATAATCAAGATGTCACAGAGCCATAATCAGGATGGCACAAAGTTATCAGTAACTGTAATAAGTTTGGCACATAGCTATCAGCAACGGTAAAATAATTGGCACACAGCCACGGGTAATTATGATTGACGTAGAGTCACCAATATATATGTTAGACACATAGCCACGGGTAAATACGATTAGCACAAAGCCATAATCAAGATGGCATAGAGCGATATTTAGGTTGGCACAGAGCCAAAATTAGATTA
The DNA here is from genome assembly GCA_025506655.1 of Gossypium rotundifolium. Taxonomy (NCBI): domain Eukaryota; kingdom Viridiplantae; phylum Streptophyta; class Magnoliopsida; order Malvales; family Malvaceae; genus Gossypium; species Gossypium rotundifolium. The sequence continues at coordinate 92,978,789 of CP106724.1, read as the reverse complement.
CGCGGCTCTAAACCGTCTGTCGGTCCACAGTTATCTCATGCGACCCATACTACCTTATTAGAACTTCCTTCGTATCAATGTCCCAACCCCATGCAATATGTCGTGTATGTCATGCTCAATCATTACACGTGTATGTAAAATGGCCATGCTCAGTAACAGTCATTTAAACATATATTAAAAGCGTATCAGTCACACGACCACAGTCAAGTCAGTTAAAACACACTCATACAATCACAGTCAAATCAGTCAAATTCATAGCACCAGTCAGTCATTTACCCACAAGGGCAAAATAATCATTTTACCATATAAGGGTATTTCGGGAATCCTACCCTTTAAGAGTATTTCGGTAATTTTACCCTACAAGGTTATTTTGGTAATTCTACCCTACAGGGGTATTTCAATAATCCTACCCTTTAGGGGTATTTTAGTAATTTTACCCTATAGTGGTATTTCGATAATCCTACCCTACAGGGGTATTTAGGTAATTTTATAAATCGAGGGTATTTCGATAATTTCACAAATCGAGGGTATTTCAATAATTTTACAAATCGGGGGTATTTCAATAATTTTACAATCTGGGGCTTAACAACCCAACAGAAGGTCCACTGTAGCCTCGAGCGACTTAAGTAACCCAAACAGACACAACGGCATAAATGGGCTAAGGCCCATTATTCGGCTTAAGTGGACCCACACGCTCGTGTGGCCTAACTAACCCAGAAATAGCCTCGGCTATGCGAGCAGTACAGTTCAAACCAATAGAAACCATATAACATGCATTTTATTCCTCTGGCCCTCAAGCCCATTGGGCCCACACGGCCCAATGAGGCCCAAAATAGCCCAAGACAACGAGAGCGCTCGTGGTGGCCTCTACAGACTAACGCCCATGTTCGGGGGCTCAGTTCACCGCACGTACGATCGCCCGCTCGTGTGGCATCATACGCCATATTTTTGACTTTTCAGCATTTTGCCGATCTACAATCATAGCAGTGTAAAAACACATACTTTCGACTTTTCAGTCAGTTATCAAACATAGCATACAACTACACACACTCTATTGGCTTTCTCACTGACTATTGAATACAGGGTACTGTTACACACCTGATCACGTAGAGTACTAAAAATTCATGATCGCCAGAACCTATATTCAAACATAATATTCAGTTAATCACTTATCAAATAGTGTTAGAAAAACTCTTAACAACCACTTAACCGAGAGGTCGAATACCACTTGCCTTGACTAGATCGGTCGATTGTGATTAGCCGACTCGAACCAAAGTTTGGTGTAGCCACCCTTCCATATCATGGCGGAAAGTCCTGAATAACCGACATCGCATGCCTCTTAAACTTGGGAGTAAAGGCTACACGCTCAATCTAAGTTGGCACCTTTGCCATCACTTTATCACTAGCACCCTCTTTATAACACCTAATTTTAGAATGGTACTGACTGCATACCTTGAATAGCAACCGTTCCTCTCTTAAACCACCGATCAAAGTCGCTTTCCAAAACTTGCCAAAATCACTACTTAGGAGTATTCAGCCTCCTAAGGTACACTCTAGGCTTGAGTCCCACGAAGAACAGTCACACTCCTATTAGAAACAGTGGATAAAGATAGTGTTAAGGAGGAAGCTTATATCGACAATGAGAGAAAAAGGGAGAAGAGACTAGAAGGTATTCTGTCACGCAAAACAAATGAGAGAGGGAAATGGTGGAGAAGTTCAGTTCAGAGATGAAAAAAAAGAATAGCCACAAACATGTAAGAAAAACTCCTATATTCGGCCTTTCAATTCTATACTAAAATAGCAAAGAGGTAGAAAGGTTGCACGAATGGTAAAATTCCAGAATTTGCACAGCAATACAGAGAAAGGAGGAAAATAAACTAAAAACAAAGAAAGCCCGAAATGGCACAAAATAATTTGGCACTATGGGAAAAAGGTCCTATGACCGAGTTTGCACAATTGGGAGTTTAATTTTTGCAAACAACCCTTCCCATTTGAAATTCCCTGATTTTCTCCATGGATTTAGCCACCAACCGAGTTTGAATTACAATCAAGCTCCCTCATCCAATCTTCTTCCCTTGAAACACTCCCCTAATCACTCAACCTTCAATTCAAATTTCCTTGAAACACTCATGACCAAGTCATCCATGGAGTCTCAGTCCAACTCCACATCATTCCATGGCCATCGGTAAAAATAATCCCTATTTGCACAAGCGGGGATTTAAACCTCCGACCACTAGCTCACTTGTAACACCACCTCCACTAGACCACATTGCTCCTTGTGATATAAATTAATCCAAAAATATTCTTAAAGCCTACCCACTAACATCAAGGATCCTTTAAGAGAAAACATAAATTTTTGCAAAAGCCCAGGTTTGAACCCAGGAATTCTCCAACACTCCCAAACACTCCTAATCACTTAACCATCAAAGCAAACAATCAATTGTGATATTTGTTGCACAAATAAACTTTTATGTGCAATCTCTTAGCGGCTCCCACACACAAGGCCCAATCCTACTAGGCCTAAATTCAGGGCATTACGGGCCGTGTAGGCCTACACAGGCATGTGGGTGCATAAATTTGAAATTTTCCCTAGGGTTCCACGGTTTGTCCCGATCGATTGTTGGCCTACTATAGGGTCGATAAGGGTTAAACAAACCCTAAACTATGTTATATGATATGCTGATAGTCTGCCTTGTGTAGGATTCTGATAGGTACATCTGTTCTGTTAAGTATATATATGTGATCTGTATATGAGCATGTTATGCGTGATGTTACTGTATCTGTTATTATGTATCTTTGACTAGGGCGGGTTTTGTATATGTAGATGAAGTGATTTGTTTTGCGACCATTCGCCTATTGTCTAGTAGCTTGACTGCATATTATCTGTTATGAGTTATATCGACACTAAATGCTGTGATAGGATGGTCAGAGCTGGTGTGTAAAGGATGGGGGTAGGATTTTGTATATCTATTCTGCATATCTGATTTTGATATCTGTATCTGTAAAGTACTTAAGTCAGAATCTGAATTTGATAGTATATGCGCTTTTTGTATGTATAGTATGTCTATTTCTGTTGGGTTACACACTGAGTTTACGAAAACTCACTTTTATTTTTTTCTAATCTGTTCAAGTAATCCTAAGACTTAGGCTGATCGGTGCAGCGGAGTCTCACGGTGACCATAAGTCTTGAATTGTTTTTAATTAATGGTTTTCATTTAATTAAGGCTTATTTCTAGGAGTTTTGTAATTAAGGGACTCTCCGGACTATTTGGATTAAAATTTTTTATTTAACATTTTAATTACGACGTTGGGATAAAAATACGGCTTTAACTAAAAATAATTTTTTTCTAAAAATACGTACGGGATTTTCTAATATAACGGTTTCTAATAGTTAAAAATGAATATGGGCTATGGAACTAGGATGATTTATCAAAACCCTTCTTTGTAATAGCTCCGGATTGGGCCGTAACGTCTAGGCCGGGTTTGGGGTGTTACAGTCTCATTAGGGTTGGTCGTCCTTAGATCTAGGTTCGTATGCATGTGTGAATTCTGAATGTTCTGTTAGTAATATGTTTGTTTGTTGAGAACTAGTTGGACCATCTTCTAATAAGGATGGAAGCAAAGCCAAAATTTAAGTTCTTTGTTTCTGGTGAGTGATGGGCAACTGCTAGATTAATGCTAACCACTTTGGTTTTTTAAAAGAAAATTTGTTTTTGAAACACAAAAGAAAGTTTTCTGAAAAGTTCTATTTTTAAAGCTATGAGACTCCGTTTACAAAACACGATTTTGAAAAGATGATTTTTAAAGTGCAGGTTTATGCGAGCTCCTATAGAGCCCTTGATTATAAAATGTTTTGAAAGAACGATTTTAAATTGTGTTTTTGAAAGGCACTTACGTGCAAGCTTTTTAAAGCAAATGTTTGGCTTTGATTTGTGCAAGATCTTTGCTAAAGTTCGCTTTGTGTGAGCTCTCTTTTTGGCTCTACTTGTTGCGAGCTTTCTCTTCTGTGAGCTCCTTAGTGAGCCTTCCGATTGGTATACTGCAAACACAAAAATATATAGACGTTTTCAACACTTTTTAAGCCAAATTCATGAAGTTTCGTAGTAAATTTGGTCGAAATTCACACTTTAATTATAAAATAATTAATTTTCACTTAAATTATTAACATACTAAATTTTAATTATTTTTATAATAATTTTTTTTACAAATTTGGTTTATTTTTGACAATTTTGCACAAAAGATGAAAATTGGCTCAGCAGACACCTCGAAAGGCTTGAACCATTGGGGAATTTTTTCATCAAGTGAACCAAGAGCAATTATAAGTAAATAAATGTAATCGATCTAGCACAATTATGTCATATTGATTAAAACTCCTCTTTTTGAAATTGTGCATTAGAATTTTTACCTTTTATTTTTTACTTAGTTAATTTTTAGTTTTTAAATTACTTCTTCAAAACAAAATATTTTTCCCATCACCAAAGTGCTTGATTTACATTTCATAAATATTTTTCTTTCATAATCCCAGTGGATACAATAATTTGACATTTACTTATCACTTTATTACTTGTTGTGATTGTGTACACTTTCACATTTTTTTCGTTCCATAAACCAGTAGTCTAAGTACTCACCCATGTTAAGTCTCACTCTGTATGTTCCTTTGAGAGTGTGAGCTTTTGTGAGCATCTTACTTTATGTGCTCCTTGAGAGCATGGGCTTTTGTGATATTCGTAATGTGTCTTATTATGCATGCTCCTTGCGAGTTAGGTTGGATATAACTTATTCAATGAGAAATATCTTTTGTTTGGTGAATCGGTCGTGTGACCTAAGGTCGACTCTGTTCATGATTTTTGTTATGTGTAGGTTTCGCGGCTCTATTATAAACTCAGATTCGGTTTTAAAGAAATATGGCATTACAAGATTTTAATGCGAACCCCTTTTTTAAAACAAGATTTCAAAAGAAAGGATTTGTAAACATTGTTTTTAAACCATTTTCACAAAAGTATGTTTTTTTTTTCATATACGAACCAGGTTCCGCATCCTCACTTGCGAACCTAGCACATAAAAACATTTTTCAAATAAGTTTTTACTGTTTTAAAATCATGTTTTAAGCATAACTAATGGTTTATGATTAGTCACTGAGTTTTCCAAACTCACCCACTCCTCTCTTACTTCTTAGTTAAGTAGATCACGGATGGCATAGGCAAGGTCAATGATTGGCAAGACACCTGACTAATATGGGCTATAATTAGCTGTTTTGAACTATAGTTACACTGTTTTGATTATCGAATACTTTTCTTAATTATAAAAGTATACTATGCTATGTAATTAAGTTTACTTTATTTCTACGAACCATGTTATGGATTTTGCCTTCTGATTGATAATTAATAAATCGATATTATTCATGCATGTCTACTTTGTTAATTACTAGTGAACCCTTGTAGTGTTGCATTCTCTATTACTTGTGTACATCTATATGTTAGCTTTATTACATGCAAAACCCTGGGTATGTTTAGGATAATTACCTGTGTACCCTTACTTTGTGAACCCTTACATGTGTGCGAACCCATGTTTTTATGAGAACCTTTCTTCAATGTGATAATCTTTTGCATGAATATTTATTTTGTTTGCAAAACATGTTACTTGGTGAAATAAAGGAGTATGAGCCTTTAAAGTGTTTAGTGAGCCATAGTGTTTCTAAAGTTTGATTTCTCTGCATACAAACTCATGTTTTTGTGAGGGTCTATGTTAATATGCGAGCTTGTGTTTGCTTGCTAATTTGTGACCTCTTATGCTGATAATAGAATCTGAACTATGTTTGAGTATTTTGTTAGGTGTTTTAAGTGTAGTGAGAACCTAATGGTATTTCTAAGTGTTTAGAAGTATTGTTTTGCATGATTATATGCTCTAATGTTTTGTGCATAAGAACCCTTGTGTTTTGTGTAAGTGTGTTTTCCATCGCTTGTTAAAGGTTGACACTATGTTTACATGCTATGTATAAGTGGTGTGGTGGAGGTTAGGTTGGGAGTTAACAGATAGTCACTTCGGTAGCTAATGTGGCAGGTCGGATTCGGGTCGGATATTCTCATCCGGGTTGTAGGTGTTACAAGCAAAGCCACTAAGAGGCCCACGGGAGTCATGGCCCCCCACGGTCTAAAAGTTTTGCAATTTCCCCTTTGTATATATACTATAGCCTTCCCAAAAATATAAGTAGGCCCCTCAAGGTTTAAGATTTTGTAATTTCCCCCCTTTGTATATATACAATGGCCCCCACAAAAAAATAAGTAGGCCTCTCCAATATTTTTATAGTGTTAAAAATAATATTAAAATTTCTTGATAAAACAAAGAAAAATATTCTTGAAGAAGACAAATTATTCATGATAACTTTTGAATGTTATTTTTGTTAAAGAATAAATCATATTTACTTAATATTTTACTTAAAATAATAATATTTTATAATTAATATAATAATATATATTTTAAAAAAATTATTTATCATTTTTCCTCCAAATTTGAAGTATAAGGTATGTTGTTCTTCAATTTTTTCATAGATTTTGAATCTTTGAATCTTGTATTACATATATGTACCAAGTAATTTTTATTTAATCAAGTGTATTAAAAGTTGTAATTAAATGATATTGATGGAAGCTTGGAAAACTTAAGTGAAATGAATATGTTTTTTGATGAAAAATGATTAGGAGACGGTTTCTAACTTTGTTAAAAATAGCTAGATAATGTTATAGTAAGTTTCGACCAAACTGAATGGGAGGAAGAAAACATTGGTCACTTTGTTTAAATTATGTCAAATGATAGCTTGTGAAGCAGTAATAATTATGGTGCAATGGAATAAAAAAAATTTAATCGAGTCAAAAGTTATGTGAAATTCGAATTAGGAAACTTAAGTTGTCAAATTGATAAACCATGTATATTCAAGCTTGTCATTAGTAGTTGATTTACTATATCTAGCTATATTAATTTTATTTTTATGAATTTTGAATGATTAAATTAGTATTTAAAAGATTATGTTTCAAATTGAAAACTATGATTTCAATTATAAAATTAGTAAATTCTTGATTTTAAGTTGAATTTGAATATTATGATTTTGAATAGTTGAACAAGCATAAGCATTAGTGTAACAGCCCGATTTAGGGCCTAGTCAGAACAGTGATTGTGAGACCACAAATTTGAGGTAGAAATATGTGTTTTATGATTTTTAAGAGGCCTATAGCATGCTTGCATGATTGTGTGAAAATTTTATGAAGAAATTTTATAAGTTAGTGAACAATTTGTCTATTAGGACTAAATTGTAAAGATTGGAAAATATGAGATTGTAGAAGATTTAAGTATGAAATAGCTTTATAAAAATTGTTAGAAGTCCTTATTTAGAAATTAGACCAATATATGTTAAGATGGACAAAAATAAACATGGGAAGGAAAAATCTCAAGAAGGGGCCTTAAGGGCATTTTTGTCATTTGGTTAATAAAAGTATTAAAAGGGGAAAAAGAAGTCAAAATTGTGTTCATCTTCATCCTCCATAGCCAAAAATCACAAGGACACCATAGCTAGGGTTTTTTCATCTTTCAAGCTTGATTGTAAGAACCTCCTAGCCCCGTTTTTAATATTCTTCGTATTTTTTTAGATCCCCGTAGCTCGATTTAGCTATTTCTAGCTATATTTTGAGCTAAGGTTTATGTTCAAAATTTTACCCATGTATGAAATGCATGTATTTTGATGATTAATGGAGAAATATGAAAGTTTAATGTATGATAAACATCTTTTTCCAAGTGATTTCCATGAGAAATTCATAAAAAGGACTAAATTGTAAAAGTCATGAAAATGGTCATACATGAGTGAAATAGTGGAAATTAGGGGTTTTTTTAGTTGAGAAAATAATTCGTCTAGGCTTAAAATGCAATGAAATGGAATGAAAATCATTTTACGAGCCTAGGGGCAAAAGTGCAATTATGTAAAAGTTTAGGGGCAAAATCATAATTTTGCCAAAGTTTGATTCATGTGTCAATTTAGTCAATGTGAGTATTAAACAAGTGAAATTGTTATTATAGATCAAGAAACATGAAGCCCAGACCAAAATCGAGGCAAGAATAAAGTTGTGGACTAAATCGAACATCTACACACATTTTGAGTACCGAAGTAAGTTTGTGTGAAATTAAAGCTACATAAGGTTTTTATATTTTTAATTGCCTGATATTATGTGAAATGAATATTATTTCTATGAAAATCGACTAATGATGCCTCGATGAGAGTATGATGAAAATATGTTAAGTTGAAGTCCCAGTTGAATATTTGGAATAGCAAGGATACTAATATCACGGCATGAGGTAAGGTGGTCCCATATAAGACCATGTCTGGGACATGGCATCGCCACCGAATAAGGAAGTTCCCATATAATACCATGTCTAGGACATGGCATCGGCATCTAATAAGGAAGGTCCCGTATAAGACCATGTCTTGGACATGGCATCAGCACCGAATAAGGAAGGTCCCGTATAAGACCATGTCAGGGACATGGTGTAACACCCCTTATCCGTGTTCAAAGTCGGAACCGGATACGAGGCATTACCAGACTTAACTTGCTAAAACATACTACATCGGACCATAAAATTTCGTTTCAACTTGAAACCTTTCATTCATACTCATAATGTCCCTATTATGGGCCTACTAGATTCAAAACTTACATAAAAAATGGTTCGGGACTAAACTAGCAACTTTTGCACACTTGGAAAATTCCTACTTAAAGCAGGGCCACACGCTCACGTGGAAGAAGGGACACGCCCGTGTGACATATCACACACCCATGTTCCACATACGTGGTTGACACTAACTTGCATCACACGGCCTGCCACATGCCCATGTGTCTGGCCCGTGATCGACTTTGACTTGCATCACACGGCTAGTCACACGCCCATGTCCTTCGACCGTGTGGAAAAATAAATTACAAATTCAGGTGCAGGCTTCGCACGGCCTGGGCACACACCCATGTACATGGCCGAGCCATCCACACGGCTGAGACACACGACCCTGTCTCTGCCCGTGTGTTTACTATTGAGCATACTGACTTGTAAAACTAACATGCATGGGACATACGGCCTAATCACACACCCATGAGGCTAGTCGTGTGTCACACATGGCCTAGACACAGGCCCCTGTGCCTAGCCGTGTAGATAAGAAGAAGGCTATTTGCTAAGCTCTTTTTATCACCCAAATTCCTACAACATAAATTACATTCAACCATTAATGAAACAATCCAATCATGCATCATACACATTCATGAATAACCTCATCTTTTCATATATTAATAATAATGAGCCATCAACTATGGCCATTTACAAAAAGTTCATCTTTAAAGGAGCCAACACACTTGGCCAAAACAACAAGACATTTCACTAAGTCTAGCCCTTATACATGCTATATTCAAAATGTTAAATCCAATTATACCGAGATGAGCTGATAGTGTAGGTGATCTTCCGATTATCTTCGTATCCCGAGCTAGCTCTTTGACACTATAAAACAAGGGAAAATAGAAGGGAGTAAGCTTTAAGCTTAGTATGTCTACATGTAAACAATAAGCATCATACCATGTGTTAAGCAATCACAACATTACATATTATATAAGAACAATTCACATTTTCATAATCATGCTTACTAATCTCATCTCTTCCCATTTTCCAACCATGTGACATAGATATTGCTCACATTTATTTGTACATATACCCTGCACTCTTCACCATTAAGCCATATGAAATATTTAATTATACAAGTTTCTCGATGAACCCTTTGAAATAATACTAGGTACTTGATAAACCGTAAAAATAACATATTTTAACCCCATATTTGGTATGCTTTTGGATGATTTAGCCCTTGATTTATGTAAAAAGGTGCTTTTAATCCTTTCTTTTCATGTTTATACTCAGTAAAGCACCTGAGGATAAAAAGAACACAAAACGGGCATAAAATGGAGTAATTGGGCCTTAGCAAGAAACCAACATGGCCTGGCCCAAAACTTGCACGATCGTGTCTCGACAATTACCTAGAGCACGGCCCAACTCACGAGTTACACGGCCCTGCATCTTCTCATTAGCACACACGGGCGTGCCTGGTGATCTACATAGCCGTGCCCAAATCGACAGAATCAAGGCACAACCCAACCCTGTAATTACACGGGCATGTGCCATAGGCATGTCCCTACGGCGGGAATGAGCAATTTCACTCAGAATTGGATGCTTGAAGCCAAATAAACATACTCGTAAGTCTACTCAAACACATTAATAGTAATTCAACTTGAAGGAGATACTTAGGAGCCAAGTATAGCATCCCAAGCCTATATAAACAACCTAAGGCAGACATTAAAAGGGAGCTTTTGGCAGAGGCTTTTTGCCGAAGCATTCATATTTTAGGAAGTCACTTGAAGATAACCAGTTGATCCATTTCAAGAAGTCGGAACTCCATTCAAGACGGATGATCTCTTCTTCAATTCCTTCAAGGGGTTTTAAGGAGTTCTTATGTTTTGTTTATTCTTTACTCTTGAGATGTTTTCATATTTAGTTATGCACTAAACCCCTCAGATACCTGAAGGGGATGAAACCTATGATGGATTTTGTTATTTGATTTCTAAATTTATATGATAAGTACTTGGTTTATTCTTAATTATGTTGCTTAATTTAATCTGATGTGCTTAGGTGGAGGAGGAATAGACCCCACCTAAGAGTAGATCTAGCATAATTGAGCGGAGTTGATCGGGCGCCTAGAGATTGGGTTACGAGATTTTGCCAGATTAGGGTGAAACCTAATATGGGAATCCATTGATCGATTTACTACTTCCTTAGGCGGTTATTATAAGATAACGAGAGTTCCATTAATTAACCTAAGGTTAGACGTTATTTGCCTCAAGAGAGGGTTTAATATAGGTTAGGGAGTCTCACGGATCAAGCTAAGTAAAGAAATCATATAGTTTGGGGAATAAATTATAAGTGAAGTCATAGGTGGATTCTTCCTGATGGTATCGTCTTTATCAATTGAGTTTTCTTAAAGTCTTTCTCCAATTCATTCTTTTGTCTTTGCATTTAGTCTAAGTATTTTGTTAGTTTAATAATTCAATCACTCCATATTTTAGGCTGACTAATAAAAAGAAAGTGGGTAGTAGTACTTTTAGGTTCCCTTAGGTTCGATAAGGTATTCTTGCCTGAGATATACTACTGTTCGATAGGTGCACATGCCTCTATTGTTGTCGCAGTCAGTCTATAGGTTCGATCACTCTTTTATAAATATTAAAACTTGACTGTTTGACACGATCAAGTTTTTGGCACCGTTGCCGGGGAACTCTAAAATATTAAGAAAGCTCTATTTCTATTACTTTAGCCATTATTTTTATTTTTAAATTTTTCTTTTATACATATGTTTTTGTTTTTGTTTTTCTAAATTTCTTTCTTTCTTTGCATATCAGGTACCTCAAGTTTATGACTAGAAGAAATCCAAGAGGACCATTAGAATACGAAAGTAACATTGAGGCTACAGCTTGCAGAAATCGCAGAGAAATAAGACGAGCCCTAGACTATCAAAGAGAAGAACAACAAAGATCCAATCCTACTGAAGGGATGACGAGAACAATCCACCAAATATGCAAGAACAGAATGCTCCGCGTACTATGTATGATTATGCTAAACCTAATTTGACAGGAGCAGAATCTAGTTTTGTTAGGCCCGCTATAGCTACTAATAATTTTCAATTAAAGCCTAACACAATACAAATGATTCAACAATTCGTTCAATTTGATGGTTTGCAGGATGAGGATCCAAACACTCATATATCTATTTTTTTAGAATTCTGTGATACCTTCAAAATAAATCACGTTTCTGATGATGCCATACGTCCTCGGTTATTTCCTTTTTCAATTAAGGAACAAAGAAAAGCAGTGGTTGAACTCGTTACCATGAGGGTCAATACCACATGGGATCAAATGACTGAAAAGTTTCTTTTAAAATATTTTCCACCAGCCAAAACGGCTAAATTTAGGAATGACGCAGAAACATTATATGATGCATGGGAAAGATATAAGGATCTCCTAATTAGATGCCCACACCACGGATTACCTTTGTGGCTTCAAGTCCAAACTTTCTACAATGGTGTGAATTCTCCAACTAGGCAAATGATTGATTCATCAGCTGGTGGAACTCTGAATAATAAAACTCCTGAAGAGGCTTACGGTTTTATTGAGGAGATGTCGTTGAACACCTATTAATGGAAAATTACAGGGGCTAAACCGACAAAATCAGCCGAAATTTTTAACATAGACGCAGTGACAATGTTGTCAACACAAATGGAGTTAATGAATAAAAAGCTTGATAATTTATGTTCTTCACAGGTACATCCAGCCATGCAATGCGAAACGAACAGAAATATGGCGAATTCTAAGTACCCATCTTACCAACCAGGAGCAGAAAACGAGCAGACAAACTATAAAGGTAACAATTTCAGATCTAAGAATAATCCTTATAGTAACACTTACAATCTAGGTTGGAAGAACCACCCAAATTTTTCGTGGGGAGGACAAGGAAATCAAAGGCAGCAACCCACTCCAAATTACCAAAATCAACCCTATCCACAGGAAAAGAAGCCGAGTCTTGAAGAGATGCTGAAAAAGTTCATGGCAGCTATAGATTCTCGTCTCCAAATGATTGAAGCAACACTTGATGAACAGCAAATCTTACTCAAGGAAATCAAGACTCAGGTGGGAGAGCTCATTACGTCAGTGGGAATACTTACTGAAATAGTATGTGAATTAAGGATGAAAATTTCTTCCAAAGACACAGAGCAAGTAAGGGCAATCACACTAAGGAGTGGCAAAGAGCTAGTTGGACCACAAAGAAAGACACCACATGATGTTATCAAGAAAAAAAATGTAGAAGTTGAGAACGACAATACATTGCATAGAGAGAATAGAACACAAATTTCATATCCAGAAAAATTGAAGAAAGAAAAATTGGATGCTCAATACGGTAAGTTCCTTGAACTTTTTAAACAGATACATATTAAGTTACCTTTCGTTGAAGCTATTTCCCAAATGCCCAAATATGCAAAATTCTTAAAGGAACTTCTCACTAACAGAAGGAAGCTTGAGGAAGTATCAAAGGTGGAGCTTAATGAAGAATGTCCAGCCCTTCTCTAAAATAGACTACCACGGAAGTTAAAAGATCCAGGGAGTTTCACTATTCCCTGCTTAATTGGTAGTTTAAACATCATGAAAGCCTTAGTAGATCTAGGCGCTAGTATCAACTTAATGCCTTATCGATTGTTTAAACGGCTAGATCTCGGGAAACCATAACCCACTAGGATGAGCATTCAATTAGCGGATAGATATATTAAATATCCTAGTAGGGTTATTGAAGACGTCTTGGTAAAAATTGATAAATTTATTTTTCCCGTTGATTTCGTTATGTTAGACATGGATGAGGACATTAATGTTCCTTTAATCTTAGGGCGTCCTTTTTTAGCCACTGCTAGAACTATTATTGATGTAGGGGGTGGCAAACTAGCATTAAGGATAGGTGATGAAGAAATTATTTTCCAAATTTATGATGCCATGCGATATTCTAAAGAGCAGGATGATTCCTGTTATTTTGTTGACACTACTGATCATATTATTAAAAATTCATTATAGGAAATCCTGCAGGATGACACGATGGAATTGTGTCCGCCTCAAGGAGAGGGGGAAGAGGACGAAGGTAATGAGATTAGTTTGAATACATCATCATTCGGATAAATGAAAGAAGAGAACATTGAAGAAGATGACGATTAAAAGAAAAACCTCCATCAAGAGCCGCCAAAATCGAATTAAAACAGCTACCAAAACATTTAAAGTATGCATTCCTGGGACAATTCTACATTACCAAGAATCATCTCTTCGTAACTAGACCCCAAGGAAAAGGAGGAGCTGATAAAGGTACTAAGAGAACAAAAGAAAGCCATAGCTTGGAAAATTTCCGACATCAAGGGAATAAGCCCCGCGTTCTGCACTCACAAAATTTTAATGGAAGAATAATATAAACCGTGTGTGCAACCTCAGGGACGATTAAGCCCCAACATGAAAGAAGTGGTCAAAGCCGAGGTAATTAAACTTCTAGATGCAGGAATAATTTATCCTATTTTCGACAAAGACTTGGGTAAGTCCTGTGTGTAGTCCCAAATAAAGGAGGAATGACTCAGAGTGCCCAACTAAAAGAATGAGTTAATTCCCACAAGAACGATTCTAAAGTTGGAGAGTCTCAGATAGACTATAGAAAGCTGAATGATGCCACTAGAAAGGATCATTTTTCTCTACCCTTCATTGATAAAATGTTAGAAAGACTATCCGGGCATATGTACTAATGCTTCTTGGACGGACTCTCCGGTTATTTCAAAATTCCCATAGCTCCTAAAGACCAAGAAAAGACAAAATTTACATGCCCATACGGTACGTTTGCTTATCAAAGAATGCCCTTTGGATTATGTAATGCTCCTGCCACTTTTCAGCGTTGTATGTTGGCAATATTTGACGAACTCGTAAAGGACATCATGGAGGTATTTATGGATGATTTCTCGGTATTCGGTAATTCTTTCCAACTCTGCCTTAAAAATTTAAAACAAGTTCTAATTAGATGTGAAGAAACAAACCTTGTTCTGAATTGGGAAAAATGCCACTTTATAGTTAGAGAAGGGATTGTTTTAGGACATAAGATTTCTAGAAAAGGGATTGAGGTAGATAAAGTGAAAGTTGAAACCATAGAAAAATTACCTCCTCCTAGTTCAGTGAAGGCTATTAGAAGCTTCATAGGACATCCAGGTTTTTATAGAAGATTTATTAAAGTTCTAAAATAGTTAAGCCTTTGACAAAATTACTAGAAAAAGATGTCCCTTTTAATTTCAATCAGGAATGTTTAGATGCATTTAATGTCTTTAAAAATAAATTAATAAATGCACCAATTATAATCGCACCTGATTGGAATTTACCCTTTGAACTAATGTGTGGTGCAAGTGACTTTGTAGTAGGCGCAGTTTTGGGACAACGAAGAGACAAGCATTTTCAGCCAATTTACTACGCTAGCAGAACATTAACACCTGCGCAAGAGAATTACACCATGACCGAGAAAGAACTGCTAGCTGTAGTTTTTGCTTTTGACAAATTTAGACAATATCTAATATTATCAAAAGTTGTCGTTTTCACTAACCATTCAGCTCTTCATCATCTTTTAACCAAACCTAATGCAAAACCTAGACTCATATGATGGATTTTACTATTACAATAATTTGATCTGGAGATACAGGATAAGAAGGGAGCTGAGAATCTGGCGGCAGATCACCTCTCAAGACTCGAAAATCCACACACCAAAAAGCTTGATGAACAAGAAATAAATGATTTATTTCCTGAAGAACAACTCTTTTCTTTAACGCATTTTGAAGTACCATGGTTTGCAAATATTACGAATTATTTAGCAGCTAACGTCTTGCCAAGAAAATTAACACATCACCAAAAGAAGCGAATATTCGCTGATGTGAAAAATTATTTTTGGGAAGATCCCTTTTTTTTCCGCATACGTGCAGATCAGGTAATTTGAAGATGCATTACAAAGAGAGAAGCAAGCAAAATTCTGGAACATTGTCATTCAGGACCATCAGGGGGACATTACAGTGGTATTAAGACAGCACACAAAATACTCGAATTAGGTTATTACGGGCCTACTCTATTTAAAGATTCCAACAGGTACGTTACTACGCGTGATAAATGCCAAAGAACAGGTAATATTTCTAAACGTGATGAAATGCCTCAAACATATATGTTTTCATGTGAAATATTTGATATATGGGGTATTGATTTTATGGGACCTTTCCCTAGTTCATTTGGAAATAAATACATCCTAGTAGTAGTTGATTACATGTCAAAATGGGTAAAAGCAGAAGCCTTACCTACCAATGATGCCAGCGTGGTAGTTAAATTTCTCAAGAAACTATTTTCCGATTTGGGACACCTAGAGCCATCATTAGTTATAGGGGTACCCTTTTCTGTAATACGCAATTTGAAAATGTTCTAAAGAAATATGGAGTATGTCATAGAACAGCCACCCCATATCATCCTCAAACTAGCGGACAAGTTGAGGTAACAAACCGAGAGCTTAAGCGCATCCAAGAAAAAATGGTTGAATCAAATAGAAAAGATTGGGTAGTTAAGGTAGATGATGCTTTATGGGCCTATAGAATAGCATTCAAAACACCTCTAGGAACATCCCCATACAAACTTGTATACGGGAAAAGCTGTCATCTACCATTTGAGCTAGAACACAAAGCTTTTTGGGCAACAAAATTTTTGAATACTAACCTCACAATTGTAGGAAAGAGAAGAATGATGCAGATGAACGAGCTGGATGAATGGAGAGCAGAAGCCTATGAAAACTCAAAACTGTACAAGGAAGCAACAAAGCGACGCCACGATGCTCGTCTCAAGCGATCAAAATCATTCGAAGTGGGAGACCTCGTCCTACTATATAATTCAAGGCTTAAACTATTCCCGAGAAAACTAAAGTCAAGATGATCGGCCCATTCATGATCAAAACAATCCTTCTATAGGGCGCCATTGAGGTAACTCATCCCACAAAAGGCACATTTAAGGTAAACGGTCACCTACTTAAAATTTATAATGGTGCAGATCCTGAAAATATCAGAGAGGAGCTTTTGCTCCACGAAACCTCCTTTAATATCGAAAACAAGGAAAGTCTAGCTTAAGACTATAAACAAGCGTTTCTCGAGGCAACCCGAGTGCTAACACACTAACATTGACTTAGCCTTTCTAAAATCTTTCTAAAATAATCTAACAAAATGGAGGCATTTTAACACCACCTTGAACATGGGCGTGCTAATGACTGTGTATAAGGTAGGGACACACCACGGGTGTGGCAGGATCCGTGCACAAACAGGGAAAAATTCATTTCAACAAACATGGGCTGCGATATAAGACACGCCCGTACCGTTCAAACGTACGAGGTTACTAACTTATTCAGCACGGGCTTCGCACAGCCATGTCCCTCGACTGTGTGAAGCTACTAACTTATCGAGCACGGCTAGAACATGGCCGTGCCCACAATCGTGTGAACATACTGACTTACTAAGCACGAGCTACACACGCTCATTCGACCTAACCGTGTGGATCACAACACGGGCATGGCAAACATCGACACATCCGTGGAAAACCCATCTAAACGTACCTAAAACCCAAAAATCGCGAAAAGCATGGGCTAGTTTAAAACGACACGGGCATGTCGAAAGACCGTGCCTCAGACCCTATTTATAAGAATAACTGTCCTCTTTCCCAAACCCAAACCCTAAAATTAGATTCCACCCCTATTTCTTCAAATCCGGCCACCAAATCACCCCCATCCCTCCAACTCTGCCATCACTTCCACATATCACCACCAACACCGCCACAGGATCCAGTCGACGATGAGGACCGCTAAATCCTCTCTTTCATATATCTATCATTTACTTCCTTTATTTTAAAACTTTTCATTTGATGTTGCGTTTAAATTTGAAATTTTACTAGTATTAAAATTTTTCCTTTCCTCTCATTTACCATTGGCTATCTAATTTCTTAAGAATCCCTAACCAATTATATACTACAAGCTCGTTAACAAAGTGACTTTGCAGAATTACACACCTTACACACACAAACTTCGGGATCATCTAGATTTCAGGGAGTATTACTTCCCCACTTATCTTGTTGATTTGGCACATAAATTTCATTATCTATCTTTGTACATTGAGGACAATGTACAGCTTAAGTGTGGGGGTAATATGCCTAACTTTTTTTTAATAATTCTCAAAACCCTGAAATTAGTCTTGATCTTAAGTATTTTTCTCATATTATTAATTAGGATGAAATTTCTAATAATTTATGATTTTTATTGATATGTTTTAGAATAAGCCTTAGTTAATTGTGCATTGATAATTAAATTTGAAAAATACTAGAGAATCGAGCATGATAAGTCTACTTTCTAAAAAATTAAATTGATAGGTTGTTGAACTGAATTTAAGTATCACCTTCAAGTTCAAAATTTATAAGGATTGATGTCAAAACACCTATAATTTTTGTGAGATTTTGAGCCTTATAGAGCATGTATCCTTTTTGGTGCTCACTTTAATTGATTATGAGTGTGTCAACTTTGAACTGTTATTCTAGAACTTGCCTCGTTTATACATGTCGAGACCACATTAATGATTTGATACATCGAGATGATAAAGGCACCTAGGTTTTAACCCGCTCACTCCACTAAAAAGCCTACCTACATAAATAACCCTAGTGAACCCCGTTGAATCCTAACAACCTTTTATTGAATCACCCACTAATATTAACCCAAAATCCTCTCGTATTTGTTATCAACATTCCTTTGACTACCCTTTATCGAGAATTGATTTGATCAATTGTCAATTAGGTTATTTTAAAGTTCCTTCTATTATGTTTATTTTAGTTTGTTCTTAAAAAATCCAAGTATATTCAATATTAGTAGTAAATAAAAGAGCTTAGAGCATTTAAAACTCCAATTGTTAAAGAAAAAGCTCAGATTAAAGTTTTTCAAAATTTGAGTGATGAAAAACTTTTATTATAGAGTAATTATCAATAGTAGATATTGTTAGTTTTTCATTCGATGTAAATATTCATATTTAGTTCACTATTTTTAGATTAGGTAATTAGTCAATTCAATCTCATTTATAATCTCTAATTCAGCCTATATCCACACCTTTTAACCCTAGCCCCGTTACAACCATGATTAAAGACCTTTTGATTTGTGTATCATCTCATAAACAGTGGTGGAGATTTGATTTTCAGGCAAGCCTATGGGATTAACTTTTCAGGTTTGACTTAGAGTGTTTATTCTTGAACCTTAAACACTTTTGAGTGATTTGAGTGAATCTTTTGTGAGGATGTCAGTCCTTGTCGATTTTGATATAAAGGTAAGCACTTAGATAATGGGAGGCACCTATGTTTTCGTACTATAAAGGTATGACTTATCGTAATTGAATCTTTAGGATTCTTTGAGTTGAATTATCCATGTATAAATTATCTATGAATTATGATGAGACATTGTCGATAGGAATTATGAATTATGGAAAGTTTGTTTTAATTGTAAGTTGAGAATTTTGCTTGAGGACAAGCAAAGGCTTAAGTGTGGGGGTATTTGATAAACCGTAAAAGGAACATATTTTAAGCCCATATTTGTTATGCTTTTGTATGATTTAGCCCTTGATTTATGTAAAAAGGTGCTTTTAATCCTTTCTTTTCATGTTTATACTCAGGAAAGCACTTGAGGATAAAAAGAACACAAAATGGGCTTAAAACAGAGTAATTGGACCTTAGCAAGAAACCAACACGGCCTGGCCCAAACCTGCATGACCGTGTCTCGACATTACCTAGAGCACGGCCCAACTCACGAGTTACATGGTCGTGCATCTTCTCATTACCATACACGGGCGTGCCTGGTGATCTACATGGCTGTGCCCAAATCGACAAAATCAAGGCACGGCCCAACCCTGTAATTACACGGGCGTGTGCCATGGGCGTGCCCCTGTCGCGAGAATGAGTAATTTCACTCAGAATTGGATGCTTGAAGCCAAAGAAACATACTTCTAAGTCTACTCAAACACCTTAATAGTAATTCTACTTGAAGGAGATACTTAGGAGCCAAGTATAGCATCCCAAAGCCTATATAAACAACCCAAGGCAGACATTAAAAGGGAGCATTTGGCAGAGGCTTTTTGCCGAAGCATTCATCTTTTAGGAAGTCACTTGAAGATAACCAGTTGATCCATCTCAAGAAGTCGAAACTCCATTCAAGACGGAGGATCTCTTCTTCAATTCCTTTAGGGGGTTTTAAGGAGTTCTTATGTTTTGTTTATTCTTTACTCTTGAGATGTTTTCATATTTAGTTATGCAATAAACCCCTCAGATACCTGAAGGGGATGAAACTTATGATGGATTTTGTTATTTGATTTCTAAATTTATATGATAAGTACTTGGTTTGTTCTTAATTATATTGCTTAATTTAATCTGATGTGCTTAGGTGGAGGAGGAATAGACCTCGCCTAAGAGTAGATCTAGCATAATTGAGTGGAGTTGACCAGGCACCTAGAGATAGGGTTACGAGATTTAACCAAATTAGAGTGAAACCTAATATCGGAATCCATTGATCGATTTACTGCTTCCTTAGGGGGTTATTATAAGAGAAAGAGAGTTCCACTAATTACCTAAGGTTAGACGTTATTCACCTCGAGAGAGGGTTTAATATAGGTTAAGGAGTCTCACGGATCAAGCTAAGTAAAGAAATCATATGGTTTGGGGAATAAATTATAAGTGAAGTCATAGGTGGATTATTCCTGAGGATATCGTCTTTATCAACTGAGTTTTCTTAAAGTCTTTCCCCAATTCATTCTTTTGTCTTCGCATTTAGTTTAAGTATTTCATTAGTTTAATAATCCAATCACTCCATATTTTAGGCTAAATAATAGAAAGAAAGTGAGTAGTAGTACTTTTAGGTTCCCTCGAGTTCGATAAGATATTCTTGCCTGAGCTATACTACTGTTCGATAGGTGCACTTGCCTCTATTGTTGTCGCAGTCAGTCTACAGGTTCGATCACTCTTTTATAAATATTAAAACTCTACTGTTTGACACGATCAGTACTCAGTGGTTTAGCACATAGCCCACCATTAATCAATAATAGGGTGGTATCGAACATGGCCCACCAAACAATAACTTAAAGGATGGTATCGCACATAGCCCATCGTGAATAAATAATAAGGTGGTATTGCACATAGCCCACCAACAATGATAATTACGATGGTATCGCACATAGCCCACCAAATAATAATTATAGATATTTATCCATACTTACATTTCTATTCCGAGGTTCATACGAGAATTACTCATTATCTATAATTTTCAATCAATCTCACCAAAAAGTAGTTTCATCCATACAATGCATCAATAGATAACAACATATGTACTAAAGATGTATCGTTTACACATAAACTTGCCTCGGTGTAAAATGTATTAATCGATGATTTAGTTTGTAACCTTGCCTTTTCCTTGGTCAAGGTTGTTTTCACGCTCTTCTTGATCTAAAGTAATAAAATTTACTCATTCAATCACTATATAACTCATGATACATCAAAATTTCTACTTAGGCAAAAATGACCATTTTTCCCTTATACTTTGGCAAAATTATGATTTTGCCCCTAGGCTCGTAAATCATTTTTCATCACATTTTCTCATTAAACAAACCTAGCTAAACATTTATTTCTCTTATCAATTCATAAAACCCATCATTTCATGCATTTATTACTCAATTACAACTTTTACAAGTAAGTCCCATTTAGGTGTTTTCATGGTAACACCTTTCACAAAAATCATTCCTTACCCCACAAACATTCATTTTCTTCCATAAAAACTCATAAAACAACATAAACACTCTCATGGCAAGTCCCTAAACTTTCAACCATTTTGCAAAATAGCCCCCTTATTAACTAGCTTAACCTTTAGGGTTCTGAAAGTACAAAAATTATCAAGAAAAGCCATTAATATCACTTACTAGCAAGGAAAATAGGTTGCTGAAATTTCAAGCTCCCAAAGCCCTTCTTGAGTGTGAAATTTTGGTGGAAGAAGAAGAGAAATAAAAAGGTGATAGACTTTTTTCTTTATTTTATTTATTTCCTTCAATTTAATCCACCTAACCCACCTACTTGACTAATTTTGACCTCATTTTGTGCCCTATGGCAGGCCACCCATTCTCTAAGGGTCTAATTTCCCTTTAAGGATCTCCAATTTTATATTCCATAGCTATTAGACAAATTTAGCTTGTAAAATAGAACTTTTGTACTTTATGCGATTTAGTCCTTTTTCACAATTGAGCATACAATTGCTAAAATTAAAGCACCAAAATTTCCATGCATCTTTATAATCATGTTATAACACATGAAATAATATTAAAATATTTTCTTCAACCTTGGATTAGTGGTCTCGAAACCACTGTTCCGACTAGCCCCAAAATCGGGTTGTTACAACTCTCCCCCTTTTAGAGATTTTCGACCCCAAAAATCTTACCAGTAAAAATGTTTGGGTATTGTTCCCTCATGGCTTCTTCCGGTTCCACGTAGCCTCTTCCACACCGTGTTTTTGCCATAACGCTTTCACTAAGGCTATGCTATTATTCCTCAACTGTTTAACCTCTTGAGCCAAAATCTTAATTGGTTCCTCTTCATAGGTCATGTCCGGTAGTATCTCAATTTCAGTTGGAGGGATCACATGTGAAGGATCGGAACGATATCACTGCATCATCGACATATGAAACACATTGTGTATTCTCTCTAACTTTGCCGGTAAAGCCAACCAGTAAGCTACTGGTCCAATCCTTTCAATAACCTCATACGACCCTATGAATCGTGGACTCAATTTTCCCTTTTGACCAATTCTCAATATTTTCTTCCACGGGGACACTTTCAAGAATACTTTATCACCCACTTGAAACTCGATTTCTTTCGTTTTTAAATCTACGTATGATTTTTTCAATCTAAAGCAGCTTTCAGACTATCACGGATCACTTTCACTTTCTCATCAGTTTCCTTATCTAGATCAACCCCATGAATTTTCTTCTCACTAAGCTCTATCCAATACAAGGGAGTCCGACACTTGCGACCATATAAATCTTCATCTGGTGCCATCTGTATACTCGACTGATAACTGTTGTTGTAGGCAAACTCAACCAAAGGTAGATATTTTTCCCAACTACCTTCGAACTCTAAAACACAACATCGGAGCATATCTTCGAGAACTTGTATCACTCTTCCGGATTGGCCATTTGTTTGCGGATGGAACGCGATACTAAAATTCAATCTTGTACCCAAATCTTGGATCTCTATCCGAGATAATGGATATAGGCACCCCATGTAATCTCACCACCTCAGCAATATATAGCTCAGCCAAGTTGTCAAGTGAATAATCCACACGCACATGTATAAAGTGAGCCGATTTCGTTAACCTATCAACAATAACCCACATAGCATCTTTCTTTTTCAAAGTCATAGGTAACCCCATTACGAAATCCATTGTGATTCGATCCCACTTCCACTCGGGAACCATCATTGGCTGGAGTAATTCCGAAGGCACTTGATGTCAGCTTCCACTTGTTGACAGATCAAACACTTTGTAACAAACTCGGAGATGTCTCTTTTCCTACCCACCACCAATACAACTTCTTCAAATCATTGTACATTTTTTGCTGCCCGGATGTACTGACAAGCAACCACTGTGTGCTTCATGTAAAATTTTCCAAATTAACTCATCATCCTTTGGTACACAAACTCTATTATGAAACATCAAGTAATCCTCCGAACCAACCCAAAAATCAAAGTTATTCCTTGATTTGCACTGAGCTCTCTTAACTTGTATCTCACTCATTCTTTTGAGCTTCACATAACTGCTGAATAAATAATGGTCAAGCCTTCAACTCGACTAATATGGCACCATCATTAGAAAACATTAAGCTCGTACTCATAGCTCTCAAAGCATACATGGATTTCCTGCTCAAGGCATCTGCTACCACATTTGCTTTTCCCAAGTGGTAATCTATTACTAACTCTTAATCTTTCAATAATTTGAGCCATCGTTGTTGTCATAAATTCAAATCTTTTTTATTAATCAGGTACTTCAAGCTCTTGTGATCGGTGAAGATTCGACACTTTTCACCATAAGTAATGACGCTAAATCTTCAAAGTGAAAACAATCACAGCCAACTCCAAATCGTGAGTCAGATAATTCTTCTCATGTGGTTTTAGCTGTCTCGAGGCATAAGCTACTACTTTACCCTCCTGCATCAACACACAGCCAAGACCATTTAATGACGCATCACTGTAGACCACAAACTCCTTCCCCAACTCAGGTTGTACTAAAATCGGCGCTTTAGTCAACAAAGCTTTCAGTTTCTCAAAACTCAGTTGCCATTTCTCGGTTCATTCAAACTTAACATCTTTATGCAACAGTCTCATCATCGGTGTAGCAATCGTGGAAAACCCTTTAACGAACTGTCTGTAGTAACCTACTAAACCCAAAAAGCTTTTAATCTCTGACACATTCCTCTACGGTTTCCACTCCACAATAGCCGAGATCTTACTTGGATAAACTCTAATGCCATCATCCGACACAATGTGTCCTAAAAATCTAACCTCTCAGAGCTAAAACTCGTTCTTGCTAAATTTAGCGTACAGCTACTTGTCTCTTAAAGTTTGCAACACAATTCTTAAGTGTTCTGTATGTCATCAATAAAGGCAACTACAAACTTATCCATATACGGTCGGAAGGTACGATTCATAAGATCCATAAAAATTGCAGGATCATTTGTTAAGCCAAATGGCATGACGAGGAACTCATAATGGCCATACCTTGTCCGAAATGCCATTTTGGTACATCTTTCTCCTTAACCCTCAACTGATAATAACCAGATCTCAGGTCTATCTTAGAAAACACCGTAGCTCCTTTTAGTTGGTCAAACAAGTCGCCTATCCTTGGCAACGAATACTTATTCTTCACTGTTACCTTGTTGAGTTTTTTGTAGTCTACACACAATCTCATCAATCCGTCTTTCTTCTTCACAAAAAGTACCAGAACACTCCATGGTGAATAGCTCGGTCTTATAAAACCCTTGTTCATTAACTCTAGCAATTAAACTTTTAACTCTTTCAACTCTAATGGTGCCATCCCATACGGGGCAACAGAAATAGGTGCTGTACCCGAAACTAACTCTATACCAAACTCAACCTCTCTATCTGGAGGCAATCCGGGTAACTCTTCCGGAAACACATCCGGATACTCGCGCACTACAAGCACTGATTCAATCTTTACCTCTCACTCTTGGGTATTCAGCATAAAGGCAAGATAGGACTTACACCCTTTTCTCAAGTATTTCTCAGCTACCATAGACGAAATCACTACAAGCATATTATCTGAATTACCTAATTCAACCCGAATGACATCTCCATTTACACATCTCAATTCAATGAACTTATTACCACAATTTAATAAAACATTATGTCCAGTCAACCAATTCATACCAAGAATCAGATCAAATTCATCAAACGGCAACAGCATGAGATTTGTCAAAAAATAATGACCTCTAATTGTCAAAGGACAATTCCTGCACACCTTGTCAACTAGCACATGTTTTCCTAACGGGTTTGACACTTTTACTACAAATTTCATAAACTCAATAATTAGACTCATACTAGATGCCAATTTCATGCAAATATAAGAATGGGTAGACCCTGGATCAATGAAAGCAACAACATAGATATCATGATGCTTCTTCGCGAGTGCGAATGGCATAAGTCCTTGCAGGTGCTCGACCTTCCAATCTCACACTGAGTCTTAAAGTGCACCTCTACTACTAGTCCCACCTCCTAGGTTCTTTTGTGGTTTACCCTTTAATGATACATTTCTTGATCTTACTTCTTTTTTCTATCCTTCTCGTCACTCTCTGGACAGTTTCGAATATAATGGTCAGGTGAACCACACTTGTAGCAATTACGGTTGTTTCTCCAAAACTCTCCAGTATGCTGCCTACCACAATTTGGACACTCTGTTTTATTTGACTTTGGACTGCCCACACTTACCATCGAGGTGGCTTGAACACTCGAGCCCGAATACACATTACCTTGATCTCGATGTGAACACCCAACTGAAGCAGTCATCCGGGGGGTTTGGTCATTCTTACCAAATTTATACCTTGAGGAGCCACAAGGATTGGCTGAGGTATAGGTAGGGGTGGAAGAGGTTGAGCATTAGGGTTCGTTTGTACAAACTCAGTGTACCAGTTACTCATCATGTGAAGAAAGGCTTTTCGAGCCTCTTCTCCTTGACCCATAGCCTCGGGTCTACTCTCTATAGGCGTAGTCCTTTGCTTGGGAGCCGGTGCATTACTAGCAGCATCATCATCAGCTACTCAATTGGGATCCATTTACTATACGAAAACAAAGTTTAGAATTGTTAGAAGTCACCACACTATCAATATACGTTTATGGCATGTATAGCTAGACTCTTATACACGCTACGATAGTCAGAGAACCAACTAAATCATAGCTCTGATACCTCTAAATGTAACACCCCTTACCCGTGTTTAAACCCAGAATCGGATATAAGGCATTACCAGACTTAACTTGCTAAAACATACTACATTGGACCATAAAATTTCGTTTTAAATTGAAACTTTTCATTCATACTCATAATATCCCTATTATGGGCCTACTAGACTCAAAACTTACATACAATATTGTTCGGAACTAAACTAGCAACTTTCACACACTTAGAAAATTCTTACTTAAAATAGGGCCACATGCCTGTGTGACATATCACACGCCCATGTTCCACACACGTGGTCGACACTGACTTGCATCACACGGCCTGTCACATGCCTGTTTGCTTCAACTATGTGGCAAAATAAATTTCAAATTCAGGTGCAAAATTTCCACAGCTTGCGCACACACCCATGTCCATGGCCGTGCCATCCACACGGTTGAGACACATGATTGTTTCTCTGCCCGTGTGTTTACTACTAAGCATACTGACTTGTAAAACTAACATGTAGGGGACACACGGCCTAATCAGACACCCATGAGGCTGGTCGTGTATCACACATAGCCTAGACACACGCCGTGTGCCTAGCCATGTGGACAAGAATAAGGCTATTTGTCAAACTCTTTTTATCACCCAAACTCCTACAATATAAATTACATTTAGCCATTAATGAAACAATCCAATCATGCATCATACACATTCATGAATAACCTCATCTTTTCATATATTAATAATAATGAGCCATCAACTATGGCCATTTACAAAAAGTTCATCTTTAAAGGAGCCAACACACTTGGCCAAAACAACAATACATTTCACTAAGTCTAGCCCCTATACATGCCATATTCGAAATGCTAAATCTAACTATACTGAGATGAACTGATAGTGTGGGTGATCTTTCGATAATCTTTGTATCCCGAGCTAGCTCTTTGACACTATAAAATAAGGGAAAATAAAAGGGAGTAATCTTTAATCTTAGTAAGTCTACCTGTAAACAATAAGCATCATACCATGTGTTAAGCAATTACAACATTACGTATTATATAAGAATAATTCACATTTTCATAATCTTGCGTACTCATCTCATCTCTTCCCATTTTCCAACCATGTGACATAGATATTGCTCACATTTATTTGTACATATACCCTGCACTCTTCACCATAAAGCCACATGAAATATTTACTTAAACAAGTTTCTCGATGAACCTTTCAAAATAATACTAGGTACTCGGTGGTTTCGGACATAGCCCACCATTAATCAATAAGAGGGCAGTATCACACATAGCTCACCAAACAATAATTTAAAGGATGGTATCTGTAACAGTCTGGTTTATACCCTAGTTAAAAATGGTTTCAGGACCACAAATCTGAGTCCGTATAATATTTTAATATTATATTCTATGTCATTGATGAGTGTTTAAGCATGTATTAAATTTTCGTAAGCTAATTTGCCTGTCTGTGTGTTTAATTTGAGTAAAAGATTAAATTGTATTGAATGCAAAACTAGCATGCTACATGAAAAGGTACCTATTTGCCATGTCTTTATGAGTATGGAGGATTTATATGGCAAATTAGCCATTACTATAGATAGTAGACGGTTATGGTCCATAATGACCTTGGGAATTTTGTTTTATAATTTTATATTATAAGGTTAAAAGTGGAAATTAATTTTTAATGAAATTATGAAATAATAAAACATGAAAAAATGGACATTCATTCATGCATTCTTCCACCTCAAACAGAAAGAAAAGAAAACTTTTTGAAGCTTTGCATATTCGGCTACTTACAAGCCAAATTCAAGGTATGTTTTTGTCGATTTTCGATAATTTTTACGTTTTCATAATCGTTGCTTCGAGTGCTATCAAACCCATGTCTCAATTTTGTGTATTGATGATGTTTGTGAGATATGCCATTGATTATATTTTGAGCTTTGTGATGAGCTTAGTTGTTAAATGAAATATTTGAGCTAGATGAACATACTTTGTTCTTGAATTTTTGAGGAATTTAGCTAATTAGGGCTACATTGAGAAAATAGTAACTTGAGGGACTAAATTACAAATTTGATAGAAAATATGGGCTTGTATGAGATGTATGAACATTTGGCTAAGCATGGTTAAAAGATGATTTTGTGAATTTGATGTTTTGAGAAAAATGGACTAAATTGATAAATTGTGCAAATATGAGGGTTAAATTGCAAATAGCCCTAAATGTGTGTCCTTGGATTGAATTGAATGAGTTAGTGAATAAAAGAGTTAATTATGAATATGTATAAATCAAGAACCGAGGAAAATGGACTTAAATCGTGGGAAAACGAAAGTAACCGAGTAGCCATTTCCATTTCCGTAAAATTGAATCTGAGGTAAGTCGTTATGCAAATAAATGTATCTGTATTGAACTGGGTATGTTCATATGACTATTGGTACTATGAATGTTTATGATATGTGATATATTTCTTGGTATGGTTAAATGACATTGAAAATGGTCAAGTTTTTGGGTAAGTATTTGGATGAATTATGCTCGTGTATATATGTTTTAGTCCTGAAAGTTGGCATGGTTGAAACTGATATTGAATGTCTATATTGAATGGATGTTTTGGCATGTTATTGGTTGTCATATATGCATGAGATGTGTTGGTATTTTTCTTGTATAAATGACCCTAGTTGGGTGGCATTTTGGCCTTGCAGATGGCCTATAATGTCACACGATTGTGACACACGGGTGTGTCTAGTGACCGTGGGGTAAAGTTAGTAGCTAGCTTAGGAGCACACGGCCAAGACACATGGGCGTGTCTAGTAGTCATGTGAATAAGTTAGTATATGGCCTAAGAATACACGGCCTTAGCTCACGGGGGTGTTTGGTAACCGTGGAGCCAAGTTAGAATCGACCACGGCCAGGCAACACGGGCGTGCTTGGTGGTCATGGAATAAAGTTAGTTTCGAGCACGGGGAGGACACACGGGGGTGTCTAAGAGCCGTGGGAGGCACACGGCCTACCCACACGGGCGTGTAACCCCTAAAACTTTAAAAAGTTTTAAATTTCTGAGAATTTCTGTATGTGTTTCAGTTTAGTCCCGACCCTATTTCTAAGCATGTTTAAGTTCTCGATGACCTATTTAAGGGACTCTATGTTTGAGAATGATGAATGGTTGTATGAAATTTTCGTAAATGTTTTTGATCTGTCTGGTAATGCCCTTAACCCTAATCTGGCAATGGATACGGGATAGAGGTGTTACATTTGGTTGGTATCAGAGCCACGATTTAGTCGATTCTCAGACTAACATAGTGCGTTAGAGTCTAGCTATACATGCCATATATCTAAATTGTGATAGTGTGATGAATCCTAACGTATAAAATGTGATTTTTGTATAGCAATGGATCCCAAAAGAGCCGTAGATGATGACATAGAAAGTAATCCGCCTGCTCCCACACAAGGGACAGTGCTCTTTGATCCGAGATCAGCTACAAGCGGTAAAAAGGGAAAAGCTAAAAAAGCTTTCTTCCAAATGATGAGTGAGTGGTTCACTCAATTTGTAAAGAATAACCCGACTATTTCGCAACCCCCGCCCCCGATTAATCCCCCTCAAACATCTGATATACCTCCGACAGTAAATTTGAATTGTGGAATAAGCCTCTGGTTGACAAGATCCGTAAGTATGGGGCTAAAGAGTTTCAGGCTACTAATGATGATGATGCTGAAAAGGCCGAATTCTGGTTAGAAAATACTATTCGAGTATTCGATGAAATGTCTCTGACTCCGAAAGAATGCATAAAATGTGTTGTATCGTTACTCTAAGATATAGCTTATCAATGGTGGAAAACTCTAATTTTGTTGTTCCAAAAGATAGTGTTACGTGGGACTTATTTCAGATCGAGTTTCGGAAGAAATACATCAGTGAGAGATTCATCGATCAGAAACGGAAGGAATTTTTGGAATTAAAACAAGGCCAAATGTCTGTTACTGAGTATGAACGAGAGTTCGTGAGATTAAGTCAGTATGCTCAAGAATGTATATCATCTAAAGCAATAATGTGCAAAAGGTTCGGAGATGGTCTTAATGAAGATATTCGCTTGTTTGTCAGGATCTTAGAAATAAAATAGTTTGTTGTACTTGTTGATCGAGCATGCAAAGTTGAGGCACTCGGGAAAGATAAAAGAAAAGTTGAGTCTGAAGCCCGAGATATGAGAAAAAGATTTCTGAGCAAATCATTTCAGTCTGCTTCGAAGAGATTCAGAGGTGATCAAATTCGTTCAAGAGATAATGTGGGACATTCGAATAGAAATCGAGCTAGATCGCAAATGAGTTCCAAAACCCCAGCAATTTCAGTGGCCAGTGTTGGTAATGTCCGGACTGAGAGACCTGAATGTAAACATTGTGGAAAAAGGCACCGAAAAGTTGTAGACTAAATGAAAGAGCTTGTTTCAGATGTAGATCACTTGATCATTTTATCCGTGATTGCCCTAAGTTTGTCAAGCCAGAGACTGTTCAGAATTTGAGATCTGATAATGCACCTGTGAGAGGTGGACCTTTAAAGAATGTAAGAAATGTCAGTGGTAGTCCGAGAACTATGAGAGACGCTATTGTAAGATCTGAAGCTAAAATGCCTACCAGAGCATATGTTATCGGAGCTCGTGAGAAAACTTCATCTCTGGATGTTATAACGGGTACTTTTACTCTTTTGCATTGATAGAACCTGGTTCTACACATTCATATATATGCATGAATTTAGTATTCAGTAAGACTTTGCCTGTAGAGTCTATTGAGTTTGCTATAAAAGTATCGAACCCCTTAGGTAAAAGTGTCCTTATTGACAAAGTATGCAAGAACTGTCTATTAATGTTTTGAGATATCTGCTTCCCTACTGATTTGATGCTTTTGCCATTTGATGAGTTTGATATCATTCTGGGTATGGACTGGTTGAAATTGCATGATGCTGTTGTGAATTGTAAAAGAAATACTATTGATTTGAGATGTTTAAATGATGAAATTGTACGAGTTGAGTCTAATGATTTGAATGGATTGCCTGCTGTGATATCTGTACTAAAAGCTAAAGGATATGTGAAAAAGGGATATGAAGCATATTTTTCTTATGTAATTGATTCAAAAGTGTCAGAAAAGAAAGTTGAATCAATGCCTATTGTCTGTGAGTATTTTGATGTGTTCCCTTAAGAGTTATCGGGTTTGCCTCTGATTCGTGAAGTTGAATTTGGTATTGATCTACTGCCTGGTACGACTCCTATTTCGATAGCTCTGTATAGAATGGCACCAACAGAATTGAAAGAGTTAAAGTCACAGTTGCAAGAATTGAGTGATAGAGGGTTTGCAAGATCGAGTTTTTTTCCTTGGGGTGCTTCTGTTCTGTTTGTGAAAAAGAAAGATGGCACGATGAGAATGTGTATCGATTATTGTCAGTTGAATAAGGTGACAATAAAGAATAAATATCCGTTACCCAGAATTAATGACTTATTGACCAATTAAAAGGAGCTACAGTATTTTCCAATATTGATTTGAGATTGAGACCAGTTGAGAGTGAAAGATTCAGATATACCGAAAACTGCTTTCAGAACGAGGTACCGGCATTATGAGTTTTTAGTTATGCCATTTGGACTAACTAATGCTCCTGCTATTTTTTATGGATCTGATGAACAGAATTTTTAGATTGTACCTAGATAGATTTGTTGTGGTGTTCATAGATGATATAGTGATTTATTCACGTGATGAAGATGAGTATGCTGAACATTTGAGAATCATATTACAAACTTTAAGAGAAAAGCAATTGTATGCAAAATTCAGCAAATGTGAATTCTGGTTACACGAGGTTAGTTTGCTGGGACATATTGTGTCAACTTCTGGGATTCGAGTTGATCCGAGCAAGATTTCTGCTATTTTAGATTGGAAACCTCCGAAGAACGTGTCTGAAGTCTGTAGCTTTCTGGGTTTAGCTGGTTATTACCATCGATTTGTAAAAGGATTTTCAGTAATAGCTACTCCGTTGACTAAACTACTTCAGAAAGATGTTAGATTTGAATGGTCTGATAAATGTCAGAAAATTTTTGATCAGTTGTAAACTCTATTGACAGAAGCTCCAGTGTTAGTACAACCAAAATTGGGTAAAGAATTTGTGATTTACAGTGATGCTGCATTAAACGATCTGGGATGTGTTTTGATGCAGGAAGGCAAAGTTATAGCTTATGCCTCGAGACAATTGAAGCCTTATGAAAAGAACTATCCGACGCACGACCTTGAGCTAGCTGCGATTATGTTTGCACTCAAGATATGGCGTCATTATCTGTATAGTGAGAAATGTCACGTGTTTTCAATCATAAAAGTCTAAAATATTTGATGACCCAGAAAGATTTGAACTTGCGTCAAAGAAGATGGTTAGAGCTGTTAAAAGACTATAAGCTTATGATAAATTATCATCCAGGTAAAGCAAACATTGTTGCTGATGCATTGAGTAGAAAATCATTGTTTGCACTACGTGCTTTAAGTGCTCATTTAGATTTGTCTGATGATAGTTTTGTGATAGCTAAATTAAAAGCAAAATCGTTGTTTGTACATCAAATATGTGATGCTCAGAAGGTTGACAATGAATTGTTATCGAAACGAGCTCAGTGTGATTCAAATTCTGAATCTAAATTTCAAATTGTTGATGATTACTTGAGATTTCGAGATCATATTTGTGTACTGAGAAATCCAGAGTTGATTCGACTGATTTTGAACGAAGAAAATAAAAGTCATCTATATGTTCATCCGGGAAGTACTAAAATGTACCATGATTTGAAGCGACACTATTGGTGGTCTAGTATGAAACGAGACATTTCTAAGTTTGTTTCAAAATGTTTAGTCTATCAACAAGTGAAAGCTAAATATCAAGTTCCATCTGGTTTGCTACAACCAATTCTAATTCCTGAATGGAAATGGGATGGAGTAACAAGGGATTTTGTTTATGGTTTGCCTCAGACTCTGAGAGAGAAGGATACGATTTAGGTTGTAGTTTATCGATTGACGAAATCTACCTATTTATTATGGTAAGATCTGACTACTCACTTGATAGATTAGCTGAACTATATATTTCTGAGATTGTGAGATTGCACGGGGTGTCACTGTCCATTGTGTCAAATAGAGATCCGAGATTTACATCACCATTCTGGAAGAAATTGCAAGAAGCACTAGATACGAAACTGCATTTCAGTACAGCTTTTCATCCTCAAACAGATGGTCAGTCTGAACGGACCATTCAGATTCTTGAAGACATGTTAAGATCCTGTATACTTGATTTTAATGGTTCGTGGGAATAGTATCTGCCATTGATTGAATTTGCGTACAATAACAGTTTTCAATCAAGCATTAAAATGGCACCTTATGAAGCTTTGTACGGATGTAAATTTCGTACACCTTTGCATTGGACCGAGCTTAGTGAAAATAAGCTACACGGGGTCAATTTGATAAAATATTCAGAATAAAAAGTGAAACTGATCCGAGATTATTTGAAAGCATCATCTGATCTTCAGAAGTCTTATGCGGACTTAAAACGAAAAGATGTAGAATTTGAGATCGATGATAGAGTATTTCTGAAAGTGTCTCTATGGAAGAAAGTGCTTCGATTCAAACATAAAGGCAAGTTAAGTTTGAGGTTTATTGGGCCGTATGAAATCATTGAACGTGTCGGGCCTGTTGTATATAGATTAAGGTTGCCCTTTGAGCTAGAAAAGATCCACAATGTATTTCATGTTATGATGCTCCATAGATATCGACCCGATCCGTCACATGTGATTGGCTCATCTGAAATTGAAATCTAATCTGATATGTCATACGAAGAGGAACTGATTCGTATCTTAACTCGTGAAGTGAAAAAGTTGAGGAATAAGAAAATTCTGTTAGTGAAAGTATTATGGAATCGACACAGAATTGAAGAGGCAACGTGGGAGCCAAAAGATTCAATGAAACAGCAATATCTGACTCTATTCAATGAGACAGTCTGGTTTATACCCTAGTTAGCAATGGTTTCGGGACTACAAATCCGAGTCCGTATAATATTTTAATATTATATTTTGTGTCATTAATGAGTGTTTAAGCATGTATTAAAGTTTCGTAAGCTAATTTGTCTGTCTATGTGTTTAATTTGAGTAAAGGATTAAATTGTATTGAATGCAAAACTAGCATGCTACATGAAAAGATACCTATTTGCCATGTCTTTATAACTATGGAGGATTTATATCAAAAATTAGCCATTACAATAGATAGTGGACGGTTATGGTCCATAACGTCCTTGGGAATTTTGTTTTATAATTTTATATTATAAGGTTAAAAGTGGAAATTTATTATTAATGAAATTATGAAATAATAAAACATGAAAAAATGGACATTCATTCATGCATTCTTCCATCGAAACACAAAGAAAAGAAAAAGTTTTGAAGCTTTGCATATTCGGCTACTTACAAGCCAAATTCAAGGTATGTTCTTAGTCAGTTTTTGATAATTTCTATGTTTTCGTATTCGTTGTTTCGAGTGCTATCAAACCCATGTCTCAATTTTGTGTATTGATGATGCTTGTGAGATATGCCATTGATGATATGTTGAGCTTTGTGATGACCTTAGTTGTTAAATGAAAGATTTGAACTAGATGAACATACTTTGCTCTTGAATTTTTGAGGAATTTAGCTAATTAGGGCTAAATTGAGAAAATAGTAACTTGAGGGACTAAATTACAAATTTGATAGAAAATATGGGCTTGTATGAGATGTATGAACATTTGTCTAAGCATGGTTAGAAGATGATTTTGTGAATTTGATGTTTTGAGAAAAATGGACTAAATTGATAAATTATACAAATGTGAGGGTTAAATTGTAAATAGCCCTAAATATGTGTCCTTGGATTGAATTGAATGAGTTAGTGAATAAAAGAGATTATTCTGAATATGTATAGATCAAAAATCGAGGAAAACGAACTTAGTTCACGGGAAAGCGAAAGTAACCGAGTAGCCTTTTCCATTTCTGTAAAATCGAATCCGAAGTAAGTCGTTATGCAAATAAATGTATCTGTATTCAACTGGGTATGTTCATATGACTATTGTTACTATGAATGTTTATTATATGTGATATATGTCTTGGTATGGTTAAATGATATTGAAAATGGTCAAGTTTTTGGGTAAGTATTTGGATGAATTATGCTTGTGTAAATATGTTTTAGTCTTGAAAGTTTGCATGGTTGAAATTGGTATTGAATGTCTATATTGAATGGATGTTTCAGCATGTTATTGGTTGTCATATATGCATGAGATGTGTTGGTTTTTTGCTTGTATAAATGACCCTAGTTGGGTGGCATTTTGGCCTTGCAAATGGCCTATAATGTCACATGGTTTTGACACATGGGTGTGTCTAGTGACCGTGGGGTAAAGTCAGTAGCTAGCTTAGGAGCACACGGCCAAGACACACGGGCGTGTCTAGTAGTCATGTGAAGAAGTTAGTATATGGCCTAAGAATACACGGCCTTAGCACATGGGTGTGTTTGGTAACCGTGAAGCCAAGTCAAAATCGACCACAGCCAGGCAACACGAGCGTGCTTGGTGGCCGTGGAGTAAAGTCAGTTTCGACCTCGAGGAGGACACACGGGGGTGTCTAGCAGCCGTGGGAGGCACACGGCCTACCCACACGGGCGTGTAACCCCTGAAACTTTGAAAAGTTTTAAATTTTTGAGAATTTCTGTATGTGTTTCGGTTTAGTCTCGACCCTGTTTCTAAGCATGTTTAAGTTCTCGATGACCTATTTAAGGGACTCTATGTTTGAGAATGATGAATGGTTGTATGAAATTTCTGTAAATGTTTTCGATCTGTCTGGTAATGCCCTTAACCCTAATCCGGCGATGGATACGGGATAGGGGTGTTATAGTATCACACACAACCCATCGTGAATAAATAATAAGATGGTATCGCACACAGCCCACCAACAATGATAATTACGGTGGTTTCTCACACAGCCCACCAAATAAAAATTACGGATATTTATCCATTCTTACATTTCTATTTTGAGGCTCATACAAGAATTACTCATTATCTATCATTTTCAATCAATCTCACCAACGAGTAATTTCATCCATACAATGCATCAATAGATAACAACATATGTACTAAAGATGTATCGTTTACACATAAACTTACCTCGTTGCAAAATATATTAATCGACGATTTAGTCCGTAACCGTGCCTTTTCCTCGGTCAAGGTTGTTTCCGTGCCCTTCTTGATCTATAATAATAAAATTTACTCATTCAATCACTATATAACTCATGAAACATCAAAATTTCTACTTAGGCAAAAATGACCATTTTGCCCTTATACTTTGGCAAAATTATGATTTTTCCCCTAGGCTCGTAAGTCATTTTTCATCACATTTTCTCATTAAACAAACCTATCTAAACATTTATTTCTCTTATATCAATTCATAAAACCCATCATTTTATGTATTTATTACGCAATTACAACTTTTACAAATAAGTTCCATTTAGGTGTTTTCATGGGAACACATTTCACAAAAGTTATTCATTACCCCACAAACATTCATTTTCTTCCATAAAAATTAGAAAACAACATAAACACTCTCATGGAAAATCCCTAAACTTTCAACCATTTTGCAAAATAGTCCCCTCATTAGCTAGCTTAAGCTTTTGGGGTTCTAAAAGTACAAAAAAATCAAGAAAAGCCATTAATATCACTTACTAGCAAGGAAAATAGGTTATTGAAATTTCAAACTCCCAAAGCCCTTCTTGAGTGTGAAATTTCGGTGGAAGAAGAAGAGAAATAAAAAGATGATAGCCTTTTTCTTTATTTTATTTATTTCCTTCAATTTAATCCACCTAACCCACCTACTTGACCAATGTTGACCTCATTTTGTCCCCTATGGCCGGTCACCCATTCTATAAGGGTCTAATTGCTCTTTAAGGACCTCCAATTTTATATTCCATAGCTATTAGACACCTCTAGCTTGTAAAATAGAACGTTCACAATTTATACGATTTAGTCCTTTTTCACAATTGAGCATACAATTGCTAAAACTAGAGCACTAAAATTTCCATGCATCCTTATAATCAAGTTATAACACATAAAATTATATTAAAATATTTTTCTTCAACCTCAGATTAGTGGCCCCGAAACCACTATTCTAACTAGCCCTAAAATCGAGCTATTACACATGGCCTTGATACCAAAGAAAGATCTCATGTAAGACCATGTCAGGGACATGGCATTGACATCTATATACGATTTCGTATAAGACCATATCTAAGATATGGAATTGACATCGAGATAAGAGATCCTGAGTAAGACCATATCTGGGATATGGCATCGGCATCAAGAGGAGATCCCATGTAAGACCATATTTGGGATATGGCATTGGCATCGTAATACATGTATGATGAGATTGAGTATCCTTCGATATTTCGAGTAGTTCAACGGGCAAAGAGCTAAGTTTATGTTTAAGAGATTAAAAGTTATAAAGTTGTATGATGAAGTGCTATAGGTACCCATGAGTAATATATAAGATATAAATGCGAAATGTGATGTGTGAATTGGTATGATTGTGCATGAGTAAGTTATGTTGATGTATTTGAGAACTTGTGCTGCTATTATTCAATGAGATGAATGAATGCCATTATAAGTCTTTATGATGCTATTTATTTCATACAAACTACTAAGCTTAATGCTTACCCCTCTCTTTTCCCTTTCCCTTGTAGTATCGCAAAGCTAGCTCGAGGATCGTAGGACGTCAGAGCTCGGATCACACTATCGACTATTCTTTTGGTATAGTAAAGTTGATTTATTTAGGGTATGGCATGTATAAGAACTTGGTCATTTTGTTATGTCATATTTTCTAGCCAAAGTGTTGGTTATTATGGTTACTCATTTATTTTGTAAATGGCCATTGGGAATTGGCCAATACTTGTTAATTCACATACATTCCATTATGATGAGTTTTATGAAGTAAAAGTCCATACAATTGATTGAGTAAAATGTGAAATGTTTGCTTGATGAATTAATGATCATTCATAGTGTATTATTATTATGTTATGTGTTGCTTGAGGTGGTATAAGTGTGTTTATTTTTCAGGGTGGCAATTGGCTTGGTAAATAGCCTTATAGTTGCCCACATGGGTAGACACACGGGCGTGTGTCTAGGCCATGTGTGACACACGGTCAGCCCCATGGGTGTGTTGATAGGCCGTGTATCCCCTGCATCAAATTTGCAAGAATTCAATTTGACACACAGGCCAGCACACGGGCATGTGACTAGGCCATGTGCCCTTAAGTGTTTGCTGACGTCATAAACAGAATGCTAAGGTTTTCACACACGGGTGAGGACATAGGCTTGTCTAGGCCGTGTGAGGGACACAGGCCATAGACACAGGCGTGTACCAGGCCGTGTGAAAACCCTTGTAGGTTTGAAATGAAAATTAAAATCCACACGGGCTAGGAACATGGGAGTGTTCCATTTCACATGGGCGTGTAACCCTGTTTTAAGAAAAAATTTCTAAGGGTGTGAAAGTTTTCGGTTTAGTCCCGAACCATTTCGTATGTATGTTTAGGGTCTCGTAAAGATGATGATCCGAAAAGAGCCTAATTTTGGCTTGAAAATAGCATCAGGGTATTTGATGAATTATCTTGCACACTTGAAGAGTGCATGAAATGTGTGGTTTTTCTTTTGAGAGATTTCGCTTATTAGTGGTGGAACACCCTTGTGTTAATTATACCAAGGGAATGGATTACATGGGAGTTTTTACTAGAAGAATTCCAGAATAAGTACATTAGCTAAAGATTTATTAATCAAAAAAGAAAGAAATTCCTTGAACTGAAACAAGGTAGAATGACAGTAACTGAGTATTAGCGTGAATTAGTAAGGCTCAGCAAGTACGCTTGGGAATGTGTATCCTCTAAAGACATTATGTGTAAAAGGTTTGAGGATGAATTAAATGAAGATCTCCGATTATTCGTTGGTTTCCTAGAATTGAAGGAATTTGTTGTGCTAGTGGACAGGGCTTGCAAAGCCGAGGAGTTGGCTAAGGAGAAAAGAAAAGCTAAAATGGAGTCTAGTAACTCAAGAAAGAGATAACTGAGTAAGTCATTTCAATCCTCATCCAAGAAGTCAAGAGACTTCCCTACCCGATCAGCTACTTCAGCTGGGTTTTCAAATAGAAGTAAGGGTAAATAGTACTCAGGGATTAAAGCTCATGCTACTTCAATTGCTAGTGTTTAGAACACTCGACCTAATAGACCGAAATGTCCACAGTATGGTAGACGTCATCCCAGTGAATACCGAGCATATGAGAGAGCTTGTTTTAAGTGTGGTTCCCAAGATGATTTTATTAGAGAATGCCCTAAGATGGTCAAAAAAGAGAAAATTCAAAGTGCAAGATCGGGAAGCACGACTAGAGGGAGACAATAGAGAAACTCGAGAAGTGGAACGAGTAGTAAGAGTACACCCAGGGAGCAGGCTGCGAGATTTGAGGGTAGAGCACTTGTGAGGACATATTCCATTTGCGCTCGCGAAGAGGCTTCATCCCTTGATGTAATTACGGGCACATTTTCTCTTCATGATACTAATGTTGTTGCTTTAATTGATCCGGGATTTACCCACTCATATATTTACATGAAATTAGTATCTAGTATGAGCATGCCTGTAGAGTTTATAGAATTCATGATAAAAGTGTCCAATCCCTTAGGAAATGCGCACTAGTTGATAAGGTATACAAATATTGCTCATTGATGATTAGAAGTCATTATTTTAAGGCGAATCTTATGCTATTGCCATTTGATGAATTCGATATAATTCTTGGTATGGATTGGTTAACCGCTCATGATCTGACAGTAAATTGTGAAAAGAAATACATTGAATTGAGAAACGGGGATACTCTTTGTGTTGAAACATATGTACAGGACAGATCACCGGTAGTGATTTCTCATATGTCTGCCCAGAAATATGCAAGAAAGGGATATGAAGCATATCTTTCCTTTGTTATTGATTCCAAAGAGACTAAGTTAAGAATTTAATCAGTGCAGATAGTGTGTGAGTATCCAGATGTATTCCCTGAAAAATTACGAGGGTTGCCTCCCGTTAGAGAGGTTGAATTTGGCATTGAATTAGCCCTTGGTACTGCACATATATCAATTGCTCCATACAGAATGGCTCCAACTGAGTTGAAAGAATTAAAGGCATAGTTACAAGAGTTGACGGACAAAGGTTTCGCAAGACCGAGTTATTTTCTGTGGGGTGCTCCAGTATTATTTTTGAAAAAGAAAGATGGTTCCATGAGATTATGAATAGATTATCGGTAGCTTAATATGGTACCATAAAGAACAAATACCCATTGCCAAGGATCAATGATTTGTTTGATCAATTGAAAGGAGCCACTGTGTTTTCCAAAATAGATTTGAGGTCGGGATATTACCAGCTGAGAGTAAAAGACTCAGATGTGTCGAAGACTGCATTTTGGACAAGGTATGGTCACTATGAGTTTTTAGTCATGCCTTTCGATTTAAAAAAAGCCCCTGCTGTGTTTATGGATTTAATGAACCATATATTTCTGCCATACTTGGATAAATTTATCGAGGTTTTTATTGATGATATACTGATTTATTCTCATGATCAGAATGAGCATGTTGAGCACTTAAGGATAGTTTTACAGATTTTACGAGATAATCAATTGTATGCCAAGTTTAGTAAAAGTGAATTTTGGCTTAAAGAAGTTGGGTTTTTGGGGCACATAGTCTCAGGAAATGGAATCCGAGTTGACCTGAGCGAGATTTCAGCTATTGTTGATTGGAAACCGCCAAGGAATGTATCTGAGGTTAGATGTTTTCTAAGCCTAGTTGGCTATTACAAACGGTTCATCAAGGGATTTTCCATGATAGTTACACCAGACGAGGTTGTTACAGAAAGATGTAAAGTTTGAGTGGACAGAAAAGTGCCAACAGAGTTTAGAGAAACTAAAGGCATTATTGACTGAGGCTTCAGTTCTAGTGCAACCTAAACCGGGAAAAGAATTAGTGGCTTATAGCGATGCATCCTTGAATGGATTGGTCTATGTTCTTATACAATAGGCCAAGGTGATAGCATATGCCTCTAAATAGTTAAAGCCGCATGAGAAGATTTACCCAACACATGATTTAGAGTTGGCTGCCATTGTGTTTGCATTAAAGATATGGAGGCATCATTTGTATGGTGAAAAATGTTGGATATTCACCGATCATAAAATCCTAAAGTACTTGATGACTCAAAAGGAATTGAACTTAAAGAAACGAAGATGGTTAGAGCTGATAAAAGATTATGAGCTAGTGATTGACTACCACCCGAGAAAGATGAATGTAGTCGCCGACGCTTTGAGTAGAAAATTCTTCTTTTCATTGTGAGCCATGAATACACGGATGACTTTTTCAGATGATGGTTCTATCCTAGCTGAATTGAGAGCTAGACCAATGTTTCTCCAAGAGATTTTTGAAGCTCAAAAAAGAGATAGCGACTTGCAAGCCAAAAGAGTTCAGTGTGAGTCAAGTGTTGAATCAAATTTTAGAATTAATTATGATGGATGTTTGATGTTCCGAGATAGAGCTGTGTACTAAGAGATGAAGAAATCATTCGGAAAGTTTTACACGAAGCACATAACGGATGTCTATCTGTACATCCAGGCAGTACAAAAATGTATAATGAATTGAAGAAATGGTATTAGTGGCTAATAAACCAAAATAGTAACATATTTTAATCCCACATTTAGCATGTTTTTGGATGATTTTTCCCTTTAATTATGGAAATAGGTGCTCCTAATCCTTTGTTTTCATGTTTTATACTTAGAAGAGCACCTGAGAACAAAAAGAATGAGAAACGGGCCAAAAATGGAGAAAATGGGCCAAAGCATGAAACCCACATGGCCTGGGCCCAAGACCACACGGCCGTGCCTCACAAGAAAATTTGACCACGGCCTGGACCCCAAAATACATGGACGTGCCTCATCAACAGGATCAACCACGACCTAGCCACGATTTACACGGGCGTGTGTCATAGGTGTGTCCCTGCCGTAGATAAGAAGAATTCTATTCGGATTAGGGTACTTAGAGGCAAAGAAACATATTCCAAAAGTCTATATAAAGACCCTAGAGGCCAACATTTAGGGGGCGTTTAGCTAGGCCAAAGAGTCGAGCCAGAGCAGTTAAATTTAGGGATTTACTCGAAGAAAGCCAGTTGATTCATCTCAAGAAGCCAGAATTATACTCAAGATGGAGGATCTCTCATTCAATTTCTTCAGAGGGTTTTAGGGATTTCTTATGTTTTGTTTTATCTTTTCTTCTGAGATGTTTTCTTTTACAATTATGAACTAAACCCCCAAATAATTGAGGGGATGAAACCTAAGACGGATCTTGTTATTGTTATCTGAACTGAATGATAAATATTTGATTTGTTATTAACTATGTGTTCTTAATTCATGATTTGATATTTTCGAGATATTGATTCAAGTGTGATGTGCTTAGGTAGAGGAGGAAGAGACCCTGTCTAAGAGTAGATCTAGCATAGTTAAGCGGAGTTGCTTGCGCGCCTAGAGATTTCAATT
This sequence comes from Gossypium rotundifolium, assembly GCA_025506655.1. Taxonomy (NCBI): domain Eukaryota; kingdom Viridiplantae; phylum Streptophyta; class Magnoliopsida; order Malvales; family Malvaceae; genus Gossypium; species Gossypium rotundifolium. The sequence continues at coordinate 92,936,049 of CP106724.1, read as the reverse complement.
AATCAACCTAGGGTTAGACGTTAGTAGCCTTGAAGAGAGGTATTAGTATAACTTAGGGAATCCTACGGATCAAGTCATCCGGTTCAAAGTTATATAACAAGTGAAGTCTAGGTGGATTCTTCCTCAGGTATTGTCCAAGTCAATCGGTTTTCTCTCAATTTTTTCCCCCAATTTTTTCTTTGTCTTAGCACCTTTAGCTTAGTTAAATAGTTAATTTTAGATTAGATAAAAATACCCTTAATTCTTAGGCTAAATAATAGAAAGAGAGTTAATATTAGTACTTTTGGTTCTTTTGGGTTTGACAATCCGGTCTTACCGCTAGCTATAATACTGTTCGATAGGTTCACTTGCCTCTGTCGTTGTCTTAGTTAGTTTCCAAGTTCGATTATTCTTTGTATAAATTTTTAAGACTCGACAGACATGATCAGTGGCCTAGTATGAAGAAAGATATTTCTGAGTTTGTAACACCCCAAACCCAGCCTAGATGTTTTGGCCGAATCTGGCAATGTCACATGATAGTGCTTTGGAAAACATAAATACAATAAGGCCATTTTAGATATCTTAGGTTACCATAAAAAATGTTTCATTTAATAAATCATTATCTATTTTCAAAACATTATACGTTATAGAAGCTTTTAAAATAATTTGTGAATTCGTTTGTCTTTGATAAAACATTCATTTATTTGAAAACTCGCGTCTTATCCTACTGCTAGCAGTTTATAAAATAAAAATCCCAAATTTCAAACAAAAATCCGTAATGGCCATATTACATAAGGCATACCTAGATATAATCAAAACCGTAAATGAAATAAATAAAACAAAACCATAAAGGTTCAAAACCATGGTCACCGTAGAGTCATCCGTTGCACCGCCGCGTCTACTGCTAGGGATTACCTGAACAAATTAAACAGAAAAGGATGAGTTTTGCAAACTCAGTGTGTAATCCCCACAAAAAACATACACATGGCATAGAGTTAGAAGACAGACGTAAATTCATAGTTTAGGTCTGAGCCCATTACAGATACGGTGTGGACTTTAGCCCATTCAGATATAGAACCAGATATGTTTTAGGGCCTTAGCCCATTTCAGACATAATAAGTAGATCAGACAAAATAGAAGAATCCTACCCACCAGCCTCTACACACCAACTCCATCCAACCCTACACACTATGTGGGGATAAAATAAACCTACCCATCCATGCACACCATATTGTATCAAATGTGGCACATAATCAGAATGTGGTAGCTGACCTGCCAGATAACATGCTTGAGAGTCTTTCAGATACTTCCTCCGAATCATCAACCCACCCCGACGCAATGCAACATACATAAAATGTCATACTATTAAGCAAACATAGTTCATACACTCAGATATCAGAATACATGCTCAATATAGAAATCAGAAAGTCAAGTTATATAATTAAGGGTCTAGGCAAAGCTTACCGACCCTACATTAGGTTCACAATCGACTAGGGTGACTCGTGCGACCTTACAGAACATTACAGAAAAATGGGCTCACATGCCTATGTGGCCTGCCCGTGTGGACCCACATGCCCGTGTGGCCCACAAGACCCAAATTGGCCACCACACGGCCTGGCCTAAAATCCCAAACGCCTGTGTGGTTCATCCGTGTGGGCCCACACGCTCGTATGGCCCACACGGCCTTCCCCAGCCGTCACACGACCATGTCACTCAGACACGGCCTGGCTCATTGATCACACGGGCATATGGTGGCTTATAGTCTCACACATGGCCTACCACACGGGCGACCATACGTCCATGTAGCGTCGACAAAGTGGTTTTCAACTTTCACCGAAAACTCATTTTCTGCGTTTTTGAGTACACACCTAGTTTCTATTAATGCTGAACCAACCCCCGAGCACTCCAGAACCTATAGTTTACCAATTTCACTCAGTTTATCACTAAATCAATCGAACCAAAATCAAATCCAAAATGAGAAGCACATCCCTTAAGCGATGAAAACTTACCCAAACACCTCGAAACAGTTGATTACACAATTGTACGATGAGACCCTTAATCCACGCGAGATGCTGCTGCCAAACGTCAAAATCCCAAAATCAAAGTTGAAAAAACATAAGTTAAAGAGAGTAAAACTCCACTTACCAGAATGTACGAAGTTAAAAAGTACACCGATAGAGGCAAAATTGCATAATCGAGGAAGGGAAAGGAACAAAATACAGGGGTTTTTAAGAATGAAAATTAAACAGCAAAAAGGAGAGAAACGAAATTCAGAGGGAGAGGAAAAGTGAAAAGATTTTTTTGATTTTCCCCCTATCATCTCCCCAAATCTCTCTTTACTATCAGATTTTTAGTCCAACTCAAATACTCGGGACATGACAGGCAAAAATAATGCTCACGTAGAGATTCAAACCTCAGACCTCCAACCCCAACACTCCACTTAGCCACTAGACTAGCAGGCCCATTCTGTTCATTACTTACACCCTTTTACTTATAAGCCTACTAACCAGAGATAGGGCTTTATTCATTAAAATACCAAAATTCACCCAAGTCAAGGCTTGAACTTGGAACCTCTTACACACACCCCCAGAACACTTAACCACTAAAGAATATACATGTTTGTGTCACAAAATGACAAAAGCTAAAACAAGAAAAAATCTGGCTGTTACAGAGTTTGTATTAAAATGCTTGATTTGTCAGCAAGTGAAGGCTGAACACCAAGAACCTTCGGGTTTACTTCGACCCATTATGGTTCTCGAGTGAAAATGGGACCATATTACTATGGATTTCATGACGGGTTTGCCATTGACACCGAGCAAGAAAGATGTCATATGGGTTGTGGTAGATAGACTTACAAAGTCAGCCAATTTCATACCTGTACGCGTTGATTATTCACTTGATAAGTTGGCAGACTTATATCTTTTAGAGATTTTAAGACTATATGGAGTGCCTTTGTCGATTATATCATATAGAGATCTGAGATTCACATCTCAATTTTGGAAAAAGTTCCAAGAAGCTTCGGGCACAAAGTTGAGTTTTAGTACAGCCTTTCACCCACAAACCGACGAACAGTCGGAGAGATTAATACAAATGATAAACCATAATATGCACATATTTTAATCCCACATTTAGCATACTTTTGGATGATTTTTCCCTTTAATTATGGAAATAGGTGCTCCTAATTCTTTATTATCATGTTTTGCACTCAAGAGAGCACCGGAGGATGAAAAGAATGAGAAACAGGCTGAAAATGGAGAAAATGGGCCAAAACACTAAATCCACACGGCCTGGGCCCAAGACCACACAGTCATGCCTCTTAAGAAGAGCCGAACATGGCCTGGACCCTGAAATACATGGCCGTGCCTTCTCAACTAGTTTGACCATGGCCTGAAATCGAATCACACGGGCGTGTTCCTACCGCAAAAAGAAGAGTTCTATTCGGATTAGGATACTTTCAGACTAAGTAAGGCATCTCGAAGCCTATATAAACACCCTATGAGGCAACTTAAAGGGGGAGTTTGACAGAAGCCTCCTTTCAGGGCTTTTTAGGGGTTCAGCTAGGCCAAGGAGCCAAGCCCGAGGGGCCAGAATTGTGGGAGAAGAAAGCCAATTGATTCATCTCAAGAAGCCAGGATCATACTAAAGACGGAGGAACTCTCCTTCAATTCCTTTAGGGAGTTTTAGGGTTTTTATGTTTTGTTTTATATTTTCTTTTGAGATGTTTTCTTTTACTATTATGAACTAAACCTCTCAAATACCTGAGGGGGATGAAACCTAAGATGACTCTTATTATTGTTATTTGAGTTGTATGATAAATACTTGATTTGTTCTTAACTATGTGTTCTTAATTCTTGTTTTGGTATTTCCTGGATATTGATTCAAGCATTTATGCTTTTAGGCAAAGGAGGAATGACCCTATTTAAGAGTAGATCTAGCATAGTTAAGCGGAGTTGATCGCAACCCGAGAGATAGGATGATGAAAATCTGTCGGATTAGGGTCAAACCTAATATGGGAGTCCATAGATCGAGTTAATGCAATTCTAGGGTTTTATTAGAAAAATATTTCAATTAATCAACCTAGGGTTAGATGTTAGTAGCCTCGAGAGAGGTATTAATATAAATTAGGGAATCCTACGGATCAAGTCAAGTGAATAAATCGTCTGGTTCAAAGTTAGTTAACAAGTGAAGTCTAGGTGGATTCTTTCTCAGGTATTGTCTAAATCAATCGGTTTTCTCTCAAGTTTTTCCTCAATTTCTTCTCTTTGTCTTCGCATCTTTAGCTTAGTATCTAGTTAATTTTAGATTAGATAAAAATTCCCTTAATTCTTAGGCTAAATAATAAAAAGAAAGTTAGTATTAGTACTTTTAGTTCCTTTGGGTTCGATAATCTGGTCTTGCAACTAAATTATACTAGTATTCGATAGGTGTGCTTGCCTCCATCGTTGTCTTAGTTAGTTTCCAGGTTTGATCATTCTTTTTATAAATTTTTAAGACTCTGACACACGATCAAGTTTTTGGTGTCGTTGTCGGAGAACTGAAATATTAAGAACGCTCAATTTTTATTATTTAGCCATATTTTTTATTTTTTTTTTGCAATTAAAACTTTATTCTTACTTTTCTAAATTTTCTTTTTCTTTTTCTCTTTTCCTAGTAGGTACCTCTAGTTTATGACTAGAAGGAACCCGACAGGACCACTACTTTACGACAGTGATATTGAAGGAACCGTACGCAAAAATTGTAGAGAAGTAAGGCGAGACTTAAATTACATACAAGAAGAGCAAGAGGATGAAACTAATACCACCGAAGGGATGGCTGAGAATAATCCGCTACCTTAGGAGGTGGCCGATCATCATGCTACTCGAACTATGTATGATTATGCCAAACCTAATTTAACAGGAGCCGAACCAAGTATTGTTAGGCCTACTATAGACGATAATAATTTTGAACTGAAACCTAACACTATTCAAATGATTCAACAGTTTGTTTAGTTTGATGGTTTGCAGGACGAAGACCCGAATACTCATTTAGCAAATTTTCTAGAATTCTTGATACCTTCAAAATAAATGGCATTTCTGATGATGCCATTTGTCTTCATTTCCCTTTTTCTTTGAGAAATAAAGCCAAACAGTGGTTACATTCTCTTTCACATGGATCAATCACTACATGGGACCAAATGACCAAAAAAATTTTATTAAAATATTTTTCGCCGGCCAAAAAGGCCAAATTTTAGGAATGATATCTCTTCTTTTGTACAGATGGATTTAGAAACCTTATACGATGCATGGGAGAGATACAAGGATCTGTTGAGAAGATGCCCACAGCATGGTTTACCCTTGTGGCTACAGGTCCAAACCTTTTACAATGGTGTGAATCCTTCAACCAGGCAATTGATTGATTCAGCCGCCGGCGGAACCCTGAATAACAAAACTCCTGAAGTTGCTTATGAGTTTATAGAGGAGATGTCACTGAATAGCTATCAGTGGCAAGTTACAAGAACAAAGCCAACTAAAGCAACCAAAGTTTTCAACCTCGGCACAATTACCATGCTATCAAATCAGGTAGAGATGATGAATAAAAAGATTGATCATTTATGTGATTCTTTGCAGGTACATCCAGTTATGCAATGTGACTCAAATCTAGGAGGTATGGCGAATTCTGAGTACCCACCCTATAATCATGGCATGGAAAGTGAATAGATAAACTATACAGGCAACAATTTTAGATCTCAAAATAACCCTTATAGTAATACTTATATTCCAGGTTGGAGGAACCACCCCAATTTCTCGTGGGGTGGTCAAGGAAATTAGAGACAATATCCCCCTCCACCCTACCCACAGGAAAAGAAGTCGAACCTTGAAGAAATGCTGACAAAATTCATAGCGGTGTCTGAAACTCATTTTCAAAATATCGAGACAACACTTAAAAATCAACAAGCATCGATTAAAGGAATCGAGAACCAGTTAGGGCAACTCTCTAAGCTGATCTCCGAATGACCACTAGGTAGCTTGCCAAGCAACACTGAGACTAATACAAAGGAGCAAATTCAAGCCATAACAGCTCATGACAGTGAAGGATTAGTAGATTCTGAATCTGAGCCAAGGCAAGAACCTGTGGTAAGTGAAGGTAAGGTTGAGTTAAGCCAAGAAAAGCCAAAATCGGCAATTAAATAATACCAACCTAGTATACCTTATCCCAATGCAATGAAGAAAGACGTTACAGATGAACAGTTCGGTAAGTTCCTTAAACTCTTAAAAAAATTACATATTAACTTACCGTTTCTTGAAGCTCTTTCACAGATGCAAGATTCAAGGAAATTTTTAAAAGAGCTCTTAACGAACAAGTGAAAGTTAGTCAAGGAATCACATGTGAAATTAAACGTAGTATGCTCAGCATTGTTATAGAACAGACTACCACGGAAATTAAAAGATCCAGGGAGTTTTACAGTTCCATGTTTAGTTGGTAGTTTATCTATTGATAATTCTTTAGATGATTTAAGGGCAAGCATCAATGTTATGCCATCTAAAATGTTTAAACAGCTAGATCTAGGGAAACCCAAGCAAACTAGGATGAGTATTCAACTAGCTGATAAGACTATTCAAATTCCTAAGGGTATAATTGAATATGTACTAGTTAAAGTTGACAAATTCATATTCCCCGTAGACTTCATTGTTTTAGATATGGATGAAGACAATAGTATCCCCTTAATTTTAGGAAGACCTTTTCTAGCAACTGCTAGATCTAAAATTGATGTTAGTATAGGTGAACTCATACTTCGTGTAGGTGACAAATCAATCATTCTTCAAGCTCTCAACTCATCTAGGACATCGAGTGAGAAAGGTGAGGATATAAATTCTATCGATAATTATTCGATTAAACTTTCTTTTCAGGAAACAATGAGGAACTACACTACAGAGCCAGATCCTATAGTTCGTACCGATAAGGAAATATCTCATGGGGAACAACGACTTCAGACCAATGAGCTAGATGAGTGGGAGACACATTTCAAGGAGAAACCAAACCCACACGAAGTGAAACCGAAGGAACCCCCAGAAGAACTTAAAGGAACATCAAATCACTTCAAAATAGGAGATCAGGTACTATTAGATAGAACAGACCCGCAAATCACCATATCAAACCTGAAGACAAATGAAGCGATCACCTTTACGGTACTTAATGTTTTCCCTTACGGAATAGTCGAGGTAAGTAATTCTACATTCGGTACTTTTAAAGTAAACTCTACTCGACTCAAACTATATAATGATAGCATGAAAAGGATTTTTCACTCCTTAAACCACCGTGAAGGTATGAATGAGAGGTAAGTCTAGCTTAAGACTTTAAACGGGCGCTTCTCGGGAGGCAACCCGAGCACTAACCCTATTTATTTTTATTTCTTTTTTCTTTTAGCACCTAACTACAAACTAACCAATTTAGTGAAGCGCAAATTTCTACACCACACGGCCTTACACACGGTCGTGGCCATGGCTGTATGGGTACTATAGACTTTAGTAATGGCATGGCAGAGATAGTACGAGAAAGGATGAAAAAATATCTTCAAGTCACGGGCTCCAACCAAACACCACATCCGTGTGACATAGCCGTGGCCAACACTGTTGAACCAACATGAGTGTGGCAACCTAATTACCAGGCATGGGAGAGACGATTGAACCACCGCACGGTCGTATGATATGGCCATGAGACACAACACACCCATGATAAACGGGCGTGGGGATGTACCAGAGTTGAAATTTTTTATTTAAAATAGCCCTCTCCCTTTCTCACCCACTCCCCATTCACTCTTCACTCCTACCTTTCATTACTCTCCTTCTTCATCTTCCAAGTCATTGATCTTCACCTCAACCATGTCAAAAAACAAAAGGATACTATCTTAGTCTCCCTATGCGAGATCGATCTACATAAGCTCATGTTGGTCGCTTCATCCACTCGACAAGCCAAGGGTCTTTGAGGCCATTTAGCTTTTATTTTTCTTTTCTCATCTCTTTTATTTTCATTCTCTTTGACTTATGCTTAATTTAGTTTATTTCATTTTAGTTTCTTGGTTTTAGGTTCTAAAGGCTTCTAGGGAATCACACACCACGGCCTTAGAAATCACACCCACCTCGTGAACCATTTAACAATAAGGACCTTTGATCCAATAATCGATTCTTTTAGTCTTATTTCCCTTTCTGCACTTTTTCTTTCTATTTGTCTTTTTTAAAATATATAATTAGTATATTTTGAATTAATATTACTATTTCCTAGCTAATTCTTCACGAGTTACCCAATTTCTTCATCTAGCGCAGAGATTGTTAGCGGCCCCTACACCACGACCACTGCCACCTCAAATATCTCATCCAAAATTCAGGAAGTTCACTTGTAACATTCTGAATTAATGGGGGCCTTTGCATTTGATGTGTGTTATGTTCAATATGATAATTAAAGTGTTTAAGGGGTTTAGATTGGTCTCAAGTTTGGGCTGAGGCCTTAATCAAATTTTCTGTTTGGGCACTTTAGTGGAAAGCTAGATATGTCCGGGCTTAAAAGATATTGTTCACGAATTAAAGCACAAAAATGGGCTAGTGGCCCAGTGGACAGTGGCGTGAAAAGCAGTGAGGGGATCCAAGGTTCGAGTCGCATTACCCACTTATTTATTTTATTTGTTTTTGGCGTTAAAAGGAGAGGAGAGTGGGGGTGGCTAGGATGCTTTAGAATAGGAAGATTTATCTATTGGATAATGTGGATATTGTGCTGATAAGAGTAGGGAGAGGTGGTGTTATTTAGGCCTCTCCTAAAGGTGAATAGATCAAGATAAAGGAGAAAAGATAGGAGCTATCTACTGAGAGCAGAGTTGGCCAAAATTTCATCTCCTAGAGGGGGGAAGGAATTTGTTTCTTCATGTTAAAGGGGTGCCAAAATTTCCCCTATTATTTGATTAATTATTAGTTATCAGGAAGGGCACTTTTGGGTTTTGATAAGCAAGTGCCAAAATTCTCTATAAATAGGGGTGGTATCTCTTCAATTCCAGCTATCTGTTGAGACTGTCCGTTATTGATCAGTGGAAGAAATAATTATTAATTCATAAAATTTTTAATCAGATAAATTACGAACGGTAGAATGAGCACTAGAGGACGTGGTGTGTATGGCCGAGGTAGAGGCAGGATTGTTGTGTCAGAACCCGTAGGGTTTGTCACGAGTCAGGGAATGAGGTACCAGTGCCACCAGTTGTGGAGGCAGAATTTCAAGATCAGACGGCCGGAGATGATGCTGTATCTTAGGCAATGTTACGAGTCTTGGAGAGGGTTGTTGGGGAAAGCATGGGCACAGGAGCCTGGAAGTCTGTGCCAGAGCGATTGAGAGCCAACGGGGCAGAAGTGTTTAAGGGAATTTCTAGTGTAGCTCCTAGTACAGCAAAGTACTGGTTGGAAGCAATAGAGCGAATAATGGATGATCTCGACTTCACTGATAAAGAGAAACTGAAAGGAGTGGTGTCTCTTCTCTGGGATGAAGCATATCAATGGTGGCTTATGGTTAAGGAGGGTACTGTAGCTGACCATATCACCTGGGATCACTTTAGAACGGTGTTCCAAAGTAAGTACATTGGGACGAGCTATGTGGATGCGCAGCACAGCGCAGAGCATTCCAGAACTTGGTTCAAGGAAGTAGGTCGGTAGCGGCGTATGAAGTAGAATTCCTACGCCTTAGCCATTATGCTCGAAGGATAGTGGCCATAGAGTATGAGAGATGTGTTCATTTTGAGGATGGCCTGAAGGACGATCTACGTGTGTTGATAGCTCCACAATGAGAGCGGGAATTTACTGTGCTTGTGGAGAAGGCTAAAATAGCTGAGGGGGTGAAACGGATGGAAAAGCTGAATCAGGATAGAGATAGGGGTAGAGGTAAGAGAAAATTTGAATCGACAGGGACAACCGTGCGTACTCAGAAAAGACCTAGGTCAGTGGACCGAGACAGGCTGAAAGACTTGCTGCTAACCGAACATGAAGGTGTGGCCGATGTGACAAATTCCATGTAGGTGAGTGTTGGGCAGGCAGTGGGAAGTGCTTTAGGTGTGGTTCTTTGGACCATCAGATAAGAGATTGTCCTCAGCCACGGGATGAGGTAGGACCCGTAGGGTAGAGAAATGCTCAACCGGGTAGAGGAGGTCAGCAGCCACAGAAAGGTCGTGGTCCGGCTAGAGGTGGTAATGGTTTCGATCGGGGTAGTGGAGCACCAGGCCGAGGGGCAAGAAACACTGAGGCGAGACAGTCGGGGTTGGTCTACACTGTCAGACATCGAGAAGAGGCCGACGCACAGGACGTTATAACAAGTACGTTTTTAATTTTTGGATTACCTTATACTACATTGGTTGACATTGGTTCGACACATTCATATGTTGCTAGTAGTGTGTCTAAAACTTTAAGTTTAGATTTTGAAGTTACCCCTAGGGCGATGACGGTAATTATCCCATTAAGACAATCTGTGGTGGTAGATAAACTTTATCGAGAGGTACCCTTAGAAGTTCAAGGAGTAGTTTTCTTGATGAATCTGATGGAATTACCGTTCAGAGAATTTGACTTAATTTTAGGCATGGATTGGCTAGTGAAGTATCAGGTCAATATAGATTGTGCAACCAAGCGTATGGTGTTAAGAACCCCCGAGGGAGGTGAAGTGTTTGTGATAGGAGAAAGGGGGAATTGTCTGTCAAACGTGGTAACTGCCCTAAGAGTGGAAAGAATGGTAAGAAAAGGGTGCGAGGCAATTTTAATGTTTGTACGGGTTTTGGAAGCCAAGGACCTAACTATTGAGGACGTTAGGACGGTGAAGGAATTTCCTGATATTTTTCCAGAAGAGCTTCTGAGATTACCTCCGGATCGAGAAGTGGAGTTTGGAATTGATCTTCTTACGGGAACAGTACCGATATCTATTGCTCCATATAGAATGGCATCGAAGGAGTTGGTGGAACTGAAAGTGCAAATTTAGGAGTTATTAGATAGAGGGTTTATTCGACCAAGTGTGTCACCTTGGGAAGCGCCGGTGTTATTTGTTAAGAAGAAGGATGGTTCAATGCGTATGTGCATTGACTATCGTCAATTGAATAAGTTAACCATCAAGAACAAATACCCATTGCAAAGGATCGATGACTTGTTCGATCAGTTGAAGGGGGCCTCAATCTTTTTGAAGATAGATCTGAGGTCAGGGTACCATCAACTTAAGGTCAAAGAGGAAAATATTTATAAGATGGCTTTTAGGACTCACTACGGTCACTACAAGTTCATGGTGATGCCATTTGGGTTGACTAACGCACCAGCAGCGTTTATGGATATGATGAATAGAGTGTCCCAACCCTAATTGGATTGGTTTGTCGTGGTTTTTATTGATGACATCTTGGTTTATTCAAGATCAGAGGAGGAGCATGATTCACATCTGCAAGTGGTTCTGTAGATTCTGAGGGAGAAGCAGCTTTATGCCAAATTCAGCAAGTACGAATTTTGGCTAAAGGAAGTTACTTTTTAGGTCACGTGGTGTCGACAGAGGGGATTAGGGTTGACCCTCGAAAAATTGAAGCGGTGTTGGATTGGAAGCCGCCTAAGTAGGTGGCAGAGATTCAGAGTTTCCTTGGTTTAGCCAGGTATTACCGAAGGTTTGTTGAAGGATTTTCTCTGATTGCGGCACCATTGACTAAGTTGCTAAGGAAAGGAGTTCCGTTCATTTGGTCTGATAAGCAGCAGGAGAGTTTTGAATAGTTGAAAAGGATATTGACGGAGGCTCCAGTGTTGATTCAACCGGAGGCTGGGAAGGAATTCTTGATTTACTGTGATGCGTCACACACGGAACTAGGATGCATGTTGATGCAAGATGGAAAGGTGGTTGTGTATGCATCACGGCAGTTAAGACCGCACGAAGCAAACTATCCCACCCATGATGTGGAATTGGCGACGGTGGTGTTTACCTTGAAGATTTAGAGGCATTATTTGTACGGGGAGAAATCTATCATTTACACGGATCACAAGAGTTTGAAGTACCTTTTGACACAGAAGGAGTTGAATCTAAGGCAAAGGAGGTGGATCGAGTTGTTAAAGGATTATGATTGCTCGATCGAGTATCATCCGGGTAAGGCCAATGTGGTGGCAGATGCTCTAAGCCGTAAGGTGATCTCTAACTTGAGAGCAATATTTGCTCACCTTAGTCTGTACGATGATGGGTGTTTATTGGCAGAACTTCAAGTAAAACCGTCATGGGTCAGTCAGGTTAAGGAGAAGCAGCAGACTGATGAGTTGCTGAAGGAGAAGTTTCGATTGGAGCAAGTGATGAATCAACGGAATTTAGTGTGAATGAGGAAGAGCTGTTATGTTTTCAAGAGAGAGTGTGCATGCTGAAAGATCCTGAATTGAGGCATAGGATCCTGCAAGAAGCGCATGGTAGTCCATACGCTATGCATCCTAGAGGGAGTAAGATGTATCAAGATTTACGGGAGTAGTTTTGGTGGCTAGGCTTAAAACGAGAGGTAACTGAATTAGTGGGGAAGTGTTTAACCTGTTAGCAGGTAAAGACGGAGCATCAGTTACTATCAGGGTTGTTGCAACCGGTGAAGATTCCTCAGTGAAAGTGGGAAAGGATCACATTGGACTTTGTTAGTGGGCTACTTATCACGCCTACTAGAAAAGATTCAGTTTGGGTGATCGTTGATCGGTTGACGAAGTCTGCTCATTTTGTACTGGTTCGGGTCGATTATTCCTTACAAAATTTGGCTAAGCTGTATTTAGCAGAGATTGTAAGGTTGCATGGAGTACCTATGTCGATTATCTCAGACTGAGAACCTAGGTTTACGTCAAGATTTTGGAAGGCGTTGCATCAAGCGTTGGGTACGAAGTTGGATTTCAGTACAGCATTTCATCCTCAGACCGATGGACAGTCTGAGCTGGTGATTCAGATCTTGGAGGACATGTTAAAGGGTTGTGCCATTGATTTCAGAGGTAGTTAGGAGGAGTTTCTACCATTGGTGGAGTTTGCATACAGCAACAGCTACCAGTCTAGTATTCAGATGGCGCCCTATGAAGCATTGTACGGGCGGAAGTGTCGTACTCCTACCTGTTGGACGAAATTAGGGAAAAGGCGAATTTTGGGTCCAGAGTTCGTTACTGAGACAGAGGAGAAGGTTGAGCTAATTCGGGCTCAACTAAAGGAAACGTCAGACAGACAGAAGTCCTATGCTGATTTGAAGCGCAATGACATAGAGTTTGTAGTGGGTGACAAGGTGTTCTTGAAAGTGTCGCCATGGAATAAAGTATTAAGGTTTGGACGGAAGGATAAGTTAAGTCCCAGATTCATCAGACCTTATCAGGTGCTGAAACGAGTTAGACCAATAGCGTATCAGCTTGACCTACCTACTGAATTGAATCAGATCCACGATGTATTTCACGTCTCTATGTTAAGACGTTATCGTCCGAATCCGTCTTATGTGGTACCTGTGGAGGAAATTAAGGTAAGACCTGACCTATCCTTTGAAGAGGAACTAGTGGAAATCTTGGATCGTGATGTCAAAGTATTACAAAGGAAGAAGGTTCTATTGGTTAAGGTTCTATGGTGGAATCGCGGCCCTGAGGAGGCTACATGGGAACCAGAGGAAGTGATGGGACAGCAATACCTGTGTCTATTCGAATCAGGTAATTTTAAGGACGAAATTCCTTTAAGGGGGTAGAACTGTAACATCCTGAATTAATAGGCCTTTGCATTTGATGTGTGTTATGTTCAATATGATAATTAGAGTGTTTAAGGGGTTCAGATTGGGCTCAGGTTTGGGCTGAGGCCTTAATCAAATTTTCTGTTTGGGCACTTTAGTGGAAAGCTAGATAGGTCCGAGCTTAGAAGATATTGTTCGCGAATTAAAACACAAAAATGGGCTAGTGGCCCAATGGACATTGGCGTGAAAAGTACTAAGGGGATCCAAGGTTCGAGTCGCATTACCCACTTATTTATTTTAATTGTTTTTGGCGTTAAAAGGAGAGGAGAATGGGGGCGGCTAGGATGCTTTAGAATAGGAAGATTTATCCGTTGGATAATGTGGATATTGGGCTGATAAGAGTAGGGAGAGATGGTGTTATTTAGGCCTCTCCTAAAGGTGAATAGATTAAGATAAAGGAGAAAAGATATGAGCTATCTACTGAGAGCAGAGTTGGCCGAAATTCCATCTCTTAGAGGGGGGAAGGAATCGGTTTCTTCATGTTAAAGGGGTGCCAAAATTTCCCCTATTATTTGATTAATTATTAGTTATCAGGAAGGGCACTTTTGGGTTTTGATAAGCAAGTGCTGAAATTCTCTATAAATAGGGGTGGTATCTCTTCAATTCTGGCATTTGAACCCTATTCTTTTCCTCATTCCCTGTGTCAAAATCTCAGTCTTTCTCTGCAATTTCTGTTCTCTCTTCTTTTCCAAAAGTCAAAATCTCTCAATTCTTTCTCTCATCTTCACTTTCTTCAAAAGCCGAAACCTCTCACTTCTCTTTCTTTTTCCATTCTTTTCTCTTGTGCCGATTTCTCTATAAAGCCGAAATCTCCTAGAAGCTGCTGAATTCCCTGTAAAGGTAGGTGCCAATTTTCTTCTGTTCATTTTCCCTTCTCTTTTGGTTTTGAGACTATAACCGAATGGCTAGTTGATTGATAGGTCATCTTTAGTTTAACTTTTCCTCTAATCACATGTTCTTTTGGGCGGCACTTTGGGAAATCATAGTAGATCGAATCATCCAGATCTCAAAAAGCCGGAAGCTGTTAATCTCTAAGTATCCTGTCGATTTTGGGATTTCAAGGTAAGGGGTTTCCTTTAGATTCCTATTAGATTTGCTATCATATTTGAGATCTTAACTCATATATGGTTTAACAACCCTATTTCACTATAGTAATTCTGGCAAGGACTTTTTGGATGGAATCAAATATGGATCAGGCAAAAGAGAGGATTGGGTCCGTAAACCCAATCCCTAAGTTTAAGAAATGAGCAGTGTTCGCTATTCGAGATTGGCCGCCGGCTTGTGGACCGGCTTCGAACAGCATCTTAGGCAGATAGCAGTCGTATCGGCTTCTGACAATGTCGACATAGAGGGTGTCGTCTTAACCGTAATAAGGTGTGTAGATTCTTGACACATAAGCTTTGTTATGTTATATGTATGCTATGCGCTAAAAGCCGGAAAGAGAGGCTGTACGAACAGTCATGTTACCTTGAAAGGGTAGGCAAGGGATGCCAGGAACGTAATCATAGAAACTTTTCTATGTGAATCGAAGCATGTGAAAGTATGAGATCTGTTAGATGGATTGATGTTTTGATTCTTGTATGTGTCTATGCATGGGATGGGATTGATTGATCGATTTATGGAAGGGGAGCAGATCGCGAGGCGATCGGTGGCTTTGCCACAAAGGTTCGCATTAGCGATCAGTCTTTATGACAGGTAGCATAGCTGTCGAAATACTAAATGTATTTTCTGAGGTTCGCATTAGCATCAGTCTTTATGACAGGCAGCACAGCTGTCGATGTGGTGTGTAGCTGATGGAGGGTTGATTGTAGAAATCCCCATGGTGTGATGGTTGGTACGGGGGTGTGTAGAGGATGGACTCTTAGGTTTTGGGATAGGCGATGTTGCATGACATATTTTGTAACCATTGTATATGGGCCAAGGCCCATAATGTGTTTGTGGGCCCTAGGCTTTTATGTGTTTTCAAGTTTTGCACACTGAGTCTTTGTGACTCACCCATTTATGTTTTTCCCACTCTACAAATGAGCAGTAGACCGTGGACATGGGAGCCAAGGCGAACTCGAGGGGCCATCAAGACTATTATTATTTTCATAGACTATCGTTGACTTTTCATTTAAAATATAAATTTTTGGGAATATTTTTGTAATAAGGCCCCATAACTTAGGTTTCCAATTTATGTGTTGCTCGCTTTATTTTATTTTCACCCTTAATAAGTCACATGCTTATAAACCTATGTTTTTCCAAAGTCTTATTAATAAAATGAAATGATAAATGGGCTTTTCAAACTCAACCGACACAAATGATAAGTTCTTCAAACTTTTTCACAAATATCACGATTAATGAAAAAAACTGAGACTATTCAAACCCATCGAAGCGAAGTTTTTAAGATTTAACCTGTAGCATACCAGATCCGATAATGACGTATGGGCCGGGTTTGGGGTGTTACATCACTTCTCTCCCTATCTTATGATTTTATTAATATATGATTATTATCTATCTTTGTACATTGAGGGCAATGTACATCTTAAGTGTGGGGGGTGAAAGTTTACTAGAAAAATGCCTAACTTTTTGCATTGTTCTCAAATCCCTGAATGATATCTTCTCTTAAAGTAATTTTCTCATATCACTAATTAGAATGAAATTCTAGTTGATTCATGATTTTATCTTAAGTGTGGGGGGTGAAAGTTTACTAGAAAAATGCCTAACTTTTTGCATTATTCTTAAATCCCTGAATGATATCTTCTCTTAAAGTAATTTTCTCATATCACTAATTAGAATGAAATTCCTGTTGATTCATGATTTTATTGATATGTTTTAGATTAAGTCATTGAAAATTGTGCAATGATGATTTAAACTTTAAGATACTAGAGAATCAAGCATGATTCGTCTATTTTCAAATAAAAATTAAATTGTTGTTAGGTTGTCTACCTAAATCTAATTGTTACCTTGAAGCTTGAAATTTACAAGTTTGTCATCAAAAATCCATAATTTTTGTGAGATTTTGAGCCTTTTAGAGCATACATTCTTTTTGTGCTCACTTTATTGATTATGAGTGTGTCAACATTGATTTGTTATTCTAGAACTTGCTTCGATTATACATGTCAAGACCCACTTACTCCACTAAAAGCCTACCTTCACAATTAACCCCTAGTGAACCCCGTTGATCCTAACAACCTTTTTATTGACTCACCCACTAATATTAACCCAAAACCCATTTTGTATTTGTTATCATCATTCCTTTTGACTACCCTTCTATTGAGACTTGATTTGATCAGTTGCCTAAATACATTATTTCAGTAGTTGAAATTTTTTTATGTATCTATTGATTTGTTCTTAAAAAAATCGAGGACTATTCACTATTAGTTTTGTGATTATGCAAGCCTATATGTTTAATTTCAACATTTTGAAGAACAAGCTCGTATTATTAGTATTTTATGTTTTCAATTGATGTAATTATACAGGTTATTAGTCATTTTTCTAGTTAGGTAATTGTCAATTTAATCTCGATTCTAACCCTTCTAATTCAGCCTTTATCCATACCATTAACCTAAGCCCCCTTACAACCCTTTTAAAGACCTTTTTATTTGTGTATCATCTCATTTTACAATGGTGGAGATTTGATTTTCAGGCAAGCCTATGGGATTAACTTTACATGTTTGACTTTTGAGCGCTTAATTTTTGAACCTTAAACACCTTGAGTGATTTGAGTGAATCTTTAGTGAGGATGTTAGCTTTCGTTGATTTTGAATTAAAGGTGATTATTTAGGTAAGGGGAAACACCTATCTTTTTTGTATTACAAATTATGGCTTTGATTATTTGAATCTTCAGGACTCTTTGAGTTAAATTATCCATGTATAAATTATCTATGAATTATGATGAAACATTATTAACTAATATTATGAATAGAGGAAGTTTGTTTTAATTGTGAGTTGAGAATTTTGCTTGAGGACAAGCAAAAGCTTAAGTGTGGGGGTATTTGATAAACCATAATATACACATATTTTAATCCCACATTTAGCATACTTTTGGATGATTTTTCCCTTTAATTATGGAAATAAGTGCTTCTAATCCTTTGTTTTCATGTTTTATACTCAGGAAAACACCGGAGGATGAAAACAATGAGAAATGGGCCGAAAATGGAGAAAATGGGCCAAAACAAGAAATCCACACTGCCTGGGCCCAAGACCACACGGTTGTGCCTCTTAAGAAGAGCTGAAGACACTGGACCCTAAAATACATCGCCATGCCTTCTCAACAGTTTCGACCACGGCCTAAAATCGAATCACACGGGCGTGTCCCTGCCGCAGAAAAGAAGAGTTCTATTCAGATTAGGATACTTTCAGGCCAACTAAGGCATCTCGAAGCCTATATAAACACCCTATGAAGAAACTTAAAGGGGGAGTTCAATAGAAGCCTTCTGTCAGGGCATTTCAGGGGTTCAGCTAGGCCAAGAAGCCAAGCCAGAGGGGCCAGAATTGTGGGATTCACTCGAAGAAAGCCAGTTGATTCATCTCAAGAAGCCAGGATCATACTCAAGATGAAGGAACTCTCCTTCAATTCCTTCAGGGGGTTTTAGGGTTTTCTTTATGTTTTGTTTTATATTTTCTTCTGAGATGTTTTCTTTTACTATTATGAACTAAACCTCTCAAATACCTGAGGGGGATGAAACCTAAGACGAATCTTATTATTGTTATCTGAGCTGTATGATAAATACTTGATTTGTTCTTAACTATGTGTTCTTAATTCTTGTTTTGGTATTTCCAAGATATTGATTCAAGCATTTATGATTTTAGGCAGAGGAGGAATAGACCCCGTTTAAGAGTAGATATAGCATAGTTAAGTGGAGTTGATCGCAACCCTAGAGATAGGATGATGAAAATCTACCAGATTAGGGTCAAACCTAATATGAGAGTCCATAGATTGAGTTAATGAATTCAAGGGGTTTTAATTAGAAAAAGATTTCAATTAATCAACCTAAGGTTAAACGTTAGTAGCCTCGAGAGAGGAATTAATATAAATTAGGGAATCCTACGGATCAAGTCAAGTGAATAAATCGTATGATTTAGAGTTAGATAATAAGTGAAGTTTAGGTGGATTCTTCCTCGGGTATTGTCTAAATCAATCAGTTTTCTCTCAAGTTTTTCCTCAATTTCTTCTCTTTGTCTTCGCATCTTTAGCTTAGTAGTTAGTTAATTTTAGATTAGATAAAAACTCCCTTAATTCTTAGGCTAAATAATAAAAAGAAAGTTAGTATTAGTACTTTTGGTTCCTTTGGGTTCGACAATCCGATCTTGCCACTAAACTATACTACCGTTCGATAGGTGCGCTTGCCTCCATCGTTGTCTTAGTTAGTTTCCAGGTTTGATCATTCTTTTTATAAATTTTTAAGACTCTGACACACGATCAACAGATACTTGAGGATACGCTTTGATGTTGTCTTCTTGAGTTTCAGGGTAGCTGGGAAAAGTACTTGCTGTTGGCGGAGTTTTCCTATGATAACAATTTTCAATCGAGTTTAAGAATGGCGCCTTATGAGGCATTGTATTGGTGAAAGTTTGAAACACCTTTGTATTGGACCGAACTCAAAGAAAATCAGATTAACGGGGTCGACCTGGTTAGGGAAACTTAAGAGAAGGTAAAAATAATTCGTGATTGTTTAACAGCTACTTCGGATAGACAAAAATCCTACTCAGACTTGAATGGAAAGAGATCAAATTTCAAGTTGGTGATAAAGTATTCTTGAAAGTGTCACCATGGAAGAAAGTTCTCAGATTTGGTCGAAAAGGCAAATTGACTCTGCGTTTTATTGGATCGTATGAGATCACCAAGAGGATAGGGCCGATAGCCTATCGATTGGCTTTACCGTTTGAATTGGAATAGATTCATGATGTGTTTCACGTGTCTATGTTACGTCATTACGGTCATATCCTTCGCATGTGATTACACCGACAGAGGTTGAAATTCAACCCTACATGACTTATGACGAAAAATCGGTTAAGATTTTGGCACGAGAAGTCAAGAAATTAAGAAACAAAAGTATAGCTCTTGTGAAAGTACAATGGCAAAGACATGGGGTAGAAGAGGCTACATGGGAGCCCGAGGAGGCTATGAGAAACCATTGCCCAAAACTTTTTATCGGTAAGATTTTCGGGGACAAAAATTCCTAAGAGGGAGAATTGTAATAGCTTGATTTAGGGCCTAGTCAGAATAGTGGTTTCAAGACCACAAATATGTGATTTATGATTTTTAAGAGGCCTATAGCATGCTTGCATGATTGTGTGAAAATTTCATGAAGAAACTTTATAAGTTAGTGAACAATTTGTTTATTAGGACTAAATTACAAATATTGGAAAATATGAGATTCTAGAAGATTTAAGTATGAAATAGGATTATAAAATTTTTTAGAAGTCCTTATTCAGCAATTAGACCAATATATGTCAAGATGGACAAAAGTAGACATGGGAAGGAAAAATCTCAAGAAATGGCCTTAAGGGCATTTTTGTCATTTGGTTTATAAAAGAATTAAAAGGGAAAAAGAAGTTAAATTTGTGTCCATATTCATCCTCCATAGCCGAAAACCACAAGGACACGATAGCTAGGGTTTTTTCATCTTTCAAGCTTGATTGTAATTACCTACTAGCCCCATTTTGAGATCTTCATAGCTCGATTTAGCTATTTCTAGCTATATCTTGAGCTAGGGTTTATGTTCAAAATTTTATCCATGTATGACATGCATGTATTTTGATGATTAATGGAGGAATATGAAAGTTTGATGTATGATAAACATCTTTTTCTAAGTGATTTCCATAAGAAATTCATAAAAAGGACTAAATTGTAAAAGTCATGAAAATGGTCATACATGAGTGAATTAGTGGAAATTAGGGGCTGTTGTAGTTGAGAAAATAATTTTACTAGGCTTAAAATGCAAAGAAATAGAATGAAAATCATTTTACGAGAATAGGGGCAAAAGTGTAATTATGTAAAAGTTTAGGGGCAAAATCATAATTTTGCAAAAGTATGATTCATGGGTCAATTTAGTCAATGTGAATATTAAACAAGTGAAATTATTATTAAAGATCAAGAAACACGAAACCTGGACCGAAACTAAGGCAAGAACAAGGTTGTGGACTAAATCGAACATCTACACACATTTTGAGTACTGAGGTAAGTTTGTGTGAAATTATAGCTACATAAGGTTTTTATTTTTTTAATTGCCTGATATTATGTGAAATGAATATTATTTCTATGAAAATCGAATAATGATGCCTCGATGAGAGTATGATAAAAATATGTTAAGTTGAGGTCCCGGTTGAATATTCGGAATAGCAAGGATACTAATGTCACGACATGAGATAAGGAGGTCCCGTATAAGACCATGCTTGGGACATGGCATCAGCACTGAATAAGGAAGGCCCTGTATAAGACCATGTCTGGGACATGGCATCAGCATCGAATAAGGAAGGTCCTGTATAAGACCATGTCTGGGACATGTCATCAGCTCCAAATAAGGAAGGTTCCGTATAAAACCATGTCTGGGACATGGCCTCGACACCAAAGGAAGATCTTGTTTAAGACCATGTCAGGGACATGGCATCGACATCTATATACGATCTTGCATAAGACCATATCTGGGATATGGCATCGACAACGAGATAAGAGATCCCGTGTAAGACCATATTTGGAATATGGCATCAACATCAAGAGGAGATCCCATGTAAGACCATATCTGGGATATGGCATTGACATCGTAATACATGTATGATGAGATTGAGTATCCTTCGATATTCCAAGTAGCTCAATGGGCAAACAGCTAAGTTTATGTTTAAGAGATCAAAAGTTCTAAAGTTGTATGATGAAGTGCTACAAGTACCCATGAGTAATATACGAGATATAAAAGCGAAATGTGATGTGTGAATTGGTAAGATTGTGCATGAGTAAGTTATGTTGATGTATTTGAGAACTTGTGTTGCTATTATTCAATGAGATGAATGAATGTCATTATAAGTCTTTATGATGCTATTTATTTCATGCAAACTTACTATGCTTAATGCTTACCCCTCTCTTTTCCCTTTCCCTTGTAGTATCGCAAAGGTAGCTCAAGGATCGTAGGACGTCGGAGCTCGGATCACACTATCGACTATTCTTTTGGTATAATAAAGTTGATTTATTTAGGGTATTGCATGTATAGGAACTTGGTCATTTTGTTATGTTATATTTGTTAGCCAAAGTGTTGGTTATTATGGTTACTTATTTATTTTGTAAATGCCATTAGGAATTGGCCAATACTTGTTAATTTACATACATTCCATGATGATGAGTTTTATGAAGTGAAAGTTTATGTAATTAATTGAGTAAAATGTAATGTGTTTGCTTGATGAATTAGTGATCATTCATAGTGTATTATTGTTATGGTATGTGTTGCTAGAGGTGGTATAAGTGTGTTTATTTTCAAGGTGGCAATTGGCTTGGTAAATAGCCTTTTATTTCTCCACACGGGTAGACACACGGGCATGTGTCTAGGCCGTGTGTGACACATGGTCAGCCCCATGGGTTTGTTGATAGGCCATGTGTCCCCTGCATCAAATTTTGAGAATTCAATTCGTCACACAGGCCAGCACACGGGTGTGTGACTAGGCCGTGTGCCTTAAGTGTTTGCTGACATCATAAACAGAATGCTAAGGTTTTCACACATGGGTGAGGACACACATGGGTGAGGACACGGGCGTGTGCCAGGCCGTGTGAAACCCCCTGTAGGTTCGAAATGAAAAAAATCCACACGGGCTAGAAACATGGGCGTGTGTGACCACACAGCCTGCCCACACGGGCGTGTTCCATTTCACACGAGCGTGTAGTCCTGTTTTAAGCAAAAAATTTCTAAGTGTGTGAAAGTTTTCGCTTTAGTCCCGAATCATTTCGTATGTATGTTTAGGGTCTTGTAGACCCATAATAGGGACGTTATGTATATGAATGAAAAAGTTTTAAGTTGGAACGAAATTTTATGGCTCAATATTATATGTTCGAGCAAGTTAAGTTTGGGAATGCCTCATACCCGGTTCCGGCGTTGAATACGGGTAAGGGTTGTTACAATGAGTGTTTGGTTAAAAGTAAAAAAATTATAGTATACGATTTATGATTTGAATATGAAATGAAAATGAAATGAAAATGAGAATTAGAATGATATGAAAATGGAAATGAAATGAATTATAGAATTTGTTTTTTTACCCTGTTACACAAGTTAGACTAAATTGGATAAAATTGGCATGCCATATAGTCTTTACATTTTCTATGACTTGGTATGCCTTGTTTCACCTGTTTTCAATGAAGTCTTCTCATTTTCTAGAATTCTCATTGTTGCATGATGTTACAGTCATTTTAATTCTTTATAGTTTTAAAAATTAAATTTCAGGTCGATTGTAAAAAATGAAGAAGGTAAAAACAATTGATACTTTTTTAAGAGGAAAAGTAGAGATATTTGTGATGCTAGTCGACTAGTGATTAATGAAGATTCTCCAACCATCTGGAAAGTGAAGATCATCCAAATCTTTCTTTTGATATTAATAATCTAGAGCAGGATATAGGATAACATCCTCAAATATAGGAATATCCTGCTAATCAACGAGATAAAGTCATTTGAGCATATTTAGAAATGGGGTCATATCAAATACTTTTTTCTGAGTACCCACTTCCTGGTGACAAACATTCCCAAAGATTTCAGTCTTCTTGGTTTTGCATGTCACACCCTGAAAATTGAGTTAGTAGAATCAGGTAATTAAAACATGGGCTCAAGAGAGATATCAGGATATTGTCATAGAAATTAAATTAAAGTAAAATAATTAGTTAGTTAGTTAATAATAATAATAATTTGGTTAATAAAAATATATTAGTGAGGATTAAATTAAAATGGTTTTAAATTAGAAGTCAAATGTGTGAATAAAAGAGTTTTAATTAGAGTTATTAGAATAAGGGAGAAAACAAGAGGGGGCTTGGGGGTAAATAGCTCAAATTTTAAAATTTGGTTGGCTATATAATACCACCCACCATCCCTTCCCTCCATAATTTCATTCATTTTCTAAATTTGTTAGAATCTAAAATCAAGAGTTCTGTCTCAAAATTCCCTTCATCCTTTTGATTTTACTAGCAACCAAACACCTTTCTCTTCTTCAATTTAAAAAAAAAAAAAATCACTCTTTCTCCTCCAATTTTCTATTATTACTTAGCTAGTTTTTTATTAAATTGATCCAACTAAGTGGAGATTTTTGAATTAAAGGTAAACATTCTGATTTATTATGGATTAAACATTTATTATGTGATTTCAATTAGACTTTGTATAGATCTAATCAAGAAAACCTAAGATATATGGTTTTAAAACTTGATTTTGCTTAAAAATAGTAGATCTGGCAATAGAGAGCTAAAAGATGGTTTGAAGATTATTTTTAACTTATTATGGTATAATTAAGAGATTTAACAAATCTTTATAGAATTTTCATGAATGAATTGATTTTCTTCTTTTAGATTGAAAACGAATGTGATTTTCTGGAAAATGTGGATTTGAAAAATTGAATAAAATTTGTGGCCTAGATCTCTAATTAAACATTAGATCTGATGTTAGGAAGTAAAAAGTGAGGATTTAATCGAGCTAAAATAAGGTAATTAAGTAGCTTAGTGATTGCGCGAGGTGAGCTTGCCAAATTTTGTGAGTGTGAGGAACTGATATGTTCTAAGAAGGCTATTTGCTTAAGAATGACAGTAATTTGTACATGTTTGTGTGTGTGCAAAGCTGAAGATCGTGGTGGAGCTTCATCGAGCAAAGAAAAGGGCAAGCAAAATGTGGTGTAGGTTCGGCAATATTAGCGAGTCAATAGGTGTGTAACACCCCTAACCTGAAACCGTCGCCTGAATAGGGTTAAGAGGCATTACCAAACAATCGGAACATTTTACCTTCATTTTACAACACATAGTCAATCATCATTAAAACATATCGCAACATAATCATATAGTCCGTTATTGGGGTCTACGAGACCTCAAACACGTGTTAGAAAGAGGTCAGGACTAAACCAAACATTTACAAAAATTTTCAAAAATTTAAACATTCTTCAACACTGCAAAGGTCACACGCCCGTGCGTTCAGGCCGTGTGCCTCACACGACTACCAGACACGCCCATGTGTCCAGACCGTGCCAAAATAGGGTGTACATACTGACTTGTCCACACGGCCACCAGAAACACCCGTATGCCATGGTCGTGTGAAATTAAGCTAGCTACTGACTTGGTCACACGGCCACCATGCACGCCCGTGTGCCACAACTGTGTAACCTGCCCAAGCACACTTCAAGTGGTCCTTGAGCCACACAACAGAGACACACGCCTGTGCCTCTTGGTCGTGTATGCAAAATAGGCCATTTGCAATGCCAAAATGCCACCCACACTTGGTTCATACCCACAAGTACATGCAAGCCTATTTCCACACACAATTGGCAACCAAATACATGTCAAATGATATCCAATCTCATTTCTAGTCATGTCAACTTATTTTCTAAATAGCTCAACCAATTCACATGTAAAACCAAGCATGATCCATCCACAATTTCACTAAATCATTATGGCATCAATCCATAAATAAATTTACCATTCTCAAAACCATTTCATTGCCATCAAGCCATACTGAAACATACTTCATATACCACAATCATTCATGCATATCACCAACATTTATCTAGCCACATCACATGGCTATTTACACATCTCAAACATGTTCCAACACAACTAGCCTATACATGCCATATTCAACATACACACATCTTCAAAAGTACCCAAAATAGATTGCCGATAGTGTGATAGTGCTGCTGACGATCCCCGGATCCGAGCTAGCCTTACTGACACTGTAAAATAGAGAAACAAATCACGCAGTAAGCTTTCAAAAGCTTAGTAAGTTTGTAATATAATACATATTACTCAATAATACCACATCAATACATTATTAAACCATCACATAGATAAATGCACAATTAGGCTCATCATCAATCTCAACCACATGCTCAAGTATCTATTCATCCAACTTTTAAGGCTATCATGAACCACATAGGTTCAAATGTACCTTGATCACCACATAGTTACTCACCATTCATGCTACTCAATTGATCGATATTACCTCTCGTTCAACCTTTACTATTCCTTTGATTTATTCGCACACTTAGTGCCAATGCCATAACCAAAACAAAATCGTCACCGCACACTTAGTGCCAATATGTTAAACTGAACTTATATCGGTATCGCACACACAGTGCCAGTTCGATAAGCCGAAGCTTTTATCTTTTCGCACACACAGTGCTAATCATCTCTGTCTCGATTCTAAATTTGCACACTTAGTGCCCTCTAATTCAATTCCGCACATAGCATTTCTAATCTCATAGTTATATATATATATATATATATATATTCATTCAATTCACAACACATAGATATAGTTTACAACTAGTATTATATTTGAACTTACCTCGGACGTCGATGTACTGAAACGGTCGATTAATCGAGCACTTTGTCTTTGCCTCGATCTTGATCCGAACTTCTCCTTTATTGGTCTATACACATTAAATTCAACTCATTCAATTACCAATTCATTCAATTTAGTTCTCACACACATATTTAAGGCATTTTACAAAACAGCCCTCATATTTTCACATTTCGACACTTTTGTCCCTATTTCATAAAATTATCAAATACACACAATTTCATATCACATATGCTTAGCTGAATTCTTCCCACGCTAATACAAGCCCACACATTTCGTTTATTCCACAATTTAGTCTTTTAAAATATTGTTATCACAATTTAGCCCTATTTAGTTAAATTCACCAATGATTCAAGAACAAAACATGTTCATTAAACACATATCTTTCATTTAACACCAATACTCATCACAAAACTCACCATTTCATCAATGGCACATCTCATAAACATCATCAATTCCTCAAATTACAACATGGGCTTGATAGTAGACTAAGCAACAATCTCAAAAACATAAAAATCATCAAAAACCAAAGTCAAAACATACCTTAATCAAGAACTTAATGTGCCGAAACCTTCAAAGCTCTTAACCATATCTTTCTTTCCTAATTTCGGTGGATGGAAGATGAGAGAATGGCCATTTCATTTGTTTTGTCTTAATTATAATAACTTAATAATCATTTGACCAATTTACCCTATTATTAATCATATAAGACAAATAAACATTGAGGTTAATATGTCATTTAACTATCCACTAACTTTAATAATGGCCTAATTGCCTCATAAGGCCTCCACATTATAAAGACAACAAAAATTAAGCACTTAACAATTAGCACACAACATTTTACACTTTATGCGATTAAATCCTTTCTCATAATTCAACACATAGTCGATAAAATTTTCACACCAAATTTTCAAACAAGCTATATCACATATAATAAACACCAAGAATAATATAAAATATTATTCCAACCTCGGATTTGTGGTCTCAAAACCACTATTCTGACTAGGGTCTAAACTGGGCTGTTACAACTCTCCCCTCTTAGGGATTTTCGTCCCCAAAAATCTTACCAGTGAATAGATGTGGATATTGCTCTCTCATAACATTCTTAGGCTCCCACATTGCCTCTTCAACTCCATGTTTGTGCCACAACACTTTCACTAAGGAAATTCTTTTATTTCTCAACTCTTTGGTCTCTCGTGCCAAAATTTAAATCGGTTTTTCACTATATGACAAATCTGACTGAATTTCAACCTCAGTAGGAGCAATCACATGAGATGGATCAGATTTGTACCGTGGAAGCATCGACACATGAAACACATTATGAATTTTCTCTAATTCAGGTGGCAACATCAATCTATAAGCAACCAGCCCAACTCGTTCAATGATCTCATACGGTCCTATGAACCTTGGACTCAAGTTGCCCTTTCGACCAAATCGAAGTATTTTCTTCCACGGAGACACTTTCAGAAACACTTTGTCACCAATCTCAAATTCGATATCCTTCCGTTTCAAGTCTGCGTAAGACTTTTGATAATCTGACCCGCTTTCAAATTGTCACGAATCACTTTCACTTTCTGTTTAGTCTCTTTTATTAGATCAACCCCATGAATCTTATTCTCACTCAGTTCAGTCCAATACGATGGAGTTTGACATTTTCGACCATAAAGAGCCTCATATGGTGCCATTTTGATACTAGTTTGAAAACTATTATTGTACGCAAACTCAACCAACACGTACTTTCAAATTCAAGAATACAACATCTCAACATATCTTCGAGAACTTGGATGATCCACTCGGATTGTCCATCCATTTGCAGATGAAATGCAATACTGAAATGTAATTTTGTGCTAAAGCCTCTTGAAATTTCTTCCAAAGTCGCGAGATAAATCTCGGATCTCTATCAAATACAATAGATAGTGGCACCCTGTGCAATCTCAAAATCTCAGCAATATACAATTTGGCTAATTTATCAAGTGAATAATATGTTCTCACTGGAACAAAATGAGTTGATTTCATCAATCTGTCTACTATCACCCAGATTGCATCTTTCTTTCCCGAAGATAAAGGCAATCCTGACATAAAGTCCATCGTGATTCTCTCTATTTCCACTCAAGAATCATAATCGGTTGGAACAAGTCAGACGGAACCTGATGTTCAGCTTTCACTTGCTGACAAACTAAACATTTTGACACAAATTCAGAGATGTCTCTTTTCATACCATGCCACCAATAATACTATTTCAGATCATTATACATTTTTATACTCCCTGGGTGAACAGCTAACCGGCTACTATGAGCTTCATTTAAAATCATCTAAATTAATTCTGAATTCTTCGGAACACAAATTCGATCTCTGAATCTCAAAAAATCATTATTAACAATTAGAAATTCCAAATCAACATTCAATTCACACTGATCTCATTTGGCCATCATTTTAACATCACTTTTCTGAGCATCGCAAATCTGACGTATGAACATAAGTCTCACTTTTAACTCAGCCAAAACTGAATCATCATAAAGATCTATCTGAGCATTCATTACTCGTAAAGCACATATAGACTTCCGACTCAAAGCATCAGCAACAACATTAACTTTACCCCGATGATAATCAATCACAAGTTCATAATCTTTCAGCAATTCTAACCATCTTCTCTGTTGGAAATTCAATTCCTTCTGTGTCATCAAGTACTTCAAACTCTTGTGGTTGGTATAAATATGACATTTCTCACCAATAGATAGTGACGCCAAATCTTCAATGCAAACACAATTGCAGCTAATTCAAGGTCATGCGTCGGATAGTTCTTTTCATGCAGCTTTAACTACCTCGAAGCATAAGCAATGACTTTTCCTTCTTGTATCAGCATACAGCCCAAACCATTTAACGATGCATCACTATAAACTATGAATTCTTTGCCCGATTCATGCTGAACTAATACTGGCGCTTTCATCAATAACGCTTTCAACTGCTCAAAACTCTGATGGCACTTTTCTGACCACTCGAATTTAACATCTTTTTGTAACAACTTTGTCAATGGAGTCACAATCATCGAGAAACCTTTCACAAACCGTTTATAATATCCGCTAGTTCTAAAAACTACGGACTTCAGACACATTTCTTAGAGGCTTCCATTCTAAAATAGTTGAGATCTTACTCTGGTCAACTCGTATTCCCGCAGCTGATACAATATGCCCCAGAAATCCAACCTCATGCATCCAAAACTCACATTTGCTAAACTTAGCATACAATTGTTTCTCGCACAGAGTCTGTAACACAACTCTCAAATGCTCGTCATGTTGCGTCTCATCACATGAGAAAATCAAAATATCATCAATAAACACTACAACAAAGCGATCCAAATATGGTCTAAATATCCGGTTCATCAGATCCATAAATACTGCAGGAGCATTCATTAGTCCGAAAGGCATAACTAAGAATTCATAGTGTCCGTACCTTGTTCTGAAAGTAGTCTTCGGTACATCTGACTCTTTGACTCGTAGCTGATAATAGCCCGATCTCAAATCTATCTTAAAAAATACTGTAGCTCATTTCAGCTGATCAAAAAAAATCATCAATATGAGGGAACGGATAATTATTCTTTATCGTCACTTTTTTCAACTGCCGGTTGTCAATACCCATTCTCATAGTGCCATCTTTCTTTTTCACAAATAACACAGGAGCACCCCAGGGCAAGAAACTCGGTCGTGCAAATCCTCTATCAGTCAACTCTTGCAACTGAGACTTTAACCCTTTCAATTCCGTTGGTGCCATCCTATGCGGAGCTATTGAGATAGGAGTAGTCCCCGGCATTAATTCAATTCCAAATTCAACCTCCTAAATTGAAGGTAATCCCTGTAGTTCTTCAGGAAACACATCTGGAAACTCAGTAACCACAGCACAGATTCAACTTTCTTTTCTGATACTTTTGTATCAATCACATATGCCAGATAAGCTTCGCAACCCTTTCTCACATAGTTCAAAGCTTTCATCACAGATACAATAGCTGGTAGCCCTTTCATATCACTAGATTCAATTCCAACTATCTCACCGTCCTGACTTCTCAATTCAATACTCTTTCTTTTACATTTCATAATGGCATTATGCAAAGTAAGCTAATCCATACCCAGAATCATATTGAATTCATCGAATGGTATTAACATCAAATTAGCCAGAAAGCATATATCCCAAACAACAATAGAAAATTCTTGCACACTTTATCCACTAATACACACTTGCCTAAGGGGTTCGATACTCTAATCACAAATTCAGTAGACTCAACAGGTAGAGTCTTACTTAATACTAGATTCACACACACATACGAATGAGTAGATCCTGGGTCTATCAATGCAATCACATCAGTATCAAATAGAGTAAAAGTACCAGTGATGACATCTGGAGATGACGCTTGCTCTCATGCGCGTATAGCATAGGCTCGGGCAAGTGCTCTCGCCTCTGATCTCACAGCTATATCGGTAGTCCCTCTTTGACTTCCACTCGCATTTCTAGTGTTTCTAGGTGGTCTACCCCTAGCTGTCATGTTACTCAGTCTCACACTCTAAACATTTTCTTCTTCAGCTAACTTTGGGCAATCTCTAATGAAGTGATCTTGTGATCCACACTTATAACAAGTTCGATTATTGTATTTGCCCCAACATTCTCCCACATGTCATCTTCCACACTGTCTACACTCAGGTTTGTTACTTTTGGCACTTCCAACACTTGATTCAGTTGGAATTTGATCTCGTGAATCGATGCTTTGTCTCACACGATCACTACTCGGATGTCCAAATGAAGTATTTGATCGATTGCTTGCATCTCTAAATCTTTTCGTCGAAGGTTGAGACATCTTACTCATCACAATTTAGTCTATAATGTTATATCACATATAATAAACACCAAGAATAATATAAAAATATTATTCCAACCTCATATTTGTGGTCTCAAAACCACTATTTTGACTAGGGTTTAAATCGGGCTGTTACAAGGTGACTATTTTTGCATATCACACTTAAACACTAGTTCACATGCTAAAAGGAGTCCAAGTAAGGCATGCGTTAAAATATTGTGCAAACTCTAATGTTGTTATTAAGTGAGGCCATTTTACTTGTGCGAACCTATATGATATACGAACCTTAATATGTTTGTATATGATGTGTGAACCCTGATATGTAATATTATGTGCGAACTCTTAAAATATGCAAACCTAAATATAAGCGAGCCCTATATGTTATGGAAACCCTATGTGACATGAGAAGCCCTATGTGAACCCTGTGTGACATGTGAAGCCTATATTATGTGAACCCATGGTTATGTGTGAACCCATATAATATGCGAGCTATACATTGTGAATTGTTATGTGCAAGCTCTATTGTACTACAATACCTATTATATTATGTATTGTGAATGTGATATAAATGATATTTTAGAATTGTGAACACTTGAAAATAGTTGTATATCATTGGCATGCCATATGATTGTGAGTACTCATAATTTTTACTATGTGTTAGGGCATTATGGCTCAGAGATAACGTTGGAGAGATAAGGGGATGTCGAGCATAGCTCCATTTACCATAGATAGTGTGGTGTATTTGGAGAGTGTGAGCACTAGTGCTAGACTTACATGGATATAGTGTACGACTCTATGAGCCATTTGGTGTGATTATAGAGCCATTTGGTGCTACACTTAAATTGCATGAAAAGTATGTTGTAATATGTTGTAACACCTGTGAACTGGTTAAACGAAATGATAATGGGTAGAAAAGAAACATGTGGGGGTCGTAAGTAACTAAGAGGGGCGTCGCATAGAACAATAAATAAACTAATAAGTGAATTGAACCATGCTAGGTAGAGTTCGCCAAAACATAATGTTTTTCGTTAGGTAGCTTGTCAGTGGGGGATTGCCAAGTCGAGAGGGGTTCATCAAACCATAGGGAGTTTGCCAACCATTGAATTCACTAAAATTTAGTCTTCACCAATAGAGGTTTCGCCAGAGTTAGTGTGGCCACTAGACTAGGTAGTTTCGCTCAATAGAGGAGTTCGCCAAGTAAGTAGGTTCACTAGGGAAAGGGGTTCGCGACTGTAGCTTTTACTATATGTTTGTTTAATGAGGGAAAATTGTATTAGAGTTTTGTAGGTGCTAAGAGTTTACCAGGATTAGTGTTCTGATCTGCCACAAATTGATGTGGCAAATTAGGCTTTCTCGGTATACTTAAGGAGCTTATTCTAGAGCAAAATAGCATCATTTGCATACTTTTTCATTACTTTTAGATTTTTAGTTAATAAGTGAAAATGTATCATTTTTTCCCATTTTATGACCCAATTTGGCCATAGAGCCATTGCAAGGCCTGATGTGTGATTGAGTGGTGTAGGAACGTGTTAGAGGTCGAAAATGAATGAGAACGGCACCAAAGGCAAGGGCATCGCAATATCCACACATTGAAATCGTAATGCCTCCAACAGTATGGAAGATTGGAGACACCATTCAGTGGTATCGTGATATCCTCTTTTGATATTGCGATATCCAACTTTCCAAAAATACCCCAAAGCTCGACACTACCCAAAGTATCACAATATCCTCTTTTGGTATCATGACATCGATATTGTAGGGGGACAAAATTGAACAAAAAGGGTAATCTTTGTCCACCTGGTCCACCAATCACCCAAGGCCCATCTAAGGGCCTTTTTGGCAATAAAAATTCATCATATGACAATCTAAAATAGCCAAAATTGGCTAAGGAGGAGAGAGACAAACATTAGCTTAGTTTAGGTTTAGTTTTCTTTAGGTTTTCTCTTAGTTTTTCTACACTTTTTCTAGGGTTTTCATTTTCCCTTCTTCTTTCTTAGTTTAGAGTTTATTTTTTTGTATTTACTTCTTGTTCTTGATGTTCTTAGTGTTAGTTATCACTATAACTTAGGATTATTTACACTTTTAGTCCATACACCTTGGTTGCAAGACATTTTTAACTTTAGTTTAATGTATTTTAGTTTCTTTTACTTTAAATTTGTTAAAGTTTATTCCTTTTATGTTTATTACTTAGATTTTCTTGTTGAATTTTTTCGTTTCATGTTCTTTAAGTTTTCTTGTATAAAAACTTCAACTTTTATATTTTTCTTAAGCTTTACTTTAATGGTTGTTTTGTTTTTCATTTTCATGTTCATCCTCTTTATTTTCAACATGAGTAGCTAAACTTCAAAGGGGGTTGGTTGATGAAGATCTGCGTAAGTTGATTTTCTGACCAAGGATCAAATCGTAATAAATTGGACTAAATTGAATAGACTTAAAAGCTTAGGAAGTGACACCCCTAATGGAATATCTAGGCAAGTGAGACCGAAAGGTAATCTTGTTGCGCACCCGTTCATCAGTCCCAGACTAACCGGTAAGATTAAAAGATAAATCTGAGCTAAGTCGTCTAAGTCGTAAAATTGAGATCGAAAGATAAAATAGAGTCACTTAGCAATTTAAGTCCCTTGTTCGAGAATCAGTGAACCATATTGAAATAACCCAACCACCTCTAGTTAATTATTTCGCTAATTTCTTAGTTTTATACTCTTTGCAATTTAGTCCTTAGATTAGCGTATTTCACTTTCCTGCCATATTTTCTTGCTATGATTTGTCGTACTATAAAATCATTTAAGTAGACGCTTAGACTCTATCTAGTACGCTTGTAGTAAAATTGTGCTTTAAAATTTTTCTTCTAAAATTATTGTTTTATGCGCACACACATGATGTCAGTTATGTGCAGCGGGTAAGGCGCAAACTAGGGATTCGCAAGGCTAGTTGCAAACTAGGTTCACCAGGTAAGTCACAAGGTGGGTTCACAAGTTCCAATAAAAATTGAATTTTTGTGCTTTGTTTTAATGGTATGTTTTGAAAGGCATGTGATTAGGATAACTTTTTACTATGAATTATGTTGAAATTGTGTGGTGTAATTGGTTGGTTGGTGTGTTTCGTGGTGTTTTAACTGAGAGTTACTTGGTTGGCTAATGTAACGTTCAAAATTTAGGTCGGACTGTCCCGGCCTAATTTAGGGTGCCACATTGCAAATTTCCTTGGTCGGAGTATTCCTCTACTAAATATGCAATATATTGTTTCTCAGACTATCTTTTCTCAAAACCTATTGTTCGTCATGGAACGGATGCATTCATTGTTAAAGGTTTTAATAACTGGAAAAAGGTTAATGATGGAAAAGTGTGTTTTCCTAAATCATGTTGGCCAAGATCCATGCTCTCCACATAATAATGCCAAGAAAAGTTATCAAGATTTGTTAAATCAATATGGGTACATTGACAAGGTTATCAATGCACAAAGTGTAGATCAAAAAGAAGGTAATCACTTACAAGTCAAGACTTCAATTGATGTTGTTCGATGGTTAAATTTGCAATGATATGCTTTTAGAGGTCATGATGGCACCTCTAAGTCAAGAAATTGAGGTAATTTTCTTGAATTGATTACATTGTTACCTTTCTATAATGATAAAGTTTCCAAAGTTTTTTTGTACAATGCTCCAAGACGTGCTAAATATACTTCTCATATGATCCAAAAGGAGATTTTACATATTATTGCAAATAAATTACATCATAAGATTCATGAAGACATTGAGATTCTAAATTTTTTATCATTATTGATGAGGCACGTAATGAATCTAAAAGGGAGCAAATGGCTATTACTTTGAGATATATTGATGAGAAAGGGTTTATAAAAGAACATTTCTTTGATATTGTACATGTGTAAATTATTGCAACAATAACTTTGAAATAGGAAATATGTGTTGTTCTTTCTCGGCATTGTCTTGATGTTCAAAATATTTGAGATCAAGGATATGATGGTGGTAGCAGCATGAGGGGTGAATGGAATGATTTGCAAGCATTGCTTTTAAATGATTGTACCTATGCATATTATGTTCATTACTTGGCCCATCGACTCCAGTTGGCATTAGTTATTGCTTCTCGAGAGGTAATTCATATTCATAATTTTTTCTCTAATTTGGACTTCATTGTTAATATAGTTAGTGTCTTTTGCAAATGCCATGATCAATTACAAGTTCCCCAAGCAATTGAATTGCAAATATGTTGGCAATTGATTAACTTGAAATTGGTAAAGGACTTAATCAAATTGGCACTGTGAAACGAGCTGGAGAAACCTATTGAAGCTTTCATTTTAGTTCTATTTGTAACTTGATAAGGATGTTTGATGTTACTTGTTATGTTCTAGAAAATGTTATTGAAAGTGGCTCTAATTATTCTATCTGTAGGGATACAGTTGCAACATATAAGAAGATTACATCTTTTGATTTTTTTTCTTACATCTAGTGATAGAGATAATGGGTATTACAGATATTTTTTGTCAACATCTACAACAAAAAAATTCCCAAGGCATTGTAAATGTTATGTACTTAGTCTCAAGCACCAAAACTTCGATACAAAAGTTGAGAGAAGATGGTTGGGACAATTTGTTGGAAGTTGTGAAAGCATTTTGTGAAAAGCACAATATTGAGGTTCTTGATATGGATTCTCCATATTTGGTAAAATGTGATCTTCACCAACATGTTGATTTTAATATGGAGCACCATTATTAGGTTGATATATTCAATGTTGCTATAGATTCTCAACTTCTTAAGTTAAATAGTAGATTTAATGAATAAGCAATTGATCTTCTTACCCTTAGCTCCACTTTGGATCCTAAGTATGCTTATAAATCCTTCAATATGGATTTTTTTTTTATTGTGGAAAAATATTATCCTATTGATTTCATTGAGTAAGAGAAAGTAATCTTGAAGTATCAGCTGCAACATTATAAGAAAAATATTCCAAATCATCCGAAATTGCAGAACTTGTCCACAATTTCTGATCTTTGTCAAGGATTAGCAGAGACACATATGTCAATGGTATATTTTATTTTTGATAGATTAATCCGCCTTATGTTGACTCTTCCTATTTCAACTACAACTATAGAAAGAGCATTTTCGGTGATAAAAATTGTCAAAATAAGGCTTCGCAACAAAATGGAGGATGAGTTTCTTACAGACAATCTTATTATTTATATTGAAAGAGAGAATGCTAAAACGTCATACACAATTTTAAGTAATGATATGCTATTTCTTCTTAATTGTTCTTTTTACATATGTATGCATGCTATCTTTTTTAACTAATATATATTTGGAAATATAATGTGGAACAAAACTTTTATCTATTTTTTTTGTAGTATAATTAACATATATAATATATGTTATAGAAAAAAAATATGCGTAACATGTCTAATTTTAGCTTGGCCCCCCTAAGATTAACATATTGGCTCCGCCACTGGTTACATGGGTCCTATGTCCATGACTGACTTAAAAAATTTATTCTAAGACAACCAAAATAAATCATGCA
Source organism: Gossypium rotundifolium (assembly GCA_025506655.1). NCBI lineage: Eukaryota > Viridiplantae > Streptophyta > Magnoliopsida > Malvales > Malvaceae > Gossypium > Gossypium rotundifolium. The sequence goes on along the minus strand of CP106724.1, from coordinate 92,899,458 downwards.
TATAGATGATAGTCTGTGATCCAATTATACATACCCAAAAATTAATAATAATTAAATTTAATATTTTAGGAATCACAACTTTGGCAAAACTATTTTATCATGCATAATAATAAAATAATAACATACATTCATTCACATACATCCCTCTAAGCCTAGCACAACCTAGCTCTGATACTAATTGTTAGAAAAAATTTGATTTGAAAATGACTTTATTGCATAGTGGAAAATTAAAATTTTGAAAACCCAGCCGGTTTGTGATATTTAGAGCAATAAACATTACCTAAAATCGCACTTGTGTTTTCTTCTAGACGGATCCTTATCCTTCTCGACTTTTAACTGAATGGCCTTCTCTGCTATTCTCATACTACAAACTACTTCGAGTGTGGGTTCGAATGAATTTGAATCAAACACATAACCAAAAATTATTTAGTTTATTTTTAGTGGCAAAACAAATCTCTCTTCAATAGAAACTGGTAGAATTGTTATTCCGGAAAATAAAATTTATATTTAGAAAATAAATTCTCACTATTTTTGGGCTGAATAACAATATCTCAAAATTGTGTATTTAGCCCGACTGATGCCATCTATTTATAGGGAGAAGAAGTGAACCACTTGTTGAATCAATAGAAGAATATTTGTATAGAAAAACAAAATCCTAATACAACTAGGAAAGAGAGGGGCAGCAACCCTAATTAAATATACTAGGGTTTGTCATCCCATGTATTAGCATAAGGGACTTTTAGGCCTCTCTCGCATCAGGTCTAATTATATATCATTTCTGTACTTTTTGCCCAACCCTTTATAATCCAACCCAACCCAACCCAATACATATTTTTCTATTTTCCAAAATAAGTATCATAAATTAATTTTAATTAATTAACTAATTTCTAACTAAATAATTATCTCAACCCGGTTCTAATTCCGTTAACATCATTGCAACTTTACCGTAAAAGAATCTATGAGAAAATATATTTAATATTTCTACATTTAATGTATTTATAATGACCAATTAGGGCTAGTTTAGCAATGCTTCTAAGAAACACTTTTGAGAGGAAAAGTGCTTTTCAAACACCAAAAGTTGGCCAAATGCAAAAGTAGAAATTTTGAGCTTTTGTTGCAACCAAAACCACATGTCAAATTACTTTTTCACCCTCATTTAAACACACTAACGGTATTTTTTTATTACCATACACCAACCAAAATCACTTTTTCTCTAGTTCTTTCAACTTTTACAGTAATTCTTTGAACTACCTTTCCAAATTTCCCAATCTTCCCTTTCCCCAGTTCTTCAACTTTTGTGGCAGTTCTTTGAACTACTTTCCCTTCTTTCATTTTCTTTGAATAGAAGCCTGATTTGTGAAGTATCAATGGAAGGGGACTTGCCCTTCTTCTTCAAAGATACATCTTTTGGTCTTTATTTCTTCAAGGTATTTTTTTTTCAAGTGGTTATGAAATGGCATTAATAAGAGATTTTATAGCTTATAGTTTAATGAATTCACTTTAAATTTCAAACTCTAATGTAAAATTTTTAATATTTATATTCAACATACAATTATTACCAATTTTTGAAACTTAATTCAAATACATAGAGCATTTGAATTTGTTAGGTTTATGTTTTCTATGTTATCTTGATATCTAATATGGTTTATATATTCAAATTACATTTTACAAAAAAAAAATAACACAAGTTATTTTAAATATATTTAACTTTTCTAATTCATGTATTAAAATATTAATAATAAGTTATAACATTTTTATATTGTATTCTAATCTAATTTGATGTATTTCACATATAATAACATTAACAAATTTTAATATCATTTTTATACATCTTGTCTTCCTTAACATTATCATGTTAAAATAGACATTTTATATTTTTAAAAGCACTTTTTTCACAACAATGCTAAACTAGCACTTAATTTAATTCTATTCTCGAACTTCTTAATTAATTAATTAATAATTTGAAAACCCATAAATTAATTTTTTGGTCATTTCCATTTAGTGAGAAAACCACATCCATTTCTGAATGTTCTCATTTCTCAAAATCTATCATTTCTATCCATTTCTATTCATTTGATTCAACATGCAATTAATTTCTGGTTTCAACGAGCTAGCGAATGGATAAATTAAACATATTTGATTTGGTCTCAAATGATTTATAATTAAGTTCTAGATTTTTTTCCTATTAATTATTAACTCATTTAGTCACGAAGTCATTCCACTATAGTATAGTGAGTGAGCTCTCCTTAATGACATTGTCATAAATGTTTTCCCCTCATAGGATATCCTTAATCTCTTTGGAATAAATTCGCTCTCCCAATATGATCATTCTCCTTGGGTCTAGTCCAATGTATTGTCAGTCTAGTCTGTCACATCTATGTCTCTATCATTTGAGACTCATCCGCTCCAATACACAAGACAATGCATCTCCCTAATTGGACTTGATAAACAGCTTATTAGTCTTTTAATTGGTTGCTCATTGTTTCATTACACTAAAGACATATTTAGGTTCATCTACTAATATAAGTTGTCTTTTCATATTACGATTCAACCATGTAATATCGTTTATTATTAGTTTAAACATCAGATAACCAGTGACCCCATATTTGCTTCTATTTTTCTATGCATGCAAAAACCACATGAGGATATTATACAAAGTATATTAATGTAATCCATGAATTATTTTATTAACCAATCTATTCAAAAAAGTTACATGTTTACAAATGAATATACCACACTTAGGGCACCAGATTCAATAGTGAGTACACCACCACTGAATTGGTGGAATTTTTAGTAGTTGACCATCTAACGACCTACAATGCCATTTTCAGAAGGTTAATCATGAGGATGACTAAAATGGTAGTGGTCACGTTCTATATGACAGCCAAGTTCCCTACCACCACAGGTGAGACTTATATGAAAGCTAACCAGAAGATAGCTCGAGAGTTTCATATTGTCTCCCTGTAGCTCACAGGGAAAGATCAACCTTCTTTACCTCCCATTTTGGCCAATTGCAAACCACATTCTCATCCTTCGGTGGGGATCAATGTCATTGGGAGGATAAAAATTTATTTGGAAGGCCTTGAGTCTAAGCATGAAACAAAACTTCCTAAGGCACAACCAGTAGAAACAACAATACTTGTCCTTTTGTATTAGGAGGACCCAAAGAAGATCACTTAGATCGCTTCTACCCTTCCCCTTGAAGAAAAATAATTTTTTAAGTTCCCTACTAATGAGATGCCGGGGTGTCTTTGCTTAGTTTGCAGTAAACATGCCAAGAATCCACCCATCCATCATTCAGCATTCCTTGGGGGTTTATCTTAGTGCTCGACCAGGAAAGCAAAAGAAGAGAAAATTATTTGACGAGAAGGTTACAACTACTAGAAAATAAGTATATTAGTTACTATAAAAGAAAACTATTGGTTGGTAGTTATAAAAGAATTCAAAAAAGAATTTATTAAAAAAAACTTCTTACCTATTTTGAGGAATGACATTTGGCCATTTTCTCTAATAAAAAAGGCAAAATATATATATATATATATATATCATTCTTTGAACGGATTCTACCATTGATAGAAAAATGGCAAAATGCCATTTACAAAGGAAACAAATTAATAAAATGAAAATGGCCATTTTCAAACAAGGAATGGCTTTTTAAATGAAAGTAGCCATTTTAATGGTATTGGCGTAAAGCCATTGACAAAAAAGTAAATAATGGAAGTTGTTCATTTTACACGAAATTCACATAAGGTGCTATGAAATATACATGGTTTTCTGTTTTATATTTTCATGAATAATACTCAACTCTTTTTTATGTTTATAAAGAACTTAGGCAGCGAAACGTGGATAATTTATGTTTTGTGATCTTATCTCAGACTAGTAAATCAAAATTGATTTCGCATCGAATGATCTTTAAAGTTTATTAATTTAATTTCGCATTTATTTTTGTGTAATATATTATTAGACGTGATATTCTTCACTTTCCTTCTTCTTCATCCTCCCTCCCTTGTTCTTTTCTCGACTTTTTTTTTTTTTGCTCCATCTCTCTTTCTCCCATCGGTTGGAAATGAGGTTACCAATGATTCTCCGATGGCAATTTATGTAGCCTGTTGACCCCTTTTTTTCCTTCTCATTTATTTATTTACTCCCTCTTCTCTTTGGCTTGTTGACCATTATTTTCGTCGACTTCGTCACTAGCCTTCAATCAAAGCTATGATGGGTGTTAAATTAGAATGTTGATAATGACAATGTATCGTAAAGAAAAGAAAGGAAAAATATAGAACATACAGATTTTATGTGGAAACCCTTTCATGAAAAAACCATGGGTAGAGGAGAAGAAAATTTACTATGTCAAATTCGAATTATTACAAGGAGTATAGACTGTGTCTATTTATAGGTTTAGAAAACCTTATTCTAATAAAATCTAATAGAAATTATGCAGTAAGGTTGAAACACCTTATTCAAATCAATATCAAACAAAGAAAGTAAATTTCTATAAGGATTCTTCTTATGCAGCCTTCGCCCTCCAGCCCTCGGCCTTTGCCCTCGTGGATCCCCCTATCTTGCCACTTGTAGTTTATTTTAATAAGAATTTGGTTTACATCTCTAACAATGGGAGTGAATGAATTTTCTCGAAAAAATAAGGTGTTGATTGTTGGTGGTGTTGTTGGCTCTTCTAGCTCCATGGTGGGTTTTAACTTCACTGGCACATACATTGTCTTGATGTTTTTGTGTTTTAATGATGACACTACACAAAGTTTTTGGTTCCTTTTTTGGTATTTTTAATGCATTTCAGGATTGCAAAATTTGTAAGACCTTTCTGTCTCTATTGTTTTAAGTTAGCGAGAGACGTGTCCATTGCAACAGGAGTGAAAGCATAACGAGGCTCTACACATCATGGTGGCTTCTCCGCCCTAATGGCTAAACACCAACATACACAGTAAGGGTTTCTACCATTACTTCCACTTGATAGGCAATGGCGATTTAATTCAAGCGGAGCTAGATCTTTTCTTAATATTAAGTCTCAGGCTCTCTGAACCTTGTTTTTGTTTTGTATGCACGAATTGTTTTAGATTTATTGTGATTTTTACAATTTTTCTTATATTAATTATACATTCGAGAGGACTTAGCCTTCGTTGGCTTGTGATCCTTTTCTTTGAATGAAAGTACTCTTGACACAAAAAATGATCTTGAATTGATGCTAACTTGTGTAACAGCCCATTTTTCAGTGAAATCGGAACAGTGATTTCAGACCACAAATTTGATCCGAAAATAAAGTTTATTTTTATTTTATTATATGGTTCGTATTATGACAAACATGTCGTGTGAAAATTTTGATACGAAAATTTTATCGATTAAGTGTTTAATTACGAGAAGGACTAAATCGCATAAAATGTGAAAGTTGAATTCTAGTAGCTATAAGAATTAAATATCTATGGAATTCAAAACTTGAGGTCCTTATATGGTAATTAGACCATTAAAGAAAAGTATGTAGATTTTTGGTGACTCATCCATGGAAATTTAGAAAAAGGGCAAGGACTAAATTCAAATTTGAAAAACATTTAATTAATTAAAAGATGAAAAGAAATTGTAACATCTCAAAATTGGGCCTAGTAGGATTGGGCCCATGGGCCTTGAGCACGGAAGCATTTAAAATTTTTGGGGAACAAGAGAATGGTTTTATTTCAAGTTGAACTTATTAGGAATGTGATTTTGGAAAGTTACGGGGTTTCTAGGAAGTTCCGGGTTCAAGTTAGGCTAAAGGAAAATTTTAGTGTTTGAGTACTTTAAGGAGAGATGGTAAGTGGCATCAAGGTTTAAGGAAATAAGTATGTATTTAGCTGGCACAAGAGAAGCTAGTAGCAAGGTGGTGAGGCATCACATGAAGGGGCTTAAGGGCTAGAGTTCGAACCCCATCTATTGAAACCTTTGGGATTTAATTTTTTTTGTACTAATCAAGTGTTTATGGGAAGTGTCGGCCAAGCTTCAAAGATGGTAAGGAAGACTTTTTATTGAAGGAAAGAACACAAGGGAGAAGAGTAAGGAGAGAAATAAGGGAAGAATAAGGAAAGGAAGAAAGGAAAAAGGTAAGAGAGGGAACATGTTGGCCAATTTTGCGGAAGGTGTTTTGGAAAGAAAATTGGTCAACCATCATCTTTGGTGTAGTAGGCACACGATTTTGTTAGGGAAAGGGAGCCAAATTTCTCTCGGCTATTTTGCAAAGCTTTGTTCATTTTGGCATTTCCTTTACCAACTACTTTTCTCTTGTTTTGGCTAAAATACCTAGTCATTGTTCATTTTGTCCCCTTGTTGTGTCGTAACCCTCAATCCATCCTATTCATTCTTCCTTTTTTTGCCGAAACTTTCAAGCCATTCCTTGCTGCTACTTATCGTTCTCTTAGCCTTGGTCTCGAAAGTTGATTGGTAAGTGGGTGATTAGGCCGAATATTGGTGGTAAGATGTTACTCTTTATTTTGACGTTTTGCGCCACTCATGTGATTCTATTTTGTGATGATATCAATTTCTTGCTCTTGTGGAAGGGTCGAATATTGGATGAAGGCTAACCCTTTGGTACATCACTTATTTATTTTTAGGAACTCGTTGCAATAGCCAAAGTGCAAGGCTGGATTTTAGAACCTAGTAGGGAAGGATCACGATTGTAGGGGCAACGAAGAGTGGTTCTTTAGGAAATCTGAATAAGGTGTGTAATCTCATACCCTTCTGAATACATGTTTGAAATGGTGTGTAATCTCACACCGTAATCCCGTAAAATTATGATTAGGTAACATGTCGAATAAGTAGATTGTTATCATTATACAGCTAAAAATCGTAACATTGGCATAAAACGAGGAATATGCTTAAAGTATACTATTTTGAAAGATTTGAAAAAATCGACATTAAGATTGTTAAAATTACAGAAATACCCTTATGGGCCGAATTACGAAACTGCCCCTATGGGCTGATTAACTGAAATGCCCCTATGGGTCGATTGATTAAAGTATACAATAGAATAATGGTTGTTATTTATATGTGGATATTTTATGTCATTATGTATGTTGCATCTTTACATATTGCATGGGATAGGAAAATTGAATGAAGAGAAGTATAGCCTAGTGGCATTACCACAAAATCTTATTATGGCTATGTGCCAACCTAAATATGGCTTTGTGCCATCGTGATTATAGCTTTATGCTAAACGTATTTACCCAAGGCTGTGTGCTAATTATAATACCATATATGATACTCTGGTGGCTCATGTAATATCCTAGATTTAGGGGTTATGCGTTTAATGCATAATTCAAGTGATAGCATGCCTCAGTGTATGGTTGGATGAGTTTTAGGGGTTCCTAAAACCTTAGGATATAGGAGAGTGCTTTAGGGAAATTTTGTTTTTAAGTGTTAGTTAAGGGGGAGCTAAGTTAAGGAGGCTTTAAGGAAATTTGTGGGGAGTATATGACATAAATAGCCGAGTGGTAAAGTAGCATGGGACGCCACCTATGGTGCAAGAAAGCTTGCGTCAAAGGGAGTTCAGGAGGGAGGAGGTTCGAGTGAGAAATTGCATTGTGGGCATTTGTTTTTGGCGTCAGAGGGGAAGTGTTGGACACTTTGGGGCTTTGGAAAGATGAGGATAAGCTTGGTTTATTTTAAATTTTGTTAAAGATAGGAGAAAATTGTGACTTTATTTTATTTATTTTAAATGATAGGATAAGAGATAAATGAGGAGAGAATAAGGGATATGATAGGAAAGAATTAAGGGATATGATAGGAAAGAATTAAAGGATATTATAGGAAAGAAATAAAGGATATGATAGGAAAGAATTAAGGGATATGATAGGAAAGAATTAAGGGATATGATAGGAAAGAATTAAGGGATATGATAGGAGAAGGAAATGGGATTTGAGAGGGGGATGAGCAATGGCCGAATGTGGGACTCTTTAGCTTGTGAATTTTCGGTTTTGAAGGGTGTAGGAAATAGGTGTGCCAAAATTATGTAGTATAAATAGGGGTGACCATCTTTTGGCTATTCTTTTCTTCATTTTATTTTCTTTTGTCGAAAATTCTTCCTCTCATTTTCTCTTTGTGCCGAATTTCCTCTCACTCTCTCTACCTATTCTTTTCTTTCTTTCAACCCCAATTCTACACCCTTTCTTGCATAGCCGAATATCCCTTGCCATTTTGAACCATAGCTGAAAATTGTATTTACTTGTGAAGCCATAGCCGAATCTCAAGGGGACTCTATTCTCTTCTCTTGGCCGCAAGTCTAATAACCCGAAGTAGAAAGCTGAAACCTCTCCACCTTTTTTCTTCATTGCCGAATTCTCCTAACTTTCATCTACACTTCTTTTCTTCTTCTCAACCTCGATTCTATACCTCTTTTGTGATAGCCGATTATCCCATCTCCATTTGGGAGTTCTTGTCGAATCTTTTAGAGCCTTTAGGGGGAGGTGTCGACATTCCTTTTCATCAATCTTCCAATTAGTTTCGAGTATAGTAAGTATTTTCTTAGCAATCGAATTCTCTTCTTCTTCATTTAGTATGCCAAAACCAATGGTTGGCCTTGGTTTCTAAGGGATGGTCGAATGTATGAAGAGCCATAATATTGTGTTTCTTTTGTGTATCCAATGGTAAGGAGCCTTAAGGAGGATTGTAAGGATTCGATTCATCAAGGTAAGTGTTATGTGGTGATTTGGGATTTAGTTAAGCAAAGTAGGTGGTTTGTAGTATTCGGCCATAGGCCATTTTATGAGTTTAAGTGATGACCGATTTTGACTTTGGTTCTTAGGAGCAAATCGACAGGAATAAGAGAGTTTTGGGATTGAGTAGACTGTACCAAAAAGGTGTGTAGTTATTGCACTATTCTCTTGATTGGTTATGTGCGTATGTTGTTATATATGTGTGATATGATGTGAATGGTAGCCAAAATAAGGGCTAAGATGGTGGATACCCATGGTGGGTGATCGAATAATCAGGTCAGTACTTTATGATATTAAATTATCACTGATGAATATGTGCAATCGTGGTAAGCATGTGTTGAATACTCATCTAAATGATATTATTGTCATGATATATATGCATGGGAATTTGGGACATGAATATTGAAGGACAGGGTGTACATTATGTACGTTGTCTGATGTTAGCCTTGTGCTACATTGGCGCTTGATGTTAGCTATGTGCTTCATCAAGGTGGGGTGTTGGCTATGTGCCACCTCCTGGCGGATGATAGCTGTGTGCATCACCGTGGATTGAGGATAACCTCGAGCCACCTCATAGATATTGACATGTGGGGTTACTTAGGTGATCGGTGGTGTAGCCACGGCCTTGGGCGGCATGTCTGCCAAGGTAGGTGTAATGGACGGACACTAGGTTGGGTTGGGCTTCATGATACATATGTATGTATGTGGACTATGTGGATATGGGTCAAGCCCATATGTGGAGACATGTGAAATAACTATACACTGAGTCTGTTTGACTCTCCCAATTTTTTTTATCAAACCTTACAAGTGATGCATAAAGCTCGGACCGGGTTGGAGTGGATGCAAGGTGGCCCATGCAAAAGAAGTTGTTTTCCTTATTTAATAAAATTTATATTTCCATATTTTCGGTATCCATTTATTGTAATAAGGGCCTTATAGTATTTGTTATTATTTTGTTATGGATTGATGATTAAACTACAATGTGGAAATGAGTTTATGATTTAGCAACTTACACTTTAAAATATATGTTAAAGTTTTTAATTGGAGAAATTGTAATAACTTAGTTTTATTTGGAATTTTAAAATACACGAGGTTTTACAAACAACCACAAATTTTTAAGTTTTACTTTTAAGTCAAAAAATTTTCGAATGTTTTTCGCAGTGGCATTCTAAATTTGACCATGGCTCGTGGGCTGGGTTTGGGGTGTTACAATTTGGTATCAGAGCAAGGTTCAAAACTCGGCTTGTGTTTTTGGGCCCAAAACATTTTTTAAGGTGGGCTTTTCAAAGATTTGGGCTTTCATAAATTTTTCAGTTTATTCGGGCATGGCTTTGTATCTCCAATTCAAGTCCACCGTAAGTACCTCTAATTATTGTGTGAATTATTATATGATTGGTATGTGGGTATGATGGGAGCGTAGATTAGTGTATTAAGTTATTGAACTTTAGGATTAGCTTACTCCAACACGTAATTGCATAAAATTTTAAAGCCTAATTAAACAAACCTATGAGTAAGTCAGGGTTAGGGTGTGGCAACCATTGTGCGCATGTCTAGGATTGGTTTTGGTGGGAGCTTGATATTTAAGTAGTCCTAGTGACTCACCTCCTCTCCACTCGAATCCTACCTGGTGCGTAGTAACGGTTCACCCTAACTAAGAGGACTTATTCACGGGCTAAACTCGATAATTAAAACCCGAAAGGGACTAGTCATACTGTTTTATAAAAACCTTAAGTTTTCAAAATTACTCCTTTGATTTGTAAAACCATTTTATACCTGGAAAATTTTTCGAAATATTTTTGATTTACAAAATTACCCAAATACCCATGGGTGTAAAATTACCAAAATGCCCTTGGTTTATAAAATTATCATACTACCCACGACTTTTGTAAAAACATTCTTACTTTACAAAAATACCAAAAACTCCTATTTTACAAAATAGTAAGATACCTTGATTTGGGAAAATTTACTAAAATGCCCCTGACTTCCAAAATTACCAAAATAACCCCAATTTCTAAAATTTTTGCAATATCATTGATTTGATAGAATTTTCAAAATAACCTCGAGATTTGTATATTTTGGAATGCCTTTGATTTGTAAATATTTTCAAATTGACCCTGATTTATTACCAAAATACCCTGTAGGACAAATGAAGAAAACACCCCTGAAATAGGAATGGACAAAGATGTTCGAATGATGAATGTGTGTGTGATGGATATCATTGAATGTGTGTGTTTCTCTGAATTAGGGTAGAAAACTTGAAATGAAAACTCTGAATGATTGAAAGAATTACTATTAAGCTCTTTTCATAAAATTGCTCGCGGATAAACAGTGGAACAAATGCTAATTCATAAAATTTCTTAAATCAGATTAAATCACGATAGTAGACATGAGCTCTAGGAGGCGTGGTCGTAATGTGCGAGGCCGTGGTAAAGGCAGAATGGCTGTATCGAAACCTGTTAGATCGGGTCAAGGGTTTGAGAATGAGGTACCACCACCACCACCCACTTGTTGGTGTGGAGCAGCAAAATCAGACGGGGGATGATGCTGTATCGTAAGTGGTGCTGCGAGTTCTAGAGATGGTGGCAGGAGCAAGTGGAATTAGGGGAGCTCGAAAATTGGTACCCGAGCGACTTTGAGCCAATGGAGCTGAGGTGTTCCGTGGTGTATCTGGGGTGGCACCCAGTACTGCTGAGTATTGGTTGGAGGCGACCGAACAGATTATGGATGAGCTTGATTTAACGGCTGAGGAGAAAGTGAAAGGAATGGTGTCGCTTCTTCGCGATGAGTCATATCAGTGGTGGCTCACAGTTCGGGATCTCACTTGGGAGTACGTTAAGGCAGCTTACCAAAAGAAGTATATTGGTACTTATTATATTGATCTGCGCAGAGAAAGGCTTTTCTTGGTTCAAGGGAACAAACTCGTGGCGGAGTACGAGGCTGAATTCTTAAGGTTGAGCCAGTATGCTCGAGGAGTAGTGGCTACGGAGAATGAGCGATGTGTCCGATTTGAGGATTGACTAAGGGATGACCTGAGGCTGTTGATAACTCCACAAGAGGAGCGGGAGTTTGCCGTATTAGTAGAAAAGGCTAAGGTAGCCGAATGAATTAAGGACTTTGTGATACAGAACAGAGATAATGATAGGAACCAGGATAAGAGGAGTTTTGGACCGTCAAAATTGTTTGGGAGCCTTCAGAAAAGACCGAGGGTTGAGAATTCTGCTCGTGTTGCTAAGCCAGCTACTGGAAATCTAGACCATCCATGTGCTCAATGTGGGAGGTACCATGTTGGCGAGTGATGGAATCAGGATCGAGAGTGTTTTAGGTGTAAGTCTACGGCTCATTTGATTAAAGATTGTCTTCAGGATCCGAATAGGGCTCGGACAGTAGGTCAGGGTGGTGTGCAGCCAGACAAAGGTGGTCAGTAAGCGACGAGGGGTCATGGTTCGAACCATAGAGGAAATGGTTCTGGCCAAGGTCGTGGAGCACCAGGCAGAGGAGCTAAATGTACAGATGCGAGGCAGCCAAGGTTGGTTTATGCAGTTAGGTGTCGCGAGGAGGAAGATGTGCTAGAGGTGACAACGGGTACGTTCCTCATTTCTGGAATACCCTTTATTGCCTTGTTCGTTATAGAGCTAGTTCGTTCATGTGTTGCTAGAGAAGTGTATGGAACCTTGAATGTGAATCTTGAGATGGTATCTAGGGAAATGTGCTAGTTTTATTAAGATCAGAGTGCGCAGCAGTAGCGTAGTGTGGTGAGTTAGGACGTACGATTGTTCGTTAGTAAGTACTTTCAAGGATGAAATTATTTTTAAGGAGGGTAGAAATGTAATATCCTAGATTTAGGGGTTATGCGTTTAATGCATCATTCAAGTGATAGCATGCCTCAGTGTATGGTTGGATGAGTTTTAGGGGTTCCTAAAACCCTAGGGTATAGGAGAGTGCTTTAGGGAAATTTTGTTTTTAAGTGTTAGTTAAGGGGGAGCTAAGTTAAGGAGGCTTTAAGGAAATTTGTGGGGGAGTATATGACATAACTAGCCGAGTGGTAAAGTGGCATGGGATGCCACCTAGGGTGCAAGAAAGCTTGTGTCAAAGAGAGTTCAGGAGGGAGGAGGTTCGAGCTGCAGAAATTGCATTGTGGGTATTTGTTTTTGGCGTCAAGAGGGGGGAAGTGTTGGATGGCTTTGGGGCTTTGGAAAGATGAGGATAAGCTTGGTTTATTTTAAATTTTTGTTAAAGATAGGAGAAAATTGTGACTTTATTTTATTTATTTTAAATGATAGGATAAGAGATAAATGATGAGAGAATAAGGGATATGATAGGAAAGAATTAAGGGATATGATAGGAAAGAATTAAAGGATATGATAGGAAAGAAATAAAGGATATGATAGGAAAGAATTAAGGGATATGATAGGAAAGAATTAAAGGATATGATAGGAAAGAATTAAGGGATATGATAGGAAAGAATTAAGGGATATGATAGGAGAAGGAAATAGGATTTGAGAGGGGGATGAGCAATGGCCGAATGTGGGACTCTTTAGCTTGTCAATTTTCGGTTTTGAAGGGTGTAGGAAATAGGTGTGCCAAAATTGTGTAGTATAAATAGGGGTGACCATCTTTTGGCTATTCTTTTCTTCATTTTATTTTCTTTTGCCGAAAATTCTTCCTCTCATTTTCTCTTTGTGCCAAATTTCCTCTCACTCTCTCTACCTATTCTTTTCTTTCTTTCAACCCCAATTCTACACCCTTTCTTGCATAGCCGAATATCCCTTGCCATTTTGAACCATAGCTGAAAATTGTATTTACTTGTAACGCCATAGCCGAATCTCAAGGGGACTCTATTCTCTTCTCTTGGTCGCAAGTCTAATAACCCAAAGTAGAAAGCCGAAATCTCTCCACCTTTGTTCTTCATTGCCAAATTCTCCTAACTTTCATCTACACTTCTTTTCTTCTTCTCAACCTCGGTTCTATACCTATTTTGTGATAGCCGATTATCCCATCTCCATTTGGGAATTCTTGCCGAATCTTTTAGAGCCTTTAGGGGAGGTGTTGACATTCTTTTCATCAATCTTCCAATCAATTTCAGTATAGTAAGTATTTTCTTAGCAATCAATTCTCTTCTTCTTCATTTAGTATCGAAACCAATGGTTGGCCTTGGTTTCTAAGGGATGGTCGAATGTATGAAGAGTCATAATATTGTGTTTCTTTTGTGTAGCCATGTGAGAAGGAGCCTTAAGGAGGATTATAAGGATTTGATTCATCAAGGTAAGTGTTATGTGGTGATTCAGGATTTAGTTAAGCAAAGTAGGTGGTTTGTAGTATTCGGCCATAGGCCATTTTATGAGTTTAAGTGATGACCGATTTTTGACTTTGGTTCTTAGGAGCAAATCGACAGGAATAAGAGAGTTTCGGGATTGAGTAGACTGTACCAAAAAGGTGTGTAGTTATTGCACTATTCTCTTGATTGGTTATGTGTGTATGTTGTTATATATGTGTGATATGATGTGAATGGTAGTCGAAATAAGGGCTAAGATGGTGGATACCCATGGTGGGTGATCGAATAATCAGTCGATGCTTTATGATATTAAATTATCAGCGATGAATATGTGCAATCGTGGTAAGCATGTGTTGAATACTCATCTAAATGATATTATTGTCATGATATATATGCATGGGAATTTGGGACATGAATATTGAAGGACAGGGTGTACATTATGTACGTGGTCTGATGTTAGCCTTGTGCTACATTGGCACTTGATGTTAGCAATGTGCTTCATCAAGGTGGGGTGTTGGCTATGTGCCACCTCCTGGCGGATGATAGCTGTGTGCATCACCGTGGATTGAGGATGACCTCGAGTCACCTCATAGATATTGACATATGGGGTCACTTAGGTGATCGGTGGCGTAGCCACGGCCTTGGGCGGTAGGTCTACCAAGGTAGGTGTAATGGACGGACACTAGGTTGGGTTGGGCTTCATGATACATATGTATGTATGTGGACTGTGTGGATATGGGCCAAGCCCATATGTGGAGACATGTGAAATAACTTTACATTGAGTCTGTTTGGCTCACCCAATTTTTTTTATCAAACCTTACAAATGATGCATAAAGCTCAGACCCGGTTGGAGTGGATGCGAGGTGGCCCATGCAAAAGAAGTTGTTTTCCTTATTTAATAAAATTTATATTTCCAGTATTTTCAGTATCCATTTATTGTAATAAGGGCCTTATAGTATTTGTTATTATTTTTGTTATGGATTGATGATTAAACTACAATGTGGAAATGAGTTTATGATTTAGCAACTTACACTTTAAAATATATGTTAAAGTTTTAATCGGAGAAATTGTAATAACTTAGTTTTATTTGGAATTTTAAAATACACGAGGTTTTACAAACAACCACAAATTTTTAAGTTTTACTTTTAAGTCAAAAATTTTCAAACGTTTTCCGCAGTGGCATTCTAAATTCGACCGTGGCTCGTGGGCCGGGTTTGGGGTGTTACAGCTCAGCCACAAATATTATAAATGGCAACTTGCCTGCGAATTGGTGTGATTGTGGGGTGGGTTGACTTGATCCCCACAGCTGTGATTGGCTGGTACGGGGGTGTGATTGGATGGATGGGTTGGGTTGAATACATTGCACATATATATATTCTGTCATGTAAATGGGTTTCGGCCTAAGATTATGCTATATGGGCTCCGGCCCAAGTTATTGCTAAACGGGTTCAGACCCAGTGGATGACGGTAAGGGGATTATGCACTGAGTTCTAGTAACTCACCCCTTTTCCTTAACCCTTGCAGGTAATTCTCAGTGATGTGGACTTGGGCCATTAATGACTCTATGGAGGCCATACTTCAGAAATGGTGTTTTTGAACTTTAGATTTCTATTTACGTTTACTTTATTACTTTTACTATTTTGGGTTTTTAAGTTGTAATATGACCTCTAGAATATTTTATTTTTGCTTTATGTTTGACGTACTTATTATCTTGCTTGATTTATTTTAAATGGGAATTTTCTAAAAATCAAAATAACGATTTCCAAAATTTATTAACAAAAGGTTTTTATAAATATGTACAAATATTTTAACTCGAATTCTCTTTCAAATTACCAACGACATTTTCAAAAGTCACGGTTTAACATTCACTACCTTGATTTTTGATTCATCAATCAACCTCTCAAAAATAGTTGTATTTTATCAAATATTTATATCCAAACTTGTTTTCTTAACCATAACCAAATAGCACTTATTTTAGTACAAATCACAAGGACTTTATACGTTTTCATCATGTGACATGTCAGATCCAGTCGTAATGCATGGGCCGAGTTTGGGGTGTACAGAAAATATCATCTTATTTTCTCATCTTCTTCAACCTAAAATACATGGAAACCTTAGAAGAGAGAGAAGAAACTTTCATGGCTTAATTGGGTAAGTTTCTTTGTCTCGTTTTTAGTAATTTTAATTTTTTTTGAAACTAGGATAGCTTAATTTATCTATTTGGGGGATTAATTTGAAAAGTTATCAAAGTATGAAATTTGAGTCATGGATGAATATGCTAAAAGTTAGAAATTTATGGTAGAAAATGAAAGGTTGTTGATAGCTAAACAACTTTTACAAAGTGATTTTTGATGAAAACAAATTTGGGACTAAAATGTAAAAGTGTGAAATTGAAGAAAAATGCTAAATTTTTATGAATACATGTGTTGTAAATATTGTAATGGGATTTTGGTTAGGCTTGGAATAGGGAGTAAATTGCACAAGTTTCATTTTCCGAGCCTAGGGACGAAATTGGAATTTATGGAAAAGTTAGGGACATAATGGTAATTTTACCTAGGACGTAAATTGAGTCCAAATGAGTATGAAATATGAGAAATTGATGATTAAAGCTATTTATGTAGATCCAGACAACACAAATTCAAGGTTAGACCGAGGAAAAGAAAATGTTTCGGATTAATAGATTACTTACGTGAAAAGTGTCGAGATAAATTCGTGTAACTTAATCAAGCATGTAAATATGTTTAATTGAATGTTGAGTTTGTATGGAATGTGACTTACATTAATGCACATTATTGGAATACTATAATGAAATATTGAAAATATGCTTGAAATGGTGAAAAAGGGTTAAGTCTCGATTGAATATTGAATTCCGATGAATATATGTGCTTTCCCGAAATGAATAAGGTCCTGCATTTATTGTGGACATATTTAACTCGGACGAGTAATCCTATTGACCTCATTATAGAAAGGATTTAGCCCGGATGGGTAATCCTAATATAATAACTCTCGAGTATACATTACGATTAGGGTTTAGCCAGTACTGGTAATCCTAATTGAGCTCTTCTGAGCATACGTTATATAAAAGATTTAGCCTGTGTAACGCCCTAAATTTGGGCCTAGAAGGAAGTAGGTCTTGAGTGCGAGAACACATAAAAGTTTATGTGTGCAAGAAAATGACACAATTGATTATTTTCTTTGATGGTTAAGTGATTTAGGAGTGTTAGGGAGAGTCTGAGAAGTCCTGGGTTCAAGCCCTGGCTTTTGCAAAATTTTGGTTTTCTCTTAAGTGAACCTTGGTGTTAGCATATAGGCTTTAAAAGAAATTATGGCGGAATTATGACACAAGTTGATCTTGTAGTCTAGTGGCAGTCACGTGTTTAAGGCTACAAGGGAGCTCAAGTTTGAGTCTCATGATGCGCAAAGGAGTATTTATTTTATATTCTCACTGTATGAGTAGTAGAGTTTGACTGAAACTCTGCAAGGTGGAGTTTGAATAAGTCTCATATGGAGAAAATCATGGAGGAGATAAAGGTGGATTTTTAGGAGGAATTTATGGAGAAAATCAAAGAATATTGGTTTGGGGAAAAGAGTTGTCACGTATGGGGAGTGTGGAAATTAAAGAAAATGTTTTGAAATTTGGTGTTCTCTCCATTTCAGTTTTCCATCATACTTTGTTGCCTTTTGTTACTATGCCAGCTACTGTGAGGGGTTTTGTAACATCCTAAAATTAGCGGCTCTGTATTTTTATGTCGCTGTATGTTTGGCATATTCTGTTTGTTAATTTGGTATGTTTGGGGGTCCTGAGAAGGCTAGTCTTGGTGTAAATTTGTTTTAAGGCTCTTTAGGGGAGAGCTGAATGAAGTGGTCTTAAGAATAATCTCTTGTGTTTGTTAACACGAGAAGAGGTGTGGTGGAGTGGCAAGAAGGCGCCACTTAGGGTACAAGGGAGTGGTGTCACAAGGGAGCTTGAAAGAGAAAGGAGCAAGTTCGAACCTCACAGAGTGCATTTTGGTGGAATTATTTTTGAGCAATTATGGAGAAGTAGTGGTCTTGGCAAGGACTCTTCATGGTTATTGGTTGAATGAGTCAAAGTGTTTGAATGGATGGATATGAGGAGCTTGGGGAGTTTGAAATGGTCAAACAATTCGAATGGGTGATGGGGAGCTTTTGGTGGAGGAAATCAAGGAGGAGAGGTGGTTGAGTGTTGGCCGAACGTTTGAGAGGGGGAGGAGGATTCGGCTATGTGGTGCATTTGGTTGGGGAATTTCAACATTGTGGGAGTGATAGCAAAACCGAGAGCTCTTAGTGTAGGTATGCCGAATGTTATAGTTCTTGAGTTCTTCTTTTTGACATTTTGGGTGTTTTGTCAAAGAGCATTTCAGGTTGGTTACCTATCTTGTGCTTGTGCCAAAATCCCCTATTACATTATAGGTTCTTTCTTCGTTTCTTTCAGCATTCTCTTCATCTTTACTTCCATCTTGACGAACCCTCACTAAACCTTATTATATCTATTTTGATTGTTCGTTCATTGCTTCCCCTACAAAGCTACCAATCACCTTTGGCTGAACCATCTTTCAAAATCATTTTAGTTTCTTGATTATCTTACACCTTAGCCGAATCACCCATCTCCTGTAACACCCCAAACCCGGCCTAAACGTTATGATCGGATCTGGCATGTCACATGAAAGGAATATCTAAAAACTGTGCGTTCGTTAAAAAGTTCGTGTTCTTTATATTTGTTGTGAAAAGTCAAGTTTAAGTAATTTTGAATAAGAAACGGTTTATTAATATTTTGGAAAATGGTTATTAAGGGTTAGGAAATTCCCATATTGAACATTTAATAATAGTAGGCAGTAGTCAAATTAAAAGCGAAACCAACCAAAACCCCAAAATTAAAGTTGTGGTGGCCTTATTACAAAACTGTAAACCAAACTTATAGTAAAACAACTCCGAAATAAATATTAAAATAAAACTGAAATATTAAGCATGGCCACCTCGAGTCCGCCTCCGCTCCTAAATCTGCGATCTAATGATTACCTGCAAAATTTAAACAAAGGGGTGAGTCACCGAGACTCAGTGTGCAATTCCTCTTACCACGATAAATGGGCCTAAGCCCACAGTAATATGTTAGCCCAATGCCATGGCATATCAATAATTAGTGCAATGCAACTAATCCACACGTATTCCACAAATGGGCTTGGCCCACATCCACACATATATCCACATACCACGCATGATGATGCAAAATGCTAACCCAACCCCAACCTAGTATCCAACCGCTACACACCCCCGTATATCCTGCCACCACACACCAGGGGATTACTAAATCGACCCTCTATCTGTTACACACCTCTTTGGCAGTCGTGCTGCTCAAAGTCCACTTAGTGGTCTAGCCACTAATCCACGTGATTAAATCACAATATCCACGATGTGACTCAAGGTCATCATCAATCCAAGATGAGGCACAAAGCCAACATCAATCCACGATGAGGCACGAAGCCACCATCAATCCACGATGAGGCACGAAGCCACCATCAATCCACGATGTAGCTCAAGGCTAACATCAAATCACATACATAAATGTACACCCTTTCCTTCATTAAACATATATATATCCCGAACCCCATGCACATGCAGCATAATATAATAGTTCGTGTATGCAATATGACATGTATGCAAATCATATATTAGATAACGTATGAGACGAATTACCATCATAATCAGAATAATAATATACAACATAATCAAGCTAACCAACCTCTAAAGGTATAATAGTAATTTTACCTACCAAGGGTATTTTTGTAATTTACCCACCAAGGGTATTTTCATAATTTACCTACCAAGGGTATCTTCATAATTTACCTACCAAGGGTATTTTCGTAAATTACCCACCAAGGGTATTTTCATAATTTACCTACTAAGGGTATTTTCGTAATTTACCTACCAAGGGTATTTTCATAATTTCGCACCTGCAATGGCCTTTTTGAAGGCCCAAAGTTGCCCCGTGCGACTCGGCTACCATTTTTGGTCTTTACCAGATTATTGGGCCTAAACTCGATTTTGGCCCATTCGGGCCCACACGCACGTGTGGCTCACCTAGCACAAATCTAGCCACGTATATAAGTTCCACCTATTCTAGTTCACTCTATACTATATCATCATACAATTTAATCATATGGGCCTCACAGCCCCGTTGGGCCAACTTTGGCCCATCGTGGCCCAAGTAGCCCAACCCACAAGAATACTACTGATGGCCTCAACTATCGCGTCAAAGCCCCACACGTGCGCTCGCACGCTCATGTGGCTACTAATGCCGTGTGACCGGTATTTCGGCATTTGCCGCTCTACAGCTAGAGTGGAGAAGTACACACCTGATAGGACTCTGGTGCTATACCGCACTGCGACCACTCCTGTGCCCAAATGCCCACCAAGGTATGTTAAATCTCCTCCAAGGATGCCCTTTATATAGCTAGCTCTTCACCTTCCTTCTTTGTATCTTTCCGATGTGGGATCCCTCCGTTAGCAAAGTTTAAATCCAACTGAAACTCTTACCGTCCAATCCGCAAAATAAGTACTCCCCTACTTTTTATGATATTCGAACCCAGGCTCCCTTGCAACATAATCCACGCCGCTATCCACTAGGCCACAAGCTCCTCTTGTGTCTTAAACCATGCGCAACTAAAAATAACCCAATGGCCAAGGTCTAAATTCATTTAATAAAAATAATCTAAAAGGAATGCAAGCGCTACAACTAGAACCTTGGACCTCCTTCCTTCCTTGTGGCGTCACCTCCTTGTCCTTAAGTGGTGTCACTTTGCCACTACACTACACATTCCACTTGTGTCACTTTTCTCCATATTTTATTCTTAAGGCCTACCTGCCAACTTCTAGGGTTTTTTTCACATAAAACCAAAATTTCCCTAAAGCCAAAGTTTGATCCCGGGACTTCATAGAAGCCCCTTAACCTTTCAAAATCACTTATCTAATAAGTCTAACTTGCATTTAAGCCGATATCTTGTTCTCAAAAATTTTAAACGCTACTACGCTCAAGGCCCATTGGGCTCAATTCTCCTAGGCCCAATTTCAGGATGTTACATCTCCTACACTCCTATTACTTCTCTTCATCCCTTCTTCTTCTTGAACTTTTATTTCCTGCTTCACTAGCCAAGCATCTTCTTCACCACTTGTTTCCTCATCTAGCCGAATCTTCACCCCTTCCCTTTTTCTTCTCTATATTGTTTTCCATCAAATCGAAACTCACATTCTCCTCTACTCTTTTGTTAGCCGAAACCCTTCTTGGTATTGGTTTTTGGAGCCGAATCTCCTGGAATCTCATTCAACTTCTCTTTATTCAAGACTTTCGTTAGACAAGTCGAGCATTCTACAATCAAATCTGTGGCTGCGAAATTCCTCGTTTATTAATTGATGAACTTTCTTTCATTTTTGTCATTTCTTTACTTTTCTAACAAAAATCGACCACCTACTCGGTCACTTGGTAACCCGTTCCTTCCATCTTTTTGTTTACTTAGCCGAACCCAAGGATCCAGTGCTAGCAGTCTGCCGAAGATCCGCTTCAAGCGGTTCCTGGTTGTGCAAGAATCTTTAGCCAAGGTTATTTGTGTTCGGTTCACTCGTTGACCAAGGTAAGAGAGTTCTCTTAATTCTGGTTTACCTATTCTCTTTTCTCTCTCAATTGCTTTAACCCAATCTCCTTATCAAGTTTCTCTATGGATGCAAGTGTCGGTCAATCAAGAGAGGGGAGCGAACCCATAGTTTCGGCTCCTAAGTTTAAAAGGTGTGCAGTGTCGGCGATTCGAGACTATCCGCCAGGTTGTGGTAGAGAGCTGATGTCTGCTTGGGATAGGCAAATTGCCATCGTTCCTGCTAGTGAAAGTGTCAACGTAGAGAGTCTAGTTCTACGCATTATCAGGTGTGTGTACATTCACACTTTAGCGATTTCCATTATTAACTGTGTTGGTTGAAAACTGAAATGACTATTTAGATAGTCGAGATACCCTCGTGGGTAAAGTTGGTGACACCGGGTAAGTACCTATATAGTTCTACTTTTTATTATATGAATGTATGATATAATTCACCATTGTGCTTTGGGAGCATGTTTGCATTCATATTATTATGTCAATATGTGCATGGGCTTGGGATATGATGTTGTAATAACTATACCGCGGAGTTGGAGCCGTGGCAGACTCGAGGTGGCCATGTAGTATTTTCTAGTAATTTTGTTTTCTTTATTTTAAATTTCACTATTAAGCTTGGATTTTGGTGTTGTAATAAGGCCACTTTAACTTTAATTTTGGTTTTATTGTGAAGTTGATATAGCATATTTAATAAACTATAAAAGTTGGAGTTTTTCTAAGATTAAAAATGTTGATTAATTGATTTTCAAATGACTAATGAAAGATGGATAGCGAGTAATAAATTGATTGGGAGTTTTCACTTAAAAATCGTAACATCATTTTCAACTGGAAAATTTAATGGAATTTTGTTAAATTCGACTTTCGACAAATGAACCTGGTTTTGTAATACGGTCTAAGTTAAACAATTACTTTAAATTTTCTCTAAAGGTACAATAATAAAACACAAAGTTTTACCAAATCATGATATTTAGTTAGTTTTCCAAATTTCCTTTCCTGTAGCATACCAGATCCGGTCGTAGTGTTTTGACCGAGTTTGGGGTGTTACAATTGTTGTATCAGAGCAGGTTTTAAAAACTCGACTGTGGTATGAGGTTCAAAAATGTTTTCAAAAGTTGGTTTAGGAAATGGTTTAGAAAAATACATGTTTTCTGGAAGCATGGCACCCGAGTCTCCGGCACCAAATCTACATGGTAAGTCTTCTGACTATTGGTTGTTTTGCATGAAGTAATTGTGTTATGATTTCTAGTACTAAGAAATTCAAATTTAGAGACTAAAACTTTTAGTATATATATATATATATATTTGCGAGAATCTACTTCTGATGCTATTTCATAAGACTGCTCTGTAATAAACAGTGGAAGAAAATACTAATTCATAAAAATTTTAATCAGATTTAGTTGAACCCGTAGTCATGAGCGCTAGAGGATGTGGACATGGCATGCACAGCCATGGTAGAGGCCGGGGTGTTGGGGCTGAACCTTCAAAATCAGGGCATGGGTCGAAAGGTGAAGTGCCAGCATCGCCAGTTGTAGAAGCAGAATTTCAAGACCAAATTGGTGGAGACGATGCTGTGTTTCAGGCTATGCTGTGTGTCTGGAGTGAGTTGTTGGAGCGAGCATGGGATCAATAGCTCAAAAACTTGTGTCTGAACGACTCTAAGCCAATGGGGCTGAAATGTTTAGGGGCATTTTGGTGTGGCTCCTAATGTAGCTGGGTAGTGGCTAGAAGCGGTTGAGCACATTATGGATGATCTTGACTGTACCGCGGAAGAGAAATTGAAAGGAGTTGTGTCCCTTCTTCGAGATGAGGCGTATCAATGGTGGCTCACGGTCAGAGATGGTACAGCAGCTGACCACATTACCTGGGACTTCTTTAAGTCAGTGTTCCAAGGGAAATACATTGGGTCGAGCTAAGTGGACGCTCAACGAAAGGCATTCCTTAGTTTGGTTCAGAGGAGTAAGTCAGCGGCCAAGTATGAGGGGAAATTCTTACGTCTAAGTCATTACGCCCGGGGTATTGTGGCAACAGATCACGAGCGTTGTGTCTGATTTGAAGATGGTCTGAGGGATGAGTTACGAGTACTGATAGCTGCGCAACGGGAAAGGGAGTTTGCCATTCTGATTGAGAAGGCTAAGATAGCCGAAGAGGTAAAGAGGTCTGAAAGGTAAAATTAGGATGGGGATAGAGGTAAGAATAAAAAGAATTTTGGGTCGTCGAGATCTGCTGAGGGTTTCTAGAAGAGGTCTAGGTTAGATGGACCGAGTCGTGTTGTGAAGCCTGTTGCTGTTAGCTGGCCTCTGCAATGTGCTCGATGTGGGAAATCTCATTCGGAAGAGTGTTGGGCAGGTAATAGAGGATGTTTCAAGTGTGGATCTATGGATCATCGGATAAGGGACTGTCTGCAAGAGCCAAACAGAGTGCGGCCGGTGGGTCAGAATTATGTTTAGTCTGGAAGAGGTGGTCAGCAACCACAGAGAGGTCGTGGTCTCGCTAGGGATGGAAATGGTTTTGGCCAAGGGCATGGAGCACCGGGAAGAGGTGCTGGGAATACAGATGCAAGACAGCCTGGGTTGGTTTATATAGCTAGACATCGAGAGGAGGGCGATGCACCGAACGTCATAACCGGTACGTTCCTTATTTATGGGTTGCCTTTTACTACATTAATTGATATTGGGTCTACGCATTCCTATGTAGCTAGTACTATGTCTGGAACTCTAAACATAGAATCTGAGATTTCTTCTAGAGAGATGACTGTGCTTAGCCCTTTAGGACAATCTGTAGTGGTGAACAAAATCTTTAGGAGTGTGCCTTTAGAAGTATAAGGGATAATCTTCCTGGCCGATTTGATGGAACTATCGTTCGGCGAGTTCGATTTGATTTTAGGCATGGACTGGTTGGTGAAGTATCGAGCGAACTTGGATTGTGTTGCTAAGCACGTGGTGTTAAAGACTCCCAAGGATAATGAGGTGTTAGTGATAGGTGAAAGGAGGAATTACTTGTCTAATATAGTGTCTGCTCTTAAGGCTGAAAGGATGGTAAGAAAGGGATGTGAGGCTTTCTTAGCTTTTGTCAGTGCGTTGGAAGCCAAGGAATTATCGGTAAAAGATGTTAGAACGGTGAAGGAATTATCTGATGCTTTTCAGAAGATCTTCCAAGGCTACCCCCGGATCGCGAGGTGGAATTTTGTATTGATCTTCTTCAGGGAACATCTCCAGTCTTCATTGCTCCGTATAGGATGGCGTCGAAGGAGCTGGTGGAACTTAAAGCCCAAATTCAGGAACTGTTGGACCGGGGTTTTATCCAACCAAGTGTGTCACCTTCGGGAGCGCCGGTGTTGTTTGTAAAGAAGAAGGACGGATTGATGCGGATGTGCATTGACTACAGGAAATTGAATAAGTTGACGATTAAGAACAAGTACCCGTTGCCTAGGATAGACGATCTGTTCGATCAGTTGCGAGGCGCTTCGGTCTTCTCAAAGATAGACTTGAGGTCAGGCTATCATCAACTTAAGGTCAAGGAGGCAGATATTCATAAGACAGCTTTTCGAACTCGTTATGGTCACTATGAGTTCTTAGTGATGCCGTTTGGGTTAATGAATGCACCAGCTGCGTTTATGGACATGATGAACCGGGTATTCCAACCTTATCTGGATCAATTTGTCGTAGTGTTCATAGACGACATTTTGGTTTATTCAAGAACAGAAGAGGAGCAGACTCGCATCTTCGAGTGGTTTTGCAAATTTTGAGAAAAAAGTAGCTATACGCCAAGTTCAGTAAGTGTGAATTTTGGTTGAGAGAAGTTACCTTTCTGGGACATGTTGTGTCTGCTGGGGGAATTAGGGTTGATCCCGAAAAATTGAAGCCGTGTTGGACTGGAAACCGCCTAAGTCAGTGGTAGAAATTTAAAGTTTTCTTGGTTTGGCTGGGTACTATAGAAGGTTTGTTGAGGGGTTCTCGTTAATAGCTGCACCATTAACCAAGTTATCACGGAAAGGGGTACCATTTGTCTAGAAAGATAAGCAGCAAAAAAGTTTTGAGAAGTTGAAGAAGATTTTGACAGAGGCACCAGTATTGATTTGCCTGAGGCAGGGAAAGAGTTTGTTGTCTACTGTGATGCGTCGCATACAGGGTTAGGTTGTGTATTGATGCAAGAAGGGAAAGTGGTAGCATATGCATCTCGACAGTTGAGACCGCATAAGGTGAACTATCCTAGCATGATCTGGAGTTGGTGTGGTAGCGTTCACTCTGAAGATTTGGAGACACTACCTGTATGGGGAGAAGTCCATTTTTTACACAAATTATAAGAGCTTGAAATATCTTCTTACCCAGAAGGAGTTGAATTTGAGGCAACGGAGGTGGATCGAGTTGTTAAAGGATTATAACTGTTCGATCGAATACCACCCAGGTAAGGCTAATTTAGTGGCAAATGCATTGATTCGTAAGGTAATATCGGACTTGAGAGTAATGTTTGCTCATCTCAGCTTGTACGACGATGGAAGTTTGTTAGCTGAACTTCAAGTGAAGCCTTCTTGGGTCAGTTAGATTAGAAAGAAGCAGTCGACAGATGAATCGCTAAGTTCTAAATTTTAGTTAGTGGCAGGGAGTGAAACAGAGGACTTCAGTCTGAACAGTGATGGGGTTTTGTGATTTCGTGGAAAGGCCTGTATACCGAAGGATTCCGAGTTAAGGAAGAAGATTCTTCAGGAAGCTCATAGTAGCCCATACGCTATGCATCCTAGTGAGAGTAAAATGTATCGGGATCTGCGTAAATAGTTCTGGTGGCTGTGTCTGAAGCGAGAGGTGACCGAGTTTATGGGTAGGTGCTTGACGTGACAGCAGGTGAAGGCAGAACACCAGTTGCCTTTAGGGTTGCTACAACCAGTAAAGATTCCACTTTGGAAGTGGGAGAGGATAACGATGGACTTTGTTAGTGGCTACCTCTTTCGCCTACTAAGAAAGATACCATGTGGGTAATTGTCGATCAGTTGACAAAGTCTGCTCACTTCATACCGGTTCGTATTGACTACTCCCTACAGAAGTTAGCCAAGCTATATGTAGCAGAGATTGTGAGGTTGCATGGGGTACTTGTGTCAATAATATCAAATAGAGACCCTAGGTTTACATCGCGATTCTAGGAGGCCTTGCATCAAGCGTTGGGTACGAGACTAGATTTCAGCACAGCATTTCATCCACAGACTGATGGTTAGTCTGAGAGAGTAATTTAGATCTTGGAAGACATGTTGAGAGGCTATGTTATTGATTTCAGAGGTAGTTGGGAGGAGTTCTTACCGTTGGCAGAATTCGCATACAACAATAGCTATCAATCCAGTATTCAGATGGCACCCTATGAAGTGTTGTATGGTCGGAAGTGTCGTACTCCTACTTGCTGGACAGAGCTTGGGGAACGTCAGATGTAGGGTCCAAAATTGGTTTCAGAGACAAAGGAAAAAGTTAAGTTGATTCAGACTCGGTTGAAGGAAGCTTCCGACAGGTAGAAATCTTATGCCGATCTGAAGCGTAAGGATATAGAATTTGCAGTGGGTGATTGGGTGTTTCTGAAAGTGTCTCCTTGGAAGAAAGTTTTGAGGTTTGGACGGAAGGGCAAGTTGAGCCCTAGGTTTATCGGGCCTTATCGAGTGTTGAAATGTGTAGGACCAGTGGCGTATCAGCTCGAGCTACCTCCAAAATTGAGGCAGATACATGATGTATTCCATGTCTCGATGTTAAGGTGCTACCGTTCGGATCTATCTCATGTAGTGCCAGTGGAGGAAATCGAAGTGAGACTGAATTTATCTTTTGAAGAGAAACCAGTTTAGATATTAGATCAAGATGTTAAGTATTACGAAGGAAGATGGTTCTGTTGGTTAAACTTTTGTGGCAGAATCACGATTCAGAGGAGGCCACATGGGAGTCAGAGGAGGTGATGCGACAGTAATACCCTCACCTCTTTTGACCAAGAAATTTTTTAGGTCGAAATTTCTTTAAGGGGGTAGAACTGTAACATCCTGAAATTAGGGGCTCTGCATTTTTATGTTGTTATGTGTTTGGCATGTTCTATTTGTTACTTTGGTATGTTTGGGGGTCCCGAGAAGGCTCGGGGTCAAGCTTGAGTCTTGGTGTAAATTTTGTTTTTAGGCTCTTTCGAGGAAAGCTGGGTGAAGCGGGTCTTAAGGATAATCTCTTGTGTTTGTTGACACAAGAAGAGGTGTGGTGGAGTGGCAAGAAGGTGCCACTTAGGGTGAAAGGGAGTGGCATCACAACGGAGCTTGGAAGAGAAGGGAGAAAGTTCGAACCTCGCAGAGTGCATTTTGGTGGAATTATTTTTGAGCAAGGATGGAGAAGTAGTGGTTTCGGCAAGGACTCTTCATTGTTGTTGGTTGAATGAGTCAAAGTGTTTGAATGGATGGATATGAGGAGCTTGGGGAGTTTGAAATGGTCAAACAATTCGAATGGGTGATGGGGAGCTTTTGGTGGAGGAAATCAAGGAGGAGGGTTGGTGGTTGAGTGTTGGCCGAATGTTGGAGAGGGGGGAGGAGGATTCGGCTATGTGGTGCATTTGGTTGGGGAATTTTGGCGTTGTGGGAGTGATAGCAAAATCGAGAGCTCTTAGTGTGGGTGTGCCGAATGTTGTTGTTCTTGAGTTCTTCTTTTCGACATTTTAGGTGTTTTATCAAAGAGCATTTCGGGTTGGTTACCTATCTTGTGCTTGTGCTGAAATCCCCTAGTACATTATAGGTTCTTTTCTTCATTTCTTTTAGCATTCTCTTCATCTTTATTTCCATCTTGCCAAACCCTCCCTAAACTTCCTTATATCTATTTTGATTTTTCGTTCATTGCTTCCCCTATAAAGCTACCAATCACATTTGGCCGAACCATCTTCCCACATCATTTTAGTTTCTTGATTATCTTACACCTTAGCCGAATCACCCATCTCTGACACTTCTATTACTTCTCTTCATCCCTTATTCTTCTTGCACCTCTATTTCTTGCTTCACTAGCCGAGTATCTCCTTCACCACTTGTTTCCTCATCTAGTCGAATCTTCACCCCTTCCCTTTTTCTTCTCTATATTGTTTTCCATCAAATCGAAACTCTCATTCTCCTCTATTCTTTTGTTAGCAAAAACCCTTCTTGGTATTGGTTGCTGGAGCCAAATCTCCTGGAATCTCATTCGGCTTCTCAAGACTTCCGTTAGATAAGCTGAGCCTTTTTCAATCGAATCCGTGGCTGCGAAATTCCTCGTTTATTAAGGTGATGAACTTTCTTTCATTTTTTTCATTTCTGTACTTTTCTAACAAAAATTGACCACCCACTCGGTCACTTGGTAACCCGCTCCTTCAATCTTTTTGTTTACTTAGCTGAACCCAAAGATCCAGTGCTAGCCGTCTGCCGAAGATCCCCTTGAAGCGATTTCTGGTTGTGCAAGAATCTTTAGCCAAGGTTATTTGTGTTCAGTTTACTCGTTGACCAAGGTAAGAGAGTTCTCTTAATTCTGGTTTACCTATTCTCTTTTCTCTCTCAATTGCCTTAACCCAATCTCGTTATCAAGTTTCTATATGGATGCATGTGTCGGTCAATCAAGAGAAGGGAGCGAACCCATAGTTTTGGCTCTTAAGTTTAAAAGGCATGTAATGTCGGTGGTTCGAGACTATCCGCCAGGTTGTGGTAGAGAGCCAACGTCTGCTTGGGATAGGCAAATTGTAGTCGTTCCTGCTAGTGAAAGTGTCAATGTAGAGAGTCTAATTCTACGCGCTATCAGGTGTGTGTACGTTCACACTTTACTTTAGCGATTTCCACTATTAACTGTGTTGGTTGAAAGCCGAAATGACTATTTAGATAGTCGAGATACCCTCGTGGGTAATGTTGGCGACACCAGGTAAGTAACTATACAGTTCTACTTTTGATTATATGAATGTATGATATAATTCACCATTGTGCTTTGGGAGCATGTTTGCATTCATATTATTATGTCAATATGTGCATGGGCTTGGGATATGAAGTGAAAAGGGGAAGTGTGATTCTAAGACTGTCACCAGCGGTTTGGTAATACAGTGGGTTGGCCCCACATAATTTATCCAGTGACTATGTCTTAGTGGTTTGGTACCACAGTGGTTTAGCACCACATAGTTTATTTCTGTTACTCATCCCCGTGGGTTGGCCCCACATACATACTAGCAGGGATTGTCACCAGTGGTTTGGTACCACAGTGTGTTGGCCCCATATATTATATTTAGTGACTCTGTCACCAGTGGTTTGGAACCACTAGTGGTTTGGTACCATAGCGGCTTGGTGCCACCGGCGTTTGGCTGATTCGGGTGATGTAGATGATGGAAAAGTTCGTGGGTATGGACTACATTGCATACATCCTTAATATGTTGAATTGTGTGGGCTAAGGCCCAATGGGCCTCTGTGGGTGCAAAGTCCATATTTCGTTTAATGGGGATTTTACACACTGAGTCTCTGTGACTCACCCCTCTGGTTAATTTTGCAGGTAATTACTAGACTGCGGAGTTGGAGCCGTGACAGACTCGAGGTGGCCATGCAGTATTTTCTAGTAATTTTGTTTTCTTTATTTTAAATTTCACTATTAGGCTTGGATTTTGGTGTTGTAATAAGGCCACTTTAACTTTAATTTGGGTTTTATTGTGAAGTTGATATAGCATATTTAATAAACTATAAAAGTTGGAGTTTTTCTAAGATTAAGAACGTTGATTAATTAATTTTCAAATGACTAATGAAAGATGGATAGCGAGTAATAAATTGATTCGGAGTTTTCACTTAAAAACCGCAACATCATTTTCGACTGGCAAATTTAATGGAATTTTCTTAAATTCGACTTTCGACAAATGAACCCGGTTTTGTAATGCGGTCTAAGTTAAACAATTACTTTAAATTTTCTCTAAAGGTGCAATAACAAAACACAAAGTTTTACCAACTCATGATATTTAGTTAGTTTTCCAAATTTCCTTTCCTGTAGCATACCAGATCCATTCGTAGCGTTTTGACCGGGTTTGGGGTGTTACAGGTTTTGGCCTTCGAATTACTTGTTCCTCCAATACCCCATTTAGCAATTTGTTTTCCTCTATTTTTTGCTCTCTCCATTTACTCAATTTTCTTCTCTTTCCATAATACTCTTTTAGGATGAATATTGTTGTCTAGTGAGAATGGAATTCCTTTCCTTGCTAATATTTGTGGTGGCCGATTCTCTGCTTTCCTTTTCCTCTCCATTTCCTTTTCTCTCATCTTTTCTTCCCTCTTCCAAACTATCTAGCCATTCTCTGAACGCTGATCCTTCGTTCTTCCATATTGGATACTTGGTCGAATTCCATACCCTCAACTTAGGCTGATTGTCTCCCTTATTTTTTTCCTATTGGTGTTTTGATTTTGGTTCTGCAAGAGTGGTAACAAACTGGTAGGTACTCATATTTTCCCTTTTCTGTTTCCCTAATCTTTCTTTATGTCTACAATTCTATTCTCTTTTATTTTTTCTGAAAATCCGAATATGACTTCTTTTTATGTTTGTTGATTGCAGTATTGTCCCTTCCTCGCGTTTGGAGGTTCATTGGGTTCTAGGTATTCTTCAGAAGTGAAGGAGTGAAAGTGTTACTCAGGCAATCAAAACCCTTTTTTCTTCTATTACTCAATTAAGGTAAATATGTTACCTTATTTTCCTTTGGGTTTAGGCCGAATTTGTTCTATTATTTCTTAAGCTGATATTGGTGGTTTTAGGCCACACATATGATCGATCTTGGTTAATAAGATCTGTGTATTGTAATATAGAAAATTAACAAGGGTGTGTGATCGTGTCTAAACAGCAGCCTTAAAAGACTAAAGTCACCCTCATTCAAACAAGGTTTGGTGCTCGTGGATCTTAGCACGGTTTTGGCAAAACAGGTGTGTAACCGTAACCTGTAAACGGTAATAGGCGTAAAAGTCGATAAAGTGTGTACACACATACTGATTAGAGTGTAGAAAGGCAAAAGCTGAAAAGCCGAAAGGTTAGGCGGTTAGCGTGCGAACGCTCGTATGGTAAACTGAGCCCACGAAACGTGTGCGTACAATGGAAACGGTCGCCATGAGCGATTTCATGGGCTTAGGCCATAATAGGCTTTGGGCCCATTTACACTGTCTGTACTGTTATGGTCACTCGAGTCTCTCAAGACGACTGTGGGCTTACTGACTTAGGCTCAAACTAATAAAATGACCATAATACCCCTATAGGGTAAAATGATCGTAATGCCCATGTAGGGTAAAATGACCATAATACCCCTATAGTGTAAAATGACCATAATACCCCTGTAGGGTAAAATAATCTTAATGCCACTGTAGGGTAAAATGACCGTAATACCCCTATAGGGTATAATGATCGTAATGCCCCTGTAGGGTAAAATGACCGTAATGCCCCTATAGGGTATAATGACTATTTTGCCCCTCGAGGGTAAATGACTAGTTTGTCTGTGATTTAAATGACTGATTTGTCTGTGATTTAAATGACTGATTTGTCTGTGATTTAAATGATTGATTTGTCTGTGATTTCAATGACTGATTTTTCTGTGATTTAAATGACTGATTTGCCTGTGATTTGTGTGACTGGTTTGTCTTTGATTTGTATGACAAATTCTGAGCATGGCATTCTGCATACACAACATACTGCATGGGGTTGGGGTACGGATGAAGATTACTTACTGTTGGGTCGTACGGGTCGCACAAGACGACTGTGGACCCAAGTTCGCACGGGTCGCACAAGACGACTGTCGACTTATAGATGGCTTGGTGTCGATCATATTACCGCCATCGATGCTTCGTCTTTGTTCATATTACAAAGAATCGATGCCTCTGATCGATCATATTACGACCATCGATGGCTTTGTACTGATCATACTACAGCTACCGATGGCTCTGTGCTAATCATATTATAGCTACTGATGGCTTTTTAGCCATCCTGTTTATATCTTATAGATATCCTATTTATGGCTCTTAGCCATACTGTTACTGGCAGCTCTGCTGCGTTATTATTATTGGCAGCTATGATGCGATATTGGTGTGCTAGCTGGGTGGGTCGATTTTATCCCCACATGGTGTGTTGGTTGGTATGAGTGGTGTGTTGGCTTGAATGGGGTGGGTTGCATATTTGCACTGTACTAATACTGTATTGGGCTTAGGCCCATACTGTTATTGAAATGGGCTATGGCCCACACTGCACTGTTACTAAATAGGGCCAAGGCCCAAACTGTTATTGCATATATTATTACTAACTAACTGATAGGGTATTACACACTGAATTTTCGTAAACTCACCCTTTCTTTTGACTGTATAGGTAATCCCCAACCTTAGACAATTTGGAGCCGCGAGAGACTCGGAGGTGGCTACACGATCGCTGATGTTTTACTTTAGACTTATTTATTTAAATTTCTTATTGGGCTATTGATTCTATAATAAGGCCTCTTAAACCTAAGTTATGTTATTTTGGCTTTATTTATTTGATACTTAACTGATAGTGATAGAACGCTGGTTTTCAAAAAAGATTAACTGTTTCAAAAACACCGCGTTTTTGCAACATTTTTGGATATTGCTTCCGCAACAAACAATGTTTTTAAAGTAAAGACGTTTTAAATGGTTAGTAAATGGTTAAGATGATTTGATTTTTAAAAAAGAGATCTCAACTCAGAAACAAATTTCTACCGACAAGTCCAATTTTTAAAAGACACATCAACGTGACATGCCAGATTTAGCCATAACGTCTAGTCGAGTTTGGGGTGTTACAGCCTGGACTGGTAATCCTATTATATGATACGTGACTCGAGAGTGTGTTCCTTGATTAAATGCCCTAATGGGTACTCTTGAAAAAGAATTGACGGGTTATTGAATCGTACACCTTAAGTGTACCACTTGAGTATCCATCGGAATTTCAATGATTCAACGAACATAAAAATCTTGACATGGTATGAGAATTATGAGATGAAATGATAATGTCTTGAAAGAATATTGCATGATAAGCTCATCTATCCTTACTTGATGTATATGTAAAGTTTGTGACTAGTATGTTGGTTGAATGCATGTGTTTATGCAATTTTGCTAATGGATGGAAAACATGATATTGTATGCTTAGATTTAATAAACGGGATTGGTAAGTTTAGTTTTCCTTTATACAAACTTACTAAGGATGTAATGCTTACTCCATTTTATTTCCTCCTATTTTATAGTGCTCGGAAGCTCACAAAGGTTGGAGATCATTGGAGCATCGTCACACTATCTACTTGCTTATTTTGGTATATGTAGTAAAATCATTTTGGTATAATGGCATGTGTAATAGGCCAATTTTGGCCTGGCCCGATTGACCCATTTAACCAATGACTAAATCAACAAAATAAATAAATTAATAAAATACCAAAAGTTTAAAGAGTTTAGCAGTCCATTAAATTAAAGTCCAAGTTACATAATTTTGGCCCAAACCAAATAAACCCGTTTCTAAACCCAAACCTAACAAAACTCGTAAACCCAAAACAACAAGCCCAAAAAAAACCAAATCTCAGAACTAGCCCAAATGGCCCAAGCAGGATGGAATTTCAAGAACCCTAAAAGCTTCTGGGGCTCTCAAGCGCCGCCACCGTATCCCTCACATGCGCACCACCTAGCCTTGCGCCGTTTCAGCAGCCTCTAGCGCACAACCTCCGTACGTACCACGTCCACACCTCCGTACGCCTCCTTCGTACCTGCACAAAGAAAGGGCAAACGATAGTAAATACAGAGGAATAGAGAAAAAGCATTTTATTTTTCTGTTGTTTTTTTCCTTCGGCTATAAAAACTAAAGCCAAGGAATGTAATTTTTTTTACGATTTACAAATACACACATTGAATATTGAAATTACAGAGAAATCAAAAGAAAAATTTTGAGGTGATTTCCAATTTTTGATACTCTTTTTCTTTCTTTTTTTTTAATCTTTGTTTGGTTCGTTCGTGTGAAGATAAAAAAAAAAGAAAAGTGAAAGATATACCCTCATGAATAAATCGTTGGAATCTCCTCCTCCTCCGTCGAAATCAGGGTTTCTAGGAGAATTTCGGGTTTGAAACGGCAGAGCCCATTGAGTATGGCTCCAGATAGGGTAGAATCACCACAGGTCTTGCCATCCACCGATTCTGATGGTGAAATGGTGGCGGATGGAGAGCCCCTTTAGTCTCATGAATGATTGGGGGCAATAGGACTTAAGTTTTTTTTCTCATACTTTTTTAGTGGCTAGGTTTTGTTTTAAGAAAAAGCGGATGTTTGGTTTTAAAGAAGAAAATGTTGTATTTATAGGAGGGAAGAAACGACGTTGTTTTGGGGCCCTCTCCAGTGGCCTCAAAACGACGCCGTATTAGGCGACCCGACTTGACCCGATCCGGCACCCATAGGATCCGCGTGTTTTTGCGGTGATGGTACAATTGCGCACTCGGTCCCTCTGTTTTGTGTTAAAATTTAATTAAGCTTCCTTTTATTTCTTTTGTTCTTTTTAATTTTTCCCAAAGATTTGCACGCCTTTTTAAATTAGTCCAATCTGTGTGTTGCATTTTGATTACGGAAATTTGCTGATTTAATCCTCGATCATTTGTGCGCATTGCATTTTTAGTCCTTTTTGTTTTCTTTTTTAATTTATTACTTTTAGCTCTCTAATTTTGTTTCGATTTTAATATAGTCCTTTAATTATTTTATTTGATTATTTGTTTACTGCTTTTTTAACTATCCTTTTTAAAAAATTAATATTATATATTATATATTTTATAGTTCTAGACATTATTTCTCCATGTTATTTTCATTAAATTTTTATACATATATTCTTTTTATATACATATATACAATTTATATTAAATTATTTTTATGTATATATATTATTGATTTTGCACTATTTTATGTAAATATTTTCTTTTAAATCTATTCACGTATGTATATACGTATATATATTCTTTTAAATTTATTTATTGTATATAATTTGTTCTTTTAAAGAACCTTATTTTAAATCATATGTTTATTTATTCTAAACATTTTTCTACTTTATATATATACATTATTTTATATCGAGTTTTTATTACGTGTATATTATTTAGATTGACACATTATTTTATGTATATATCATCGGCTTATCTTGTATTAATTGGTTTGTATTAATTGGTTTGCCATTGTATGTACCCAAATTCATTCCCTTTAGATTTCATATTACGATCATTCATTAGTATAATATTTTATCTATGTATATTATTCAATGTTTGTAATCTTGTTTATTTGCATTATCATATTGTGATTCAAATTTTAACATCTTGATTGATATTAGTAGTTCCATTGTTATTCCGAATAAACAAAACAAACACATTTTGAGTCCAATTTATAATTGCTTAGTAAAATTTCAAAATAAGGCAATGCTCGTGTTTGGAGGTTTCGAGAAAATCGTGCCCTAACTTACTGGGTTCTGATTCTTCTTGTTAAAACCTAGCAATCGAGTCCTCTTTTCTTTTTTAAATTGAAATATTTTATAAAAAAAATTATTCTCGGGATAAGAATTTCAAAAAAATAAAGGCAATATTCCGTATTCGAGAATCCGAGGGATCGTGCCCTAACGTGCTAGGTTTTGGTTTTTTGTTTGACCAAATAACTGAATATCCTTTTAAAATTTCATTCGTGTTTTCTTGGTTCTAAAATAAGGCAAGGTTTTGTGTTTGGAAATCCAAGAGATCGTACCCTAACGTGCTGGGTTTCAGTTTTTTGTTTGACCAAATAACTGAATAGTCTTTTAAGATTCCATCCGTGTTTTTCTTAAACTAAAAACAAGGCAATATTTTGTGTTTGGAAATTCGAGAAATCGTGCCCTAACGTGATGGGTTTCAATTTTTGTTTGATTCCAAATAACGAAATACCCTTTCAAAATCTCAATGCATGAGTTTTGAGGATTTTGGGATGATCTAAAATTCGAAGACTTCAATTGTTGCATCCTAACGTGCTAGATGTGATATTTAAGTTGTAACATCCCAAAATTGGGCCTAGTAGGATTGGGCCCAATGGGCCTTGGGCGTAGGAATGTTTATAATTTTGAGAACAAGAGAATGGCATTATTGCAAATTGGACTTATTAGTTAAGTGAATTTGGAAGGTTACAAGGTTTGAAGTCTCGGGTTTAATTGGGCCTTAGGAAAAATTGGGTATTTTAGCACTTTAAGGAGAGATGGTAAGTAGCTTCAAAGCTTATAGAAATAAATAAGTAATTTGCTTGCATAAATGAGCTATTGGTAAAGAAGTTATGGCATCAAGTGAAGTACCTTGAGGGAAGAGGTTCAAATCCTTTTGTGTGCAATTTTTTACTAATATTTTTGCACTCTTTCCTTAAGTGTCAACCAAGAGGTATTTATGGCAAGTTTGACTTCTTTATTTTTGGTATGGTGGCTAAAGAATTAAGGAAAGGTTGAGGTTGGGGAAAGGAATCAAAAGGAAAAGGCAAGTAAGGGGAACAAGTGGCTTATTTCATAGAGAATGCTATGGAAAGTATGGTTGGCAAAATTTTGACCCTTATGACTATGCATGTGAACGATTTTTGGGGTAGATAGGTAGCTAAAATTTTACTTTGGCATTTGGTAGGGTCTAGGTATTGTTTTGGCCAAAAATCACATTTGCAACTTTAGTGTCATCTTCTCCCAATTTTCTATTCTCTTTGCCGAAATCTTCTAGCACAATAGTGCATTTTTCTTCTCTTTGGATTGGTTTCATATTCACCTTTTGTCCATCTTCCTTAATAGCCGAATATCAACATACAATTTCCTCCATAACTGAACTTTCATCTTTTCTCTATTTCTTCTTCTCATCCATATTAACATCCGATTCCTGATCAATCAGTAAGTATTCTTCTCAATATTTTATTTTCTTTGGTTTTGGATGGCCATTTTGACCTAGACCATCACCTTACTTTCCCTCATTCGAAATCATTTTTCTTCTTCGTAGAGATATAGTGGAAGCCCAAAACTTGGATTTCTCCGAAGTCATCGTATAATCGCTAAAAATCGAATCCAATATTAATAAGGTAAGGAGTTCTTATGGATTATTGATATTATTCAATATTTGATTGGTTGCTAACGGAGTAATAATGTGAAATAATTGACTACATGTTTTAGGGACAAATCGCTCGATATATTCTACCTTTGGACATAGTGGTAAGTGATTCAAGTGTAAGTGATATGAAATCTTTTGGAAATCCAAGGCTAACTTTTGGTTGGTATTGTTCTAGGTCAACGACGAGTGGTTCGTTAGGAAATCGAAATCAGGTGTGTAATCTCATACCTTTCATATACATATCTGAAATGGTGTGTAATCTCACACTTCTCAGAAAGTTTGTATGAAATATTCTGTGAATCGGTCGAAATACCGAGGAAAACTAAAAATCGGCATCCGTGATCACTCGGGCGTGCGTATGATCGTAGTGGTAAACGTATTTTGTAATAAAATAGTTTCGGTTAGAAGCAGTGATATGTTTTTGAAAAATCACGAAAAATATAAGAAAGGGAATTAGAAAGTGAATGAGATATCCAATAAAATTTTACTGTGTCTATTTTGATAAGGAAGAAACGGAGAAGGAAAAGAAATTTTATATTCTGAGATATGTTAATTTTAGTGAGACTGGTTCTGAATGATTTTGTGGTTCCCCAATCTGTCTTGGAAAAATCATATAAAATTGTAAAAATTGAATTAAGAGTTATAGTTTATATGTAAAGATTCCTTAGTGAGTATATTTTCAATAGAAACAAGTGGGAACAACATATGAAAACTGTACAGTGAGATATTTGAATTTTGGGTAAGAGAGGTCAGAATCATTGGTTAGTGAAACAAGGGAAACTTTAAGGAATAAACAGTACTAAATGGTTAAGACAAAAATTCTAGAAAAATTTTAGTAAGAAGATATATGAGTTTAGTTTCAAGAAAAATTTACGGATTTAGATTTCGAGATTCCTAACCCATGTTATAGTCAATTTAGTTTGTATGACGCAGATGGACAGTTTAAATTGTTATGCCCAAATTAGTAGTTAATTCTGGATTGCGAAATAATTGAATTACCCTTAGTGGGTAAATTGTCGAATTACGAAAATGCCTATAAAGGGCCAAAATATGGAAATGCCCCTAATGGTCGATTTACAAAAGTGTTAATGGGCCAATCTGTTATTTTGATAAATGGGTCAATCCGTTATTTTGATAAATGGGCCAATCTGTTATTTTGATAAATAGGCCAATCTGTTATTTTGATAAATGGGCCAATTTGTTATTTTCATAAATGGGTCAATCTGTTATTTTGATAAATGTGTCAATCTAATATTTTGCTAAATGGGCCAATCTAATATTTTGCTAAATGGGCTAATTTGATATTTTGCTATATGGGCCAAATTGATAATTTGTTATAATGAGCCGTACTTTTGTAATAAATATCTGAATAAATTATTGTGATTTGTTATGCATTATATACATGATTTGCATGGGATGGATAATGATGAAGAGAAGTTCTGGTAGCTATGCTACATAAATTTGGTGGCTCTGCCACAAATTTGAAAAAATGGCAATGCCATGTAAATTCTGTTAATCTGGTGGCTTGTCCACAAATTTGATATAAATGGCTTAATGCCTACTTTTGGTGTGTTGGCGGGGTGGGTGACTAAAGCTCCCCACAGGTGTGTTGGTTGGTACGGGTGGTGTGTAGCGGATGGAAAATTAGGTTTGGTTTGGGAATTGCATATCATATGCATATTATATATATAAGACACATTTATTATTATTGTATGTGGGCTTAGGCCCAAATATGTGCTTAATGAATTTTGGTCCAGTGGACAACGGTAAGTGGGGTACACACTGAGTTCTTGTAACTCACCCCCTTCTTTTAACCCTTGTAGGTAATGCTCAGTGACGAGAACTTGGAGCCATGGATGACTCGGTGGAGGCCATGCTTCGGAAATAACATTTTCAAATATTAGTAAACTACCTTTCCGTTTTATCTGATTACTTTTATTGTTTTGGGTTTTAAAGTTGTAATAAGGCCTCTGGACTATTTTTATTTTTCTTTATGTTTGGGATGTTTTTATTATTCTTCTTAAATTGTTTAAAAAGGAATTTTCTAAAAATATAAACAATGGTTTTCAAAATTGATTAATAAATGGATTTTATAGCAAACTTTTACAAATAATTTAACTCGGATTCTCTTTCAAAATTTCAACGTCATTTTCAAAAGTCCTGATTTTAAAGTCCACTACTTCGATTTTCGACTCATCAACCAACCTCTCAAAAATACTTGTATTTTATCTACATTTCCGCAATGTTTTCAAAATGCTTCTGCAACTATATTTCCAAACGTCTTATTTTCGTAAATTGTTATTTCAAATATGTTTTCGCAACCAAAAAGGTTTTTAAAGATAATTACGTTTTCAAGTAGATAACAATTGCTTAAGTGTTTTGGGTTTTAACAAAGAGGCTATAATTCTCAAACAAGTTTTTAACAATCGCAAAGATGGTTTTGAAAAAAAAAAACTTCCATGTGACACGCCAGATTCGGGCCTAACTTCTAGGTCGGGTTTGGGTGTTACATTAGTCCTTCGGAACCAGAGAATCTTAATATTCAAACTTGAGTATCTTCAAATGGGTCAAAGAAGGTTGTAATTTTAAAATCTTTCAAATTCTCGACGTTAGGACTTTAATTAATCAATTTGGTACCAATTTTGGGCGTTGCGAGGGTGCTAATCCTTCCTCGTACGTAACCTACTCCTGAACCTGTTTTCTTATATTTCATAGACCAAAATTATTGTTTTAATAAATCAAAATGTTTTATTAAAATGATCCATCTCAAGGTGATCCGATCACACCTCGAATCAAAGATCAGTGGCGACTCTATTTTTTATTTTCCAATCGACCCCGTTTTTCAAACTCAAAAAAATGGTTTCGACAACTTGGCGACTCCGCTGGGGATAAATAAGAGAGTCAAGCAGTCAAATTGATTATTTTCTATCTTTCAATCGAAAAATTGAAAATTTGATTTGAAAAATTACGATCCTTTTATTGCATTCGCTTGTGTCATCTCTTTTGATTGGTATGATTAATGTTGAGTCTTGTAGAATACTTTTGCATCATATTGCATGACCATCGGGTCACACCCTTTTAAATGGGAGTGAAAAGCTACTCCTTCATGAGGTTTTCACCTCTGTGCAGGATAGTGAATCGCTTTCGGATACATCCGTACCTATGTCTTCGTGAGATTTTCATCTCCATGCAGCCATAGGGAAATGTATTCCCCTGAACTGAACTCAGTTCATAAGAGCCTATAATGGGTGAGGATTGAGGAATATGCTGGTCCAGGTACCCTTAACTTTAGAACCAAACCACATATAAAGAGACCTAGGAGCCTACCCTAGATAGAGCCACGCCAAACCCTAGTGGTCACCTGGACAGGTGTTCTGTGTTGTTTATTTCTCTTGTACTAACGTGTTTTCTTTTTTTTTTTTATTGCATTGCATTGCATCATCATAGAAGGAGATGTTGATTAATATTCGATTGCTAAAAAAGGAGTTTGTCATTAAGGAATGAACTTCTTGATAAAGTGGACTATAATACGGTTGTCCGAACATGGTCTAAGTAAACACAACGGAAGAAGATTGATAGTCTGCGAAGGAATGCAAAACCTTGCCCGAAGGATTCAAATTGATAAAGACTGTAGCAAAGCCGTCATGTCTCAATTTTCTTAAAGAAGTTTATGAGCATCGTGGAGGATAAGTGAGCGAAGAGTCATGGCCTGGATCAAGCAACAAGGAGCTAGAATAGGCATCTATTGAGGAAGTTCACGGGATACGACCATAACATTCAGATACGAAGAAAGGGATTAGTATCTTCACTTGGACTATGAGGACAAAGCCGCATATGTAATCCGTTTTATGTAAAGATATTTATTTTCTATAAAAGTTCTTCTAATGGAATTGAATTTAGAATCAACGTCTCTCTTTCTTCTTGCATTCATTTCATGCATTACCATTTCATGCATTTGCATTACATCATTTGCATTGCATTTTGTGCATTATATTTTCACATAAGGTTTCTAATCAGGTAAAATTATTTTAGCAACCTGGAAACTGACAAAACCTTACCAAATACGCATCCCTACGAAATAAGAAAGAAAACTCAAGCAATGGATAAAAGACAAGAAAATTTAGAGCAAATGCAGAATGAGATACAAGAATAGATGCAAGCACAAATGCAGGAGTACCTCACTAAGATCCAGCAGGATATGATGGAAAAAATGATGGAATCTCAGGGAAATATGATGACTCAGATGACGCAGCTATTGAAGGGGCTTATGGATAA
Organism: Gossypium rotundifolium; assembly: GCA_025506655.1. Lineage (NCBI taxonomy): Eukaryota > Viridiplantae > Streptophyta > Magnoliopsida > Malvales > Malvaceae > Gossypium > Gossypium rotundifolium. Next base: position 92,857,497 of record CP106724.1, on the reverse strand, counting down.
AGAAAAGAACCCCATGATAAATGTTGAGGAGAATACTGAGTATCTTCAATGTCCCCCTGATTTTACTCTGCCACATGTGCAAACACGACCTGAAGTAACTGTACAAAGGCCATCTGTCACGATCAGGCCTCAACAATTCCAAGTTGGTGCTTTAGTGAACCTCGAAACTGGCTCAGGTTCAGGAGATAATCCAATCATTACTAATATCCCTAATTTGGATAAAACAGCTGAAGGAGAGAGGACAAAAGTAGAATTGCCAAAGCATCTAGAAGATAGATGTAAATGGTTAGAGGAAAAGTTTAAAGCGATGGCAAGTGCCGATAGCTATTATGGAATCGATGCTAAGGATTTAAGCTTGGTCCCAGACTTGGTGCTCCCATACAAATTCAAAATGCCTGAAATTGAGAAATATAACAGGACAAGTTTCCCCGAGGCTCACATCACTATGTTTTGTAGAAGAATGACGGGGTATATTAATAATAACCAACTGTTAATCCATTGCTTCCAAGATAGCTTGGTGGGAGCAACAACCAAGTGGTATAACCAGTTGAGTCGTTCCCAAATTGGTGTATGGAAAGACTTGGCTCAAGCTTTCATAAAACAATACAGTCAAGTGACAGACATAGTGCCCGATAGGATTACACTCAGAACATGGAGAAGAAGACGAACGAGAGCTTCAGACAGTATGCCCAGCGATGGAGGGAGGTGGCAACGCAAGTCCAACCACCACTCTTAGAGAAAGAAATGACCATGCTCTTTATCAATACACTGAAGGCCCCATTTATCATGCATATGCTAGGAAGTGCTACAAAAAGCTTCTCGGGCATTGTAATGACTAGGGAAATGATCGAGAATGTCATAAAAAGTGGAAAGATCGAGCCAGGAGAAAGTAACAAGAAAATGGCCACAAGGAAGAGAGAAAATAAAGTGAATAATACAAGCATGGGGTACTCTAAGTCGATTACTGTTAGTCAGCCAAAAGCAGTGACTATCGGGCATCAAGGTTCATCGAGGAAAGAATCTGGTACAAGGCAAAGCAATGAGAAACTCCAATTTACGCCGATCCCAATGGCGTATAAGGAGTTGTATCAAAGCTTATTCGACGCGCATGTTGTGTCTCCTCACTACCCGAAACTGATGTAACCTCCATACCCAAAATGGTATGACCCAAATGCCCAGTACGAGTACCATACGGGGGTCACAAGGCATTCGATAAAAAATTGCCTTGCTTTCATGAAATTGGTGGAAAAGTCCATTAGCATGGGTATTGTGAAGTTAGATGACGCGCCAAATGCAGAAATATGAACCTGGGAGCATTTTAGACAATCGGACTGCGGAAGAAATTCCTGTAGTATTTAGAGCTTACTTAGAGTAATATACAAAATGCAGTTGTTACTTTAAGCCTAAAAGCAATTAGATTTCTTTTGTGAAATAGGCTTATGTCCAGAATTTCTATTTCAATAAAACTCATCTTTTTAAGCAAATATTTTTTATTTTTTCATTCTCTCATATTCTTTCATTCTTTATACATGATCATACCATAAAAATGATCATCCTTAGAATAATTTATTCTTTGGATTCTTTGCCTTCGTATCTAGGTACCCAGATATCAACGACGTGAGCGACGTTGTTACTGACTCCTTTTGAGTGATATATATGTCTAAAGGGATCTCAGAGCTTTGAAGATGTCAGAGGTTGTAGCCTATCCTCTGATTTGTTAAGGATGGTAGAATATGAGGACAATGTATCCTACCTTACAAAGGGTCAGTGAACGTTGCAAGCTTAGGAAAGAGGCAAAAATCAAAGCCTAATTCACCACAGAAATAAGGCGAGACATCATTGAGCTATTTTCAAGAATACGAAACATTTTCGCACTATCATATCAAGGCACGCCAAGCTACTGAAACGTGAGTATGCTATTAAGATTGGTGTTTAAAGAGCCCATGTTAATGTGTCTACGATGGCCAGGCTAATTAGGAGATTCAAGCTGTTGATTTACTAAGAAAAGGAAGTCACATCAATTACGTTGTAAATGCCAAATTGAGGAAGACAAAATTTATGTGCTTCCTCCATTTTTTCTATATGTGAGACATAGATGTTATGGTGGTCGATCTCACCAAAAGCATCTAGCCTACACCAATTCATCTTCGTGGTTGTCAATTACTTCACTAAGAGGGTGAAGGTCGCTTCATATGCCAAAGTTACAAAGTAACAGTCATCAAATTCAAATTCAAATACAAATCCAAATCCAAATTTAAATCCAAATCCAAATTCGAATTCAAATTCAAATTCAAAAAAAAATGGCAATAAAAAATGTCAGAAAGAAACATAATTGCACAATGTTAAAGATATACAGTCTGTTCAAAGATCAGACACCATATCAGTGCAGTAAAGGTAGCTAAAAGACCATTCAAAATTTTTTGAAAAATGACTGAGACTTGTAAAGGTTGGCATAGAGAAGTTACTATTTACCCTCTATGTTTCTTGAACGTCGGCCAGGACCTTCGCCGGGGCATCTTTCCCATTGGTTTATGAAAGGGAAGCAATTATTGGAAGTTAAGATTCCTTTTCTCCAAGATTTGATTGAATTAAGAATCGGATAAAGTAGAATGTCTCCAATAAGCTTGATTGAAAGTATTCATCATGGTCGAATGTACTAGAAATCGATGATCGGGCTTATGACAAAAAGGTTCACCCAAGAGAATTTCATGATGGGAACCTGGCATTAAGAAGGATTCTTCTCATACAAAAGGACTTAAGAGGGAAGTAAATGCCAAATTTGGCAAAATACTATGTGGTAAAGAAGGCTTATTCTGGAAGATCATTAACTTTGACCAAGATCGATGGCAAGGATATGTTCAAGCCAGGGAGTTCAGATTTTATCTGAAAAGAGAGGCCAAGGTGAAAACCCGCAAAGGGCGCCTTAAAAAAAATAAATGAAAAATTCAATCAAAAGAAGAAAGAAAAAGGAGAGGCCGAGGTGAAAACCTGCAAAGGGCGCTTTGAGACCAAAGGGGATTTGAGTTGAAAACCCGAAAAGGGAAACTCAAATTTTGATCAAAAGTGGGGCATACAATAGTCTTGTCATACTTGAATTAACAATGAAGAAGTATGATACATCTTAGGGCATCGACAAAGTACTACGGATCCCTAAACACATATTGAGCTTAAAATGGTCCTCAAGAAGTTGGAACAGAGAAGCTCAGGCTGCGATATCTGGGGCACCTAGTTTCCATTTTACCCATTTTAATTTTTTTATTTGTGATTATATTATTCTTTTCAAAATATGTTCACAATAAATTTCTTTCTTGATTGCGATTGCTATCTTTTCTTAGCTTATTTGTTTCGAGCTTTGCTCCTAATTAATTTCCTTCTTGTACATTGTTACGATCTCTTTCAAGCATTTTGCATTGAAATAACGATTAATGGACTAATAATACTTTCATGAAAAGAGTTTCACATATTACTCTGGAAGCTTCTTAATAATATAAGAACTTGAAATAGGACTATTGTTTAAAACTCACCAAGTTTAAGGAATAGTCTAAACTGAGACTATCTCTCTGGATTTTTGTCAAAAATGGTGGTTGAACCAAATGACAAGATATTGCGTCAGTAATACAATCTTGACGATAAATGGGCGATGTTAACCCAAGTGTAAAAGGGAAATCATTCTCAAAAAAATGACATTCTGCATCCATGCGAGCATCATGCATACACATCTAGATGGGTCACCTGGGGAGTGATCAGTTGACGGAACAAGCTTAGCTCCTATACCCCTGAGTTACAGTTGGATAGATGAAAGCTAATACAGATCATATACCTTTGAATAGCAATGGGATGGATTGAAGAAGAAACAAGTCCTACATCTTGAAGTCGCAGTGAGATGGATGGGAAAAGATTCAGATCCTGTACCCCTAAGTCACAATGAGATGAACTTTGAAGTTACATTGGGGCAAATCTACTGAACAGTTATAATCATTTTCTAGGGTTTTCTGTCGAGAATACCAGCCGAACAAGATGGCAGCATAATATATCAGTGATAAAGCCTTAATAAACAATGAGCGATGACACCTTAAGCTTTTAAAAAAGGATCATTCTCATGACATTCTGCATTTATGCAAATGTCATCCATAATCATTTAGTTAGGAGCATTCGGTTTATTCTGATCATTGCATCTTAATCATTGTAAAAAGACCATTCTTATGACATTCTGTATTCATCCAAATGTCTTCTATAATACATTTAGTTAGGAGCACTGGATTCATTCTGATCATTGCATCCTAACCATTTTGCATAAGCATAAACACATAAAATCGATTTTACAGGATAAGTCCCCTAGAGGATGGGGTCACAACTTCGGTGAATTCACAGATCTTGTCTTCCTAGGTTTGCGGTGAAGCAGATCGAAAATACCAGTCTGGCATCCCTGAGTTTGCAGTGGAGCAGATTGAAGATAACAGATCTGGTCTTCCTGAGTTTGCAGCGAAGCAGATCGAAGATTGTAGTCTTATCTTCCTAAGATAGCAAGGTAGCAGACTGAAGATTGTAGATCTTGTCTCCCTAAACAGTAGTGGAGCAGATCAGTTAAAGATTACAGATCAGTTAAATAGTAATGAAACAGATCGAAAGCTAGAATTCTTATCTCCTCGAAGTTCCAATAGAGTAGGTTGAGGCTACAAATCCCTCCTCCCTGAGTTTACAATGAGGATTAATCTGTATTTCCTTGAAGTTTTAGCAGAGAAGATTGAGGTTACGAATCTCTTCTCCCCAAATTCTTATCTCCTCGAAGTTCCAGTGGAGTAGGTTGAGGCTACAAATCCCTCCTCCCTGAGTTTACAATGAGGATCAATCTGTATTTCTTTCAAGTTTTAGCAGAGAATATTGATGTTACGAATCTCTTCTCCCTAAATTATTATCTCCTCTAAGTTTCAATGGAGTAGGTTGAGGCTACAAATCTCTCATCCCTTAGTTTACAATGAGGATCAATCCGTATTTCTTTCAAGTTTCAGCAGAGAACATTGATGTTATGAATCTCTTCTCCCCGAATTCTTATCTCCTCAAAGTTCCAGTGGAGTAGGTTGAGGCTACAAATTCCTCCTCTCTGAGTTTACATTGAGGATCAATCTGTATTTCTTTCAAGTTTCAGCAAAGAAGATTGATGTTACGAATCTCTTTTTCCTAAATTCTTATCTCTTCAAAGTTCCAGTGGAGTAGGTTGAGGCTAAAAATCCCTCCTCCTTGAGTTTACAATGAAGATCAATTCGTATTTCTTTCAAGTTTTAGCAGAGAAGATCAAGGTTACAAATCTCTTCTCTCTGAATTTCTTATCTCCTCGAAGTACCAGTAGAGTAGGTTGAGGCTACAAATCCCTCCTCCCTGGGTTTACAATGAGGATCAATCCATATTTCCTTGAAGTTTCAGAAGAGAAGATTGAGTTTACGAATCTCTTCTCTCTGAATTTATTATCTCCTCTAAGTTCCAGTGGAGTAGGTTGAGGCTACAAATCCCTCCTCCCTGAGTTTACAACGAGGATCAATCCGTATTTCCTTAAAGTTTCAGCTGAGAAGATTGAGGTTACGAATCTCTTCCCTTTGAATTTTTTATCTCCTCGAATTTCTAATGGAGTAGGTTGAGGCTACAAATCCCTCATCCCTGAGTTTACAATGAAGATCAATCCGTATTTACTTGAAGTTTTAGCGGAGGAGATTGAGGTTACGAATATCTTCCCTCTGAATTCTTATAGCCATGAAGTTCCGACGGAGCAGATTGAAGATACAAATCTCTTCTCCTGAAAATTACATCGAATTGGGTTGAAGCGCTAGTTTTCATGCTCTTGAAAATACAGTGGGATGGAATGAAGCTACTCGAAGAATAAAAGCACTGACAAAGGTCAAGATTTGGCGAGACCGGGCAAAATTGGCCCTTTTTAAAGTCTTTGCTCCGTTCTCATTACACGAAAACGAGCAAAGAGGGGCAACTGTAATAGGCCAATTTTGGCTTGGCCCGATTGACCCATTTAACCAATGACTAAATCAACAAAATAAATAAATTAATAAAATACCAAAAGTTTAAAGAGTTTAGCAATCCATTAAATTATAGTCCAAGTTACAAAATTTTGGACCAAACCAAACAAACCCATTTCTAAACCCAAACCTAACAAAACCTGTTAACCCAAAACAACAGGCCCAAAAAAACCCAAATCTCAGAAATAGCCCAAATGGCCCAAGCAGGATGGGATTTCAGGAACCCTAAAAGCTTTGGGGCTCTCCAGCACCGCCACCACGTCCCTCACATGCGCACCACTTGGCCTTGCGCCATTTCAGTAGCCTCCAGCACACAGCCTCTGTACGTGCCACGTCCACGCCTCAGACGCCTCCTTCGAACATGTACAAATATAGGGCAAACGACAGCAAATACAGAGGAATAGAGAAAAGGCATTGTATTTTTCTATTGTTTTTTCCTTCGGCTATAAAAACTAAAGCCAAGGAATCTAATTTTTTTTACGATTTACGAATATACACACTGAATATTGAAATTACAGAGAAATCAAAATACAAATTTTGAGGTGATTTCCAATTTTCGATACTCTTTTTCTTTTTCTTTTTTAATCTTTGTTTGGTTCGTTCGTGTGAAGATAAAAAAAATAGAAAAGTGAAAGATATACCTTCATGAATAAACCGTTGGAATCCCCTCCTCCTCCATCGAAATCGGGGTTTCTAGGAGTATTTCAGGTTTGAAACGGCAGAGCCCCGTGAGTATGGCTCCAGATAGGGTAGAATCGGCCTTCGCGTGCTGCGATCCACCGATTACAGTGGTGAAATGATGGTCAGATAGAGAGCCCCTTTTGGCCCGCCGAACAGTGGGGGGCAATAGGACTTAAGTTTTTTTTCTCTTACTTTTTTAGTGGCTAGGCTTTGTTTTAAGAAAAAGTGGATGTTTGGTTTTAAAGAAGAAAAGGTCGTATTTATAGGAGGGAAGAAACAACGTCGTTTGGGGCCTTCTCCAGTGGCCTCAAAACGACGTTGTATTAGGCGACCCGACTTGACCCGATCCGGCACCCATAGGATCCGCGTGTTTTTACGATGATGGTATAATTGTGCACTCAGTCCCTCTGTTTTGTGTTAAAATTTAATTAAGCTTCCTTTTATTTCTTTTGTTCATTTTAATTTTTCCCAAATATTTGCGCACCTTTTTAAATTAGTCCAATCTGTGTGCTGCGTTTTGATTACGGAATATTTGCTGATTTAATCCTCGATCATTTGTGCGCATTGCGTTATTAGTCCTTTTCGTTTTTTTTTTAATTTATTACTTTTAGCTCTCTAATCTTGTTTTGATTTTAATATAGTCCTTTAATTATTTTATTTGATTATCTGCTTACTATTTTTTAACTATTCTTTTTAAAAATTAATATTATATATTATATATTTTATGGTTCTAGACATTATTTCTCCATGTTATTTTCATTAAATTTTTATACATATATTCTTTTTATATACATATATACAATTTATATTAAATTATTTTTATGTATATATATTATTGATTTTGTACTATTTTATGGAAATATTTTCTTTTAAATTTATTTACGTATGTATATACATATATATATATTCTTTTAAATTTATTTATTGTATATAATTTGTTCTTTTAAAGAACCTTATTTTAAATCATATGTTTATTTATTCTAAACATTTTTTACTTTATATATATACATTATTTTATATCGAGTTTTTATTACGTGTATATTATTTAGATTGACACATATTATTTTATGTATATATCATCGGCGTATCTTGTATTAATTGGTTTGCCATTGTATGTACCCAAATTCATTCCCTTCAAATTTCATATTACGATCATTCATTAGTATAATATTTTATCCATGTATATTATTCAATGTTTGTAATCTTGTTTATTTGCATTATCACATTGTGATTCAAATTTTAACATCTTGATTGATATTAGTAGTTCCATTGTTATTTCGAATAAGCAAAACAAACGCGTTTTGAGTCCAATTTATAATTGCTTAGTAAAATTTCAAAATAAGGCAATGCTCTTGTTTGGAGGTTTCAAGAAAATCGTGCCCTAACTTACTGGGTTCCGATTCTTCTTGTTAAAACCTAGCAACTGAGTCCCCTTTTCTTTTTTAAATTGAAATATTTTATAAGAAAACTTATTCTCGAGAATTTGAAGCATTGTGCCCTAACTAACTGAGTGTGATGTTTTATCATCTCGAGATAAGAATTTCAAAAAAACAAAGGCAATATTTCGTATTCAAGAATCCGAGGATCGTGCCCTAATGTGCTGGGTTTCGATTTTTCGTTTGACCAAATAACCGAATATCCTTTTAAAATTTCATTAGTGTTTTCTTGGTTCTAAAACAAGGCAATGTTTCGTGTTTGGAAATTCGAGATATCGTGCCCTAACGTGATGGGTTTTGATTTTTTGTTTGATTCCAAATAAAGAAATACCCTTTCAAAATCTCAATGCATGAGTTTTGAGGATTTTGGGATGATCTAAAATTTGAAGACTTAAATCGTTGCACCCTAACGTGATGGATGTGATATTTTAGTCCTTCGAAACCAGAGAATCCTAATATTCAAACTCGAGTATCTTCAAATGGGTCAAAGAAGGTCTTAATTTTAAAATCTTTCAAATTCTCGACGTTAGGACATTAATTAATCAATTTGGTATCAATTTTGGGCGTTGCGAGGGTGCTAATCCTTCCTCGTACGTAATCGAATCCTAAACTTGTTTTCTTAGATTTCATAGACCAAAATTATTGTTTTAATAAATCAAAATGTTTTATTAAAATGATCCATCTCAAGGTGATCCGATCACACCTCGAATAAAAGATCGGTGGTGACTCCATTTTTTATTTCCAATCAACCCCATTTTTCAAACTCGAAAAAATGGTTTCGACAGCATGTAAAGGACAACTTGACCTTTAGTGGCTTGATAATGATGTTTGTAATCTAGCCATTGGAATGGCTAGTAGTGGTTGTTTTGATATACTTATAATGTCATGCTATGGTAGCTATATATATATATATATATATATATATGTTAAGCAGTTGATCAAATCATGTTTAACACATGGATGGAACCAAGATAAGCCTGTAAACATGTATGCATGCAATGGTATGCCATGTTGAATGATGGAATTTGCTTAATTTGAATGCTTGGAATGGTTGGATTGTACTTGGTATGTTTTGGTGCAGGAAAATGGTAAATTTGGGTGAAAAATAAGGCTAGGAAATGGCTTTATGGTACATGGGCGTGTAGTTAGGCCGTGTGTCCCCTGCACCTTAATTTTGAGAAACAAATGCTCAGAATTGAGCACAAGGGCAGAGACACTAGCATGTGTCTCAGCTGTGTGTGCTACACGGCCTAGAACACGTGCGTGTGTCTTGGCCATGTGAAACTTGCATCTAATTTCAAAATGAATTAATTAACCACAAGGCCTAGTACACGGGCGTGTGGCATGGCCGTGTGCACAAGTCAGAGAGTTACAGGCTCGAACAGGACCTCTAGCACGGGCATGCCCTAGGGTCACACAGGTGTGTCCCTGGCCACACGAGCGTGTGAGCCCTGCACCTTGGAATATTTTTGAAATTTTGCAAAAAATTCTTAGAAGTTTCGATTAAGTCCGACTCGATTCTAATGCTCGTATTGGGCCTTAAGGGCCCATTTAAGGGACGTTACGAATGATTTTGGAATTTGAATAGTAACTTGTATGATTTACCTGTAAATGTTTCTGAATGTTTTGATAATGCTCCGCAACCTTATTCCGATGACGGATAAGGGTTAGGGGTGTTACAACTTGGGTATTATTTCTTTTACTGTAAACTTGTAACAGCCCGATTTAGGGGCTAGCCGGACTAGTGGTTTCAAAACCACTAATCCGAGGTCAGAGAAAATTATTTTAATGTTATTTTATGCATTATAGCATGATTATATAGGTGCATGAAAATTTTGGTGCTTTAATTTTAGCCATTGCATGCTTAATTGCGAAAAAGGAGTAAATCGCATAAAGTACAGAAATTCTATTTTACAAGCTAAAGGTTTCTAAAAGCCATAGTATATTAATTGGAGGCCCTTAATGTGCAATTAGACCCTTAGATATAGGGTGGCCGACCATAGGGGACAAAGAGTTGAAAAATAAGTCAAAGTTGGTAGGAATTTGGTGACTAAATTGATGTTTTATAATAAAATAAAGAAAAAAATATAATCTTTTCTTCACCACCTTCACCACCGAAAATTAGCAGCAAAATGGGGGTTATTGAGCTCAAATATTTCAACAAGATTTTCTCCTTACAAGTAAGTGTTTTGATGATCATTCCTTGATAATTTTTGTTTTTTTAGGACCCTTGTAGCTTGAGCTAGCTAATGAGGGGTCTATTTTGCAAAGTGTTTGAAAGTTTAGGGTTTTGCATGTGAGCATTTATGTTGTTTGTTGCATTTTTATGGAAGAAAATGAGTCTTAGTTGTTAGATAAACAACTTTTGTGAAAGGTGTTTCCACGAAAACACCTAAAAGGACCTTATTGCAAAGATTGTAAAATAGGTGTTAAATGTGTGAAATAATGAGTATTGAGAGTTGCTATAAGAGAAATAAATGTTCACCTAGGCTCGTTAAAGGAATAAATTTGATTAGAATTGATTTACGAGCCTAGGGGTAAAATAGTTTATCGTTGTTTTGTCGAGTTTTAAAATTTATAAAGAGAAAGATCGAACCTGGAAACTAACTCTGACAACGATTAAAGGCAAGTGTACCTATCGAACAGTAGTATAGCTAAGGCAAGACCGGATTGTCGAACCCAAAGGAACTAAAAGTACTAATACTAACTTTCTTTTTATTATTTAGCCTAAAATAAATGAAGTTGCTTTATTCCAAATTACGAATACTAAACTAAAGACGCAAAGACAGAAAGAATGAATTGGAAAATAACTTGAAGAGAAACTCAGTTGATCACGATGATACCCTCAGGAAGAATCCACCTAAACTTCACTTGTTATTTAACACTAAACCATACGATTTATTGACTTAGTTTCATCCATAAGACTCCCTAATGTATATTAAACCCTCTCTCGAGGCGAATAACGTCTAACCCTAGGTTAATTAGTGGAACTCTCATTCTCTTATAATAACCCCCTAGAATAGCAGTAAATCGATCTATGGACTCCCATATTAGGTTTCACCCTAATCCGACAAAATCTCGTCACCCTATCTCTAGGCGTGCGATCAACTCCACTTATTTATGCTAGATCTACTCTTAAGTAGGGTCTATTCCTCTTCCACCTAAGCACATCAGATTTGGATTAAGCATGCATAATTAAGAACAAACTAAGTATTTATCATATAATTCAAAAAATAATAACAGGATTCATCTAGGTTTCATCTCCTTCAGGTATCTGAAGGGTTTAGTTTATAATGAATAAAGAAAACATCTCAAGAGAAAAGATAAAATAAAACATAAGAAATCCATAAAACCCCCTGAAGGAATGGAAGGAGAAATTCGCCGTCTTGAGTAGAATTTCGGCTCCTTGATATGGATCAACTAGCTATCTTCGAGTAATTCCCATAAATCTGGCCTTCTGGCTCGGCTCTTTGGCCTAGCTAACCGCCCTGAGAAAAGCCTTGGTAGAAGGCTTCTGCCGAACTCCCCCTTAAGTTGCACCCTTGGGTGTTTATATAGACTTTAAGATGCCTTACTTGGCCCCTAAGTATCCTAATTCAAGTATACTTCCTACTCGAGTGTTTGAATAGGCTTTAGAATGTGTTTCTTTGTCTTAAAGTATCCAAATTTGAGTACAAATCCTCTTTTCCACGACAGGGGCACGGCCATAATACACGCCCGTGCAAATCGTTTTCAGGCCGTGTCTTGATTTTGTCGATTGGGAAACGGCTGTGTAAATCGTGGCATGGTCGTGTCTTAGTTAATTATCGAGGCACGATTGTGTGGCTTGAAGTCCAAGCTGTGTCGATTTCCACTTTGGCCCAAATTGGCCCGTTTTAAGCCTATTTCTTGTTCTTTTTGTCCTCGTGTGCTTTCCTAAGTATAAACATGAAAATAAAGGATTAAAAGAACCTTTTTACATAAATCAAGGGCTAAATCATCCAAAAGCATACTAAATATGGGGTTAAAATATGTTACTTTTATGGTTTATCAAATACCCCCACACTTAAGCTTTTGCTTATCCTCAAGCAAAATTCTCAACTTATAATTAAAACGAACTTTCCATAATTCAAAATTCCTATTAACAATGCCTTATCATAATTCACAGATAATTTATACATGGATAATTTAACTCAAAGACTCCTAAAGTCTCAAACAATTCTAAGTCATAAATTTGTAACATAAAAACATAGGCGTCTCCCCTTATCTAAATAATTACCTTTAATTCAAAACCGACAAGGATTGACATATTCACTAGAGAATCACTCAAAGCACTCGAAGTGTTTAAGGTTCAAGAGAAAGCACTCATACGTCGAACATGAAAAGTTAATCCCATAGGCTTGCCTGAAAATCAAATCTCCACCACTGTAATATGAGATGATACACAAATCAAAAGGTCTTTGACAGGGTTGTAAAGGGGCTTAGGTTAAAGGTTGGATAAAGGCTGAATTAGAAGGTTAAAAATCGAGATTGACCTGATAAATTACCTACTAAGAATAATAATCTAGAAAATAAACGATTGCTTTGAAACTAGTAATACTACTATTGATAATACTTTTAATACGAGCTCTTCTTCAACAATTGGAATTTAAACGCATAAGCTCCTTTAATCATATACTAATACTTGAATATACTTTGGTTTTTTTTAAGAACAAACTAAGTAGAAACATAATAAAGAAAGAACTTTATCAACTGAAATAAACTAATAAAGAAAGAACTTTATCAACTGAAATAAACTAACTCGGCAACTGATCAAATCAATTCTTGATAAAAGGGTAGTCAAAAGAATGGTGATAACAAATACAAAGGGTTTTGGGTTAAAATTTAGGGGTAAATCAATAAAAGGGTTGTTAGGATTAAAAGGGGTTCACTAGGGGTTAATTATGTAGGTAAACTTTTTAGTGGAGTGAATGGGTTAAAACCTAGGTGCCTTTATCATCTCAGTATATCAAATCATTAATGTGGTCTCGATATGTATAATCTAGGCAAGTTCTAGAATAACAATTCAGTGTTGACACACTCATAATCAATAAAATGAGCATGAAAAAGAATATATGCTCTATAAGGCTCAAAATCTCACAAAAGTTATGGGTAATTGACATCAATCCTATAAATTCTAAACTTCAAGGTAATATTCAAATTCAATTCAACAACTAGAAAATTTTTTTGATTCTTGAAAAATAGACTTATCATGCTTGATTCTCTAGTATTCTTCAAGTATAAATCATCAATGCACCATTATCAATGACTTACTCAAAAACATATCGATAAAAATCATAAATCATTAGAAATTTTACCCTAATTAATAATATGAGAAAATTACTTAGGAACAAGACTAAAATTTAGGATTTTGGAATAATGCAAAAAAGTTAGGTACTTTTACCTCCCCCCTACACTTAAGATGTACATTGTCCTTAATGTACAAAAAGAAAAATAACAATGTGATAATATCAAAAGAGAAGGGGAGAAGTGACACTTCCTGAATTTTAGATGATTCCGAGAGTTGGTAGAGGTCGTGGTAGAAGGTGGGTAGAGGAGGCAGTGGTGGCGTTTTCTATGGGCCTGGTGGGGTGTCTACCGACGAGTTTTATGCTAGATAAAGAAATTGGGTAGCCTGCAAAGATATAGCCAAGAAATCTAAAGAAACATTAATAATATACTAATACTATAATTAAAAACAAATAAAATAAAGAGAATGAGACTAAGAAGAAAACTGAAATTAAAAGAAAAGACTAATGGACTATAGAGTCCTTATTGTTGGATGGTTCACGAGGTGGGTGTGACCTCTAAGGCTATGGTGCGTGATTCCCAAGCAGCCTTTAGAACCAAAAACCAAAAACTAAAAGAAGTTAAAATATATTAAGCAGAAGAGAAGTATAGATAAGTAGGATAAAGGGGAAAATAAACGTAAAGAAAAATTTGAATGGTCTAAAAGACCCTTGGCTTGGTGTTTGGATGAAGCGGCAGGCATGAACTTATGTGTTGGGGTCTCCTTTGAGGAGACAATGCTTGCCTTCTTACACTTCTTCGGCGTGATTCTAGTGTATCTCAAGAGTCTGGACACCTTCTATAAGGAAAGAAAGAAAAAGAAGGAAGAAAGAATGAGGGGAGAAGGAGAAGGGCTGTGTGGTTTAAATAGGATTTCCAATCTAGCACGTTCCCATGCCCGTGGACCGAGGGTGTGTTGAATTACACAGTCGCATAGCACGACCGTGTGTCTAGGCGTGTTGGTTCACCCACGCCCCTTTTCCAGATGCCACGCCCGTTCCTCAAAAGGCAGTGTGTTGGCACGGTTGGGTAGCATGGGCGTGTTTTTCCTGTGTCTGGTAAGTCAGTAGCTTCACACGATCGTGGTGCACGACCGTACCAATTTACCAGTACCTTTGGGGGAGTGGTTGGATCCGTAACGTCAAAAAGTGGTTGGGATTTGATTCGCACGGCCTCTGCTATGTTAGTACGGGGATTTCGGTGGTCCACATGGCCGTGTGTAAGGTCGTGTGTCCTAGAAATCTACACTTTTAGTTTACAAAGAGAAAGAGAACGAAAAGAAAATAAAATTAAAATAAATGTAAAAAGAAGTAGGGTTAGTGCTCGGGTTGCCTCCCGAGAAGCGCTCGTTTATAATCTTAAGCTAGACTTTCCTCCGCATTGAAAAAAATCAGGGAGGTTTAAAGGTTTGAATATCTTCCCTCATGCTTATAGTTCTATTTTCTTGACAAAGATCAAGTCGAGAAGTATTTACCTCAAAAGTGTTGACTGTTGAGTTGCTTACCTCGACTATTTCGTGTGGGAAGATATTGTGTACCTTAACAAGGTTTTCTCCCTTTATCATCAGGTCTGTTGTGATGATGTGAGGATCTGATTTGTCTAACAGTACCTAGTCTCCTATTTTGTAGTGATTTGATGTTCCTACGAGCTCTTCTGGTGGTTCCTCTGGTTTTACTTCATGTGGTTCCGGTTCTTCTTTGACTTATGTCCTCTACTCTTCTAAGTTGTCGACCCTAAGGTCTTGTTCCTTGTGTGTTTCTTCTTTGTCGATTTGGGATCTATGAGTCACTCAGGCTTGTATCTTTGCGGTGTTTCCTACGATAAAGGTTGAATAATTTGATTATCATCTGTATTGACTTGCTTACTTTCTTACCATAGATTTATTCACTTAGTTTGATCTGTAAGACTCCCTAACATATATTAAACCCTCTCTCGAGGTGAATAACATCTAACCCTAGGTTAATTAGTGGAACTCTCGTTCTCTTATAATAACCCCCTAGAATAGTAGTAAATCGATCTATGGACTCCCATATTAGGTTTCACCCTAATTCGACAAAATCTCGTCACCCTATCTCTAGGCGTGCGATCAACTCTGCTTAATTATGCTAGATCTACTCTTAAGTAGGGTCTATTCCTCCTACACCTAAGCACATCAGATTTGGATTAAGCATGCATAATTAAAAACAAACTAAGTATTTATCATATAATTTAAAAATAATAACAAGATTCATCTAGGTTTTATCTCCTTCAGGTATCTGAAGGGTTTAGTTCATAATGAATAAAGAAAACATCTCAAGAGAAAAGATAAAATAAAACATAAGAAATCCCTAAAACCCCCTGAAGTAATTGAAGGAGAAATTCGTCGTCTTGAGTAGAATTCGGGCTCCTTAAGATGGATCAACTGGCTATCTTCGAGTAATTCCCACAAATCTGGCCTTCTGGCTCAGCTCTTTGGCCTAGCTAACCGCCCCGACAAAAGCCCTGACAGAAGGCTTCTGCCGAACTCCCCCTTAAGTTGCACCCTTAGGTGTTTATATAAACTTTGAGATGCCTTACTTGGCCCCTAAGTATCTTAATTCAAGTATACTTCCTAGTCGAGTGTTTGAATAGGCTTTGGAATGTGTTTCTTTTCCTCAAAGTATCCAAATCCAAGTACAATTCCTCTTTTCCAAGACAGGGGCACGGCCATGGTACACGTTCGTGTAAATCATTTTCAGGCCGTGTCTTGATTCTGTCGATTGGGACACGGCCGTGTAAATCGTGGCATGGCCGTGTCTTAGTTAATTGTCGAGGCACGATCATGTGGCTTGAAGTCCAGGCCGTGTAGATTTCCACTTTGGCCCAAATTAGCCCGTTTTAAGCCCGTTTCTTGTTCATTTCATCCTCGAGTGCTTTCCTGAGTATAAACATAAAAAGAAAGGATTAAAAGTACCTTTTTACATAAATCAAGGGTTAATCATCCAAAAGCATACTAAATATGGGGTTAAAATATGTTACTTTTACGGTTTATCAATAGTCATTTTGTGAAAGTCTAGGGCAAAATGGTAATTTTTCCAAAGTATGGTTATTGAAATGTATTGATTAATATGGTAATTAAAATGAGTGAATTTGTTATTATAGATCAAGAAATACGAAGCCCAGACCGAAACCGAGGCAAGAACAAGGTAGTGGACTAATTTGAAAGATTCCACATATATTTTGGTACCGAGGTAAGTTTGTGTGTAATAAATTCAACATCATGTTATTAAGTTTTTAAAAATGTTTGATATTAGTGATGTTATATATTATTTTTATGAAACAGAGTAATGATGTTAAATGAGAAAATGATGAAACTTTATGATGTTGAAGTTTCGGTTGGACTTTAAGAAGTGAGAGGATATCATCATCGAGACATGAGATTGGTAAGGTCCCGTATAAGGCCATGTCCTCAGCACCAAATTGAGATCCCGTGTAAGACCATATTGGGATATGGCATCGGCATCGATTATGAAATTTTTATGAGACCATATCTGGGATATGGCATCAACATCGATATGATATCCCGTATAAGACCATATCTAGGATATGGTATCGGCATCGAGATGTGACCCCACGTAAGACCATATCTGGGATGTGTCAATGGCGTCATGTTTATGTGTATGATGATGATTGTGTATCCTCGGGTCATTTTTGGTCTGTTTTTATTTTGTAAATAGACTTAAAGAATCTGGACTTTGATTTCTCTTTTTTATTTTATTTCATTTCTATTTTGGTTTGTTTGATAGGCCCGGGAAAAATGGGCCATTACAGCAGCCCCTCTTTGCTCATCGTTGTGTAACGAGAATAGATCAAAGACTATAAAAGGACCAATTTTGCCCAGTTTTGGCCGAACTTCGATTTCTTTGATCCTCTTCTTCTTCAAATGACTCCAAATCCACTGCAACTTAAGTTTGATAGCTTCAACTTCATAAATGCAGTATCCACTATCTTTTGATCTGCTCCACTACAAACTCAGGGAGACCAGATATGATATTTTCAATCTGATCCCTCCAAACTCAGGGATCACCAGACTGATATCTTCGATCTGCTTCCTACAAACTCAAGAATCGTCAGATCTGTCATTTTCAATCTGCTTCCTACAAAGCTCAGGAATGCCAGATTGGTATCTTCGACCTGCTTCTTGCAACTTCAAGAATGTCAGATCTGCTATCTTCAATCTACTTCCTGCAAAGCTCAAGAATGTCAGATTTGCTATCTTCAGTTTGCTTCCTGCAAGGCTCAGGAATGCCAGATTGGCTATCTTCGATTTGCTTCTTGCAAAGCTCAGGAAGGCAAGATCTGATATCTTCGATCTGTTTCTGCAACTTTAGGAATTCTAGATCTGTTATCTTCGGTCAGCTCCACTGTAAACTCAGGGATGCCAGACTGGTGGTTAGATCTGTTCCACTACTACTTAGGGAGACAAGATTTGTCGTTTGATCTTCGTCCACTACTGCTTAAGGTGACAAGATCTACAATCTTTGACCTATTCCACTACTGGTCAGGGAGATAGGGCCGGTGGCTTAAATCTGTTCCACTACTGCTTAGGGAGACAAGATTTGCCGTTTGATCTTGGTCCTCTACTACTTAGGGCAACAAAATCTACAATCTTTGACCTATTCCACTATTGGTCAGGGAGATAGGGCCGGTGGCTTAAATCTATTCCACTACTGCTTAGAGAGACAAGACTTGCCATTTGATCTTGGTTCCCTACTGCTTAGGGTGACAAGATCTACAATCTTTGACCTATTCCACTACTAGTCAGGGAGATAGGGCTGGTGGCTTAAATCTGTTCCACTACTGCTTAGGGAGACAAGATTTTCCGTTCGATCTTGGTCATCTACTGCTTAGGGCGACAAGATCTACAATCTTTGACCTATTCCACTACTAGTCAGGGAGATAGGGTCGGTGGCTTAAATCTGTTCCACTACTGCTTATGGAGACAAGACTTGCCGTTCGATCTTGGTTCCCTACTGCTTAGTGTGACAAGATCTACAATGTTTGACCTATTCCAATGCTGGTCAAGGAGATAGGGCTAATGTCTCCGATCTGCTCCTGCAACCTCAGGATTGTCAGATCTACTATTTTCAATCTGATCCCTGCAAACTCAGGGATCACCAGACTAAAATCTTCAATCTTACTACATTTTTCCTTTAGAGGACATAACCTATAGAATGGATATATGCTTATGTCTAATAATTGGGATGCCTTAATCGAAATGCATCAGATACTCCTAACTAGACATGCTATGAATGTAAAAATGATATGAGTATGATTCCTGCTCAAGGTGTTATCACTCATTTATCCGTCAAGGTTTCATCTTCGTTCCCCATGAAGTATCATTTTTTGCTCGATTATTTTGCCCTGCAGTAATTCTGAGTCCACTCCACTCGAACCTTGGGACATAAAGTTTGTGCCTTCCACTGTAATTTCAGGGAAATAACATTTGACTTCTTTTATCCAATCTGTTACCACTCTAAAGTATGGAACTTGTATTGTTTTCCACCATTCCCTAGGTGTATAAGTCTGAAATTTACATAAATGCAGGATCTCCCGACAATGGTCCTCTTTTACACTTGGCTTGACCTTGTTTGTCATTTGTCGATATGGTATCACCAACGGAATTGTCTTATCCAATAAGAATCCCAAGAGATAATCATTTTTCAATGTTTCAAATCCCTTAGGCTTGGTGAGTTCTGAACAATAGTCCTGCTTCAGATTCTCATATTATTTAGAAGCTTCCAGAGTAATATGTGAAACTCCTTTTATGAAAGTGTTATTAGTCCATTAATCGTTATTCCAATAAAATGCTTGAAAAAATATCACAACAATGGACATGAAAGAAATTAATCAAGAGCATAGCTCGAAGCAAATAAGCTAATCAAATATAACCAAGGCAATAAATGAAAATTGGTTAGTATATCTTAAAAAAAATAAAGTAAACGAAGATAGTAAAAGCTATAAAAGAAAGTTGATTAAGGTGTATCTTTGAAAAGAATAAAGTAATCAAAGATAAAAAATTAAAATGGGTAAGATGGGAAATTAGGTGCCCCAAATATCACAGTCTGAGCTTCTCTGTTCCAACTTCTTGAGGACCATTTTAAACTCAATATGTGTTTAGGGGATCCGAAGTACTATGTCGATGCCCTAAGACGTATCGTACTCCTTCATTGTTAATTCAAATGTAGCAAGACTACTTTATGCCTTACTTTTGATCAAAATTTGAGCCGCCCTTTTCGAATTTTCAGCTCAAAGCCCCTTTGGTCTCAAAGCGCCCTTTGTGGGTTTTCGCCTTGGCCTCTCCTTTTTCTTTTTCTTTTTCTTTTCTTTTCTTTTCTTTCTTTCTTTCTTTCTTTCTTTCTTTCTTTTTTTTTTTTTTTGAATTTGGACTCAAGGCGCCCTTTGTGGGTTTTCACCTTGACCCTTTCCTTTTTAGGTAAAATCCTTCTTGATCTAATCTGAATTCTCCGAATTAGGCAAGTATTTGGCATCCGTCTCGGTCAATATCAATGCTCCTCTAGAATAGGCCCTATATAAGTCCTTCTAATTTTGGCATATGCTTTCTTCTAAAATCATTTTGTAGAAGAAAAATCTGTTTCAACATTAGGTTCCTTGTGGAATTCTCTAGGATGAACCTCTTTGTCGTAAGCTCGCATTATCCAACCGTGATGGATAACTTTTAACCTTTTCTTCGATTAGGTTCAATTGACAAAATGCTTCAATTCCATAACAAATGGGTAAGATTTTGCCTCAGCAAAGGTTTTGGCCGACATTCAATAAGACAAAGGGTAACGGTAGCTTCTTATACCAATCCTTACAAGTATAGGTCACCTTTCATAATTTTTGTTTTCTTTTTGTATTTTTTTGGTAAATTTTGCTATACAGTGATATGCTGTCTGATCTTTGGACAAACTGTAAACTTTGACTTTGTACAGTTATGCATTCTTTGCTAGCATCTGATCTCCTTTTTTTTTTAAATTTAATGACTTCAACCTCGTAACATTGGCATATGAAGCTACTTCCACCCTCTTAGTGAAGTAAACGACGACCACGATAATGAATCGATATTGGTTAAAAGCTTTTGACAAGATTGGCCCCATCACATCCATGCCCCACATATGGAAAATTTGTGAAGAACTGGAGTAGGCATATGAATCTTGTCTCCTTATATTCGGCATAGATGATACCACCCCTTTCTATGTATATCGGTAGTGCCTAATCCTCATGTTTAGCCCGCATCTTAGTATCCCAAGCATGTCTTGATATGATCATGCAAAAATATTTTTAATGTCTCGCATTATTTTTATGGCAAGCTGGGCTTCGATCTTCACTCCTTTCCCAGGCTCACAATATCTAATGACCCTTTATAGAGTAAGGTCTTTTTTTTTTATCTTGTTTCACCATTCTTAACAAATTAGAAGATAGGTCACAATCTCTGTTATCTTCAAAATCTTGAGATCCCCTAGACCCATATCTTGTTTAAAAAGGGAGTCAGTAACAATGTTGCTCATGACATTGATATCTGGGTACCTAGGTACGAAGTCTAACAAATCCAAAGAATGAATGATTCCAAGGATAATTATTTGGATAGTATGGTCACAAATAAAGAATGAAAGAATATTGGTAAAAAATGTACAGTATGAAATGTAAAGAATAAAAAGAATATGTATTCAAAAAGATGTATTTTATTGAAATAAAATTTAGAACACAAGCTTATTTCACAAAAGAGCTCTTATTGCCTCTAGGCTTAAAGCAACAAGCATGTTTTGAATATTACTCTAGATTCACTCTAAAATACAGTGATATTTTCCACAGTTCCATTGTTTAAAACACTCCCAAGTACGTAAGGTTTCAAAACATTGTTCCCCAATTCTCTCTTCATCATCATCCACATTGTTGACCATTGGACCATTCCTGTTTTCAAATCCTCCGGCTAGTAAATGACTTAACTGGTCAATCACATTCTTTTGGAATTCTCGCATGTCTTGTTGAATCTTAGTTAATTGCCCCTGCATCTATATTTACATTTACTCTATTCTTTCCAATCTTCGTTCCATGTTTTCTAGGCTAACTGAAACATTTTTACCTAATTACGATTCTCTTGTAAAAGTCTAATGCAAATGATGCAATGTAATGCGAATGCATGAATGCAAAGAGGCATCGATTCTAATCAACTTCATTTTAGAAAACTTTATTACAAAACAAATTCTTTTACATAAAATGGACTACAAATAAGCTTTCGCCCTAAGTCCTAAAGTCTTAATTTTCCCTAGTAATGAAACTAACTCTTGGCTACAATCTGACTGTAGCTTATACTTCATGTTCAATACGTCGACTGCGCTGCCAAAGTCTGTAGGTAATCAGCTACCTCTCGAATCTGGACTATGGCTTTACCCATGAGGTAATCCTGACTTCTAACTTGGTCATGGGAATGATGAAGCTTTTCCTTCCAATACCCTTCTCTTGTTTCAAAAAAGTTTGATTTGAAGTTCATAACTGTTCAATGCTGTTGCTAACTCTTCAATCCTACCCTTCATTTCCTCAACCGATTGCAGAATTAAGGCTTCGATGGTAGTGAAGCGATTGTCCAAGCTTAGCATCGATCTTCAGAAAGGTATTGATCATTCACCCTAGCTAGCGCCATACTCAGTGAGATTCTTCCACTTCCATGGCTCAGAAGGAACTGTGGACCTCCAAGAAATTTAAATTGTATTTGTTCAAACATTTTTCCAACTCTAACCACAGGTGAAAGGCATCTATTCTAGTTCATCTCTTTAAATATATCAAATAGGGGATCAATATGAATTCCTTTCATTTCTCCACAACGAATCAAATCCTTTGCAATGTTGTTTGGATCACAACGAGGAGCCGAGAAGTTTTGGTAACGGACTTATCATAGGAAAAATTCTTTCCATCCAAATCATTTTTGTAGGTCTTATGCATCCTGTCAGTCACTTTTCTTCCAACACTCTTACCGTCTACAGGGTGACCATCTTCATGTGAAAGAGAAACGCTATACTAGTAGAAGTGTTTATCTGTACTCCCCACGCTCACTTTGAAATGATTAGCGAGTATTGTTACCTTTTTCCTTTAGTACTAACACCACACCTTTCCATAGGGTGTCTTCTTCTTCGCATTTGATTCTAGAATGACATCAGGAGGCACAGATGGCAGAAGAGACAAGGATTCCAGTGCTGCCCCATTTTCCTCTTGCTCAAACGAATCCATACCTTGAAATCTTCTTTCTAATTGGTTTTGCTCTGACCATATACGAACGATTGCATTGTCTTCCATTTCATCAAGGAACCCGTTTTCCATAACCAGCTTTCTAACTTAGAAATTGATCGTGAATCGATACCTCTAAAATATGAAATGACATGCACATAAATGAAACACAATGAATTAGTGCCATAAAATAGAATATAAAGCAAGTGAAATAACGCACACCTATCTGGGTAACTACTGAAGTTCGGCATAGCTCTACCTAAGGTAGGTTCTTAGGGTTTACTATATGCTATTTAGTTCTAAAGTTGAGGTACCTGAACCAGCAGATTCTTCGATCCTCACCCATTATAGGCTCATACGGACCGAGTTCGGTTCAGGGGAATACATTTCCTTATGGCCGTGCGGAAGTGAAAACTTCACGAAGACATAGGTACAGATGTATTCCGGAAGCAATCCACTAGCCCATGCGGAGGTGAAAACCTCACGAAGGCATAGTTTCTCGCTCCCACTTAAGGGTGTGACCACGACGGTCATGCAGTGCAATGCAAAGAATATATTCAGAACCACATGCAATAAAAAAATGATCATAAATTTTAAATCAAATTTTTAAATTCAGACATGAGGACATGAAACTATCGATTTTACGGCTTGACTCTCTTATTGGTCCCTAGTGGAGTCGCCA
Source organism: Gossypium rotundifolium (assembly GCA_025506655.1). NCBI lineage: Eukaryota > Viridiplantae > Streptophyta > Magnoliopsida > Malvales > Malvaceae > Gossypium > Gossypium rotundifolium. Next base: position 92,834,125 of record CP106724.1, on the reverse strand, counting down.
AGCTGTCGAAACCATTTTAAAATCGGGTTTTGAAAATTGGAATCGACTTTTAAAAACTAAAATAGGAGTTGCCACCAATCCCTTTTTGTTTAGGTGTGATTGGATCACCTTGTAAAACGTTTCATTTTAAAACCTTTGGTTTTGGTCTACGAAAAATGAGAAAACGGGTTCGGGAGTCGGTTACGTATGAGGAAGGGTTAGCACCCTCATAACGCCCAAAAATTGGTACCTAATCGATAAAATCATGTCCAAATGTTTGAAATTTAAAAGTATTTAAAAAATGATTTCTTTAAAAAAACTTCGAGCAATTTAAGTTAAAATTTGAGACTTTCTTGTTTCGAAGGAATATAAACATCACATCCAGCACGTTAGGACACGATATTTTAAAACCTTTATAATCAAAATCATCTCACGTTTTGCAAAACTTGTTAAAAGGATATTTGGCTATTTAGCCAAACGGAAAATCGCAACCCAGCACGTTAGGGCACTATTTCCCGAATTTCTAAATATCAAAACATTACCTTATTTTCAAAAAACCTTACCTCGAGATAACATAATGTCGCATCCAGCACGTTAGAACACGACATTTTGAATTCCTGAGAATAAATTTTTATTTGAAATGAGAAGGGATATTTAATATTTGAAGTTCCACGAGAAAAATCGAAACCCAGTAAGTTAGGGAAAAATTCTTCTCGATGTCCCCAAATATCACATATCACCGTTAAAAAAAATCTTTAATTTAAAAAGTATTTTTATAAAAAATGGTATGAGTAAAACATTGTAGCATACATATAAATTCTAACAATAAATAATCAAAAATAATACAACATTAAAAAATATGCTAAATAAATAATAAACGAATATAAAGATACAAATAAATGTATATAATAATTAGTAAAAATCATAAGATATAATAAAATAATATAAAATAATTAATAAAAATATATAAAGATTATACATAAAAATAATTAGTAAATAATATAATAATTTTAAGTGAAAACATTTATATACAAAATACACTAATCATAAAAATTATATATGTAATAAACAATATAGATAAAATAGATTATATATTATAATAAACTTTATACAAAACAAAATTTTAAAACTAATATATATATAATACTTAAAATATAATATAATATATAATATATAAATATTAAAATAATATATAAATTATTAAACCCAATAAAATAATATATAATAATAATAAAATATATAAAGATAATATATATAAAATATATATATGCATATGGGAATTTTATACTATTAGTAAATTAATAAATATAGGAAAATAATATAGGATATTTAATATGAAGAAATAATTAAAATAATTTAAAAATAAAAAAGAAAATTAAAATAAATAAAGAAACAAGGGTTAAACGGTAATTAAAACAGATTAAAAAGATTGAATCAGAACGCGCCTAAAAACACAGGGATTTATTGGGCAATTATGTTTTTTTTAAAACGGCGTCGTTCTGCTTATTAACCTTTGAAGAACCCGAGGATTAGATTGAAAAATAATTAAACTTTGAGGCATAAATTATAAAATAATAAAAATTGGATTAAACAAATTGAAAATAAGGAAGGATCAAAACGGAAATTAGACCATTCAATAAAAAAAAACGCAGATCCTTCGGGTCGGGTCAACTGCGGGCGGATCCTTGGTGAAACGACGTCGTTTTGGTCATTATCTAACCACACCAAAACGACGTCGTTTCTTAAGCCTATATAACGTGAAAATTAATCAAAAAAATTTCATTTTATCTGCTCCTCAAAAAAAAATTAAGCCGAGAGCTCTGGAATGCTCTCCTCTAGCGATTTCCGGCCAGCCTCCAATGTAGCTCCGACCACCGTCAGCTTCAGAAGGGTTAGGAATCCCAAAAACGTAAGTTTTTCCTCTCTTTTTTTTTTAGTATTTTATAAATATGTTATATATAGGATAATATATATATATATATATATATAAAACAGTATACGAAAATAAAAAAATAAAAATAAAACAAGACCTTTGCTTTTTTATTTTCTGAATCTGTCTGTGTATTTGCGTATCCTATCTGTCTATCCCCTCCTCTTTACAAGTTTTGTAAGGCGTTTTATAGCCTTTGAAATAAACAAATAAACAAGGAAACAAAATACTGCCATGCTTGCTATGATCTGCTTCCTTTTTTGTGCAGGTGAAGAGCGGCGGAGAATCTGGCGTGTTGATGGCGGCGCGATTTGCGCGCGAATCGCGGCCTGACAAGGGGCGGACTGAAGGCGCGCCAATCAAGCTTCTGTTTAATGTTTGGGCAATTTTAGGCCATTTGAGACTAGGTCAAGGTAGGATAGTTAGTTGGGCTAATGTTTTGGTCTGGGTTTATTCAGGTAGACTGTTGAGTTTTGGGTATTGAGCCATGGGTATTGGACTCATTTTTTGTCTATTTTTATTTTGTAAATGAACTTAAAGAATCTAGATTTTGATTTCTCTTTTTTATTTTATTTCATTTCTGTTTTGGTTTGTTTGATTGGCCTGGACAAAATGGGTCATTACAAATATTTTAATTAATTATATAATTAATTGTTATAAAATCCACTTAAAAATAGTATTTATTATCATGAAAATACAAACAATATTATTATAATGAAACATTATTTTTAAATTTAATAAAACTAAAATTTTAAATATAAAAGAGATTGAAATAAAAGATAAACTGAGATATATTTTACAAAAATCTATAGATTATAAAAAGAAAAAAGCACATGACAAAGACAAAAGAGTAAAAGCATACCTACGTTTTCTTATCATTGAAAAATTCCATTTCTATCGGTATTATGTAGCATTCAACGCACTAATACTATGCAATTTAAACAGTTTCCATCAACATGATTGCATTGAAATAACACTCAATTGCACCATACCGGAAGAAAACAGACATTCAAAGGAGCTAATAATCTAACTTTATTTTATGACTTTTAGATATTAAGGTTTCAATTAAATATATCTAAATAATGAATTTTATAATTTTTAAAAATATATTTATATAAAATATTTTAAGTTAATTTTATATTTGAATATGAAATATTTTTTAAATCATAAAAATAAAATTAATTATCTATTAAATAAAAATAAAATTCAAATCAAATTAAATAGTGACTATTTTTTTAAAAAAAATTATTGGGTTCAAATAGATTTTTGAAGCTTAACTCTATCCTCATCGCCTTGGCTTAAAACATCGTTTTCTTGTATAATGTGTTCTGATGTTGTATGTCTCAAAGGCTGTCAACTCTGAAGCTGTGTGTTTGGTCTGTCATTCTCCATCGGCACTGCTACATGGTAAAGTAAGCTTAATATGGTAACAAAATCGACCCACCATTGGCATTGTTGAGCCCACGTGGTTAATAGTGAAAGCAAAAATGGTAACAAAATCGACCTACCTAGCATTGGCTTTGAAGAATCTTTTGGCAGAGTTTAGGGGATAGGGAAAGGTACTGTGAAAGCTATAAAGATACGTAATTATTCCCATGATTACTCGTTTAGGCAAAGGTAATGGTATTGGTTGAGAAGTTTGGGAGTTGGGCGGCGATTGATAGATGATAGACTACACGATAGCAGGGGCAGTCATTTCAAGATAGTACAAACTTCCAAAATCTTTAACCCACACCTGACTTCACTAGGCAATGATGATGTGAAGAATAATTTCTCTGTAGGGTTTAATCAATTAAGATAGGGTGCAGTATTGGGTAAAGGTCACATCTACAGGGTTTCAAACTTTTAATTAGACTATCACCATGGGGATGCCATGCAGCTATCTCAAGATTTTTCTATGAATTTTGGATATTATTTTAAATTTTAAATATCAAAAATAATTCTACTATTTTAAATATGAAATATTTATTTTACATTATAAAAAATTAAAATTAAATAAAATAATATTCAATTCAAAATTTTTAACTTATATTCATAATATGATACAGATGAATTTTAAATTCTCAAGACACAACCTTAGCTAGACGGTAGATAGATTGGAATAGTTACATATGATGTAAATTTCATGAATTTAGATGTTATGAAATTAGATTCGTGCAATATTTTCGAATTTTTTATATGTATTAAACTATTTTATATTTTGTTAATAAATCTTATGAATAAAATTAGAATGGTACTTTTTATACATCCAACAATAATATATCACGTCATAAATTTTAGAGGATATAAATAATACAATACATTAAGAAATATTAAATTAACTCTTATTACAATTTTTAACTTTAAATCACAAACCTTAAAATCATAAACCTCTTGATGTAATCATAAATTTAGTTGTAGAAAAACAAACCCATAAACATTACATTACTATAACTATTACTTTGTTAATATTATTTTTAATTTTAATTAATTAATCAATACTAATTAAGATTAAGATATTATTAAGGAGAATTAATCTAATATTATAAACTGTATCATATTAATTATAAATTATTTTAAAAATATAAAGTGGCATATTTTTTATTGAAGATCTAAACAAAGAGTTTTCAAATCATCTTAATATAATTCAAAACTCTCCTTTTTTTCTCAAACGATTATTTTAATAATAAATTTTTAATTTTAATTTGTAAATGTTTATTATTATTTTAATTAAGGGTAAATTATAAGAATAGTCACTCAAAATATACTTGATTCTATTTTGATCACTCAACTACTAATTTTTTGATTTAATCCTCAATTTTTCAAACTTAAATATTTTTACCAATCTCCATTGTTAGCTATTGTTTGATGAAGTATATGTGAAACTGCTAATCGTAAAATCCCTTTTGTTTTTAACCAAGTGAAAGAAAGAGCTTAGTTTTATCGTTCTAAACAAAAGATTCATTAATGAGAAATTTGGCAAACTCTCATTATGTTTTGTACTTAAATCACATTGTCTTCAAATAATGAATTTTATGATAATAATAAAAAGAAATAAATACCTTAAGTGGTTTTTTTTCTTTCAAAAAACCATGAATTTGTTAAAACATAAAAGAAAATTTCTTTAAAAATAAAATACTAATAATTAAAATTAAATAATAATCATTCGCACCTTTCAAATTCATCTCACTCGTTAGCTTCTATGTTTGAAATTTTTATATAACAACATTTAAAACAAATTTTTATATATATTATATGATAAAAATATAATTAAAAATTTTATCAAGTATTTTAAAAACATGTAATATACTCAAAAACATGATTTAATTATGTTTTAATTTATCTAAATGTTTTTGAGTTAATATCAAAATGTTTTGAGGTGTCTTAAAATGTTTTTAAGAGACTTTGATATAAATGTGTCAAGACATAATCATATTTTTCTCGAGAAAGACAAACATCGAAGCTAAGGGTTGCTTTAGGGGAGTCATATCTCGAGACATTCAACTAATTGTCTCAAGACATATGACCAAATGTCTCGAGACACACTAGCACTGTCTCAAGGCACAGACTGCCAACGGCTATGTAATAGTCATATTTTTCTTCCTATCTCGAGACAAGGGGTTTTATTTCTGAAGACACATTGCTACATGTTGCATTAAATATACCAAATGAATGCTCTCAACGGCTAGAAGTCAACCCCAACAGTCACAAACTTTCACAAACTTGTTCTTTGGTATAAATACAAGTCAAAGGCATATCAAGACATAATAGATGAACATCCAAGCTTAAAAATCAAGAGACAAGTAGGGGTGAGTAAAACTCGATTCAACTAGAAAAAATCGAAAAAAAATTTGAATTTCGAGTTAAACGAATCGAGTTATTCGAATCAACTCACTTTTTTTTTTGAATTTTGAGTTCGAATCGAGTTGAGTTTTCAAATTCGAATAACTCGAATAATTCGAATATCAAACTATAATATTTTACATTTTTACCCCAAACTCCCAAACCTTTTTAGTTTTCCCTCAGAACTTTTACTTCTTCCTACTTTCCCCCCAAAACTTTTACTCCCCTCCCATCCCAATCTCCTAATCTACCCAAAATCATTTCCCACCAAAATTTTACTCTCTCATTTACTTTTTCTCAAAATTTTACTCCTAAAAACCTTCAAAACTTTTTATTTCCCCCCAAAATTTTTACTCCCTCCCACTTTTTCTTTAAAACTTTTACTCACTTCCCATCTCATCTTCCATCTACCCCAAACCCATCGCCCCTCCATTTTTTTTTATATTTTCCCTTCAAAATTTTACTCCTATTTATTTTCCCTTAAACTTTTATTCTCCAAAACTTTTTTTTTCCTCCTAAACTTTTACTTCTCACTTTTTACTCTCAAATAAAAAATCAAAATTATCCAAAAAAATCACTAAACATAAATAATAATAATTTTATTAAATTAAATTTCACACTTTATATTATTTATATTATTAAATTGTTTAGTCATATTGAATATTTATATTAAAATTGAATTATTAATTATGCCATAAAATATTTGTGTTAAAATTTTATATTGGTATCAATTTCACATTTTATCTTTAAAATAATTTTATTAAAAATCACATTTTACATTTAATATATTTTTAATTCCAAATACATAGTGACAAGAATCAAGATAATTGAAAGAACTCAACAAGCAAAGAAACTAACCCATATATAAAAGATTAATAAATAAATTATTTGGTGATGAAAGTTAATAAAAAATTTGGTTAAGATGGACAAATTTTATTACGATGGGTGACAATAGTTACAAGGACCTAAAATTATTTTTTAAAATTTAACTCGAACAAATATATTCGATTCGATTCGATTCGAATTCCATCTCACTCGACTCGATTCGAGAAAATTTTAAATCAAATTAGGATGATAAAATATGATTCGTCAACTCGATTAACTCGAAATTTTTTAATTCGATTGGATCGAACGCTCACCCCTAGAGAGAAGTATCAAATTCTTATTTTCTTCATTTTCTCTTGTACATATCTCTTATGTACTTATTGTTAGATCTTTTTATCATTCTCATTTCAATTCATTAAGAGAGTTAAATACTTATAAACACACATATTTGAGAAGCATTCATTGTTTACATCTTTTCTTGTTTATAAAACTACTTTTAAGGGTTTAGAGATAAAACCATAAGTAATTCATAAAAGGTTTTAGTTGAGTATAAAAGTTAAAGAAAAGTTCTAATTTAGCCATAAAAGGTAGGGAAATGTAGTGTTGTAAAAATTAAATATTTTCTTAAAAGGTAACAATTCAAATATAATAAATTAAGAAATCCTTGATCGAGGTATATCAAAACAGTGAAAATAAAAATTTGAAGTTAAACCACTATAAATTAAAATATCCAAACTTTTTATTTTATTTTCTCTATCATTTAGAAAATTTATAGAAAATTTTAAAATACCATTTCCTTCCCTCTTAGTATTTCGAGCTTAGCAATACTATCTTAAAATTTTAAAAAAAAATCCCTAAATTTTTAATGATATTTTTGTCTGTAAGTCTTTAAATGAACATTCCTTATAAACGTGTTTCGTCCCAAAAACATTAGTTCTTACTCAGTAATGTATTATTATAAATTTAGATCTAATCACACATATTCTACAAAAAAGTAATTATCTATAACAACCTCGGTTTTCTCTATTCTTCCATTTGTTGTTTAGACAAGTGTTTGAATATCTGTTCAAATACACGTTAGAACAGAACACAAACAATAAGCAAATAAACGAAGAGAAATAAATACAAGAGATTTATTAACGTAGTTTGAAACCAGTTTTATTTTGTAAAGCCTTGCTTAATGAATGATTCTTATTCAACAATTTTCTAAATTACCTATTAGTTTAAACTCAATTTACTCTCACATAAAGAAGTAATTGCAACCTCAGCACCAACTCCAATTATTACAAATCACTCACCCAAAAAATCTTATAATATAAACTTTCCAATAAAAAACCAAATATAAGATTACAAAATACCAAGTAAAAGATACACAAATAACCAGTCAAAAGTTCTAAAAAAAACCACACCTAAATGTGCAACACAATAGCCTATTTATAGGTTAAAAATCGATAGTTTCTTCAAGTAGTCTTGAAAGATAAAAATAATAATAAGTCACCAAATAAATAGCTTAAAGGATAAGAATAAGTCCTATGGGATAAAATATGTTGATCTCCATGTATCTTCAATAACCAAATTCAATCACCATTAGAACTCTCTAAGATAAATCCTTCCATTATAATAATCAAATGAAGTTTTCAAGTTAAAGTAAACTAACCAACTTGATCTCTAGGTAAAGAGATAAACTTTCGATGTCCAACTTGTTTCATCTCTTTCTTCCTTCCTCTTATTCGATCAGCATGATTAAGGAAAAAATAAAATACATTATGAGACTCATTTGCTTATGGAAAAAACAATCATAGATGACCAAATCAAAAAGCCAACATCCAATAATACATAGGTTGTCTCAAATTTTGACACTATGCTTTATTTTGATAAGTTGAAATTTACCACTATACTTTATTTTGATTGATATTTACCATTGTATTTTTGAGCTAGAGATAAATTTACCATTATATTTTAACTTTATCTTAATTTTGCCACTTTACTTTTGTTTGATTGAATTTTGTCACTAAAATTAGATTTTTTTTTATTAGATTTTAGTATTCATGTAACATCCCTTGCCCGTATCTGACGCCGAGACAGGGTACGAGGCGTTACCTATCTTAAACACATGCATACACACAATTCCGAAACATAAAAGTTCGTTCAAATTTAAAACTTTTCAAACTTTCTCTAATCATCCTTAATATGGGCCTACGAGGCCCAAAATATATCTTAGAAACGTTTCGGGGATCAAATCGAGTTCTTTGGAAAATTTTGGAAAATGTCACTAAAAATAAGGGCATACGCCTGTGTGACTTGACAACACGGCCATCTGAAGGGTAGTGTATCTCACACTACCTAAGTATATAGTGACACACCTATGTCCCACGCCTGTGTGGATTTATTTCTCAATTCGAACCTACAGGGGTTTTCACACGGCCTGACACACGCCTGTGTCCATGGCCCGTGTCCTTCACACAGCCATGACACGCCCGAGTCTTGGCCCGTGTGCAAAAACCTTGACATTATGTTTCTGACGTCATCAACCCAATAAGGTCACACGGCCAAGGCACACACCCGTGTCCTTAGACCGTGTGGCGAATTAAATTCGTAAATTCAGGTGCAGACTTCGCACGGCCTGGGCACATGCCCATGTCCTATGGCTGTGTCTTCCACACGGTTGTGACACATGGCTGTGTCACAGCCTGTGTGGTTACTATAGAGCATTCTGTTTTGCCAACTTAGGGTGCAGGGGGACACACAATAGATTTACACGCCCATAGGGCAGACCGTGTGGACAAAAACAAGGCTATTTACCAAGCCCTTTCTGCCACCCTTACTTGTACCAGCATAAGCCACAACAAACAACCTACTCATTCATGCATAACTATACCAATTTCTCAACTATGCAATTTGAACATTCATGATAAACACCATCATTTTCATATATCAACAATAATTATTAGCCATCAACTATGGCCTTATACAAAAAGAATTCATCTTCAAATCAAGCCAACACATTTGGCCAAAATAATATGACACTTAACAAATACTAAGTCCCTATACATGCCATATTCAAAAAGATGAAACTAACTATACCAAATGTTCAGCTTGATAGTGTGATCGAGCTTCCGACGTCCTTTGAATTCCCGAGCTAACTTGGCGGCTCTATAAGAAAATGGAAAGGAGAGGGAGTAAGCACAAAGCTTAGTAAGTCATAGGTAAATAATTAACAACAATTACCAAGCATTATCAAACTCATAGCATATTATAAACTTGCACATGATTCTCTAATAAATAAAGGTATAACTTACTCATTTCACCCGTACTAATCATACAACATAATTAGAACTCATTTCTCAAGAATCTCATGTAGGTACCTGTACCACTTACAACATAATTATAACTTTTATCACTTTTGACACAAGTTTTACTTTACTCGTTGAACCAATTGAAATATCAAAGGATACCCGACAAGCCTCACACAAGAGGGAAAAATGTCGGTGCCATGTCCCAGACATGGTCTTACACTAGCTCACATATCGAGGCCGACGCCATGTCCCAGGCATGGTCTTACATTGGCACTCATATTGTGGCCGATGCCATGTCCCAGACATGGTCTTACACTAGCACACATATCAACGCCAATGCCATGTCCCAGACATGGTCTTACACTAGCACATATATCACTCAAATGTCATAGCTTAGGTATCCAATCTATTCCTAAGGTCCAACCGTAAGTATATCACATCAATTCCAATTATGCATAATCATAGCAATAATCAAACAATTCATGAAATATCAATTGTTTAATGCATAAATTCAATAACATTGTATTATTTACATACAACTTACCTCGATATACAAATTTTGGGCAGCTAATTCGATTTAGTCCACTATTTTGGTTTTTCCTAGGTCAAAGTCCAGATCCCGTTTTTCTTGATCTATAATGATAAAAATTCACTCATTTAATCATCACATAAATCAAGACATTTCAAATTCTTACTTTGGCAAAAATTATCATTTTGCCCCTAGACTTTCACATAATTACGATTTTGCCCCTAGGCTCGTAAATTGATTTTAATCAAATTTCCTCCTTTAGCAAGCCTATCCGAACCTTTATTACTCTTATTGCAACTCACAATTTCAATTGTTTCACACATTTACTACCCATTTTACAACCTTTACAAAAAGGTCCATTTTATGTGCTTTCATGGAAACCTCTTTCACAAAAGTTGTTTATTTAACAACTAAGATTCATTTTTTTCCATAAAAATTCAGCAAACAACATAAATGTTTTCATGGCAAAACCCTAGACTCTAAACCATATTGCAAAATAGTCCCCTCATTAGCTAGCTTAAGCTACAAGGGTTCCAAAAGTACAAAAATTATAAAAAATAACCATAAAAAACACTTACTTGTAAGGGTTTAAGTGGCTGAAAATTTTCAAGTTTTCCAAGCCCCTCTTTTGCTGAAATTTTCGGTGGTAGGGAGAATGAGGAAGAGATGATATCTTTTTCTCCTTATTTTATTTTTACTAGTCAATTAAGCCACCAAATACTCAACTACTTTGACCAAATTTTCATTTCTTTGTCCCCTATGGCCAGCCAACATACTCCTAAGGGCCTAATTGCATATTAAGGACTTCAATTTAATATTCTATAGCTATTTGACACCTTTAGTTAGAAAAATAAAACTTTCGCACTTTATGCGATTTAGTCCTTTTTCAAAATTAAGCATGAAATCACTAAAATTAATGCACCAAAATTTTCATGCACTCTTATTATCATGCTATAACACATAAAATAATATTAAAATAATTTTCTCCTACCTCGGATTAGTGGTTCCAAAATCCACTGTTCCGACTAGCTCCAAAATCGGGCCGTTACAATTCAAATTTTGAATATAAAAATATTTTGAAGAAAAAAAATAATAAAAATATTAAAATATTATAATTTAAGCTTAAAAATAATAAATTAATATATTATCAAAAATTAATAAAATAGCTCTTTATAAAAAATAAATTTAAGGTGTGTTTGATAACTTTAAAATTTAAATGTTGAGAAATTAAGTACTCAATTATTACTTAATTTTTAATTAAGTACTCAATTATTACTTAATGTTTTAAGTGTTGAATTTATATTAGAAAATTGTTTGGTAAATTAATAAATATAATTTTGAATATAACTATGTTGTTTTTAAAAGTAAATATTGAATTTTAAAATTTATTTATTTATTAAGTTTAGTTTTATTAATATAATATTTTATATTATTTTAGATAGTTTTGGATGAAAGGTAAATATGGTAAGTTGAATTTTTTCATAAAAATACTTTATTTTAAATTTTAATAAAATAAAATTAATTTAATATTTTCTACATTAAGTGATAAGTAACTACCTACCTATTTATCTTATTCAATACTTTTTAAAAAATTATATTAAGTAAATAATTAAAATGATTATCAAACACATTTAAAGTATTAAATGTTGAAAATGGAAATTTTTAATGGTTTATCAAACACACCTTTCTTTTTTCAAAATTTTCTTTTATTAAATAAAAATTATGTGCTAATTTATTATCTTTTAATATTTTATAAATTAATTTATTTTAACTATTAAAATAAAATATTTGAAATAATATTTTCTTGTTAAATTTTCTTTCCAAATCATCAAAATCAATATTAATTGGAAAGTTAATTAAAAATCGGTAAATTTTAAAATTTAATTGTAAAATTCAATCTGAAAATATAAGGATAAATATTAATCAAACTAAAATATAGTGAGGAAGATACTTATAGAGAAGAAAAAGAAAAAGTTGAGTTAGATGAAGCCATGAAGCTGAAGCAAGAGATTAAGGATAATTAATTCCCCTGCTCTATGGTGCATCCACGTTTTACTGAGATTTCTTTGCATATTTCCATCAACTTCATGTAAAAACGAAAAGGTTTCATCAATTGAATCTAAAACTACGCTCCTACCCTCTATATTTCAACAGATATATATTAGCATACTAATTAGTTTATTTAGCATAGGACATGTGGTCCCAACAGAAAGACGAGATTTGCAAGGAAGTTGATATTTATTGACATACTAATTAATAACACACTAAAAATGAGAGTCAAGAAGCTTGATCAACAGGAGAAGGAAGGGAAGAAAGAAACATAGTGACAGTGCTGTAGTCTCAAGTAACACGACTACCTTCCTTTCCTCATAAACATATTGCTGGCAAATCTAAGAAGTTCTCCACTGCATCTCAATTTGAATCCGACCGTTCCTAGAGTCGATCAGATGATACTTTTCATTGATTCTTCTGTTATTCACAACATCAGCTAGGCTTATAGTAACATAACCCAAAGATTCCTGGTCATACATGTAAACAAGTATTAGTATTCGAGTACATAAAACATGTATTTATATTTCAAACAGACAATGAGAAAATAAGCCTGTTATGCACCTTGGGATGCAGTAGCCCTATTCTGGAGGATGTACTGAACGCTTCGCTGTGAATTTTATCATTCGTGGGTGGTTCATCCACCATAAACTGAAATTCTTCTTCCCATCTTGGATCTCTGCTTTTCTTTACACGCTGTGTTGTCGAAATTCAAGCAGGCACAAATAAGATTCATAGTCAATAATGCATACTGAAAATTGCCAGTTTTAAATATCAACTACCAATGTTTGGTTACAATTTGAACATATATGCCCTGGCATGATACATCAAATATTTCCAAGATTTTAAATGGTTGCATCAACTGTTGCAGCCTGTGGGAATATGGAAATGCTATTAAAATGTAAGATCCTTTGGCAGTTTGGAACCTTTCACACCATTTCCTTTTAGTGAGAAACCATTCTTGAGGAGAAAAGAAAGAATGAAAGAAACAATGCTCGAACAACTAATTTTACGACATAGATTAATGGCATACCTTGGTTTTTCTCTCCTTTTACGACATAGATTAATGGCATACCTTGGTTTTTCTCTCCTCCCCTCTGAATAACAGCCGCACGTGTGGGTTTGTGTGGTACTTCCCTTCGATATCTTCAGCTTCATGCACGATAACTACAAGTAAACCTCCACCTGCAGGTGTTCCTTCTGGAGCCTTTTGAACCATAGTTGAGTCGTCAACGTCTTTTGGTATCTCATCCTCCTTGAAAGGTTTGTACAAGGCTTCCAAGACCAGCTGCCCTCGTGACTTCTCATTTTGTTGATCATTTGGATCCATATTTTTCAGCAGATCAAGAGTAAAAACTTTTGGCTCTTCAGGCGTAAGATCTTTCAATGGAACAACATTCATGCCCATCTTGTCATGTTTGCCAACCTGAATTGAAGTTAACATACAGCATGAGAAATACAGGAGGAACATGCACAGGCATGCATATAAACTTCAGCATGCAAAACACACAGAAATGTGCACAGGTCAAACATTCGTCTTCACAAATAGGTGCCTCATTATTTCACATTGTTGCCAAATAGAAACGGTTAAGTTGGTTACCTTAGTGGCAGCCTCGAAACCTACGATTAATCTAGAAAATACACCAAATCATCATACCTGCTCCCAGTCATAGAGAATTATCTCCAGCGCTTGAGTGTTTGGATCTTTAACAACAAAACTAAATTCCTCATTCCATTCGGGGTTCAAGTTGCTTTGTTTCACAGTAGTCTTCTTGGAAGAGAGTTTTTCCTCAGTTAACTTTAGTTTTACGTAAGGATCAGATTTGCCTAGGAAATCTTTCTTTCTAAGCTTCATTGCCTTGACAACCTTCACATCAAGCATTCCAACAGGTTTCTTCATTGCTCTGTCAATTTGGAGAAACGTTAGAAGGTACTACACAAAGGGTGGGTTTGGATGGGCGATTGAGTACGGTGCGATGCGTTTAGTTTACTTTTTGTATCACGCTACAATATCGCTACAGTATCTAATCTCACCGCCACCGCCGTTTTTACAATAACTGCAGGTAAACGCACCACCCGTCTAAACCCACCCAAAAGCTCATCAGTACTTTGCAAGTCAGCAGAAAACTGGAATACACTTACTGTGTAGGATCCATTATTGGCACTTGTAAGGCTTTAGGCCATAGGTACATATTTGCAACTTGATCTTTTATGAGCTCCTGGAGAAAAAGGTATATCCGTATTAAGCACAAAAAGAAAAATGACGCATAATAGGATCAGATCCGTGGAAAATAAATGTGGTGATTGCTAGCTACTAATTAGCCATAAAAATGCCATTTCCATCCCCTTACTCTGATAAGTGAAGGGGAGATAGAGAGATGGGTGTACGTAACATTGGTCGAGCAGATAACCATGGCTATGAGATTGATAACCATCACAAAATCTGATCTATTACAAGAAGAAACAAGAAATAGAAGTATTACCTGGACAAACCTGTATAATCCAGGAATGGCCATAACATCTGCCCCGAGTAACTTAAGCCCAAAGTCAACATGTGGCTGCAAATTAAAATGGAAGATTAGGAAAAGAGAACGAAAAGATTGAGGCTAGAAACTAAGATCTCTATTAATAGATACTATCACTAAGACCAGCATGTAATATGTTTTCTCCTTAACATATTATGCTGAAACTGAATCATGATGAAGCTTTGTGCAGTCAGAAAAAAAAATTAATAACATCAAATCATAATAAACTGATATGATAAACAAAATACAAAAGACTTTCCGATTGAAAATGATGCTTAGAAAAATATTATGCATAAAATACAAAACATGGTTCATCAAAACTTGTAATGAAGCACAAACTTTATTACTGAGTAAAAACCATGTTTCCCACCTTGTCCATTAGGGAGACATATATGTTGGCAAAACAAGGAAAGACACTGAGCAAAGGCTTCAGAGTAATTCGAGGAACAGCAAAAACTTGCAAATCGACAACCTGAAAGAATCAAAAAAGAAAGTCAATGCTCCTCAGTGGAAGCACCATGAATTTTTCCTACTAGATCTTGCGGAATAATTTTGTCCAAACAAGGGTGCACATAGTTCATGAGAGAGACAGACAGAATGTGTACAAATTTCTCTCATGTTTTCACATGCATATTTCTTTCTTTTAATCCACCAGTACACTAGCAAATACCTGAACAGTGGCTTTTAATCCAAAAACTTTAACTGCGATAATGATGTTAGGATTCCCTGCCCACTTAAGTGATGGTTCCATAATAATTTCCTTCTCATCAGTGACATAGACTTTCATTCCTGGCATATAATAAGATCAACAATGAGTATTTCTCTGCAAAAATTTGTGTAAATAAGCTAAAAAATTCACAACCACCATATGCATCTTATATGTCATATGCAGTTGAGATTATGTATGTGTAGAATGTAATGGGGAAGAGAAGTCAACCTTGAAAAGTTGGTGGCAGCGTGCCCAAAGTAAGTGTTTCAAATTCAACTGATTGAATTTTGTATTTTGGAATTTGCTCATCAATAATGGGCTTTGCTACATTCTTAGCAGTTGAGCAAATCGCCTTGAAAAACGAAGTGCCGATACTTGATAAGGAATTCAATAATATAAGAGAGGCCATATATGTGAAAGGTCATTGCAGTTATACATACCGTATCTAGATAAGGCCACATGGTCTCGATAAATTTGTTAAGCCAGTCAACCTGCAGAGAAACAGACAGTGATAACCTTCATGCATACCTTAATATGAAGCACTTAAAGACCCAAATACAGAAATGAAAGGACATAGCATAGGAGAACATACACGGTCAAAATCTGGATTTTTGACCCACAAAGGGATCTCTGGAAGCAACTGCTGCAAAGTTTTAGAGTCTTCCTCAACCAAAGGACGGATTTTAGGATCCTGAACAACCAAAACATACAATGTGACCATCTTATCAATGGTTCAAAAGGCTGATTTATTCGTTGTTTTCCTATATGATAGCTTCATATGATAACTACAGCTTCTTATAAGTGGCACCAACAGACATCGACACAGGCCAAACCGGTTGGTCAATGGTGATCAAGTACAAAAAGTAAAATCCCAGAAAAAAAAAAAAGCAATAAACAAAAGAATACCTCTATTTTTATTTATTTATTCATGTTTTAGAATGCTAATACCTGCAGAGAAAAAATTGTGAATACTAAAACTTAAATTTTCCCTAGAAAAGCCTAAGCTAATGCCTGATCATTTCAAAATCATGTTCTTTTCGACTGAAAATCATGGATATACATCTCTCAAAACGAGAACACTACAAATTACAAATCTTTGCACGGTGAAACAGGAAGACAGAATTCATAAACTCAAAAAGAACAACTTGAATTAACCATTAAATTATAAGAGTAACAAAGAAACATTCGATCAGCTTAGAATAAATTTATCATTTTTTTAGCACTTGTTCATTGTTTTAACAACAAAATTTCAAGCCGCTTATGGAAGAACAAGAACAGGCACCTAGGAAAAAAAAGAGACTCTGACAAAAACTAAGAAAAGCAAAAGGAAATTCAACCGAGAAAGAAACAAACCTTAACATCAGTGGGAAGGAAGTAGATGAACATGTAATACCCAATGACGATCCCAACCGAAGTTCCAATTCCGAATCCAAAAACGCCCATTACAGAGCTCAAAACACCCATTTTTCCCTTCTGTTTTTTTTTTTTTCCAAGGATAGCTCAAGTAGGTTAATCAAAGAGGCATAACAAGCTTTTGCTCTCTTCTGTTGAAGTGAAACTAATACCAAAAGAAAAACCAGAAATGGAATCTGAGAAAGATTCTTGTGGGAAGTAAAATTGGAAGCAAAAAGAAAAAAAATTGTAAGAGATATTAGAGTTAAAAAATCTTATCAGGTAGAGTGGAAGCATTAAAGGAGCATTTACAACTAGTGGTCAGTCCTTTACGTTCAAAGGAGCCGATGCCATTTTGGACCTACCAGAGGCTTTTGCTATGAAATTTTTATGCGCGTGATATCCTCTGTCGGTAACGTTCAATTGGTTGGTTACGGATAGAGGTGAGCATGGGCCGGGTCGGGCCGGGTTTGGGTTGGGCCTAATTAAAAATTTAGGCCCGTTTTTGGGCTCTGGTCGGGCCGGGCTTAAAAATGGGCTTAAAATTTTGTCCAAGCCCGGCCTATATAAATATACTAAAACCCGGTTCGCCCGGTCTACCATATTAATTTTTTATATTATTTTATATAATTTTTAAATATATATAACACATCAAAATATTTAAAAATCAAAATAAATATTTTTAACAAATTAAAAATAAATTTTAAAAATATGTAGACTTAAATAACACTAAAATAGATGCAACTTAACAAGCAAATGCCTCTAAAATAATAACAAAATTAACAAATGTCTTTAAAATAATAACAAAATTAACAATAAAATAAGTTTTATATAATATCTAAATAATAACAACAAAATAATAGAAATATAATAGTAAAATGGTAGCAAAATAAAGAGAAAAACAATAAGAAAATAATATTTAAAAAATAATTTTTTTTTGCCTTTAATGAATTCGGGTCGGGCCGGGTCGAGCCCGGGCCAAAAATACTTTACCCGAGCCCAGCCTATTTTTTAAACGGGCCTTATTTTTTTGTCCAAGCCCATTTTTCGAGCCTATATTTTTACCCAAACCCTCCCACATTTCGGGCGGGCCTTAAGGCCGGGTCAGACCGCCCAGCCCATGCTCACCTCTAGTTACGGATTAGTTTTAGGTTTTTTTTTTTTTTTTTTTTTTTTTTTTTTTTTTGAACTTACTACCTTAAACAATATCTATATAACTAAAGAAAGGCATTAGCTGTTCTTTTCTCACTTTCCCTTACATGAACAGATTATGGTCAATTCCTTCACTTTTTAAAAATTATATAACAATTGTTATTTTTTATTTTTATTTTTATACTTCACTCAAATTAGAAACTGAATCTCTATATTTTAATTTAGACATAATTTTGACACCTCAATTCTTATAATATTATTAATTAATCTAAATATTTTATTATGATTAAAATATTAAATGTGAATTTTAAAAATTATTAATATTGATAAATTTTTATTAAATTTCAATTCATTACAATATTTTTTTGTTACATGGATGCTGAGCGAATATTTTTTAATTTTAAAATTCAACAACAGAAAACTTAACAAAAAAATTATAATAGTATTAATAAATTGACTTAAATTTTAAATTCAAAAATAAAAACATTAAATTTTTAAAATAAAAATAAAAATATTAAATTCTAAATATTTAAAGATTATAAAAATTGAAAATAAATAATTTACCCAAACACGAAGAGTGAGTAAAATTATATTAATGTATTACTAAAATTATGTAATCTATTAACTAATTAAAAACCGTTAGTAATATCATCTTAAAATTAGGCTAAATCAGGTGGAACCCAAAGGTCAGTGAAAACAAGTGTGTTTCACTTTCCCGAAACAAAAAGTCGTGTCATAATCATTTTCCTTTTTGGTTTTTAAAATATCTTATTTGACAAGATGGATTTTAATTAAATAAATTGTAAAAAATTTATAAAAAGTAAAAATATTACTAAAAATAGTAAAATGAATCTTCAATAATTTTTTATTTGGTTTAATTAATATTAACGATGTCATAATATTCTATTGATATTATAAAAATTTTGTTATATTATGAAATTTATCCTTCATCATCTACGATAAATATTTGCTATTATTTTCTTTAAATTGTACGTTCTATTTATTAAATGAATTAATAAATTTACTTTTCAAAAAGAAAATCTCTATTTAAACTAATATACTAATTAATTATTAATCCAACCCATTTGATCGGACAGTTCTATTCAATTCTAATAATTATGATTTTTTCACCTATAAACTAATTTGTGATTAGTATAATTAATTAAAATTTTATTTTTAAAATATATAAATCTTAAATATGAAAATCTAAATTAAAAGAAAAAGAAAAGGATGTTGGAGTACTTAATTTGGAATCACAAACAGTTTTTGATGTTTAAGTTGAACAATTAATAAAATCAAAGCATGGAGGGAGATAGTTGGCAATTAATGGGGACCAGATTTTTTGTAACTGATATCAAATGTGTTGTGGTAGAATTTTATATTATTATATCAAAGAAAAACAAAATAATTGTACGGTGGACTTAAAAGCCCTCAAGTCTAATGCAAGTGGTGATGTATCATGGTAGCTTCAAGGAAACAATAAGTCCTCTATAATAGGCACATTAAGGAACAATGAACAAAGAGGACTTTCGAAAAGCATGACTTCAAATTTTGAGTGACTTTTCTTGTTCTAATAAGTATCAACATTAGATCAATCATACTAATATAAATCCACATGTATTTATTCATCCCCACTGTTAAGGGCATATTTAATAAAATATTAAAATGGTTAAATTAATTATCCATGGAAATATACAAATGTCAGTCACTGTTTTTATGCTAGAATATACTCAATGGTTTTGCATGCAAAGCAAATAGTTAAGTAAATATTGGCTCATTGATTATCTAAGTTTAACAAATATTAAGTTGCACTACATGCATTGGTTGTAATGTAGAAGACAATTTATATTAATAGGTAATCTAAATGCTTCGTAATCCATAGGTCAAAATGAGCAAGTAACTCATGTTTGAATTAATATATCATTTATAAGTCCAATTGAAAGATATCTTGTCTTGGTTATCGGGCTAGATTGACTCCCAGAAATAAACATAGACGTTATTGTTTGGAATGACAATACATATGATATGACCTATGTTGAATTAGTCCTAGATCTATTTATGGATTGACTCACTTGGATATTCATAGTGTGGCTTATCTAAATTTTGAGTAAGTGAATGATCATGTGTACATCTGTAACACCCCTAATCCGAACTCGTTGCCGGAACAGGATTTCGAAGCATTACAGAACATTCAGAACATTTTTCTTTTAAACTACAAAAATTTAGTATTCATTTACCGAGATCATCCAAAATGTCCATTGATCAGGCTCTCGAGGCCCAACACGAGCATTAGAATCGAATGGGGACTTAATCGGAACCGCTAAGAATTTTTCGCAAAATTACAAAATTTTCATAAGGTGCAAGACTCACACGCCTGTGTGGTCTAAGGGACACGCCCGTGCTACAGGCCGTGTTCGATTTAGGGTGCTATCTGACTTGCGCCACACGGCCATGCCCACGCCCATGTGCTAGGCCATGTGGTTAATTAATTTAATTCGAATTAGGTACAGGTTTCACACGGCCAAGACACACTCCCGTGTTCTAGGCTGTGTCTCTCACACGGCTGAGACACATGCCCGTGTCTCTGCCCGTGTGCCTAATTCTGAGCATTCTGTTTCTCAAAATTAAGGTGTAGGGGACACACAGCCTAACTACATGCCCGTGTTACCAGGCCGTGTGTCACACACACTGTCTGACACTGCCCTGTGTTCTACTCGTGTGGACAAAATGAAGTCATTTCTAACTTCATTTCTCACCCAAAATTTCACCCAAGACCTGCACTTGAAGCACACATCCAATACCAACCAATTCAAGCATTCAAATTGAACAATTTCTATGATTCACAAGGCATATCACTGCAAGCATACATGATCACAACCTTACCTTAGTTTAACTTAGGCATTCCCAACATTGATCACATATTTTTAACATAACACATGTGTATATATGTATATCATAATAATAATCTACTTAGTCATACCAAAATGAACCAATACTAGCCATTCCAATGGCTAGGTTACAAAATAACATTTTTAAGCCACTACTGGCCAATTTGTCCTATACATGCCATTATACCCAAAATGATTTCACTAAATATACCCAAAATGCTAGTTGATAGTGTGACGATACTCCAATGATCTTCCAACCTTCACAAGCTTCTGAGCACTAAAACAAGGGAAAAATAAACGGAGTAAGCATTACATGCTTAGTAAGTTCGTATAACAAAAACTAAACTTACCAATCCTGTTATTAAATTTAAGCACACATCATCATATTTTCCATCCATTAACCAAGTTTCCTAAGCATATGCCTTAAATCAAACATGTTAGTCACAACACTTACAAACATGTCAAGTAAAAATAAGTGAGCTCATCATGCAATGTTCTTTCAAGTCATTATCATTACATCTCAAGATTTTCATGCCAAGTCAAGAGATACAAGCCTATTGAATCATTGAATTCCAATGGATGCTCAAGTAATACACTCGAAATGTACAGTTCTGTAATCCGTCAATTTTTTATTCAAGGGTACCCCTTAGTGCACTCAACCAAGGAACACACTCTCGAGCCACATATTGTGTAACAGGATTACCAGTCCAGGCTAAATCCTTTATATAACGTAAGCTCGGAGGAGCTCGATTAGGATTACCAGTCTAGGCTAAACCCTAATCTTAATGCATATTCGAGAGGTATTATATTAGGATTACCCGTCTGGGCTAAATCCTTTATATAACAAGGTCAATGGGATTACTCGTCCGAGTTAAATCCCGTCCGCAACAAATGCAGGACCTTATTAGTTTCAGGAAAGCGCATATAATCATCGGACCCTAATCTTAATGCATACTCGAGAGGTATTATATTAGGATTATCCGTCCGGGCTAAATCCTTTATATAACAAGGTCAATGGGATTACTTGTCCGAGCTAAATCCTGTCCGTAACAAATGCAGGACCTTATTAGTTTCGGGAAAGCGCATATAATCATCGGAATTCAACATCCAATCGGGACTAACCCTTTATCACCATTTCAAGCATGTAGCAAATTTTCCATTACAGCAGACAAATAAAGCACATTAACATAAATCACATTACATACAAACACAACATTCAATTAACATAATTACATGTCCAATTAAGTTACACGAACTTACCTCGACACTTGTTTGCGTAATAATCTACTAATCCGAAATCTTTTCTTTTCCTCGATCTAGCCTCGAGTTTGTGTTTTTCGGATCTATATAAATGAATTTAACTATCCATTTCATACATTTCATATTTAAATGGACTCAGTTTATGTCCTAGGCAAAATTACCATTTTGCCTCTATCTTTTCCATAAATTTTGATTTTGTCCCAAGGCCCGGAAAGTAAAACTTGTGCAAATTACTCCCTATTCCAAGCCTAACCAAATACCCATTACAAAATTTACAGCACATGTATACATAAAATTTTAGAATTTTTCTTGCAATTTCACAAATTTATATTTTAGTCCCTAACTCAAGTTTTCATCAAAAATCACTTTATAAAAGTTGTTTATCTATCAATAATCTTTCATTTTCTACCATAAATTTCTAATTTCCAGCATAATACATCCATGACCCATTTTCATACTTTGATAAATTTTCAAATTAATCTCTCAAATAGAGAGATTAAGCTATTCCGATTTCAAAAATACTAAAATTATTAAAAATGAGACAAGAGAACTTACCTAATTAAGCCTTGAAAGTTTTCCCTCTCTTTCCTAGGGTTTCCATAAAACTTTAGGTCAAAAATGACAATAATAAGATAATATTTTCTTTTATCATCTTTTAATTAATTAATTTTTTTCTATTTTCAATTTAGTCCTTGACCTTTTTCTATAATTCCATGGATGAGTCACCATGAAAAATCTACATACTTTTATTAATGGTCTAATTACCATATAATGACCTCTAGTTTTGAATTCCATAGCTATTTGATCCTTATAGCTACTAGAATTCAACTTTCACATTTTATTCGATTTAGTCCTTCTTGTAATTAGGCATTAAATCGATAAAATTTTCATGTCAAAATTTTCACGTGTCACATCTATCATATTACGGACCATATAATGAAATAAAAATAAATTATATTTCGGGTAGGATCTGTGGTCCTGGAACCACTGTTCCGATTTCGCTGAAAAATGGGCTGTTACAACTTCGCTAATGTACTTTGATATATTGAAAACTTATGCATCTCAAGGTAATAAGCAAAATGTTGATATGTTGGGTACATGATTAGTACATGAATAAACTTGTTCAAGGGTTGTGTAACACCCCTAGCCCGTATCCACCGTCGGAACCGGGTTACAGAGCATTACCAAAGTTTACATATCAAACAGATAGAAATTTCAAACATTTCATATCAAATAATATTAAAGTCAGAAACCAATCAAACTCATACATACTATCCCTTATTCGAGCCATCGAAGCCCAAAATAAGCGTTAGAAACAAGTCAGGGCTAATTCGGAAACTTAAAATTTTTTTTGGAATACATTAAAAATTTTCAAAGCTGCAGGGGTCACACGACCAATAAACATGCTCGTGCCTTAGGCAGTGTGGCCATTCGAAATAGGGACACACGGTCGTGTCCCAGCCCATGTTCGTGCCCGTGTAACTCTCTGACTTGGGTCACACGGCCAAGCCACACGCCCTTTGTGCCAGGACGTGTACCCTTTCGAAATGGCCTTGCAAGCCCGTGTGCTAGCCGTGTGATCACACGCCCGTGGGTCTGGCTGTGTGGACCTAAAGTGTGCCTTAAACAACAATTTTACCATTTTCTACATGCTTAGCATTAAACAATTCAAAAATCATTTATTTAACATGTTCAAAACACGACCAAACACATTCAAAACATGCCAAAACAATTATCCTAGGCGCCTAACCAATGTACCCTCATTGTTACCACATTTATATCATCAAAACATATCATCAAAGTATCATTCAAATCCAAATTATAAACATACCAATTTCACTCCATTTTTCCCAGTTCATAAGCACTTAAACACTAACTTAAATTCATATGCACATATCTAGATTTGGTTCAATTTACCATGCCATAATATGACTTAAAAACAAACACATGTTTATATATATACCAAATCAATATTAAACTTATAACCTCATTTACAATCAATCCACGAAATAACTATTATTTAGACACCCTAGGTACATGCCGACACAAAAGATAAATATCACCACATTTGAGTTCGAGATCGTTGTTGGATGCTGAATCGGCGTTCAAAAAGTGAACTACCTAACCTGGGCACGGAAAACAAAATCGTACGCTGAGTAAAACTCAGTGGTATTTCTATAATCTAAATATTTAAAGACATAATAATATAATATGCATATATTAATTATAAGCACAATTGAATATTTAAAACCACATTTATTCATACAATAACATTAGCCATATAATACTCAATTCATAAATACCATACTCAATTCTCATCACTTGCTATATAACAATTTTTCACATTCTGTTTTCAATTCACTATATCACTTCCATTTCTCATACCATGCCATTTCAATATCAATTATAGAACTTTATTATTTATTTACCCCTATTAACACAACTCAGACTCAGACGGATATATAGATCCAACCAAGACACTAGTTGGCACTCAGTGCCCCATCAGATAATCCGAAGTAATATGCGCCCAGCACTATATAAATTTGACACCCCGTGTCTCATCGGTTAAACCAAAGTAAATTGGCACCCAATGCCTCATCAACTCGAAGTCGAAGAAATCCCTGAACTCTTCCTATCCTATGGCGTGCCATTTATATCCGACTCAGCCCGATACAATTAATGGGGTTCTAATTCACTTTCCAAATACAACCAATATCCAATTATCATATTTGCACATATATATTCATATATATATATATATATATATATCAATTCAATCCAATTCAATCAACTTTAAATCAATTCAATAGTCAAAGTGCCAAATACTCACCTCAACCACTTCCCATATACATTAAATCAAAATACAATAATTAACAACTAGGTTTAGATTATAGAAATACAAACTAGGAATTCTGAGCTATTCGACGTCGATTTTATCCTTCCTTTTTTTAATCGAGGATTTCGTTACGATGTTAGCTACGAAATTAAAACAATTAAAATTCATCAATATAACACAATTCAATTTCATATTAAATATTTCAAATTTTTTACTCAATATTTACCTAAATTTCAATTTAGTCCCTAAACCGAGACTAATTTTTATTCTTCACATTTAATTCTATATTTTCATACAAATTCCACTTTAAAAAAAAATTTAACTCCCTATTTTCACTTTAATCCCTAAATTTCAAAATTTTCACAATTTAGTTCCTATTACTCAAAATTTACAATTTATTCTACAATTTAATTCTTTTTCATTTCTAGCTTAAAATCTATCAATTTAATCCGTAATACTAAAATTATTCAACATTAACAACCTTTAAAAACTTAATCAATGCTAAAATTTTGACATGGGTTGGGTAATTCTTAACACTGGAATTCCAGAAATATAAAAATTACAAGAAAATGGATTAAATTGACTAACCAATTGAACTTTGAACCCTAGAAATCCCTAAGCCGTGCGTTGAACCTTCTTTCTCCCTTTCTCCTTTCTCTTTTTCTTTTTTTTTCTTTCTTTTCTTTCTATTTCGTGTGACTTTCTTTCTTTTAATACTTTTTTTGTTTTATTATATTTATATAATATATATACACTTAATAATTAAGTAAACATATTATAATATATATTTTAACTTTAATATTATAATATATAAAAATAAATTTACACATGTAAGTTATTAATACTGTCCACCTAAAGGAATAAGGTATAATTTCTTCTTTAGTCCCTTTAATTATTCTTTAATCTACAATTCAACTTTTCACCCTATATGCAATTTAGTCATTATACCTAATTACTTTTAATTCAAGTAAATTCACTTAACTGAAATCTAATTAACTACACAACTAACTTAGAAAATATTTTTATAAATATTTATGAGTCCAATTTATGGGAACGAAGTCCCAGAAATGGACTTTTTTTTTCAATTTGGTCCTTTTTAATTAATTAACTATCGAAACATTAAAATTTTTCAACGAAACTTTAATACCACCTTAACGACACTCCGTAAATATTTATAAAAATATTTACGGCTCGGTTTTTAAAAACAAGGTCCCGATACCTCATTTTGTAAAACCATTTGAACTTAATAAATCACAAATATAACATAAATTATCAAATCAAAAAACTTTTTAAAAAATCACATTTGACTCGTAAATATTAAATAATAATATTTATGAACTTACTCATCGAATTTGGTGGCCCCGAAACCAATGTTTTCGACACTACTTATAACACCTCAAACCTGGCCTAAACGTTACGACTGGATTTGGTATGTCACTAAGAAAGGTTGTTTAAAAGAACTTTGGAATATTAAGGAATCATCGCAATTTTGAAAGCTTTTGGTTTTGTGTTTCTATCTTGAAAATAACATTCAGTTTAAGGGTTTCTTACCAACTCTTATTTAGAAGGACTATTAGTCAAAAAACGATTTTGAGATGCGAAAATCGAAAACTAGTGATACTCCGAAACATGTCGTTTGGAAAACGGTGTTTGGGGTTTTTAAGTAAATTCCTGAATTGAGTTATTAATCAGCTTGTTACCCGTTTGTTAATATTTTGGGAAAACATTTATTTATGTTTTTAGAAAACTTTATGTTTAGCATATCATAGTATAATAGTAACCGTATTAAATCAAAACCCAAATTAAGGTTACGAAGGCCTTATTACATAACAAAATCCCAAATTAACATAAGTTTAAATGAAGAAAACGAATTACGTAAGAAGTAATGCATGGCCACCTCGAAGTCCACCTCGGCTCCAAATCCGCGACTAAGAGTTACCTGCAAGAATAAACAGAGGGGTGAGTCACCAAGACTCAGTGTGTAATTCCCCTTACAACCACAATCTGGGCATCAAGCCCATAGATGCACGTTGGGCTTAAGCCATCACAATATGGCATATGAATGGTATGTATGCAATGCAACCCAGCCCAACCTAGTTTTTCCAACCTCTACGTCACCGGAATCAGCCAAATACCTGTGGCACCAAGCCACTGTGGTTCCAAATCACTATGACAGAGTCATGAAATATAATATGTAGGGGCCAAGCCACTACATATACATTAAATCAAAATACAATAATTAACAACTAGGTTTAGATTATAGAAATACAAACTAGGAATTCTGAGCTATTCGACGTCGATTTTATCCTTCCCTTTTTTAGTTGAGGATTTCGTTACGATGTTAGCTACGAAATTAAAATAATTAAAATTCATCAATATAACACAATTCAATTTCATATTAAATATTTCAAATTTTTTACTCAATATTTCACTGATAAATATATGTGGGGCCAACCCACTATGGTACCAAACCACTGTGATAATCACTGATAAATGTATATGTGGTGCCAAACCACTGTAGTACCAAACCACTGAGACATAGTCACTGAATAAAATATGTGGGGCCAACCCACTATGGTACCAACCCACTGTGACAGACACTGAACCACACTTCCCCTTTCAAGCATATCCCAAAGCCCATGTAATCATGTTATCAATATGTGATGTATGCAATCATATTTCCAATGTAAGCAGATAACTGAATTATACATGCATTTAGATTATGCTATTCGTAAAACAGAGTCATACAAATACTTACCTGGTATCTCCAACCTTACCCACAAGGGTATCTCGACTGTGTATACAGTCGTTCTGGCTTTCAGCCAACACAGTTATCAACACAAGATAATAAAGAAAAGTGTGAGCCTTACACACCTGATTACGCGCAAAACTAAACTCTCTAGATCGTCAACACTCTCACTAGCAGGAATGACCGTGATTTGTCTATCCCAAACAGACGTCGGCTCTCTACCACAACCCGGTGGAAAGTCACGAACCGTCGACATAGCACGTCGTTTAAACTTAGGAGCAGAGACTACGGGTTCACTCTCTTCAGGCTCCTTTAACGATACCCGCTTGGTATGGTTAGCGCTCGCATCCATGAAGAGAGCCTTGATCAGTATTCAAAGAGAATGTAGGTTGTCTAACAAGAGAATTATATTAAGGCAAACTACAAACGAAAGGAATGTAATAGCCAAGAAACCGAAAGATGGCTCCTTACCTTTGAAACCTGAAAGGAATGGTAAGATTCGGCAATCAATAGACCTTCAGGCTTCAGACTACAAAACATTCAGCTATAGGGGTTTCCCGGAGTAAAAGTTCCAAAACGAGAGAAGAAAAAGAGGGATTAGCTGATATCTAACCATCAAGAACAAAATAGCCCTTCGGCTATAACCACACAGAACAGAAAGAAAATAGAAAAAGAATCGAAAGGGTCTCCCTTAACTTGCACAAACAGAACCCGATTGAAGAGAAGACCTTCGGTAGCCAACAAACCTTTTGATTCTTGATATTCAGCTATTAAAGATGAAAGACACAGGTTACAAAAGATGAAGTGATCCGCTATGGAAGAGAACCCAAATTCGATTTGTGATAAAAGGAAGAGTGGCTGACTTCCTTAGAAGAAGTAAGGAGATGAAGAGAATAGAAGAAAAGTTCCTTACCTTAGACAGAGAGAAGCCGAATGAAGTCCAAGGAGATTCAACACAAGCAGCCAAAGTCAAGAAGGTTTCGGCTTAAACACTAGAACAGGAAGAAATAAAAAGAAAAAAGAATGAGCAACTGAGGTTCGACTATGGTGTGACTAAAAGAAATAGGCTTCCGATGGGAGAAGAAGAGAATTCGGCTATGCTTGAGAACTTAGAGAGAAAGGGATGAAAGTTGAAATAGAGAAGAGATAAAAGAAAAAGAATAAAAGCCAAAGTGTGCTACGGTTTTGTTAAAAGAAATGAATGAAACTCCAAATGCAAAAGAAAGAAAAGCTTTTAAAAGAGTTTCAGTTGCACTCCTTTTTTTACCAAATGGCATAAACGGCACCAAAGCTAAGAAAAGCTTCTACACTTTCAGCACACACTCACATTACTTCCCCCAAAACCAAAACACTCCCACAACCCCTTACATGACCGAAATTCTCCCCTCCAAGACCTTACATTCGGCCAACACCTCCACCACACTCCAAATCCCTTATTTTTCTCCATAAATTGCTCCCCAACACCTATTCAAACCGATTTGACCACTTTAACTCCCCCATCCCCTCTCATCCATCCATTTTGAACTTGTTGACTCCTTCAACAACCACCTTGAAGAGTCCCAGCCGAATGCCACTTCTTCCTCCCCTGAAGCAAAAAAATAAAGTTCCATATGCTGCAGATGAGACTCGAACTCCTTCCCCCCTCCTGCTCCCTTGTGACACAATTCCCTTGCTCCCCAAGTGGCGTCACCTTGCCCCCACACCACACTCCTTTTGTGTAAATAAACACAGGTAAATATTCTTAAAGCCTACTTCAACCAGCTCTGCCCCCTAAAGTGCCCAAAAAGTAAAATTTTTCTAAAGCCCTGGCTCGAACCCGAGCCTCCCCAGGGCCCCCAAACACACCAAAATAACATGATAAACAAGCCAAACACATAGAATAGCATAAAATGCAGAACCCCTAATTTTAGGATGTTATGTTCTACCCCTTTAAGGAAATTTTGGCCTCGAAATTTACCTGATCAAAAGAGGTGAGGGTATTGCTACCACATCATCTCTTCTGGCTCCCACGTGGCTTCTTCTGCACCGTGATTACACCATAATACCTTGACTAGAGGAACTGACTTCCTTCTCAACACCTTGACATCTCGATCTAAGATCTGCACTGGTTCTTCTTTAAAAGATAGATCAGGTCTTACTTCATTTTCCTCCACCAGTACTATGTGAGATAGATCCGAATGATAACGCCTTAACATTAAAACATGGAATACATCATGTATTTGACTCAACTCCAAAGGTAACTCAAGCTGACGAGCCACTGGTCCCACGCGTTTCAACACCCGATAAGGCCCGATGAACCTGGGGCTCAACTTGCCTTTTTGTCCAAATATTAGGACCTTCTTCCAAGGTGAAACTTTTAGGAATACCTGATCACCCACTGAGAACTCTATTTCCTTACGCTTCAGATCCGCATATGATTTTTGCCTGTTGGAAGCTTCCTTCAGTCGAGCTGGAATCAACTTAACCTTTTCTTCTGTCTTAGAGACCAATTCCAGACCCAACAACTGTCGCTCACCCAACTCTGTCCAGCAGGTAGGATTACAACACTTACGACCGTACAACGCTTTGTAGGGTGCCATCTGAATACTGGATTAATAGCTGTTGTTGTACGCAAATTCTGCCAACGGTAGAAAATCTTCGAACTACCTCTAAAGTCGATTACACAGCCCCTTAACATATCTTCCAGAATCTGAATTACCCTTTCTGACTGACCATCAGTCTGTGGATGAAACGCCGTGCTGAAATCCAGTCTTGTACCCAACGCTTGATGTAACGCCTTCCAAAACTACGATGTAAACCTAGGGTCTCTATTTGATATGATAGACACTGGTACACCATGCAACCTCACAATCTCTGCTACATACAGTTTGGCTAACTTCTGTAGTGAGTAATCAACAAGAATCCCTCAATGAACCTTCTATAGTACCCAGCTAACCCAAGGAAACTTCGAATTTCTTCTACTGACTTCGGTGGTTTCCAATCCAAAATAGCTTCAATCTTTTGGGAATCAACCCTAATCCCCTCGACAGACACCACATGCCCCAAAAAGGTAACTTCCTTTAACCAAAATTCACACTTGCTGAATTTGGCATACAGTTGCTTCTCTCTCAAAATCTGTAGAACTACCCGTAGATGCGAATCATGCTCCTCTTCCGTCCTTGAATATACCAAGATATCGTCTATGAACACTATGACAAACCGATCTAAGTAGGGTTGGAATACCCGATTCATCATATCCATAAATCTTGCTGGTGCATTCGTTAATCCAAATGGCATCACTAGGAACTCGAAGCGACCATAACGAGTTTGAAAAGCAGTCTTATGAATATCCGCACACCTTGAACTTTAACTGATGATACCCTGATCTCAAGTCTATCTTTTAGGAGACCGAAGTGCCTCGCAATTGATCGAACAGATCGTCAATCCTAGGCAACGGGTATTTGTTCTTAATCGTCAACTTGTTCAATTGCCTATAGTCAATGCACATCTGCATCGACCCATCTTTTTCTTGACAAATAACACCGGTGCTCTTCACGGTCACACACTTGGTCGGGTGAAACCACGGTCCAACAACTCCTGAATCTGAGCTTTAAGTTCTGCCAATTTCTTCGGCGCTATCTTATATGGAGCAATGGACACTGGAGTTGTTCCCGAAAGTAGATCAATGCCAAACTCCACCTCGCGATTCGGAGGTAACCCTGGAAGCTTTTCTGGAAAGACGTCCATGAACTCTTTCACCATTCTAACATCCTTTACAGATAATTCTTTGGCCTCCAAAGCACTGATAAAAGCTAGAAATGCCTCACATCCTTTTCGCACTATCCTTTCAGCCTTTAATGCGGACACCACATTGGACAAGTAATTCCTTCTCTCACCTATCACCTGCACCTCCTTATCCTCAAGAGTCTTCAATATCATGTGCTTAGCAGTACAATCCAAGTTTGCTCAATACTTAACTAACCAGTCCATACCCAAAATCAAGTAAACGTCGAACGGTAATTCCATCAAGTCAGTCGAGAAAACAATCCATTGTACTTCTAAAGACACATTCCTAAAGAGTTTGTTCACCACTACAAATTGTCCTAAAGTGCTAATCACTGTCATCTCTCTAGAAGCAATCTCAGATTCTATACCTAAAGTCTCGGACACAGTACTAGCAACATATGAATGTGTAGACCCAATATCTATCAAAGCTGTAAATGGCAAACCAAAAATAAAGAACGTACCGGTTATAACGTCCGGTGCATTACCATCCTCTCGACGTCTAGCTGCATAAACCAACCCAGGCTGTCTTGCATCTGTATTACCGGTACCCCTGCCCGGTGCTCCACGACCTCGACCAAAACCATTACCTCCTCTGGCCAGACCACAGCCTCTCAGTGGTTGCTTCCCACCTCTTCTGGCCTGCACATAACCCTGACTTACTGACCACGCTCTGTCTGGCTCTTGTGGACAGTCCCTTATCCGATGATCCATAGATCCACACCTGAAGCATCCTCTATTACTTACCCAGCACTCCCCCGCATGAAATTTCCCACATCGAGCACACTATTGAGACCGACCAACTGCAACAGGCTTCGCAACTTGACTTGGCCCATCAAATCTAGGCCTCTTTTGGAAACCCCCAGCAGATCCTAACGACCCAAAGTTCCTCTTATTCCTACCCCATCCTTATCCCGATTCTGCCTCTCAGACTGTTTTACCTCTTCATCTATATTTGCCTTCTCAACCAGAGTGGCAAACTCACTTTCCCGTTGTGGAGCTATCAGTACTCGCAAGTCGTCCCTCAAACCATCCTAAAATTGAACACAGTGCTCGTAATCAGTTGCGATGATACCCCGAGCATAGTGACTTAGACGCAAGAACTCAGCCACCAATTTATTCCCCTGGACCAAGTTCAGAAATGCCCTCCTCTGAGCGTCCACATAACTTGCCCCAACATACTTTCCCTGGAATGCTGTCTAAAAGAAATCCCAGGTAATATAGTCCGCTAATGTACCACCCCTTACAGTGATCCACCACTGGTATGCCTCATCTCAAAGAAGGGACACTACTCCTTTTAACTTTTTCTCTGCCTTGCAGTCAAGATCGTCCATGATTCATTCAACCGTTTCCAGCCAGTACTCAGCTACATTAGGAGCCACTCCAGAAATACCCCTAAATATCTCGGCCTCATTTGCTCGTAGTCGCGCAGGAATAGATTTTCGAGCAACTGATCTCGTGCTAGCTTTAGGAACCCACTCCAGAACATGCAGCATAGCTTGGGACAGAGCATCATCCCCTCCAGATCGGTCCTGACATTCCGCTTCTGCTACTGGTGGTGCTAGCACTTCACCTTCCGGCCCATGTCCCGATTCCGAGGGTTCAGCCTCAACACTCCGGCCTCTACCACGGCCACGCATACCACGTGCACGTCCTCTAGCGCTCATGACTACGGAATCGACTTAATCTGATTACAAGTTTTATGTATTAGTATATCTTCCACTATTTTATTACTGGAAAATCTTATGAAAATAAAATTAGAAGTAGTTTTTCGCAAAACATATTTCTAAAGGTCTTAATCTCTAAAGTTGAATCTCTTACAACTATCAATCACACATAATATAATCTTTCCATAAGAAATTAAACAACAATTAGAAAACTTACAGTACAGATTGGTGCCGGAGACTTGCGTGCCATACTTCCCGAAAATATGTATTTTCCTAAACCATATTTCAAACCATCTTTAAAAACATTTTCAAACCCATACCATAGCTGAATTTTACAACCTAGGCTCTGATACCATAATTGTAACACCCCAAACCCGGCCTAAACGTTATGACTGAATCTGGTATGTCACAAGGAAAGGTTGTTTAAAAGAACTTTGGAATATTAAGGAATCATCGCAATTTTAAAAGCTTTTGGTTTCGTGTTTCTATCTTGAAAATAACATCCAGTTTAAGGGTTTCTTACCAACTCTTATTTAGAAGGACTATTAGTCAGAAAACGATTTTGAGATGCGAAAACCAAAAACTAGTGATACTCCGAAACGTGTCATTTTAAAAACGGTGTTTGGGGTTTTTAAGTAAATTCTCGAATTGAGTTATTAATCAGCTTGTTACCCGTTTGTTAATATTTCGAGAAAATGTTTATTTATGTTTTTAGAAAACTTTATGTTTACCATGTCATAGTATAATAGTAACCGTATTAAATCAAAACCCAAATTAAGGTTACAGAGGCCTTATTACATAACAAAATCTCAAATTAACATAAGTTTAAATGAAGAAAATGAATTACGTAAGAAGTAATGCATGACCACCTCGAAGTCCACCTCGACTCCAAATTCGCGACTAAGAGTTACCTACAAGAATAAACAGAGAGGTGAGTCACCAAGACTCAGTATGTAATTCCCTTTACAACGCAATCTGGGCCTCAAGCCCATAGATGCACATTGGACTTAAGCCATCACAATATGGCATACGAATGATATGTACGCAATGCAACCCAGCTAGACCTAGTTTTTCCAACCTTTACGTCATTGGAATCTGCCAAAAGCCTGTGGCACCAAGCCACTGTGGTTCCAAACCACTGTGATACCAAATCACTGTGACAGAGTCATGAAATATAATATGTGGGGCCAACCAACTGTGGTACAAACCACTATGACAATCACTGATAAATATATGTGGGGCCAACCCATTGTGGTACCAAACCACTATATAATCATTGATAAATGTATATGTGGTACCAAACCACTATGATACCAAACCACTGAGACATAGTCACTGAATAAAATATGTGGGGCCAACCCACTGTGGTACCAAACCACTGTGACAGTCATTGAATCACACTTCCCCTTTCAAGCATATCCCAAAGCCCATATAAGCATGTTATCAATATGTGATGTATGCAATCATATTTCCAATGTAAGTAAATAACTGAATTATACATGCATCTAGATTATGCTATTCGTAAAACCAAGTCATATAGGTACTTACCTGGTATCTCCAACCTTACCCACAAGAGTATCTCGACTGTCTATACAGTCGTTCGACTTTTAGCCAACACAGTTATCAATACAAGATAATAAAGAAAACTGTGAGCCTTATACACCTAATTACGCGTAAAACTAAACTCTCTAGATCATCAACACTCTCACTAGCAGGAACGATTGTGATTTTTCTATCCCAGATAGACGTCGGCTCTCTACCACAACTAGGTGAAAAGTCTCGAACCGCCGACACAGCACATCATTTAAACTTAGGAGCAGAGACTACGGGTTCACTCTCCTCAGGCTCCTTTAACGATACCGCTTGGTATGGCTAGCGCTCGCATCCATGAAGAGAGCCTTGATCAGTATTCAAAGAGAACATAGGTTGTCTAACAAGAGAATTAGATTAAGGCAAACTACAAACAAAAGGAATGTAATAGCCAAGAAACCAAAAGATGGCTCCTTACCTTTGGAACCCAAAAGGAATGGTAAGATTCGGCAATCAACAAACCTTCAGGCTTTGGACTACAAAATGTTTGTCTATAGGGGTTTCTCGGAGTAAACGTTCCAATACGAGAGAAGAAAATAAGGGATTAGCGTAAATCTAACCATCAAGAACAAAATAGCCCTTCGACTATAACCACACAGAACCGAAAAAAATAGAAAAAGAATCGAAAGGGTCTCCCTTACCTTGCACAAACAGAAATCAATTGAAGAGAAGACCTTCGGCAGGCAACAAGCCCTTTGATTCTTAATATTTGGCTATTAAAGATGAAAGACACAGGTTACAAAATATGAAGTGATCCGCTGTGGAAGAGAACCCAAATCCAATTTGTGATAAAAGGAAGAATGCTCGACTTCCTTAGAAGAAGTAAGGAGATGAAGAGAATAAAAGAAAAGTTCCTTACCTTAGACACAGAGAAGCCGAATGAAGTCCAAGGAGATTCGACACAAGCAGCCAAAGTCAAGATGGTTTCAGCTTAAACACTAGAATAGGAAGAAATAAAAAGAAAAGAGAATGAGCAACTGAGGTTTGGCTATGGTGTGACTAAAAGAAATAGGCTTCCGATGGGAGAAGAAGAGAATTCGACTATGCTTGAGAACTTAGAGAGAAAGGGATGAAAGTTGAAAGAAAGAAGAGATAAAAGAAAAAGAATAAAAGCCAAAGTGTGCTACGGTTTTGTTAAAAGAAATGAATGAAACTCCAAATGCAAAAGGAAGAAAGCTTCTAAAAGTGTTTCGGTTGCACTCCTTTTTTTTACAAAATGGCATAAACGACACCAAAGCTAAGAAAAGCTTCTACACTTTCGGCACACACTCACACTACTTCCCCCAAAATTGAAACACTCCCACAACCCCTTACATGATCGAAATTCTCCCCTCCAATACCCCACATTTGGCCAACACCTCCACCACACTCCAAATCCCTTATTTTTCCCCACAAATTGCTCCCCAACACCTATTCAAACCAATTTGACCACTTCAACTCCCCTACCCCCTCTCATCCATCCATTTTGAACTTGTTGACTCCTTCAACAACCACCTTGAAGAGTCCCAGCTGAATGCCACTTCTTCCTCTCCTGAAGCACAAAAATAAAGTTTCACATGCTGCAGATGAGACTCGAACTCCTTCCCCCCTCCTGCTCCCTTGTGATGCAACTCCCTTGCTCCCCAAGTGGTGTCACCTTGCCACCACACCACACTCCTTTTGTGTCAACAAACATAGGTAAATATTCTTAAAGCCTACTTCAACCAGCTCTCCCCCCTAAAGTGCCCAAAATTTTTCCAACCCGAGCCTCCCTAGGGCCCCCAAACACACCAAAATAACATGCTAAATAAGCCAAACACATAGAATAACATAAAATGTAGAACCCCTAATTTTAGGATGTTACACTACTGAAAAACGGATTATTACAACTCTTTCCTTTACAAAAATTTTGTCCTCAAAACTTCTCACCTAGTACAAGCTATTAAGTCAAGTCTTTCTTCCACCTTTTCAATCGAAGTCTATAAAAATCAATCATAACTTATATAAATTTCAAACTCATAGCAGAACTCATTTTAGAACTTGATACTATACTTGGACTTAACTTATTAGCTCTAATGTTCTCTTGTCATCACTTTATCATTAGTAGTATAACTATTGATAAATTCTCAGTAATCGTCTGTCGAAACATAATTAAGAAACCCGAATTATCAAACTTTGACTGATGCTTCTGATGTGGTTGCATCTGTAACTTTCAACTGATATTTGTTCCCCTTTTTCCACGAAAGCGTCAAGTAATATCATTTTTACGCAAGTGCGATAACTTCAACAATCGATACAACTTTAACCCATAATAACATTTCCTGATTAGAACTGACCTGATAGTTATATTTTTGTATCATGTCTTCTAGAATCTAAAATTTCTCATTCTGACTGTCCGTCTATTTACCCATGTGTATAAAATTTATTCCCAGACCTGAGGATAGACTCAAATGCATATAACTCAATTAACTTTTCAAATGAATAACCAACTTTGATTAAAACAACTGAGTGAATTTTATCTATCAGATAATAACGTTTCAGAATAATCCTTTCTTCTTGTTGTCAAGACAACCCAGACATACAATCTATCATAATTCCCTTAGAATATTAATCAAAGATCTTAAAAACTGCATTAATTTTAACAAAACATAACATCCCGTTTTAACTTGTTGACATTAATCAAGATTACCTGAGGAATGAAAACCAATATACAAGTTTGAGCTTAATATTCCACCGTCTACTCTTTTGTCGATGTCAACCCTTTCACGAAAGCTAGAAAGGGATTATATATAATAAAGTTATTTTAGTTATTAGCATCGAAGCTTTGAACTATACCAAAGCCACAACGATTGGATAGATTAAAAACCATAGTTCTATAATAGGATCGACGTTCCAACTGTATAGATAGAACAATACCTCAACATCAAAGTGCATTCCAAAATAGAAGAGGAAAACCGAAAGTAGTCCCAATAACAACTAGTGCATTAATACAACTTCTATAATGTGAGATCCATATCACCAAGCTCCCATGGTCGAACCAAGATTTATAACAATAATAAATGTAATTACCTCCGACCAATGAATATATTTTATAGATGAACCATGTTTGATAAATTAAACAATAAGAATGAAAAGAAAATTGAGATAATGAAATTCAAGATGTGAAGCTATACTGAATTAAAATCAGAAGAAGAACATCATTCATATGCACTGGAATCATTTGTGATAGAAATAAAATAATTTGCGTATATATAAAGCAAGGCAACAACCAGTAGAAACAACATCATATGAGTTTTATCATCTAATTTTATACCAAACATAATGGAATAGAATGCCAAAGAAAGATAGAGTAATCCCGATCAGAAATCAACCAGCCTAACAATACTTCCGTCTAACATTATGATTGGCTAATATTATTTTACGATAATAATCACCTCTAAAGATGAATTATTATACTTCTGAGAATAAATGAACATATAGAATACCAAAAATAGATCACTATAAGATACTCGACTATAATAGTTGCATTCAGATATCTTTGCAATTTCAACACTATCCCACTGATTATTACTGTCATCAATGATCCCTCATTATCCCAATCACTAAAGAAATCAATTCAAAAAAATTTTGGTTAATCCACTCTTTAAATACCATACTTAAATAAGTCGATTAGTTGTGAATAACTTCTTCCTTAATAGCGACATTTCGTATCCTGAATAATCTTCAGAAAAATCTGATATCTCTTCTAGAACTCTCTCTACTTGCTAACCCATCCTCAGCTCTGGCCATGTTATTATTCTTTCAGCTATTGAACTCTTTAGTTTCACACTTGTAAGCTTAATGAATATAAATCTTTTAAATTCCGTTGTATAAGACTGTACAATTGAGGGGGTAAAGGTTGTAAAGCCTCAAAATTTGACTCCCATATATACACACACGTATAACATAACATTTATCATCAACATAATCATTATAATCATTCAAAATTTCAACTATAAAATAAAAACAATTATATCAGCATCCAAATCTCGACTCAATTCGACTCAATTATGGCATGTACCTCTAAACTCAATTATGAGCTCGATTTACTTTGAGAATCGGCTAAACCTACAAAGCTCTGATACCACTAAATGTAACATCCTTAACCCATATTCATTACCAGAAGTAGGTTACAGGGCATTACCGGAGTTTAAAGATCAAACAGATAGAAATTTCAAACATTTTATATCATATAATATTCAGGTCAGAAACCAATCAAACTCATACATACTGTCCCTTATTCGAGCCCTCAAGGCCCAAAATACGAGTTAGAAACAAGTCGAGACTAATTTAGAAACTCAAAATTTTTTTCGGAATACATTAAAAATTTTCAAAGCTACAGGGGTCACACGGCTAATAGATGTCTTCGGCTGTGTGGGCATTGAAAATAGGGACACACGGTCGTGTCCCAGCTTGTGTCCGTGCTTGTGTACCTCTTTGACTTGGGTGACACGGCCAAGCCACACGTCCGTGTGCCAGGCCATATACCCTTTCGAAATGGCCTTGCACGCCTGTGTGCTAGCTATGTGTCTCGCACGGCCGAGTCACACGCCCGTGTGTCTGGCCGTGGACCTAAAATGTGCCTTAAACAACAATTTTACCATTTCCTACATGCTTAGGATTAAACAATTCAAAAATAATTCATTTTGGTAAAAATGGGCCCACATGCCCATGTGATCTGCCCATGTCGGCCCACACGCCCGTGTGGCCCACTCGGCCCAAATTGGCCTTGGCCGTGTGATTTATTTTTTAAGTAACCCATGCTAACTCAATACTCATATATGTTTTCACTATTTACTTATATGTTCATTCAAAGCTGTCTACTTGAGTTATTATCACTAAATTATTTATATCTTGAGCTACAGAATTCCAAATTAAGTTCTGCTTGATATTTTTGAAACTAGATTAAAATACCTTTCTACCATAAAATTTTCAAAATTTATAGTTTATCAAATATGTACAGTAAAATCTCTAAAGTTATCCCTATTCTTCTGTTTGACAACTTATTCCTTTCCTTACTAAAATTATTTATCTCTTAGTACGGAATTTAGATGATGTTTCCGTTTATTTCTCTTGAAAATAGAATCATTAAGTATTTAAAAATATAAATTTAAGCCCTTAATTATTTTTTACAATTTTTGATGATTTTCCTAAGTCAGAATAGGGAAACTCGAAATCATTCTGACCTTGTCTCACAAAATTTATTATATCTTATGATTTACAATTCTATTGCTTCCACTGTTTCTTCTATGAAAAAAACTTTAATTTCATATTTTATTCAACCTCTAACTCAATTTCCACTATTTTTGATGATTTTTCAAAGTTAGACTACTGTTGCTGTCCAAAACTATTTTAGTGTAAAATGTTGATTTCCAAGTTTATAACACCCATATTTCTTATCTCTACATTTTTCGCATTATTTTCTATTATTTCTTTTATTTCTCAACAGCAAGCAATTTTAGCTTTTTGCCGAATCCCATTTTCTACGTTTCGTGTACACACCTCGTATCGTTTCTGATGCGTAAGCACTCTTAAGCCTCTAGAACCTAAAAATCAACTAGCATATCTCCAGATTAATCACTTAATTCATTTTTAATCAACCAATTTCGGAAGGAACTCGACTAAAAACCTAGCAAAACCCTTACCTTGCTTGAGTAACCACGAACGATTAACAGTAGACAAAACCTTTACGTACTGAACACGTGCAACCAACGATGAACAACCGAATCAATTGGAAAAAAAGAAAGAAACTGAGAGGGAAAAAATAATGGAAATTTCAACAACAACTAGGGGAAAAATCGGCAGAGGAGGAAAAAGAGAAGAAGAAGAAAACGTCAAAAAAAGTTTAGGGAATTGAAGAGAAAACTGAAACTCTACTCTTTTTTTCTTTTTGCAACAAAAAGATAATCATATTATTTTCTGATGACCTCTTGATAAACCATAAAAGCAACGTATTTTAATCCCATGCTTAGCATGTTTTTGGATGATTTATTATATAATTTAGTGAATTTGATGCTTCTAATCCTTTAATTTCATGTTTCTATACTTAGGTGAGCATAGGGGAGCAAAAGGAGCGAAAAATGGGCCAAAATCGGACAAAACGGGCTGTCTTAAGGATCCACACGGCCCAACCAATCCCACACGAGATAAGCACACGGGCTGGCCACACGCCTGTGTGCCAGCCCGTGTCAATTTTGAACCATGTCAGTATTACATACGAACTGGGAATTCTTACACTGGCTGATCACACGCCCGTGTCCCTGTTGAACCTTATTTCTTTTTCACGTGAAAAAAAATCCAATTTTTAGGTATTTTGAGCATTCTAACGTCTATAAAAACACACGAGAAGAAGACCTGAGGAGCATATAGAGTAGAACGTAGAAATTACTTGAAGAACGTTGTTGGACTCATCTCGGAAGTAGATCCACTCCAAGATTGAAGATCTCCAGTTGAATTCCCTTCAAAGTTTTATTAGGTGTTTCATATCTTATTGTTATTCTTATTTCGAGATGTTTTCTTTTATGAGTATGAACTAAATTCCCTAGATACCTAGGTAAGATGAAACCTAAGACAGATCTTATTATATTTGTTCTTGTTTTTAATTATGTGTTCTTAATCCTTGCCTTAAAATTTTCAGGATATTAATCCAAGTTTGATGTGCTTAATCAATGGAGCAAAAGTCCCTACTTAAGAGTAGATCTAGCATAATTAAGCAGAGTTGATTGCAATCCTAAAAATAGGATGACATAAATCTGCCAGTTTAGAGTCAAATCTAATAGAGGAATCCATAGATCGAGTTAATGCGATAATAGGGGTTTTAATTAGAAAGAGATTTCAATTAATCAACCTAGAGTCAGTTGTTTTTATTCTCGAAAGAGATACTAACATAAGTTAGGGATTTCTATGGATCAAGGCAAGTGGATAAATCATTTAATTCAGATTTAGAATAATAAGTAAAGTCTAGGCGGATTCTTTCCTGGGTATTGTCTCTCTCATCGGTTTTCTTCAAATGCTTTCCTACTTTATTCTCTGTTTCGTCTTAGTAATTAAGTTAGTTAAGATTAGGTTAAAATAAATCCCTTCAATTTATTCGGCTAGATAATAAAAAGATAGTAACTACTAGTACTTTTAGTCCAGCTAGATAATAAAAAGATAGTAACTACTAGTACTTTTAGTCCTCGTGGATACGATATTCCTGACTCACCATAGCTATGCTACCATTCGATAGGTGTTGTCGTATTTTAGTTAGTTCGTGACGTCATGAAGTTTTTGGCGTCATTGCCGGGGACTAAAATATTAGGAACACTTAATTTTTATTACTTTAGCCATTTTTTATTTTTAATGCAATTTATTTTTTTATTTTAATTTACTAACTTTTCTTTTACTTGCTTCTGGCAGGTATTTTTAGTTTATGACTAGAAGAAACCCGTTAGGACTTCTATTATTTGATAGAGAAATTGAAAGCACAGCTCACAGAAATCCTAGAGAAATAAGACGAAGTCTACAGTATATAGAGGAAGAGCAAGAGGACGATACTGATATTACCGAAGAGATGGCTGAAAATCAGAATAATCCACTACCTCCTGTGGTTTCCTCGAATCCTGTGAATCAGAATCCTGCTCCTCGTACTTTGTACAACTATGCCAAGCCTAATTTAACTGGGGCTGAATCGAGTATTGTGAGACCTACTATTGCTACAAATAACTTCAAACTAAAGCCGAACACCATTCAGATGATCCAATAGTTTATTCAGTTCGATGGTTTGCAAGATGAGGATCCAAATACTCATTTGGCTAACTTTCTGGAGTACTATGACACTTTCAAGATCAATGGCGTTTCTGATGATGCCATTCGCCTTCAGTTATTTCCTTTCTCATTGATGAATAAAGTTAAACAGTGGTTGAACTCTTTACGATGAGGGTCCATCACTACATGGGAGAAAATATCTGAAAAGTTTCTGTTGAAGTACTTTTCGCCAGCAAGACGACAAAGTTGAGAAATGATATCTCTTCCTTTGTGCAAATGGAGTTAGAGACCCTATACGATGCATGGGAGAGGTATAAGGATTTATTGAGAAGGTGCCCCCACCATGGGTTACCTCTATGGCTACAGGTTCAAACCTTCTACAACGGTTTGAACCCTCAGCTAGGCAACTGATCGATGTAGCCGCCAGCGGTACCCTAAATAACAAAACACCTGAGGGGGCTTATGAGTTCATTAAAGAGATGTCACTGAATAATTATCAGTGGCAAGTCATGAGAACAAAGCCTAATAAAGTAGTTGGTGTTTTCAACATTGACGCGGTCACTATGTTATCTAACCAAGTAGATCTTTTAAATAAAAAATTGATGGTTTGCATGGTTCTACGCAGGTATATCTAGTGATGCAGAGTGATACAAATGGAGGAAGGGTGAACAACACAGAATATCTATCCTACAACCCTAGCACAGAAAAAAAACAAGTCAACTATATGGGTAATAATTCTAACCTCAAAATAATCCCTCTAGTAACACTTATAATGTAGGTTGGAGGAACCATCCCAATTTCTCGTGAGATTCTCAAGGTAATCAAAGACCGTAACCTCCTCCAAGCTTTCAACAACCACCTTACCAGCAAGAGAAGAAGCCGACGAACCTTGAGGAGATGCTAACGAAGTTCATCTCAGTGTCAGAAACACGTTTCCAAACACTGAAATAACACTTAAAAATTAGCAAGCATCGATTCAAGGGCAACTCGGGAATTAAATAGGTCAGCTTACTAAGCTGATCTCAGAAAGACCAC
Source organism: Gossypium rotundifolium (assembly GCA_025506655.1). NCBI lineage: Eukaryota > Viridiplantae > Streptophyta > Magnoliopsida > Malvales > Malvaceae > Gossypium > Gossypium rotundifolium. The sequence goes on along the minus strand of CP106724.1, from coordinate 92,790,366 downwards.
AAGGTAGTTTGCCTAGCAACACCGAAACTAACCCAAAAGAGCAGCTCTATGCGATTACTGTTCGAGATGAAGAAGGGTTAGTTGAGTCCAAACCAAAACCAAGGCAAGAAAGCGTGGTAAGTAAAGGTAAGGTTGATAAAAGCCCCAGTAAACAAACACTGGTAAGTAAGGAGTATATACTTCATGTGCCATATCCCAACGCGATAAAGAAAGATTGCACAAATGAACAATTCGGTAAATTTCTTAAACTTTTGAAAAAGTTGTATGTTAACTTACCGTTTATTGAAGCTCTTTCGCAGATGCCCAACTCAGTTAAATTTTTAAAGGAGCTTTTGGCAAACAAACGAAAATTAGATGATTTGTCGCACGTGGAGCTTAATGCAGTTTGCTCAGCTATCTTCCAAAATAAACTACCCAACAAATTGAAGGATCTAGGGAGTTTTACTATTCCTTATTTAATTGGTAATTTAAATGTAAATAATGCTTTAGCTGATTTAGGGGCAAGTATTAATGTCATGCCTTACAAAATGTTTAAATAGCTAGGTTTTGGGAAACCCAAACAAACTAGGATGAGCATTCAATTAGTAGATAAAACCATTAAATTTCCTAGGGGCATTGTTGAAGATGTACGCGTAAAAATTGATAAATTCATATTCCCAGCTGACTTTGTTGTCCTAGACATGGATGAGGATAGTAATGTTCCTTTAATTTTAGGACTCCCTTTTTCAGCAACTGCTAAAACTATCATTGATATTGGTACAAGTGAACTCACACTTCGTGTAGGTGATGATACAATCACGTTCCAAGCTTGTGATTCGGTTAAGACATCAAGTAATAAAGATGATTCTATAAATCCAATTAATAAGGCTAATCATGGGATTCAACCCTCTCAATAGGAAACTCTTTCGAAAACCACAAATGCGCCAACAATGGAACGATCCATGAAAGACGAATGCTATAGGTAGATGAACTAGAAAAATGGCAAACTTATATCAAAGAGGAACAGAAGAAACACCATGTCGAGCTTAAGGAAGAACCAATCAATTTAAGGTTGGGGACCAGGTGCTGTTAGATAAAATGGATCATCGAGTTGTCACTTCAAAGCCTAATGCAAATGGAGCAACTCCCTTTACGATACTAAATGTCTTCCCAAACGGTACAGTCCAGGTAACTCATTCTAAATTTAGTACTTTTAAGTTAAATAGTACTCGGCTTAAACCTTATTTTGATGTTAGAACTGATAGCAAGAGAGAGGAGTTTCAACTCCTCAAACCATCATGACCGTACGAATAAGAGGTAAGTCGAGCTTAGACTCTAAATAAGTGCTTCTTAGGAGGCAACCCGAGCACTAACACTACTAATTATTTTATTTTTATCTATTATTAGAGTTTAAAATGCAAGTTTTTTAACTCACATGGCCTGGACATACGGGCGTGTCCCTGGCCGTGTGGACCCTACGGCCTAGCCATCCAGGTGTGTCTTCGGCTGTGTAAACTCCTGTGACTTAGTTTTAAAACTTTAAGAAAATCGATAGTGACCCATACGGCCTGGACACAAGGGAGTGTCTTTGGCCGTGTGAAAAAAAGACTTAAAATTTTCCCAAAAATGATAGAGACACGGCCTACGATTAATGCACACGGCCGTGCGACATGGCCATGTGAGGAACACGGCCCAGACATACGGACGTGTCGGAGGCCGTGCGACAGACTGAGTTCATTTATTATCAAACATAGGCTAAACAGGACACCACACGGGAGTGGGGGAAGCGAAGTTGATTGCACATGGCCGTGCGACACAGCCGTGTGAACCACATGGCCTAGAGACACGGGTGTGTCTAAAGCCATGTGAAAACTGGGTTTAAAGTTTTATCGCACACGGGCTATAAGAAAGACCACACGAGCGTGTGGCCCGACACGGGCTTCACATGATTGCGCCCTTTTTTAACCCCCAAACCCTAATTTTAACCCCTATTTTTGTCTTCTTAAAGTTTTCACCCTTATTCACCCTAGCCGTTGATTTCCCCAAGCCCACCCCTCTTCTCCGACTGCCACACTCCTCCCCCTCTCCCTTGCGCATGCATGCATGTAGCCCGCCCTCAGCCCTTTTCCTTCCATTTTTTCCCTTCCTCTTTCCCTTTTTCTTCCCTTCTTCCTCAAGCCCGCATCGTCCACCTAGCAAACCCGACCCACATGCCCCGACCCATTCTGACCACCCCCTCCTCCCAAGCTGCTCCTCGCCGTTTCCTAGTCGACCGCCGCAGACCACCAGTAACCCACCATCGATTTTGTCCCCTTTCACCCTTTTCTTTATTCTATTTTATTTATTTATTTCTTTTATTTCTTTAATTATTTACTTTTAGTTATTATCATTATTAATATATTAGTATTTTATTGTTTACTATTGTTTTACTTATTATTATTAGTTATTTCAATTGTTAACCTTAATTGTTGCCTTCTTTATTATTTAAGTTAATGTATAGTCATTATTATGATGCATTCTTAGTCTATTTTATCCTCCATGTCCTGCATTTACGATTATTATAATAGTTATTTTCTTAATTTATTTTATTGAATTATGTTCCTCATTTATTCCTTAATTTTATTATTTTGCTTAGTATTAGGATTTTTATGTGTTTCTATTTTGTTTATTACTCTGGTTTTTAGGATATCATGATTCTTTAGAAGAAATTTGTTAGTTAGGACTACTTAGAATTAGCCATCTCAAACTTTCTTTGTGATTCTTTACATATTAATGAAAGTCGTTTTTGATTTCTTATAGGTACGTTATTACCAACACACGAGGTAAACACAAGGTCGTCGTCCCCGCTTCGAAAAAGCAAAAGGGTCCTGGCCCGACCTCCTCGAGCGTATCTACTAAGGATCGCCATCCTTATTTGCGATTCCTAGTGGGACCCTAGGAGGTTTTATTTCACCTTCTTTGCGCATGACCACTCGGCGTAGGCCGATGCATAGATTGGGCCGTTTTGGAGTAGGTCGACCTTGCTGACCTTGTTCGGACCCTTCTGACTATAACTCCATGGGGTCGTTTCTTTGATATCGTCGAGCCCACATATATGGAGCTCACTTTGGAACTTTGCTCGACGTTCCAGCTACAGTCAGTCATGTCGATGCATGATGAGCCAGGTACTGTTACATTCCAACTTGGCGGCTTAGTGTGCCAACTGAGTGTCCCAGAGTTCGGAGTTTCCTTGGGGCTTTATACGGAGGATTTTATGGGTGTCGAAAACTTCCCTCACCTCCACCACCACATTCATTACCCACCTTCCTCCTATTGGGCAACTCTTCTAGTAAGTACAGGCCTCTATGATCCGAGTCCCCCGAAGGCGACATCTCTCTCTCCGGCTCTACGATACCTTCACTCACTATTAGCTCACACCTTGACAGGTCGGTGAGAGAGCACCGGTGTCATTAATACTCATAACATTTATTTCTTATGGAGCATGGCATAAAGGCATGTATTTGACTTGGCGTACTTCATTGCCATCGCCTTTCGCCATCAGATCGACGCCACAAGAAGGGCCCTATTTGCTTAGGTCCTTATGTGACTCGTATCACTCGACACTTCGATCTTTTAAACACACCGGCGCAATCCTCATCACTCACATTAGTCGATCAGATGTCCTAGTAAGGACTCTCAACCATGATCCATATGGGTATGATAGAGCGACGTCGTGGAGTGGATCCTCCTCAGTACTGATTGTCTCATTCTGATGCTCAGGATGAACCCGAGGACATCACTGATGATGTTCCTCCCTCTCACGAGGACCAACCTCATCCTCCACCTCTAAGTCACCGTCCTCCTCCTTCTATTGCTACTTTGATAGACATATCCGAGTGTCTCACTCGCTTCGAGCAGCAGTGCTTTCAATGGTTCGATAGTCTTGAGGCTACATTGTAGCAGATTTGCCACCATCTCTATATTTCATCTTCAGTGCCAACGACTCACAACGCATCTGATAATGAAGACCTTTGAGTCCATTTACTTTATTTTTATTTTTATTTTCTTTATTTCTTATGTTTCTTAATTATCTTTTTAAGACTTGTCTTTTATATTTTGAACTATATTTATTTTTATGGTAGTTATCGAGTAATCCTTTAATCTTCTTCCACAATTGTGTTTATTTTCTTAATAGTTGCTCAGAATCAAGCACTTTACTTAGCTATATCCACAATTTCGCTTTCACTATTCCACGGATTTCATCCAAAATTTAGGGTAGTTTCGCTTCTCTCCCTCTCTTATGATTTTCTGATTATATTGTTATTATCTATTTTAGTAAATTGAGGACAATTTACATCTTAAGTGTGGGGAGGTTAATTATATCATTATCAGAAGATCCCTGAATTATGTCTTATTCTCAAGTAATTGTCTCATATTACTATTGGAATGAATTTTGATTGATTTATTATTTTTATTAATGTGTTTTGGATTAAGTCATAGTTAATTGTGCATTGATTGTTTAAACTTTAAGACACTAGAGAATCAAGCATGATAAGTTGATTTTTGAGAATTAAAATTTTTTAAGTTGTTTCCCCAGATTGAGGTATTATCTTGAAGTTTGAGATTTACAGGATTGACATCAAAAGCCATAAATTTTTGTGAGATTTTGAGCCTTTAGAGCATATATTTTTCTTTCTCACTTCTATTATTGGTTATGAGTGTGTCAATATTGATTTGTTATTCTAGAACTTGCTTCGATTATGCTTATCGAGACCACGCATTTGATTTGATATACCGAAATGATAAAGGCACTTAGGTTCTAACCCACTTATTCCACAAAAAGCCTACCTTCATAATTAACCCTTAGTGAACCCCTTTGAGCCTAATAAACCGTTTCTTGATCTACCCTTAATACTAACCCATAACTCATTATTTTTGATTCATTGAGAATTTTTCCTATTGTATTGACTCCCTTTTTGTCGAGATTTGATTTGGTCAGTTGCCTAACTATGTTCTTTTGTTTCAGTTGTTAAATTATCTCTTTTTATCCATAACTCAATAATAATAATAATAATAATAATAATAATAATAATAATAATAATAATAATAATAATAATATGTACATTTATTTTAATTATTACTAGTTCTATGTTATTTGAGCTTAAATGGTTAATTTCACATTTTGAGAAGAAGCTTGTGTTATTATTGATAAGTTTTCAATTGATGTAATTATTCAGTATTAGTATATTTTTCTAGTTAGGTAAATTGTCAATTCGATCTTGATTCTAACCCTTTATTTCAGCCTTTATCCACACCTTTAACCCAAGCCCCATTACAACCCTTTAAAGACCTTTTGATTTGTATATCATTTCATTTTATAGTGGTGGAAATTTGATTTTCATGCAAGCCTATGGTAATAACTTTTCATGTTTGACTTTTGAGTGCTTAATTTTTTAACCTTAAATACTTTGAGTGATTGGAGTGAATCTTTAGTAAGGATGTCAAGTCTTGTCGGTTTTGAATTAAAGGTAATTATTTAGATAATGGGAGATACCTATGTTTTCATGCTTTAAAAATGTGTGACTTGGATTGTTTGAATCTTTAGTACTCTTTTAGTTGAATTATCAATGTGTGATTATTTGTGAATTATGATAAAACATTATTGATGAGAATTATGAATTGAGAAAGTTTAATTTTAATTGTGAGTTGAGGATTTTGCTTGAGGACAAGCAAACGCTTAACTGTGGGGATATTTGATAAACCATAAAAGAAACATATTTTAATCCCATGCTTAGCATGTTTTTGGATGCTTTATTATATAATTTAGTGAATTTGATGCTCTTAATCATTTAATTTCATGTTTCTATACTTAGGTGAGCATAGAGAAGCAAAAGGAGCGAAAAACGGTCTAAAATCAGACAAAATAGGTTGTCTTAAGGATCCATACGGCAAAGCCAATCCCACATGGGCTAAGCACAAGCCCATGTGAACCACACGGGCTGGCAACACGCCCGTGTGCCAGCTCATGTCGATTTCGAACCATGTCAGTATTGCACACAGCCTGGGCATTCTTACATGGGCTGATCACACGCCCGTGTCCCTGTTGAACCCTGTTTCATTTTCACGTGAAAAAAGCTAATTTTTAGGTATTTTGAGCATTCCAAAGTCTATAAAAAGCACACAAGAAGAGACCTGAGGAGCATACAGAGTAGAACGCATAAATTACTCGAAGAACATCATTGGAATCATCTTGGAAGCAAATCCACTCCAAGATTGAAGATCTCCAGTCGAATTTCATTCGAAGTTTTATTGGGTTTTTCATGTCTTGTTGTTATTCTTATTTTGGGATGTTTTCCTCTATGAGTATGAACTAAATTCCTTAGATACCTAGGGAAGATGAAACCTAAGACAGATCTTATTATTTGATGTTTCTGAATTGCATGATAAATATTTGTTCTTGTTCTTAACTATGTGTTCTTAATCCTTGCCTTAATATTTTTAGGATATTAATCCATGTTTGATATGCTTAACAATGGAGCAAAAGTGTAACAACCCGATTTTGGGCCTAGTTGGGACAGTGGTTTTGGGCCACAAATCTGACGAGGAAAAATCTTATTCTTATCATATTTTTATGGTCACGATTTCATGAAAAAATTTCGTGAAAATTTTGTTCGAAAATTTCGACGTTTGGGCACTCAATTTAGTCAAAAGGACAAAATTATAAAAAAGTGCAAAAATTGAGTTCCACTTATTAGAGGTCTCCAATTTCTATGAAATTTTAAATTGGAGGTCCTTAAATGGCAATTAGACCATTGGTTAAATTTTTGGACAAAAATGGACATTAGATAAGTGAAATAAGATATTTTTAAGTTAGGGGTATTTTGGTAATTTGGTAATTGGACTAAAAGACAAAATAAAAGCCAAAAACCTTTGTCCATCTTCTTACTTGGCCGAATGTAGCATGGGGGAAGCCATGGCTAGGGTTTTCAAGCTTTCAAGTTCAATAGCAAGTGCATCCTAGCCCCGTTTTTAATGTTCTTTACATTTTTGAGATCCCGTAACTCGGTTTAGCTATTTCTACCATTATTTTGAGCTAGGGTTTGTGTTTAAAAATTTACCCATGGATGACAGGCATGTGCTTTTATGTCTAATGGTAGAATATGAATGCTTAATGTGTAGTAAACGACTTTTACTAAGTGATTTTCGATGAAATCGCATAAAAATGACTAATTTGTAAAAAGTTGAAAAATGTATGAAAAATGCGTGAATGAATGCAAATTGTGGATTGCGATAGTTATGAAAATGGTTCAGCTAGGCCTAAAATACAAGGAAATTGAATAAAAATTATTTGAAGAGCCTAGGGGCAAAAGTGTAAATATGATAAAGTTTAGGGGCAAAATGTAATTTTACCATAGTATGGTTTTTGGGTCACAATGAATAATGTGACTAATAAGTAAGTTAAATGTGATATTATAGATCAAAGAAAATGAAGTTCGGACTTAGAAGGGGAAAAACGAGTAACTGACGGTTAGGTCTCTTCTTGCCATTTTGGATCGAGGTAAGTTTGTGTGAAATTAAAGCTACATAATGTTTTTTTTTATATTTTTAATTTCTAGATATTATGTGAAATGAATATTATTTCTATGAAATCTACTAATGATGCCTCGATGAGAGTGTGATGAAATTATGTTAAGTTGAAGTCCTGATTGAACATTCGGAATAGCAAGGATACTAATGTCACAACATGAGATAAGGAAGGTCCCGTATAAGACCATGTCTGGGACATGGCATCGGCACTGAATGTAGGTCCCATATAAGACCATGTTTGGGACATGGCATCAGCACTAAATATAGGTCCCATATAAGACCATGTCTAGGACATGGCATCGGCACTGAACGTAAATCCCGTATAAGACCATGTTTGGGACATGGCATTGGCATCGAATAAGGAAGGTCTCGTATAAGACCATGTCTGGGACATGGCTTCGGCACCAAAGGATGATCTAGTGTAAGACCATATCTGGGATATGGCATCGACATCTATGTACGATCTCTTATAAGACCATGTCTGGGACATGGCATCGACACCGATTTAATAGATCCCGTGTAAGACCATATCTAGGATATGGCATCGGCATCAAGAGGTGATCCCATGTAAGACCATATCTGGGATATGGCATTGGCATCGTGATACATGTATGATGAGATGAGTATCCTATGATATTCCGAGTAGTTCGACGGGTAAAGAGCTAAGTTTATGCATCAATGATAAAGAGCTAAGTTTATGCATCAATGACAAAAAGCTAAGTTTATGCATCAATGACAAAGAGCTAAGTTTATGGATTAATGACAAAGAGCTAAGTTTTTGCATCAATGATAAAGATCTAAGTTTATGCATCAATGACAAAGAGCTAAGTTTATGCATCAATGGGAAAGAGCTAAGTCCATCCTTATGATGTAAGAATATGTGAGAAATGTGGATTCTGATCATGTGTGAGGCTTTTAAGCCAAATTAAATTGAGAAATGAAATGTTCAAGTTTTTGTTGTTGATGTGTAAGTTAAATTGGCCAACGAATGGCTTGTAAATATTTGATGATGACTAGCTATTGGTATGGCTAACAATGGATATGCTTTAGTATTATAAGTGTGTAAATGAGAATTAATACAAAGAAAACATGATAGTGTAAAATCAGCAATAAAACAGTTTCGACAGCAGTAGTTGAATCATTTTGAAAATTCACCAAAAATAGTGGAAATTGAACTAGAAGTTGAATAAGATATGAAATTAAATATTATTGAGTCTATTTTTATATAAAATAGATGGTGTAAGAAAAATAATTTCAAATTATGAGATATTTGAATTTTTATAAGACAGGGTCAGAATAATTTTGGAATCCCCTGTTCTGACTTTGGAAATTCATTAAAAACTGTAGAAAAAATAATCAAGGGATAAAATTTATATTCTTGAATTTCTTAATGAGTATATTTTCAAGAGAAACAAACAGGAATGTCTTTCAAGTTTTTTGAAATGAGAAAATAAATTTTTAGTGAAGAGGGGTCAGAATTGTCAGACAGATAAACAGGGAAAATTTAAAGAATAAACTGTACTGATTGGCTAAACTAAAAATTCTAGAAATTTTATGGTAAGAATATATGTGAGTCTAGATTCAAGGAAAATTAGCAGATATTAATTTGGAGTTTCGTAGCTTAAGATAAAAATAATTTAGTGACTATAACTCGAGTAGATAGCTTAAGATGAACATAAGTGAATTGAGAAATTTTTTGCAATAATGATGGCATTATCTTGAGAACTCAAAATAAGGACTGTTTAAAGCATGGTAATAAATTGTTTATTATTTACATACATACTTACTAAGCTTTATAGCTTACTCCCCTTCCTTTCTCATATCATGTAGGGTTTTATACTAGCTCGGGTTGGAGATCGCCAGAGATGCTATCACACTATCAATCTATCATGTTGAGTATTAGTGAATGCAAATCCTTTTGAGTCTATGGCATGTATAGGGACTTAGTCAATTGTGTATGTCTCATTTGATTTGGCCAAATGTGTTGGTTCATATTGGTTAATAAGTTGTAATGCCTATTTATACGTGTGTGCTTATACTAAAGGTTTTATGTGATGTGGTTATGTGTGTTTGCGATGGATGGATTGAAGATGTATTTAAGTATGTGCAAATGAGGGTGCCAAATGGTCTGGAAAATAGCCATTTTCTTGGCCACATGGGTAGAGACACGTCCGTGTGTCTCAACCATGTGGAGAACACGACCCCAGGACATGGGCGTGTGCCCAGGGCGTGTGAAGTCTGCATTTACTTTTTGAAATTTAATTCGCCACATGGCCTAAGCACATGGGCGTGTGACTTGGTTGTGTGACCCAAATTTTGTTGATGACGTCATAAATAGAGAGTCACACGGGCTAAGGACATGAGCATGTGTGATCACACGACCTACCCACATGGGCGTGTCCCAAGCCACACGGACGTGTGACCCCTGTTTTGATGAAAAATTTTCTAAGTCTTCTTAAAGTTTCCTAAGTTCTCGGTTTAGTCCCGGACAATTCTTAATGTATGTTTTGGGCCTTATGGGCCCATATAAGGGGGATTTGCATGTGAATGAGGAATGTTAAATTGAATGAAATTTTATAGCCGATTTTGTATAAAGGTTTTTGTTTAAGTTCGGTAATGCCTCGTATCCTGTCCCAGCCTCGGACATGGGTAAGGGGTGTTACAAAAAGTCCCTACTTAAGAGTAGATCTAGCATAATTAAGCGGAGTTGATTGCAATCCTAGAAATAGGACGACATAAATCTGCTAGAGTAGGGTCAAATCTAATAGGGAATCCATAGATCGAGTTAATGAAATAATAGGGGTTTTAATTAGAAAGAGATTTCAATTAATCAATCTAGAGTCAGTTGTTTTTATTCTCGAAAGAGATATTAACATAAGTTAGGGATTTCTACGAATTAAGGCAAGTGAATAAATCGTTTAATTTAGATTTAGAATAATAAGTGAAGTCTAGGCGGATTCTTTCCTGGGTATTGTCTCTTTTATCTGTTTTTGTAACATCCTGAATTAATAGGTCTATGCGTTTAGTGTAAGGATATGTTTAATATGTTAATTTAAGTGATAGGGGTCCAAATTGGGCTCAGGACTAGGCAAAGGCCTTGGTTAAATTGTCTGATTGGGCATTATAGAGTTAAAAGGTGGTAATTGTGCTTAAAATACCAACGTGGGCTTGTGGCCTAACAATAGGTGGTGCTGCAAGGGAGTTAGAAGGTGGCGTCACTAATAGTTAAAGAGGCCCAAGTTTTAGCCGCAAGGAACCCATGTTTTTGGGCCATTTCGACACTTAAAAGGGAGCAAGGGGTGACGCCACAACAAGGGTGTAAGGGGCCCAAAATTTAAGTTCTATGGAGCCTAATTCTCTTAATTTAAGTAAGCTAAATTCGACATTAGGGTTAGGTGAAGTGGACAGCAACAAGGCTAAAAAATAAGAGGATTTACATGGATTTTATAATTGATAATATAGAAGATAAAATGGAGAAAAGATAGGAGCTATCAAGGAAAGGTGATGGCCGAAAATCCACCACCTAGAGGAGTAAAGAATTCGACTACTTCATGAAAAAAGGGGTGCCGAAATTTCCCTTTTTATTAGCTTGATTTTTAGTTATCGTGAAGGGTACTTTCGTTTTTTGATAGGTGTCGAAATTTCTATAAATAGGGGATATCTCATTAATTACGCATTTGAACCCTAATTTACGCTTCTTCTATTGTGCCAAAATTCTTAGTCTCTCCCTCTACAACTTCTTTTCTTTAATTTCTTTAAAAGCCGAAACCTCTCCCTTCACTCTCTTTTCCATTCTTTTCCTCTTATGCCGATTTCTCTAAAAGCCGAAATCTCCATAGTTTTTCTCTATTCATCCCATTTGTGAGTTGGTTTTACTTCTTCCGGCATTTAAATCTTCCTCATTGACATTGTCGAATCCTCTCCAGTGCTAGCTGAATTCCTTGTGTTAAGGTAAGTGTCGACTTCTGTTGGTTTCTCATGTTCTATTTTGGTTTTTGAAAGGAAAAAGCTGAAAAGCTAATAGTTTAATGGTTCTATGTTGGGCGGCATTCTGGGATTTGAAGGAAACTTGGTTGTCTAGATCTAAAAGCCGAAAATAGCTAGTCTCCAACTTCGAGATTTTAAGATAAGGAGATTTTCCCTAGATTTTTACTAGATTCATTCATTATATGCAAGATCTAAACTTTATGATGAGGATTAACGATCATATATTGTGATAATAGTTCTGACAAGGACTTGTGATGGAATTAAATATGGATCAGGCAAAGGAGAGAATCCCTAAGTTTAAGAAATGAGCGGTATCCACCGTTCGAGATTGGCCACTTGGTTGTGGACCGGCTTCTGAACAACACCTTAGGCAGATAGCAGTTGTGTCGACTACGGATAGTGTCGACATAGAAAGAATCATTTTATCGGTAATCAGGTTTGTAGATCTCTAACACACTCTCTAATTGTAATTTATGTGTAGTGGGCTAAAAAGCCGGAAAGTGGCTGTGTAGACAGTCGATTAAAACCCAAAAAGGGTTAGGCATGGATGCCAGGTACGCAATCATAGAAATCTCTATGTATATTGAGACATATGAAAGCCTGTATGATGTTCTCTTTATGTATGTATGCATGGGGTGGGAATATAATATGAAAGGGGAAGTGCATGATGGGTCATATGGTGACCAGTGGTAGAAATCCCACGAATATAAACATGGGTCATATGGTGACCGGTGGTAGAAATCCCACAAATATAAATGTTAGATGACACAATGATCGGTGGCTATGCCACGTGGTGTGTAGTGGATGGAGGGTTGATTGTAGAAATCCCCAAGGTGTGATGGTTGGTACGGGTTGGTGTGTAGAGGATGGAATTCTAGGATGGGTTGGGCCATTCATTATGTATTGTCTATCATGTATTATGATTGTTGCCTCTATGTATGGGCCAAGGCCCATAATGTGTTTGTGGGCCTTAGGTCAGTGTGTTCAGGATTTATACACTGAGTCCTAGTGACTCACCGCTTTCCTTTTCTCTACTCTTTCGGATGAGCAAGAGATTGTGGACATGGGAGCCAGAGAGCAGACTCGAGGGGCCATCAAGTTTTTTTCTATAGATTAAGTTTGGTTTTCTTTTTTTTATTATTTCTTTGGGACTATTTATGTAATAAGGCCTCCTTAACTTAGACTTCGATTTATTTTTGTTATGTCGGGATTTGCAAAACTTATGGTTTTTTTAGTCTCCAAAATAAAATGAAATAATAAATGGGCTTTTCAACCCAATCAACGCAAGTAGTAAAGTTTTTTACAAAATCTCACATTTAAGGGATTACTCGGCTAAAATAAACTAAGTTTTTCCAAAACCTTTCAGAGAAAAGTTTTCAATGTTCAACCCGAAGCATACCAGATCCGGTTGGAACTTATGGGCCGAGTTTGGGGTGTTACAGTTTTCTTCAAATATTTTCCTACTTTATTCTCTGTTTCGTCTTAGTTATTAGGTTAGTTAAGATTAGGTTAAAATAAATCCCTTCAATTTATTCGGCTCGATAATAAAAAGATTGTAACTACTAGTACTTTTAGTCCTCGTGGATACGATATTCCCGACTCACTATAGCTATAATACCATTCGATAGGTGTGCTTGCCTTTGTATTATTTTAGTTAGTTTCTTGACGTCATCACCTCTCCCCAATTATCTCCTAAAATCACTCCCTATTAACCCAATAAAACACATCTACAAAAATTTTCCCCAACACAACTCTTAGTTGAAATTGGAGCAAAAATATTGTCTCCACGCCATCACAGAGAACTGAACACAGGACCTCCAACACTCCAACACTCCATTTAACCACCAGATCAGTAGGCCCATTCTGATATAAACTTACAAACAATCAAACTTAAGCCCTTTGCACAAGGTTAATACTTTATTTATAAAAAATACCAAAATTTGTCCAAATAAGGCTTGAACTTGGGACCTCTTAAATACACCCAGAACACATAACCACTGAAGCAGATAGACATTGTGTTTCACACATACACGAAATCAAAAATTAAAATTTTAGGGCGTTACAATTCTACCCCTGATAAACCGTAAAAGTAACATATTTTAATCCCACATTTAGTATGCTTTTGGATGATTTATCCCTGATTTATGTAAAAAGGTGCTCTTAATCCTTTCTTTTCATGTCTTATACTCAGGAAAGCACCTAAGGATAAAAAGAACGAGAATCGGGCTTAAAACGGGCCAATTTGGGCCAAAGAGGAAATCGACACGGCCTGGACTTCAAGCCACATGGCCGTGCCACGTCAAATTACTTCACACGGCTGTGTCTAAAATGACAGAATCGAGACACGGCCTGGAGATGATTTATACAGGCATGTGCCATGGGCATGCCCCTGCCACAGGAATGAGCAATTTCACTCGGATTTGGATGCTTGAAGCCAAAGAAACATACTCCTAAGTCTACTTAAACACCTTAATAGTAATTCTACTTGAAGGAGGTACTTAGGAGCCAAGTAAAGCATCTAAAAGAGCCTATATAAACAACTCAAGGCAGCCATTCTAGAGAGGAAGTTTTAGGCAGAGTTTTCTACCAGAACTTTTATTCAGGAAATTACTCGAAGATAGCCAGTTGATCCATCTCAAGAAGTAGGAGTTCTACTCAAGACAGAGGATCTCCTCTTCAATTCCTTTAGAGGGTTTTAGGGATTTCTTATGTTTTGTTTTATCTTTTCTTTTGAGATGTTTTCTTATTTTGTTATGAACTAAACCCTTCAGATACCTGAAGGGGATGAAACCTATGACGAATTTTGTTATTTGATTTCTAAATTATATGATAAGTACTTAGTTTGTTCTTAATTATGTTGCTTAATTTAATTTGATGTGCTTAGGTGGAGGAGGAATAGACCCTGTCTAAGAGTAGATCTAGCATAATTAAGCAGAGTTGATCGCACACCTAGAGATAGGGTGACAGATTTTGCCAGATTAGGGTGAAACCTAATAGGGGAGTCCATTGATCGATTTACTACTTCCTTAGAGGGTTATTATAAGAGAATGAGAGTTCCACTAATTAACCTAAGGTTAGACATTATTCGCCTCGGGAGTGGGTTTAATATAGGTTAGGGAGTCTTACGGATCAAGCTAAGTAAAGAAGTCATATGAATTATAAGTTAGATAAGAAGAGAAGTCATAGGTGGATTCTTCCTGAGGGTATCGTCGTAATCAACTGAGTTTTTCCACAGTCTTTTCCCAAAGTTTCATTCTTTTGTCTTTGCATCTAGTTTAGTTTTTCATTAGTTTTAGTTTAAAGCAATCACTCCATATTTTAGGCTAAATAATAGAAAGAAAGTGAGTAGTAGTACTTTTAGGTTCCTTTGGGTTCGATAAAATAATCTTGCCTAAACTATACTATTGTTTGATAGGTGCACTTGCCTCAATCGTTGTCATAGTTAGTCTACAGGTTCGATCATTCTTCATAAATATTAAAACTCGACTATTTGACACGATCAAGTTTTTGGCGCCGTTGTCGGGGAACACTAAAATATTAAGAAAGCTCTATTTCTATTACTTTAGCCATTATTTTATTATTTTTTCCCAATTTACTTTTATTTTTAGTTTAGGTTAAATTTTTATTTACACTAAATTTCTTTCTTTCTTCTCCTAGCAGGTACCTCTAGTTTATGACTAGAAGGAACCCGAGAGGACCTTTAGCGTACGAAAGTGACATTAAAGCTACCGCTCGCAGAAATCGCAGAGAAACTAGACGAGCTCTAGACTACCAAAGAGAAGAACAACAAGACAGATCCAATCCTACTGAAGGGATGGACGAAAACAACCCACCGCAAAATGTGCAAGAACAGAATGCTCCGTGTACTATGTATGATTATGCTAAACCTAATTTGACAGGAGTAGAATCTAGTATTGTCAGGCCTGCTATAGCTGCTAATAATTTTGAATTAAAGCCTAATACAATACAAATGATTCAATTTCAATTTCAGTTTTCTTCTTAGTCTCATTCTCTTTATTTCCTTTGTCTTTAATTATAATATTAGTATATTATTAATGTTTCTTTAGATTTCTTGGCTATATCTTTGCAAGCTACCCAATTTCTTTATCTAGCACAAAGATCATCGGTAGACACCCCACCAGGCCCAAAGAACATGCCACCACCACCTCCTCCACCTACTTTCTACCACCAAAGACGCCAACTCCCGGAATCATCCAAAATTCAGGAAGTGTTACTTCTCCCCTTTTCTTTTTATTACATAATTGTTTATCTATCTTTGTACATTGAGGACAATGTACATCTTAAGTGGGGAGGTAAAAGTACCTAACTTTTTGCATTATTCTCAAATCTTGAATTTTAGTCTTGTCCATAAGAAATCTTCTCATATTATTAATTAGGGTGAAATTTCTAATGATTTATGATTGTTATTGACATGTTTTAGAGTAATTCATAGTTAATTATGCATTGATGATTAAATTTGAAGGATATTAGAGAATCGAGCATGATAAGTCTTCTTTCTAAAAATTAAAAATTAATAGGTCGTTGAACTGAATTTGAGTATTACTTTGAAGTTTGAAATTTACAGGGATTGATGTCAAAAACACCCATAATTTTTGTGAGATTTTGAGCCTTATAGAGCATATATCCTTTTCATGCTCACTTTATTTATTATGAGTGTGTCAACTTTGAACTGTTATTCTAGAACTTGCCTCGTTTATACAAATCGAGACCACATTAATGATTTGATATACTGAGATGATAAAGGCACCTAGGTTTTAACCCGTTCACACCACTAAAAAGCCTACCCACATAATTAACCCTTAGTGAACCCTTTTTAATCCTAACAACTCTTTTTATTGATTTACCCACTAATATTAACCCAAAAACCCTTTGAATTTGTTATCACCATTCTTTTGACTACCCTTCTATCGAGAATTGATTTGATCAAATTGCCTAATTAGTTTATTTTAGTTGGTAAAATTCTTTCTTTATTATTATGTATTTATTTAGTTTGTTCTTAAAAAAAAATTTGAAAAATCAAAGTATAATCAGTATTAGTATAAGAAGTGAGCTTATGCATTTAATTTTCAATTATCAAAGAAAAAGCTTGTATTATTATTAGTGTCAAAGTTTCAATTGATGTAATCAGTTATTTCTAGTTCATTGTTTTTAGATTAGGTAATTAGTCAATTCGATCTCGATTCTAACCCTTTAATTCATCCTGTATCCACACACTTAACCTTAGCCTCGTTACAACCCTGATAAAGACCTTTTGATCTATGTATCATCTCATATACAGTGGTGAAGATTTGATTTTCAAGCAGGCCTATGGGATTAACTTTTTAGGTTCGACTTATGAGTGCTTATTCTTGAACCTTAAACACTTTGAGTGATTTGAGTGAACCTTCAGCGAGGATGTCAATCCTTGTCGGTTTTGAATTAAAGGTAATTACTTAGATAAGGGGCGACACCTATGTTTTCGTACTACAAAGGTATGACTTATCTTGATTGAATCTTTAGGGTTCTTTGAGTTAAATTATCTATGTATAAATTATCTATGAATTATGATGAGACATTTTCGATAAGAATTATTAATTATGGAAAGTTCATTTTAATTGTAAGTTGAGAATTTTGCTTGAGGACAAGCAAAAGCTTAAGTGTGCGGGTATTTGATAAATCGTAAAAGTAACATATTTTAATCCGACATTTAATATGCTTTTGGATGATTTATCCCTGATTTATGTAAAAAGGTGCTCTTAATCCTTTCTTTTCATGTCTTATACTCAGGAAAGCACTTAAGCATAAAAAGAACGAGAAATGGGCTTAAAATGGGCCAATTTGGGCCAAAGAGGAAATCGAAATGGCCTGGACTTCAAGCCACATGACCGTGCCACATCAAATTACTTCACACGGCCATGCGATGATTTGCACAGTCGTGTCTAAAATGACAGAATCGAGACACGGCCTGGAGATGATTTACATGGGCGTGTGCCATGGGCGTGCCCCTGCCATGGGAATGAGCAATTTCACTCAGATTTGGATGCTTGAAGCCAAAGAAGCATGCTCCTAAGTCTACTTAAACACCTT
The DNA here is from genome assembly GCA_025506655.1 of Gossypium rotundifolium. Lineage (NCBI taxonomy): Eukaryota > Viridiplantae > Streptophyta > Magnoliopsida > Malvales > Malvaceae > Gossypium > Gossypium rotundifolium. The sequence goes on along the minus strand of CP106724.1, from coordinate 92,772,747 downwards.
AATAGTAATTCTACTTGAAGGAGGTACTTAGGAGCCAAGTAAAGCATCTAAAGAGCCTATATAAACAACCCAAGGCAGCCGTTCTAGAGAGGAAGTTTTAGGCAAAGTTTTTTGCCAGAGCTTTTATTCAAGGAATTACTCGAAGATAGCCAGTTGATCGATCTCAAGAAGTCAGAGTTCTACTCAAGACAGAGGATCTCCTCTTCAATTCCTTTAGGGGGTTTTAGGGATTTCTTATGTTTTGTTTTATCTTTTCTCTTGAGATGTTTTCTTATTTTGTTATAAACTAAACCCTTCATATACCTGAAGGGGATGAAACCTATGACGGATTTTGTTATTTGATTTCTAAATTATATGATAAGTACTTAGTTTGTTCTTAATTATGTTGCTTAATTTAATCTGATATGCTTAGGTAGAGGAGGAATAGACCCTGCCTAAGAGTAGATCTAGCATAATTAAGTGGAGTTGATCACACCCCAAGAGATAGGGTGACGAGATTTTGCTGGATTAGGGTGAAACCTAATATGGGAGTCCATTGATCGATTTACTGCTTCCTTAGGGGGTTATTATAAGAGAACATGAGTTCCACTAATTAACCTAAGGTTAGATGTTATTCACCTCGAGAGAGGGTTTAATATAGGTTAGGGAGTCTCACGGATCAAGCTAAGTAAAGAAGTCATATGAATTATAAGTTAGATAACAAGAGAAGTCATAGGTGGATTCTTCCTGAGGGTATCGTCGTAATCAACTGAGTTTTTCCACAGTCTTTTCCCAAAGTTTCATTCTTTTGTCTTTGCATCTAGTTTACTTTTTCATTAGTTTAATAAACCAATCACTCCATATTTTAGGCTAAATAATAGAAAGAAAGTGAGTAGTAGTACTTTTAGGTTCCTTTGGGTTCGTTAAAATAATCTTGCCTAAACTATACTATTGTTCGATAGGTGCACTTGCCTCAATCATTGTCATAGTTAGAGTACAGGTTCGATCATTCTTTATAAATATTAAAACTCGACTGTTTGACACGATCAACCCCCTAAAAGAAAATTTCATCCTCAAAATTTACCCGGTCAGAACAAATAAGGATATTGCTGACGCATCATATCCTCAAGCTCCCACGTAGCCTCCTCAGTACTATGATTACGCCAAAGAACCTTAACCAGTGGAATAGATTTCCTCCTCAGTACTTTTACATCTCGATCCAGAATTTGAACCGGCTCCTCTTCAAAGGTCAAGTCTGGTCTAATCTCAATCTCCTCAACGGAAATGATATGATTAGGATCAGAGCGGTAGCGCCTCAACATGGAGACGTGAAAACGTCATGGATACTATCCAACTCTGGAAGTAGCTCCAACTGAGAAGTGACTAGTCCCACTCGCTTCAAAATACGGTAAGATCCAATAAACCTAGGGCTCAACTTACCCTTACGACCAAACCTCAGTACCTTCTTCCATGGAGAGACCTTAAGGAATACAAAGTCCCCCACAGAATACTCAATCTCAAGACGCTTCAGGTCCATATAAGATTTCTATCTGTCAGAAGCTACTTTCAATCGATCCCGAATCAGTCTAACCTTATCCTGTCTCAGAAACCAACTTAAGACCCAGAACACGTCGCTTACCCAACTCAGTCCAACCTAAATGAGTGCGACACTTACGACCTTACAGTGTCTCGTAAGGTGCCACCTGGATGCTAGACTGGAAATTGTTATTATAGGCGAACTCCGCTAGTGGTAGATAATCCTCCCAACTTCCTCAAAAATCACTTAAATTTGAGCCTTAAGCTCCACAAGCTCCATCGGTGCTGTTAGATAGGGTTGATGGACACCAAAGCTATACTTGGAAGTAGCTTAATCCCAAATTCCAACTCATTCGGAGGTAACCCCGGTAGCTCCTCAAGAAAGACGTCTAGAAAATCCTTTACCATTCTGATATCCTTAAATGTAGAATCCCTAGAATCCAAAACACTTACGTAGGCTAAGGATGCCTCACATCCCTTACGAACCATCTTCTCTACCACCAGTGTAGAAATCACATTAGATAAGTAATTTCAAATTTCTCTAATCATGACTACCTCCTTATCCTCCTCAGTCCTTAGTACGACCCTCTTAGTTGCACAGTCCAAGCTAACACGATGCTTGACCAACCAGTCCATCCCCAGAATTAGGTCGAACTCCCCAAATGAAAGCTCCATCAAATCAGTTAGGAATATTACCCCTTGCACCTCTAAAGAAACATTCCTATACAATTTGCTAGCTCTAACAGATTGCCTTAATGGGCTCATTACCGTAACCTCACTTGTAGTGCTCTCAATTAAAATCCCCAAGTTTCCAGACACCGTATAGGCTATATATGTGTGACTAGATCCTATATCTATCAATGCAATATAAGGTACATCATGAATAAGGAACGTACCCGTGATGATGTCTGGAGTATCTCCATCCTATCGGTGACGTGCAACATATACTAGAGCTGGCTGCCTCACCTCAATCCGTCCAGCACCTCTGTTCGGTGCTCTCTACCCACGACCAATACCATTACCACCCCTAGTCTGACCACTGCCTCTCGGCGGCTATTGTACTATACTCTGTGGCTGTGCATTACCAGTAACTTGAGCTTGCATCTGATCAGTTCTCAGTGGACACTCCCTGATACGGTGATCTAATGATCCACACCTCAAACACGCCCCAGTCCTCCTCTAACACTTGCCCTGATGGCGTTTACCACAATCAACACACGACTGCTATCCAGTAGTAGCAACAGGGGGCCCAGCTCTAACTGGCCCATTAGCTCTGGCCTTTTTCTTAGGCTTCTGTACAGAACTCGAGGGCTCCGAATCCCTCTTGTTCCTACCTCTCTCTATCTCAGTTTTGGTGCTCAATGCGCTTAACCTCCTCGACGATCTTCGTCTTCTCGACCAAGGTAGAAAAATCTTGCTCCTTCTGTGGAGCTATCAAAACCCTCAAGTTATCCCTGAGGCCATCTTCAAAGCCAACACATCACTCATACTCTGATGCCAACATACCTCACGCATAACGACTCAGTCTCAGAAACTCGGCTTCATACTCGAGCACTGATCGATCTGTCTGTGCCAGATTTAGAAACTCCCTACTATGTGCGTCCACATAATTAGCTCCCACATATTTTCCCTATAAGGCGGTCTTAAAGAACTCCTAGGTCAGACGTTTGGGCTGAGTGCCCTCCTTAACATTCAGCCACCACTGATAAGCCTCATCCTGCAGCAATGAGACTGCACCCTTTAATTTCTGCTCAGGGGTACAATCTAAATTATCCATAATCCTCTCCATGGCCTCAATCTAGTACTCGAATACATTAGGGGCAACTCTAGTGACACCCCTGAAGAGTTTAGCTCCATTGGACCGAAGTCGTTTATAACTGAACCTCGGCCCCTAGATCCAGTATTGGGCCCAGCGACCTCTCCAAAATCCTTAGCATAGCCTAGGACAATGCGTTGTCCCCAACCATGTGATCTTGAGACCCAGTCTCAGTAGCAGGTGACACTCTCATCTCACTCATATCCAAATTTGGTATGCTACCCAGTGAAGAGGACTCTGCTTGAGCTCCTCTGTGGCCTCTACCTCGGTCTCTAGTACCCCGTCCGCGGATACCTCGTGCGCTCATTGTCTAAAGACGTTTATATGTATTAACAATTTTATGAATCAGTTACAGTTCCATTGTCTATTAACAAATATTTTATGTAAAAAGTATCGATTATTTAGAGTTCGTTTTCGTAAATCGCAGTCTTACTACAATTTTCAGTTTCTTTACAATTTTCAGTATACACTAACCAAAGTGTTTTTGGTACAGTTTACTACCTATAGTAATTTCAGAATATACTATCCATAACAGTTTTAGTTTAAAACAAATCACAGTTTAAAATACTTATAGGATCGGCGTTAGAGATTCGGTGTACCACTTAGTAAAAACATTTCAAATAATTTGGAAATCAATCAATTTTTTGAAAGCCCATTTTTTTATAAAACCTATAATCCACAGTCAAGTTTTGTAACTTGGCTTTGATATCACTAAATATAACACCCCAAACCTGGCCTAGACGTTATGGCCGTATCTAGCAATGTCACACGATAGTGTTTTTGAAACCTCGTTGTTACGATGAAAATATTCCATGTTATTATCTTTAGTAAACCTTTGCTAGAATTTAGGAAGTCATCTTTATTCATTTAAAACATTTTTTTGAAACATCCCTCGTTGCAAAAACTTTAATAAAACAATCTAGGTGATCATGCGTTTAGAAATTACTTTAACTTTTTGAAAACCAAATTCCCTACAACAAGCAGGTATACAACCGAAATAATCAATAATAATCAAATCATAAATCGTAAATTAAAAACCATGAAATCCAAAAATTACTGTGGTCACCGCTGAGTCCTCCGTCGAACCGATCCATCTAAATCTGGGGATTACCTATGCACATTAAACAAAAAGGTGAGTTTATGTATACTCAGTGTTTAATCCCGCAGAAACAAACAAACAATCAGTATTCACAGTGCGGAGTTTAACAGTCTTGGGCCTAAGCCCTTTTTAGTATTGGTGACAGTTTGGGCCTTAGCCCATCTCAATACAGTGTCAAAAATACAGTAAGGTCTTAGCCCGTCACAGTATCAGTAACAGTAATAGTTATGCAGTAGCAAAATCCTACCCAACCAGCCTCTACACACTATCTCCGTCCAACCCTACACTCCATGTGGGGATATAATGTAACAGCCCGACTTAAGGCCTAGTCAGAATAGTGGTACGAGACCATAAATCTGAAGTAGAAATATGTGTTTAAATGATTTCACAAGGCTTATGAGGTGTTTTCATAATTGTGTGAAAGTTTCATGAAGGAATTTTATTAGTTAGTGAATAAATTGTCTATTAGGACTAAATTGAAAGAATTAAGAAATATGAGATTCTAGAAGATTTAAGTATGAAATAGTATCATAAAAATTACTAGAGGTCCTTATTTAGCAATTAGACCATTATTATGATGGACAAAGATGGACATGGGAAGGAAAAATATCAAAAAAGGGGCATTAAGGGCAATTTGGTCATTTGGTAAATTAATGAATTAACAAGGGAAAAAGAAGTAAAAAATGGTGTCCATCTTGTTCCCCTTGGCTAAAAATCACAAGGAATACATAGCTAGGGTTTCTTCAACTTTCAAGTTTGATAGTAAGTGCACCCTAGCCCGTTTTAATGTTCTTCGTATTTTTGAGACGCTCGTAGCTCGGTTTAGCTATTTCTAACTATATTTTGAGCTAGGGTTTATGTTAAAAAATTTACCCATGTGTGACAAGCATGTATTTTGATGTTTTATTAAAGATTATGAAATTTTGATATTGGGTAAACATCTTTTTCTAAGTGATTTTCATGAAAAATGCATGTAAGGACTAAATTGTGAAAGTTATGAATACGGATATACTTGAGTGAAATAGTAGAAATTGAAGGTTACTATAGTTAATAAAATGATTCGGCTAGGCTTAAAATACAAGAAAGTTAAATGAAAATTATTTTTTGAGCCTAAGGGCAAAAGTGTAATTATGAGAAAGTTTAGGGGCAAAATTGTAATTTTCCCAAAGTATGAATTATGAGTTAACTTAGTCAATGTGAATATTAAACAAGTTAAATTGTCATTATAGATTAAGAAACGCGAAGCCCAGATCGTAATCGAGGCAAAAATAATGTTGATGACTAAATTACACAATTCTACACATTTTGAGTATCGATGTAAGTTTGTATGAAATTAAGGTTACATTTGTTGTTATGTTTTAAATTAATTATTTTTTTTGTGAAATATATGTTCTTTACATTAAATGATCATTAACACTATGATGATAAAGTGAAAAAGAATAAGTAAGCAAGTAAAAGTCCCGATCGAAGTGTCGGAATAGCAAGGATTCCTATGTCATAACATGAGCCAAGGAAAGCCCGTGTAAGACCATGTCTGGGACATGGCATCGGCATCAAAGAATGTAGGTCCGTGTAAGACCATGTATGGGACATGGCATTGTCACCGAACATAGATCCTGTGTAAGACCATGTCTGGGACATGGCATCAGCATCAAGACCATATCCAGGATATGGCATTTACACCATATGAGGTAGGTATCATGTAAGACCATGTCTGGGACATGGCATCGACACCAAATGAGGTAGGTCCCGTGTAAGACCATGTCTGGGACATGGCTTCGGCACCAAAGGAAGATTTTGTGTAAGACCATGTCTGGGACATGGCATCAATATTAAGCTAAGGAATCCCGTGTAAGACCATATCTAGGATATGGCATTGCTATCAATTTATATATGTTTGACAAGGTTGAGTATCCTCCGTTATTCCGGGTAGTTCAACGAGTAAAAGAATTAAGTATGAGATAAGTAAGTAAAGTTGATGATGAGATAAGTTGTATAAGAATGATTTAAAGTTTTATGTAAGTTAAGAAAGATCATGATTCAAAATTTTAACTATGATAGTTTAAATGCTAAATTGTGGGATGAGTGATGCAGGTACTATGAGTAAATATAAGATAAGATAACCCTTAAGTGATGGATAAGTATTAGCAAGAGTAAGTATGAGTAAGTAAGCCTTGTACATGAGTTTTATTTGTTCTTGTTCCATGATGAATGAGTTAAATTTTCAAGCAATTATGTTACTTCTTAAGATTTCATACAAGCTTACTAAGCTATAAGCTTACCCCTCTCTTTTCTTTCTTTCCTTGTAGTTTCACCAAGCTAGTTTGGGAATCGAAGAACGTCGGAGCTCAGATTACACTATCAACCTTCATTTTGGTATTACAAAGTTGATTATTTTGAGTATGGCATGTATAGGAGGTCGATCATTCTGAATTATGTTATATTGGGGAAAAATGGTTAGTTGCTAAAAGTATACATATCTTTTTGTATATGGCCATTAGAAATTGGTTGGTATGTGATAAATTTTATACCTTTAATGATGATGAGGTTGTGCATTTAAGTTTATGAAATGAATGGAATAATTGAGTTGCTTGAGAATGTATAAGTGTGTTTATGTTTCAGGGTGGCAATTGGTTTGGAAAATAGCCTATAATTGTCCACACGGTCAGCCCCATGGGTGTGTTGATAGGCCGTGTGTCCCCTGTATCAAACCTCGAAGAATATGATTCGTCACACGGGCCATCACACGGGCGTGTGCCCTGGCCGTGTGCTATTAAAGGTTTGATGATGTCATAAATAGAGAGCTCAACAGGTGGGAGACACGACAGTGTCTAGGCAGTGTGAAGGACATGAGTTATAGACAGGCGTGTGCTCAACTGTGTGAAATAAGTCAGTGTCGACCACGGGTGTCGAACACGGGCATGTCTTAGGGCACACGGACGTGTGGTCCCTATTTAGGCAAAAAGTTTTTCAGAGTGATAGTGTATCGGGATGAATTTTGAAACTCTCCAGACTTATGATTAAGGCCTCATAGGACCATTATATATACAATATGATTAAAGAAGGAAAGGTTTTAAAATGGAACAAAATTTTATGTCTCATGAATGTATGATTAAGTAAGGATAAGTACAGTAATGCCTCGAATCTGGTTCTGACGTTGGACTCGGGTAAGGGGTGTTACATTTATTGGTATCAGGGCTATGGTTTTGTCGTTCTAGGACTAATGTAGTGTAAGCATAAGTCTAGCTATACATGCCATACCTATGAATATTTATATGATGATAGTGTGACGACTCATGACGGCTTAAATTGTGTTTTTTTATATAGTAAATTAATCCTGAAAGAGCTGTGGATAGATGATGTAGAAAGTAACGCGCGGCTCTTGCTGACGGGACGATGCCGAATGAAAATGAGAATAGACCCACAAAAGTAAGCTAGAGAGGAGGAGAAAAGGCTAGAGAAGCCTTTCTCAACATGATGAATGCTTGGTACACGGAGTTCGTTCGTATGAACGCAAATACACCACCCCCTCCACCCTCGCCTATTCCTCAGCCTATCCCTGTAGCCCTTCAGGTAGTAGAAGTGGTAAGAAGGGATAAACCTCCGGTTAATAGGATCCAAAAACATAGAGCAGAGGAGTTCCAGACTAGTAATGATGATGATCTTGAAAGAGCAGAGTTTTGGCTGGAAAATACCATCAGGGTATTTAATGAATTGTCTTGCACACCCGATAAGTGTATGAAGTGTATAGTTTCTCTCTAAAGAGATTCTATATATCAATGGTGGAATACCCTTGTGTCAGTTGTACCAAGGGAAAGGGTCACATGGAAGTTTTTCCAAGAAGAATTCAAGAAGAAGTACATTAGTCAGAGGTTCATCGACCAAAAGAGGAAGGAATTCTTGGAATTGAAACAAGGTAAAATGTTAGTAACAGAGTATGAGCGTGAGTTTGTAAGGCTCAGTAAATATGCCCGAGAGTGTATATCCACTGAAGTTATCATGTGCAAGAGATTTGAAGACGAGCTAAATGAAGACATTAAATTGTTTGTTGCTGTCTTAGAATTGAAAGAATTTGTTGTACTGGTGGATTGAGCTTGTAAAGCCGAGGAATTAGTAAAAGAGAAAAGAAAAGCTGTGATGGAGTCTCGTGACTCAAGGAAGAGACAGTGGAGTAAGTCATTCCAGTCTTCATCCAAGAAGTTAAGAGATTTCTCTACCTGATCAGCTACTTCAGCCGGGTTTTCAAACAAAGGTAAGAGTAAATAGTATTCAGGGAATAAGGCTCAGACTACTTTAGTCGCTAGTGTCCAGAATGTCTGATCTAATAGATCGGAATGCCCACAGTGTGGCAGAGGACACCCCGATGAGTGCCAAGCACATGAGAGTGCTTATTTTGAGTGTGGTTCCCAAGATCACTTCATCAGAGAATGCCTGAAATGGGTGAGAAAGACAAATTTCAGAGTGCAAGAGCAGGGAGCACTAATAGAAGAAGACAACAAAGGAATCTGGGAAGTGGGGCGAGTAGTAAGGGTACACCCCGAGAGCAGGCTGCAAGATCCGAGTATAGAGCGTGCAAGGACTTACGCCATTGGCGCTCGCAAAGAGGCATCAACTCCAATGTAATTACGGGTACATTTTCTCTTCATAACACTAATGTTGTCACTTCAATTGATCTGGGGTCTACCCATCCATACATTTGTATGAAGTTAGCATCTAGCATGAGTATACCTGTTAAGTCTACAGAGTTTGTGATAAAAGTGTCTAACCCTCTAAGCAAAAGTGTCTTAGTAGATGAAGTATGCAAAGATTGCCCATTGATGATTAGAGGTCATTATTTTAAGGCAAACCTCATGCTATTTCCATTTGATGAATTTGATATTATTCTTGGTATGGACTGGTTAACCACTCATGATGTGACAGTAAATTGTGGAAAGAAATATATAGTGTTGAGATGTGAAAATGGGAACACTCTTCGTGTTGAATTAGATGAACAAGACAGATCACCGGTAGTGATCTTTCATATGACGGCTCAGAGGTATGTAAGAAAAGGGTATGAGGCGTATCTTGCCTTTGTAATGAATGCCAAAGAAATCGAGCTAAAGATTGAATCAGTACCGATAGTATATGAGTACCCTGATGTCTTTCCCGATGAATTGCCAGGATTACCTTCGATTAGAGAGGTCGAGTTTGGCATTGAGTTAGCTCTTAGTACTGTATCAATATCGATTGCTCCTTACAGAATGGCTCCAACTGAGTTGAAGGAATTGAAGGCGCAGTTGCAAGATTGACAGACAAAGGTTTTGCTAGACCAAGTTGTTCTCCATGGGGTGCTCCGGTATTATTTGTGAAAAAGAAGGATGACTCTATGAGATTGTGCACAGATTACCGACAGCTTAATAAAGTAACAGTGAAGAATAAGTACCCATTGCCAAGGATTGATGATTTGTTTGATCAATTGAAGGGAGCCACTGTGTTCTCCAAGATAGAATTGAGGTCGGGATACTACCAGTTGAGAGTAAAAGACTCAGATGTGCCTAAGACTGCTTTTCGAACAAGGTATGGGCATTATGAATTTTTAGTCATGCCATTCAGTTTAACAAATGCTCCTGCAGTGTTTATGGATTTAATGAACCGCATCTTTCGGCCATATCTAGATAAGTTTATGGTTGTTTTTATTGATGATATATTGATATATTCCCGAGATGAGTCTAAGCATGCTGAGCACTTGAGGACCGTTCTACAGATCCTACTAGATAATCAATTGTATGCCAAGTTCAGCAAAAGTGAATTTTGGCTTAAGGAAGTTGGATTCTGGGACACATTGTCTCGGGATAGGGAGTTCGAGTAGACCCAAGTAAAATTTTAGCTATTGTTGATTGGAAACCGCCTAAAAATGTATCTGAGGTTAGAAGTTTTCTGGGACTAGCTGGGTACTATAGGCGATTCATCAAAGGGTTTTCCATGATAGCGACTCCAATGACAAAATTATTACAAAAAAATGTAATGTTTGAATGGACAGAAAAATGCCAACAGAGTTTTGAGAGATTAAAGGCAATGTTGACAGAGGCTCCAGTTCTAGTACAACCCGAGTCAGGAAAGGAATTTGTGATCTACAGCGATGCATCCTTAAACAGATTAGGCTGTATACTAATGCAAGAAGGCAAGGTGGTAGTGTATGCATCCAGATAGCTAAAGCTACATGAGAAAAACTATTCGGCACATGACTTAGAGTTGGCTGCCATAGTTTTTTCATTAAAGATTTGGAGACACCATTTGTATGGTGAAAAATGCCAGACATTCACTGATCACAAAAGTCTAAAGTATTTGATGACTTAGAAGGAATTGAACTTAATGCTACGAAGATGGTTGGAGCTGATAAAAGATTATGAATTAATTATTGATTATCACCCGGGAAAAGTGAATGTAGTCGCTGATACTTTAAGTAAAAAATCCCTATTTGCCTTAAGAGCTATGAATATAGGGTGAGTTTATCCAATGACAGTTCAATTCTAGCTGAGTTGAGGGCTAGACAGATGTTCCTTCAAGAGATTTATGAGGCTCAGAGACATGATAGTAATTTGCAAGCTAGAAGAGTGCAATGCGAGTTGGGGTTTTGAGTCTGACTTTCGCATTAATTCAGATGGATGTTTAATGTTAAGAGACTGAGTGTGTGTATAGAGGAACGAGGAGCTTATTAGTAAATTTTTGCATGAGGCATACAACAGATGCTTATCTATACATCCGGGTAGTACCAAGATGTATAATGATTTGAAGAAATGGTATTGGTGGCTGAGTATGAAGAAAGATATTTTAGAGTTTGTTTTTAGATGCTTGATTTGTCAACAAGTAAAGGCTGAACACCAAGTACCTTTGGGTTTTCTTCAACCTATAATGGTACTCGAATGAAAATGGGACCCAGTTACCATGGATTTTGTAATGGGTTTACCGTTGACACCAAGTAAGAAAGATGCTATATGGGTCCTAGTCGATAGACTTATGAAGTCAGCCAATTTTATACCTATTCGAGTTGATTACTCACTTGACAAGTTGGAAAACTTGTATGTCTCAGAGATAATAAGGCTTCATGGAGTACCGTTATTGATCATTTTAGATAGAGATCCGAGATTCACATCCAAATTCTGGAGAAAGTTGCAAGAGGCCTTGGGTACAAAGTTGAGTTTTAGTACGACCTTTCACCCTCAAATCGACGGCCAGTCGGAGAGGTTAATATAAGTACTTGAAGATATGCTCAGATGTTGTGTTCTTAAGTTCCAAGGCAGCTAGGAAAAATACCTACCGTTGGTAGAATTCGCCTACAATAATAGTTTTCTATCAAGCTTGAAAATGGCACCTTATGAGGCTTTATATGGGCGTAAGTGTCGAACGCCTTTATATTGGACTGAACTTAAGGAAAACCAGATTCATGGAGTGGACTTGGTTAAAGAAATCGAAGAAAAAGTAAAGGTGATTCAAGATTGCTTAAAAGCTGCTTCTGATAGAAAAAAATCCTATTCGGATTTGAAAAGAAAAGAGATTGAAAATCAAGTCGGTGATAAAGTATTCTTGAAAGTGTCGCCATGGAGAAAAGTTCTTAGATTCGTCTAGAAAGGAAAATTGAGTCCGCGTTTTATCGGACCATACGAGATCACTGAGAGGATAGGGCCGGTTGCCTATTGGTTGGCTTTGCCACCTGAGTTAGAAAAGATTCATGATGTATTTCATGTGTCTATGCTACGGCGCTACCGATCAGACCCTTCACATGTAATTACTCCAACAGAAGTTGAGATACAGCCTGATATGACTTATGGTGAAGAACCAGTTAAGATTCTAGCCCAGGAAGTCAAGCAATTAAGGAATAAAAGTATAGATCTTGTGAAAGTCTTATGGCAGAGACATGGGGTAGAATAGGCTACTTGGGAGCCCGAGGAGGCTATGAGGAATCAATATCTGAACCTTTTCACTGGTAAGATTTTTGGGGATGAAAGTCCCTAAGGGGGGATAATTGTAACAGCCCGACTTAGGGCCTAGTCAGAATAGTGGTGCGAGACCACAAATTCAAAGTAGAAATATGTGTTTAAATGATTTTATAGGGCTTATGAGGTGTTTGCATAATTGTGTGAAAGTTTCATGAAGGAATTTTATTAGTTAGTGAATAAATTGTCGATTAGGACTAAATTGCAAGAATTAGGAAATATGAGATTCTAGAATATTTAAGTATGAAATACTATCATAAAAATCAATAGAGGTCCTTATTTAGCAATTAGACCATTCTTTGTTATGATGGACAAAGATGGACATGGGAAGGAAAAATCTCAAGAAATGGGCATTAAGGGCAATTTGGTTATTTGGTAAATTAATGAATTAAAAAGGGAAAAAGAAGTAAAAAATGGTGTCCATCTTCTTCCCCTTGGCCAAAAATCACAAGGAAGACATAGCTAGGGTTTCTTCAACTTTCAAACTTGATAGTAAGTGCATTCTAGCCTATTTTTAATGTTATTCGTATTTTTGAGACCCTTTTAGCTCGGTTTAGCTATTTCTAGCTAAATTTTGAGGTAGGGTTTATGTTAAAAAATTTATCCATGTGTGACATGCATGTATTTTAAAGTTTTATGGAAGATTATGAAAGTTTGATGTTGGGTAAACATATTTTTCTACGTGATTTTCATGAAAAATGCATGTAAGGACTAAATTGTGAAAGTTATGAAAATGGTTATACATGAGTGAAATATTACAAATTGAAGGTTGCTATAGTTAAGAAAATGATTCGGCTAGGCTTAAAATACAAGGAAGTTAAATGAAAATTATTTTTCGAGCCTAGGGGAAAAAGTGTAATTATGAGAAAGTTTAAGGGCAAAATTGTAATTTTCCAAAGTATGAATTATGAGTCAATTTAGCCAATGTGAATATTAAACAAATTAAATTGTCATTATAGATCAAGAAACGTAAAGCTCAGATCATAACCGAGGCAAAAACAAGGTTGAGGACTAAATTGCACGATTTTACACATTTTGAGTATCGAGGCACGTTTGTATGAAATTAAGGTTACATTTGTTGTTATGTTTTAAATTAATTATTATTTTTGTGAAATGTATATTCTTTACATGAAATGATCATTAATACTATGATGATAAAGTGAAAAAGAATAAGTAAGCAAGTAAAAGTCCCGATCGAAGTGTAGGAATAATGAGGATTCCAATGTCATAACATGAGCCAAGGAAAGCCCGTGTAAGACCATGTCTGGGACATGGAATCAGCATCAAGGAATGTAGGGCCCATGTAAGACCATGTCTGGGACATGGCATCGGCACCGAACATAGATCCTGTGTAAGACCATGTTTGGGACATGGCATTAGCATCGAATAAGGAAGGTCTCATGTAAGACCATATCTGGGATATGGCATTAACACCATATGAGGCAGGTATCGTGTAAGGCCATGTCTGGGACATGGCATCGACACCATATGAGGCAGGTCCCATGTAAGACCATGTCTGTGATATGGCTTCGACACCAAAGGAAGATTTTGTGCAAGACCATGTCTGGGACATGGCATCAATATTAAGATAAGGAATCCCGTGTAAAATGATATCTGGGATATGGCATTAGTATCAATTTATATATGTTTAACAAGGTTGAGTATCCTCCGTTATTTCGGGAAGTTCAACAGGCAAAAGAATTAAGTATGAGATAAGTAAGTAAAGTTGATGATGAGATAAGTTGTATAAGAATGATTAAAAGTTTTATGTAAGTTAAGAAAGATCAAGATTCAAATTTTTAACTATGATAGTTTAAATGCTAAATTGTGGGATGAGTGATACAGGTACTATGAGTAAATACAAGATAAGATAACCCTTAAGTGATGGATAAGTATTAGCAAGAGTAAATATGAGTAAGTAAGCCTTGTACATGAGTTTTATGTGTTCTTGTTCCATGATGAATGAGTTAAATTTTCAAGCAATTGTGTTACTTCTTAAGATTTCATACAAGCTTACTAAGCTATAAGCTTACCCTTTTATTTTCCCTCTTTCCTTGTAGTTTCGCCAAGCTAGTTTGAGAATCGAAGAACGTTAGAGCTCGAATTACACTGTCAACCCTCATTTTGGTATAGCAAAGTTGATTATTTTGAGTATGGCATGTATAGGAGGTCGATCATTCTGAATTATGTTATATTGGGGAAAAATGGTTAGTTGTTAAAAGTATACATATCTTTTTGTATATGGCCATTAGAAATTGGTTGGTATGTGATAAGTTTTATTCCTTTAATGATGATGAGGTTATGCATTTAAGTTTATGAAATGAATCGAATAATTGAGTTGCTTGAGAATGTATAAGTGTGTTTATGTTTCAGGGTGGCAATTGGTTTGGAAAATAGCCTATAATTGTCCATACGGGTAGACACACAGGTGTGTGTCTAGGCCGTGTGTGACGCACGGTCAGCCCCATGGGTGTGTCGATAGGTCGTGTGTCCCCTGCATCAAACCTCGGAGAATATGATTTGTCACACGGGCCATCACATGGGAGTGTGCCCTGGCCGTGTGCTATTAAAGGTTTGATGATGTCATAAATATAGAGCTCCACGGGTAGGAGACACGGTCGTGTCTAGGCCGTGTGAAGGACACGAGTTATAGACACGGGCATGTGCTCAACTGTGTGAAATAAGTCAGTGTCGACCACGCGTGTCGAACACAGGCGTGTCCCTTGGACCACATGGGCGTGTGGCCCCTGTTTAAGCAAAAAGTTTTTAAGAGTGATAGAGTATCGAGATGAATTTCGAAACTCTCCAGACTTATGATTAAGGCCTCGTAGGCCCATTATATATACGATATGATTAAAGAAGGAAAGGTTTTAAAATGGAACGAAATTTTATGTCTCATGAATGTATGATTAAGTAAGGATAAGTACGATAATGCCTCGAATCTGATTCCAGCGTTGGACTCGGGTAAGGGGTGTTACATATAATCAACCCACCCATCCCTACAATCCAAGTAGTACCAAATGCGGACTGTCTGATGGTTTGCAAATGAGCTACCGAAGAATTAGGCTTAAAGCCTTTCAGTACACTTCCTCCGAATAACAACCCTAACCCAACCCAATGCAACACACAATGGATGACATGCTACTATGCAATTTCAGTACATATATTCAGTTCAGATATTAACATGCCCAGTAAAGATATCATTCAGTCAATTTCACACATTTAGGGGGTCTAAGTAGCATTGACCAACCCTACAATAGGTTTACAGTCGACTTGGGCGACCTGTGCAACCTTAAAAACATTTCGGTAAAAATGGGCCTACACACCGATATGATCTGCCCTTGTGGGCCCACACGCCCGTGTGGCCCACTAGGCCCAAATTGGCCTTGGCCGTGCGATCCATTTTTAAAGTAACCCATGCTAGCTCAATACTCATATATGTTTTCACTATTTACTTATATGCTCATTTAAAGTTGTCTACTTGAGTCATTATCACTAAATTATTTATATCTTGAGCTATAGAATTCCAAATTAAGATCTGCTTGATGTTTTTGAAACTAGACTCAAATACCTATCTACCATAAAATTTTCAAAATTTATAGTTTATCAAGTAAGTACAGTAAAATTTTTAAAGTTATCCCTATTCTGCTGTTTGACAGCTTTATCCTTTCCTTACTAAAAATTATTTATTTACGGAATTTAGATGATGTTTCCGTTTGTTTATCTTGAAAATAGACTCATTAAGGATTTAAACATATAAATTTAAGATCCTAATTATTTTTTTTTTACAATTTTTGATGATTTTTCTAAGTCAGAACAGGGAAACCTGAAATCATTCTGACCTTGTCTCACAAAATTATTATATCTCATGATTTACAATTCTATTGCTTACACTGTTTCTTCCATGAAAAAACTTTAATTTAATATGTTATTCAACCTCTAACTCAATTTCCACTATTTTTGATGATTTTTCAAAATTAGACTGCTGTTGCTGTCCAAAACTATTTTAGTGCAAAATGTTGATTTCCAAGTTTATAACACCCTTATTTCCTTTCTCTACAATTTTTAACATCATTTTCTCTTATTTCTCTTATTTCTCGATAGCAAGCAATTTCGGCTTTTCACCGAATCTCGTTTTCTGCATTTAGGGTACACCTGGTATCGTTTCTGATGCATAAGCACTCCTAAGCCTCCAGAACCTAAAAATCGACCAACATATCTCCAGATTAATCACTTAATTCATTTTTAATCAACCAATTTCAGAAGGAATTCGACTAAAAATCTAGCAAAACCCTTACCTCGCTTGAGTAACCATGACTTCGCACAATCACAGTGTCGAAATTCAAAACCACCAGCCCCTTGATTAACTCTTAAACACCAAAAAGGAATCCCCTTTTAGGGATTAACCTAGAACGATTAACAGTAGACAAAATCGTTACTTACCGAACACGCATAACCAACGATGAACAATCGAATCAATTGGAAAAAAAAGAAAGGAAAGGGGAAAAATAATGAAAATTTCGTCAGCAACTAAGGGAAAGAATCGACAGAGGAGGAAAAGAAGAAGAAGAAGAAGAAAAAACGTCAGAAAAAGTTTGGGGAATTAGAGAGAAAATCGAAACTCTACTCTTTTTTTCTTTTTACAACAAAAAGATAATTAGATTATTTTTTGATAACCTCTCCCCAAATATCTTGTAAAATCACTCCCTATTAACCCATTAAAACACAACTACTCAGAATTTTGCCCCAACACAACTCTTAGCAGAAATTAGAGCAAAAATATTGTCTCCACGCTATCACAGATAATTGAACATAGGACCTCTAACACTCCAACACTCCACTTAACCACCAGACCAGCAAGCCCATTCTGATATAAACTTACCAACAATTAAACTTAAGCCTTTACACAAGGTTAAGGCTTTATTTATAAAAAATACCAAAATTTACCCAAGTAAGGGTTAAACTTGGGACCTCTCAGCCACACCCAAAACAAATAACCACTGAAGCAGATAGACATTGTGTGTCACAATTTCACGAAATCAAAAATTAAAATTTTGGGGCGTTACAACAACAATTAACAACTAGGTTCGGATTACAAAAATACAAACCAGGAATTTCGAGCTATTCGATGTCGATTTTATCCTTCCCTTTTTTAGTCGAGGATTCCGGTATGACGTTAGCTACAGAATTAAAATAATTAAAATTCATCAATATAACACAATTCAATTTCATATTGAATATTTCAATTTTTTTACTCAATATTTCCTAAATTTCAATTTAGTCCCTAAATCGAGACTAATTTTTATTATTCACATTTAATTCTATATTTTCATATAAATTCCACTTTAAACAAAATTTAACTCCTATTTTCACTTAAATTCCTAAATTTCAAAAATTTCAAAATTTAGTCCCTATTACTCAACATTTACAATTTATTCTACAATTTAATCCTTTTTCATTTCTAGCTTAAAAATCTATCAATTTAATCCCTAATACTAAAATTATTCAACATTAACAACCTTTAAAAACTCAATCAATGCTAAAATTTTGACATGGGTCGGATAATACTTAACACCAGGATTCCAAAAACATAAAAATTACAAGAAAATAGACTAAATTGACTAACCAATTAAACTTTGAACCCTAAAAATCCCTAAGCTGTGCATTGAACCTTCTTTCTCCCTTTCTTTTTTCTCTTTTTTTTTTTCTTTTTTTTCTTTCTGTTTCGTATGGCTTTCTTTCTTTCAATACTTTTTTTTTTGGTTTTATTAGAATTATATAATATATATACTTAATAATTAAGTAAACATATTATATTATATATTTTAACTTTAATATTATAATATATAAAAATAAATTTACACATGTAAGTTACTAATACGATCCACTTGATGGAATAAGGTATAATTGCTTCTTTAGCCCTTTAATTATTCTTTAATCTATAATTCAACTATTCACCATATATGCAATTTAGTCCTTATACCTAATTACTTTTAATTTAAGTAAATTCACTTAATCGAAATCTAATTAACTACACAACTAGCTTAGTAAATATTTATTAAAAATATTTACAAGTCCGATTTACGGGAACGGAGTCCTGAAAATGCACTTTTTCTTTTCAATTTGATCCTTTTTAATTAATTAACTATCGAAACGTTAAAATTTTCCAACGAAACTTTACTACCCCCTTAATAACACTCCGTAAATATATAAAAATATTTATGGCTCGGTTTATAAAAACAAGGTCTCGATACCTCATTTTCTAAAACCACTTAACTTAATATATCAATTATATAACATAACTTATCAAATCAAAAACCTTTTTAAAAAATCACATTTGACTCGTAAATATTAAATACTAATAGTTACGAACTTAGTCGTCAGATTTGGTGGCCCCGAAACCACTATCTCTGACACCACTAAAAAGCAGGCTGTTACAGGTTAGGTATCCCGTTCAGCCCAACCTGGGACGGGCTTGGACAATGATTTTTGCTCTTCAAGTCGGCTTAGCCCGAATTCAATTTAAATAATAATAAAAAATATTATTTAAATTTAATTATAAAAATTTATAATATATCAATTAAAAATATATTTTAATATTTTATTAATTTTTGCACCTTGGACAACTCTATGCATGACATGACTTCTGTCACAATAATAGGACCATACATTGATAGAAGAGTAAATGTTATCCTTTCATGGCATTTTACAATTAATAAAAATGGAACATGGGCATGGGACATTATTCTGGGATAAATTATTTAATTGTTACTAGTATAAGTAATGATAATTTTCATTATAGTAGATATAATTGTGACCATAAGAAAAGAAAAAGATAAACTAAGTGAATGATTTTATGTTGGAAAAACGTGTTAGGAAAGTTTAATCTTTTTTCATGCGTCTAAGATCAACTCGAATAGGTAAGAACAATAGAACATAAAAAATCTATTGTTACGGATCACAGATCAAAGCCCGTGACGAATGCACACAGAGCGTCTCATGGAGATCAATTGATTAAATTGAGGTGGAACTCATGGAGAAGCCCATCTACTTGAAGCCTTGATGGCCTAGTGAAGTTCTTCAGTAAAACTATAGTTACCATGGTTAATGTAAATCCTAAGGGATAAGATTGTATAGAGTTTAAATCCCATAAGATTCTCATCTTGTAGATAGGCATTAATCTCAGTTGTTTATGTAATTCAATCTGTATCGCTGGATCTGGGGAAGCTTAACTATAAATATAGGTCTTCCCTCTCATTTGTGATCATCCCATTGTACTATACTTATTTTTGAGTTAAAGAATATATTGAGAGCATTTACTTAAACACCTTGTGTGCATTGCTTTCTTGTAGCTTTTCAGTTCTTTCATTGCTCCTTCATTTTTGAGTTTGCTTCCACTTTATTTTGGTGCCTTAAAGAATTTTCGAGAGAATTCTTAACTTTCAAGAGTTAGGCTAACATAGGCGGATTTGAAACAAAGAAATCACCTAAGATTGTGTGATTTGCCAGACTTAAGTTCTACCTTTATTACATTAGTACCTAGTTGTGTTCTAATCCATTTTGACAAGTTAGAGAAGTTAATTAGTGATTGAACTCAAACTTCTCTCAAGGAACTGCACTCCTTTACGAAAATAGTGATATCATAAGCTATGGACCTTGAAATTAGGTTATTCAAAAACTGTTGCAAAGAGGAATTGGATGTTTGCAATTTTGGTACAATAATTTCCCCGAAAGGTGGTTGAAAGGCCTCAAAAGGTGTAGTTAAAGTTACCTTTGTGGAATCAAGTGATTAATCTTGTACTTTTTGTGGGGAACTGCATTGCTGGTCAGAGTATCTAAAAAATTCTAGTCAAAGTTAACCCTATAGAATCTAGTTAAATTGGTTATGGTTTCTTGCATAACTTCAATATTTCTTCTTTTCTGATCAGATCTTCTCCATTAATTATCCAACTCATATATTCACAATGTGAAGGCATCATTCCAAACACAAATAGAGTACTTAATCAAAAATTTGTAAACAAAAAACTGTTGAAAAAATCAGTTCAAAAACAATGCTTTAGGCACAATGAAAGTTTAAATTTTTTCTTAAAACTGAGACATGTGGTATTTATAGTAATAAACCTTTAACCAAATTATATTACATGTCTTTTGTGCGAGGCAGTGTAGGTCGTTTACTAGCTTTCTACCAAACGATCTTTTCTACTATCCTCGAATTATTTTGAGTGTGAGCTCAAACAAAACAAAACAAACGACGGAATGAAAACTTTTATTAACTTTTAGTGAGAAAGTTAATTTCTCTCTATGGGAACCAGAACCTTTAAGCTTTTTAGAAAAATATAATTTATTCTTGAAACTAAATTACCACTATTTTCTATTCGGCCATCTACGGTAGGGTTTGCACCAATCATGGTCAATCATCGTCGATTAACCACGGGTTGGTAACGAGTTCCTATTTTCCATTTGATTTAAGTTCAATTGTGTCGTAGTAGACTTGTCTAAGGGTCGGGTCGGCTAGCATTGCCCAACTTAGGTTGGGCCTGCACAAAGATTTTGTACCTCGACCCAGCTCAATTTCAATTTAAATAATAAAAAAATATTTTTAAAATTTAAATTTAATTATAAAATATATCACATTTCAATTAAAAATATATATTTGAATATTTTATTAATTTTTGAACAATAAAATGTGCTTTTTAGATGTGTTGGGTTGACTTGAAAACGGGCATAAGCGTGAATTTTTCTTGGAACCAGGCCTTGACCCAACCCGTCCCATGAATAACTCTAGTTGTTGGTCGCCTCGCTTTTTTGGGTGCCATCGAAAAATTTTTGGTTACAAAAATACATAGTTTGTTTCTGGCTCATATGAATTTTTCTAGTTTTACAAAATTAAAATTAAAATTACTACGTCCAGATGATAGTTCAGCATCTAATTACAAACCCAAAAATTTGAAAAAGAAACTTAAATTACAACCAATCTAATGCTAAGAACCATAACTTCGGCAAAATTACTTTATAACAATATAAAATAACACTATACATTCATTCATATATCTAACAATACTAAACATGCTTATAATTTAAAAATGTTACTTCTTATCATATTTAATAAAAACAAGAGAAGAGAAAATTCAATATCGGTTTATACTATAAATATAGAACAACCTAACTCTGGTACTAATTGTTGGAGGAATCGATTTAGAAAATAGTGTTTTTAGGCATAATGGAAGTTTAAAAATTTTCTTGAAACCGAGCCATGTGGTATTTATAGTAACCGAGCCATGTGGTATTTATTGTATAAAATCTTAACTAAATTATTACATGTACTTTGTGAGATGCAGGCTAAGTCATTTCTAGGCTTTCTACCAAATGATCTTCTCCATTATCCTCGAAGGTGAATTGCTTTGAGTGTGAGTTCAAACAAAACAAACCAGACACACGGGATGAAAACTTTTATTAAATTTTAGTGAGAAAGTTAATTTATCTTTATAAGAACTGGAAACTTTAGGCCTTTTAGAAAATAAAATTTATTCTTGAAAATAAATTGCCACTATTTTCTGACAGAGTAATGACACTTAATCGCTTGTGTCTTTTGTATTTTTAAATCATCTCATAGTTCCTATTTATAGGAAAGTGGTGCAAAAGTTCTACTTGAACAAGGGATAATTAAATAAGAATATCTTAATAGACAATTACAATATCCCTACTATAAGTGAAATACCAAAGGGAGACAACATCTATTACTAGATCAGGGTTTGTCACCCCTCATCATACGAGATGGGCTCTTGGGCTCATCTCTTATACTAGGTACAATTATATGTGTTATTTAGACTTTTTATTCAACACTCATAATTTATCCAACCCAAAAATTATTTTTCTATTTCTCAAAATATTAATTAATTAATAATTATATTAATTAATTTTACACAATTAAATAATTTTATCAACCCAATTCTAATTTCGCTAAAATTATGGTACTTTTACCGTATTAGAATCTATGAGGAAATATATTTAATTGTCTCATTCAATGAAACTATAATGATTAATTAATATAATTCTCACTTCAATTTCAATTATTTAATTGCATTCAATTAAATAATAATTCAAAAATTAATTTAATTTCTAGTTTATCTATTATGCTTAGTGAGAAAATGCATTCATTGCAGATAGTGATATATGTGATCTATTTTTCTTAATAGTCATTTTCATTCATTCCATAATATTTGTTCTATATGCAATTCATTTTGGGTTATATCGAGTTAGTGGAGGAACCGATTGGACATATATAATTAGGGCTCAAATAATTTATAATTAAACTCTGGATCTTTGCCTATTAATTAAAAAAATGATGTAACAGCTCGTTTTTAGTCAAATCAAAATAGTGGTCACGGAACCACAAATCAGTGGTTGGAATATTGATTTTAATATTATTTTAAGTACTTACAGTATGATAGCATGTATGTGTGAAAGTTTTGAGAATTAATTTTATTGTTTGAATGCTTAATTCGATAAAAAAGGGAATAAATCGCGTAAAGCGTAAAACTTGAATTCTATTTGTTAATGCACTAAATGACTATGAATATTAAATGTGGAGTCCTTAAGTTATAAATGGACCATTATTAAGTTAAGTGGACATTAATGGACATGAAATGGATGATATAAATGTTTTATCATTAAGGTTTATTTGGTAATTTGTTTAATAAAGTTAATTAATTAAAACAAAAACAATTTTATGTCCATCTTCATCATCTTCAATCGAATTGAGAAAGAAAAATAAAGCTTGGAGAGGATTTTAGGGTTCGGCCATTGCATGCTTAAATTGTAAGTCCGTTTTTGCTCGGTTTTTAATGATTCTATGTTTTTGTGATCGTTGCAACTAGTTCTAGCTAGCCCAGGGACTATTTTGCAAAAATGTTAAAAATTTAGAAAGTTTCCATTGATGAATAAGCATGTGTTTTGATGTTTGATGATAGATTATGAATGTTTGTTGTGAATTATACAAGTTTTGTTAAGTGATTTTTAGTGAAAATGTCAATTAGGGATTAAATTGTGAAATGTGGAAACTTTGTGGTTAAAATGTGAAATAAATGAAAAATATGGGCTACTAGGGGCATAATAATAATTCAGCTAGCATGGTTAATTTTGAATTTCATTAATTTGTGTTTTTGTGAAATAAGGACAAAATTGTAAAAGTTGTGAAACATTAGGGGTAAATGTGTAAAATTTCCTTAATGAGTATTTTGGGTTAAATTGAATAGCTTGATGATTAAATAAATTAATTTTGAATATATTTAGATCAAGAAAAGTGGAATTCGAATCTAGATCAGGGGAAAATAAAGTTATCGACTAATCGACTTATTTCGTCGTTTTCATATCCAAGGTAAGTTCGTATGTGATAAATTTCATTATAAATGTATTTTAAAAGCTTTAATATTGCATAAATTGTGAGTACGAGACTTCAAACAAGTTCAAAAATGACTTGATGATAATTTGACATTCGAAATCTCGGTTGAACAATAGTTTAGGATACTAGTGACATGACATTAAGGGATACATTGAGTTTACTTTGGGCCATGATGTTGGCACTTCGAGTGTGAGATATACCGATTCGCTTCGGGCCATGAAATCAGTACTTCGGATATAAGTTACCTTGATTTGGCTTAGGGCCATGGTATAGGTACTTATTGTGCGGGACTCTTGAGTATCTGACTTCTAAATGGGTAAATGAATGATGTGGTTGAGAATGAGATTGGTACAAGATGGTGCAGGTATGTGTATAAACCATATTAGCTTTGAATCTAAGAAATGGTGAAGAAAATATATAGTTTTGTGTATAAGTAGTTGAAAGGTTTGTTAGTTGATGTAAATTCATGTATTTATAATCAATTGTTGAATTATACATATATGATTATTTTGAGTTTATTTCATACGAGCTTACTAAGCTATAAAGCTTACGTTGTTTATTTTTTCTATGTTTTATAGTGATTTCAAAGCTAGCTCGGATTCGAGGATCGTCGAAGATTTTGTCACACTATCCTACTATTGATTTGGTACTTTTAAGCTTATGTTTTGAGTCTATGGCATGTATAGGGACTTTGGTCATGTTGCTTATATTTTGGTAATGATTTTGACCATTTGAATTGGTTTGTAAATGTATATGTCTTGGTTTGTATATAATAGCCATGAGAGTTGGCATATTTTGAGTTAATTTGCTTGTGTATATGAGTAAGTGCATATAGTTTATGTTATGTAAATTGAGGTTGTTTTTCTTATGTTTATTGATAGTTGATATTCTGGAAATTGAGTGTTGATATTGGTGATTTTATTTGTTTGTGAATCAAGGGAAAGAATGCATGTTTTAAGTATCCATATTGATGATCTAAGTTTATGAGATTTGAGGTATAAATGGATTGGTCTATTTTGCAACTTTTGTGTATTGAGAAATGTGGTATAGAATATGTATGAATTAGGTTTGAATTGGCTGGTCTAAATGTCTATTTATGCCTTGTATTGAAGCCAATTGGTTTGATGTAGGTGTGTACCAAATTAGGGGGTAAAATGGCTTAGTAAATAGCCTATTTTTGTCCACACGGGCATGTGTCTTAGCAGTGTGTGACACATGGTCATGTTGCACGGTCGTGTGTCCCCTGGAGTTAAAATTGAAATCAAGTCAGTATGCTCCACACGGCCTCACACACGGGCGTGTGTGGTCATTTTTAGGGCACAGGGGCTTGCCACACGGGCGAGTGTGTTGGTCACGTTATGCAAGTCAGAGCGTTACACGGGGTTGGACAAGGGCTGGAACACGTCCATGTGCTCCCATTTTAAATGTCCACATGGCTTGTGACACGGGCGTGTCTGGTGGCCGTGTGAGACACACGGTCGGGCCACACGAGCTTGTGTTCTCTGTTTTATGCAAAAATTTTCTAAGTGTTAAAAAATTTCCTGAGTTATCGATTTAGTCCCAAACCACCCTGGATGCATGTTTAGGGCCTCGTAGGCTCGTATTAGGGACAAATTGATTGAGCTTAAATGAAGAATGTATGAATTGATTAAATGTATGTGAAAAGTATGTTTAAATGTGTTGTAAGTCTGGTAATGCTTTGTAACCCTATTTCGGCATTGAATACGGGTGATGTGTGTTACATTTATTGGCATCAGAGCTACGATTTAGTCACTTCTAGGACTAACATAGCGTGTGTGTGAGTCTAGCTATACATGCCCTATATAACCTGTGATAGTGTGATGACTCCTAACAATCTAAACTGTGTTTTCGTATAGTAAATGGATCCCGATCGAGCTATAGTTGATGATGTTGAGAGTAATGCGCCAACTCCCACTCAAGGGACAGCGTCTTCTGAATCTAGACTCGTATCAGGTAGCCAGGGAGGAGAGGCTAAGAAGCCTTCTTCCAAATGATGAACGAGTGGTTCACTCAATATGTTCAGACAAATCCAGCTGCGCAACAACCTCTACCCCCACCTAATCCCCAATCGATTCCTATAGCTGCTCAAGTTGTAGAATTTCAACGACTAAATAATCCTCCAGTTGATAAAATCCGTAAGTCCGAGGCCAAGGAGTTCAGAGCTACCGTTGATGACAATCCTGAGAGAGCTGAATTTTGGCTTGAAAACACTATTCAGGTATGTGATGAACTGTCATGTACTCCAATTGAGAGTTTAAAGTGTGCCATTTCATTATTGAGAGATACAACATATCAATGGTGGAATACTCTAGTATCAGCGGTACCGAGAGAAATAATGACTTGGGAATTCTTTCAGACCGAGTTTAGGAAGAAATATATAAACCAACGATTTCTGGATCAAAAGCACAAAGAGTTTTTAGAACTGAAATAGGCCGAAGGACTGTGACTGAATATGAAAGAGAATTTGTACGGTTGAGCAAGTATGCTCGAGAGTATGTTTCTACCGAAGAGATCATGTGCAAGCGGTTTGTTAACGATTTGAATGAAGACATTAAACTTCTGGTTGGGATTCTAGACTTGAAAGAACTTGTTGTCCTGGTTGATCAAGCTTGCAAAGCCGAAGAACTTAGCCAAGAAAAGAGGAAAGCCAATTCAGAGGCTAGAGATTCGAGAAAAATATCAATGAATAAACCTTATCATTCTTCATAAAAGAAATCTTGAGATTTGTTTAGTTGATCACATGCTATAGTGGGATATCAGAATAGAGATCGCATAAATCAACATGTGAGTCCTAAAGCTCAAGCTATTTCTGTCTTGAGTGTTGGCAGTGTGAAAAAAAACAAACCTGAGTGTCAACAGGGTGGGAGAAGACATTTTGGAGAGTGTTGGAATAAGAGTAATAAAGCTTGTTTCAAATGTGGCTCGCCAGATCATTTTATTCAAGATTGCCCAGAATTATCCGAGAAAGATAATTTCAGAGTGCAAGACCGAGCAATATGACTATGAGAGGAAGACCCCTGAGAAATACGAGAATGTGTCTATTGGAAAAAGTGTGACTAGAGATTCAGCTGTGAGATTTGAGGCTAGAGTGCCAGCTAGAGCTTATGCCATTCGCGCTCACAAAGAGGCATCGTCACCCGATGTTATCAGTGGTACATTCTCTCTTTATGACACTGATGTAGTTGCTTTGATAGATCCTGTATTGACTGATTCATATATCTGTATGAATTTAGTGTTTAGTAAGAATTTGACTGTTGAATCTACTGATTTTGTGATTAAAGTACCGAACCCCTTAGCCAAGTATGTTCTAGTTAATAAAGTAAGCAAGAACTGTCCTTTAATGACTAGAGGTTACTGTTTTCCAGTTGATTTGATGCTTTAACCGTTTGATGAGTTCAATGTGATTTTGGGAATGGATTGGTTGACTCTGCATGATAATGTTGTGAATTGTAGACGAAAGACTATTGAATTGAAATGTCAGAATAATGAAATTCTTCGAATTGAATCCAATGAATTGATTGGATTACCTATAGTGATTTCGTCGATGTCGGCTCAGAGATATGTGAGAAAAGGTTATGAAGCTTATCTTGCTTATATACTGGATACAAAAGTGTCTAAATCAAAGACTGAATTAGCTTTGATAGTATGTGAGTTTTAGGATCTGTTTCCAGAAAAGTTACCTGGATTACTACCGATCAGAGAGGTTGAATTTGCTATTGAATTGGTACAGGGGACTTCAACGATATCGATAGCTCCGTACGGAATGGATCTGATAGAATTGAAAGAGTTGAAATGTCAGTTGCAAGAGTTAACAGATAGAGGATTTGCACGACCTAGTTTTTCACCCTAGGGTGCACCGGTATTGTTTGTAAAGAAGAAATACGGGTCAATGAGAATGTGTATTAATTATCGACAGCTTAATATGGTTACAATAAAGAACAAGTATCTGTTACCAAGAATAGATGATTTATTCGATCAGTTGAAAGGTGCAATAGTGTTTTCAAAGATCGATTTAAGATTTGGTTATTATCAATTTAGAGTTAAAGATTCAGATATGCCAAAAACTGCATTCAGAACGAGGTATGGACATTATGAATTCCTTGTTATGCCTTTCGGATTGACTAATGCTCCTGTAGTCTTTATGGATTTGATGAATCGGATCTTTAGATTGTATTTAAACAGATTTGTTGTTGTGTTCATTGATGACATTCTGATCTACTCACGAGATGAATCTGAGCATGCCGAGCATTTGAGGATTGTGTTGCAAACTTTAAGAAATAAGCAACTGTATGTTAAATTCAGCAAATGTGAATTTTGGCTTCGAGAAGTCAGATTTTTGGGGCACATTGTTTTAGCGGAAGGTATACGAGTTGATCTGAGCAAGATTTTAGCTATTGTTGATTGGAAACCACCAAGAATTATATCTGAAGTCAAAAGTTTTCTGGGGTTAGCTGGTTATTATCGACGATTTGTTAAAGGATTCTCGATGAATGCTACACAGATGACCAGACTGCTATAGAAAGAGGTGAAATTCGAATGGTCTGAGAAATGTCAACATAGTTTCGATCAATTGAAACCAAAGTTAACTGAGGCACTAGTGTTGGTTCAACTTGAGTCGGTAAAAGAATTTGTGATTTATAGCGATGCATCATTGAATGGTTTAGGTTGCGTGTTGAAGCAAGAGGGAAAAGTTATAGCTTATGCCTCTAGACAGTTGAAGCCATATGAAAAGAATTATCCAACACATGATTTAGAGTTGGCTACTATTGTTTTTGTATTAAAAATTTGGTGACAACATTTATTTGGTGAAAAGTGCCACATCTTTACTGATCACAAGAGTTTGAAATACCTAATGACTCAGAAAGATTTGAATTTGTGACAACGAAGATGGCTCGAGCTATTGAAAGATTACGAATTAGCCATTGATTATCATCCGAGGAAAGCAAATGTAGTCGCAGATGCACTGAGTAGAAAATCATTATATACTTTGCGAGCGATGAATACTCGATTGTCATTATTTGATGATGGTTCGATATTGGTAGAGTTGAAAGCTAAACCAGATTTTCTTTAACAAATTTGTGAAGCTCAAAAGTGTGATACTGAGTTACAAGCTAAAAGAATGCAATGTGGATTGAATAGTGAAACAATTATATTGGTGGTCGGGCATGAAACGAGACATTTTAGAGTTTGTGTCTAGAAGTTTGATTTGTTAGCAAGCCAAAGCTGAACATCAAGTGTAACACCCCTTACCCGTATTCGACGCCGGAACAGGATACGAGGCATTACCGAATTTAAACACAAACACACATACATTTTGAGCATAAATTTGCGTACAAATTTAAATTTTTTTGCATTCAATCATAGAGTCCTTATTACGAGCCTATGAGGCCCAAAACATGCATTGAAAGTGGTTCAGGACTAAACTGAGAACTTTAGAAAATTTTACAAACCTTAGAAAGTTTCCCATGTTACAGGGGTCACACATGGGACATGCCCATGCTACAGGCCGTGTTCAAATTAGGGAGCTTTCTGACTTGTGCCACACGGCCATGCCACACGCCCGTGTGCTACGCCATGTGGTTGATTTAATTTTCATAATTTTTCATAAATTAGGTGCAGACTTCACACGGCCGAGACACACGCCCGTGTCCAAGGCCTTGTAGCACACATGGTCGAGACACACACCCGTGTCTCTGCCCGTGTGCAATATTCTGGACATTTTGTTTTGCAACAATTAAGGTGCAGGGGACACACGGCTGAAACAAATGCACGTCGGGCAGACCGTGTGTCACACACAGCCTAGACACATGCCCGTGTACCTACCCGGGTGGACAAAAATAAGGCTATTTACCAAGCCATTTTCCACCCTTACTTGTACATACCTACACAACATCATATGGCACTAATCCAAGCATTTACATGCAACCAAATCAGCCAAAATCAAGACATCAACACATCATTCACATGCTACCATCTATCATACACAAACATCACATGCTTATCAACTCAAATCATGTAAATTCCCACATCTATGAAAGGCATCATCATATAAATTGCTCATGCCAAATGTAGCCAAATTTCAATGGCCTTATACAAAATGAACTTTCAACCAATATAAGCCAACAAATTTGGCCAAATCAATTATGACACATAACAAAATAACCAAGTCTCTTATACATGCCATAACTCAAAATGTTGAATTCATTGGTACCAGAATAATAGTTAATAGTGTGAATGGATCTTCGACGATCTCCAATCCTGAGCTAGCTTGGTGACACTATAAGACATGGAAAGAAAAGGGGAGTAAGCTATATAGTTTAGTAAGTTCCTATGCAAATAATAATCATCATAACCACACATTTAACATACAATTAAAATAATGTAAGTTAACATAATTTACTCAATCACAACCTTACCCAGGGTTCATCACATATCGAGCTTATTAATTATGAGTTTTACATACATACCTGTACTAATTCACAACATAATCATAGTCTTTCACAACTTTGGCATTCCCGTTAAATTTTCCATTGAACCACTTGGAATACTAAAGGATACTCGGGAATCTCGTACACACAGTACCGTACCACTGCCATATCCTAGATATGGTATTACATGAAATCTCGTATCGATGCCAATAGCCCAGCTATGGTCTGACACGAGTCTCATATCGGATCCATATCCCAGATATGGTCTTACACGTAATCTTAGTAACCCTAATGTCATGACATTTGTATCCTATCTATTGCTAAGGTTCAATTGGAATTTCTCGCTTGTCGAAACTTTTTGAATACACCCAAAGGGTAAATCACAATTCATACAATGTTAAAGCATTTAAAATATAAATATAATAATGCATTATTTACATATGAACTTACCTCGGTACAAAAATAGTAGAAATGTGACCTAATCGTCTTCCCCCTATCTAAGTCTAAACCTCGATTTTCTTGATCTATAATAACAAATTTAACTCATTTAATACTCACATTGTTCAATTCAGTCCAAAAATAGTATTATGAAAAAATTACATTTTTGCCTTAATGTTTCACATTTTTACAATCTAGTCCCTAGGCTCATAAAATGAAATGTGTTCAATTTCTTTAATAAACAAGCCTGGCCGAACCATTTTTATACCTATAACAGCCCACAATTTCCATTAAATCACAGTTTTACTACATATTTTATAACTTTTACAAATAGGTCCTTTTTGACATTTTTATCGAAAATCACTTAGTAAAAGTTGTTTATCCAACATCAAAATTGCATAATCTACACAAATATCTAATATGGGTCAAACCCTAGACCTTAATCATACTTCAAATTAGTATTAGAAATAGGTAGATCAAGTTACAAGGATTTCAAAACATAAAAATCATTAAAAACGGGGCTAGAACGGACTTACAATTGAGCTTGGAAGCTTGAAAACCCTAGCTATGTATTCCTCTTGTAAATTTTGGTCAAGGGGTAGAAGATGAGCAAAAATTGGCTTTTAATTTGATTATTAATTCATTTATTAACCAAATAACCAAAATGCCCCTAACTTAAATCATAAAATTTCTCTTACTCCATGTCCATATTTGTCCACTAACTTAAGTAATGGTCTAATTACCATCTAAGGACCTTCAATTTAAAATCTCATAGCAATTGGACACCTCTAACATATAGAACTCAAATTTTGCAGCTTTTTCAATTTAGTCCCCTTTACTAAATTGAGTGCCCAAATGTCAAAATTTTCGAACGAAATTTTCACGAAATCATTCCATAAAACTGTAGACCAAAAAAATTTAATAAAAATAAATTTTACTGCATCAAATTTGTGATCTCGAAACCACTATTTCGGCTAGGTCCAAAATCGGGTTGTTTCAACTCTCCCCGTTAGGAATTTTCATCCTCGAAAATCTTACCAGAAAATTGGTTTGGATATTGTTTTCGCATAGCTTCCTCAAGTTGCCACGTAGCCTCTTTTGACCCCATGTCGTTGCCATAAAACTTTCAATAGGGCTATAGTCTTATTTCTCAACTGTTTAACTTCGAGCCAAAATCTTGATCGGTTCTACACCATAAGTCATATCTGGTTGAATCTCGACCTCTGTCGGACAAATCACATGTGAAGGGTCTGATCGATAATGACGTAACATAGATACATGAAACACATTGTGGATCCTTTCTAACTCTATCGGTAAAGCTAACCGATATGTCACCGACCCTATTCTTTCAATAACCTCATACGACCCAATGAAACGTGGACTTAACTTGCCTTTACGGCCAAATCTCAAAATCTTCTTCGACGGAGATACTTTCAGGAATACTTTATCACCAATCTGAAATTTGATATCTTTTCTTTTCAAATCTGTGTACGGCTTTTGTCGATCTGAAGTGGCTTTCAAGCAACCACAGATTACCTTTACTTTTTCTTCAGTTTCTCTAACCAAATCAACCCCGTGAATATGTTTCTCACTAAGCTCTATCCAATACAATGGAGTTTGACACTTACGGCCATATAATGCCTCATACGTTGCCATTTTTATACTCAAGCTGAAAACTGTTGTTATAAGCAAATTCAACTAAAGGTAGACATTTTTCCCAACTACCTTCGAATTCTAAAACACAACAATGAAGCACACCTTTGAGAACTTGAATCATTCTCTCTGATTGGCCGTCGGTTTGCGGATGAAATGTGGTACTAAAGTTCAACTTTGTACCCAAGGCTTCTTGCAACTTTTTCCAAAATCGAGACGTAAACCTCGGATCTCTATCTGAAATAATAGAAATAGGCATTCCGTGCAATTTCACAATTTCATCAATGTACAATTCAACTAGCTTGTCAAGTGAGTAATCAATACGTACCGGAATAAAATGAGCCGATTTCGTTAATCTATCGACAACAACCCAGTCGACATCTTTCTTTTTCGGAGTTAAAGGAAAACACGTTATAAAGTCCATCGTAATCCTATCCCATTTCCACTCGGATACCATTACTAGCTGAAGCAAACCAGAAGATACTTGGTGTTTGACTTTCAATTTTTGACAAATCAAACATTTCGATACAAATTTAGAGATATCTCATTTCATACTTGACCACCAATACAGTTTCTTCAAATCATTATTCATCTACGTACCTCCCGGATGAACAGATAAACAACCATTATGTGCTTCATAAAGAATCTTCTGAATAATCTTATCATTTTTCGGTACACATACTCTATCTCGAAACATTAAGCAATCATCAGAACAGATCCAAAAGTCTAAATCACTACTCTATTCACACAGAGCTCTTTTGGATTGTAACTCACTATCACTTTTTTGAGCTTCATAAATTTGCTGAAGAAACACTGGTCTAGCTCTCAACTCCACTAGAACCGAACCATCATCGAATAAAGTCAACCTCGTATTCATAGCTCTCAAGGCAAACAAATCCTTTCTGCTCAAAGCATCTGCGACGACGTTTGCCTTTTCGGGATGGTAGTCAATTACCAACTCATAACCTTTTAGTAACTCGAGCGATCTTCGTTGTCGAAAGTTTAAATCCTTTTGAGTCATCAAATACATCAAACTCTTGTGGCCGATATAGATGTGACACTTCTAACCTTACAAATGATGCCACTAAATTTTCAAAGCAAAAATAATGGCGGCCAATTCCAAATCGTACGTCGGATAATTCTTCTCGTGCAGTTTCAATTATCTTGAGGCATAAGCTATTACTTTGCCCTCTTGCATCAACACACATCCTAATCCATTTAGTGATGCGTCACTATAAATCATAAATTCTTTTCCCGGTTCAAGTTGCACTAAAACTGGCATCTTAGTTAATAATGCTTTCAACTTCTCAAAACTTTGCTAACACTTTTCAGACCATTCAAACTTAACATCTTTTTGCAACAACTTAGTCATAGGAGTAGAAATCATCGAAAAACCCTTAACAAATCACCGATAATAATTGACTAAGCCCAAAAAGATTCTAACTTCAGATACATTTCTTGGCGGTTTCCAATCAACAATTGCTGAAATCTTACTCGGATCAACCCTAATACCATCTCTAGAAACAATGTGTCCCAAAAATCTGACTTCTCGAAGCCAAAATTCACTTTTACTGAATTTTGCAAGTAATTTCTTATCTCTCAAAGTCTGCAATACAATTCTTAAGTGCTCGGCATGCTCAGTCTCATCTCGAGAATAAATCAAAATGTCATAGATGAACACAACCACAAACTTTTCCAAATACGATCGGAAAATTTGATTCATCAAGTCCATAAAAATAGCAGGAGCTTTAGTTAATCCAAAAGGCATAAGAAGAAATTCATAATGCCTATACCTTGTCTTGAAAGTAGTTTTCAGCACATCCGACTCTTTAACTCTTAACTGATAGTAGCCAGATCCCAAATCAATCTTCGAGAATATTGTTGCTCCTTTCAACTGATCAAACAAATCATCAATACTTGGGAAAGGATACTTGTTCTTTATAATCACCTTGTTGAGCTACCGATAATCGATACAAAGTCTCATAGATCTGTCTTTCTTCCTTACAAATAACACTTGAGCACCCTAGGGAGAAAAACTCAGTCTCACAAAACCCTTATCTATCAATTCTTGCAACTGAGCTTTTAATTCTTTCAATTCAGTCAGAGCCATTCTATATGGAGCAATCGATATCGGTGAAGTCCCTGGCACTAAATCAATACCAAACTCAACTTATTTAATCAGTGGTAACCCATGCAACTCTTCAAGAAAAACATCCTGATAGTCACTAACTACCGGCACTAATTCAAGTTTCAATTCTGACATCTTTGTATTCAACACATAAGCAAGATAAGCTTCACAACCTTTTCTTACGTATCTCTGAGCACCTACAGACGAAATCACAATAGGCAATTCACTTGACTCATCAGTTTTAACCCGAAGAACCTCACCATTTTCACATTTCAATTCAATAGTTTTCAGTCTACAATTTACTACTGCATCATGCAGTGTTAACCAATCCACACCCAAAATAACGTCAAATTCATCAAATGGAAACAACATTAAATCAGCTGAAAAACAGTGACCTCGAATCATCAAAGGACAATTCTTGCAAACTTTATCAACTAGCACATATTTGCCTAAGGGGTTTGACACTTTAAATACAAACTCAGTAAACTCAATAGGAAAACTCTTATTAGAAACCAAATGCACACAAACATAAGAATGAGTCGATTCAGGATCGATCAATGCAACAACATTAGTATCATAAAGAGAAAACGTACCAGTAATCATGTCGGGAGATGGCACATCCTCACGTACATGTATGGCATAAGCTCTAGCAGGTGCTCTAGCTTCGAATCTCATAGTTGAATCCTTAGTCACACCTTTACTACTAGTTCCATTCCTAATGTTTCTCGGTGGCCTACCTCTATTGGTAGTATTACTTGGCCTTGCACTCGAAAATTATTCTTTCTCAGCCATCTTAGGGCAATCTTGGATAAAATGCTCTTGAGAACCATACTTGAAAAAGGCTCGGTCATTCAACCTACACTCGCCGGGATGTCTTCTTCCACAATGCTGACATTCGGGTCTGTTTGACCTAACATTACCCACACTTGCCATTGAAGTAGCTTAAGATTTAAAACCTGAATGTTGCTTCCTGCGGTCTTTGTTTGAAAACCTAGCTGATACATTCGAACGACAATTCATTTCTCTAGATTTCTTTGACTAAGATTGAAATGACTTACTCATCGGCCTTTTTCTTGTATCTCTAACCTCACTCTCAGTTTTTATTTTCTCTTTGCTTAGCTCTTCGGCTTTGCAAGCTCGTTCAACCAATACAACAAATTCTTTTAGTTCCAAGATTCCAACTAACATTCAGATGTCCTTATTTAGCCCATCTTCGAACCTTTTACACATAATAGCCTCAGAGGAAACACACTATTGGGCATACTTACTAAGCCTGACAAATTCTCACTCATACTCTGTCAGCAACATTCGGCCCTGTTTCAGCTTAAGAAATTCTTTTTTTATGATCAATGAACCGCTGACTGATATATTTCTTTCGAAATTCCTCTTGAAAGAATTCCCATGTAACCCTCTCTCTTGGTACCACAGATACTAGTATCTTCCACCAATGATATGTTGAATCCCTCAAGTGTGATATAGCACATTTCAAGCAATCTTCGGGTGTACATGATAACTCATCAAATACCCTGATAGTATTCTCAAGCTAGAACTCAGCTTTCTCGAGTTCATCATCTACATTAGCCTGAATTCCTCAGCCCCTTGCTTCAGAATCTTATTAATCGGAGGCTTATTTTGTCTTACCAAATCCATACCTTGAGGAGCTACGAGATTCGGTTGCGAATAAGGAGGGAGTGGAGGATGTTGAGCATTCAGATTTGTTTGAGCAAACTTCAAATACCACTGGTGCATCATGTGGAGGAAGGCTTCCCTAGCCCCTTCTCCTCCTCCCTGACTAACTGTGGGAGGTCTACTTTTAGATGGCGTATCCCCTTGAATGGGAGCTGGCACAATGTTTTCTACTTCATCAGCTATAGCTCTGTCGGGATCCATTTACTATATGAAAACATAGTTTAAAATTGTCAAGAGTCATCACACTATCACAGTTCATATATGGCATGTATAGCTAGACTCTTACACACGTTACATTAGTCTGAGAATCGGCTAAACCGTAGCTCTAATACCACTAAATATAACACGTTTTACCCGTATTCGATGCCAAAATAGGGTACGAGGTATTACCAGACTTATACACAAACAAACATACATTTTCGAGTCATAAATTTTTGTACAAATTAAAAACTTTTTGCATTCAATCACAGAGTCCCTATTACGAGCCTATGAGGCCCAAAACATGCATTGAAAGTTGTTTGGAACTAAATCGAGAACTTTAGAAAATTTTACAAACCTTAAAAAATTTCTCATGTTATAGGGGTCACACGCCTATGTGGATTTGGGACACACCCGTACTGCAGGCCGTGTTCAAATTAGGGAGCTCTTTGACTTATGCCACACCCCGTGCCACACGCCCGTGTGCTAGGCCGTGTGATTGATTTAATTTTCATAATTATTGATATCACATGGCCGAGACACATGCCCGTGTCCAAGGCCATGTAGCACACAGGTCCGAGACACACGCCCGTGTCCAAGGCCGTATGGGACACATGGCCGAGACACATACCTGTGTCTCTGCCTGTGTGCTATATTCGGACATTTTGTTTTTCAACAATTAAGGTGCAGGGGAAACACAGATGAAACACATGCCTGTGGGGTAGATTGTGTGTCACACACGGCCTAGAAACACGCCCGTGTGCCTACCTGTGTAGACAAGAATAAGGCTATTTACCAAGCCATTTTGCCATCCTTACTTGTACATACCTACGCAACATCATATGGCACCAATCCAAGCATTTACATACAACCAAATCAGCCACAATCAAGACATCAACACATCATTCACATGCTAACATCTATCATACACAAACATCACATGCTTATCAACTCAAATCATATAAATTCCCACATCTATGAAAGGCATCACCATATACATTACTCATACCAAATGTAGCTAAATTTTAATAGCCTTATACAAAATGAAATTTCAACCGATATAAGCCAACACATTTGGCCAAATCAATTATGACACATAACAAAATGACGAAGTCTCCTATACATGCCATAACTCAAAATGTTGAATTCACTGGTACCAAAATAATAGTTGATACTGTGAATGGATCTCCGACGATCTCAATCCCGAGCTAGCTTGGTGACATTATAAGACATGGAAAGAAAAAGGGAGTGAGCTATATAGCTTAGTAAGTTCCTCTGCAAATAATAAGCATCATAACCACACATTTAACATACAATTAACATAATATAAGTTAACATAAATGTTACTAAAATCTCATAGTCATAATTTACTCAATCACAACCTTACCGAAGGTTTATCACATATCAAGCTCATTAATTATGAGTTTTATGTATATACCTGTACCAATTCACAACATAACCATATTCTTTCACAACTTTGGCATTCTCGTTAAATTTTTCATTGAACCACTTGGATTACTAAAGGATAGTCGAGAATTTCGTACACGCAGTACCGTACCAATGCCATATCCCAGATATGGTCTTACTTGAAATCTCGTATCGATGTCAACAATCCAGATATGGTCTTACACGAGTCTCATATTGATGCCATTTCCAAAATATGGTCTTACACGTAATCTTAGTAACCCTAATGTCATGACATTTGTATCCTATCTATTCCTAAGGTTCAATCAGGATTTTTCACTTATCGAAACTTTGTTGAATACACCCAAAGGGTAAATCACAATTCATACAATATTGAAGCATTTAAAATATAAATATAATAATGCATTATTTACATACGAACCTGCCTCGGTACAAAAATAGTAGAAATGGGACCTAATCATCAAACACTTTATTTTCCCTCGATCTAGGTCCGAACCTCATTTTTCTTGATCTATAATAATAAATTTAACTCATTTAATACTCACATTGTTCAATTTAGTCCAAAAATCATATTATGGAAAAATCACATTTTTGCCCCTAACATTTCACATTTTTACAATCTAGTCCCTAGGCTCGTAAAATGAAACGTGTTCAATTTATTTAATATAAAAGCCTAGCCGAACCATTTTCATACCCATAATAGCCCACAATTTCCATTAAATCACACTTTTACTACATATTTTATAACTTTTACAAATAGGTCCTTTTTGACATTTTTACCAAAAATCACTTAGTAAAAGTTATTTATCCAACATCAAATTTTCATAATCTACCATTAAACATCAAAATAAACAAATATAAAATATGGGTCAAACCCTAGACCTTAATCATACTTCAAATTAGTACTAGAAATAGGTAGATTGAGTTACAAGGATTTTAAAAACATAGAAATCATTAAAAATAGGGCTAGATTGGACTTACAATCGAGCTTGGAAGCTTGAAAAACCTTAGCTATGTTTTCCTCTTGTAAATTTCAACCAAGGGGCAGAAGATGAGCAAAATTTGGCTTTTAATTTGATTATTAATCCATTTATTAGTCAAATGACCAAAATACCCCTAACTTAAATCATAAAATTTCTCTTACTCCATGTCCATAATTGTCCACTAGCTTAAGTTCTAAGGACCTTTAATTTTAAATCTCATAGCAATTGGGCACCTCTAACATATAGAACTCAAATTTTGTAGTTTTTGCAATTTAGTCCCCTTTACTAAATTGAGTGCCCAAACGTCAAAATTTTTGAACGAAATTTTCACAAAATCATTAAATAAAATTGTAGACCATAAAAAATATAATATAAAATTATTTTACTGTGTCAGATTTGTGAACCCGAAACCACTATTCTGACTAGCCCCAAAATCGGGCTGTTACATCAAGTGCCTTCAGGTTTACTTCAGCCTATGATGATTCTAGAGTGGACCTGGCACAGAGTTACGATGGATTTCATATCGGGGTTACCCCTGACTCTGAAAAAAGAAAGATACTGTTTGGGTTGTAGTTGATAGATTGACGAAATCAGCGCATTTTTTACCAGTACGTACAGGCAATTCACTCAATAAATTAGCTGAATTATACATTACTGAGATTGTTAGTTTGCATAGGGTGCTAGTTTCAATTATTTCAGATAGAGATCCGAGGTTTACATCGCTATTTTGAAAGAAATTGCAAGAAGCTCTAGGTATGAAGTTGAACTTTAGTATTGCATTTCATCTGCAAACCGATGATCAATCTGAGAGAGTAATTCAAAGATATGCTACGTTGTTGTGTTTTAGAGTTCGAAGGCAATTGGGAGAAATATTTTCCATTGGTTGAATTCACGTATAATAACAGCTTTCAATCGAGCATAAAGATGGCACCGTATGAAGCAATGTATGGTCGTAAATGTCAAACACCATTGTACTGGACTGAGCTTAGTGAGAAATAGATTCACGGGGTTGATTTGGTTAGAGAAACTGAAGAGAAAGTGAAAGCAAATCTTGACTGTTTGAAAGCAGATTCAGATCGACAGAAATCGTATGCAGATTTAAAACGAAAAGACATTGAATTTCAGATTGGTGTTAAAGTGTTTCTGAAAGTATCTTCATGGAAGAAAATCCTTAGATTTGGTTGCAAAGGCATATTGAGTCCGCGTTTCATTGGGCCGTACGAGATCATTGAAAGAATAGGGCCAGTGGCATATCGACTAGCTTTACCTTCTGAGTTAGAAAAGATCCACAATGTTTTTCATGTGTTGATGTTACGACGTTATAGATCAGATCCATCACATGTAATTTCGCTGTCAGAGATTGAAATTCAGCCTGATATGATGTATAATGAAGAACCGATCAGAATTCCATCTCGAGAGGTTAAACAATTGAGAAATAAAAGCATAGATTTAGTAAAAGTCTTATGGAAACGTCACGGGATCGAAGAGGCTACGTGGGAAACCAAGGAATCTATGAGAAAATAGTACCCTAACCTATTTTCTGATAAGAATTTCGGTGACGAAAATCCCTAAGAGGGGAGAATTATAACATCCCATTTTTAGTCAAATCAGAATAGTGGTTTTGGAACCACAAATTCAAGGTCAGAATAGTAATTTTAATATTATTTTAAGTATTTACAGCATGATAGCATATATGTGTGAAAGTTTCGAGAATTAATTTTATTGTTTGAATGCTTAATTCGATAAAAAAAGGACTAAATCGTGTAAAGTGTAAAAGTTGAATTCTATTTGTTAATGCACTAAATGAATATAAATATTAAATGTGGAGGTCCTTAAGTAATCAATGGACCATTATTAAGGT
Source organism: Gossypium rotundifolium (assembly GCA_025506655.1). Lineage (NCBI taxonomy): Eukaryota > Viridiplantae > Streptophyta > Magnoliopsida > Malvales > Malvaceae > Gossypium > Gossypium rotundifolium. Next base: position 92,732,119 of record CP106724.1, on the reverse strand, counting down.
AAGTGGGCATTAATGGACATGAAATGGATGATATAAATGCTTTATCATTAAGGTTAATTTGGTAATTTTTCTAATAAAGTTAATTAATTAAAACAAAAATAATTTTATGTCCATCTTCATCATTTTCAACCGAATTGATAAAGAAAAATAAATCTTAGAGAACATTTTAGGGTTTGGCCATTGCATGCTTAAATTATAAGTCCGTTTTTACTAGGTTTTTAATGATTTCTATGTTTTTGTGATCGTTGCAACTAGTTCTAGATAGCCCAGGGACTATTTTGCAAAAGCTGTTAAAGATTTAAAAAGTTGACATTGATGAATAAGCATGTGCTTTGATGTTTGATGATAGATTATGAATGTTTGTTGTGAAATATATAAGTTTTGTTAAGTGATTTTTAGTGAAAATGCCAATTAGGGATTAAATTATGAAATGTGGAAACTTTGTGGTTAAAATGTGAAATAAATGAAAAATATGGGATACTAGAGGCATAATAGTAATTTGGCTAGCATGGGTTAATTTTGAATTTCATTAATTTGTGTTTTTGTGAAATAAGGACTAAATTGTAAAAGTTGTAAAACATTAGGGGAAATGTGTAAAATTACCTTAATGAGTATTTTGGGTTAAATTGAATAGCTTGATGATTAAATAAATTAATTTTGAATATATTTAGATCAAGAAAAGCGAAATTCAGATCTAGATCGGGGGAAAACTAAAGTTGTCGACTAATCGACTTATTTCGTCATTTTCACATCCGATGTAAGTTTGTATGTGATAAATTTCATTATATATGTATTTTAAATGCTTTAATATTGCATAAATTGTAAATACGAGACTTCAGACAAATTCAACAATGACTCGATGTTAATTCGGTATTCGAAATCCCGGTTGAACCTTAGGAATAGTTTAAGATACTAGTGACATGTCATTAGGGGATACATTGAGTTGGCTTCGGACCATGATGTTGGCACTTTGGGTGCGAGTTATACCGATTTGGCTTGGGGCCATGAATATTGGCTGATTTGGCTTCGGGCCATGAAATCAGTACTTCGAATATAAGTTACCTTGATTTGGCTTCGGGCCATGGTATAGGTACTTATTGTGCGGGACTCTTAAATATCTAACTTCTTTTCTAAATGGTTCAACGGGTAAATGAATGATGTGGTTGAGAATGAGATTCGTACGATATGGTGCAGGTATGTGTATAAACCATATTAGCTTTAAATCTAAGAAATGGTGAAGAAAATATATAGTTTTGTGAATGAGTAGTTGAAAGGTTTGTTAGTTGATGTGAATTCATATATTTATAATCAATTATTGAATTATACGTATATGATTATTTCGATTTTATTTCATACGAGCTTACTAAGCTATAAAGCTTATGTTGTTTATTTTTCAATGTTTTATAGTGATTTCAAAGCTAGCTCGGATTCGGGGATCGTTGGAGATTTCGTCACACTATTCTACTATTGATTTGGTACTTTTTAGCTTATGTTTTGAGTATATGGCATGTATAGGGACTTTGGTCATGTTGGTTATATTTTGGTAATGATTTTGGCCATTTGAATTGGTTTGTAAATGTATATGTCTTGGTTTGTATATAATAGCCATGAGAGTTGGCTTATTTTGAGTTAATTTGCTTGTGTATATGTGTATGTGCATATAGTTTATGTTATGTAAATTGACGTTGGTTTTGTGATGTTTATTAATAATTGATATTATGGAAGTTGAATGTTGATATTGGTGATGTTATTTGTTTATGAATCAAGGGAAAGAATGCATGTTTTAAGTATCCATATTGATGATCTAAGTTTATAAGATTTGGGATATAAATGGATTGGTCTATTTTGCAAATTGTGTGTATTAAGAAATGTTGTATAGAATATGCATGAATTGGGTTTGAATTGTCTGGCCTAAATGTCTATTTATGCCTTGTATTGGTGCCAATTGGTTTGATGTAGGTGTGTACTAAATTGGGTGGCAAAATGGATTGGTAAATAGCCTATTTTTGTCCACATGGGCAGAGACACGGGCGTGTGTCTCAGCAGTATGTGACACACGGTCATGTTGCACGGTCGTGTGTCCCTTGGTGTTGAAATTTAAATCAAGTCAGTATGCTCTACACAGCCTCACACACGGGCATGTGACTTGGCCATGTGGCATAAGTCAGTATACCTTATAGGATTGACACGGCCTAGTACACAACTGGCACAAGGGCGTGTATGGTCATTTTTAGGGCACATGGGCTAGCCACATGGGTGTGTGTGTTGGCCGTGTGACCCAAGTTAGAGAGTTACACGGGGTTAGACATGGGCTGGAATAGGGCCATGTGCTCCCATTTCGAATGTCCACACAGCTTGTGACACAGGCGTGTCTGGTGGTCATGTGAGACACACGGTCGGGCCACACTGGCGTGTGTCCCCTATTTTATGCAAAAAAAATTTAAGTGTTGAAAAATTTCCTGAGTTATTGGTTTAGTCCTGAACCACCCTGAATGCATGTTTAGGGCCTCATAGGCTTGTATTAGGGACAAATTGATTGAGATTGAATGATGAATGTATGAATTGATTAAATGTATGTGAAAAGTATGTTTAAATGTGTTGTAAGTTCGGTAATGCTCTGTAACCCTATTCCGACGTTGAATATGGGTGATGGGTATTACAAATTATTTAACCATGGAGTTATTCCACTAAAGTGCCATGATTGAACCCTCCCTTATTACACATTGTTATGAAAGAAACTTAACAAGTGCTTGTCCAATAACCTTGTCATAAGTGTGTTACCCTCATAGGATATTCTTAATCTCTTTATGTTAAATCTGTTCACCCAATATGATCCTATTTTATCTAATGGTAACTATTACATCTTCCTTCATGAAAATGTAAAATATTAACAAATAGTAATTAAATCATTTGCCCTAGACAAATGACTCGTGGCCACATTACTTTTCCATCTATCATGTAATGCCAATGAGAGGATATCATTTACCCTTTTTTAGGCTATAAATTCCACTATTGTAAAGGAAGTTATGCCATGTAAAAGTTGTATATCCAACACATCAACTTTTTTATTTATTTGAACTTAGGAAAAGTATACAAGTTGGGCATACATAGTTAGTCCCTGATAATACTAGAAAGAACATATGTTTTCTCCCTACTTATTGGTTAATTTGTTCCCATTTAACATAGTTAGTCACTGATAATACTAGAAAGAACATATGTTTTCTCCCTACTTATTGGTTAATTTGTTCCTATTTAATTATCTTTAGCACATATTTTAGCATTTTCAGTTTAGTAAATTTCACTTTGTAACTTAGTCGATCTTAGCCTATTTATATTTAATTTTGTCATGTTTTGCTACCAATGTCGTTGCATGAGTATTTTCATATTGCGCCTAGAATTGTTGCTGCACCTGACAGCTATCTGGATAAAAACAAAAATGTGTGCGTTGTCCAGTCTAGTATAACCAACTTGTATGTACAGAGGTAGCATGATTCTGATGAAAGGACACTTGGTCTATTTGGGGAAAAATATAAATAGTCACGTAAAAAAAAAAGGGAGCTTTTTGGATTATCATCTTCTTCAACCTACCCTTTGAAGCTTTCGGCTATGGCAGCTTAAGCCTCCTACGGGTGAACCGATGTGAAAAGGGATACATATTAGCTCTTGATGAGGAGCCCTGGGTGTGACAAAAGAGGGAACAGAGAGATTCAATTCGAGTTGTCTAGGAATAGTATTCTCATCTTTTTTCTTTTATTTTTCTTTTCTAAATGCTGGTGATTACTTTCTATTTCATGTTAGTACGAAAGTACACATGATTTCTGGGTTAAATGTTATTTTATTCAATCTTGCTTCTATTGTTTAATATTTGGGTTTGAATGTTTTTAGTACGAAAGTGTTATTGCAGTCACTAACACTGGAAAGTGCAGTTATCGTTCAACTAACAAGCATGGCAACGGAAGTTGCTTGAGGATTAGAGGAGTTTAATTCACTTGTTCTTAATAGTGTTCCATTGCCATCATCGAAAGGTGTGGTTAATGTGCATGTTTAAGTCTTAGATTAAATATAGAAATTATGCTTGGTAGATATTCATTGCAATTTAATGCATCAACAATCACCTATTCTTTTATACCTTGTGAGCATTTAGCATTCTATTGAATATTCACGTTGGGGATCCTAGTTTATCAGTATCATATTTTATCTTATTGTTTTCAAGTTATTGCTTCGACAACTACTCTCACAATTTATTTCGTTTCTATCTATTTATTAAACTGACATTGATAGACAAAAGACAACCATCCTCGTGGGATCGATATCCGACAAACTTATATCTATCTACTATACTTGTATCGGCAGTGTACGCTTGCACATTATTACTGTGACGTTAAACAGCCAATCAAGTTTTGGTGCCGTTGTCGTGGATGGAGTTTGTTTGATGTTTATTTTTGTTTATTTTTATTTCATAATATTTAGTTGTTACTAACTTGTTTTCTTTTTTTCGTTATTTCCACATTTTATTTTAGGTGTTGCATGACCCGAAGCAATTCTGAGTTTATTGCCGATTTTGATCCAGAAATTTAAAGAACTGTTCGGAAGAGACTTTGAGAACAAAGGAATATGCCTTTACCAAGTAACTATGAAGTCATACCCCCGATTCAGAACCAAAATGCTAATGACCCACCGTTGCAGCAAGACGCTCAAAAACAAAATATGACTATACGAGATTTTGTAGTAACTGTTTTGGATGACTTACAACCGGGAGTTGTTAGGAAAGCAATCCAAGCTGGAAATTTTGAACTCAAGCCAGTAATGTTTCAAATGCTAAACTCTAATGGGAGATATGCTAGATTGCCACATGAAGATGCACGAGAACATCTCAAATCATTTTTATTGATTTGTGCTTCCTTTAGTCAACAAGGTGTTCTTGATGACGCCTTGAAGATGTAATTATTTCCTTAATCCTTACAGGGAAGAGCTCATGCTTGGTTCCTTGAGCTACTTGTTGGATCAATTACTTCTTGGAATGCACTAGCAACACATTTTGTTTTGCGATTTAACCCGCCAACAATGAACGCTCGTCTCTAAAATGATATTACAGCTTATCACCAGTTGGACAATGATAATCTTCACACCATATGGGAATGTTATAAATCTTTGCATCGACGTTATCCCATGCATGGCATTCAATAGGAAACACAAATTGAGATTTTCTATAATGGGCTAAATTCACACACGAGGAATCATGTTGACACATCAGCCAATGGTCATTTACTGGATTCTACTTATAATGATTCTATTAGAATTCTTAAGAGAATTGCTCAGAATCAATATCCTATCTCTAAAGCTGCACAAGTAAATGCTACTCTGGGAGATATTGAATTGGATGCAATATATGCACTTAGTGCTCAAGTTTCTTCTCTTGCAAACGTGATAAAAATATGCAAGACATTAGTGACGTTGCACCTATACAAGTAGCTCAACAAATTGGTGTTCCTACTTTTTGTTGTGAGATTTGCAGTGACTACAATAGTTATGAAGATTGTCCACAATATGCAGAGAATGCCTTTTATGTTAGTAACATCCGCAACAATTCTTATGGCACCTCTTATAATAATTCTGCATGCAATCAATAGTCTTGGGGAAATCAGAATGCTGGACAAAATGCTACAACATTCTGATATGAGAATATATCTACTCAAGGAAATTATAATTCAAGATAAGGGAATTACAATCAACAATAGCAGAACTACAATTAACACCCTCAAATGTATCCACAACGAAGTCAAATGCATCTACACCAGAACTAGATGCAGCAACAACACTCTTCAATGTTGAATTATCATGTTCAAGAACATCGACAACAACAGTACAAGCAAGCTTTCTCCTTCTAACCCGTTAGCATCTTTTGAGGATTTAATGCAAGAGCACATAACTCACACAGAAGATATTGTGCAAGGGAATTCATCTTCTATTCGGGTGTTGGAGGCACAATTAGGAGAACTTGCTTCGAATCTAAATACTTGACCATCAAGCATACTACCTAGTGACACGAAAAATCCCAGTCCGAGAGGAAAAGAACACTATAAGGCTATCATGCTTAGAAGTGGTAAACAAACTTGTGAGCCGACTACAGACTCTACTGTCGCACCTCAAAATACTGATGAAGTGATCCCTAATGAGAAGGTTGAATCTAAAGAGCTTGTCGATGTACCAGACAAAGAAGTTCTACAAATTGTCGCTCATATGCCTAATGCCCTACCCTCGAAACTGTCGATGCAATCAAAGGTGTCAGTGCAATCAAAAGTATCTCCACCTTTACCTTTTTCACAAAGATTTAGGGAGAATGAGCAGGAAAGCAGTACCAACAGTTCTTGAGAACACTGAAGCAACTTCAGGTCAATATTCCTTTAATGGACGCTCTTGTGCAAATTATGAATTATGGGAAATTTATGAAGGAGCCCTTGTCCAAAAAGAAGAAGCTCAGTGATATGGAAACTATTGCACTCATAGAGGGCTGTAGTGTTGTTTTGACAAAAAAGTTGCCCTCCAAAATGAAAGATCTTGGGAGCTTTACTATCCCATGTTCAATTGGCAACCATTATTTGGGCAAGGCTTTATGTGACTTGGGAGCTAACATCAACCTAGTGCCACTATCTACATTCAGAAAGTTGGGATTTGATCACATGAAACCTACTGTAGTGACATTGCAACTAGCTAATCGATCCTTGGCTCAACCTGAAAGGAAAATCAAAGATATCTTAGTTTGTGTGGATAAATTCATTTTTCTGGCTGATTTTATCATACTTGAATGTGAGGCAGACAAGAAGGTTCCCATAATCTTGGGACGGCCATTTTTAGCCACTGGACGAACTCTTATTAATGTTTACAAAGTTGAGCTGACCATGCAGCTTAATGATGAGCACGTTACCTTCAGTGTTTTTGAATCTATTCAATGCAAAGACAAAGAAGAATGCCATACTGTCGATGTGCTAAATGATCTAATTGAGGAAGAATTCAATTACAAAAGAAAAATACTTTCTGAGGAGTTTGTAGTGACATTTGATGATGAATACTTAGATAATTGTGACAGCATGGTTGAAGCTAATAATATTGACCTCAGGAATGGATGGTAGATTGAATCTTTAGACTTAACCAATAGAATAACTCCAATTTTCAAGCTATTTATTAATGAAGCTCCTAATCTTGAATTGAAACCACTACCTACTTATCTTAAATACGTCTTTCTTAGTGATAACAATTCTCTCAAAATTATTGTCTCGGAAACACTAGATGTAACTCAAGAAGAGAAATTGACCCATATTCTCAAGCAACATAAACAAGCTATTGCTTGGAGTTTTGCAGATATTCGAGGCATTAGTCCATCTTTTTGCATGCATAAGATCAAGTTGGAAGATGAAGACAAGCAGCCAATTGAGCAACAAAGAAGAATAAAGATAAGATGAAGGAAGTTGTTAAGAAGGAAATTATAAAATAACTTGATGCTGGAATTATTTACCCTATTTTTGATAGCAATAGGGTAAGTCTAGTGCAATTCGTTCTGTAACACCCTTAACCCATAACCTTTTCCTGTTTAGGTTAAGAGGCATTACCAGACAATCAAAAAATTTTACAGACATTTCAGAACATAATTCAACAAATCACATCAAAGTGTCCCTTAAGTAGGTCAACAAGACCTTAATCATGAATTAGAATAGGGCCGAGACTAAAACAAACACATACAGAAATTCTCATAAATTTAAAAATTTTTCTAAGTTACAGAGGTCACATGCCCGTGTGGGCAAGCTGTGTGCCTCCCACGGCCTCAGACACGCCCATGTGTGTAAGCCGTGTCAAAATAGGGCATACATACTGACTTGTCCACACGGCCGTGGACACACCCGTGTGCCTCACCCGTGGTCGAGCTTGACTTGCATCACACGGCCAGTCACACTCCGGTGTGTCCAGCCCATGGTCAAACCTGCTTGTTTTGAATTTCAACCACGAGGGACACGGTCGAGCCACACGCCCGTGTGCTCAACCGTGTGGGCAAATATAGGCCATTTACAAGGCCAAAATGCCACCCACACAAAGGTCATCCCTACAAGTACAAATAATCAATATTCCATACATAATTGGCAACCAAAATCATATCAAATGGACCTCTTTTCAACCTATTCAAATGCATTTCTAAATATACCAACTTTTATACCAATTTGCACAACCAAATCACATGTAAAACTAAACATGAATTATCCACATCATACCATCCATATCACCATTTCATTTATCAAACATATATGCCCATATAGCATCAATATGCTTACCATAATCTTGACCATTTCATATACATAAGATCATACCAAAACCAACATCATATAACTTGACTCTTCATTCATTACACAATCATTTAATTAGCCATATCACATGGCTATCCACATATTTTAAACATAACTCAAAATAACAAGCCTATACATGCCATACTTAGTATATACACTTGCAAAAGGTACCAAAATAAGATTGAGTAGTGTGATAATGATCCTTGACAGTCCCTGAGCCTTTAGTAGCTTTGACGATCTATAAAATAGAGCAAACACACACAAAGTAAGATTTCAAAAGCTTAGTAAGCCATATACAAATAAACTTAACATAAGTTGCACATAGCTATATTGAAACAATAACATTAATGTTTCTCATTGCAAATGCATCACATATTATTTGGCTCATTGGCTTAGCCATAGCTTACCACATTCATCAACTCAAATATCACATATACACATAGCTCATTTAAGCATAGATATCACATTTTGGTTCATTGCATCTATATGCATATTTACTCACCTTCCATGCCTAATCAAAACATATACATCAAATGTACCTGAAGCAGATATACAAATCACATAGTCATTCATTTCTCGAACTTGCCTGTTGAACCTTTTGAAATCTAATAGGATATTCAGAGTGCTCAGAATAGTCGTACAATGCCAACGTCCTAGACGAGGTCTTACATGTACTCAGATATCGATGCCACTGTCCCAGATAGGGTCTTACACAAATCAATACGATACCAATGTCCCAGACATGGTCTTACACGTAAATCTCATATCGATGCCAACGTCCCAGACGTGGTCTTAGACGATATCGTAAATCAATGCCAATGTCCTAGACATTATCTTACATGATATCACATATCGGACACCTATGTCATGACATATGTAATTCTATCTAATCCTAGGTTTCGTACGGGACTTCTCGGACATTTTTACTTTTTCAATAATCCCTCATATTTCATATATGTATCATCTCAAGCATTATTCATTGCAAACTAAATTTCATGAAAACATATAATACTCAATTCAGATGCATTTATTTGTATATCAACTTACCTTGGATTCAGAGTAAACGGGCGATTTCAACTACTCGATCACTTTAGACTTTTCGCGATCTAAATCTATTTTCTTCAGTTCTTGATCTTGAATTAAGCTCACAAATGGCCGAATGCCCTAGCTCAATCTTCTTTCTTTTCTTTTCTTCAAATTCGGCTAGGATGGATGAACACACCCACTAATATTTCATTTGTTTTATTTACTATCATATTATTAATCTATTTACTATATTACCCTTATTACTAAACATATAAACATATATTATGGGTGGTTAAAGTTGTCCAACAACTATCCACTACTAATTAATGGCTTAATTGCCTCATAAGACCCCTCACTTTTAAAAGCCACATCAATATGATCATTAATCAAATAAAAAGCTACTTTTACGAATTATGCAATTTAGCCCATTTCTCAAATTAAGCACACAAACAGACAAATTTTCATACGAGACTTTCACACATGCTTAATCACTTACTACAGGCACAAAAAATAATACTAAAATATTATTCTAATTCAGATTTGTGCTCCCAAAACCACTGTTCTGACTAGGGTCTAAACCAGACTGTTACAATTCTTCCCCTTAGGGATTTTCGTCTCCAAAAATCTTACCGTTAAACAAATTCGGATATTGTTGTCTTATTAAATCTTCAGGCTCTCGCGTAGCCTCTTCAACTCCGTGTCGATGCTATAGTACTTTAACTAACGAAATTTTCTCATTTCGTAATTCTTTCACTTCATGAGCCAAGATACGGATCGGTTTTTCCTCATAAGTCATATCATATTGGATTTCAATCTCGGATGTAGGAATCACATGTGAGAGATTGAATCGGTATCTATGGAGCATTGAAACATGGAATACATCGCGAATCTTTTCCAACTCTGGTGGCAATAACAATCTGTACGCTACAAGTCTGATACGCTCAATGAGTTCATATGGTCCGAGAACCTCGGACTCAATTTGCCTTTACTTCTGAATCGGAGTACTTTCTTCCATGGAGACACTTTTAAGAACACTTTATCACCAATTTCAAATTCAATGTCTTTTCTTTTCAAATTCGCATAGGACTTTTGACGATCAGATGCTGCTTGTAAGACTATCACGTATTACTTTCACTTTCTGTTCTGTATCTTTTATCAAATCGACCCCTTGTAGTTTATTTTCACTGACCTCAGTCCAATACAAAGGTGTTCTACATTTACGTCCGTACAAAGCTTCATAAGGTGCCATTTTGATGCTCGACTGAAAACCGTTATTGTATGTAAATTCAATCAATGGCAAATACTGTTTCCATGTACCATCAAACTCAAGTATGCAACATCTTAACATATCCTCGAGTATCTAAATGATTCGCTCAGATTGACCATCCGTTTGCAGGTGAAAAGCCATACTAAAATGCAATTTAGTACCTAAAGCATCTTGCAGTTTCTTCCAAAACTGTGATGTGAACCTCGGATCTCTATCTAACACAATAGACAGTGGTACTTCGTGCATTCTCACAATTTCAAAAATGTAAAGCTCAGCTAACTTAGCAAGTGAGAAATCTGATCGTACCGAAATAAAATGGTCTGATTTCGTCAATCTGTCAACTACGACCCAAATTGCATCTTTCTTTTTCAGAGTCAAAGGCAATCCAGAAACAAAGTCCATCATCACTCTATCCCATTTCCATTCGAGAATTAGAATCGGTTGTAACAAACCAGACGGAACCTGATGTTCAGCTTTAACTTACTGACAGACTAAACATTTCGAAACAAAGTCAGAAATATCTCTTTTCATACTAGACCACCAATAGTGTTGCTTTAGATCATGATACATTTTCGTACTTCCGAGATGAACATGCAGGTGACTATTATGAGCTTCGTTCAGAATTAACTAAATCAACTCTGAGTTTCTTGGAACACAGATTCGATCTCAAAATCTTAAGCAATCATCATTATCAACTCAAAATTTAGATTCGGAGTTCAAACTACATTGATCTCTTTTCGATAGCAACTCGTTATCAACTTTCTAAACATCACATATCTGTTGTAAAAACAACAGTTTCACCTTCAATTTTGCTAAAACTGAACCATCACCAGACAAGTCTAAATGAGCATTTATAGCACGCAATGCAAATAATGATTTTCAGCTCAATGCATCAGCAACAACATTTGCTTTACTTAGATGATAATCTATTACAAGCTCATCGTCTTTTAATAGCTCTAACCATATTCTCTGTCGCAGATTCAAATCTTTCTGAGTCATCAAATATTTCAGACTTTTATGATCTGAAAACACATGGCATTTCTCACCGAAAAGATAATGGCACCTAATTCTTTAATTCGAACACAATCGCAGCTAGCTCAAGATCATGAGTCGAATAGTTATTTTCATGAGGCTTCAGTTGTCTTGAGGCATAAGTTATTACTTTACCTTCCTGCATCAGAACGTAACCCAAACCACTCAATGAAGCATCACAATAAATTACGAACTCTTTGCCCGATTTTAGCTGTACTAAAACCGGAGCTTCAATCAACAGAGTTTTCAACTAATCAAAGCTTTTCTGACATTTATCAGACTATTCAAATCTTACATCTTTTTGAAGCAATCTAGTCAATGGAATAGCTATCATCGAAAATCCTTTTACAAATCAACGATAATAACTCGCTAGTCCCAAAAAATTGCGGACTTCAGATACATTTTTCGGAGGTTTCCAATCCAAAATAGCAGAAATCTTACTTAGATCAACTCCTATTCTGGAAGCTGATACAATATGTCCCAGAAAACCAACTTCTTTCAACCAGAATTCACATTTACTGAATTTTGCATACAATTGCTTATCTCACAGAGTTTGCAACACAACTCTCAGATGTTCGGCATGCTCATTTTCATCTCGAGAATAAATCAAAGTGTCGTCAATGAATACTACAACAAATTGATCTAAATATGATCTAAAAATTTTGTTCATCAAATCCATAAAAACAGCAGGAGCATTCGTTAGTCCAAAAGGCATAACTAAAAACTCATAATGCCCATACCTCGTTCTGAAAGTAGTTTTCAGAATGTCAGAATCTTTTACTCGCAACTGATAATATCCTGGTCTCAAAACTATCTTTGAAAATATCGTGGCTCCTTTCAGCTGATCAAACAAATCATCAATTCTAGGCAGAGGATACTTGTTTTTTATGGTCACCTTGTTCAACTGACGATAATCAATACACATTCTCATCGTGCCATCTTTCTTTTTCACAAATAAAACAGGAGCACCCCAAGGTGAGAAACTCGGTTGTGCAAATCCTCTATCTTTCAATTCTTGCAACTGTGACTTCAATTCTTTTAGCTCTGTTGGTGCCATTCTATACAGAGCTATCGAAATAGTAGTCATTCCTGGTAACAGATCAATACCAAATTCAACTTCATGCATCGGAGGTAATCCCGATAGTTCTTCAGGGAATACATCAGGGAATTCACAGACAGCTAGCACTGATTCAACTTTCTTTTTAGTCATTTTTGAATCAATCACATAATCAAAATAAGCTTCATAACCCTTTTTCACATAACTTTGAGCTTTCAATACAAATATCACAGCAGGTAACCCAGTCAAATCATTAGACTCTATAGAACTATTTCACCATTCTAACATCTCACATCAATAGTCTTTCTTTTGCAATTCACAACTGCATCATGCAATGTCAACCAGTCCATACCCAAAATTAATATGAAACTCATCAAATGGTAATAGCAACAGATCAGCAGGAAAACAGATATCTCGAAACATCAAGGGGCAGTTCTTGCATACTTTGTCTACCAAGACACTTTTACCTAAACGGTTCGATACTCTAATAACAAACTCAGTAGACTCTACAGGCAAAGTCTTACTAGATACTAAGTTCATGCATACATATAAGTGAGTAGAACTAGGGTCTATCAATGCAATCACAGAAGTATCATAAAGAGTAAATGTACCCATTATTACATCTAGATATGAAGCTTCCTCACGATCTCGGATGGCATATACTTTGGCAGGCACTCTAGCTTTAGATCTTGCTATAGTGTCTCTGTAGTTCTCTGACTACCACTGACATTTCTTGTATTTTGAAAAGATCTACCTCTCACTGGAACATTATCAGATCTCAAATTTTGAACAATCTCTTGCTCGACAGATTTTGGACAATCACAGATAAAATAATCTAACGATCCACATTTAAAACAAGATCGATCATTCAACATACAACTTCCCGGATGTCTTTTACCACAGTGCTTACATTCAAGTCGCTCGGATCGAACATTTCCAACACTCACCATTGAAGTCACTTGAGTTTTAGTATTCGACTACGATCTAGCTCGATCTCTATTCGATTGTCCCACATTAGCCTTTGAATGGCTATGCTCATCTCTCAATTTATTTGAAGCAGACTGAAATGATTTACTCAAAAATCTCTTTCTCGCATCTCTGGCTTCAGACTTAGCTTTTCTTTTATCTTTCCTGAGTGCTTCAGCTTTGCACGCTTGATCAACAAGTACAACGAACTCTTTTATTTCCAGAATTTTGACTAACAAACTGATATCTTCATTTAGTCCATCTTCAAATCTCTTACACATTATCGCTTCCGTTGATACACATTCCCGAGCATATTGACTTAATCTCACGAACTCTTATTCATATTCAGTGACAGATATGCAGCCCTGTTTCAATTCCAAAAATTCTTTCCATTTCTGATCTATGAATCTTTGACTAATGTATTTCTTTCTAAACTCAGACTGGAAGAAATCCCAAGTAACTCGCTCTTTTGGAACCACGAAAATCAAAGTCTTCCACCACTGATAAGTTGCATCTCGAAGTAAGGAAACAAAACATTTTATACATCCTTCGAGACTCAGCGACATCTCATCAAATACTCGGATTGTGTTCTCAAGCCAAAACTCAACTTTCTCGGCATCATCATCACTAGTAGCCTTGAACTCTTCAGCCCCATATTTACGTATTTTGTCAACCAGAGGTTTATTAAACAAATTCAAATTCATAACTGGAGGCACAACTGAAGTTTGAGGGGGAATAGGCGGGGGCAGAGATTGTAAACAGTCAGATTATTTCTAACAAATTGAGTGAAGCACTCACTCATAATCTGGAAGAAAGCTTGTTTAGCTTCTCCCTCTTGACTACTCGTAGCCGGTCTCTAATCAGATGGCATGTCCCTTGAGCGAGAGCAGGCGTATTGCTTTCAACATCGTCAGTTACGGCTCTTTCGGGATCCATTACTATACGACAAACACATTTTGTACACGTCAGGATTCATCACACTATCACAATTCAAATATATAGCAAGTATAACTAGACTCTCACACGCTACGTTAGTCTGAGAATCGGCTAAACCTGGCTCTGATACCAATCAAATGTAACACCCCTAACCCATAACTTTTTCTGATTTAGGGTTAAGAGTCATTACCGGACAATCAAAAACTTTTACAGATATTCAGAACATAATTCAACAAATCACATCAAAGTGTCCCTTAAGTAGGTCAACAAGACCTTAATCATGCATTAGAATAGGGCCGGGACTAAAACGAACACATACAAAAATTCTCAAAAATTTAAAATTTTTTCTAAGTTATAGAGGTCACACGCCCATGTGGGTAGGCCGTGTGCCTCCCACAGCCTCAGACACTCCCTTGTGTCTAAGCTATGTCAAAACAGGGTATACGTACTGACTTGTCCACACAACCATAAACACGCCCGTGTGCCTTACCCGTGGTCGAGCTTGACTTGCATCACACGGCCAGTCAAACGCCCGTGTGTCCAGCCTATGGTTGAACCTGACTTGTTTTGAATTTCAACCATGCGGGACACGGTCGAGCCACACGCCCGTGTGCTCAACCGTGTGGGCAAATATAGGCCATTTACAAGGCCAAAATGCCACCCACACAAGGGTCATCTCTACAAGCACAAATAATCGATATTTCATACACAATTGACAACCAAAATCATATCAAATGGACCTCTTTTCAACCTATTCAAATGCATTTCTAAATATACCAACTTTTATACCAATTTGCACAACCAAATCACATGTAAAACTAAACATGAATTATCCACATCATACCATCCATATCACCATTTCATTTATCAAACATATATACCCATATAGCATCAATATGCTTACCATAATCTTAACCATTTCATAAA
The DNA here is from genome assembly GCA_025506655.1 of Gossypium rotundifolium. NCBI lineage: Eukaryota > Viridiplantae > Streptophyta > Magnoliopsida > Malvales > Malvaceae > Gossypium > Gossypium rotundifolium. Next base: position 92,716,575 of record CP106724.1, on the reverse strand, counting down.
CATAAGATCATACCAAAACCAACACCATATAGCTTGACTCTTCATTCATTACACAATCATTTAATTATCCATATCACATGGCTATCCACATATTTTAAATATAACTCAAAATAACTAGCCTATACATGCCATACTTGGTATATACACTTTCAAAAGGTACCAAAATAAGATTGAGTAGTGTGATGATGATCCTGGATGGTCCTCGAGCCTTTAGTAGCTTTGACGATCTATAAAACAGAGCAAACACACACAAAGTAAGCTTTTAAAAGCTTAGTAAGCCATATACAAATAAACTTAACATAAGTTGGACATAGCTATATTGAAACAATAACATTAATGTTTCTCATTGCAAATGCATCACGTATTCTTTGGCTCATTTGCTTAGCCATAGCTTACCCATTCATCAACTCAAATATCACATATACACATAGCTCATTTAAGCAGATATCACATTTTGGTTCATTGCATCCATACGCATATTTACGCACCTTCCATGCCTAATCAAAACATATACATCAAACGTACTTGAAGTAGATATACAAATCACATAGTCATTCATTTCTCAAACTTTCCTGTTGGACCTTTCAGAATCTAATAGGATATTCAGAGTGCTCGGAATAGTCGTACAATGCCAACGTCCCAGATAAGGTCTTACATGTACTCAGATATCGATGCCACTGTCCCAGATAGGGTCTAACACGAATCAATACAATGCCAATGTCCTGGACATAGTCTTACACATAAATCTCATATCGATGCCAATGTCCCAGATGTGGTCTTACACGATATCCCAAATCAATAACAACGTCCCAGACGTGGTCGTACATGATATCACATATCGAAAACCTATGTCATAACATATGTAATCCTATCTAATCCTAGGTTCGTAAGGGACTTCTCGGACATTTATACTTTGTCAGTAATCCCTCAGATTTCATATATATACCATCTCAAGCATTATTCATTGCATACTAAATTTTATGAATACATATAATACTCAATTCAGATGCATTTATTTGTATATCGACTTACCTCAAATTCAGAGTAAATGAGCGATTTCAACTACTCGATCACTTTAAACTTTCCGCAATCTACATCTGTTTCCTTCAGTTCTTGATCTTGAATTAAGTTCACAAATGGCCGAATGCCCTAGCTCAATTTTCTTTCTTTTCTTTTCTTCAAATTTGGCTAGAATGTATGAACACACCCACTAATATTTCATTTGTTTTATTTACTATCATATTATTAATCTATTTATGATATTAGCCTTATTGCTAAACATATAAACATATATTATGGTTGGTTAAAGTTGTCCAACAACTATCCACTACTAATTAATAGCTTAATTGCCTCATAAGACCCCCCCACTTTTAAAAGCCACATCAATATGATCATTAATAAAATAGAAAGCTACTTTTACGAATTATGCGATTTAGCCCATTTCTCAAATTAAGCACACAAACAGATAAATTTTCATACGAGACTTTCACACATGTTTAATCACTTACTGCAAGCACAGAAAATAATATTAAAATATTATTTTGACTCAAATTTTGGTCTGAAAACCACTGTTCTGAGTAGGGTCTAAACCGAACTTTTACACGTTCCTAAAAAGTGTGGCATACTGTGGTTAGCAAGGATAAAGATGAATTAATTCCTACAAGCATTCCTATGAGATGGCAGGTCCGTATGGATTATCACAAACTTAAAGCTGCCACAAGGACCAAGAAGGACCACTTCCCACTTCCTTTCATTGACCAAATGTTGGACAGGCTTAATAGAAAATCGTATTACTACTTCTTAGACAGCTATTTTAGGTACAATCAAATTGCTATTATATCGAAGAATCAAGAAAAACAACTTTCACATGTCCTTTTAGTACTTTTTATTTTCACTGTATGCCTTTCAGTCTTTGCAACGCACCAACTACATTTTAAAGGTGCATGATGGCAATATTTTCAAATATGATTGAAGATTCTTTATAGGTTTTATGGATGATTTCTCAGTCTATGAGAATGATTTTGATCACTGCACTGACAATTTGGATAAAGTATTATAGCGATGTGAAGACACATGTAACATCCTTAATTAGATGCTATTGTGTTTGCATTAATGGCATGTGAATGGCTTGATATTGTTGTTAATCAAGGTGTCTTGGGGTCCAGGCATGACCTTGGGTTAGGCCTGAGTCATGGCTAAATTTTCTGTTTTAGGTGTTTGGAAGGGGGAGTTAGGGAAGTTAGGGGTTAAAAGGAGTTGTTGGTGTGTCTTGATGCAAATAACCTAGTGGTAAAGTGGCAAGGGAGGCGCCACTAAGGTACAAGGGTGGTGACGCCACATGCAGGGAAGGGGAGCCTTGGTTGAGTCAGTAAATCTCCCTTGGGGAATTATTTTTGACGCAAAAGAGGGGAAGAGTTGTGCTCAGCTCAAACTCTGATGGATAACTGTTGAACAAGTCAACAAATTTAAATGGGTGGAGAAGAGAGAATTTAGGAGTTTGATCAATTCAAACTCATTTGAATGGTTGGCCAGGAGTGATTCGGGGAGTTTGCCGAAATCTGAACTCTAGTGTGAGGAAGAGTAATCGGTTGGAAGACTAAGGGGGGAGTGCCAAAATTCCTAATGACATTTTCAGCTAGCCAGGGCCTTGGTACATTCGGTTGAGAACTAAGTGAAACCCCCTTTAGCCTTACTGATTTCTTCCCTTAGTGCACCACTGGAATCAAAAGCCTAAGGTTTTTCTAGGCTATTGCCGAACTCCCTCTTAAGCATCTAGCCAAATCTCCTCTCCCCCATTCTTTTCTTTTCATTTCTCTCATATTTGTTTCAAAACCCCATCAACATCTCTTCTTCTCCTCATCTTCTTTTGTGCCGCAAGTTCATCACTCTTTTATTGATTCTTTTCAAAGTCAAATCTCTTTTGCTTTTCTTTCAAAAGCCATAGCCAAAACCCCTTTTGATTGTTCCACCACCATTTCCGAAATCCCTCTCAACCATTGAAGATCTTTTCTTTACTCTCCTCTTCTTTTTCTACACTTTGGCCGAATATTAAGGGTAGATCTCTTTGGTCTTCTTCTCTAATCGATTTTGGAAGGGGTAAGTGCTCTTGGCCGAATTTCTGTTATCTTTTTCTTTTCTTTCTGTCAGCATACATAGAACAAAAGCCAAATTTTGGCATTTGTTTTGGTTTTCATTCGTTTGTGGAATCAGTTTCTTCTAGGGTCTCTGGGATCTTGAAACGGTAGATCGTGATCACCTATTCTCTGTCAATTGGTCTTAGTAAGTCAGTGGTAAAGTTTCATGCAGACTCAATCTTTCTTTTAATGATTTGAGAAGCCGGAGGCTATTAAGATTAAGTGTTTAGTGTTGGCCGATTGTAGGGGAAGGCTCTATCTCGTATATCTCGAGTTGCGACTGTGATTAAAAAGCGTTAAGGTAAGGATTGTTATTTGATGCGTTAACTTTTCGGGATTTACAAGTGTAGTCGAATGGCTTTTTCCTAACAATTGTCATTGGCCAAATGTAGGAGGGGGAATCTAGTGCACTAGATCTTGATTTTTGGGATTCGATAGTCGCGTTAGTAACCAGGTATGTATCTTACACACTTCATAATCGTTGTAAAATTGCTAATAACCTAAACATGTTAAAAGCCAAAAACTGCGTAGATGTCGATATGGTACCCTTATGGGTATGAGCAAGGATTTCAGGTAAGTCCGTTTTGGTTGTGATTATGGCACATGATTTCTGATGATATTATCTATGTTATGTTGATATATGATTAACGATTAAGCATGATGGCATGATTTGTATGTGCATGAGCATTAATGTGGGTGACATGAGAGGAGGGGGAAGAATGATATCTGTGACTTTGGGTCACCAGTGGTTTGGCACCACCAGTGGTTTGGTACCACAGTTGATATTTGTAACTTTGGGTCACCAGAGGTTTGGCACCTCATAGCGACTCGTCCCAGTGGCTTCATACCACAGTGGGTTGGCCCTACATTTGATAAAACGGGATTGTCGCCAGTGATTTGGTATCACAACGTAGGTTGGCCCCACATATGGATTATTCGTGACTTTGGGTCACCAGTGGTTTGGCACCACATTATTATTGATATCAGTGACTTTGGGTCACCAGTGGTTTGGCACCACCAGTGGTTTGGTACCACACGGGGTAGGAAAAGGAGTTGTGGAAGGCTAGGTTTAGGTGCATGATATGTTTGCTTGATTATGACTTGTGTAAGTATGTTGCTATAATCAGGAAGGGGATTATGCACTGAGTCTTGGTGACTCACCTTCTCCCTTATCTTTTCAGGTGACTCGTAGATCGCAGATGAGGAGCCGGGTGGACTCGAGGTGGCCATGCGACATTTATTTTTGATTTTACTTGGACTTTCGATTTGGGTACCTTTATTTTAGATTCTGATTTTATTTGGGGTTGTAATAAGGCCATTAGTGTTTTTATTTTGGGTTTTATTATATCTGCTTAAAATTTCTAAATGTTGTTAAGTAAACAGTCTAGCATGTTTTAAATAACCTAATCACCAAAGTTTTCGAAAATTTCACTACACAATGGGTTTTAAAAATTTTACCATCAGGTAACAATATTCACAAGAGGATAACAAAGTTAACTTAAATGATTTTCGAAATCTAAGCTTTCCAAGCTCAAAATCAAACGGTTTTAAATTAATTAAGTAAGAATTCACTCGGGTTTCAATAGACTTCAACGTTTTCCTAAGTAATGAATGATAAATGAGTTTTAAAAAGCCTTTCAGGATTTCAAAGCAAATAAAGTAGCTTTTTTCGCTGAAACTAAACGGCAACTTGTTTTCTTTGAAACATTTTCACTCCGTGACATGCCAGACTCGGTCGTGGTGTGTTGACTGGGTTTAGGGTGTTACATTTTTGGTATCAGAGCCCGATTCAAAACTCGGCTCTAGAGGTTTTTGGGCTCAGAAATATTTTTTTAAAATGGGCTTTTGAAAGATAGAAGTTTTAATTAAAGGTTTGTTAGCTCAAGATGGCTTTGTGTCTCCTACCAAGTCGCTTGTAAGTATTCGAACTCCTTGTGTGATATATATATGTATGTGGGCTTAATGGGCTTTATGGGACGTAGATTATTTAGATTAGAATCAGATGGACTCTAGGTTTAGCTGAAACAACTCCTAAAATCTCATAAGACTTAACTTCACTAAACAAACCCGTGAACGAGCCGCAAGACTAGGGTGTGGTGACAGGCATACGCATGTCTAGGATTGGATCCAAGGAGAGCTTGGTATTTAAGCAGTCCTAGTGACTCACCTCCTCTTCTCGGGAATCCTACCTGGTGCGTAGTGACTGTTCATCTTAACTGTGAGGACTTGTAATCGGGCCAAAGTTCTCAACTAAAACCCGAAATGGGCGAACACCTGCTTTTGCAAAATCATTAATAAACCCCTTATTTTGAAAAAAATTACTAAATTACCCCCTAATTGTGAAAACTTCTCAAAATAGTTTTGATTTGAATTTGCAAAATTACAAAAATGCCCTTGGTTTAAAAAAATACCAAAACACCCCCGGATTGAAAATTTTCAGAACACCCCTGACTTAAAAAAATTACCAAAACGCCCTTGATTTGAAAATTTTTAAAATGTCCTTAATTTGGAAATTATCAAAATTTACGAAAATTATCGAAATACCCCTGGATTGAAAAATTACCGAAATACCCCTAGCTTGAAAAATTACCAAAATACCCCTATTTTGAAAAATCACCAAGATACCTTATTTTGGAGAATTACAAAAATACCCTTGTAGGATAAAATTACGAAAATACCCTTTGGTAGTGAAATGATGAAAATGCCCCTAGGTGATGAACGTAAGTTTGTGAATGCTCTCGATATGCTGACTGTGAATGTATGTGATTCTCTGAACTAGGAGTAGTAGACTTGAGATTGAACCTTCAGAAATAATTCTGAATTCGAAAGAACCACTATTGAATTAATAACTCATAAAATTTCTAAATAGATAAACGCAAATCGGTAGTATGAGTACAAGGGGATGAAGACACTCCAGAAGCGAATAATGGTACGTACTCTACCATAGTATACTAAGTGTTTATTTTGGCTTTAGAATTAGAGTGCGCAGCGAAAGCATAGTGATGAGACTTGGGCAGTACGATTACTAATTAGTCGGAAATTTTGAGGACAAACACTAATATCGAATCTGGTTTGTTACTGAAAAAATTTTTAGTAAAACAAATCGTGTTGAGAAAAAGCCCAAACAAGAATTACATAAAATGTGCCTTAATAAGCAAAAGCCCAAAACTAGATTACATGTCCTTGAAAAAAAATTAAAACAAGAATAAATGATAAAGGCCCATAATAAAACTAAAATGTAAACTAATGGCCCATGGCCTTATTACAATGTAGTTTAAATCCATAACAAAAAATACTTAAAAAAAACTAATATGGGAAACTTGTCGCCGGATCCACCTTCTTTTGCATGGCCACCTCACGCTTCACTCCGGCCCGGTGCACTAATCGTCACCTGAAAGGTAGTTCAAAGGGGGTGAGTCGCGAGACTTAGTGTGCAACCCTTATGCACCACTAGATTTGGGCCTCATACAACATAGCAACAATTTCATTTACATGGATAACAAGTAATATGCAAAGCCCAACCCAATTGCCTAGGTTTCCATCCACTACACGCCCTCGTACCAACCAACACACCATTGGGGATTTCTACAATCAACCCACACCGCTACTCTCTAAGATGGCAGTCATGCTGCTCATCAACATATATTGGCCGAAGCCCTTATAACATATAATGGCCGAAGCCCATATAACAATTCACGGCATTAGCCACTACAGTAATTCACAGTAAAAACCGTTACACATATACATGTACATATAACTTCCTCCTTTCATCACCCAACCCATGCAACATGCACAATAATTTAAAACGTGTACAACAGTTTACTTGTAACATATAGTCAGATTATTTACTAACCTGAGGGTCCGTCATTTAAATCCGAGATTTTGGCTTTTTAATGTAACATGTAAATCTTATGAACACATATACATATATATATTTATTATTAATTAGATACCGGATTTGTGTCCTAAGGCTTTTGCTATTTCTCGCACGTTACTATCATTTAAAACAACTACTATTGGCCCACGGTCCGACTTTGATTTTGGCCCACACCCCGTTGGCCAATCTCGCACTACCGAAACAGATCACTTCTTAAATTTGGGCAACGATTTTACAGATCCAACCTTCTCTGCTTGACTGTTAGTTGAGTCCATAACAATCCCTTAATCACTAAACCAAATAATGATGAGATCTAACTCATTAGTTAAATGTAACCTTTAAAATGAACACTTACCTAGTTAGCCGAATCCCGAATATCCTTTAGAAATTGTCACGACCAACCTTCCTACATTCGGCCATCAACCAAATATCAAACCAATCATTACACACATTCAACCTAACCCCACATAGTATTCGGCCAAAGCACAGAAAATCATGGAAGGCCATTCGGCCACACTTACCACTTCTTACCTTCGATTTTTTTTCCACCAAATCGGCTTCTAGGAATAAAGAGTATAATCGACAAGGCCTTGGAAATAATGATTTAGATTAGGAGTTTGATAAAAATAAAGGAATCACAGAAAAGGAGAAATCTCAAAACTCACCGGATTACTAAGGAGTATACGGTTTACAGTGCACCTTCGGGAAAATAGAAATCTCCTTGTAGATTTGGCTATAGAGAAAGATGATATGCACTAAGAGCATTCGGCTTTCAGAAGGGATCTAGGAGAAAAGAGAAGAGCTAGAGAGTTTTCAGTTTTGACAAGAAATAGAGGTACAAAAAAGAAAGAATTTTTGGTTGAGGAGAATAGATGTGAAAGTGAGAAAAACCAAATGAAAAAGATGATATCTAGCCTCCCAATTTCGGCATATCATACCCATACACAGAGTTGGAGTTTCTGCCAACTTTTTCCCTCTTTCCCTCTTGATAGCCTTCATCTCACCTGATAACCTCAATCCTTATCTTACCCTTTTGAAGAGCCCTCACTAAAGCCAACTCCTCCCTCCTTGTTTATCATCTTTTATCACTTAAATAAAAGAAATAAAGCTCCTTAATTAGTAGCCTAATACCATCCACCCCCTTCCCATTTAAGTGCCAAATTTGACCCATCTCCTAAGGCCCAATCGGCCACACAAGGGCCCCAATTCCTCCCCCTTATGGTGCCACCATATGCCCACTTAATGCACTTTAATTCTTTGGGCCACAAGCCCAGCTTGTCACTTAATTAACCATCTTCTTAAATTATAAGCTAACACCATTTATTAGCCACCTAACCCAATTTTTTAAAGCCCAATATTTCACTTTAAATTATCCAGAGTACTAACTTTAACCCTAATCCAAATATTTAATCAAAAAGTCAGCCACAACCTTTACAATCTCAATTTAACATATTAGACTATCATATAAATGCGTAGGCCCACTTTAAGGATGTTACGTTCTACCTCTTAAAATAAATTTCGGCCTCGAAATTTACAGTCGAAAAGATGGGGATCTGTTTGGCGTATAACATCCTCTGGCTCCCACGTTGCCTCTTCTGTGCCGTGATTCTGCCACAAAACTTTAACCAATGGAACAGACTTCCTTCTCAATACTTTCACATCTCGATCCAGAATTTGTACGGGTTCCTCCTCAAAGGACAAGTCCGGCCTTACTTCTATCTCTTCTACCGGCACTACGTGTGATGGGTCAGATCGATAACGTCTCAGCATCGAGACATGGAACACGTCATGTATCTGCTCCAACTCCGAAGGCAACTCTAACCGATAAGCCACTGGGCCCACACGTTTTAGTACCCGGTAAGGCCTAATAAACCGTGGACTTAACTTCCCCTTTCGACCAAACCTCATTATCTTTTTCCACGGAGACACCTTCAAGAAGACTTGATCACCTACCGCGAATTCCACCTCCTTTCGTTTTAGATCCGCGTAAGACTTCTGTCGATCTGACGCTTCCTTTAGCCGAGCCCGTATTAACTTCACTTTCTCCTCGATTTTAAAACTAATTTTGGACCTAACACCTTACGTTCAACCAACTCCGTCCAACATGTTGGAGTACGACATCTCCTTCCATATAACGCTTCCCAACTATTATTATACGCAAATTCTGCCAAGGGCAAATACACTTCCCAACTGCCCCGAAAGTCGATGATGCAACCCCTTAGCATATCTTCCAAGATTTAAATTACCCTCTCGGACTGACCATCAGTCTGTGGGTGAAAAGCGGTACTAAAGTCTATCCTTGTTCCCATTGCTTGATGAAGAGCCTTCCAAAATCGTGACGTGAACCTAGGGTCCCTATCTGATATGATCGACACTGGCACACCATGCAATCTTACAACCTCAGCCACATACAATTTAGCCAGCTTTGTAAAGAAAGCCCACCCGAATCAGTATGAAGTGAGCAGACCTTGTCAGTTGGTCAACAATCACCCAAATTGAATCCTTCTTAGTAGGTGTAAGGGGTAACCCACTAACAAAATCCATCGTGATTCTCTCCCATTTTTATTGGGGAATCTTCACCGGCTGTAACAATCCCGATGGCCCTTGGTGTTCAGCTTTGACCTGCTGACACGTTAAACATTTTCCTACGACTTCTGTTACCTCTTTCTTCAGACCTAGCCACCAAAATTGCTCTCGCGAATCACGATACATCTTGACTCCTCTAGGATGCATAGCATAGGGGCTACTATACGATTCTGAAGAATCCTCTGTCTTAGCTCATCATCTTTAGGCATGCAAATCTCCCCATGATAACTCAGAACTCCATCCTTGCTCAGACTATAGTCCTCCATTTCACCATCCCTCACTTGCAAAAGTCGAGCACCCAAGTCTTTATCTCCTAACTGCTTATCCTTAACCTGACTTACCCATGTTGGCTTTACTTGCAAATCAGCCAGCAAACTCCCATCGTCGAATAAACTCAAATGAGCAAACATGGCTCTTAACTCCGATATTACCTTGTGGCTTAACGCATCTACTACCACATTCGCCTTACCAGGGTGATATTCGATCGAGCAATCATAATCCTTTAGGAGCTCGATCCACCTACGTTGTCTCAAATTCAGCTCCTTCTGGGTAAGAAGGTACTTCAGACTTTTATGGTCGGTGTAAATTACCGACTTCTCCCTGTATAAGTAGTGCATCCAAATCTTAAAGGCAAACACTACCGCCGCCAACTCCAAGTCATGCGTAGGGTAGTTCAACTCATGTGGTCTCAACTATCGAGATGCATACACCACCACCTTTCCTTCTTGCATCAGCACACACCCTAAACCCGTATGCGACGCATCACAGTAGACGATAAATTCCTTTCCTGCCTCTGGCTGAATTAATACTAGCGCTTCCATCAGGATTCTCTTCAACTTCTCAAAGCTCTCTTGTTGTTTGTCGGTCCATATGAATAATACTCCCTTCCTCAAAAACTTAGTCAGAGGAGCCGCCATTAGAGAAAACCCTTCAACGAACCTTCGGTAATACCCTGCTAAACCTAAGAAACTCCAAACTTCCACCACAGACTTTGGTAGTTTCCAATCCAATACAGCCTCTATCTTTCGAGGGTCCACCCTGATTCCCTCGGTCGAAACCACGTCCTAAGAAAGTCACTTCTTTCAGCCAGAACTCACACTTACTGAGCTTTGCAAACAGCTGCTTCTCTCTTAGAGTTTGCAACACCACGCGAAGATGTGCGTCATGCTCCTCCTCCGACTTAGAGTAAACTAGGATATCGTCGATGAACACCATCACAAATCAATTGAGATATGGCTGAAACACCGGTTCATCATATCCATAAAGGCTACTGTGCTATCGCCAACCCGAACGGCATTACCAAGAACTCATAATGCCCGTACCGAGTCTGAAACACCGTCTTATGAATGTCCCCTTCTTTAACTTTTAATTGATGGTATCCAGACCTTAAGTCAATCTTAGAAATGGCCGATGCTCCTTTGAGCTGATCGAATAGGTCATCGATCCTCGATAATGGGTAATTATTTTTGATCGTCAACTTGTTCAATTGACGATAGTCCACGTACATACGCATGGATCCGTCCTTCTTCTTTACAAATAAGATCGGCGCTCCCCATGGAGACACACTCAGTCGAATGAATCTACTATCCAATAGTTTCTAAATCTGAGCCTTGAACTCCACCAATTCTTTTGGCGCTATTTTATAAGGAGTAATAGATACTGGAGCTGTACCCAAAAATAGGTCTATTCCAAATTCCACCTCGCGATCCAGGGGTAATCCTGGTAATTCCTCTGAAAAAACATCCGTGAACTCCTTGACTGTTCGGACCTCTTAACAGTCACCTCCTTAGCATCCAACGCACTAATAAAAGCCAGATATGCACTACATCCCTTTCGAATCATCTTAATTGCTTTTAAGAAGGATATCACATTGGACAAGTGATTCCTCCTTTCTCCTAACACAACCACTTCCCTGCCTTCCAGGGTACCCAACATCATACGCTTGTTCTCACAGTCCAATTTGGCACGATGCTTAGTTAACCAATCCATTCCCAAGATGAGGTCAAACTCTCCAAATGGCAATTCCATCAAGTTTGCCGGGAACACTACCCCTTGAGTCTCTAAAGGTACTTCCCTAAATAGCTTGTCCACTACCCTAGATTGTCCTAGGGGACTAACCACGGTCATTTTCCTAGTGGTTATCTCATAATCTATACTTAGAGTCTCAGATACTGGGCATGCAACATAGGAATGGGTTGATCCAATATCAATTACAGCAAGAAAAAGGTTATCAGCGATAAGAAACGTACCAGTTATAACATCCGGTGTGTCACCGTCCTCCTTTCGGTGAGCCACATAAACTAAACTCGGCTGCCTTGCATCCGTATTACCTGTACCTCTGCCAGATGCTCCACGACCCCGACCGGGTCCATTTTTTCCTCTAGCTGCACCTCTACCCCTTGGTCTAGGCTGATCACCCCTCCTAGTCTGATCAGAACCTCGACCCGTTGGCTGCCCACGATCCATCTGAAGACAGTCCTTCATCAGATGTTCTGTGGATCCACACCTAAAGCATCCACCGATTTTTACTCTGCACTCCCCATAATGGGTTCTTCCACATATAGAACAGGCTTGACTCTGACCCGATGGAGCATGAGTTGGCCCATCAGTCCTAGGCCTCTTTTGAAAATTTTCAGTTGCTCTAGAGGGTCCAAAACTCCTCTTACTCCTGCCCCGATCCTTATCCTTCTCTTGTTTCTCCACCCGCTTCACTTTCTCAGCTATTTTAACTTTATCTACTAGAACCACAAAAATTCTCTCTCGTTGTGGCGCGATCAAAACCTTAGCTCATTTCTTAGCCCATCCTCGAACCGAACGCATCATTCATACTCCGTTGTTACCATTCCTCGAGCGTAACGACTCAGGCGTAGAAACTCGGCCTCATACTCAACCACAAACTTACTCCCATGTACCAAATTCAGGAATGCTTTCCTTTAAGCATTCATATAACTAGCCCCAACGTACTTTTCCTGGAACGACTCCTTAAAGAAATCCCAGTCAATCAGGTCCGCGATCGTACCCTCTTTCATCGTGAGCCACCATTGGTAGGCCTCGTCTCGAAGAAAAAACACGACCCTCTTCAGCTTCTCCTCCACCGTAAAGTCTAGGCCATCCATTATACGTTCCACTGCCTCTAACCAATATTCAGTGAAACTTGGGGATACGCCAGAGACTCCCCTAAATACTTTGACCCCATTGCTCCTCAACCTTTTAGGCACAGATTTTCGGGCTCCTCTGCCCATACCAGCCTCAGCCACTCTTTCCAAAACCCTCAGTACGACCTAAGACACCACGTCCTCTCCACCTATCTGGTCCTGAAATTCCACCTCAGCAGTTGGTGGAACTGGTATCTCACTTCCGGACCCATGACCCGATCCTACGGGTTTCGACACGGTCATCCTACCTCTACCAAGTCCACGTGGTAGACGTCGTCGACCTCTTGTACTCATTCTTCTAGTTCACGTTTATCTGATTTAAAAATTTTATGAGTCATTAATTTTTCACTAATTATCCTCGAACAATCTTATGAAACATAGTTTAAAAGTGATTCTTTCGAATTCGAACCTATCTACAGTTTTCAATCTTCCTATTCTAGGAATTATGCACACACAACGTTTATACAAGTAACATTCATTACCTAAGGGTATTTTCGTCATTTCGCTACCCAAGGGTATTTTCGTAATTTTATCCTACAAGGGTATTTTCATAATTTTTCCAAAATAAGGTTCCGGGTGATTTGGCAAAATAAAGGTATTTTGGTAATTTTCCAACTTGGGGTATTTCGGTAATTTTGCAAATCTGAGGGTATATCGATAATTTTACAAATCTAGGGGGTATGTCGATAATTTTGCAAGTCTGGGGGTATTTTAGTAATTTTGAAAATCTGGAGTTATTTTGGTAATTTATAAAATCTAGGGTTATTTTAGTAATTCTACCAATCAGAGGTATTCTGGTCGTTTGCAAATTAAGGGTGTTTTGGTCATTTACAACTCAGGGGTAATTTGGTAATTTTACAATTCAAGGATATTTTGATGTTGTTGTTGTTGTTGTTTTTTTTTCTATGGAAAGATTCTGTTGACTTTGTAAATCGGGGTATATTCGCAAATCATAGGTAATTTTTTTCAAAGTAAGGATATTTTAAAAATTTCGTGAGAAAAGCAGTATTGGTCCTTTCGGGTTTTAATTGTAGTTTTGGCTCATCAACATGTACTCGTAACTAGGGTGAATAGTCACCACGCACTGGTAGGATTCTAGTGGAAAGGAGGTGAGTCACTAAGCCGCTTAAGTACCAAGCTTTCCACAATCCACTCCTTGACATGTTATGCCTATTGCCACACCCTATCATGGCTAAAGTGAATAATCACTATGCACTGTGAGATTCTCTGAAGAGGAGGTGAGTCACTCTTGACCGCTTAAATACCAAGCTCTTTCGGATCTACTCCTAGACATGCATATGCTTGTTACCACACTTTAGTCTTGTGTCTTATTTCTGTGTTTTGTTTAATGAAGTTAAGTCTTATTGATTTTAAGAGTTTGTTTGTTCAAGCCTAGAGTCCATCAAGTTCTAACCTAAATAGTCTACGTCCCATAAGCCCATTAAGCCCACATTTATATCACACAATGGTTTAGAGTACTTACCTGGCGAACTTGGCCGGAGACGCAGGTGCCATGCTGAACTCATAAGCCTTTTCTAAGAGAAATCCATGTTTTAAAAACCCATTTTTAGAAAATCTTTTGGGCCCAAAATCCCAAAGCCGAGTTTTGAATCGGGCTCTGATACCAATTTGTAACACCTCAAACCCGGCCCAAACACCACGACCGGATCTGGTATGTCACTAAGAAAAAAAATTATAAAACAATTCAGTTTATTAGAAAACCCAAATAAAATAAAATAGGTCTTTACAATTGAAAGCCCAAAACTTAAAGAGAAAAAAAAACCTTAGTTTAAATGAAGTAAATATAAAAAAAACAAAGCAAGCCCATAATAAAACCAAAACATAAACTAGTGGCCCATGGCCTTATTACAACGGGGTTTAAAGTCCATAAAATAAAACATCTTATAAACTATTTAGTTGAGACTTTCCCCGGATCCACATATTCTTTTGCATGGCCACCTTGCGCCCTCTCCACCGGCCCGATGCACTATGAGTTACCCAAATGTTAATTTAATAGGTTGAGTCATGAGACTCAAAGTGTGCACCCTCATACACCATTAGATTTGGGCCTTAACCCCATAAAATAGAATAAACAGTTTAATATACATAATAAAAATTAATATGCAAGCCCAACCCATTTGCTTAGGTTTCCATCCGCTACACACCCCCGTACCAACCATTCACACCATTGGATATTTTTACAATCGACCCACACCGCTACACACCATATGGCAGTCATGCTGCTCATCCGCATATGATGGCCGAAGCCCTTATAACATATAATGGCCGAAGCCCGTATAACAGTTCACGGTATTAGCCACTACATCAGATCACGGTAAAAACCGCTACACATATAACGTATAACTTCTTCCTGTCATCAATCCCACCCCATGCAATCACAAAAATCAATACACTAATAACATATCATCAGAATATTCACTGACCTGGTGATTCGCTTTTACCCTCTTTGGGCTTCCATCTTTATGCTGGGATTTCGGTATTTATCACAACATATAATACTTATAAACAGGTATTTAACAAACAGATCTAAATGGTGGGGAAGTATTACACACTTGATATCACGAAATCTACTATCCTTAGTCGATGTCCTTACTATCCGGATCTATTATCCTCAATCTATAGCTTTGCTTAAAAGACAGAAAAATTACGAAAATTGACCTCTCCTATATTCGGCCATGGTTAGTATTCTACCCGATTTTATAGATATAAATAAACAAATCCTCTTACCTTGAAATCTCGAAAGTAACACGATTCTATAACTTAGAGATCTATGCGATTGGCCTCCTTCTTCAAATCCTGGAATGCCGAAAAGAAGTGTGAAATAAGAGATTAGTTTCTAATAGCCATTCGGCTAAGGACTTTGAAAAGCCGAAAGAATAATAAAATCCCAAATTACCTATTATTTCCTTCAGATTTTGGCACAAGCAGACTCCATTAAAGAAGATTCAGCAACTTCAGGAGACTAAATCTCACGATTTCGGCTTTTATGAAAAATCCTGAAAAAGATGAACTGATGTGGTTTCGGCTTAAAAGGAAAGTGAAAAGAAAACAAAGAAAGGCTTGAAGATTCGGCTATGCCAGAGAAATAGATTTAAATGCCGGAAGAATAAACTTACAAATAGGATGGATAAAGAAAAACTATGGAGATTTCGACTTTTTTTAGAGAAATCGGCTCAAGGGGAAAAAGAATGGAGAAAAGGTTTCGGCTTTTGAAGAAATTGAATAGAAGAATATTAGAGAGGGAGAGGCTACAAAATTCGGCACAGAGAATGAGAGAAAAGAATAGGGTTCCAATGCCGGATTTGAAGAGCTACTATCCTATTTATAGGGAAATTCGATACTTACCTACAAATCCCGAAAGTGCCCTTCCTAATAGCCAATAATTAACAATTAATTAGGAAAATTCGGCACCCCCTTTATGAGATGGAATTTCTGCCAACTCTGTACTCAGAAGATAACTCCTATCTTTTCTCCTCTATCCTTCTATCCCTTATGCCTATCAAAACACTCATCCATAAGAGGCCACATTTGCACCAACTCTCCCTTTATTTTATCAGCTTATTATCCTCATTAATTAAATAAAAATAATCCCTAAATTATAGCCTTGTGCTGTCCCCCCTTAGCTCACCTTGGCTGCCAAAATTTTGACCCAATTCTTTGGGCCCAACTAAACCTCAAATTAACATATTAAACATAACATTACACATAAATGCACAAGCCCACATTTAGGATGTTACAACACATCTTGTTCTAAATTGGGAAAAATGTCATTTCATGGCAACTGAAGGCATTGTGTTAGGCCATCGCATATCTAGTCAAGGCATTGAAGTAGACAAAGCTAAAGTGGAAATCATTGAGAAATTACCTCCACCGACAAATGTGAAAGTTATTCACAGTTTTCTTGGGCATGCGGGATTTTACTGAAGGTTTATTAGAGATTTCTCGAAAATTGCAAAGCCCTTATACTCATTACTGGAACAGAATCGAAAATTCCTTTTTAACGATCATGATTGGATGCATTCATTCAATTAAAGACGCAGTTAGTAAATGCACCCATTGTAGTTGCACCAAATTGGTCTCAACCTTTTGAAGTTATGTACGATGCAAGTGACTTTGCTGTGGGTACTGTTCTAGGACAACGCAAGGGAAAAATATTTCACGCCATCTATTATGCTAGCAAAACTCTTACAGAGGCTTAAATCAATCATGCCACTATAGAGAAAGAATTGTTGATTGTAGTCTTTGCTTTCGACAAGTTTCGTTCTTATCTTATTGGCGCAAAGGTTACAATATTTATTGATCACTCGGCGTTGAGATATCTTTTTGTGAAGAAGGATGCAAAACCAAGACTGCTACACTGGATCCTACTATTGCAAGAATTTGACATCAAGATAACAAATGGAAGGGTTCAAAAAATCTAGTTGTAGACCATCTGCCTCAATTGGAAGTTGGCAACGAAGATGGAAAATACTTCAAATATACTCACCCACTTTGGCATACCAAAGGTATTAATTAGTGAGGATACACACTTTCATTGCAACCAAGTGGCAGCCGTACTGAAGAGATATGGAGTTAATCATAGAATGGCTACTACTTATCATCCGCAAACTAATTGACAAGCTGAAATATCGAATCGACAAATTAAAAACATTCTTGAGAAAGCTATGAACCCTTCGAGGAAAGATTGGTCTTCCAGATTGGATGACGCTTTATGGGCATTACGGACAACATACAAAACTCCATTAGGGATGTCGTCGTATCAATTGGTTTTTGAGAAAGCATGTCACTTGCCAATTGAACTTGGCAATTAAGCAAGTGAACATGGACTATGAAGCTGCTGGAAAAGAAAAGGTTGTTGGATATCACTGAACT
Source organism: Gossypium rotundifolium (assembly GCA_025506655.1). Lineage (NCBI taxonomy): Eukaryota > Viridiplantae > Streptophyta > Magnoliopsida > Malvales > Malvaceae > Gossypium > Gossypium rotundifolium. The sequence continues at coordinate 92,698,930 of CP106724.1, read as the reverse complement.
GGAGGAGATTAGGCGAAATGCCTATGAAAACGCTACAATTTACAAGGAAAAGACCAAATGATGGCATCAAAGATTTATTTTGCAGCGACAATTTATCGCTGGTCAACAAGTTTTATTATTCAATTCTAGATTGAAACTGCACCCGGGTAAATTGCGCTCCCATTGGTTTAGACCTTTTGAAGTTGTCGAAGTATTTTCTCATGGTGCAATCACATCCAGAGATTTACATGATGGACAGCAATTCCAAGTGAATGGACAACGGTTGAAACACTATTTTGGGAATATTAATCAAAAGCATGTAGAGATCATTAAATTGGTCGAAAAATTTTAATTTTTATTGAATTTATTATTATGTTATTTTGTTTTGTTTTGTTTTGTTTTATTTTGTTGTTGGTCAAGCTTGTTTTATTTTTTTATTTTATTTATGCAGAATAATTATGTACCATTGTCAAAGCACTTGAGCTTTATTGTCAATGCAGTTCGTACTATTATACTATCACTTATGACTCATTAAGAATAAGGGCATATCAAAATTTCAAATCCCACCGTTTGATCAAAAGTCACCTAGCCATCTGATCTGTCTGAGCGAGCTCAATTCTCATTTGACGTATTTATTCCCGCCAGCTTTATTTCTTTTCACAAAAGTCACGCATTTCTATCTTATTCTTTCACCCGCTATAATTCCCTCTTCACTGTACCGACTATAGCAAATAAAATGCAGTCATTTTTATTCACTTCCTCTTCCCCAAGCTTGTACCTTTAAAACTTTAAACCATTTTCTCTCCAAAAAACAAACAAAATATGGAAAGAACAAGATCAATCAAGAAAGCCACCAAGCCTGTTGAAGAACAATCATCTTCTACAATTGTAGTTTGTGAATCAGAATCCTCCATGCCAACGAAGAAAAAGGAGCTAGTGATATTTTTAACGAAAGTGGCCAAGAACCGATTTCAAGACAACATTTTGAAGCAAAACTTCCACCCAAAACATAACATTCTCCTTTCGCAACAGTAAGACTTTGGCAAACAAGTCTACAAAACCATCTCTAAGCTGAAGTGGGAGACTTTTTGCACGCATCCTGGAAGCTATTTTCCTTCATTGGTGTAACACCCCTTACCCGTATCCATTGCTGAAATAAAGTACGAGGCATTACCTAGGAGTACGGAATACTTATAGACAATTTAAAACATTTATAGCTCAAATACCAAAATTGATTATAAAAGTTTCTTCACACATATAGTGCCCTTGAGGTGCACCATTCCATAATTATGAATGAACACATTTATCAAACATATGCCATGTTTTTATATATATCATAGTCTCATATTTTCATGTATCAATTACCATCATTTCCTAGTATTTCGACAAATACATGTAACAATTTATGAACATGCAATTCACTAACTCTTCCTGCCAATCACAATTTAAATTGACAAATCACTTATTGAGCCGAATTTCAATGTTCACTAAAATCTATCATATAAATTTGGATGTACATATCCACCAATAAATTCCATGTATAGGTATCATCATCTCATATTTCCACATACATTTACTTTCCACATTATGAACTCAAATAACATATACAAGACATACCAATGTATTTCAAATACGTTTTCATAATATTTCATTTAAAATTTAGATTATTTCATATTAGAACTCTTCTCATTAACTCATTTGGAATACCAATTCATACGGATAATACACTCAAGGGTGTACAAATATATAATCACAAATGAGCTCATTCGTCAACCAAGTTCTATGTTCATGTCTCATCAACTCGTATTTCCCTATATCACATAATATATACCATGATTGATGAGCTCATCAATACCATGATTTCCATTCCCTTGCTATTTTTCCATATTTATCCCATAGAATTTCTCAGAATTTCGATGGATTTTTAGGGGTACACTTTAGTGTACAAATCCGAGTCCGTCAATTCCTATTCATATGTGTACATTTCCATTTCAAAGAGCACACTCCCGTAAACCTCATCCTTACAGCAGGATTACTAGTCCAGGCTAAATCCCCTGTAAGAGAGCACACTCTCGCGAACCTCATTTCTTACAGGGGGATTACCAGTCCAGGCTAAATCCCCTATAAGAGAGCACACTCCCACGAACCTTATTTCTTACAGAAGGATTACTAGTCCAGGCTAAATCTCCTGCAACATATGCTCAAAGAGTATTGTCAGGATTACCAGTCCAGGCTAAATCCCCTGCAATGACAAATACTCTATAAAGCTTTGTCAACCAGTCAAGGCTAAATCAAAACTCACATTTACTTTGGATTACCCGTCTGGGCTAAATCCTTTTCACACATATTCTTCGAGAGGGCTTATATCAGGATCACCCGTCCGGGCTAGATCTTTTTTACACATATTCTTCGGGAGGGCTATATCAGGATAGGATCACCCGTCTGGGCTAGATCTTTTTTACCGTCAATTCTTTTTCAGAGATCCATCAAAATTTCCTTTCATTCCATCGGGATTTATTTTCTATTTTAATTAAGAATATCATTACTTCATCAATTATCATAAAATAAACATACAAATCATATTCACATCAATAAAAATATATTTCATGTAACATCCCAAAATTAGGCCTAGTAGGATTGAGCCCAATGGGCCTTGAGCGTAGTAGCATTTAAAATTTTTTGGAGAATAAGAGATCGGCTTAAATGCAAGTTGGACCTATTAGGTGAGTGATTCTGAAAGGTTAGGGGGCTTTTATGAAGTCCCGGGATTGAAATTTGGCTTTGGGGAAATTTTGGTTTTAGGTGAAAAAAAACCCTAGAAGTTGGCAAGTAGGCCTTAAGAATAAAATATGGGGAAAATGACACAAGTGGAGTGTGTGGTGTAGTGGCAAAGTGACGCCACTTAGGGGACAAGGGAATGACGCCACAAGAAAGGAAGGAGGTCCAAGGTTCTAGTTGTAGCACTTAAATTCCTTTTATATTATTTTTATTAAATGAATTTAGACCTTGGCCATAGGGTTATATTTAGTTGCGCATGGTTTAAGACACAAGGAGCTAGTTGGTAAAGTGGCTAGTGGAGTGGATTATGTTGCAAGGGAGCCTAGGTTCGAATCTCATGCCAAGCAAGGGAGTATTTATTTTGCTAAGTTGGGGTGGCAAGAGTTTGAGTTGGATTTAAACTCTACTAACGGAGGGATCCCACATCGGAAAGATACAAGGAATAAAGGTGAAAATCTAGCTATATAAAGAGCATTCTAGGAGGAGAGATAACATACATTGGTGGGCGTTTGAGCGCAGGAGTGGTCGCAGCGTGGGTTAACACCAAACTCCTATCAGGTGTGTAACTCTCTATACTCTAGTTGTAGAGCGGCAAATGTCGAAGTGCCGGTCACGGCAATAGTAGCCACATGAGGGTGCGAGCGCACGTGTGGGGGCTTTGACACGATAGTTGAGGCCCCATTAGTATTCTTGTGGGTCGAGGCTACTTAGGTCGCGATGGGCTGAAATGGGCCCAATGGGCCCATGGGCCCATATGAGTAAATTGTATGATTGTTTAGAATATATTGAACTAGACTAGGTGAATCTTATATACGTGGCTAGATTTGTGCTAGGTGGGCCTCATGAGCTTGTGGGCCCGAATGGGTCAAAATCGAGTTTAGGCCCAATAGCCCGGTAACAATCGAAAGTGGTAGCTAAGTCGTTCGGGACAACATTGGGCCTTCAGGAAAGGCCAGTATAGGTATAAAATTACCAAAATACCCCTGTTTATGAAATTACCAAAATACCCTTAGTTTACGAAATTACCAAAATACACCTGGTTTATGAAATTACCAAAATACCCCTAGTTTATGAAATTACCAAAACACCCCTGGTTTGTGAAATTATCGTTTTACCCCTATACGATAAAATGATCATTGTACACTCGTGGTAGTATTAGCGTCGTATGTGTTAATTGTATGATTGACTATGTTTGAGATGCGTTGCTTACATGGATTGGTTATGAGTAGAATTACCAAGATACACCTAGAGGGTGAATTACCAAAATACCCCTAGAAGGTAAAATTACGATTATACCCTTAGAGGTTCATTAGCATGATTATGTTGTATTATGTTTATCTGATTATTATGGTAATTCATTTCATACATGATATTTGTGACTACGGTCACCAGTGGTTTGGTACCACATATGATTTTCTTGTGAATCGTCCCAGTGGTTAATACCACAGTGGGTTGGCCCCACATAACATCAAAGGGGATCGTCATCAGTAGTTTGGTACTACAAAGTGGGTTGGCCCCACACATGATTATTTGTGACTCCGGTCACCAGTGGTTTGGTACCACATATATTTATTTGTGACTTGGTCACGGTGGTTTGGCACCACCAGTGGTTTGGTACCACACGGGGTAGATTTAGGAGACTCGGATGGACATTTAGGTTGGTGGGATTGCATGGCATGCATATTTGCATATGAATCTATGTATGAGCTTAATATCTTTTGGATGGGGATTTATGCACTGAGTCTCGATGACTCACCCCTTAGTTAATTTTGCAGGTAATCATTAGATCGCGGATTTGAGAGCTGAGGCGGACTCGTGGAGGCCATATATTGCTTTCTCGTAAACTTGTTCTCTTATTTCAAACTTATTTTTAATTCGAGATTTTAAGTTGTAATAAGGCCACTATAACTTTAATTTTGGTATTTTGTTTGGTTTAGCTTTTAATTTGATTATTGCCTATTATTATTGCATGTTCAATACAGGAATTTCCTAAACCCTTAATAATCGTTTTCCAAAATGTTAACAAAAGGATAACAAGCGAATAAATATTTAAACTCGAAATTTTTAACAAACGCGTAGTTTTTAAACAACCCTTTTATGTGACATGCCATATCCGGTCGTAACGTTTAGGTCGGGTTTGGGGTGTTACAATTATGGTATCAGAGCTAGGTTTCAAAACTCGGGCGTGGAATGGGTTTGTCAATGTTTTCCAAAAATTGGTTTGAAATATTGTTTAAGAAATATATACTTTACTGGAAGAATGGCACCCGAGTCTCCAGCACCAAATCCGCAAGTTTCCTGATACTTTGCTTTGTTATATGTTGTATTACTGGTATCTATTCTGAGTACTTGGTTTGGATGTGATATTCGGATATAGAATTGGTTGCATATGAAATGTTTGTCTGTTTTAATGGTTAGGTGCTTTGTGTATGTGTAGGGAGTTCTAAATACTAGTTATAAGTATATTAGTTTTATTAAGATCAGAGTGCGCAGCAAGAGTGTAGTGTGGTAGGTTAAGATGTGTGACTGTTAGTTAGTTGGAAATTTTGAGGACAAAATTTCTTTAAGAAGGGTAGATTTGTAACATCCCAAAATTTGGCCTAGTAGGATTGGGCCCAATGGGCCTTGAGCGTAGTAGCATTTAAAATTTTTTGGAGAACATGAGATTGGCTTAAATGCAAGTTGGACCTATTAGGTGAGTGATTCTGGAAGGTTAGGGGGCTTTTATGAAGTCCCGGGATTGAACTTTGGCTTTGGGGAAATTTTAGTTTTAGGTGAAAAAAACCCTGGAAGTTGGCAGGTAGGCCTTAAGAATAAAATATGGGGAAAATGACACAAGTGGAGTGTGTGGTGTAGTGGCAAAGTGACGCCACTTAGGGGACAAGGGAATGACGCCACAAAGAAGGAAGGAGGTCCAAGGTTCTAGTTGTAGTGCTTGCATTCCTTTTAGATTATTTTTATTAAATGAATTTAGACCTTGGCCATAGGGTTATATTTAGTTACGCATGGTTTAAGACACAAGGAGCTAGTTGGTAAAGTGGCTTGTGGCGTGGATTATGTTGCAAGGGAGCCTAGGTTCGAATCTCATGCCAAGCAAGGGAGTATTTATTTTGCTAAGTTGGGGTGGCAAGAGTTTGAGTTGGATTTAAACTCTACTAACGGAGGGATCCCACATCGGAAAGATACAAGGAATGAAGGTGAAAAGCTAGCTATATAAAGAGCATTCTAGGAGGAGAGATAACATACCTTGGTGGGCGTTTGGCCAGGAGTGGTCGTGTGGCAGTTTAACACCAGACTCTATCGGTGTGTAACTCTCTCTACTCTAGTTGTAGAGCGGCAAATGCCGAAGTGCCGGTCACGGTAATAGTAGCCACACGAGGGTGCGAGCGCACGTGTGGGGGCTTTGACACGATAGTTGAGGCCCCATTAGTATTCTTGTGGGTCGAGGCTGCTTGGGCCGCGATGGGCCAAAGTGGGCCCAATGGGCCCATGGGCCCATATGAGTAAATTGTATGATTGTTTAGAATATATTGAACTAGACTAGGTGAATCTTATATACGTGGCTAGATTTGTGCTAGGTGGGCCTCATGAGCTTGTGGGCCCGAATGGGCCGAAATCGAGTTTAGGCCCAATAGTCCGATAACAACCGAAAGTGGTAGCTAAGTCGTTCGGGACGACATTGGGCCTTCAGGAAAGGCCAGTATAGGTATAAAATTACCAAATTACCCCTTTTTATGAAATTACCAAAATACCCCTAGTTTACAAAATTACCAAAATACCCCTGGTTTATGAAATTACCAAAATACCCCTGGTTTATAAAATTACCAAATACCCTTGGTTTGTGAAATTACCATTTTACCCTTATACGATAAAATGATCGTTGTACACTCGTGGTAGTATTAGCGTTGTATGTATTAATTGTATGATTGACTATGTTTGAGATACGTTGCTTACATGGATTGGTTATGAGTAGAATTACCAAGATACACCTAGAGGGTGAATTACCAAAATACCCCTAGAAGGTAAAATTACGATTATACCCTTAGAGGTTCATTAGCATGATTGTGTTGTATTATGTTTATCTGATTATGATGGTAATTCATTTCATACATGATATTTGTGACTACGGTCACCAGTGGTTTGGTAACACATATGATTTTCTTGTGAATCGTCCCAGTGGTTAATACCACAGTGGGTTGGCCCCACTAACATCAAAGGGGATCATCATCAGTAGTTTGGTACTACAAAGTGGGTTGGCCCCACACATGATTATTTGTGACTTCGGTCACCAGTGGTTTGGTACCACATATATTTATTTGTGACTTCGGTCACCAGTGGTTTGGCACCACCAGTGGTTTGGTACCACACGGGGTAGATTTAGGAGACTCGGATGGACATTTAGGTTGGTGGGATTGCATGGCATGCATATTTGCATATGAATCTATGTATGAGCTTAATATCTTTTGGATGGGGATTTATGCACTGAGTCTCGATGACTCACCCCTTAGTTAATTTTGTAGGTAATCATTAGATCGCGGATTTGGGAGCTGAGGTGGACTCGTGGAGGCCATACATTGCTTTCTCGTAAACTTGTTCTCTTATTTCAAACTTATTTTTAATTCGAGATTTTTAGTTGTAATAAGGCCATTATAACTTTAATTTTGGTATTTTGTTTGGTTTAGCTTTTAATTTGATTACTGCCTATTATTATTACATGTTCAATATAGGAATTTCCTAAACCCTTAATAATCGTTTTCCAAAATGTTAACAAAAGGATAACAAGCGAATAAATATTTAAACTCGAAATTTTTAACAAACGCTTAGTTTTTAAACAACCCTTTTTATGTGACATGCCAGATTCGAGTCGTAACATTTAGGCCGGGTTTGGGGTGTTACATTTCAAGTATTTAAGAATATAATTCAAGTTACATGAACTTACAATTCGATTTTTATACCATAACAATAATCTTAGTTTCATAATAAATATTTGAAATAAAACATTATATCATTTCTAATTCAAGGTTTATCGATTACAATCGGGCATGTGATCAATTTATACATAATTCATTCATATATTTTCCTCTTCCTCCTCTCCATTCCACAGCCTTAGTATAAATAACACATTTGTAAGTAACATTATCTATAATTTTTCACTATTTAATTATGTGAATATTCAAGTTCTTCATCTGTGTCATAGACACTAAATTATTTTTATCTTGAGCTACAGAACTCCAAATTAAGATCCGCTAATTTACCCTAAAACTAGACTAACATATCTTCTTACAATAATATTTTCAGAATTTTTGGTTTAGCCAATAAGTACATTTTATTCTTTAAAGTCATCCATGTTCTGCTGTCTGACAGTTCCAATCCTTCTTCACTAAAAATTAATTATCTCCTCAAACAGGATTCGAATGATGTTCCCGTTTATTTCTATTGAAAATAGACTCATTCAGTATTTTAAAAATATAAATTTAATCCCTTAATTATTTTTCTAAAATTTTTGATGATTTTCCAAAGTCAGAACAGGGGAACCCGAAATCATTCTGACCTTGTCTCACAAAACCTATTATATCTCGTGATTTACAATTCCATTGCTTACACCATTTCTTCTATAAGAAACTAGACTCAATAATATTTAATTAAATATTTTATTCATCCTATAATTCGATTTCTAAAATTTTTGGTGATTTTTCAAAGTTAGACTATTGTCGCTGTCCAAAACTGTTTTAATGTAAAGTGTTGATTTCCATTTTGCCCCAAATTTCACAGTTCATACAATTCGGTCCTTGTCCAATTAACCCCTCAATTGGGATAATTTTTCTAAATTAATACCTTATTATATCATTTAAACTACTTCTTAACGCTTGAAAATCAGAACTTTAGCATTAAACCTTAATTCCAAACTCTTTTACAATTCGGTCTTAAAACCAATATCCATCAATTTTAATTGATAAAATCATCATATATCAAAATTAAAGCTTCAATTCTATGTTTATTCATCATATGCTTCCAACACTCATTCATAGAAACTTTAAAAATTAGCCATAGAATCAAAAACTAATGACATAGTAAGTTGGATCAAATTGTAAAAAGTCCAAAAACATAGAAATTTCAAGGAGAAAGCAAGAATTAAACTTAAATGAAGCTAGAGTATGAAAACCAACTTGAACCATCTTCCATGGTTGTTTTTCAGCTGATAAAAATGAAGAGAAATGAAGAGAATTCTAGATATTCCAATTTGGTCCCATTTTTATTTAGCTAATTTTGGCAATTTTCTAATTTTGCCCTTATTTCACTCATTTCTTGATTTTTCTCAGCTATTGCCGCCCAAAATATCTCCTTTGGGCTTATTTGCACTTTAGGTCCTTCCTCATTTGACAATTAAGCTATTTAATCGTTCTAGCAACTTTAGGTCCTTCCTCATTTGACAATTAAGCTATTTAATCGTTCTAGCAACTTTTACACCTTTTCAATTTAGTCCTTTTTATTTAATTAACCACCCAAACATCAAAATTTTCTAACGAAATTTTAATACTACCTTATTGACATTTCTTAAATATTATTAAAAATATTTATGACTCGGTTTATAACACCGAGATCTCGATACCTCGTTTTCTCAATTTCTTGACCAAATAAATCTTTATAAAACACAATTTACTATTTCAAAAATATTTTAAAAGCTACATTTGGCTCATAAATATTAAATAATATAATCTACGAGTTCATTTGTCAGATTTGGTGGTCTCAAACGACTATTTCTGACATCGCCGAAATTTGGGCTATTACAACTATCCTCCCTTTACGAATTTTCGTCCTCGAAAATTCCTTCAATGGAGAGGTTCAGATATTTTTCACCGACTAATAGTATCACCAGTTTTCAAGGCTAAAATATTAACGGATACTTCTAAATCATATATCAGGTAATTCTTTTCATACAATTTATAATTGTTTAAAAGTATAGACCATTACTTTATCTTACTACATCGAAACACAGTTTACCCACTCAATGATATATTACTATAAATCACAACTTTCTTACCTGATTTAGGCTGAACTAGGACTGATGCTTCGGTCAACAGAACTTTTATCTTCAGTCAATGAATATCTTTCACGAATAAATCATATTTGCAATTCGGAGCTTCAACCCAATAGAAGTAGAAAGCAATATCATATGAATGTTTCCATCAAGTGTTCTCTCAAGCATAATCGATTAGATACCAGAGAAGGATAGAACAATACCGCTCATAGTTTATTAAGACTTTCAATAATTCCTTCCAATATCATAATCAAACAACCTTTTCATGTAAATAAGAATCATATTTGAAAATGAACATTCACATATATTTCTGAAAATAGCAGATCATGTAAAATACCCAAAAGAAATCGCTACATCATATCCAATTATAATAAATGCTTTTAGATATTTTTATGACTTCATTACTACTCCACTGACTACTAAAGCAATGAATAATATAAAATTATTTAGTTCACTAAAAGAACTAATTCAGAAGAAATTTTCCAGTAAATTCGTTTTGTAAATACCATACCTGAATAAATTGATTACTCATGAATAACTTCTTTCTTAACAGTAATATTGCGAATTCTGAATAATCTTCAAAAAAAAAATTATTTGATATCTTAGTCATAATCATCTTTACTAACCAACCCATTATTAGCTTTGTTTGCATTATTAATCATTTAACCACTGAACTCTTCAATTTCACACTTGTAAACTTAATCAATATAAATCTGATAAATTTCACTGTATAAAACTATACTTATGAGGGGGTAGAGGTCATAAAGCCTCAAAATTTGGATTTCATATATGCACACATAACATAACTTTTATCATCAATATATTCATTACAAACATTTATTTTGCACCTTTATAAATTTTTACTCATCATAGGCAATTCTCTTTTTTCTATTAAATACTCAAATATCACTTTCATCACTATTGGAATTAGCTCAGTTGGAAACTCTATCTATTAGTAAAATAATTCTCATCAAGGTCGAAAGATATCATACTATCACAGGTTTAATACTACCATGTATTTTTAGACTTCACATATGCTACGTTCGGTCTGGGAACCGACTAAACTGTTGCTCTGATACTACTAAATGTAACACCCCCTACTTGTATCTGTTGCCGGAATAAAGTACAAGGCATTACTGAGGAGTACGGAATATTTGCAGACAATTTAAAACATTTATCACTCAAATACCGAAATTGATTATAAAAGTTTTTTTACACATATAGTGCACTTGAGGTGCACCATTCTATAATTATGAATGAACATATTTATCAAAAATATGCCTTGTTTATATATATATATATATATATATATATATCAGTCTCATATTTTCATGTATCAATTACCATCATTTCCTCGTATTTCGACAAATACGTGTAACAATTCGTAAACATGCAATTCACAAACTCTTCCTGTCAATCACAATTTAAATTGACAAATCACTTATTGAGCCCAGTTTCAAAGTTCACTACAATCTATCATATAAATTTGGATGTACGTATCCACCAATAAATTCCATGTACAGGTATCATCATCTCATATTTCCACGTACATTTACTTTCCACATTATGAACTCAAATAACATATACAAGACATACCAATATATTTCAAATATATTTTCATAATATTTCATTTAGAATTGATTATTTCATATTAAAAATCTTCTCATTAACTCATTTAGAATACCAATTCATATGGATAATACACTCAAGGGTGTACAAATATATAATCACAAATGAGCTCATTCGTCAACCAAGTTCTATGTTCATGTCTCATCAACTCGTATTTCCTTATATCACATAATATATACCATGATTGATGAGCTTATCAATACCATGATTTTCATTCCCTTGTTATTTTTCCATATTTATCCCGTTGAATTTCTCAGAATTTTGATGGATTTTTAGGGGTACACTTTAGTGTACAAATCCGGGTCCGCAATTCATATTCATGTGCGCACATTTCCATTTCAGAGAGCACACTCCCGCGAACCTCATCCTTACAGCGGGATTACGAGTCCAGGCTAAATCCCCTACAAAAGAGCACACTCCTGCGAACCTCATTTCTTACAGTGGGATTACCAGTCCAAGCTAAATCCCCTGTAACATATGCTCAAAGAGTATTGTCAAGATTACTAGTCCAGGCTAAATCCCCCGCAATGACAAATACTCTATAGAGCTTTGTCTAGATCACCAGTCCAGGCTAAATCCAGACTCACATTTACTTTGGATTACTCGTCTGGGCTAAATCCTTCTCACACTTATTCTTCGGGAGGGCTTCTATCAGGATCACCCGTCCATGCTAGATCCTTTTTACCGTTAATTCCTTTTCAGAGATCCATCGAAATTTCTTTTCATCCAACCGGGATTTATTTTCCCTTTTCGTCAAGAATATCAATACTTCATCAATTATCATACAATAAACATCCAAATCATATTCACATCAATAAAAATATATTTAAAGTATTTAAGAATATAATTCAAGTTACGAACTTACAATTCGATTTTTATACCATAACAATAATCTTAATTTCATAATAAATATTTGAAATAAAACATCATATCATTTCTAATTCAATGTTTATCGATTATAATCGGGCATGTGATCAATTCATACATAAGTCCTTCATATATTTTCCTCCTCTTCCTCTTCATTTCACATCCTTAGTATAAATAACACATTTTTAAGTAACATTATCTATAATTTTTCACTTTTTATTTATGTGAACATTCAAGCTATTCATCCGTGTCATAGTCACTAAATTATTTTTATCTTGAGCTACAGAACTCCAAATTAAGATCTGCTAATTTTACCTAAAACTATACTCACATATCTTCTTACAATAAAATTTTCAGAATTTTTGGTTTAGCCAATAAGTATAGTTTATTCATTAAAGTCATCCATGTTCTGCTGTCTGACTGTTCCGATCCTTCTTCACTAAAAATTATTTATCTCCTCATACGGGATTTGAATGATGTTTTTGCTTGCTTCTATTGAAAATATACTCATTCATTATTTTAAACATATAAATTTAAGCCCCTAATTATTTTTCTCCAATTTTTGATGATTTTCCAAAGTCAGAATAGGGGAACCCGAAGTCATTCTGACCTTGTCTCACAAAACCAACTATATCTCGTGATTTACAATTCCATTGCTTACACCATTTCTTCTATAAGAAACTAGACTCAATAATATTTAATTCAATATTTTATTCATTCTCTAATTCAGTTTCTATAATTTTTGGTGATTTTTCAAAGTTAGACTACTGCTGCTGTCCAAAACTCTTTTAGTGCAAAGTGTTGATTTCTATTTTGCCCCAAATTTCACAGTTCATACAATTTAGTCCTTGTCCAATTAACCCCTCAATTGGGATAATTTTTCTCAGTTAATACCTTATTCTATCATTTTAAACTACTTCCTAACCCTTGAAAATTAGAACTTTAGCATTAAACCTTAATTCTAAACTCTTCTACAATTAGGTCCTAAAACCAATTTCCATCAATTTTACTTGATAAAATCATCATATATCAAAATTAAAGATTCAATTCTATATTTATTCATCATATGCTTCCAACACTCATTCATAGAAACTTTAAAAATTAGCCATGGAATCAAAAACTAATGACATAGTAAGTTGGACCAAATTGTAAAAGTCCAAAAATATAGAAATTTCAAGGAGAAAGTAAGAATTAAACTTACATGAAGCTAGAGTATGAAAATCAACTTGAACCCTCCTACATGGCTATTTTTCAGCTGATAAATAAGAAGAGAAATGAAAAGAATTCTAGATATTCCAATTTGGTCCCATTTTTATTTAGCTAATTTTGGCAATTTTCTAATTTTGCCCTTGTAACAGCACGATTTAGAGCCTAGTCAGAATAGTGGTGTGAAAGTTTCATGAAGCAATTTTGTTAAATTGAGGTTGAATGGTCCAAAAGGACTAAATTGCAAAAGTTACAAAATATGAGTTTCTAGAAGCTTTTTGTATGAGATAGCTTTAGAATATCAATTATAAGTTCTTAAGTGCAATTTGTCCAAATTATAATTTTTGGACAAAATTGGACATGAGATAGTAAATTGTAAAAATTTAGAGAGAAGGGCATTTTGGTCATTTATCAATTTAAATGATTAAAATGGGAAAAGATGATAAAAATATATTCATATTCTTCCCCTTATTTCTGAAAATTTGAAGACTCTATAGCTAAGGTTCTTCATTTTTTTCAAGCTTGCTAGTAAGTTCATTTTAGCCCTGATTTTAATATTCTTCGTATTTTTGAAGTTCTCGTATCATGAATTAGCTATTTTTAGCTATAAAATGAGCTAGGATGCATATTTGAAAATTTACCCAAGAATGACATGCATGTTAAATGATGTTTTATGGAAGTTTATGAGAATTTGATGTTAGATAAATATCTTTTTCTAAGTGAATTTCATGAAAAATGATAGTATGGACTAATTTGTAATAGTTATGAAAATTGGTCATACATACTAGAAATAGTGAGAATTGATAATTGTTATAGTAGAGAAAATGAATCAGCTAAGCATGAAGTTTAAGAAAGTTTAATGAGAATTATTTTACGAGCCTTTGGGCCAAAGTGCAAATATAAAAAAGTATAGGGGCAAAATAATAATTTTGCCAAAGTATGAGTAATGAGTCAATTTAGTCAATGTGAATATTAAATGAACTATTTATGATTATAGATCAAGAAAAATGAAGCCCGGATCGAAATTGAGGCAAGAACAAAGCCGAGGACTAAATTGCATATCTACATACATTTTGTATATTGAGGTAAGTTTGTATGATTTCTAAGCTTTATGATTTCTATAATTGAATTGCTTAGAATAATGTACATTATTATCATGGAATGCTTATTGTTTTGTTAAACAAAGAAATCAATGAGATTAAGTATGAGCAACTTTCGATTAAAGATGAATTTCCCAGGACACTCGATCTATCACATGAGATAAGAAAGTCCGTATAAGACCAAGCCAAGGCATGGCATCGGCAATCAAGCAAGTTATCATGTAAGTCCAAGGCAAGCTTGGCATTGAACAAGTTATCATGTATGTCCAAGGCAAGCTTAGCATTGAACAAGTTATCATGCAAGTCCAAGGCAAACTTGGCATTGAAAAGCTATCAAGAGAAAGAAATCCCATGTAATCCCAAGCCAAGGCATGGCATTGGTGAGAACAAGAAAGACTTCATATAAGTCCATGTCAAGACATGGTCTTGAAACCAAGATGAGATATTCCATGTAAGACCGTATCTAGGATGGCTTTGGCATCAAGATATGTGGGATAAGATTTAGTATCCTCGGTTATTCGCAGAAATTCATTGGGGAAATGAGTAAAGTTAAAATGAGTTAACAAGAAAGCTAGGTAAGCAAAGCTATTACCAAGTTGAAATTGAGTATAATTTATGTTATGAATGATGAATTAGAGATCATGATTATTATGTTAAAGTATGTTGATCAATGTGATCAAGTGATACAGGTACCATGTTTACCTTACAAGTATGAGAATAGTAAGTATCATGAGACATGTAAGAATCAGTATGAGTAAGTAAACTCTATAGCTAAAACCATTGTTATGTCAAATGGTTTATATTAAGCAAGTTTATTAATATGTGTTTTACATGCAAACTTACTAAGCTAAATGCTTACGTCTTTAATTATTTCTTTCTATGTAGTCCTGCGAAGCTAACTTGTGGATCGTTGGAGTCAAAGCTCGTAGCACACTGTCAATCTCTATTTTGTTATAGCCAAGTTATTTTATTAAGTATGGCATGTATAGAAAGCATTTCATTTTGAGAATATGTTTAAAGAAGGGTCATTGTATAGATTATCAAGTTTATTTTTTTTTTTTTTTTGTATATGGCAAAGTGATTGGTCAAAATTAACTAAGTGTGTATGTTTATGGAGATCAATGAAGTATGTAGTAATGTTTATTAAAAATGTATTGAATTGAACATGAGTTTGGTTTTGATTTCAGGGTGGTAATAGGTTTGGTAAATAGCCTCTAAGTGCCCACACGGTTAGACACACGGGCGTGAGTTTAGGCCGTGCGTACCCTGCACCTTAGTGTTTTAAGTCGGAATAGGCCACGGGAAATTCCACGACCGTTTATTTAGGTCGTGTGTGATACACAGTCAGAACATGAGCATGTGTCATAAACCGTGTGAATAAGTCAGTATATTAAGGTATAGCACACGGTTTACATCCATGGACGTGTCAAGGCCGTGTGTAATTAGTCAGTGTCGACCACGGTGGAAGACATGGGCATGTGTTAGGGGTACACGGGCGTGTCCTAAGTCACATAGGCGTGTGACCCCTATTTTAAGGAAAAGTTTTCATTTGAGTTTTGAAAGTTTCCAGATACGTGTTTAAGGCCTCGTAGGCCTATAAAATGTATGATTAGACTAAGAAAGAGAAGTTTTTAATTCGGAACAAAATTTTATAGCCCATAAGTACATGTTTTAAGTGAGTTCAAGCATGGTAATGTCTCGTATCCAGTCTTAGCATCGGACTCAGGTATGGGGTGTTACATTTAGTGGTATCAAAGCTACGGTTTAGTCAATTCTAGGACTAACATAGCACGAGCACGAGTCTAGTTATACATTCCATACGTAAGAATATTTTTTTATAATGATAGTGTGACGACTCCTGATGACTTAAATTATATTTATACATATAGTAAATGGATCCCAAAAGAGCTGAGGTGGATGATGTAGAAAGTAACATGTCGGCTCCTACTAAAGGGACAGTGCCTAATGAGAATGAGAATAGACCCACTACGGTGAGTCAAGGAGGAGGAGAAGAGGCTAGAGAATTCTTCCTCCATATGATGAATATGTGGTACACGGAATTCGTTCATATGAACCCGAATGTACAACCCCCTCCACCCCCGCCTGTTCCACAACCTATCCCCGCAGTCCCTCAAGTAGTAGAGGTGGTAAGAGGAGACAAACCTCCAATTGATAGGATCAGGAAACATGGGGCAGAAGAATTCCGGGCTAGAAAAGATAATGATCCGGAAAAGGCTGAGTTCTGGATAGAAAATACTACCAGGGTATTTAATGAGTTGTCATGCACACCTGAGGAAAGTATAAAGTGTGTAGTTTCTCTTTTAAGAGATGCTGCCTATCAATGGTGGAACACCCTTGTGTCAGTAGTACCAAAGGAAAAGGTTACATGAGAATTTTTCCAAGATGAGTTCTAGAAAAAGTATATCAGTCAAAGATTCGTGGACCAGAAAAGGAAGGAATTCCTAGAACTGAAACAATGCAAGATGCCAGTGACTGATTATGAGCGAGAGTTTGTGCGACTCAGCAAATACCCTCGAAAATGCGTGTCCACTGAAGCCATCATGAGTAAGAGGTTTGAAGATGGACTAAATGATGATATCAAGTTATTTGTTGCTGTCCTCGAATTAAAAGAATTTGTGGTGTTAGTGGAAAGGGCTTGTAAGGCAGAAGAATTAATAAAAGAGAAGAGAAAATCTGAAATGGAGTCTCGTGACTCTAGAAAGAGACAGTGGAATAAGTCATTCATCCAAGAAGTCAAGAGATTTCCCTACCCGATCGGCTACTTCCACTGGGTTTTCAAAGAAGGACAAGAGTAAGCAGAATTCGGGGAATAAAGAACAGAATACTTCAGTTGCTAGTGTGGGGAACGTTCGATCTGATAGACTTGAATGCCCACATTATGGCAGACGCCATCTTGGTGAATGTCGAGCGCATGAAAATGCTTGTTTCAGATGTGGTTCCCATGATCACTTTATAAAGGATTATCCTGAGATGACGAAAGAAGAGAGAACTCAGAACCAGAGATCTGGGGGTATGGTCAGAGGTAGACTGCAGAGAAACCCGAGGAGTGGGGCAAGTGGAAGAGGTAACCCTAGAGAGCAGGCTACGAGACCCGAGGGTATGGCATCTGCTAGGACTTATGCCATTCGCACTCGCGAAGAGGCATCTTCTCCTGATGTTATTACGGGTACCTTTTCTCTTTATGATATCAAAGTTATTGCTTTAATAGATCCCAGATCCACACACTCTTATATTCTTATAAAACTAGTATCCAGTATGAATATGCCTATAGAGTCTACAGAATTTGTGATTAAGATGTCTAATCCTTTAGGAAAAAGTGTTTTAGTTGATAAAGTATGTAAAGACTGCCTATTGATGATTAGTGGTCATTATTTTAAAGCAAACCTTATGTTGTTACCATTTGATAAGTTTGACATCATTCTTGGTATGAACTGGTTGACTACCCATGATGTAATAGTTAATTGTGGGAAGAAATACATTGAGATGAGATGTGAGAATAGGGACACTCTTCATATAGAATCAAATGAACAGAGCAAATTGTCGGTAATGATTTCTCATATGATGGCACAGAGATACTTAAGAAAAGGGTATGAAGCATATTTGGCCTTTGTGATGAATGATAAAGAAACAAAGCTAAAGATTGAATCAGTACTGATAGTATCTGAGTACGTGGATTTTTTCCCGAGCAATTACCAAGACTACAACCAGTTAGGGAGGTTGAGTTCAATATTGAGCTAGCTCCCTGTACTGTACCAATATCTATTACTCCTGTAACACCCCGTTATCCATGATCGAAGCTAGGTCTAGATATGAGACATTACCATGCTTGAACTCACTTAAACATGTACTTACGGCTATAAAATTCGTTCCAACTTAAAAATTTCACTTTCTTAGTCAACACATACATTACAAGGGCCTACGAGGCCTTAGACTCGTGTCTGAAAACTTTTGAAACTAACTCAAATAATTCATTTTTGAAGCAGGGTTCACATGCCCGTGTGACTTGGAACACGCACGTGTACCCTTAAGCACGCCCTTGCCCTTAAACCGTAGGGAGCTACTGACTATTTCCACAAGGCTTAGACACACCCGTGTTTTTCAACCGTGGGAGACTACTGACTAATTTCACATGGCCATGACAGGCCTGTGGGCTTAGACAGTGTGCTAATCCTTGATATACTGACTAAATCAACACAGTCTGGGAACACGCCCATGTCCAAACCGTGTGTCTTACACGGCACACATACACATGGCCGTGGGATTTTTCCGTGGCCTATTCTGATTAATAATACTAAGGTGCAAGGTTAACATGGCCTTGACACACGCCCGTGTGTCCAACCGTGTGGGCACTTACAGGCTATTTACCAAGCCGTTAGCCACCCTGAAATAAAGATCATATCCATACACAATCCAACGATGCAATAACAACCCAATTTTTGGAATAATACTACATGCTTCATTGATCTCAACAAACATACATGCTTAGTTAAATTTGGCCAATCACCTAGCCATATACAAAAGAATAATAAACTTGATAGCCTTTACAAAGGCCCTTCTCAAAACATGTCCACAAAATGAATGTTTCCTATACATGCCATACTTAGTAATGTAACTTGGCTGTACCAAAATAAGAGTTGATAGTGTGTTGCGAGATCCGACTTTAATGATCCACGAGTTAGCTTGGCGGAACTGCATAGAAAGAAAAAATCATAACATAAGCATATAGCTTAGTAAGTTTACATGTAACAACTCATAGCATCATCATTCCTTAATATAAACCATTTCAAATAGACATTAGTATCATGAATTTCATCTAAAGAGCTTACTTACTCATATAGATTCTCACATGTCTCATGACACTTACTATTATTATACTTGTAAGGTAACCATGATACCTGTATCACTTGATTACATTGATCAGTATACTATAATAACAATAATCATGATATCTACTTTCTTATTCACAACATGAATAATACTCAACTTCATCTAACTTCATCTTGATACTAACTTTACTTTCTTAGCTTTCTTGCTATCTTCTTTTAGCTTACTCATTTGCCCGATGAATTTCTGTGAATAATCGAGGATACTAAATCTCTTCCCACATAATATGATGCCAAATTCATATCCTAGACATGGTCTTACATGGGTTATCTCATCTTGGTTTCAAGGCCATGTCTTGGCATGGACTCATATGAAGTCTTGCTCTTGATAACATACTCAATGTCAAGCTTGAGTCCTTGGACTTACATGATAACTTGCTTGCTAACTTGATCAATGCCAAGCTTGCCTTGGACTTACATGATAACTTGCTTGCTAACTTGATCAATCCCAAGCTTGCCTTGGACTTACATGATATCTTGATCAATGCCAAGCTTGCCTTGGACTTACATGATAACTTGCTTGCTAACTTGATCAATGCCAAGCTTGCCTTGGACTTACATGATATCTTGATCAATGCCAAGCTTGCCTTGGACTTACATGATAACTTGCTTGCTAACTTGATCAATTCTAAGCTTGCCTTGGACTTACATGATATCTTGATCAATGACAAGCTTGCCTTGGACTTACATGATAATTTGTGTGGTAGATCGAGTATCCTGGGAAATTCATCGTCAATCGGGACTTGCTCGTACTTATTATCGTGATTTCTTGCTTGAACATAACATGATCATTTCATACAATTATTGAACATTATACTAAGCAAATTAATGATAAAAAATCATAAAGCTTAGAAATCATACAAACTTACCTCAATATACAAAATGTA
The DNA here is from genome assembly GCA_025506655.1 of Gossypium rotundifolium. Classification (NCBI taxonomy): domain Eukaryota; kingdom Viridiplantae; phylum Streptophyta; class Magnoliopsida; order Malvales; family Malvaceae; genus Gossypium; species Gossypium rotundifolium. Next base: position 92,678,541 of record CP106724.1, on the reverse strand, counting down.
TAAAGATGTGCAATTTAGTCCTCGACTTTGTTCTTGCCTCGGTTTTGATCGGGGCTTCATTTTTCTTGATTTATGATCATGAAATTCATTCTTTTAGATTTCCTATGATTACAATACCCAAAATTCTTCACTTGGGCAAAACGACCATTTTGCCCTTGTATATTGGCAAAATTATGATTTTGCCCCTAAGTCCGTAACATTTCCTCAACAATTAAGTCTAGCTGAACCTTTATTCCTTCTACAACAACCCACAAATCTAGCTATTTCATGCATTTATTACCAAACTATAACATTTACATCTTAGTCTCATTTAGGTGTTTTCACAACAACACCTTTCACAAAAGTTGTTTCACATCTCCCCAACATTTATTTTCTTCCATAAAAATTCACTTAACAACATAAATACTCTCATATAAAGTCCTTGGACTTTCAACCATATCACAAATTAGTCCCCTCATTAGCTAGATTAAGCTTTGGGGACTCCAAAAACACAAAAATCGCCAATTAAAACCACCTAAATAACTTACTTGAATGAGAGTTGTGTGGCTGAAAGTTTGAAGCTCCAAGAGCTCTATTTCCTCTTCAATTTTTCGTGGAAAGAGATGAGTGAATAGTGAAAGATGATAACATCTTTTATTTCTTTTATTTTATTCATGCTATCACCTAATTTCCACCAAATTGACTATTATTTAATGCTCTTGTCCCCCTTTTGCTTGTATGGCCGGCCAACTCATGAAAGATGGCCTAATTTCATTCTAAAATCCTTCTAATTACAATCTATGGCTCTTTGATACCCTTACCTTAAAATAGAACTTTTGCATCTCATGCGATTTAGTCCTTTTTTCTCAATTGGTCATGCTATTAGAAAAATTAAGGCACCAAAATTTCTATAAAATCATATATTGACACCTCAACACATAAAATAATACTAAAATAATTCTCCTCAACTTCGGATTAGTGGTCCCGAGACCACTGTTCCGACTAGCCCCAAATTCGGGCTATTACAACTCTTTACAGAATGGCTCTAATAGAGTTGAAAGAGCTGAAGATACGGTTGCAAGAGTTGACAGATAAAGGCTTTGCTAGGTCGAGTTGTTCTCCCTGGGGTGCTCCAGTTTTATTTGTGAAAAAGAAAGATGGCACCATGAGATTGTGCATAGATTACCGTCAACTTAATAAATTGACAATGAAGAACAAGTACCCATTGCCTAGGATCGATGATTTGTTTGATCAATTGAAAGGAGCTAATGTGTTCTCCAAAATAGACTTGAGATCAGGGTATTATCAGTTAAGAGTAAAGAATTCAGATGTGTCCAAGATAGTTTTTCAAACAAGATATAGCCATTATGAATTCTTAGTCATGCCCTTTGGTTTTACCAATGCTCCTACGGTATTCATGGACTTAATGAACCGTATCTTTAGACCCTACCACGACAAGTTTGTAGCCGTTTTTGTTGAAGACATATTGATTTATTCTCGGGATGAGAATGAGCATGTTGAACACCTACGGACAGTTTTACGGATTCTACGAGAAAACCAGTTGTATGCCAAGTTCAGTAAAAGTGAATTTTGGCTCAAGGAAGTAGGATTTTTGGGACATATTGTCTCGGGAGATGGAGTCTGAGTGGATCTAAGCAATATTTCGGCTATAATGGACTGGACACCACCGAGTAATATCTCTGAGATTAGGAGTTTCTTAGGCCTAGCCGACTATTACCGATGATTTGTCAAGGGGTTTTCTATGATCGCAACCCCGATGACTAAATTGTTAAAGAAAAATGTGAAGTTTGAGTGGATAGAAAGATGCCAACAAAGTTTCGAGAAACTAAAAGCAATGTTGACAGAAGCTCCGGTTTTAGTACAACCCTAGACAGGGAAAGAATTTGTGATTTATAGCGATGCATCCTTAAATGGATTAGGCTGTGTACTTAAGCAAGAAGGCAAGGTTATTGCTTACACCTCAAGACAGTTGAAGCCTCATAAGAAGAATTATTCGACGCATGATTTAGAGTTGGCTGTCATAGTCTTCGCCTTGAAGATTTGGAGGCACCATTTATATGGTGAAAGATGTTAGATTTTTACTGATCACAAAAGTCTGAATTACTTGATGACATAGAAAAAGTTGAACGTAAGGCAACGGAGATGGTTAGAGTTGATAAAGGACTATGAGTCGGCCATTGACTACCATCCAGGAAAGGTGAATCTTATTGCCGATGCTTTGAGCAGGAAGTCCCTTTTTTGCATTAAGGGCAATGAATTCACGGATGACCTTATCTGACGATGGTTCAATTCTAGCTAAATTAAAAGCTAGACCAACGTTCCTTCAAAAGATCACTGAAGCTCAACAAGAAGATAAAGAGTTGCAAGCCGAGAGAACTTAGTGCGAGTCAGATGTTGAATTTGACTTTGGATTAATTCTGATGGATACTTAATGTTTAAAGATAGAGTTTGTGTACCGAGAAAAAAGGAGCTTATTTAGAGAATTTTGTATGAGGCACATAACGGATGTTTATCTGTTAATCCGGGTAGTACCAAGATGTATAATGACTTAAAGTAATTGTATTGGTGGCCGAGAATGAAGAAAGATATTTCAGAGTTCGTTTCAAGATGTTTGATTTGTTAGCAAGTAAAGGCTGAACACTAAGTACCTTCGGGTTTGCTTCAACCAATTATGATACCCGAGTGAAAATGGGACCGTATTAGTATGGATTTTGTAACGGGATTACCATTATCACCGAGCAAGAAAGATGTTATATGGGTTGTAGTTGATAGACTCACGAAGTCATCTCATTTCCTACCTGTACGAGTTGACTACTCACTCGAGAAACTGGCAAACTTATATGTTTCTGAAATAGTAAGACTACATGGAGTTCCTTTGCCAATCATATTAGATAGAGATCCGAGATTCACCTCCAGATTTTGGAAAAAGCTTCAAGAAGCCTTGGGTACAAAATTGAGTTTTAGCACAGCTTTTCATCCTCAAACTGACGGTCAGACGGAGAGGTTGATTCAGATACTTGAGGATATGCTTCGATGTTGTGTTCTAGAATTCCAAGGCAGTTGAGAAAAGTTTCTCCCATTAGTAGAATTTGCCTACAATAATAGCTTTCAGTCGAGCTTAAAGATGATGCCTTATGAGGCTTTATATGGGCGTAAATGCAGAATACCTTTATATTGGACTGAACTCAAAGAAAACCAAATTCACGGGGTTGATTTGGTTAGAGAAGCTGAAGAGAAAGTGAAAGTGATACAAGAATATTTAAAAGCTGCATCAGACAGATAGAAATCTTATTCGGACCTAAAGAGAAGAGAGATAGAGTATCAAGTCAGGGATAAAGTTTTCTTGAAAGTGTCACCTTGGAGAAAAGTTCTCAGATTTGGCTAGAAAGGCAAGTTAAGTCCATATTTCATTAGACCGTCTGAGATTACCGAGAAAGTTGGGTCGGTAGCTTACAGATTGGCTTTGCCATCAGAGTTAGAAAAGATACATGATGTTTTTCATGCGTCAATGTTAAGCGCTACCGATCAGATCCTTCCCATGTAATTACCCCGTCAGAGATAGAGATTCATCCCGACATGACTTATGATGAAGAACCAATCAAGATTTTAGCTCGGGAGGTCAAGCAGCTAAAAAATAAACGTATTGCTCTAATGAAAGTATTGTGGCAAAGGCATGGGATAGAGGAAGCTACATGGGAACCAGAAAAGAGCATGAGAAACCAGTACCCGAACTTATTTCCCGGTAAGATTTTCGAGGACAAAAATCCCTAAGGGGGAGAAGTGTAACAGCCCAATTTAGGGCCTAGTCGAAATAGTGGTGCGAGGCCATGATTTCGAGGTGAATTTATGAGCTTTTAAGGTTTATGTCATGTTTGCATGCTAGTGTGAAAGTTTCATGAAGCAATTTTTTAAATTGAGGTTGAATGGTCCAAAAGGACTAAATTGCAAAAGTTGCAAAATATGAGTTTCTAGAAGCTTTTTGTATGAGATAGCTTTGGAATATCAATTAGAAGTTCTTAAGTAGCAATTTGCCCAAATTATAATTTTTGGACAAAATTAGACATGAGATAGTAAATTGTAAAAATTTAGAGAGAAGGGCATTTTGGTCATTTATCAATTTAAATTATTAAAATGGGAAAAAGATGATAAAAAATCTATTCATCTTCTTCCCCTTATTGCCAAAAATTTGAAGACTCCATAGCTAGGGTTCTTCATTTTTTTTAAGCTTGCTAGTAAGTTCATTTTAGCCAGCTTTTTAATATTCTTCGTATTTTGAAGTTCTCGTATTATGAATTAGCTATTTTAGCTATAAAATGAGCTAGGATGCATGTTCAAAATTTACCCATGAATGACATGCATGTTAAATGATGTTTTATGGAAGTTTATGAGAGTCGATGTTAGATAAACATCTTTTTCTAAGTGAATTTCATGAAAAATGATAGTATGGACTAATTTGTAATAGTTATGAAAATTGGCCATACATACTAGAAATAGTGAGAATTGATGATTGTTATAGTAGAGAAAATGAATCAGCTAAGCATGAAATTTAAGAAAGTTTAATGAGAATTATTTTACGAGCCTTTGGGCCAAAGTGCAAATATGAGAAAGTGTAAGGGCAAAATAATAATTTTGCCAAAGTATGAGTAATGAGTCAATTTAGTCAATGTGATTATTAAATGATCTATTTATGATTATAGATCAAGAAAAATGAAACCCGGATCGAAACCGAGGTAAGAACAAAGTCGAGGACTAAATTGCATATCTACATACATTTTGTATATTGAGGTAAGTTTCTATGATTTCTAAGCTTTATGATTTCTATCATTGAATTGCTTAGTATAATGTACATTATAATCATGGAATGCTTATTGTTTTGTTAAACAAAAAAATCAATGAGATTAAGTATGAACAAGTTCCGATTAAAGATGAATTTCCCAAGATACTCGATCTACCACATGAGATAAGAAAGTCCGTATAAGACCAAGCCAAGGCATGGCATTGGCAATCAAGAAAGTTATCATGTAAGTACAAGGCAAGCTTAGCATTGAACAAGTTATCATGTAAGTCCAAGGCAAGCTTGGCACTGAACAAGTTATCATGTAAGTCTAAGGCAAGCTCGGCATTGAAAAGCTATCAAGAGAAAGAAATACCATGTAAACCCAAGCCAAGGCATGGCATTGGTGAGAACAAGAAAGAATTCATATAAGTCCATGTCAAGACATGGTCTTGAAACCAAGATGAGATATTCCATGTAAGACCGTATCTAGGATATCGCTTTGGCATCAAGATATGTGGGATAAGATTTAGTATCCTCGATTATTCGCAGAAATTCATCGGGCAAATAAGTAAAGTTAAAATGAGTTAACAAGAAAGCTAGGTAAGCAAAGCTATTACCAAGTTGAAATTGAGTATCATTTATGTTATGAATGATGAATTAGAGATCATGATTATTATGTTAAAGTATGTTGATCAATGTGATCAAGTGATACAGGTACCATGTTTACCTTACAATTATGAGAATAGTAAGTATCATGAGACATGTAAGAATCAGTATGAGTAAGTAAACTCTATAGCTAAAATTTATGATACCATTGTTATGTCAAATGGTTTATATTAAGCAAGTTTATTAATATGTGTTTTACATGCAAACTTACTAAGCTAAATGCTTATGTCTTTAATTATTTCTTTCTATGTAGTCCCGCCAAGCTAACTTGTGGGTTGTTGGAGTCGGAGCTCGTAGTATCAATCTCTATTTTGGTATAGCCAAGTTATTTTACTAAGTATGGCATGTATAGGAAGCATTTCATGTTGAGTATATGTTTAAAGAAACGTCATTGTATAGATTATCAAGTTTATTATTATTTTGTATATGGAAAAGTGATTGGCCAAAATTAACTAAGTATGTATGTTTATGGAGATCAATGAAGTATGTAGTAATGTTTATGAAAAATGTATTGAATTGAGCATGAGTTTGGTCTTGATTTCGTGGTGGCAATAGGCTTGGTAAATAGCCTCTAAGTGTCCACACGGTTAGTCACACGAGAGTGTGTCTAGGCCGTGTGTGATACACGGTCAGAACATGAGTGTGTGCCCCAAACCTTGTGAATAAGTCAGTATATCAAGGTATAGCACACTGTTTACATCCACAGGCGTGTCAAGGCTGTGTGTAATTAGTTAGTGTCGACCACGGGTGGAAGACACGAGCATGTGTTAGGGGTACACGGGCGTGTCCCAAGTCACATGGGCGCATGACCCCTATTTTAAGGAAAAGTTTTCATTTGAGTTCTGAAAGTTTCCAGATACATGTTTAAGGCCTCGTAGGCCCATAAAATGTATGATTAGACTAAGAAAGAGAATTTTTTTAATTCGAAACAAAATTTTATAGCCCATATGTACATGTTTTAAGTGAGTTCAAGCATGATAATGTCTCGTATCCAGTCTTAGCATCGGACTCGGGTATGGGGTGTTACAGCCCTTATTTCACCCATTTCCTGATTTTTCTAAGCTATTGCGACAAAATATCTCCTTTGGGCTTATTTGCACTTTAGGTCCTTCCTCGTTTGACAATTAAGCTATTTAATTGTTCTAGCAACTTTTACACCTTTTTCAATTTAGTCCTTTTTATTTAATTAACCACTCAAACGTCAAAATTTTTTAACGAACTTTTAATACTACCTTATAGACATTTCTTAAAAATTCATAAAAATATTTATGACTCGGTTTATAACACCGAGATCTTGATACCTCTTTTTCTCAATTTCTTGACCAAATAAATCTTTATAAAACACAATTTACTATTTCAAAAATCTTTTAAAAGCTACATTTGGCTCGTAAATATTAAATAATATAATCTACGAGTTCATTTGTCAGATTTGGTGGTCTCGAACCACTATTTCTGACATCGACAAAATTTGGGCTATTACAATTGGTACGTGAGTTTTATGCTAACCTTTATGACCATGAGTTAGAGTTTATCTTTGTTCGAGAAGGCTTAATCCTATGAGATGCTAAAAAAATCAATGAGTTGTACAACACTAAAATGGATATAGATGAACACTCCGAGTTTATTGGGGATATCACAGAAGATAGAAGGGACCTGTTAGCGAAGGATTTATGTTTCGAAGAGCATTATAGATAGGTTCACATAAAAAAAAATTATACGATACACCTCCGCTTCCTGAAACTGCAAAGAAAAATCTGGTTTCATTTTGCTAACTACACTCTAATGCCCTCTACTCACAACACCACAGTCAACCTCAATAGAATGTGCCTGATACATTCAATTTTCAAGGGTAGAAAAATTGATGTCGGTGCAATACTCCACTAGAAAATTACTGAGTACGCCGCAAGGAAAACTGGAATTTTGGTTTTCACTTCATTGGTGATGCGACTTTGCCAACAGAAAGGGATTGTGCCCTGTGATGATGAAGAGGTCCTAGAGAATAAGGGCCCGATAAATGAAGACTTTATTGAAAGAAGGGCAAAACAAAGGCAGAAACCAAGGGAACAAACCTGACTGCAGAGACATCGTTGTTGTGCAAAATGCGCGATATCAAGAAGTTGGCCAATTCAATCAGCAATAAGCAAATTAGGCTTATTGCTACAATAGAGGATATGGGCAGATCACAAAATTTGTTCTACGTTTATACTAAGGCCTATAACAACTCTATTGTAGTCATATTAAGTCAGTTAAGCCCAGTTCCACTCCTAGAATTTCCAGTGTTCCCACCAATCATCTGAGATTATGAACCCTCATCCGAGGAAGATGACTTGGGGGACCAAGAAAGATCGATGGAATCCCCTCCCATTATGCAAGTCTCTGATGTTGAGAAAGAAGAGTACTTAAAGGATGTTGCAGAGTGCACGAGAAGGATTGATAGCCTGGTCGAGGGTGACTTCATTGTTGGTCAAAAGGAGCTTTTTGTTGAGAAGGAAGTCCATGTTGAAGTTGTGAACGAGAAGGCTAAGGAAGAAAATACTGAGACAAAAACTGTTGAGAAAGAATCTATTGAGAATATTGTCAATGCATCCGAGTTTGTGGATGCAACTAATGATAATCTGGAGTGAGATAGAGTTAGACCGGCGAAAGCTGCAAAGGTAACCAGTGAGAAGCACCACAACTCATTGGCGATATGGTCTATACGAACTACTCAAGGTGACCCCTCTTGTACAGAAAGCAGCTGATGTTGTCGGGGCAATTTTAGAATTTGAGAAGCGATTCGAGGATCGTGTGAAGTCCAAAGAAAAGAAGGGAAAGTGCTCCAAAGACAAAAAGCACAAGAAGGAAGAGAAAAAGAGGAGGAAAAGAAACATAGTGCAGCCACATTAATGGTTGAGGAAAAATGAGTTAGTTTATTTTAAGTTTTAGTTGTACTATTCATGCATTGTAGCTGTAATTTTCATTTTGTTAGTGCACATTGTCATTGTATTTTTATTATCATCGCATTTTAATGTTAGTGCATTGGGGACAATGCAAACTTTAAGTTTGGGAAAATGCATATGGGGTTTGGAAATACACTCACATTAATTTTTTTTTTGAGTTTAATGAAGCATGCAAGGTTTATTTGTGGTTAACGCAAATGTGTCTGAAATTTTTTGTTACACTCGATGCTTAATTCTTGAATCATACGAACTATCAATGAATGAGTTGGATAAGTTTGACTGAATGTTGTATCTTCAATTCTTTGATAAATGATTTAGGTTGCATTAGTCGTGGATGACTAGTAGCATTCCTTGAATCTTGAATGAATCTGCTTTTTACAGCTGCTTATATATATAGTTATGAATATGAGACACTTCAAAGTGCGTGTATTGTGAAATGTTAAAGACGGAACACTCCAATACAAGCGTTAGAAAAATGAATCTGGCCAAAGGCTGTCGCTGCATGAGTGTGTGTTGGTGTAATTATGTACTCCCTAGGGGTTTGTTGCACTCCATCATTACTTCTCAGGAACAAGGGTACAGTAATGCAATGAAATCCTTTATTCACACACAAAAAAATAGAGACATATATTGTACAATAAATGTTGTGTTGGTAGATATAATTTAGGATTTAAAGCATGATGATGGTTTTGATAAAGTTGCAATCTTATTCATTCATACTTATGCATTGTCGGTGCAATATTCTGTCATCTGAATGTGACTCATTCATTGGGATTTTAGGTGATTCAAGTTGCTAGAATGATAATTTTCCTTAGTGAATTCTTGTATAGCCTTGCTAGTTTTTGTTTTACATGATGACAGGTAGAAACTAAAGTTTGGGGGTGTGATAATACTAGAAAGAACGTATGCTTTCTCCTTACTTATTGGTTAATTTGTTCTCATTTAGTTATCTTTAGCACATATTTTAGCATTTTCAGTTTAGTAAATTTCATTTTGTAACTCAGTGGATCTTAGTCTATTTATATTTAATTTTGTCATGTTTTGGAACCAATGTCGCTGCATGATTTTTTCAGATTACACCCAGAATAGTCGTCGCACCTGACAGCTGCCCGGATAAGAACAAAAATGTGTGCACTTTGTCTATCGGTATAACCAACTTGTACGTACAAAGGCAGCATGATTCTAATGAAAGGACACTTAGGCTATTTGGGGAAAAATATAAATATTCACGTAAAAATAAAAAAATATGGAGCTTTTTGGATTATCATCTTCTTCAACCTACCCTTTAAAGATTTTGGCTATGGCGGCTTAAGCCTCTTACAAGTGAATCGACGTGAGAAGGGATGCAAATTAGCTCTTGACGAGGAGCCCTAAGTGCGACACAAGAGGGATAGAGAGATTCAAGTCGAGTTGTCTAGGAATAGTATTCTCCACTTGTTTCTTTTATTTTTCTTTTCTAAACGCTGGTGATTACTTTCTATTTCATGTTCGTATGAAAGTACACATGATTTCTAGGTTAAATGTTATTTTATTCAATCTTGCTTCTACTGTTTAATCTTTGGGTTTGAATGTTTTTAGCACAGAAGTGTTATTGCGGTCATTGACATTGGAAAGTGCAACGACAGTTCAGCTAACAAGCATGACAACAGAAGTTGCTTGAGGATTAGAGGAATTTAATCCACTTGTTCTTAATAGTATTCCATTGCCATCATTGGAAGGTGCGGTTAATGTGCATATTTAAGTCTTAGATTAAATATAGAAGTTAAGTTGGGTAAGATATTCATTGCAATTTAATGCATAGACAATCATCTATCCTTTTAAACCTTGTGAGCACTTAGCATTCTATTGAATATTCACGTTGGGGATCCCAATTTATTAATATCATATTTTATCTTATTGTTATCAAGTTTTTGCTTTGACAACTACTCTCATAATTTATTTAGTTTCTATCTGTTTGTTGCACTAACATTGATAGGCAAAAGACAACCATCCTCGTGGGATCGATATTTGACAGACTCATATCTGTCTACTATACTTGCATCGATAGTGTGCGCTTGCACATTATTTCTGTGACGTTAAACAGCTGATCAGTCACTTACTCGACATTGATGTAAGTCACACATCACAAGTGAATTAATTCATAAACGGATCTAAAATTAATTCAACTTGTGTCATGTTAATGTATTGTCAATTCAGACAATCATATGTATGTCTCTATGTTCTAGGAGTTAAGCACTCTGGTACCTAAGATAAAGTATCTCCCCATTTGGATTTGATAGAAGGCATAATATTCCTTTAATCAATTTATTCAATTTCAATTCATTGGACTATGGATCTTTTAAATTACCTATTAATACAAATTATTTTTTTGCATTACGATCCGACCATGTAATACAACTTAGTATTAACTAAACATTAAGTAATTAATAAGCAAATATTTTCTTATATTTTGTTTCGCTTGTAGAAACCGTTAAGGACATATACATATAATATTAATATGAATAATGAAATTTTAGTTAAATCATTCTATTAAAAATTATACTTATAAATGATGAATAAACTACACTTAGGGCACTAAATCTTAACAAAACGATTACGAACAAACTTTCTCTTTTTTAGCCAAATGAGCAAATTAGCAAATAAGGATTTTTAGATTTCATTAACTTGAGGATTTTCCATCAATATTTTTATCTTTAGCCAATGTAAGATATTTATAAAGAGCTTATTAGAATTTTAATTATTTAGAATTACCAATAATATAAAGAGTCTTAGGCTAAATCAACTAGAAGGGGTGACAAAAATAATCATATAAGGACTCTCTATGCCATCCATTTTGCTTACTTGGGCGACAAGCGCTTCCTATATGAACTGGTCACTTCTAACCCAAGTTAGGTCAGTTTAAGTCCCACATATGTATTTTGGACTCTTAATTATTCTTCGTTAACAAACTAAAATTGATTACCCAATTAAATAATTTACACAAGCCTTATTTTAATCTCGTTGAAATCAGACAACTTTACTGTATTAAAAAGCATGTATAACTTTACTTAATTAATTTTATTCAATTCCAAATAATTAGATAGCTTGATTCCATAATTTAGCTCTACTTTGGATTCATTATTTGATCTATTTAAATAAAAATCAAAAGTGACTAAATTAACTCCAGATCAATCTAATCATTAAATTGAGGAAACATCTATTACTCTAATGAGTAAATCTAGTGAACCATATATCCTTTTTCAATTGTTTACGGTTCCATACAAGTATTCATGCTAAATGCAATCTGTTAAGAGTTGTGTTGAGTTAGTAGAGGTACTAACCGGACATATATAATTAGGACTTAAATAATTTATAATTAAGTTCTAACTCTTCGCCTACTAATCACAAATTATTTAGTCACAGAGTCATTCCTCTAAAGTATCATGACCGAACTCCCCATTATATACCATTACGAAAGCTACTGATTTCAGGCTTTTGTTCAATGACCTTGTTATGTGTATTACCTTCATAGGATATCTTTGATCCCTTTAGGTTAAATAATAATTTGAATAAATTAAATTTCAAATTCAAACTTCAATTTTTAATTACAATCAATTAAATAATTCAAAGAAATTAAATTAATCACTAATTCATATCTTTCTTTTAGTGAGAAAACACATTTATTAAAATAAAATAAAACTTGCGTAGGGATGATAGTCCACGATATAATTACATATCCCATGATTTATTAAAACCTGAATTTACATCCAATCTAAATTCTAGGAATCACAATGATGACAAAATTACTTTATCAAATATATAATAAAATACATTCATTCACATACATAACCAAAACATGCATATATTTACAAGAACGTTACATTTTATCAAAATTGACCAAACATGAAGAAAAGAGAAAATTTAGTATCGATTTATACTATAAACATAGTACAACCTTGCTTTAATATCAATTATTGAAAATTTTCAATTTAATAAAATGGTTTTCCACCACAGCGAAAAATTTTAAAAACCAAACTAGATTGTGATATTTATAGTAATAATTTTTTACTGAAAAATACTTATGCTTTGTGCGAGACAGATCCTAAATGTTCCTAGCTTTCAATTGAATGACTTTTTTATTCTTGTACTACGGATTGTTTCGAGTGTAGGCTCGATCAATCACGAACAAAAAATAGAACTAGAAACGATTTATTACTTTTGTTAGGAAAGTAATTCTCTCTCAATAGAAACAGATAAAATTGTGATTTTCAGAAAATAGAATTTATACTTAGAAAATAAATTATCTCTACTTTCTGATAGAATAATAATATCTCAAAGTTATGTGAAACATGTTGTGTAAATAGCTTTACCAGTGCAATCTATTTATAGGGAGAGATAGGAGAATCTTGGTTGAATTAGTAAAACATAAATAATATTTATTTAATAGAAAAATTAGTCTTTTAGTCTAACTAGAAGAGGGGGGTCGCACACCCTAGTTAAATACATTAGGGTTGCTCTAGGGTTGTTGCCCCTCACACATAATATGGAGGAATTAGGCCTCTCTTATATTGGATCCAAATATATGTATTTCTTGGACTTTTAACCCATCACTTTATAATTTAATCCAACTCAATAATTTTTTTCTATTTTCATAAATAAATAAATATTAATTAATTAATTAGATAAATTAAATTTTCAATTAAATAATTTTCTCAACTTAATTCTAATTCGTTAAAGTCATAACAACTTTGTTGTAAAAGAATCTATGATGAAATATGTTTATTTTCGTATTCAATAGATTCACAATAACCAAATAATTTAATTTCATTTTCAAATTTTAATTATTTAAATAATAATTTGAAAACATTAAATTAATTTTCAAGTTATTTTTATACTCGGTGAGAAAACACATTCATTTATGAATGTGACCCATTCTCTAACTTTATCATTTTCATCAATTTTTCTCATTTAGTTTGAAAAGACATTCATTTCCATCAATGAGAAAACACATTCATTTTTTTCATCTATTTCAGTGAGAAAACACATATGATTGATTTCTAGTTTCAATGAGCTAGTGGAGGAACTATTTGAACATATATAATTAAGGCTCAAATGATTTATAGTTAAGTTTCAGCTTTTCATCTATTAATTATAAACTCATTTAGTCATGAAGTCATTCTATTATAGTATCATAGTCAAGCTCTCCCTAATTACATACTACTATGAAAGCTACTCAATCTGTAACACCCCAAACCTGGCCTAGAAGTTAGGCCCGAATCCGGTGTGTCACACTAAAAAGTTTTTTTTCCGATAACGTATAAAGAAAACATGTCAAATGAGAAAAACATGTTAAATCCTTTATATTCGTACAAAAGTAGATGTTGATTTGTTAAAATCAAGAAAATAAAGTTTGATTTGAAACATTTGATAAAATACTACTAACCTTGAAGATTGATCGATTAAATTTGAAGTAATAATTTATAAAACTGTGACTTTTGGAAATATCGTTGACAGTTCGAGAGAAATTTCCGTATTAAAAATATTTGTAAAAGTTTTTTTTGAAATTCATTTGTTAATCAATTTTGGAAAACTTTTATTATGATTTTAGAAAATAATTTGAGTAAAATATAAACACGTCAAACATAAAGCAAAATAAAATAATCCAGAGGCCTTATTACAACACATAACCCACAATAGTAAAGTAATAAAGTAAACGAAGTAGGAAAATAAAGTCCAAATAAAACCATTTCTGAAGTATGGCCTCCACCGAGTCATCCATGGCCTCAAGTCCTCGTCACTGAGCATTACCTACAAGGGTTAAGAAAGAAAGGGGGGTGAGTTACAAGAACTCAGTGTGTAACCCACTTACCATTTTCCACTGGGCCAAAAATTCAATTAAGCATTTATTGGGCCAAAGCCCATTTACAATTATAACATAATAACATGTATATAATATGCATGTGATATGCAATTCCCAAACCAAACCAATTTTTCCATCCGCTACACACCACACGTATCAACCAACACACCTGTGGGGAGCTTTAGTCACCCGCCCCGCCAACACACAAAACTGGGCATTAAGCAATATATCAAACTGGGTATGAAGCCATATATCAAATGGGCATGAAGCCATATATCAAACTGGGCATAAAGCCATATATCAAACTGGGCATTAAGCCATATATCAATTTGTGGACAAGCCACCAGAATTTTGTAGCAAAGCTACCAGAACTTCTCTTCGTTAAATATCCCAACCCATGCAAATCATGTATATGCATCATACATATCAAACCATGTTATTTACAAATATAATAACAATAATTAAAAATTCAGAAATTTATGACAAACAAATTTGGCCCAATAGCACTTTACAAAATTGGCCCATTTTATCACATATCCATTCGGCCCATTTAATCACATATCAATTTGGCCCATTTAGTCACATATCAAATTGGCCCATATAGCAAAATATCAGATCGGCCCATATAGAAAAATATCATATTGGCCCATTAATCAATATGTCTAATCGACCCATAAGGCAATATGTCAATTCAGCCCATTAAGTAATTTTGTATTTTGGCCCATTAACACTTTACAAATCGGCCCAATAGGGGCATTTCCATAATTCGGCCCATAAGGGCATTTTCGTAATTTGGCAATCGTACCCGCTAAGGATAATTTGATAATCTTGCAACCCAGGGTAATTCGGTAATTTACCCTCTAAGGGTATTATGGTAATTTCGTAACCAAGGCTTAACTACTAATTTGGGGCATAAAAGTTTGAAACTGTCCATCTGCGTCCTACAGACTAAATTGACCATAACTTTTGTGAGGAATCTCGAAATCTAAATCCGTAAATTTTTCTTGAAACTAGACTCATATATCTCCTTACTAAAATTTTTCTAGAATGTTTGGCTCAACCATTTAGTACATTTTTTTCCCATAAAATTTCCCTTGTTTCACTGTCCAACAATTCTTACCTCTCTTAACCAAAATTCAAATATCTCACTGTACAGTTTTCAGATTTGTTCTCACTTATTTCTATTTAAAATAGACTCACTAAGGAGTCTTTACAAATAAACTATATCTCTTAATTCACTTTGTACAATTTTATACGATTTTTCCAAGACAGATCAGGGAACCATGAAATCATTCGAAACCAGTCTCACTTAAATTAACATATCTCAGAATATAAAATTCCTTTTCCTTCTCCCTTTCTTCCTTATTAAAATAGACACAGTAAGCTTTGATTTGATATCTTATTCACTTATTAATTCCCTGTCTCCTATTTTTCATGATTTTTCGAAATCACATCACTGCCACTGACCAAAACTGTTTTATTACAAAAACATGGTTACCACTATGAACCTACGCGCCCCCAAGTGATCCCGGATGCCGATTTTCGGTTTTCTTTGGTATTTCGATCAAATCACAGAACATTAATGCAAAATTCCAGAGAAGTGTGAGATCACACACCATTTCAAACATGTATTCGGAAAATACGGGATTACACACCTTGATTACGAGTCGTGCTTTCTACCGATTTCAACACCTATAATGATGGTTGATAGAAGGTTAGTCTCAACTTTGATAATCGTAACTAGAAACACTTTATTAGGCTAACCCCACTTACCACAAATGTGATCTTCCTCAATGCACCAAGAATCAATCCTACCCTTTGGCTACTGAAATCCCGTCCCCCCTTGCTTGACGAGTCGACGATAATGATTTGGTTAATACAAATCACTTGTGCTCCTTCACCTTGTTGAAAGTCCTAAACCCAACGATGGCCATATCATAGGAAAGAATGTAACTCAGACCCAACAAGGGAGAGAAAGAAGAACACACGATTATTAATGAAGAACTAGAATGAAACAAAGTTATTGACAAAGGGAGAGCTACTACTTACCGATTGTACAAAGATGACCACTCGAATGGAAAAGAGAGTTCAATAGAAGGGTGGAAGATTCGGCTATCCAAAAAGGGAGATAGATAAGAGATGAAAATCTTGATCAAACAAAAGAGCAAGAAAGTGCACAAATGTGCTAGGGGAATTTGGCCAAAGTAAAAAGAAAGAAGAAAAACATATGGTCACCAAGGCTTGTAATTTCGGCACAAAGCAAAGGAAAAGAAAAGAATTTGAAAGGAAAACAATGCACTATTGCTCTACTATGATTTGGCAAGGTGGGTTGCAAAAATTGAGAGAAATGTCACAAAGTTGCCAAAAGGATTTCTGGCCAAAACAAAGCTAGGATTTTACCAAAAGCCAAAATAAAAATTTTAGCCACCTAACTACTCCAAAACCATCCACATGCATCCCCCCTTAGGATAAGAGTTTGGCCTAATAAGCTTTCCAAAACATCATCCATGGAATAAGCCTCATGTCTCCCTTTTTTTCCTATTTCTCTTGATTCCTTTCCCCAACTTCAACCTTGCCTTATTCTTTTAGCCACCTTACCAAAATAATGAAGTCCACCCTTGTCATATTTATTCCTTGACCGACACATAAGGAAGGGAAGCAAAAATAAAAGTCAAATTGCACACAAAGGGATTTGAACCTCTTCCCTCAAGGTACTTCACTTAATGCCATAATCTCTTTACTAATTGCTCACTTATGGTAACCATTTGTTCATTTATTTCAATAAGCCTTGAAGATACTTACCATCTCTCCTTAAAGTGCTAAAATACCAATTTTTTTCTAAGGCCCAATTAAACCTGAGACTTCATAGAAACCTTGTAACCTTCCAAATTCACTTAACTAATAAGTCCAATTTGCAATAATGCCATTCTCTTGTTCTCAAAATTTTAAACATCCCTATGCCCAAGGCCCATTGGGCCCAATCCTACTAGGCTCAATTTCGGGATGTTACACAATCAGTGCTCGTCCAATGACTTTGGCATAAGTATGTTACCCCTATAGGATATCCTTAATCTCTTTGAGGTAAATTCGTTCTCCCAATATGATCCTATTCTATCCTATGATAATCATTATATATTCCTTCATGAAAATCCAATTACTATCAAATAGTAATCAAGTCATTTACCATAAACATAAATGACCCATGACCACATTTATTTTTCATCTATCATGTAATGTCGAATATCGCAAATGTGAATTTCACTATTGTGAATGATGCTACATACCGCAAATGTCATATACCCGACACACTAGCTTTTGATTTTTTATCTATTTGAACTCAAGCTTTTAGTTACATCAAAGTAGACAAGTCACGCATACATAGTCCATCATCCACTCAAGATTAAGGCATGTCACACTATGAACGTCACAAGTGAATAAATCCATAAACGGATTTAGATTTATTTTACTTAGGTCCTATTCAATGTATTGTCTATCACATCTATGACTTTATCTTCTAGGAGTCATCTACTCCAATGCTCAAGACAAAGCATCTCCCTAATTGGACTTGATAGACGACAAATTAGTTTTTCAATCGATTTGTTCATTTTGGATTAGAATAAAGACATTTTTAGGTTCATCTATTAATAAAGTTGTCTTTCCGTATTATGATTCGACCACGAAATATCGCTTAATATTAGTTTAAACATTAGATAATGAGTGAGCCAATATTTGCTTTCATTTTTCTTTGTGTGCAAAAACATTGAGAATAATATGCAGTGGTTATTAATGTAATTAACGGATATTATTATTAAGTCAATTTGTTCGAAAAATACAAGTGTAAATAGATGAAAGAACTACACTTTAGGGCATAAGATCCACAACAATGACAAAACTTGCACACCCAGAGAACTAAATCACTATGATAACCACAACACAAAGAAAAATTATTTAAGCCCAAGCCCAACACTCACAAGTTGCGACCTTACCTTTCTACGTCAAAATGTAGTTCTCTCAACCTACTATCCCAATAACCAATGGGAAAACTTAGTTATTCAAAGATGACAATCATTCTCAAAAATAGTTCCTAAGTTGAACATATGAGTGTAACATTATATACTTTCAAGCTCATAAGTCGACAACACATCTTCAATTGAATAACCAACTCAAAACTCAACAAGCATTCTTCACAATTATCTTCATTTTTGAAATATCATCTGTAACACCCCTAACTTGTCTCCATCACCATATTAGAGTTACATAGTATTACGACACATATCATAACAATTACTAACATTTAACAATTCAAATATCAAATTAAATAACAAATAATCAAATTCTAATGTCATTCATAGCATAAATATGATTATTAACCTTAAATCATAGCATAAATATGATTATTAACCTTAAAGACTTATAGGACCTTAAAAATAATTTAGGAACAATCAGAGACTAATTTGAAAAAAAAAAACTAGAAAATTGTAGTAAAATTAGAAAATTTTGAAAACAGGGATCATACAGCCATGTGACAAAGCCTAGGCCGTATGTCACAAGGACATGGCCGTGTGGCCAACCATGTGACAGACCATGTAACTTTCGAAATAATTTCACATGGTCGTGTCATAGGTCATGTGCCAGACCGTGTAACAATTGAAATACTCACACACGGTCATGTTCAAATTGATGTTGGTTTACACGACTGTGTCCAAGACTGTGTGACAAACTGGCTCGAAACACACGGTTGTATAAAGAGACTGCGTGCAACACACGACCATATGATAGCCCGATTTACAGGCTGTGTGCCTCTAATTTTTTCTTCAAATGCAAGCTTACCAAAATGTGGTTACTTAAACATCAAGCAACTCATTTACTGACAATTAAACCTATTCAAAACACACTTAAACAAGCCTAAAACATGCCAAAATCATCCAACCTAAGTGTTTAACCAATGTGTCTTCATTGACACCACAATTCAATTAACAAACTTGTTCATAAATCATATCAAATAAATAACATTTTAACTTATAAGTTTATACATAAAAGCACATACCGACTTTCCATTTTATTCTATCTATTCATATTAAATCCTACCATTATTCAAACATTTCCAAATTATTTATATCAACTAACCAAATACCAAGGTTATATGCACACTTCATTCGAACACAAAACGCATATACATAAGTGATCTAAAACCAAGTCTAAACAGCTTTACATCAACCAAATATGAACACATAGGAATATGCATTCGACATAAATAGAAAATACACCTTTTACATTTCATGCCATCAAGTTAAATCCACCACATATCAATTTCAATATCATATTCAAATATCTAAATCAAGCTATGATCAACCACATTATTAGCCAAAAACAATCAACTTATAAACAAGTACAAAATATGCCACTTATATTGAACACTTATATACAAATTACAAATTACACCTATTACATGCCACATATTCCAAAGAAAATGTTTTCAAAGTCTAATGAAGATAGCTGGATAGTGTGATCTTCCACTTAATTTGATTGTCCAATTTTGCAAAACAAGATCTTGGACCAAGCTAAGCTAAAAAGGGGCTAGACTATTTCAAAAACAAAAACTAGTCAATGATGACCCTCCATGGATTCACCGGGGACCGAAGAAAATACTTCTTCTTCCCTTTTTTTTGGAGGAAGAGTTGGATTCGAGCAAAATCGACAAAACAGAAAAGCTACGAGTGATTGGAAAGAAAAAAAAAAGAAAGGCAAACTCCACTTTCGTTTTAAAGAGACATACATTCATTAATATCCGAACTCATTAGTTTACCCCCGTCTATCTGAATGATCGGTCTTAACTCGGGAGGAAGAACCGGTAATAGACATAAAACCATCCATCTTGGTTCTATATTTGTTCGAACCATTTTTTTACTTTAAAAATATATATATTTTTTGCTTTTGTAAAGACGAAGAAAGAAATAATCTCTCCTATTTACTCCGTCGACGAAGAATCAAATTATCACTATATTTATTCCTTTTTCTACTTCTTCTGTTTCAGCTTTCGTTTCCTTTTCGTTTGTTTCGAGAAATATATCGATCAATTCCGATTCTTTCTTTTTCTATTGATTCTTTTCTGATCAAGATGTGACAGAATTTCATTCCCAATGATATCTTTATATTATTTATTTATTTATTTTTTCCTTCCTCTTTTTTGTTGGGGTTTATTTGGAAACTATTTGTAAACTGTGAAAGTGGAAAAGTAGTCAAATGATACATCATCAGATAAATTATATAAAAAGAGACTTTGGATAACATAAAAAGAATACTAATTAGGGCTTTAAATTCATAGAAATGACTAGGTAGCACTCCCCATGATTCCGGTCCAGAGTATCCTCCTATCTGCCGATTAAAGTAATGACTATCAAGAACGAAATAATCCTTTACTATTTTCTAGTTCAAGCCCCATTCGTGGTTTTATCAGATCCGAAAGAAGAATAGGAATGAAAAAGAAACAATAAAGAATAAAAAATAAATCCTTTTTTTTATTCTTTCTTTCATAGATATAGAGAGATCTAATAGGTGTCATGATTTATGAGCTAATGGAATGTTTTATTTTTTCGTAATAGAAAACAATGAGTTGAAATATCTATTGATATTTTACAAGAAGTATTTTATTGAGCGCTAAGTTATTACTCAAAAATAAAAATTGAAATTATGAGCGGGTGAGATCAATTCGAAGCACTTTTCTTTTATTCTTCGAATATAGCGATGAGATTCCATTGGTATAATTTTGGACCTTCCAATCTATTTTTTCTCTATCTATTCTACAACCATACAAAGATAAATAATACTGATTCGGTCCTAAAACTATTTGTGACCCACGAGGAGCCGTATGAGGTGAAAATCTCATGTACGGTTTTGGACTAGCGATGGAAACAGTGATGTTATCATCGACTATAATTATCTAACAGTTCAAGTACAGTTGATATAGTTGAGGCGCAATCAAAATATGGTTTTTGAGGATGGAATTTGTGGCGTC
This sequence comes from Gossypium rotundifolium, assembly GCA_025506655.1. Lineage (NCBI taxonomy): Eukaryota > Viridiplantae > Streptophyta > Magnoliopsida > Malvales > Malvaceae > Gossypium > Gossypium rotundifolium. Next base: position 92,657,305 of record CP106724.1, on the reverse strand, counting down.
AGCCAATAGGGTTTATCGTTTTTCTAATTTCTTCTCTAGTAGAAGATCTATAAGAAATTAGGAAAACAACACGAGTAAGCTTTTACAAGCTTAGTAAGTTCACAGGTTGAAACGTTATAACTTACCGTATAACCATAGTTTTATAATTAACAAAATCAATAGCTAACATTAATCCTATCAATCACAGCCATTCAACAGGTGAGTTTCATAAATACAAGTCATTTAATCACCTCATTTATACAGTATCAACCATTATCAAGTCACGATAAAATATCGGAAACCATAAATACATGTACAAGTCTTTCACAAGAAATCATAACCAAATATCATTTACCTATCATCATTAAATTATTTAGCCATTAAAAATTCAGCCCGATGAACGGTATAACATATACGGATACACGGTTATCCATCCAGAATACACAAGAACGCTCAACCGAGCCAAACCCACTGAGAACACACCTAGGCACTAAATGCCAAGCCTGAAGGCTTTACATTCGCCCCTAATAACACACTAGAATCGCTAAAAATATAACACGATAGTCCGCAAAAAATGCTGGACTTCGATATATTCAGTGGATAGTAACAAGTCAATAATCAACATCTCATCACAAGTCAATTGTATCATATCATATGTTCATCTGAGTTCAATTCAAGTAACCGTATAGCGTTTTACAATTCAATTCACTTGCTCATCTTATACCAATTTGTAACAACTCAAATAAACATATTTATGTATATTTATTAACATACCACAACTCAGAAATCAACATAATATTACAAATTATACCTAATTAAACCTTATGAAATTACCAAAGATACGCTAACAATTGATTTGTAGAGACTAATCCGTAATTTTCTTAATTCCCTATTATCCTCTATACTATCCAATTCTTGATCTATAATTATTAAATTCAATTTATCAAATTCAAATACATATTCAAACTCAATTCTATGCATGTGACCCTTAAGTTTTTATTTTTTTACATATTTTTCCTGAACTTTTGCATTTCTTTCAATCTAGTCCCTAAAGCTGAAACTATTAAAATTTTTACATTTAACCCCTAATATCCATAACCAAATTTAACAGCACCTCTATACAGCCTTTAATCATTCAAAAATTTACACTTCAATAGGCCGAATTTTACAAATTTTTATATTAGTCCCCGTGTTCAAAACTAATATTTTTTTTTTACAAAATAGTCTTAAACAATAATCAAGATTATAAATCTTTCATTTAAAATCAAAAGAAACTAAAATTCATTAATAGAAAATTTCAAAATCTTTTAATAGTTTTGAAAATGAAGATACAGATTAGCTGAACCTAGTTACAACGATCTCAAAAACATAAAAATTACAAAAAAAAGGTAAAAAATCACTTACATGCAAAAAGAAAATTAAAGGAAACTTCAAGGTCATCTAATGGTGGTTCAACTTTGGAAAATGAAAAGAATGAAAGAGATGAAGCTTATTTTCTTCTTTTGTTTTATTATAATTAAAACTTTAATCATTTTAATAATTTAATAATTAACAAAACTTACTTAATTCACATCCCAAAACCGGCCACTATAAATTGCCTTTTAAATCCCTTTCATTGGCTTATAAATACGACTTGACATTGAAATATTAATAGAGATTGACTTTTGTAGTTTTTACGATTTAACCTTTTCTTTAATTGACTAATAAAATTATAAAATTACTGGACCGAATTTAATATAGCTATATAGTAACTCCATAAATATTTACTAAAAATATTTACGGGTTCGATTTACAAAAACGAAATTTTAATACATTATTTTTCAAAATCACTTTACTTTAAGGACAAACCACTTTTTAATTATTTATTTAATTAGCAAAATTATTTTAAAATTAATATAATATTTTATTTAACTCATAAATATTAAATAATTAATTTTTATGGAATCTCATGTCAAAATTATAGTCGTGAAATTACTGTTTCCAATACTATTAAAAAAGAGGTTTATCCATCCTTATCTTCAACCCCTTGCCATGATGGACATAATCTTCGTACCTTTTGGATTCTTCTGTCACATTTCCACTTACCTTGTAAGAGATAAGTATTTCAAAACTTGCTTAAAATATCTTATATCAACATGTTTTTGCTGCCTAATAATAGAAGTTATAAAATCTTGGTAAAAAGTTGCCAGCTAAAGCAATGTTGCAAATCTGTTGTGGTTGTTATTGTTGGCATAAATTTAGGCACAACCTTTTTATAAATAAGCATTCTAATATTTACAGTTATTGAAAAATTAAGATATTTCATCATATTCATAATTCACGTGTCAACTTTTATTAAAATTAACAGTAACACTATTAAAAGAAGTATTAAATTAATAGATAGAATAAAAATTCAAATATTACATTAAAAAATTTATTAAAGTATGTGGAGATTTTTACCATTATCCTCTTCTTTTATTTTTCTTTAATTTGGATCATTATTTAATAAAAACAATAACTTAGAATTCTTAGGATTTGAAGAATTTAATCTGATTCGTTTTCCATTTTAGTTTGATGCAGCTCAATTCATAGAAATATGTACCTACTAATTGTGGGCTGTATCTCGTTCTAAAATATAGCAGGAGTTAAATAAAATTTTATTTAATAATTTTATTATAAATTTTAATTATATTGATTATTTTAATATAATACTTAAAATTATTCATAATTTTTAACTTATAATAAAAAAATAATACATTTCAACACATTCAAATTCATGTTCCTTTATATTGACAATCAACATAAGAGTTATTCTACTCACCTAAACTTTTAAAGGAAAAGAAAAACAAAAAGTAACCATGATAGCAATTAAGATAAATCTTGATTTTCATGGGAAATAAAACCAAGGCCATGTTTGGTTGGATGTAATAGGAATAGATTACAGCCCTATTCAATGGGCCCACTACGTGTTGAATAGAATCAGCTTCTATTACAGTACGGCCTATAATAGTAATTCAGTGGCTAGAGGTATGAATAACTATTCAAAGCAACCGGTAATAACATTTTACCCTATTTTGGACCAAAATATCCTCCTGTCTGTCATCTTCATCTTCTCCATTTCACTTTCACGACAATTTCTTGTCTCTCATCTTCATCTTCTCCATTTCACTTTCACGACAATTTCTTCCCAAAGTAAACCCTATAGAAATTGGATCCTTAATCGACTACAAATCAAGCTTCATTCACCATCTTCATCTTCCTCCCGTTGAACCTCATATATGGTATGTGATGGCCTTTGGTTCCTTTTTTTCTCTCGATTTTGTTAGTTAAAGTTATTTTTCGGTCTCACTCTGATCCTTCTCGGTTTCTTCATCCTCATAAATTTTGTGTTCTTTTTTCTGGGTTTCTAGAGTTTGATTTGTTAGTTGAATTGTTTTGGGTTTTAGAACAAAGTTTTTAAGCACCCCAAATCCCATCTATCTACACCTCAAAGTCGGTCCCTTGTTCTTGATTTATTGGTATATAATAATTTTTATGCTATTATTGGTGCTTGATTTGTTGGAAACATAGGTATTAATTTGACATTCCATTCGTGGTTGTACAAGAAATATCCTAAAATCTTAGAAACTGTCAAAGAATTTAAAGCAACGTCTAATACTAACTGCTTGAAGTTGAAGGGAAATAAAAACTCAAGATAGATCAAACAAGAAACTAAGTCATCTTTATCAATCAAAACTCAAGTTACAATTGTCACAAAGAAAAAGTGGGTATTTCCTGGTTTTGAAGAGAATAGGGGAAATTTGTGGTTCAAAGGGCTTATCTTTCTTAATTTTTGTTTCATGATTTAAGGGGCTATGCTATGGTGTTGTCCCTCTGCAGCTACTGTCGTATCTGCTGACTTGAAGCTTGCCAGCCGCCACCCTCGTCTCTAACTGCCGCTGTCGGCATCAAGTTTAGGTGAGGCTATGCTTCCAATTTTTTTACCAAATTTTTGTTTGTTTGTTTGCGTAGATTGGGTTGTAAAATGTTAACAAAATTAAGTTGTTTGTTCTGCTATATTTGAGTTGTATATATGTTGTATATAAGTTGTTTGTATATACGTTTGACAGGAGCTTTGACCCATCCAGTTCACTTTTGGGGACTTTAGAAAATGGTGTTTTGATTTTGAGCAACTAATAGTCCTTTATTATAGGAGTTTGACCAGTTTATATGCATCCACGTGAGTTTAAGTTCCACTATGTTACTTTGAAGAGAAATTATGAACGTTTAGATCTTTTGACTAGCTAGATCATTATATGACATCCAAAACAGGATTCAAAACAATTTGCTAAGAAAGTATCCATCTCTGTTCTTATTTATAAGAATGTTATGCTAATTCTATTTTTATACATTTTCAGTGTTGTAAACTCTACAATTGTCATCGTGTAATTTCAATATCTGAATCATTAATTTTGACATCTGTTTTTAACTGCCTGAAATGTTATCCTTAAAGCTCTTTTGTTTGTCTTATTAGTGTGCTCAAAATACCTTAGTTTGGCTTGCTTCCATTCATGCTTATCTGGGAATATTTAATTAAATATTATCACTAGCTTCCTTATTGATCTTTATAGCTTGCTAAATTGTTTCTCTTTCAATATTGCAGCTTAGATAGCTAGGTTGCAATTGTTCCCTTTTTCATATCCAAATGCACCTATTTTGGATATTTTAGTGCAGATTCTTCTGTCTATTTATGTATGATTTTGTCTAGATGTAACTCAGTGCACCCATTTCATAGGTTTTGCCATGATCAATTGCTTGACATGGAATAGTTAAGAAAGCGATAAGATATATGCTTTAAGGATCTTTTAGTCTTGTGTTTCTATGCTATATTTGCTAGATTAATTGCTTGTGTGATGCTTTCTCCATTTTTGCAAGAGCTGGTGGAAATTGTTATGATTGGTGTTTGTTCTGTTAACATATTTAAGCAGCCTTTACACTATGTTTGATTGAAGGTAATATCTATTCCATTAAATGCTGGTAAGTTTCTATCCCTACAATTTTCTCCTTGAAATTTGAATTTCTTTGATGGGTCTCACCAACGGTTTTTAATCAATATTTTTTTGGGTTTATTTGTTTGTTGGCATTGGGTGGGTAATAAAGCTTAAGAAAAAAAAAATCCAATCCCAAAAGATCAATGTTTTCTTATTTGGTGCCTGCTTTTTACAGTTAAGTAGATGGATATTTTTAAATATTTAGAATAATGTATTGATGGTGTTGTATGATTAAAATTCATTTCATTTATGAGATTGGCTGGGAAAGCTCAGATTTGTAATAAAAGTTTTTTTTTTTTTATATCCATTGGCAACGATGTCATTGCATTTAGGGTCGCTAATGCTCCACCCAAGCTGAATCTTGTAACAGTTATGCTTATTTCCTCGTCTTTGTATTTGTCCATCAATTCTCTTAAGGCATCTTGAACCTACATGTGCATGCACTACGTATGAGATGAATCACATATAATTAACACATAGATGAAACCATATATATCAGGCATAATGATGTCCTTTGTCTATGTGTGTTAAATTTGGCTCCAACTTTTAAAAATAGTTCAAATTGATCATCAACCTTTAAAAGAATTGATTTTTTTTTTGTAATAAAAGAATATTTATTTTAAATTCACATGTACTTAATACTTTTTAAAGAATATATTAACTATTTAATTTTTTGAATTTATTTTCATTTTTGAATATTATTTTATAAATTTTAAGATATGCATAAAATACACATAATTACAATGCGAGTTATCACATCAACATTGTTATAAAATTAATGTATATTAAAAAGATTAATAATTAAAATTAGCCAAAAATAATAAAGAGAGAATTTGATAATATATATCGTTTGCTTGGTGATATAAAAAGTTTGCTTGGTGATTTTTGTATATTGTTTGATGGAGAAAGGTATCTGTAAGGGTTCTAATTTAAAGGCTTTTGATACTGAAGTTTGTACATTTTAGTCCTAGATATTATACTCCCATAATCAATTCTGCTTTTGAATGAAAAAGAAAGTTCGGAATTAAAAAAAAAAAGGAAGTTATATGCCAAAGTTGCAATGTTAAGTGCTGTGTTTAATCTTTGCTTAATTTATGTATATTAATTGGTTTATATGATCTTGTTTTTGGATCTAGTTTTTGTATTGCACAAGTTCTATTTGTTTGATTCCGAAATTGAGTTTGTTTTCTATTTGTGGCCTTCAGTGAGTTGCAGTGAAATGATAGGGTTTTATTTGATGAAGAGGTGGCTTTGGGATTGACTGAAGTGCTATGTATGTTTTCCTTTTCTTGATTTTGTTTGAGTTGTAAATTTCAGTTGTTCGTTGATCGGTTTTTATTGAGCTAATTTTCGTTGTAGATGGTTGGTTTTTGTGAGTTCATGTGATGGTAGAGAAATTTGGTAGTGTAATGCTTAGAAATGAATGTATGGTTTTTGAATTGTATTTAAAATTAAAATTAAAATTATATTTATTAGAAGTTGTGGAGAAAAAAGAAAAAAGAAAAAAGAGGAAAATTTTGCCTGTTTTGTGGAGAAAAGTGGATCACTTTTTATATCTTAAGCTCATTTTGTAGATATACATACACATTTTGCACCTTATTTTACTCAAGCAAATACTTTCCTTGTGACCTCAAGCAGTATAAGGGTTCTAGTTTGCTTTATAGCATTTTAATGTTCCAAGACATTCTATGTCATCCACTTACCTTAGTTTGCTTTCTGCTATTCTAGGAACTATATGAGATATTTAGTATGCAGTTTGCTAGAAAATTAAAGGTTATTGTCAAGCTTTATCTTTTTTTGTAATAAATCTTGTGTTACTTCTATTTATACATGTATATGAATGTATTTTTGCAAATTGAAACTTGCAGCAAAGAATGTTGGAGTTACAGAGTTTGTGAATCCAAAGAATTTTGGAGTTACAGGGTTGAGCAACTTGTATTCACTGAAACTCTGTAAGTTATATGGCAATTAAATTCTTTGATTTTGTTTTACTGTTATTGAAATTAGTATTGAAGAAATGTGACCCTTTTACTATGATTTGAAGATATGTAACACTTTAATATATTGCAGTTATGGCTCGTCTGCCGTTGATTGGACAAAGTGAGAGGCGTAAAAGAATTGGTCTTGCTATTACAATATGGTTTCAAATGTGTACTTTAATATTTTACACTATAGACCAGTAACATAAAAGAGAAGCTCAATTACATCTGATCTAACAGCTTAATAATCAAGTGTCAGACTGAATCAATGTTCATTAATAATAATTTACAAAGAAGCCAACAAATGTCTCAACTCTTCAATTTGGTAATCTGAATAAATAAGCATCCAACAAATATATTTCATACTAAAATTCAACAAATATAGGGCATATTTTTGGATTCCTAATCTTTTTAAAATCGGCTCCCCAACTTTTAACCTTAGAAACATAATGCTTAAATTACTTCTACCGTAAAATATTGGCTTCACTATTAAGTACTAAGTACCATAGTTAGCCAAACAATTAATCTTTCTCGCTTTTTCACCACTAAAAGGATGCCACACTCTATAGTCTATACTCACTTGCCTAATCCACAAGAAGTACAATAATGCATAATCAACCAAGACAAAAGGCACATAAGGCATTAATGGTACACGGTAGTAAAGAAATCCACCCAAACCAGTCATAGGCTCAACCACATGTAGTGGTTACCATTAGGTGGTGTAGATCTTTTTGTGTTTGTAATATTTGGATGGTATAATGACATGATAGAATGTCATTACAATGTTGTAACTTTTTGTTAATATATGAATATTATGCTTGGAATGGCTCTTCCCATTTTTGTGTTTGTAATATTTGGGACGGTATGTTTTAGCTTGGTATTATATTAATCTATTTCTAATTATCTCCATATAGCTTTTTCCTTCAATAGCCATTGAATGTTTTGATCTTCTTGAAACGAATCTGTCAATCCTTAGTGCAATTTTAGTAGTGGCATGGATATGATTTTAGTACCAATAGTCATTCCAAATTTCACGAACTCATGGAATTAAGAAAAAAAAAATACTTCTTTATGCCTATTGGCTTTTTGAAACTAGCTGAAAGTTAGGACAACATTAAATTATTTGAATAGATTTGCATGTCTTCCAGTTACTGCTACTTTTGCTTCAAATAATTTGTTTCTTCTACAAGATGAAACATGTTTCTTGATCTAAAATCAGTTCTTTCTTATTAATTATATATATGGAATTATATTCTTTGATTTTGTTTTACAGTTATTGAAATTAGTATTGAAGAAATGTGACCCTTTTACTATGATTTGAAGAAATTGAAACTTTAATATATTGCGATTATGGCTCAAATGCGCCTTTGATAGGACAAAGTGTGAGGCGTAAAAGAATTGGTCTTTTGTTACAATATGGTTGCAAATGTGTCTTTTATTGAGTTGGTTCTTAGTTGCATTAGGTGCCATCCATAGCCTACATACTTATAGACCAAGGATTAGATCCTATATTTTAGATTTTTATGCACAACAAGATTATGTGACAAGACTTGTATATGCTAGTGACGAGACTTGCATTGAACAAGTTAGGATGAATAGAATTACCTTTTTTAAACTATGTGAGATGTTACAAACTTTAGGGGGATTGAAGTCGTCAAGGAACATGCTTGTTGATGAGCAAGTGGCAATGTTTTTACATATCATTTCTCATCACCTTAAAGATAGAGTTATCAAGCATCACTTTAATAGGCCTGGGGAAGCCGTTAGTAAATCATTTCACAATGTTTTAAATGCTGTCATACGCTTACAAGTTGTGTTATTTAAAAAGGCAGAGCCAATTACAGCTAATTCTATAGACCCAAGGTGGAAATGGTTCAAGGTATTGGAGTGAATATTATATATAGCTCGTACATAATTTAATCCTTTTATATTTAAATATAGTATCTTAACTCGAGGTTTTATACATGTAATGTAGAATTGCTTAGGTGCTTTAGACGGAACCCACATCAAGATTAGGGTTCCAGTAAATCTAGATATCAAACGCGAAAAGGTGAGATAACAACAAATATGTTAGGTGTTTGTACACCTGATATGCATTTTGTTTATGTTCTTCCTGGTTGGGAAGGTTTTGTTGATGGATGAGTTCTTCGAGATGCTATTAGTATGAGACATGGACTAAAAGTTCCGCATGGTAAAGTGCAAAATTATAGGAATTTGAATTAATTTCTAAGATCATACTTTTAGGGGAAATTAACCATGACAAATAGTTTCTTTTTTATAGGTTGTTATTATCTAGTTGATCTTGGATACACAAAGCGTGAGGGATTTCTTCGCCATTTAGAGGACAAAGATATCATTTGAATGAGTGGCGTCGGGGTTACCAACCAAGTACTCGGAAGAATTTTTCAATATGAAACATGCTTCAATAGCGTAATGTTATTGAAAGATGTTTTGGGTTATTAAAACTTAGATGGGGAATACTTAGGAGTCCATCATTCTATCCTGTGGGGGTGCACAATAGAATCATTATTGCATGTTGTTTGCTCCATAATTTTATTAGAACGTATATGAGTATTGATCCTATTAAAGCGGAGTTGGAAGAAAGATTACCTAGTAATGTGATAGATGATGATGAACCGAATATCGCAAATATTCATCCATCGGATGCATGGGCTACTTGGAGGATGGAACTAGCCAACCGAATGTTCAATGAATGGCAAGCATCTAGAAATTAGTTAGGTTTAGGGTAAAAATAGTAAATGTTACGTTGTTTATGTTATTTCATGTATCTAGTTTATGAAACTTTGGTGGTGGTTGAATTATTTTTTTGTATCATACTAGATTTGTTGAATGATAATCTATTTTCCTTTGATTCATCATGTGTTATAATTGTAATGATCCGAATTTTACGGTCATCGAAAAAGTGTATTTTCGGTCTCGTTCTTTGAAAAATGAATATGTAAATATCTATTAAAAATATTTAAGTTAAGTGATTTGGTTAATTAAAGTTTAATAAAGTGAATTAGCTTAAATTAAGGATAATTAGGAGAAAAGATTAAATTGAATAAAGTGTGAAAGTTTAGTTTAGATTAAAAGAAAATAAAAGGACCAAAATGACAATTAAGCCAATTTTTATAGATGTGACGGCAAACTTAGATAAAATCTTAATTATTGAATTTTTTTATGTTTAAGGTTTTAAATTAATTATTATTAAATAAATAAAAGAAAGACAAGTGTATGGTAAAATAAAATACATGTGTAATAAATATATTGTACAAACATTTGTAATACATGTATGCATTTACATATTATTTAAGTAAATATTTAATGTATTTATTATTATTAAATTGATATTATGTGATGAATAAATTAAATTAAGACAAATGTATGGTGCATATGGCGACATGTGTGATATTAATATACATATATTTGTAAAATACATGTATATATACTTATTATATAAGTATATTATTAAATTATATATTATTAAGTAAAAGATATTAAGTAAAAGTATATATTATATTTTGATATCTTTTGTGTTTGTAATATTTAGATGGTATAATGACATGATAGAATGTCATTACAATGTTATAACTTTTGATGTTGTAAAATTTTAAAACATATGGATTATGACATATAAAATAATGAAATCATGTAACTTTTTGTTAATATATAAATATTATGCTTGGATGTGAAATATAATTCTCAAGTTAATTAATTACTTCTAATATTTTTTTGTAAAGTAATTAAATTATTTGTTTCAATAATGATATTTTAGCACATATATGTATTGCAGTTTAAAAATAATAAAATAAATTATATATATTTATAGTATTATATATTAAGATATTTTAATTCATATAATAATAATTATATTAAGCATGTTATTAAATTATATTTTTATTAAATTATATTTAATAATAATTATGTTAAAATATGATTAAATTATTTATTTTTTTATTAAATTATTTTCAATAATAACCTTATTAAAATTTAATAACAATAACAATAATCATATACCTAACAAAAATTCTGCTAAGGGTATTCTGGTCATTTTAGTTCTTTTCCTTATGCTATTACAACATCATTCCATTCAACCAAACATAAGAATTTTATTACAGCTCTATTCCATTTCATTCAACCAAACATTTGAATTACTTATTACAACTCTATTCCATTACACCTCTATTCCATTACAGCGAACCAAACTAGCCCCAAAATTTTCCCCAATCCCCACCAATTATTATTGTCGACAGTTTTGGACCTACCACGTGTTCAAACCCCACATTTATCTCTGTTTTTATTGTGCAATGGCAGTAGTGCATTTCATCTCCACCTTCGGATATTTTATTTTGGGTAAACTACCTATTTAGTCACCCCATTTTACCTGCATTCCTATTTTGGTCATCTATTTAAAATATTTGTTATTTTATCACTCTCATTAGATAAGTTGTCAATTTTATTCTATTTACTGTTAAATGTCTTTTGTGGCAGAATAAGACACTGGTGTGATAGTCTTTTGATTAATATAATAACAAATTTAACCCTTAATATTTTACCTTTTGATTATGATAATTTGATCCCAATTTTAAAAAATCAGTAAATTTAATCTTTAATATTTACATTTTTATCAATTTAGTTCAAATTCAAAAAAATTATAATTTTAAAACTTTGAAAATATATATTATTTATTATAAAAGACATAAAATATAAAAATATATAAAATTCTTAACTTGAAATGTATGTTTAATTGAAAACAACAATTATTTTTTTATTTAAACCCAAAACCTTCAATTACCCTAAACTCATTTCTTAAGTTGAAAGGCCTTTTCAATTTCTTCAAAAGCCTATCCTTGATTAGTAAAGAATCGGTAAATTAAATATTATTTTAATCTCTTAGAAACTTTTAATTTCTTCAAAAAAACCCTTTTCAATTAACACATTTTATATCTTCAAAATAATTTTGAGAAAGACACGAGTTTCAAACACAACAGTTCTTGGGATTTTTAGTTTGTTCAACAATGGATCTTAAAACCTTTAGAAAAATAAGTTCATGGGTGAAACTTGTAAGATAGAAAGTGAAAGAGGAGAGATCGAGAAATGCGTGAGTTTAGAAATTTTGACTTCAAAAGAGGGGAGGTTTCAGCGTTTGTCTCCAATTCTGCTTCTGTTCCTCAGAAACAATCGACATTGTTCTTTATTTCGTGTTTTGAGTTTCAGTGCATGCTGTTGCTTACTTATAACACTAGCTCTTTGTTTTAACTTTCTAGTTTCTTGTGCTTCAATTAAATAATGTATTTGTACTCAAAAGTCCTTGATGTGAAGTTTTGTTCCAAAATATCAACTAAAACATAGGGTTGCTTGACTAATGGTGGTAGAGACATGTGCCATAATGCAACATGAAAAGGTCCCCTCCATTATTAGCTTTCGGTTTAAGCATTTGGGCTCCAACATTTCTCCATTCACAAGCAAAGGCGCATTCACTTGTCTCTCTATGCAAGCATCCAGGGAAAAGAAAGGGTTAATATAACTTGAAATAAGCTCTTCAACCACATAAATTATTCTCTTTTTTATTTCAACACCCGAATACCAACAAGCAAAGAAAATACCATAATACGCTTATAACAAACCTACTTCTGGACATATTAGGCCCAAAGCCCCACTCCTATTTCCCTTTTAAACATGCTTTTATTTTTATCTTAACTAAATATGAGCTTAAAATTTTGTCTAATTTTATTTATATTTTACAAATGTTTAATCTAACTTTATTTTAGGTCCACTCATATTAATTTTTAAAAGGTTTAAAAATAAATATTTATATTATTTTAATTTAATATTTAAATAATTTCATATATTTTTATTTACTAAAATTTTATATATAACTATCTTAACAATTTTTTTATGTTTATATTATAGCTGTTGAAACCATTTTAAAAATCGGTTTTAAAAAAACGGGAATCGACTTTAAAACGAAAATGGAGTCGCCACCAATCCCTTTTTACTCAGGTGTGATTGGATCACCTTATAAAATGTTTTATTTCAAAACATTGATTTTGGTCCACGAAATACAAGAAAACAGGTTCGGGAGTCGGTTACGTACGAGGAAGGGTTAGCACTCTTATAAAGCCCAAAACTTTGTACCTAATTGATAAAATCATGTCCAAATGTTTGAAATTTAAAAAGTTTAAAATAAGATCCCTTATTAGAAGGAAAACCAAGACTTACCTATTTCAAAGAAATAAAAATACCACACCCAGTAAGTTAGGATACAGCATCTTATAACTTTGAAGCTAGATGCATCTTTATTTTAGAAAATTCTTACCTCAAGACACAAAACATCACACCCAGTAAGTTAGGATACAACGTTTTGAATTCTCAAGAGTAAGTTTTTTATTTTGAAATTGGTAAACTTGAATTTTGAAAATGGAGGGATATCTAATACTTTGAGTTTTACGAGAAAAATCACAATCCAGTAAGTTAGGGCACGATTCTTCTCGAAAACTCCAAATATCACATATCACCGCTAAAAATATTTTAAAAAAAAATCTTTAATTTAGAAGGTATTTTTATAAAAATGGTATGAGTAAGACGTTGAATAAATACATCATAACATACATATTTAATAACGAACGATTTTAACGTAATTACAAGAATAAAAACTATATTCGCTAACAATTAATAATGAGAGAATAATATGACAAGAATAAATGGAATACTATGTAATACCATGAATAAATAAATTACTATGTTAAAAGAATATAAAATAAATAACAATAATTAAGACTTTTAAGATCAAATAAAAATAAAATAAATAAGAAATGAGAATATTTAAACATCAAAGCAGAAAAAAGAATGCGATGATTTTTAAAATGATTTAACATATATACATAATAAAAATAAAAGTAAAAAAAAACATTATCATAAATATATATAATTTAATAATTTAATACATAAATAAATAAAATAATTAATAATAGTATATAATAATTTTATAAAAATTTATATAATATATTAATTATAAAATTATATACATAATATAAACAATATAAAAAATAGATTATATAATATAAATAAATTATATAAAAATAAAGCTTTAGAAATAATACATAATATAACATGATACTATATAATATACAATTTTAAAAATATAATATAATAAATAATATATAAATTATAAAATAATATATAATTAAATAATATTAAATCACATAAAATAATAATACATATAAGGTTAATAATAAAAAATATATAAATTTTATACTATAAAAAATTAATATATTATTAATAATATAACATTTTAATTCAATATAATATTAGAATAATCTAAAAAAGGATTAAATTGAAATAAAATAAAAATTATGCGGTAAAATTACAAGCAAAAACAAAGAAAGGATTTAATTGAAAACAGTCAAAAAGGCGGAAGGGTTAAAAATGAAAATAACCCTTCTTCTTTAAAACACGCGGATCCTTCGAGTCAAATTGGGTCGGATTTCGGGTAACAGTCAAACGGCGCCGTTTTGGTGCTTATTGCCTTAAGCCAAAACGACGCCGTTTTGATATTACTATATAAGTTAAAAAAATTCAAAAAAAATCATTTTCACTCATTCTTAAAAAAAATCAGAGAGAGAGTCTCTCTATTTGCTCTCGCTGGATGATTTTCATGATGCCCAGGAATTCGACAATAGTCTCATGAGCCACCGTACACAGTGGCCAAAATTTTAAAAAAAGTAAGTTTTTTTCTTCTTTTTTTAAAAATTTATTTTATATGTATTATATATAAATTGTTTAAAAAATAAAAAAAAAAATAAAATAACAATATTCGAAAATCAAAAATAAAAAAATTAAATCAAAACCTTGGCTGATTTGGCTTTTCTATGTTTATTTCAGTATATTTTTGTCTGTATCTGTCAAGTATTTTTTTTCGTATCCCCGTGTTATAGGTTCATTGGGGTTTTTATAACCCAGAAAATAAAAAGGAAATACAATAAAAATCCCATCTTTGCTGCTGTTCTTTCCTTTCTTGTTTAGGTGAATGGCACAGATCTCGGCCTGGGCGTCATTCGAGCGCGGATTGAGACTGGACGAGAGCCTGATTTGCGGCGCAAGGCGCGAGGAGGGGCTGCTTGCTGGGGCTTGCGGCGCGAGGCAGTAACCCTAGTGCATTGTTTCCTGTTTCTGAAATTAGTTTTGTGCCATTGGGCCATTTTGGTTTAGTTGGGTAATGGGTTAGGTCTGTTTGGGTAATGGGCTGATGGGTTTAAGAATTGGGCTACGAGTATTGGACTTGTATTTAGGTCTGCTTTGATTTTGTAAAAATGGACTGTAAAAATAAAAGAAACTGGGCGTTTTTATTTATTTTTTTATATTGTATGAGCCCGGTCAAAATTGGGCTCCTACACATAATATATATAAAAATAACATAATATAAAATATTATAAACTTATAAATAGGCCGGGTCAGATTGAGCTCAGATCTTGAATGTTTAAATCCAAGCTCGATCCATATTTTAAATAAGCTTAATTTTTTTTTACCTAAACCCATTTTTAGACCTAATATTTCTACGCAAACCCTCTTTAAATTCCGGACGGACCTTCAGTCTAATACCGATAACGATATCATTTTTTATTAAAATTAGTACATATTAATATAAGTATGCTTTAGTATATCATCTTCAACTTATCAATACATGTATCTCCAAATTTTAAAAATGATTACTTAATTCTAATAAAATAAAATATAAAATCTATAACCTATAACCTATATATAAAAGGAAGGTCCAATCTCGACATGTGTCTCAACCTTTTTTTTCCTCAGTTTATAGGAAAATGATCAAATATAATTTATTTTGTCCCTATGCTTAAAATTAAGATTTATTTTGTCCCTATTTTTAATAATATTTTATCTAAAATTTCACCTAATAAATTTAACAAAAAATTAACGCTGTTAAAATTAAATTTTAAATTTTAAATTAAAGAATAGATAAACTAAATTTTAAAAATGAAAATATAAAACTAATTTCTAAATACACAAAATACAAAACTTGAAATATATGTTACCTTCAAAATTTAATCATAAAAAAAAATTTAATCCAACATGGCAGTAGCCATTCTAATATATTTAAAAGCGTTGTTATTATTTTTCTTCTCCACTCATCCACAACTTCCGTTATAAAGATAAAAATAACTCTCCACAGCCCATTAGTAAAAAGCCCAAAACCAACTCCGTTCAGAAAGAATCGCATTTCTCATTAACTAAACAGGTAAGTCACGGTCACCCCTACAAACCCCCAACCTCTTTTTTTTTTTTTACTTTAAATTAACTAAAGCGGGGAGGGAGTTATTTGCATAGTTATGAGAATCAGATCGGTATTAAATTGGTTGAGTCATGAGCTAATATGAGTTAAATTAAAAAATCGATGAATTATTTTTTAATATTTTTTATTTTTATAATTTTTAATAATTTATTTAATTAAATTATCTAAACTAAAAATAATAACTTGATTGATTTGATCACCAATTTAATTTGAAAATGTTGGTTAGTTGAGAGAATGATGTCATCAATAGTGTGTAAGAACAAGATATCCCATCATAGCCATCCGCTTCTATCTCTGACAAGCTCCGACCTTATTAAATTTTATCTTTATTTTAATCTGTATTGAAGTGTATAGTTTTTTTTTTTATCGACATGTACATAATATTTTAGCTGGAACATGAAAAACGACTCGAAATATTCAAGTGTTGATGAAACAAAACAAAATTTAAATTGAAATAAAAATTATAATTGGGTTTTTTTTTTCGAAACTGGTCCAAAAAAATTAATTAATTATGAAAATAACCGAGGTGTAAAATTTTGTACAAAAATGACCTGTTTTCTACAATGACTCTTAGTGTCGTCATTCTCATTGGCGACACCACCCCTCATTCATTATCCAATGATTGTCAGTTATTAAAAAAATGTATTTTTTGTTGTCGCCATTCCCATTGGTGGCACCAGTATGTATTTTTCTATATGCCCGTAAAAAATACGAGTATTCTAAGGGTAAAAGAAAAAATAAAAAAATATTTTAATGGGTGTAACCGTTCTCTTTAGCGGCATTAGATAATTTAAAAAAAACGTGTGTTGGAAAAAAGAAAAAAAATTGTATACTTTTTTGTGCTACCAATCTTGTTGGCGGCACCTATGTTAGAAATTTTTTTGTTTTGGGGTGCCGTTAGGGCTGTGTGGCAACACAAAAAGACTATATATACCCATACTTGGTGGAAGATCAGTATATGTTGAAATAATTGATTTTAAATTTTTTTTTTCTATTGAAGAGATGAAAGAAAGGGAGAAATTTTTGTGATTAGTTGTAGGGGAGAGAAAAAGAAAAAAATTTACCCTATGTTTGGTTCACTGTAAAGGAATAGAGTTGTAATCAGTAATTCAATTGTTTGATTGAATGGAATGGAATAGAACTGTAATAGTATTCTTATGTTTGGTTAAATGAAATAAATATTGTAGTCGTATAATTTAAAAAGCTTAAATGACTAGAGTACCCTTAGTAGAATTTTTTAGGTAGATTATTGTTATTGTTATTAAATTTTAATAGGATATTATTAAATATAATTTAATAAAATAATAATATATAATTTAATCACATTCTTAATATAATTATTATTAAAATATGAATTAATAAAATAAAAATATATGATATTAGAAAAATAATATATAGCCTACTTTATTATTTTTCAAATTGCAGAGGTATATTTAATGTGCTAGAATATCATTAGCGAAACAAATAATTTAATTATCCTCTAAACTAAAAAGCAAAAGATTAGAAGTAATAAATAGCTTGAGAATTATATTTTACATCTAAAATAATATTCATACATTAATAAAAGTTACATGATGTCATTAGCTTATATGTTAAATTTTACGAATAAAAAGTTACAAAATCGTGACATTATATCATGTCATTATACTATCCAAATATTACATATACAAAAAGTTACCAAAACATCACCAACACAACCATGATTTTTAATGGGTAGAAATAAATCTTCTCACCCATTCCAGTCGTACAAAAGAAGGTAGACTTAAGAAAACGAGCATTTGCATTGGATAGTCTGGAATTTTGCTCAACGCAAGAAAGCTCTCATCCTCAGTTAATCCTTCTACTTCACCTAAGGCCAGATATAATTTTTGAGCATTTTCTTAAATGATCATTTCTGACTTCTTTGAAATTAGCACTTCAGAGGTAATGCTTCTACTTAATTTAAGACCAATAGTCCATATGTTTTCCCCTAATAACGTGGTAGTATCAATAAGTGAAGTAGAAGAAATTTGTTCACTTACATCAAAAATCTTTTTTTTCTTCTTTGAAAATGTGCAATCATCTTGGTTTGGCTTCGACGGTTGTGATTGTGTAATCAAGACATTCATCTCATCTAAGGAAACATTAGTTTTGCATCTATGGTCATTGCTTCTTCAGGATTCTTTGCAGTAACTACATCATCAGTGTCTATTTCTTCAACAATATCAATAGTTGTTTGAGCATCTTTCCTAGTGGCTTGATCTTTTGCGTATATGGAACTAAGTTGGTCATAATAAGGGAAACTGCAATGTCTGAATTGACCAGCTCCTTTATGACTCTATAAAAAAGAAGGAATCTACATTAGAGATAAGTTTGTTCAAAGTAAGATAATAAAGACAGGAAATAATTCTTACACTAATATATCAGTTCCACATAACATCTTTAGCAACAACCATCTGCATATGCTCACCCTAACCAGAGTCGCTATTGTCTTTTCCTCTGAGCATGTCGTAAATGATTCCCTATTCCTTTTTCAATGTCCTAATTCCGGATTCAAAATTAGTTCTATCCTTCAACATATAATGAGGTAAAAAAATTTCTAACATTTTTTCTAGCTCATTAAATAACCAACCTTGAGTCTCATATTTGCGTTAAAAGTTCCAACATTGTACAAGTCAACCATATAGGCAACCAGCAAAGCATCTTCTTCTAGAGCCCATTTACTTTTGGTTCCTCGAGAATTTTGGGAAGAAGTTGCAGTTGATTGTGAAAAGCCTAACATAACTATTTTAAGAAAAAATGCATATTAAAATTAGGTTCGATATTATGAATAAGAATATAGACATTTTATAAAATTATAGCACATGATGAATAAAAATAAATAAATTAAAATTGTAATTCAACAAGTCTAGTGCAATACATAAACACAATACAAACAACACCAAAATTTCATAAACTACATACATAAAATAACATAAACAAATTAACCTTCTACTATGTTTTAATGAACCTAACTAATTTCTAGATGTTTGCCATTCAAAGAACATTTGATTGGCTACTCTTATCCTCCAAGTAGCCCACGCATCCGATGGATAAATATTTACGATATTCAGTTCATCGTCCTCTATCACATTACTAGGTAATCCTTCTCCTAACTCTGCTTCAATAGGATCAAGACTCATATATATGTTCGAATAAATTATTGTTATTTGTTGCTATGTCACCTTTTAATTGTTTGATAACTAGGTTTATCAAATTTTTAGAACCCTAATCTTGATGTGGGTTCCTAAAACACCTAAACAATTTTACAAAAATAGTTTAAAAATCCCTGTAACAGCCCGTTTTCAATAAAATCAGAATAGTAGTTTTGGGACCACAGATTTGAGTCAGAAAGAAAATTTATTTTACTATTATTGCATGGTTTGCATTATGATAGAAATAACATATGAAAATTTCGTTAGGAAAAATTTTACCAATTACATGCTTAATTGTGGAAAGGACCAAATTGCATAAAATGCAAAAGATGAGTTCTAGTAGCTATAAGTATCAAATAGCTATGAAATTCAAAATTTGAGGTCCTTATATGGTAATTAGACCATTAAATGGAGTTAGTAGATATTTATGATGATTCATCCATGAAAAATTAGAAAAAGAAAAGGACTAAATTGAAAATTGAATTAATTAAAGATGAAAAATAAGCTAATATCATCTTATTTCATCTTCATCCCCAAAGTTTTTCTATGGAAACCCTAGTTAAGAGAGAGAATTTCAAGCAAGCTTAATTGGGTAAGTAATCATGTCCCGTAGGTATCTACCTATTTTGGGGATTAATTTGCAAAGTTATTAAAGTATTAACATTTTACCATGGATGAGTATGATGAAATTTTGAAATTTATGGTAGAAAATGAAAGGTTGTTGATAGATAAACAACTTTTGTAAAGTAAAATTTGATGAAATTATGATTTTAGGACTAAATTGTAAAGTTGTAAAATTCATGAAAAATTTCTGATTTTTGTGAAATACATGACCTGTAAATGTTATATGAAAAATTCAGCTAGGCTTGGGATAAGGATTGAATTGTATGAATTTCATTTTCTGAGCCTAGGGATGAAATTGGAATTAATTAAAAGTATAAGAGGCAAAATGGTACTTTTGCCTAATATGTGAATTTGGTTGATTTGAATGTGAAATGTAATAAATTGATGATTAAATTCATTTATATAGATCCGGAAAGACCAAATAAGGAGTTAGATCGAGGAAAAGAAAAAGTTTCGGATTAGTAGATTCTCATATACGAACAAGTATCAAGGTAAGTTCGTATAACTAAATCATGTATATTTTCATATTTGAATTGGATATTGTATGTGAATTATGAATTTATTATGTATATGAAAATAATTATATAACTGACATGCCCGAGAAATGTTAAGTCCCGATTAAATAAATGAAATTCGATGGATATAAGTTTCCCGATTGGTTTGTGATCTAGCATATGTTGCAGACACACCATAGCTCAAAAGAGCATCTCGATATATGGCCCTCTCAAGCTTCCCGTATATGGTTCTTGCGAGCTTCCCGTTATAGCTCTTCGGAGCATCCCGATGGGTTGTGATCCTACATGTGTTGTGGACACACTGCAATGCCCCGAATTTTTGGGCCTAGTAGAATTAGGCCTATTGGGCCTTGGGGCATGAGAGCGTTTAAAAATTTTGAGAACAAGAGAATGACACTAATGCAAGTTAGACCTATTAGGTGAGTGATTTTGGAAGGTTAGGGAGATTCCAAGAAGTCTTGGGTTCAAACCTGGGCTTTAGGAAAAAAATTGATTTGGGGAATAAAACCCTAGTTGTAAGTGAGTAGACTTTAAGAATATTTGAGGATAAAATGTGACACAAGAAAGTGAGTGGCCTACTGGCATGGCATCATTAAGGTTCCAAGGGAGCATGGGTTCAAGTTTTGGCACTTGCAATTCATTTTGATTTCCTTTTAAATGAACTTAGACTTTGGCCCATAGGTTTATATTTAGTTGAGCTTGTTTTGTGACACAAGGAGCTAGTTGGTAAGGTGGCTAGCGGCGTGGATTAAGTTACAGGGAAGCCTGAGATCGAAACCCCTTACATGCAAAAGGTGACTATTTTGCTAATTTGGGACGGTTTTGGAGGATTGATGGAGGGATCCCACATCAGGAAGCTAGCATGAGAGTAGGCGAGAAGCTTGCTTTAAATAGAGTGATCTATGAGGAGAGTAAGCATACCTTGGTTGGCGTTTGGGCATAGGAGTGATCGAAGCACGGATTAACTTCAGATTACTATCAGGTGTGTATTTCGCACTACTCTAGCTGTAGAGCGGCAAATGCTAAAATGCCAGTCACACGGCGATGGTAGCCACACGAGCGTGCGAGCACGTGTGGGAGCTTCGACGCGATAGTTGAGGCCATCATGAGTGTTCTTGTGGGTTTAGGCTGTTTGGGCCACGATGGGCCGAAAGGGGCCATGTAGGGCCAATGGGCCCGTGGGCCCAATCGGATAAGTTGTATGATTGTGTAGTAAATATTGGACTGGACTATATGAATCTCATATCTGTGGCTAGGTTTGGGCTAAATGGGCCACACGAGCGTGTGGGCCCATTTGGGCTGAGAATGGGCCTTAGGCCCATTTGCATCGTTATCTCTATTTAGAATACCTTGGTTTACAAAATTACTGAAATACCTTTGGTTTGTAAAAGTACCGAAATACCCTTGGTTTGCAAAATTATCGAAACACCCCCGGTTTACGAAATTAATGAAACACCCCTAG
Organism: Gossypium rotundifolium; assembly: GCA_025506655.1. Classification (NCBI taxonomy): domain Eukaryota; kingdom Viridiplantae; phylum Streptophyta; class Magnoliopsida; order Malvales; family Malvaceae; genus Gossypium; species Gossypium rotundifolium. The sequence goes on along the minus strand of CP106724.1, from coordinate 92,635,251 downwards.
TTTGCGAAATTAACGAAATACCCCCGATTTGCGAAATTAACGAAATACCCTCGATTTACAAAATTAACAAAATATCCCCGATTTACAAAATTAACGAAATACCCTCGATTTACAAAATTACCGAAATACCCCCTGTTTGTAAAATTACCGAAATACCCCCAGTTTACAAAATCACTGAAATATCCTCAGTTTACGAAATTACCAAAATATCCCCAGTTTACGAAATTACCAAAATACCCTCAATTTACAAAATTATCAAAATACCCCTAGTTTGTAAAATTACCAAAATACCCCCAATTTATGAAATTACCAAAATATCCCCAGTTTATGAAATTATCGAAATACCCCTAGGTTGCGAAATTACCCTTACCTTATGAATTCAACCCTTGAAACTTAATTTTGAGCTTAATGGCCTGTTTATTGCAAATGACCTACATTAAAAGTCACATTAACATCTTTTTTATTTTTATCCTATTATTTTGCACCTATTTTAACCAAAAATTTGTCTTGGTAATCAAAGTTTGAGGAAAATTAAGAGAAGATGTACATGCTCTTCACATGTGTTAAAAAAAGAGAGAGAAAAAATGAATAAAGAAGTAAAGAAAAGTTTGCTCAAATGCAGAAAAATAAGAGCAAATAAAGGAGTGCTCAAAGTCTCAAAAATAAAGAGCAAAATTTGCTCAAAGTTTGAGAAAAATAAAAGTAGAGCATAAGTTCTAAATAAGTTTAGGGGGTATTCCAAAGACCCATTTGTGTGAAAGTTGTGACGCTAAAGGATCTAAGACAAAGTTAGGGTTAAGATGTTTTGAACCTAAAAATCACTTCTCTTTATCCCTACCTTTAGCCTAGTCCCATTACAACCTAATAAAAGACTTATTGATTAGATTATTATACCGACTACATTAGTGGAGAGGAATTACAAAGTTCAACATATGAAGACACTAATTAAACATTGAGATTGCTATTTTTAGTTGATAAGGAAATCATATTGATTGGTGAATGATATGTATGACTTTGAAAACGTATGCAAACTATGATTCATGTTGGCATTATGATGTACTTAGTATAAAGTTTGGAAATAATATTTGTATTTGAGCTACTTATGAATAAAGAATATTTTTGAGCATGATTTATTGAAGCATGATCATGTACAAAGATTGATGTTGCTTTTGTCATTTTCCAAAATTGTTTTAGCAAAAGTTGTGTTGTGCATGAACAATACTCGAGATGAGCAATGGTTTAACTTTAGGGGTGTGTAAACTCGAAATTATATAGGGTTTTTCTATTTTTTTTACCACCTTTGTACTTAATTATTATGTTTATATCGAGTAATTATCATTGAAATAAGTGAATTTTACTTAATTAGTTATTTTAGACAAGGATTTGGGAAGTATGTGAAATTATGCTTAATTAAATGATTTTCATGCATATTTTTTATTAATTCATGTTAATTTATTAATGTATGTACTTTTCACTATGTAGGAGGTCTATTGGAGACATGATTTAAATAAATAAAAGATGGCCATGCACAAGTTATCCATATGGACGGCAAGATTATGCAATTTTGGGCATGGGGTTGACTTTTTGAACCAGTAAAAAAGGTGATAAAAGATGCATATGCCTGCTAAGTTATTGGAATGAAAAGCTCGTCCAACAAGGGGAATTAAAATCTCAATTTTGGCACTTGACGTTGGCTACCCAAAATATGTTTTGGGATATTTAATTGAAGGTCCTTGTAGTTGGAAAATAATCAGAATTCAGCCCAACAACTTCTATGCTAAAACCGTCCACTATATAGCTTTTTTTAGCTTTAAATTCAAATTCAAATTCAAATTGAAAAGACTAGGTCATCCCTTTTCCTTGAAGCATGGCTGGCTACTTGAGAGAGGGAAGGAAGGAAATTTAAACCTCTTTTTAGTAAACTCAAACCTTCACCTTCAGATATAAATACATTGTCATCCTTCACTTCTAAACCATCCATTATTTCTCAACACTCCTCTCACACACTTTGGTTTTCTCTCAATTCTATTCCCCTTTTTCCCTTGCATAGTCGTCCATCCCCTCTCCCTTCTTTAGCCTCAAAAGCTTTGTCAAAAACTCTCTTTAGCCAACTACCTTCAAAACCATTAGTAAAAGAAGCTTTAATCAGAACGGAGGAGCGCTTCAGTCAAAATAGGTTCGAAAGGTTGCTGAACTAAGCAGAGTTGAGCACATCAGTTAGAATAGATCTGAAAGGCTACTAAACTGAGTCTACTCTTTCCTCTCGATTATCTACTTTAACATGTTTGCTTTAAGTTTTATGCTTTTGACATGAACTATTAAGTTTCAAATCTTATTTGCTTGGATAATTTTTGATTATGTTTTCAATTAATATCATGATGCATTTCATTCATACGTGATTGTGTGCACTAAGATTAGCTGAGCGATCCTAACTAGACAAAGACTAGTAGACGCATAATTGAAAAGTTCAATGCTTAATTGACTAAGTTCAGGTTCATAATATCTTTAGTTAGCTCTATTATCTTGCATGGTTTTTAGATTTATATAATTAAACTGTTGCAAACGTAAATGTCCCTATGTCCTTGCATAAATGCTAAGTTGCATAAATGCTAAGAAACCCTTAGTCTAATATGATCAGTAACATGCATATTTAACTAAGTAAAATATTTGAGAGGACTTAATTTGGTTTTCCAACCCATAAGAGATCGAGGTGCCATAGAAGTTGTAACACCCCTTACCCAAAATCCATGTCGGAATCGGGCCTGAGACATTACCGGATTAAAATCATATGATCGCCACTTAGGCTCATCGATTACTCTCTTAAGTCACCTCTACAACCTCAATCTCGACTTACGAGGCCTCACTCATACACGTAAGACTCTTGAGACCCTATCGAAAACTTCTGCGATTTTAAAAGTTTTCCACCTAAACAGGGACTACACACCCGTGTAAAGTGAGACACGCCAGTGTAAGGTCACACACGCCTAAGTCCTCAACCCGTGCATGTAAACCCAAGCATTCTGCCAATGCCCCACGGCTAGGGCACACGCCTGTGCTCACCACCCGTCGTGAACATTGACTACACCACACGACCTGAAGTCTAGACACACACCGTGTGGCTAGCCCATGGCCTATACTACTCAAATCTATCAAAGAGACACGGCCAAGGCACACGCTTGTGGAATGGTCGCGTGTCACACATGGCCTAAACACATGCCCTTGTGTCTATCCACATGGACAAGAACAAAGCTACGTGCTAAGCTCTTCTCACCCCTCAAGTTCTTATAACATATACTCAAACAACACATCAATAATCAATTCAAATTCAAACACAATCACACATGGATAACTACATCTTTTCAGATAAAAAAGCAGCCAACAACTATGACATTATACAAAATAGATTATCCATCTATAGGCTAACACATCTTAGCCATTACAACAAATTCACTAACTTTTCTAACCCTTATACATGCCATATACAAAACATTTAGTCTAAAATACCGGAGTGAGCTGATAGTGTGGGCGATCTTCCGATTAATCCACGTATCTCGATTCAACCCTCTTTCTCTATAGGACAAGGGAGAAGAAAAGGAGTAAGCCTTGAGCTTAGTAAGTTTACACATAAACAATTTAAGCATTCTAGTATAAAGTAAACAACAATTAGCATTATACTACCAAATAAATTCACATCCACAATTATGCTTACTCTTTCTATCCCTTACCACATTTACAACACATCATGAGTCACATACTCATAATCATTGACATGCACCCCTGCACTCAATACCACATGTACTCGAAAATACAACACATCATTTTATCACACTAATACGTCCACACAGCTAAATTACTCAGTGGTTTCACACTCAGCCCACCACAATCAGATAATAAGGTCGTATCGCATATAGCCTACCAAGAGGTACTTATAGTGGTTTCGCACATAGCCCACTAAATAATATACTTAACTATGGTATCGCACGCAACCCATAGTTTTTAAGTATTAAGGTGGTATCACACTTAGCCCACCATCAAATATTATCGCTACACATTCACATATCTACTTACTCATTCATTCATTCATGATATCTACCACATTCATTCCACTTGAACCACATGGGTTCTCAATCATTCTCATTTATGCTACATACTAGCTAGCATTAACAACGTATAAGTATAACGCATTGATTACGCGTAAACTTACCTCGGTACTCAAAAAGTATAAAGATGTGCAATTTAGTCCACCACATTGGTCTTACCTCGGTTTCGATCTGGGATTTGTCTTTTTTGATCTATAATGATAAACCAACTCATTCAATACACACATCGACTAAATTGACCATTATCTCATACTTTACCAAAATTACCATTTTCCTCTAAACTTTCTCATATTTATACATTTGGCCCAAGGCTCATAAAGTGATTTTCATTCAACTTTCTAGCCTTTCATGCATAGTCGAACCATTTACTCAACTAAACAATCATCAATTCTCACTAAATCCCACATGTACGACCAATATCAAGACTTTCACAAACTAGTCCCTACATGCATTTTTCATGGAATTCTCTTAGCAAAAGATGTTTCTACTACATCAAGCTTTCATATTCTTCCATAAAACATCAAAATACATGCATGTCATACATGGGTACATTTTTGAACATCTATATTAGCTCAACATATAGCTAAATATAGCTTACTCATGCTACTAGGACTTCAAAAATACGAAGAATATCAGAAACGGAGCTAGAATACACTTACTAGCTAGCTTGAAAAGTTGAAGAGCCCTAACAATAGCTTCTCTAAATTTTCGGCAGCCTTGGGGAAGAAGATGAATGAAAATTGTATCATCTTTTTCCCATTTTAATCATTTAATTAACAAATGACCAAAATGTCTGTTTTTCCAACTTTCAAATTTTAACCCATTCATGCCCAATTTTGTCCACAAATTAGAATTTGGGAAAATTACTATTTAAGGACCTCCAATTGATATTTGAAATCTATTTCATACAAATAACTTCTAGAATACCACATTTTGCACCTTTTACAATTTAGTCCTTTTGGACAATTCAATCACAATTTGACAAAATTGCTTCATGAAACTTTCACACGAACATGCAAACATGACATAGACCTCAAAAACTCATACATATACCTTGGATTTTGGTCTCGCATCACTATTTTGACTAGGCCCTAAATCGGGATATTACAACTCTCCTCCTTTAGAGATTTTTGCCCTTGAAAATCTTACCAGTAAAGAGGTTTGGATGTTGCTCACTCATAGCTTCTTCCGTTTCCCATGTAGCCTCTTCCACACCGTGTTTTTGCCACAACACTTTCATAAGTGATATGTTCTTATTCCTCAACTTTTTCACATCTCGAACCATAATCTTAATCGGCTCCTCTTCATAAGACATATCCGTTCCTATCTCAATATCTGCTGAAGGAATCACATGCGAAGGATCGGAGCGATATCGTCGTAACATCAACACATGGAACACATTATGAATCTTTTCTAATTCTACCGGCAAGGCCAAACAGTAAGCTACTGGTCCAATTCTTCTAGTAATTTCATATGGCCCTATGAATCTTGGACTCAATTTCCCTTTTCGTCCAAATCTCATGATCTTCTTCCATGGAGATACTTTCAAAAACATTTTGTCACCCATATTAAACTCAATTTGTTTTCTTTTCAAATCTGCATATGACTTCTGTCAGTCTGAAGCAGCTTTCAAACCATCACAGATCACTTTCACTTTCTCTTCAGTTTCTTTCACTAAGTCGACCCCAAAGATTCGCTTCTCACTAAGCTCGGTCCAATACAAAAGAGTCTGACACTTACAACCATAGAAGGCATCATACTGAGCCATTCGTATACTCGACTGATAACTGTTGTTGTAAGTAAATTAGACCAAAGGTAGATATTTCTCCCAACTACCTTTGAATTCCAACACACAGCATCGAAGCATATCTTCAAGAACTTGAATCACTCTTTTTGATTGACCATCAGTTTGCAAATGAAACGCAGTATTGAAATTTAACCTCGTACCCATGGCTTCTTGCAACTTCTTTCAAAACCTCTAAGTAAATCTCGGTTCTCTATCTGATATTATAGACATAGGCACACCATGCAATCTCACTATCTCTGCAACATACAATTTAGCTAACTTATCCAGTGAATAATCAACACGTACTAGAATAAAGTGAGCCGGCTTCATCAACCTATCCACAACAACCTACACAACATCTTTCTTTTTTTGAGTCATCGGCAACCCCATCACAAAATCTATGGTTACCCGATCCCATTTCCATTCGGGAACCATCACTGGCTGAAGCAATCCCGAAGGCACTTGATGCTTAGCTTTCACCTGTTGACATATCAGACATTTTGCCACAAACTCTGAAATGTCTCTTTTCATACCCGGCCACCAATAAAACTTTCTCAAATCGTTGAACATTTTTGTACTGCCCGAGTGTACTGACAAATAACCACTATACGCCTCATGCAAAACTTTTTGGATTAACTCTTCATCTCTTGGTACACAAATTCTATCATAGTACACTTTTCGATCCACATTTAGCTCTCTTAGCTTGCATCTCACTGTCATTTCTCTAAGCCTTACTTATCTGTTGAACAAATAGTGGCTTACCTCTCAACTCTGCTAAAATAGCACCATCATCAGACAATTCTAAGCTCATGTTCATAACTCTTAGAGCACACAAGGATTTCCTACTCAGGGCATCCGCAACCACATTAGCTTTTCCTAGATGATAATCAATGACTAACTTATAGTCTTTCAACAATTCAAGCCACTACCTCTGTCGCAAATTCAGATCCTTCTAATCCATCAAATACTTCAAACTCTTGTGATCCGTAAAGATTCGACACGTTTCCCCATATAAGTAATGTCGCCAAATCTTTAACGCGAAAACAATCTTAGCCAACTCTAAATCGTGAGTCAAATAATTCTTCTCGTGTAGTTTTAACTATCTCGAGGCGTAAGCGACTACCTTACCCTCTTGCATCAACACGTATTCGAGACTATTAAACGACGCATCACTATAAACCACGAACTTTTTTCCCCATTCTAGTTGAACAAAAATTGGTGCCTCAGTCAATAACGTTTTCAACCTTTTGAAACTTTGTTGACATATCTCAGACCAATCAAACTTTACATCTTTATGTAACAGTTTCATCATCGGGGTAGCAATTATAGAAAATCCCTTTACGAAACGTCTGCAATATCCCGCTAAACCTAGAAAGCTTCTAACTTTGATATGTTCCTCGGCTATTTCCAATTCACAATAGCTAATATCTTACTTGGATCAACTCAGATACCATCACCTGACACAATGTGTCCTAGGAATCCAGCCTCTCGGAGCCAAGACTCACTTATGCTAAACTTAGCATACAACTGCTTATCTCTTAAAGTTTGTAAGACAATTATCAAATGTTCTTCATGATTGCTCTCATCCCGATAATAGATCAATATGTCGTCAATGAAGACAACCACAAACTTGTCCACATAAGGTCTGAAGACACGGTTCATTATATCCATAAAAATCGCAGGTGCATTCGTTAAACCAAACGGCATAACCAGAAACCCGTAATGGCCATACCTTGATCAAAATGCAGTTTTCAACACATCCTGCTCCTTCACTCTCAGCTGGTAATAACTAAACCTCAAATCTATCTTGGAGAACACTAAAGCTCCCTTCAGTTGATCAAAAATATCATCAATCCTTGGCAAATGATACTTATTCTTCATCGTCACTTTGTTAAGTTGTAAGTAGTCTATGCACAATCTTATCGACCCATCTTTCTTCTTCACAAATAATACCGGAGCACCCCAAGTGAGTAGCTCGGTCTCACAAAACCTTTATCTGTCAACTCTTGCAACTGAACCTTCAGTTCTTTCAACTCTACAGATGCCATCCTATACGGAGTAATTAAAATAGGTGCCGTTCTAAATTAGCTCAATCCCAAACTTGGCCTCTCTCACAGGAGGTAATCTAGGTAACTTCTCCGGGAATACATTTGGATACTCACATACCACCAGCACTGATTCAATCTTCACCTTAGACTCTTGAGTATTCAATACAAACGCAAGATAGGATTCACATCCCTTTCTCAAGTATTTCTTGGCCATTAAGGAAGAAATCATCACTGGTAGACTATCCGATCCACCTGATTCAACCCGAACAACATCTCTACCCTCACGTTTTAGCTCAATAAACTTACTACCACAGTTCACTAAGACACTATGTGTAGTCAACCAATCCATGTCAAGGATTAAATCAAACTCAACAAATGGCAACAACATCAGGTTTGCAGGAAAACAATGACTCTTAACCATCAAAGGACAGTTCTTACACACCTTGTCCACTAACACATACTTACCTAACGGGTTTGACACCTTAACCACAATGTCCGTAGACTCAACGGTCATACTCAAACTAGATGCCAATCTCATGCAAATGTAGGAATGGGTAGACCAGGGGTCAATTAAAGTAATAACAAAGGTGTCATAGAGAGAAGAAGTACCCTTTATAACATCTGGGGAGGATGCCTCTTCACGAACACGAATGGCATACGTCCTACCAGGTGCCCGACCCTCTGGTCTCACAGTAGAATCTCGTGAGGCATCTCTACCACTAGTCCCCCTCCTGGGTTCTTTGGTGGTCTACCCCTCGAAGGTACATTGCTAGGTCTTATCTCTTACTTCTCTTCCTTGTCATCCCTCTCAGGGAAATTTCAGATAAAATGGTTGGGGGAACCACACTTATAACAGTTTCGACTGTTACCCCTACACTCTCTAGTATGATATCTACCACAACTTGGACACTCTGATTTGTTCTTCAGATTGCCCACACTTTCCATCGAGGTGGCTTAGACTCTTGAACCCGAACGAGTGTTGCCTTGATCTCGAGGTGAATATCCAACTGATGTAGTGGTCTGAGGATTTGCCTCCTTGGATCTCTTCGATTCAACTTGGTAAGATTTGCTCATCGGCCATTTTCTTGCATCTCGAGCCTCATTCATCGCTCTCCTCTTTTCGTTACTCAGTTCTTCGGCCTTACTTTCCCTATCAACCAACACTATGAAATCTTTCAACTCCAAAATACTAACTAGGAGTTTGATATCCTCATTCAGTCCATCTTTGAACCTTTTACATAAAACGACCTCTGTTGACACACATTCTTGAGCGTATTTTCTAAGCCTAACAAACTCACGCTCATATTCTGCTACTGACATTCTTCCTTGCTTCAACTCAAGGAATTCCTTCCTTTTCTGATTGGTAAATCTCTGGCTTATATACTTCTTCCGGAACTCTTCTAGAAAGAAGTCCCACGTCACCCTTCTCTCGGGACTACCGACGTCAACATCTTCCACGAATGGTCCGAATCTCTTAGCAAAGATACGACACACTTCAGGTTCTCTTCAGGTGTATATGAGAGTTCATCGAACACTCTCATCAAGTTCTCCAACCAAAACTCTGCCCTCTTAGGGTCATCATTTACCTTATCTCTAAACTCCTCAGCCCTGTGTTTCCTAATCTTATCCACCGGGGCCTTCGTCACTCTCACTACTTCTATACCTTGAGGAGCCACTAGAATTGACTGAGGTACAGGAGGAGGTGGAGGAGGTTGAGCATTAGGGTTTGCTCGAACGTACTCCAAGTACCAGTTACTTATCATTTGGAGAAAGGCTTTCCGAGCCTCGTCACCTTGACCCCCAGTCTCGGGTTTACTCTGTACAGGCGTGGTCCCTTACGCGAGAGCCAATGCATTACTAGCTGCATCATCAGCAGCCGATTGATCGGGATCATACTCTATATAAAAACAAGTTTAAAAATCATCAGAAGCCACCACACTATTATTATATACTTATGGCATGTATAGCTAGACTCTTACACCTTCTACGGTAGTCTTAGAACCGACTAAACCATAGCTCTGATACCACTAAATGAAACACCCCTTACCCAAAATCCATGCCAAAACTGGGCCCGAGGCATTACCAGATTCAAATCATATGATCGCCACTTAGGCTCATCGATTACTCTCTTAAGTCACCTTTACAACCTGAATCTCGACTTACGAAGCCTCACTCATACACACAAGACCCTCGAGACCCTATCGAAAACTTTTGATATTTTAAAAACTTTCCACCTAAATAGGGACTACACGCTCGTGTAAGGTGTCACACACGCCCATGCCATCAACCTGTGCATGTAAACCCAAGCATTCTGCCAATGCCCCATGGCTAGGGCACTTGCCCGTGCTCACCATCTGTGGTGAACACTGACTACAACACATGGCCTAAAGTCTAGACACACGCTTGTGTGGCTAGCCCGTGGCTTATACTGCTCAAATTTGTCAAAGAGACATGGCCAAGGCACACGATTGTGGGATGATCGTGTGTCACACATGGCCTAAACACATGCTCGTGTATCTATCCACATGGACAAGAACAAAGCTACGTGCTAAGCTCTTCTCACCCCTCAAGTTCTTATAACATATACTCAAACAACACATCAATAATCAATTCAAATTCAAACACAATCACACATGGATAACTACATCTTTTCAGATAAAAAAGCAGCCAACGGCTATGACATTATACAAAATAGATTATCCATCTATAGGCTAAAACATCTTAGCCATTACAACAAATTCACTAACTTGTCTAACCCCTATACATGCCATATACAAAAGATTTAGTCTAATGTACTGGAGTGAGCTGATAGTGCGGGCGATCTTCTGATTAATCCACGCATCTCGATTCAACCCTATTTCTCTATAAGACAAGGGAGAAGAAAATGAGTAAGCCTTGAGCTTAGTAAGTTTACACATAAACAATTTAAGCATTCTAGTATAAAGTAAACAACAATTAGCATTATACTACCAAATAAATTTGCATCCACAATTATGCCTACTCTTTCTATCCCTTACCAAATTTCCAACACATCATGAGTCACATACTCATAATCATTGACATGCACCCCTGCACTCAATACCACATGTACTCGAAAATACAACACATCATTTTATCACACTAATACGTCCACACAGCTAAATTACTCGGTGGTTTCGCACTCAGCCCACCACAATCAGATAATAAGGTAGTATCGCACATAGCCTACCAAGAGGTACTCATAATGGTTTCGCACATAGCCCACTAAATAATATACTTAACTATGGTATCGCACACAACCCATAGTTGTTAAGTATTAAGGTGGTATCACACTTAGCCCACCATCAAATATTATCGCTACACATTCACATATCTAGTTACTCATTCATTCATTCATGATATCTACCACATTCATTCCACTTGAACTACATAGGTTCTCAATCATTCTCATTTATGCTACACACTAGCTAGCATTAACAACGTATAAGTATAACGCATTGATTATGCAAAAACTTACCTCGATACTCAAAAAGTATAAAGATGTGCAATTTAGTCCACCACCTTGCTCTTGCCTCGGTTTCGATCCGAGCTTCGTCTTTCTTGATCTATAATGATAAATCAACTCATTCAATACACACATTGACTAAATTGACCATTATCTCATACTTTACCAAGATTACCATTTTGCCTCTAAACTTTCTCATATTTATACATTTGGCCCAATGCTTGTAAAGTGATTTTCATTCAACTTTCTAGCCTTTCATGCATAGCCGAACCATTTACTCAACTAAAGAAATCATCAATTCTCACTAAATCCCACATGTATGACCAATCTCAAGACTTTCACAAACTAGTCCCTACATGCATTTTTCATGGAATTCTTTTAGTAAAAGATGTTTCTACTACATCAAGCTTTCATATTCTTCCATAAAACATCAAAATACATGCATGTCATACATGGGTACATTTTTGAACATCTATATTAGCTCAACATATAGCTAAATATAGCTTACTCATGCTACTAGGACTTTAAAAATACGAAGAATATCAGAAACGGAGCTAGAATACACTTACTAGCTAGCTTGAAAAGTTGAAGAGCCCTAACAATGGCTTTTCTAAATTTTCGGCAACCTTGGGGAAGAAGATAAATGAAAATTGTATAATCTTTTTCCCATTTTAATCATTTAATTAACAAATGACCAAAATGTCTTTTTTTCCAACTTTCAAATTTTAACCCATTCATGCCCAATTTTGTCCAAAAATTAGAATTTGGGAAAATTACTATTTAAGAACCTCCAATTGGTACAATATTTTGCAACTTTTGCAATTTAGTCCTTTTGGACAATTCAATCACAATTTGACAAAATTGCTTCATGAAACTTTCACGCTAACATGCAAACATGACATATACCTCAAAAAATCATACATATACATAAGATTTGTGGTCTCGCACTACTATTTCAACTAGGCCCTAAATCTGGATGTTACAGAAGTAATTCCAAACATGTTAGCATGATGAAAGTAAGTTGATTTGATTAATATAATTATCCTAGCCCATTTAATGTTGATTATTTTTTGTTGCTATAGCCTTCATTCATACATTTAGGTAAATTGCATTTAGATTAGAAATTGCATTACGGATCAGTCTTGTATTTAATTAATCTAATCATCACTATCTAAATTTATTGAGTTTTTTTACATCAAATTGTTAATTATAATTTTGCAACTAATTGTTTAACCTTATACAGGCCCTGTAGAGACGATAACTCATTTGTACTTATTTATTACTTGAAAGACTACGTATACTTGCGTAAACACATTACAAATAGTTATAAATAGAAATCTCTTTTCCCCTAAATCTGATATCTACTCCCCACCAAGAGGATGCCATAGATTTTCCATAGTCTTTCTCATTGCTGGGAAGTACATAACACTAGCCATCAAAAAGCATCTTGATAAACCATAATTTATACATATTTTTACCCCATGGCTTATTTTTGGATGAATTTTTATTGGATTTGATGAATTCGATGCTTGTAATCCTTTAATTTCATGTTTTACACTTAAGAAAGCCTAGGGAGTCGAAAAGAACGATAAACAAGCCAAAAAGGGACAAAATGGGCCTACCTTAGAATCAACAAGCCTGGACTTTCACCCACGGGCAGACCACACTATCCTGTATAACAAGTAGAATCGAACACGACCTGGACTATAGCAAATGAAAAGACCACACGGCTGTGTGTGGCAAGCAACTTCAAGCACGGCTTAAGCTATCGAACATAGGCGTGTCACACGGGCGTGTCCCTGCCGATCCCAAGTCTAATTCCATTCGGAAAAGACCACTTGTGGGCCAAGAGAGGTGAACCAAATCCTATATAAACACCCTAGGGGAGGACCTAAAAAGGCACACAGAGTAGAAGGCAAAAAATACTCGAAGACAGCCATTGGAAGTAGCTTGGAAGAGGAACTCATCAAGACTGATGATCTCCTATCAATTTCTCTTGAAGTTTTTGGGTTTTCTTATGTTTTGTAGTTTTCCTTATTTTAAGATGTTTTTTTCTATCAGTATAAACTAAATCCCTTAAACACCTAAGGGGATGAAACCTAAGATAGATCTTATTATTATTTGATTTATAAGATAAATACTTGTTCTTATTCTTAATTGTGAGTTCTTATTCTTGGTTTGATAATTCAGGTTATTGATTCAAGTCGAATGTGCTTATTCAGAGGAGCAAAAGTCCCTGTTTAAGAGTAGATCAAAATAATTAAGCAGAGTTGATTGCAACCCTAGAAATAGGGCGACATAAATCTGTCGGATTAGAGTCAAATCTAATAAGGGAATCCATAGATCGAGTTAATGCAATAATAGGGGTTTTAATTAGAAAGAGATTTCAATTAATCAACCTAGAGTCAGTTGTTCTTAGTCTCGAAAGAGATATTAACATAAATTAGGAATTTCTACGGATTAAGTTAAGTGAATAAATGTATGAATCAAAAGTAATAAGTGAAGTCTAGGTGTATACTTCCTTAGGTATTGCCTTTCTTAAATAGTTGTCTAAAAGTAATTTCCCAATTCATTCTCTGTCGTGTTTTTAATTAATTTTTGTTTAAAAGAAATCATTCTAATTTTTAGGCTAGATAATAAGAAGATAGTAATTACTAGTACTCTTTGTCCTTTTGGATATGATATTTTCGGTCTTGCTATAACTATACTATTAAACGATAGGTGCGCTTTCCTTTATTGTGATCATAGTTAGTTAGAGACACATCAAGTTTTTGGCGCCGTTGCCGGGGCTAAGATATTATGAACACTTAATTTTTATTACTTTAGCCATTCTTATTTTTATTTGTAATTTATTTTTTTATTTTTATTTTTTTTACTTTCTAATTTTTCTTTTATTTGCTTCTGGTAGATATTTCTAGTTTATGACTAGAAGGAACCCGTCAGGACCCTTGCTTTTTGACAATGAGATAGAAAGTACCACTCGCAAAAATCGTAGGGAGATAAGGCAAAGTTTACAATACATAGAAGAAGAGCAAGAGGACGAAACCAATATTATCGAGGGGATGGCTGATAATAATCTGCTACCTTCGGTGGTTGCCGAAAATCCTGCTCCTTGTACTATGCACGATTATGCTAAGCCTAATTTAACTGGAGCTGCATTGAGTATTGTTAGACATGCTATTACTGTAAATAATTTTGAACTGAAACCTAACACTATTCAAATGATTCAACAGTTTGTTCAGTTTGATGGTTTGTAGAATGAAAACCCAAATACTCATTTAGCCAACTTTTTAGAGTTGTGCGATACTTTCAAAATTAATGGCATTTTGACGATGCTATTTGCCTTCAGTTATTTCCCTTCTCGTTGAGGAACAAAGCTAAACAGTGGTTGAACTCGTTACCACGAGGATCAATCACTACATGGGAAAAAATGACCGAAAATTTTTTACTTAAATATTTTTCGCTGGGTAAAACGGCTAAGTTGAGGAATGATATATCTTCTTTTGTGCATATGGATTTAGAACCACTTTACGATGCATGCGAGAGGTACAAGGATCTACTGAGAACATGCCCTCACCATGGGTTACCATTACGGCTACAAGTTCAAACCTTTTACAATGGTGTGAACCCCTCAACTAGGCAATTGATTGATGCAGCTGTCGGTGGTACCCTAAATAATAAAAACCCTAAAGCGGTTTATGAGTTTATAGAGGAGATGTCACTGAATAACTATCAGTGGCAAGTCATGAGAACAAAGCCGACAAAAGAAGCCAGTGTTTTTCACCTCGACGCAGTCACCATACTATCAAACCAGGTAGAGCTTTTAAGTAAAAAGATAGATGGTTTGTGTGGTTCTTTGCAGGTACATCCAGAGATGCAGTGCGATACGAATAGAGGAATAATGAACAATACAAAATATCCACCCTACAAGCCTGGCATAGAAAGCGAACAGATGAACTATATGGGTAATAATTCTAGACCTTAGAATAATCCCTATAGTAACACTTACAATCCAGGTTGAAGGAATCACCCAAACTTCTCATAGGGTGGTCAAGGAAATCAGATGCAACAACCCCCTCCAGGCTTTCAACAACAACCCTACCCACAGGACAAAAGCCGAACCTTGAGGAGATGCTAACAAAATTCAACTCGGTGTCAGAGACCCATTTTTAAAAAACCAAAATAGAACTCACAAATTAGCAAGCGTCGATTCAAGGGTTCAAAAACCAAATAGGTCAACTTTCCAAGTTGATCTCAAAACGACCATAAGGTAGCTTGCCAAGCAACACTGAGACTAACCCAAAGGAGCAACTTCATGCCATTACTGCTCACGATAGTGAAGGGTTAGACGAACCAAAACCAAGGCAAGAAAACGTGGTAGATAAAAGTAAGGTTGAGGTAAGCCATAAACCAAGATTGGTAAGTACAGAGTACAAACCTCATGTGCCATATCCCAATGAGACGAAGAAAGACCGCACAGATGAACAATTTGGTAAATTTCTTAAACTTCTAAAAAAAATTACATATTAACTTATCGTTTATTGAAGCTCTTTCGTAGATGCCCAATTTAGTAAAATTTTTAAAATAGCTTTTGGCAAACAAATAGAAGTTAGACGATACGTTGCATGTGGAGCTAAATGTAGTTTGCTCAACAATTTTGCAGAATAAACTACCTTGTAAGTTAAAAGATCCAGGGAGTTTTACGATTCTTTGCCTAATTGGTGATTTATCTGTTAATAATGTTTTAGTTGATTTAGGGGCAAGTATCAATGTTATGCCCTATAAAATGTTTAAACAACTAGGTCTTGGGAAACCCAAACAAACTAGGATGAGCATTCAATTGGATGATAAAACCATTAGAGTTCCTAGGGGTATAATCGAATATGTGCTAGTCAAAATTGATACATTCATATTCCAGTAGACTTTGTTGTTTTAGACATGGATGAGGATAGTGACATTCCTTTAATTTTAGGATGACCCTTTTTAGCAACTGCTAGGACCATTATTGATGTTGGTACAAGGGGAATTAATACTTCATGTAGGTGATGACATGATCAAACTCCAAGCACGAGATTTTCATCGGAATATCTAGTGATCAAGATGATATAAGTCCTGTTAATGTAAATGAACTTAATGTTCAATCTTCTTTGCAGGAAATTCCTAGGAAAAAGATAACAGAGCCATGGTCTATGTCTCATAATGAGAACAAAATTGTTCATGAGGAACGAAGGCTCCAGATCGAGGAACTAGATGAATAGCAGACACACGTCAAGGAGAAACTGAGAAAACGCGATGAACCAAAGAAACTCTATGACAAGCTTAAGGATGGGACAAACCAAATTAAGATCGGGGATCAGGTATTGTTGGATAAAATAGATCCTCAAATTGCCACTTCAGACCTTAATACAAACGGAGCAATCCCTTTCACGGTACTCAATGTCTTCCCATACGGAAAAGTTGAGGTAACTAATCTTAAGTTCGATACTTTTAAGGTAAACAATACTCGACTCAAACTGTATATTGATAATAGAACTGATAGCAAGAGAGAGGAGTGACAACTCCTCGAACCACCATGATTATGCGAATGGAAGGTGAGTCGAGCTTAGAATCTAAATAAGCGCTTCTCGGGAGGCGACCCGAGCACTAACCTAATTAATGTCCAAAGTTTTGATTTTTAGCACTTAACTAGAAACTAACCAAATTAATAAGCACAGGTTCCCTACCCACACGGCCTTGCACACGGGCATGGCCGTGGCCATGTGGACACTACGAGTAGGTACATCGGCATGGCAGAGACCGTGGAAAAACATTTTCCCAAAACACGGGCTACGATAAAATGCCACGGTCGTGCGACGCGAACGTGGTCAAAATTGACTAAAGAACACGGGATATGATAAATCCACACGGGCGTGCCTTAAAACCGTGGGCAATACTGAGTAAATGACACGGGCGTGAGACATGCCCGTGCCTATAAGCTGTGGTCGATACTGACCAATCAACATGGGGTACACAAGCGTGGGAGAAATGAACGTGTGACCTAACACGCCCCAGGCACACGGGCGTGGGCCGCGACCATGTGTCCCAATCTCTATTTAAACCCCGACCACTGTTCATCTCTTCCCAAATTTTCCCCCAACAAACCCTAGTCGCTCTCAACCAAAATAACCTCTCCTTCTCCCCTATTCCGGCCACCGTCGACTCTTCCTCCTCCTCCCTTCGCTTCGTCCTTTCTCTTATTTCCCTCAATTTTCCTTTCCTTTTCTTTTTTCCCCTTTCTTCTTCACGCACACCATCCCTGCAGTCCACGCCCGTGCACCACCGCCACGTCCGTACACTCCCTTTCAACACCTCCATTGGTTCACCCTTCTCCACCATTATTGTTTATTTCTTTCATTTTTATTTAATTAATTGATCTTATTCTGTGTTCTTATTATCATTTTCATTACATTTTAAATTTCTATTTCAAATTCTTTAGTTCTTTTGATGGTGTATTTAGTTTGATTTTATTCTATTACTAAGTTTAATGATTAGTTTGATACTACTTCTTAGTAATGTTGTTAATTTACTTAATGTTATTTTAGTTTATTCTATTGCTAATACTTTTATCTTTGCCTAATGTTAACATTACTTGATAATCTAATTCACTATTATAGGATTATACTATTTAGAACTACTAGGATAGTACATTTTTTGCTGACAATGATACTTGATTCATTGAAAATCTTGTACATTTTAGGTATACAATGACACCCCACGTGGAAAAAAGATCATTGTCCTCACTTCGAAAAAGCGGAAGAGACCCGAAGCCACCTCCTCGAGTGCATCCACTGAAGTGTGCCACCCTTTTCTACAGTTTCCCCTAGGACCCTAGGAGGAACTTTTTCAGACACTTCGTGCACGACCCCTTGGTGTGGGGAGATGCATTGATTGGGCCACTTTGGAGTAGGTCCAACTAGCTAACGCAATCTGGGCCCTACTGACTACTGACCCGTGGGGACACTTTTTCAAGATTATCGAGCCAACATATCTAGAGCTCACTTTGGAGCTCTGTTCCACATTCCACCTCTAGACAGTTATGTCAAATTTTGATGACCCGAGCATAGTCTAGTTCTACCTTGGAAGCCTCGTATGAGAGATGAGTATCCCAGAGTTTGGGGTCACTTTGGGTCTTTACACCGAGGAATTCATGGAGGACAATGAATTCGAGGACTTCCATTGCCACATCCACTACTCCCCTTCATCCTGTTGGAGAGACTTAGTCTCCGCCTCGGCCACCTATGACCCCACCACTCCAAGGCATCAACTCTCGCACTGTCTTTGAGGTACTTACAAGCCATCCTGGCTCATACTTTGACGGGTAGGCGAGAGAGCACTGACGTCGTCAACACTCAAGATGCCTACTTTTTATGGTGCATGGCCCAAGGGCACGTGTTTGACTTAGCTTACTTCATCGCCCTCACCATTTGGCATCAGACGGAGTGACATAGGAGAGGCATCCTCTCTATTAGCCCCTATGTGACGGGCCTAGCTTGCCACTTTGGACTCCTCAACACCGCAACTCAGTCCTCCTCACTCATGCTTATTGGGCAGATGACCCCACAAGGCATCCAGACGATGCTTCATATGAGGATGATTGAGCGTCGCCATAGGTTTGATCGTCCTCAGTACCGATTATCACGAGCCACTGCTCAAGACGACCCAAAGGACATTACTGATGATGTCCCTTTGCATCATGAGGAGCCACCTTCTACGCCACCACCGCCTTACCGACCAGTTCATGCGACTGCTTCATTGACTGACATCTCTGAGCGTTTCACTCATTTCGAGCAATACTGTACTATACAATTTAATGACAACGCTCGACGATTCGACGGCAACGAAGCGACGCTGTAACAAATTTGTCAGCATTTTCACATATCGCCACCACCTCCACCTCACGATCCATCTGACGATGAGGACCTCTGAGTCCATTTATTATTATTATTATTATTATTATTATTATTATTTCTTTACTTTATTTCCCTTTTGGTTATTCTCATATTCTCAAAACTTATCGTTTATATTTTGAACTATATTTTAGCTTTTATAATTATTCCTCATCAAGTAATCCATTAATTGTCTTCCACAGTTGTGTTTATTTTCTTATTAGTTGCTCAGACTTATGCACTTCACTTTGTTATCTACAATTCTGTGCCAATTGCTCCATGAATTTCATCCAAAATTTAGGAAGTTTCACTTCTCTCCCTCTCTTGTGATACTCTTACTATATTGTCATTATCTATCTTTGTACATTGAGGACAATGTACATCTTAAGTGTGGGGAGGATAATTATAGTATTGTTAGAAAGTCCCTAAATTATGTCTTGTTCTTAAGTAATTTTTCATATCACTAATTAGAATAAAACTTCTATTAACTTATGATTTTCATTGATATATTTTGGATTAAGTCATAGGTAATTGTGCATTGATGGTTTAAAACTTTAAGACATTAGAGAATCAAGCATGATAAGTCTCTTTTCAGAATTAAAAAATTTATTAGGTTGTTTCCCTAAATTTAAATATTACTTTAAAGTTTGAAATTTGCAAGGTTGACATCAAAAACCATGAATTTTGTGAGATTTTGAGCCTTTTAAAGCATATATTTTTCTTGCTCACTTTATTGGTTATGAGTGTGTCAATATTGATTTGTTATTCTAGAACTTGCTTCGATTATGCATGTCAAGACCACACCCTTGATTTAATATACTGAGATGATAAAGGCACCTAGGTTTTAACCCACTTACCCAAAAAAGCCTACCTTCATAATTAACCCCTAGTGAACTCCTTTGATCCTAATAAACCATTTCTTGATATACCCTTAATATTAACCCAAAACTCATTATTTTTGATTCATTAAGAATTTTCCCTATTGTATTAACCCCTTTTTTGTTGAGATTTAATCTGTTACCTAACTATGTTCTATATTTCAGTTGTTCAATTTTACTTGTTCTTATTCTTAAAAAAAAATGGAAATATATTCATTATTAGTTCTATGTTATTTGAGCTTAACGGTTAATTTCACATTTTGAGAAGAAGCTCGTGTTATTAGTGATTTGTTTGCAATTATTGTAATTGTTCAGTATTAGTTTATTTTTCTAGTTAGGTGAATTGTCAATTCAATCTCAATTTTAACCTTCTTTTTCAGCCTTTATCCACACCTTTAACCCAAGCCCCATTACAACCCTTTTAAAGACCTTTTGATTGGTGTATCATCTCATTTTATAGTGGTGGAGATTTAATTTTCATGCAAGCCTATGGTAATAACTTCTCATGTTTGACTTTTGAGTGCTTAATCTTGAACCTTAAACACTTTGAGTGATTTGAGTGAATCTTTAGTGAGGATGTCAATTCTTGTCGATTTTGAATTAAAAGTGATTATTTAGGTAAGGGGAAACACCTATGTTTTTGTGCTACAAAAATTTGTGACTTAAATTGTTTGAATCCTTAAGACTCATTTAGTTAAATTATCAATGTATGAATTATCTATAAGTTATGATAAAACATTATTGATGAGAATTATGAATTGAGGAAGTCAATTTTAATTGTGAGTTAAGGATTTTGCTTGAGAACAAGCAAAGGTTTAAGTGTAGGGATATTTGATAAACCATAATTTATACATATTTTTACCCCATGATTGGCTTATTTTTGGATGAATTTTCATTAGATTTGATGAATTCGATGCTCCTAATCCTTTAATTTCATGTTTTACACTTAGGAGAGCCTAGGGAGTCGAAAAGAACGATAAACGAGCCAAAAAGGAGAAAATGGGCCTACCTCGGAAATCAACACGGCCTAGAATTTTTCCCACGGGCAGGCCACATGTCCGTGTATTACGAGTAGAATCGAACATGGCTTGGGCTATAGCACAGGGAAGACCACACGACCATGTGTGGCGAGCAGATTCAAGCACGGCCTAAGCTATCGAACACAGGCGTGTCACACGAGCGTGTCCCTACCGATCCCAAGTCTAATTCCATTCAGAAAAGACCACTTGTGGGCCAAGAGAGGTGTTCCAAAGCCTACATAAACACCCTAGGGGAGGACCTAAAAAGAAATGTAGAGTAAAAGGCAGAAAATACTCGAAGACAGCCATTGGAAGCAGCTTGGAAAAGGATCTCATCAAGACTGAGGATCTCATATCAATTTCTCTTAAAGTTTTTGGGTTTTCTTATACTTTGTAGTTTTCCTTCTTTTAAGATGTTTTCTTCTATCAGTATGAGCTAAATCCTTTAAACACCTAAGGGGATGAAACCTAAGACAAATCTTATTATTATTTGATTTATAAGATAAATACTTGTTCTTAATCTTAATTGTGAGTTCTTATTCTTATTTTGATAATTTAGGTTATTGATTCAAGTCGAATGTGCTTATTCAGAGGAGTAAAAGTCCCTATTTAAGAGTAGATCAACACAATTAAGTGGAGTTGATTGCAACCTTAGAAATAGGGCGACATAAATCTGTCAGATTAGAGTTAAATCTAATAAAGGAATCCATAGATCGAGTTAATGCGACAATGGGGGTTTTAATTAGAAAGAGATTTTAATTAATCAACCTAGAGTCAGTTGTTCTTAGTCTTGAAAGAGATATTAACATAAATCAGGGATTTCTACGAATTAAGTCAAGTGAATAAATCGTATGAATCAAAAGTAATAAGTGAATTCTAGGTGGATTCTTCCTTAGGTATTGCCTTTCTCAAATAGTTGTCTAAAAGTATTTTCCTAATTCATTCTCTATCATGTTTTTAATTAATTTTAGTTTAAAAGAAATCATTCCAATTTTTAGGCTAGATAATAAAAAGATAGTAATTACTAGTACTCTTTGTCCTTGTGGATACGATATTTCCGCTCTTACCATAACTATACTATTAAACGATAGGTGCACTTGCCTTTATTATGATCATAGTTAGTTAGAGACATATCACATCCCACAAGATAGAATTCATAAAGCGGTTTCTGAATATCACTCTCACCAGCAATCACCCATGCTTCTTCTTCCTCATCTTCAATACTCAGATTCTCCAATGCCCTTTCCATTATGATGAAAATCCCAAATCAGTCAACCCTCTCAAACCTATAGGTCATAGAAAGAAATAGATTTTTATTCAAATAGAAAAATAAGAAAATGACAAAATAAAAAATAGAACGCAGACAACAACATGCCAAGAGGCAAATAGTACAATTTTGAAGTTACTAAAATGTTAATTTTTTTGAAAGAAAAACGTTAGAAGAATAAGAATTTTTAATTGGTGCAAGTTATAATGATACTTATGCACTCTACTTTTAGGTGATTGATGATGTAATGTCATTTACTTGAATTACATTCGTGCCTGCTCTAAGTTGTGCCTAAGACGAGTTAACTGTATGTGCATGATATTGTGAGTGTATACACTTATTTAAATATGTTTGCTAAATATTACTTAGTTATAATTTGGCGAATAAAAGGATGTCGTATTGTATGTTAAAATAGCTAGCATAATGAATTACATGAAATACATGTTTTTAATGTATGCAGGGTGTGGAGGAAATTTACCTTAATGGGGTAGAGGAAGAGAGGAGTATTTGGCATAACGGAGGGAATAGCTGATCGATAAGGGGATATAAGAGAGTTTAGGAGACATCATGCAATGGTATCGACTGGCTCGCTAAAGAAATGCCATGATAATAGTCTATCGACTCTATTGAGCAACTATGATGACTATTTATAAGTCCTTCGAGGTGACACCTCAGAAGAGTTTATTGATTCCCTGGAACCGGAAGTCCGCTAGGAAAATAAACATGAGATCATATTGTGTAAGACCGTAGCTCGACTATGGAAACATATGAAGTCCACTAGGATCATAAACATGGGATAATATTGCATAAGACCATAGCTATGTTGTGACAGCATATGAAGTTTGACAGGATGATGAACCAGTAAACTGACAGAGTATAAAAAGGGGACATCACTGAATAACTCGATCAGCGGATAGTATAATTGAATGGTCAATGTCTATTTGGAAATGCAAACAAACAGGATAATAAGGGGATTCGCCATAATGCAATGGTGAGTGAAGCCAAGGAAGCGTCTTAACACAGTATGCGCGAAAAAGGAGTGAAAATTCTTGAAACAAGCTTACAGACGTAGTGCCCACTGATAAGAGTTCGTCAGAGAAGTCACAGAACCCATATTGGCTAAGCAGATATATAATGGGTTATTACAGGTTAAAATATTAATTTGGCATTTGTCAAAGAGGTAGCCAAAAGAGTGAGTAGTCCGTCAAGAGACCTCATGGGAGAAATTGCCTGTATAAGGCTGAATGACCAATAAAGCCCATCAGAATATAGTATGAAGTAGGAGTCCATTAGAGCTATGAAACATAGGAGAGATTTTATAGGTCTACCAATGGTGGAAATTGTCAAGGGATACTTGAATAAGTGGTAATATGTTGGGAACTACCTATCTATTAGAGTACCTTAAATGATTAGACTAAAAGTATAAGTACTATGGGGACTACCAGGGGAAAATAGGGTGATGTTTAGTTAGTCAAGTATCGTAACTAAATCTAGAAGTGGCCTTAATTAAAAATGAAATCAAGCGTAGTCTATGTCAAAGAAAGTAGGTAATCAATGAAATGGTTTGACGATTTCATTTAGAGTTCAGTGTAGGGTAAGGGGTTCAAGGTAAAGATCCGCGATTATGGAAAATACTGGTTAAACGCTAATAGTTATCACCATCCCAAAATGGTGAATATGGGTCGTAGTGAAGAGGTCTATCAATAAGAGTAAAACGAAAGTTTGGAACAACGATAAACATAAATAAGGCCTGTAAGAAAGCATTTGTACATGGATCATGGTTATAATTAGACCAGTGGTTGTGGTTGCCAAAGGTTGAATTGGAGAGAAGGAAAGAGAAAGACTTTAGCCACACCCACAAAATTTACTAATCCGCCCATGAAATTCATGGAGTTTAAACTTGACGCATAAAATCTCCTCTCCTTAAATTTTTATACAATTTTCATTGTTACTCATGTACGAATCTCACTAGATTCTTTAGATCTTACAAGATTTACTACGTGTATGCATGGTAGGTAAAGACTCGAAAATTGAGTGGAAGGACCAAACCAGATACAAGTAGACTCCAGAGGCAGGCACGATAGCTGTTTTATGTATATAAAGGTGCATTGTAACGACCCAGTTTTTAGTGGTGTAAAAATATTACAGTTCTAAAATGTCATTTTTGTAACACCCCTAACCCGAAACTGTCGCCGAAATAGGGTTAAGAGGCATTACCGAACAATCAAAACATTTCATATCCATTTCGCGACACCAAGTCAATAATCATTCAATCATATTCAAACATAATCATATAGTCCTTTAGTGAGGTCATCGAGACCTTAAACATGCTTTAGAATAGGGCCGGGACTAAATTGAACACTTAAGAAAATTTTTGAAATTAAAACATTTTTCTAAGTTACAAAAGTCACACGCCCGTGTGGGTAGGCCGTGTGCCTCACACGTCCTCGGACACGCCCATGTGTCCAAGCCGTGGCAAAACAGGGCATACCTACTGGGTCAATAAATATTATTAAATAATATTTTTTTTAATTAATAGTAAATTAAGGTACAAGTGTAATGATACTAAAGTTAGTGGAGTTAAAAATTACGATTCCAAGATCTCATTTCAATAAACTGGGTCAATAAATATTATTAAATAATATGTACGAGTTAATTAAAATTTTATATTAAATTTTGATCGGATAAATTTGCTAATTAAACAATTAGTAAAAGTACAAGTGTATCGGTTCTAAAGTTAGTGGTTTTGAAAATTCATGTATCGAGACCCCATTCCCGTAAACCAGATTCATAAATATTTTTATTAAATATTTACAGAGTTATGTTAGAAGTGAATTAAATTTCAAATAGATAATTTCATTGAAATGGTATTTAATTAGAGTACGAGACTAAAACGCGTAAGTAATTAAAGTAAGAATTATTAAAGAATTACAATTAGAAATTAATATATAGGACTTATAAAGTAAATAAACCATTATATATGAATATATTTGAGTGGTGGTTAAAACTTATTATATGTTATAAAATAATTAAATAAAAGAACACTTAAAATAAATAGAGTATTTTCTCTCCTCTTTTCATTTATAAAAGATCTATATATAAGCCATTGACATTCAATGCAACATAAATGAATAAAGCTTGTTTAACTGCTTCATTAAACTATACATTAAGCATCTTTTAGTAATGAATGGGGGGTTTTAACTCATTACTTTTATAAATGTTTAAAGGTTATAGACATCCATTTAATGTATTTACAACACTCCCCCTTAGATGTCTTTTAAATAAAAACCTGTCTCATTAAAACCTTTATTAGGAAAAACCCTGTAGGATAAAAACCTAATGAAGGAAAAAGAGTACACAATCTCCTATTACAAGTTACCTCATTAAAAACCTTTACCAGGAAAACCCAGTGGGACAAAACCTTAGTGAAAGAAAAAAAGTACAACGTGTTTTTGACTCTCCCTAATGGCAATATCACATTACATCTTTCAGTTGACGTATTCCAATCTTGTGTAGTATTCTTTCAAATGTTGAAGTTGGCAATGCCTTGGTAAAAAGATCTGCTAAATTATCACTAGAACGAATTTGTTGAACTTCTATGTCACCTTTCTTCACAAAATTATGAGTGAAGAATAATTTTGGTGAAATATGTTTCGTTCTGTCACCTTAGATATAACCACCCTTTAATTGAGCTATACATGCTGCATTATCTTTGTATAAGATAGTTGGGATATTTTCCTGTAAAGGCAAATTACATATCTTCTGGATATGTTGGGTTAATAGCCTTATCCAAGCACATTCTCGGCTTGCCTCATGCATTGTAATTATTTCAGCATGATCTGAAGAGGCAACAGCTAATGTCTGCTTTGTCGAATGCCATAATATAGCAATATCTCCACATGTAAATAAATATCCCATTTAAGATCGACCTTCATGTGGATCCGATAAATATCTAGCATTAGTGTAACACCCCAAATTTTGGGCCTAGAAGAAATAGGTTTTGAACAAGGGAACAATTAGAAGACTGCACATAAATATTTAGTTGTGCATGAAAGTGACATAAATGAATGTCTGCTTCAATGGTTAAATGATTTAGGAGTGTTTGGAAGTGTCTGAGAAGTCAGGGGTTCACGTCTTGGCTTTTGCAGAATTTTTAGTTTTGCTCTTAAATGAATCTGGACACTAGCATATAGGCCTTATCAGTAATAGTGCTTGTTTTATGACACAAAAAGAGCTTGTGGTGTAGTGGCAAGGTGGCGTGTTGTGTAACTATGAGGTATGAGGTTCAAGTTCTAGATTGCACAATGGAGTATTTATTTTATTGCTTGAGCTATGTAGGTAGTGGAGTTGAACTAAAACACAGCTAAGGGGAGTTTGAATAGAATTTGAATGGAGTTTGAACTGGTCATGGAGAGGTTCAATGAGGGATAAGGGGAGAGATTCTAGGAGAAAATCAAGTAGTTTGATTGAGAGCAAGTGTTATACCGTTTGGGGGGACTTTAGCTTTAAGAATTCGGCTGGGGAAAATATTGGTCATTCTCGACATGCATTTGCCGAATTCTCCTTTTCTTTTCTTTCATTCATTGGATTTTGGTTCTTTTTGATTTCTATCCTAGCTGATTCACTCTTCTCCCTCATTTTCATTTTCTTTTCTCAAATCTGGCCGAATAGTATATCCTTCCTTCCTTTCTCTATTTTTTTTTAGTGTTCTTCTATTTTTGGGTTTGGCCAACTGTTCCTGTACTCTGCTATGGTGTTGTGGTTTCGGTCTTGCAAGAGTTATAACGAATCAGTAGGTACTCATAAGTTCCCTCCTTTGATTCTTTAATATTTCTTTATGTGTTCAAATTTGTTTCCTTCTATCTTTTCTGAAAGCCGAATGCTTCTTTTTACGTGTTCTAATTGCGATTCTTGTCTTTTCCTTGCGATATGGTGGTTTGTTGGGTACTCGGTATTTTAGTGGAGTGAAGGGCTGCAAGTGACTGAAGTAATCAAAACCTTCTTCGTTCATCGTTCAGTTAAGGTAAAAGCATTATCTTGGTTTTTGAGGATAGGCCGGATATCCCTATGTTTCTGCAAGTTTGATATTCATGGATTTAAGCCACTTGTGAATGATTCTACCTGATGAGATCTGTTGTTATTGCAGTAACTCGGCAAGTAGCGTTCGATCGTTTTAGTTAGCGATCTGAGAGGAGTAAATTGCATATTACATAGTCACGGTTGGGTGCTTGAGAAACTTGGAGCGGTTGCGTAAATAGGTATTTATTCACACTGTTTTGACTGTAGAACGGCAAAAGCCGAAAAGCTGAAAAGATGAAAGATTGGGCTTTGAGGTCACATGGGCGTGTGAACGCTCATGTGGTTAAACTGAGCCCATGAATCACAAGCATATGACTGTAGAGGCCTCCATGAGCATTTTCGTGGGCTTAGGCCGTAATGGGCCATATTGGGCCAAAAAGGGATCGTGTAGGCTCTATGGGCTAATGCGCCTGACACGGATGAAATCCACGATTTGTGGTAAATACTGGACTGGGCTATGTAGGTCTCATAGCCGTGGCAAAATCTGGGTTGAACGGGCCGCACGAGCGTGTTGCCCTTCTTGGGCCTAGTAATGGCCTTGGGCCCATTTGTACTGTTATGACCATTTAGGTTACCGGAGTCGCCCAAGGCGACTGCGAACTTTGAGAGGTCGATATCTACATCGAGACCCTATAGGGTAAAATGATCGTAATACCCCCATAGGGTAAAATGATCGAAATACCCCCACAGGGTAAAATGACCGAAATGCCCTCATAGGATAAAATGACCGAAATACCCCCATAAGGTAAAATGATTGTTATACCCCTAGGAGATGAAATGACTGTTATGGCCTTATGTTATACATGACAGGTTTGCTCTATGATATGTATAACTATGATTGAGCATGACATTTTGCATACATATATGATATTATGTCACGACATATTGCATGGGGATAGGTAGTTATATTTGGAGGAAGTGTATTGTACTGATAAGGTCGCACGGGTCATCCAAGATGACTGTTGACCTATTGATGGCTTTGATCCATTCATATTACTTGTAAGGTTGCACGGGTCACCCAAGACGACTGTGGACCAACTGATGGCTATATGCCATTTATTTTACTGGCAGCTTTGCTGTAATACTGTTTAGTGTCGCAACTGGTGCTAATATTGGTGTTTCTAGCTGGGTGGGTCGATTTTATCCCCACATGGTGTGTTTGGTGGGGCAGAGTGGTGTGTAGAGGCTGGATTGGGTAGAATTTTTGACTGCATATCTGCACTGATTAATGATACTGTACTGTTACTGCATCGATTAATGATATTACATACTATTCACTGCATGACTGATATCTGTTACTGTTATGGGCCAAGGCCCCACTGATGCTAATACTGAAAGTGGACAAATGCCCTACTGATTACTAGAATTGTGTTGGGCTCAAGCCCAATCATTTACTGTTATAGGAAAGGGCTTAAGACCACACTAAACTCGACTATTATTGTAACGGGCTCAGGCCCAAACTGCAATTATCTAATGTTTAATTGATTGTTTGATTGTTAGGGGATTACACACTGAGTTTTCATAAACTCACCCCTCTGTTTAAATGTACAGGTAATCCCTAGTCATCGGCAAGTCGGTGTTACGAGGGACTCGATAATGGCCACACAACCGCATCAGCTTTCACTTTTGGCTTTTGATTTATAAGTAACTGAATTTTGGTATTTTTATGTAACAAGCCCTCTTTAAAGTTATAAAGTTTAAATTAGGGTTTTTATTTATTTAGTTTGATATAAACTGCTAGTTATAAAAAAGACGGGTTTTCAAAAGGTAACTGTTTTCAAAGACACCACGTTTTTGCAACATTTCCTAAGAAAACTTCCGCAATAAATGAGATTTTGAAAATTAATAACATTTTAAAAGTGAATAGCTTTTAATGATGCACGCTTTGAAAATAAACAAACCATTTGGGAATCACCGTTTAATAACAAAATGATTAATTAATTTTGTGAATTTCAACGACAACAAGTTTTACGTTAAACACTTCAATGTGGCACCGCCAGATTCAGTCATAACGTCTAGGCCGGGTTTGGGGTGTTACATTTAG
This sequence comes from Gossypium rotundifolium, assembly GCA_025506655.1. Classification (NCBI taxonomy): domain Eukaryota; kingdom Viridiplantae; phylum Streptophyta; class Magnoliopsida; order Malvales; family Malvaceae; genus Gossypium; species Gossypium rotundifolium. Next base: position 92,605,621 of record CP106724.1, on the reverse strand, counting down.
TGGTATCAGAGCCAAGTTGCAAAACTCGACTGTGGAATGGGTTTTTAAACTTTGAATTTCTAAAAGTTACTTTTAAAAAATATGAAGTGTTCTAGAAGGATTTTCTAATTGTGTGGCACATCGAGTCTCCGCGCTGATCCTGTAAGTTCTCTCTAAAAACTGTACTTTGATTTTGACTAAAACTGCCATAGGTAGGAGCACTGAGACTACTATAGGTAGTACTGCAAACTCTTTAGTAGGGTATACTGAAACTGTAGTAAACCAGTAGATACTGATAAACACTACGTTGTGCAAAAACAAACTCTAAATTACTACTTTTCATAAGACATTAGTTAATAAACAACTAGAACTGTAAACTGATCTATATAAAATTGTTAATTCAGATAAAACACGAATAGACAATGAGCACAAGAGGTACACACGTACGAGATATAAGAGGCCATGGTAGAGGTCGTAGAGGTGCTCAAGTTGGGTCCTCGTTGTTTGGCCATATACCTGATTTGGAACAAGAGTGCTCAACGGAAGCGTAGTGGTGGAGTCTGTGTTATGCAACTGATCTGATAATTGAAAATTTTAAGGATGAAATTTTTTTAAGGAGGGGTAAATCGCAACGCCCCGAATTTTAGGCCTAGAAGAAATAGTTTTTGAATAAGAGAACAATTAGGAGACTGCATATAAATATTTAGTTGTGTAAGAAAGTGACATAAATGAATGCCTGCTTCAGTGGTTAAGTGATTTAGGAGTGTTTGGAAGTGTCTGAAAAGTCAGGAGTTCAAGTCTTGGCTTTTGCAAAATTTTTAGTTTTGCTCTTAAATGAATCTGGACACTGGCATATAGGCCTTATCAGTAATAGTGCTTATTTTATGACACAAAAAGAGCTTGTGGTCTAGTGGCAAGGTGGCGTGTTGTGTAACTGTGAGGTTTGAGGTTCAAGTCCTAGGTTGCACAATGGAGTATTTATTTTGCTGCTTGAGCTTGTAGGTAGTAGAGTTGGACTGAAACACAGCTAAGTGGAGTTTGAACTGGTCATGAAGAGGTTTAATGAGGGATAAAAGGAGAGATTCTAGGAGAAAAACAAGTAGTTTGATTGAGAGTAAGTGTTGTACAATTTGGGGGAACTTTAGCTTTGAGAATTCGGTTGGGGAAAATGTTTGTCATTCTCGGCATGCATTTGCTGAATTCTCCTTTTCTTTTCTTTCATTCATTGGCTTTTTTTCTTTTCGATTTATATCCTAACTGATTTGCTCTTCTCCCTCGTTTTCATTTTCTTTTCTCAAATTTGGCTAAATAGTATATCTTTCATTCCTTTCTCTATTTTCTTTGGTGTTTTTCTGTTTTTGGGTTTGGCCAACTATTCCCGTACTCTGCTGTGGTGTTGTGGTTTCGGTCTTGCAAGAGTTCTGATGAATCGGTAGGTACTCATAAGTTCCCTCCTTTGATTCTCTGATATTTCTTTATGTGTTCATATCCATTTTCTTCTATCTTTTTCGAAAGCCGAATGCTTCTTCTTACCTATTCTAATTGCGATCCTTGTCTTTTCCTTGCGATGTGGTGGTTTGTTGGGTACTGGGTATTTTAGTGGAGTGAAGGGCTGCAAGTGACTGAAGCAATCAAAACCTTCTTTGTTCATCGTTCAGTTAAGGTAAAAGCATTATCTTAGTTTTTGAGCATAGGCCGAATATCCCTATGTTTCTGCAAGTTTGATATTCATGGATTTAAGTCACTTATGAATGATTCTACCTGATGAGATCTGTTGTTATTACAGTAAGTCAGCAAGTAGAGTTCGATCATTTTAGTTAGCGATCTGAGAGGATTAAATGGCATATTACTCAGTCAAGGTTGGGTGCTTGAGAAACTTAGAGCGGTTGCGTAAACAGGTGTGTATTCACACTATTTTGACTGTAGAACGACAAAAGCCGAAAAACTAAAATGCTGAAAAGCTGGAAAATTGGGCTTTGAGGTCACATGGGTGTGCGAACACTCATGTGGTCAAACTGAGCCCATGAATCATGAGCATATGACTGTAGAGGCCTCCATGAGCATTTTCATGGACTTAGACCGTAATGGGTCACGTTGGGCTAAAAAGGGGTCGTGTGGGCTAAATGGGCTAATAGGCCCGACACGGATGAAATCCATGATTTATGGCAAATACTAGACTGGGCTATGTAGGTCTCATAGTCGTGGCAAAATCTAGGCTGAACGGGCCGCACGAGCGTGAGGGCCCACTAGGGCCAAGTAATGGGCCTTGGGCCCTTTTATAATGTTATGACCATTTAGGTTACCAGAGTCGCCTAAGGCGACTGTGGACCTTCTAAGAGGTCAATATCTGTACTGAGACCCCGTAGGGTAAAATGACCGAAATACCCTCATAGGATAAAATGACCAAAATACCCCCATAGGGTAAAATGATTGTTATACCCCTAAGAGATGAAATGACTGTTATGGCCTTATGTTATATATGACTGGTTTGCTCTATGATATGTATGGCTATGATTGAGCATGACATTTTGCATACACGTATGATATTATGTCACGACATATTGCATGGGGATGGGTTGTTATATTTGGAGGAAGTGTATTGTACTGATAAGGTCGCACGGGTCGCCCAAGATGACTGTGGAACTACTGATGGCTTTTTTTTCGTTCATATTACTGTAAGGTCGCACGGGTCACCCAAGATGACTGTGGACCTACTGATGGCTATATGCCGTTTATTTTACTGGTAGCTTTGCTGTAATACTGTTTAGTGCCTTAACTGGTGCTAATCTTGGTGTTTCTGAATGAGTTTGTTGATTTTATCCCTACATGGAGTGTTTGACGGGATGGAGTGGTGTGTAGAGGCTAGATTGGGTAGGATTTTTGACTGCATATATGCACTGTTTAATGATACTATACTATTATTGCATCGATTAATGATTTACATACTGTTCATGCATGACTGATATCTGTTACTGTTATGGGCAAAGGCCCCACTGTTACTAATACTAAAAGTGGGCAAAGGCCGTACTGATTACTGGCATTGTGCTGGGCTCAAGCCCAATCATTTACTGTTACAGGAAAGGGCTTAAGACCACACTGAACTAGACTATTATTGTAACGGGCTTAGGCCCAAACTGCAATTATCTACTATTTAATTGATTGTTTAATTTTTAGGGGATTACACACTGAGTTTTCATAAACTCACCCCTCTGTTTAACTGTACAGGTAATCCCCAGTCGTAGGCAGGTCAGTGCTGCGAGGGGCTCGATAATGGCTACATAACCGCATCAGCTTGTGTAACACCCCAAACCCGGCCCAAACGCTATGACCGAATCTGGTTTGCTACGGAGAAAACATTTTGAAAATCCTTTAAAACCGGTTTAAGTTTTTGATAAAGGAAGCGTTTTGTTAAAAATAGTTGAGGTGTACAAATCTTATACTTGGGTTTATTTTGAAAATATTTGTTAAGTCAAGTTATCATGTATATTCTATATTTTAAGATGTACCGATGGTACATAAAAACATTTTTCGAATTACTTTAGAAAAACGTGTGAACTTATTATTATCATAATTAAATAGTTTAACTAATATTCAAAGCAGGTAACAATAACAAAATAATAAAAGGAGTTATTGGAGGCCTTATTACAACCCAATTAAAAATCAAATCAACAATCGAGAAGAGATAAACCAAAATTTAAAGTCTATTAAATTTAAATTCTTCGCATGGCCACCTCAAGTCCCTCCGGCCCATATCCGCGAACTATGTGTCACCGAAAAAAAATAAAGGAGAAGGTGAGTCACCAAGACTCAAGATGTAACCCTTCCCCGTGAATACCACATCATACACACTATATAACAATTAACATGCATCAAGTCATATACCCAACCTAACCATCCATATCACCTTTCTACCCCGTGTGGTACCAAACCACCGGTGGTGCTAAACCACCGGTGACTTTAAGTCACAAATGTGATACCAAATCACCAAGGTGCTAAACCTCCGTGTCCGAAGACACAAATCAATTGATGGGGCCAACCCATCGTGTGATACCAAATCATCAAGGCCAATCCCATACCTCAAAGTGGGGCCAACCCACGGTGGTGCTAAGCCACGTGGACGAGACGCTATGAGGTGCCAAACCTCCGAGGTACCAAACCTCCGGTGACCGTAGTCAGCAGTGTTACTAAAACACCGTGTCCGCCGACACTAATAATCTCGCCTCCACTCATCAACCCATATCAAATTATATTATAACAGAGTTTATAATAACATACATTTATCACATCACATAAACTACGCTCCCAAAAGCATTATTATCAAATCTCATATTAAGAGACTTACCGAGATCCTCGTTGTACCATGAAGGTACTAATTCAGATCTACAATAAGCGATTTACACATAGAATGCATTTAATTAATTATTATAAGTGTGTATGTACACACCATCACCCACTTAATAATCTAAATCTCGAATGGAGGAGTCGGTCACACTAGATCTACTTGTCCCTATATTCGCCAAATACATGGGTTGGTATATTCGCCAAATCAAATAATTTAAAGGGTCATCTTTTGGAACCCGAATCCTTACCTTCTCGCTTTTGGATACTAATCACAACACCCGATTCTTAATCGCTTCACCAACTACCATCGGTTAATAAATAAAGCTAATAGCCTTTGGCTTTTAAATTCTTGGAAACTAAATCTTATGAAAATCGATCCTTACCACCACTTACCACCCGATTGAAGAAAAGAAAGAGGAGAACACCCTTGCTTTAATATTCGCCAAGACTTCTCAAAGTAGGGAGAAGGAATTCGGCTATTGTTGGTTAAAGTAATAAACAAGGTTCGCTTATGTGAAAAGAAGAACAAAAGTAGGAGAAGATGCTGGAATTTTATTAATAACAAAGAGAGGAAAATTGGCAACAAAGTGGTGGATTATTCGGCCATTGGTGGAAGAAAGAAAAGGAGAATAGGTGGGAGAAATCAAAGGTGATTTTTTTGGCCAAATAAAATAGAAGAAAGCTGAAAATTTGAAGAATTCCTAGGGAATTTCAAGAAGAAGTAGGGAAAAAGATTGATCGATTGTTGGAAATTTTCTCGCTCTTCTTGTTGTACAAAAACAGCTCCCCAAAGAGTCCTAATGTGTCAAATTCTCCTCTAAACCGATAAAACTTTATCTATTAATTATCACCCTTCCAATTAAATTAAAAATCATATCCATCCATTATCCCATTCCTTATCACTCCTTTAAATCAAATAAAAAATAAAAGAACCCATGTGCATATCAAACTCTTCCAAATTAAACAAAGAACCATGTGCAGGCCAAACTCTTCACCCACGCCAAAGAAAAATAAAAGGAAAAAACGATTTGTTGCTATTTGAACCAAAGAACCTCCAGCAGCAGGAGCCCCTTTTTTATGCGCCCCCGAACCAACTCCCCCACCTTGACTTTCATGTCATATATTACCGTCATTAAATTATAAGCCTTCTTTGCTTGGGACCATCACCGCATAAAAGTAAAACGCAAAACGCCCCTTTAGCCACTCGAACCCGTGACCTGCGCCCATTCTCTCTTCCAGTTCTTAAGTGGCGTTCAGTTACCACTTTACCAATCCGATTTTTATGTCCTAAAGCTTCCTTATTTAATTATAAGACTTTCTAGGCCGATCACGCCAGAAATTAAAAACCAAAATTCCATTCCAACAAATCGAACTCAAGGCCATCAATCTCAGGCCTTTAAGTGGCACACGGTAGCCACTTTACCAAAGCCTTTCTTATGCTAAAAAGACCTACAAAAATTCCTTTAAAGCCTTCTCAGCCCAATCCCCTTTTTAACGCTTAAAAAAAATAAAACCCATCTCGCTCCCCATGTTACTCGAACTCCTTCCCTTGGCACTTCCTTTTGAACCTTAGCGCCTAAGCCACTTTGCCAAGCCCATTCTTTGTTTTAAAATTACCAAAATTTTGTTTAAGCCCTATCTCCACCTAGCTCCCTCCTTTTAAGTACTTTAATTTATTATTTTTTAATTTAATTTTTTAAACCCAAATTGACCTAAATCGTGGTTATTTCTAGACCTAAATCATGCCAAATAACATCATATTTATTTATTTCTTGAAGTCCACATGAAATTTATTTAATTTACAAATAACCCCTAATTCGTGGTGTTACGCTTCTACCCCTTAAAAATAATTTCGTCCTCGAAATTACTTACTATCGTCCCAATCGATATCCTTAACTCATCACACCACGCCATCACTGCACACTCGATCTTAAAGAACTATCATACTTTCTACACATTCCCTAAGTCCATAATCCAAGTTCCATACACTTTACTAGCAACATAAAACGAACTAGCGAACCACAACCAAGGAAATTAAGAGTATTCCTAAATAATAAAAAAACTTACCGTTGTCGATTCGCACATCTCCTCCTCGCGACGGCCAACCGTGATAAACTAACCTTGGTTGCCTCGCCTCAAGACCTTCAAGACCTCGCCACGCCTGCTACCATTATCATTACCTCTAGCGCACCTCGACCCTCCGTGGTGGTCCTTCATTTCTAACCTGAGCACGGTTCTGACCCTCTCGGTGATTCTTAGCTAACTTCTGAGGACAATCCCTTACACGGTGATCCCACGATCCACATTCAAAGCACCCTCTACTTCCAGCCAAACATTCTCCCGAGTGGGATTTCCCGCATCTAGCACACTGAGGTGGCCACTGAGTAGGCTTTGTGGCTCTTTCTCGATTCCCCAAATGTAGCCCTCTTCTCCACATTCTCGCCTCGATCCAAAGCGATCCAAAGCCTCTTCTATTTATTCTTTTCGTGATTCGTCTTACGGACTCCTTGATCCCTTCGCTACCTTAGCCTTTTCCACTAGGATCGAAAACTCACGCCTTGTTGTGGAGCAATCAAGAACCTTAGATCATCCCTAAGTCCGTCCTCAAAGCGGACACGCTGTCAGACTGCTGATACAATTCCCGAGCATAGCGGCTCAAATTTTAAAAATTCGCCTCATATTTCGACATCGACTTATTTCCTTGCACCAATCCTGAAAAGCTTTCCTCCGAGCATCAAGATACCGGTGCCCACATACTTCTTCCAAAAGCAACTCTAAAGTAATCCCGTGAAGATCATCTGCCGTGGCACCATCTCGGACCGTAAGCCACCACCGACACGCTTCATCCTTCGAAGCGACCTCGCTCCTTTTAACTTCTCCTCATTAGTCGTCAAGATCATCCATAATCCTTTCCGCTGATTCTAGCTAATATTCACTGCTACTGGTGCCACTCCCACACACCCCAAATACCTCACTCAGTTAGATCGAGTCGCCAGAATGACTTCCAAGCTCCCAAATTTCCACTAGCCCCACCACCACTCAAGGACTCAACACGACTATGACACCGCCTCACCTCCGGCCCGATCTCGCCTCACTCCAAAAGTTGGAGGTGGTGGTGGCGTGGTATTCCATTCTCGTAACTTTGACCGACCTAACGGGTTTAGACACGGTCAACCTTCCCTTCCAAGCGCCCACGACGGCCACGCCCTCGAGAGCTCATTCTAACTATCGCGCTTTTAACTGATTAGAAAAATTTTATGGATTAGTAATTTGTTTCACTTGGTTATTCACAAGAAGTTTTATAGAAAGCTCAATAGGATTCTTTCGATCAATCAAGGTTTTAAGTTCTCTATCCTAGTTCACACTGAGAAGAACATCCATTCCCTAATACCTTCCATACTTATTCACTCTTCTGACATTTCGTCCTGCTTTCTATCCTGTGGGTATTTTCGCCATTTCTATAGGTATTTTTTTTGTAGTAAAATCAGAGATTTCAAATTTTAATAAAGCAGGTCATTTGAAATTTCCAAATCAAGAGCATTTCAAAATTTGTAAAATTTGAAGTTATGGCATCATTTTGGAAACTAGGGTATTTTGGTAATTTTGTCAATCGGGGTAATTTTGAAATTTTTAACAAACCGGTATTTTAACAGCTTGTAAACTCGAGGGTCCCTTTTGAGAGTTTTCCTTTCTTAAAACGATGATGTTGCAAAAATTTTGTACCTGTGGTCGCTTTTGGTAATTTTACAAGTCGAGGGCATTTCCGTAATTTTCCAAAACCAAAGTATTTTATTGGTGATTTGTAAAGTAAAGTTTTTGGATATTTCTAAAATAATAATAATTTTTTTTGGCAAAACCATTGATTTGATATTTTATGAGTCAAGGGTATTTTAGTAATTTCACCCCAAGGGCATTTCGTAATTTTCACAAATAAACTTTTTCGGAAAAACATTGTAAAACGGTTGTTCTCATATTTGAAAGAGTGATTTTAAAGAAATTTTGAAGAAACTAGGGTTTTGTTATTTTCTTCTATTTCAAAACATGGTTAGTTCCCTTTCTAGTTTTAATCCTTATGTTTAGCCTATGACCGAGCCCTCTTGGTCGTGGTGAACCAAAGCTACGCACTGTGCAGTGATTCGTGTGGAGAGGAGGTGAGTCACACTGACCGCTTAAATACCAAGCTCCCACCGAACCTTTCTAGACATGCGCATGAGGTTACCACACCCTAGCTTAGTGACTTGGTCATAGGTTGGTTGAGTTCATTAAGTCTTATGCTCTGTTTGTGTTTGAGTAATCTAACCTAGGGTTCAAATTCCTATAAGTCTATTCTACGCTCCATGCTTCCTACCCTTCTACGTAAAATAATCAACAAAGAAAGTTAGAGGTACTTACCAGGCGGATAGGTGCCAGAGACTCGGTGCCATGCTATTCCAAAACCCAAAATTACTTCAAAAGGCCTACTAAAACATTTTTGGGCCTTGGGCCCCACAAATGAAGTATTGAACTGGCTCGATACCAATTTGTAACACCCCAAACCCGCCCAAACGCTATGACCGAATCTGGTTTGCTACGGAGAAAACATTTTGAAAATCCTTTAAAAACCTATTAAGTTTTTGATAAAGGAAGCGTTTTGTTAAAAATAGTTGAGGTGTACAAATCTTATACTTGGTTTATTTTGAAAATATTTGTTAAGTCAAGTTATCATGTATATTCTATATTTTAAGATGTACCGATGGTACATAAAAACATTTTTCAATTACTTTAGAAAACGTGTGAACTTATTATTATCATAATTAAATAGTTTAACTAATATTCAAAGGTAACAATAACAAAATAATAAAAGGAGTTATTGGAGGCCTTATTACAACCCAATTAAAAATCAAATCAACAATCGAGAAGAGATAAACCAAAATTTAAAGTCTATTAAATTTAAATTCTTCTGCATGGCCACCTCAAGTCCCTCCGGCTCCATATCCGCGAACTATGTGTCACCTGAAAAAAAAATAAAGGAGAAGGTGAGTCACCAAGACTCAGTATGTAACCCTTCCCCCGGGTGAATACCACATCATACACACTATATAACAATTAACATGCATCAAGTCATATACCCAACCTAACCATCCATATCACCTTTTCTACCCGTGTGGTACCAAACCACCGGTGGTGCTAAACCACCGGTGACTTTAAGTCACAAATGTGATACCAAATCACCAAGGTGCTAAACCTCCGTGTCCGAAGACACAAATCAATTGATGGGGCCAACCCATCGTGTGATACCAAATCACGGCGCCAATCCCATACCTCAAAGTGGGGCCAACCCACGGTGGTGCTAAGCCACGGGACGAGACGCTATGAGGTGCCAAACCTCCGAGGTACCAAACCTCCGGTGACCGTAGTCACAAGCAGTGTTACTAAAACACCGTGTCCGTCGACACTAATAATATCGCCTCCACTCATCAACCCATATCAAATTATATTATAACAGAGTTTATAATAACATACATTTATCACATCACATAAACTACGCTCCCAAAAGCATTATTATCAAATCTCATATTAACAGAGACTTACCGAGATCCTCGTTGTACCATGAAGGTACTAATTCAGATCTACAATAAGCGATTTACACATAGAATGCATTTAATTAATTATTATAAGTGTGTATGTACACACCGTCACCCACTTAATAATCTAAATCTCGAATGGAGGAGTTGGTCACACTAGATCTACTTGTCCCTATATTCGCCAAATACATGGGTTGGTATATTCTACCAAATCAAATAATTTAAAGGGTCATCTTTTGAACCCGAATCCTTACCTTCTCGATTTTGGATACTAATCACAACACCGATTCCGAATCTGCTTCACCAACTACCATCGGTTAATAAATAAAGCTAATAGCCTTTGGCTTTTAAATTCTTGGAAACTAAATCTTATGAAAATCGATCCTTACCACCACTTACCATTCGATTGAAGAAAAGAAAGAGGAGAACACCCTTGCTTTAATATTCGCCAAGACTTCTCAAAGTAGGGAGAAGGAATTCGCTATTGTTGGTTAAAATAATAAACAAGGTTCGCTTATGTGAAAAGAAGAACAAAAAGTAGGAGAAGATGCTGGAATTTTATTAATAACAAGAGAGGAAAATTGGCAACAAAGTGGTGGATTATTCGCCATTGGTGGAAGAAAGAAAAGGAGAATAGGTGGAGAAATCAAAGGTGATTTTTTTGGCCAAATAAAATAGAAGAAAGTCGAAAATTTGAAGAATTCCTAGGGAATTTCGGCAGAAGAAGTGAGGGAAAAAGATTGATCGCTTGTCGAAATTTTCGCTCTTCTTGTTGCACAAAACAGCTCCCCAAAGAGTCCTAATGTCAAATTCTCTCTCTAAACCGATAAAACTTTATCTATTAATTATCACCCTTCCAATTAAATTAAAATCATATCCATCCATTATCCCATTCCTTATCACTCCTTTAAATCAAATAAAAAAATAAAAGAACCCATGTGCATATCAAACTCTTCCAAATTAAACAAAGAACCATGTGCAGCTAAACTCTTCACCCACGCCAAAGACAAAATAAAAGGAAAAAAAAAACGATTTGTCGCTACTTGAACCAAAGAACCTCCAAAGCAGTTAGGAGCCCCTTTTTATGCGCCTCAACCAACTCCCCCACCTTGACTTTCATGTCATATATTACCGCCATTAAATTATAAGCCTTCTTTGCTTGGGACCATCACGCGATAAAAGTAAAACGAAAACGCCTTTAGCCACTTGAACCCGTGACTCGCGCCCATCTCTCTTCCAGCTTAAGTGGCGTTCAGCTACCACTTTACCAATCCGATTTTTATGTCCTAAAGCTTCCTTATTTAATTATAAGACTTTCTAGGCCGATCACGCGTAAATTAAAACCAAAATTCCATTCCAAAGAATCGAACTCAAGGCCATCAATCTCCAGCCTTTAAGTGGCACACGGTAGCCACTTTACCAAAGCCTTTCTTATGCTAAAAGACCTACAAAAATTCCTTTAAAGCCTTCTCACCCAATCCCTTTTTAACGCTTTAAAAAAATAAAACCCATCCGCTCCCCATGTTACTCGAACTCCTTCCCTTGGCACTTCCTTTTGAACCTTAGCACCTAAGCCACTTTGCAAGCCCATTCTTTGTTTTAAAATTCGCCCAAAATTTTGTTTAAGCCCCATCTCCACCTAGCTCCCTCCTTTTAAGTACTTTAATTTATTATTTTTTAATTTAATTTTTTAAACCCAAATTAAACCTAAATCGTGGTTATTTCTAGACCCTAAATCATGCCAAATAACATCATATTTATTTATTTCTTGAAGTCCACATGAAATTTATTTAATTTACAAATAACCCCTAATTCAGGGTGTTACAGCTTGTGCTTTTGGCTTTTGATTTATAAGTAACTGAATTTGGGTATTTTTATGTAATAAGCCTTCTTTAAAGTTATAAACTTTAAATTGGGGTTTTTATTTATTTAGTTTGATATAAACTGCTAGTTGTAGAAAAAGACGGGTTTTTAAAAGTTAACTATTTTCAAAGACACCATGTTTTCGCAACATTTCCTAAAAAAAGCTTCCACAATAAATGAGATTTTGAAAATTAATAACGTTTTAAAAGTGAGTAGCTTTTAATGATACGCTTTGGAAATGAAAAAACCCATTTTGGAATCACCGTTTAATAACAAAATGATTAATTGATTTTAAGGATTTCAACGACAACAAGTTTTACGCTAAACACTTCAATGTGACACCGCCAGATTCGGCCAAAACGTCTAGGCCGAGTTTGGGGTGTTACAATCAACATAACCAACTAATAGGGATTTTGAATCATTTTAGTAAAATAACCCCATAACAATGGTCCCCCTGAGATATCTAAATACATGTTTAATTTCATTCCAATGTCTAAGTGCTGGAGAAGAACTAAATCTTGCTAACAAGTTTATAGCAAAAGCTATATCATGTCTTGTATTGTTTGCAAGATACATCAATGCTTCTATGGAACTTAGATACGGTACTTCAGGACCAAGAAACTCTTCATCATTCTCGTAAGGATGAAATTTATCTTTATTCACATCTAATGATCGTACAACCATTGGGGTCTCAATGGATGTGCTTTATCCATATAAAATTTCTTTAAGATCTTTTTCGTATAAGTTGACTGATGGACATGAATTCCATATTTTAAATGCTTGATCTGTAGGATAAGACAAAACTTTATTTTTCTAAGATCTTTCATCTCAAATTCTTTCTTTAAATAATTTACTACATTTTGAAACTCTTTAGGAGTTCCAATAATATTTAGATCATTAACATAAAGAGCAATTATCACAAAGTTTGATCCATACCTTTCTATAAAAACACATGGGCAGATTGGATCTTTTTTATACCCTTCTTTTAACAAATATTCACTAAGACAATTGTACCACATACGTCCAGATTATTTTAATCAATATAAACTTTTCTTTAATCTGATTAAGCAATTTTCCTGAAAAACTCTATATCCTTCAGGGATTTTAAATCCTCCTGGGATTTTCATATAAATTTCACTATCAAGTGTACCGTACAAATATACTATAACAACATCCATTAGACGCATGCCAAGTTTTTCACATACTACCAGACTAATAAGGTATCTAAACATGATTGCATCCACTATAGGAAAATATGTCTCTTCATAATCATTGCCAGACCTTTGTGAAAATCCTTGTGCTACAAGTCATTCTTTATATGTTATGACTTCATTTTTCTCATTTATTTTCACACAAATATCCATTAATCCTATCAGCTTTACATATTTAGGTGTTTGGACTATAGGTCCAAAAACCTCATGTTTAGAAAATAAATTTAATTTTGCTTGAATTGCGTCTGTCCATTTTGATCAATCTTTTCTATTTCTACATTCCTCAATAGATTTAGGCTCAGGATCCTCATTTTCTTTTGCTATTTCAATAGAAACATTATAAGCAAAATTGTTGTCGACAACTATATTTTTTCGATTCCATCTTTGTAACACCCCAAACCTGGCTAGATATTATGGCCAAATCCAGAGATGTCATAAAGAATGGATTTTGAAAATGGCTACTTTAAACCATTTTGGTTTAGACAACTCATATTCGATTATATCCATTTTCGAAAACATTAATTAATTGCTTTATTTGCCAAAACAAAATTTTATAGCGGATGTTATAGTAAATGTTATTTTCTTAAAATCCCATTCGTAAGTTTAGAGAACCTTTGTTGTAGTAAAAACCATGGTTTTAGCTAGTTGTCCCAATAAATTATTAAATGAAAAATCCAAATCCCAAAATTTAAGTCAACAGTCTGGAGAGTCCAATTAATACAAAACTCCTAGAAATAACACTTGAATAATAAAACCTTTAATTAAAATCAGTTCGTAGACTAATGGTCACCGCAAGAAATGCTTGAGTAATTTGATGAATTATGATAGATTTGGAAGGTTTAATGTTAGATTAATAGTTTTTGTAAAGTAATTTTTGAAAAAAATTGTCAAAAAGGGATTAATTTGTGAAATTGTAAAATTATGTGGGTAAAAGTGTGAATAAATAAAAGATGTGGGTTGCTAGGGACTCCTTCAAAATTTGGCTAGCATAGTTAAGGGTCTAATTGCATGAATTTGCATTTTGAAGAGCTAAGGACTAAATTGTAAAAATGTCAAAATAGTAGGGGCAAAAGTGTAATCTTATCATAAGGTGATTTTTGGACTATATTGAATAGACCAAATACTGAATGTGTTAATTTTGAAATATATATAGATCAAGATAAACAGAGATCAGAATTAGATCGGGGAAAAAGAAAAGTGGACGAATAGCGATATTTGTTATCCGAGCGATACGAGGTAAGTTCGTATAATTTAGAATTAAACTTTTAAATATTTGTAATTATTTGAAATGAATGTATGTAATTGAGTAAATGATCTACTTGAAATTTAAATGCCTTATTGATATGGTTTGATGGTTACTGAGCCCCGTTTGAACCATAGGAATTCGTAGGATACGAGTGACATGTCACTAGGGTTACCGTTTAGGTCGAGATCCTGCAAGTGTTATAGACTCATAGTAGCTCGTATGAGCTTACTAATATATCAGCTCGTAAGAGCATACTATTCTCAACACATTAGAGCTTACCATTTCAGCTCAATGAGCTTGCTGTCCATCAGCTCAAGAGGAGCTTATTGATCATAGCTCGAAAGAGCGATAATGATAATGAATTGACAGATTACCGATTTATATGTTATGTATATCACTCGAGTATCCCTCCATATTCTAATAGGTTCAACGGACATAAATTCTATGATACGATAAAGTACTATTTATATGGATGAATAACTGTTATCGAATGAATTACTGTTTATATGATTGAGAATGAAAGGTTACAAATGATGTACATGATATATGAATTTGATATGATACAATGTATTGAGTATTAAATTGGATAATGGATGATTACATGTACTTATGTGACTAATTTGTTGATGGGTGCTTGTTTTTAGGCGTTTGGAAATTGAATTGAGTATACCTTATTTATTGTCTTGATTATGTATAAATGGTAAGTTTAATTTTGAATTATGCGGGCTTACTAAGCTTTAAAGCTTACTCTATTTTTTTTTCATGTTTTATAGAGGTTCGATAGCTCGCTCGATCCAGATAAAGTCAGAGTTACGCATCACACTATCTAGTTGCTATTTGTTACTTTTGAACTCTTGGATATTTGTAAATATGGCATGTATAGGCTAGTTATAAAGATGATAGTTATGGTTATTTGAGATAGTGATTTTGGTATATGTTGTGGTATAAGTTAATGTAACACCCCAAACCCAGCCCATACACTGTGACCAAATCTGGCATGTCACCAAAAAGATTTTATGAAAACACCAAGCGATTTTGAAGAAAAACTTTCACGAAAAATTTGGGTTTAGCGTTTGTTTAGAAGATGTAGAAACTTATTATGAATCGAGTTGTATTTTTGCCGTTTTTTTTTCCAAAACGATTGACCATTCAAAACCTGTGTCATCCGTTTAAGATATGGAAACTTCTTCGCAAAAGATGGTAACTTCACACTTTGGTAGAGTCGTAAGAAAAACCTTGTTGTTTTTGTGTCCTTCTCCTCTTTTAAAACATTTAGTTATTATGTTGGATTATTCAACTTGAGCGTCTAAAACAAAAATAAAGTCCCAAATTTTAAACCCATCAATCAGTAGCCTTATTACAACGTAAAATACCAAACCGGTTATTGAAAATAAATAACTAAAGTCTTTACTGAAATGCGAAACCCATGCATGGCCACCCTGTCCTCCTCTCTAGCCCGTTCCACTGCACTATGTGCTACCTGAAAATGTTAAACAACGGGGTGAGTCACAAAACTCAGTGTGCAACACTCGAGCACCATGGATTTGGGCCTTAGCCCTACAGAACAGAATAGCAAGTAATGCATATACAGACAATAATGTGGAACCCAATCCCAGCCTAAGTTTCCATCAGCTACACACCCCCGTACCAGTCGATCACACCAATGGGGATTTCAACAATCAACCCTTACCATCGACACTAGAACAGATCATGGCAGAGCCACTACAACAGATCGTGGCAGAGCCACTACAGCAGATTGTGGCAGAGGCACTACAACACTTCCCCTTTCATCACATAACCCCAACCCCATGAAAATATTAGATGCAGAAATATGGATGAAATAGAATTCATCAAACATGTACAGTATACCCATAACACAGATCGATATAACTCAACATAACCACTTCTTTTATCAGAACAGAGATCACTAACCTGATGTCTCGCATACACCAGCCATACCGAGATTCTGGTGTTTAACAGAATATCCATAAACACTTATATACATATCAATGGAACGTCATAAAACAAAGTAATATCCATGGTGTGAGAAGTTACACACCTGAATACACGTAATATCACACCCTCTACGTCGACACTAACGCTAACTGAAACCATTGCTATCTGCCTACGACTTTGCTCCGAAGCCAAAAGCGCGAAGATAACGCTCCCCCCTATATTCGGCCAGAAGTTAAAAGAATATGGTTGCCTAGATTTACACATTTAATCGAATATATCTCGTTACCTAGATTGGCAACACCCAAAACTTCAGGCTTGGTTCACAAGTCGAGCGAATCCCGAAGGTCTCCAAAGGAATACGACACCACCCCCCACCTACATTCTGCCAAAGGTTAAAGAGTAGGTTCACTGCCTTCGGCACGCAAACGCCATGAAAGATAGTTAAATGAATAGGAACCTTTACCACAACTACTAGAGGACCCGATTGGGAGTGATGGAAAAATCAGCAATGGCGATCCACTGCAACCAGGAATCGAAAGAGGGATTTAGATGCCAGAGAGTTTTGGCTAACCAACAATAAAATCTACTTAAAACAAATGATAAGTTTCGGCTTTTCCTTCAAAAGAAAACGATTGAAAAAGAGATGAGATGATTAAAGAAATTCGGCTAAATCAAGAAGATCTTACCAAATGCCGAAGTAGTCCCAATATTGAAAAGGGAAAAGATGAAGAAGAAGAATGCAAGCAAAAAGGGATATTTAGCCAAAGTGTTTGAAAGAGAAGAGAATAAAAAGATGCAATTTGGCAAGGCTTAGATAGATTCGGCTAACAAGGAGTTTTAAACAGAAAAAGATAAAATGAAAAGAAAGGGTGAAATGATAATTTTGGCTTTTAGGAGTGAGAAGAAAAAGAAAGAATGAAAGAGATGTGCACCCTTGGTCTTCTAGTTTCGGCTAGAGGTCAAAGAAGAGAAGAGTGGAAAATGTTTAAGTGATTTCAGCAAGAGAGAAAATAAGATGAAAACTAAAACTAAAAATGTGAAGCACACACACCATAATGTCGAAAACCACTACATACTAGCAACCTGATCACCCAAAATTCGGCACACCCTAGCCCCCAACCAAAACCGATTCCTTCTCCACTAAGACTTTGAAATTTGGCCAACACCTCCAATAGTCATCAACTCCCTCCAATAGTCATCAACTCCCCTTTTTGCTCTTACTTTTCCTCCCTTCCACTTATTTGAATTAGAAGACGAATTCAAATTTTTTTCCATTATTTGTTAGCCACTTATTCCAAATTCTAAGTCTCTATCTACTAACCACCCTGAAGAGTCCCAATGGAAGCCATCTCCTCAGCCTCCTGACGCAAAAAAAAGAAACTCCAAAAGCTGCCAATGAGCCTTGAACCCTGGACCTCCTTCCTACCTGTGGCGTCATTCCCTTGTATCTTGTGTGGCATTCCCTTGCCACCCTTCCACTGCACTTCTTTGTGTCACCAAACACGAACTAAAATCCCCTTAAGTCCTATTCTAACTAGCTCTCCCCTGAAAGTGCCCAAAAAGAAAATTTTAGCCAAGCTTCCGGGTTTTCCCTAAGTCATTCTTAGACACTACAACACCCTAAATTAGCATGATAAACATAGCATTCACACACAAACACATACAACGCAAAGACCCCAACTCAGGATGTTACAGTTCTACCCTCTTAAAATAATTTTGGCCTCGAAATTACCTGATCAAAAGAGTTGAGGGTATTGCTGTCGCATCACATCCTCTGATTCCCATGTAGCTTCCTCCGAACCATGATTCTGCCACCGAACCTTCACCAAATGAACCAATTTCCTACGTAATACTTTGACGTCCCGATCCAAGAACTGCACTGGTTCCTCCTCAAAAGAAAAGTCTGGATTCACCTCAATTTCCTCTACTGGCATAACATGAGATGGATCCGAAAGATAGCGTCTCAGCATGGAAACATGAAATACGTCATGGATCTGATTCAACTCTGAAGGTAACTCGAGCTGATAGGCTACTGGCCCCACTCGCTTCAACACCTGATAAGGCCTGATAAACCTGGGACTCAACTTGCCCTTCCGACCAAATCTTAGCACTTTCTTCCACGGTGACACCTTTAAGAAAACCCGATCACCTACTACAAATTCTATATCTTTCCGCTTCAGATCCGCATAGGACTTCTGTCTGTCCGAAGCTTCCTTCAATCGAGCTCGAATCAACTTAACCTTGTCCTCCGTTTCAGCAACCAATTCTGGACCCAACAACTGACACTCACCCAACTCTATCTAGCATGTAGGTGTACGACACTTCTGACCATATAGTGCTTCATACGGTGCCATTTGAATACTAGGCTGGTAGCTGTTGTTATACGCGAATTCCACCAACGGTAGAAATTCCTCCCAACTACCTCTAAAATCCAAGACAAAGCCCCTCAACATATCTTCTAAGACCTGAATCACTCTTCGATCGCCCATCGACCGTGGATGAAATGTCAGATCAAATCTAACCGCACTCCAATGCCTGATGCAACGCCTTCCAGAACCTTGACGTAAATCTAAGGTCCCTGTCTGAGATAATCGACACTGGCACCCCATGCAACCTCACAATTTCTGCTATATATATTCTAGCTAACTTCTGAATGGAGTAATCCATACGTACAGGTATGAAATGAGCAGACTTTTTCAGACGGCCAACAATTACCTAGACCGAATCCTTCTTGGTAGGCGTGAGGGGTAGCCCACTAACAAAATCCATCGTAATCCTTTCCCACTTCCACTACAGAATCTTCACCAGTTGCAACAATCTCGAAGGCAACTAATACTCTGCCTTCACCAGATGACATGTCAAACACCTACCCACAATTAGGTTACTTCCCGCTTTAAACCAGGCCACCAAAACTTTTCCTACAAATCTCGATACATCTTACTACCCCCAGGATGCATAGCATAAGGGCTACTATGCGCTTCCTGAAGAATCATCTGCCTCAACTCCATATCCTTCGGCATATAGATCTTCCCACGGAAACACAAAACTCCGTCGTTGCTCAAACTATAATCCTCTAAGCCACCATCTTGTACTTGCCGAAGCCTAGCACTCAAAACATCATCTACCAACTATTTCTCTTTCACCTGATTCACCCACGTCGGCTTCACTTGTAGTTCTGCTAATAAGCTTCTGTCATCATACAATCTAAGGTGGGCAAACATTGCTCTTAAGTCTGATATTACCTTACGGCTTAACGCGTCTTCCACCACGTTAGCTTTACCTGGATGGTATTCAATCGAGCAGCCGTAATCTTTCAACAACTCGATCACCTCTTCTGCCTTAAGTTTAACTCTTTCTAGGTAAGGAGGTATTTCAGACTCTTGTGATTCGTGTAGACAATAGTCTTTTCCCCATACAAGTAGTGTCTCCAAATTTCGTATGAAAACCGCAGATTAACTCCTGTGTCATGTAGGATAATTCACTTTGTGATGCCTCAACTGTTGAGAAGCATACGCCACTACTTTCCCCTCTTGCATTAGCACACATCCTAACCCTATATGCGATGCATCACAATAGACTGTAAACTCGTTCCCTACTTTAGGCTGAATCAGCACCGGAGCTTCCGTCAAAATCCTCTTTAACTTCTTAAAACTCTCTTGTTGCTTGTCTGACCACACAAACGGAACCCCTTTCCTTAGCAACTTGGTTAATGGCGCTGCAATCAAAGAATACCCTTCCACAAACCTTCTGTAATATCCTGCTAAACCTAGAAAACTCAAATCTCCTCCACAGACTTAGGTGCCTTCTAGTTTAATACAGCTTCAATCTTCCGAGGGTCCACCCGGATCCCCTCAGCTGACACCACATGACCCAAAAAAGTAACCTCCCTTAACCAGAACTCGCACTTACTAAACTTAGTGAACAACTGCTTCTCCCTCAGAATTTGCAAAACCACTTGAAGTTGTGAATCATGCTCCTCTTCAGACTTCGAGTATACCAAAATATCGTCTATAAACACCACAATAAATTGATCCAAATATGGTTGAAAAACCCGATTCATCAAATCCATGAATGTTGCTGGCGCATTGGTCAATCCAAATGGCATCACCAAGAATTCGTAATGACCATATCGAGTACGAAACGCCGTCTTATATATATCTGCCTCCTTGACCTTAAGCTGGTGATAGCCTGACCTTAAATCTATCTTTGAAAAAATTGATGCCCCCTTAAGTTGGTCGAACAGGTCATCTATCCTCAGCAGCAGGTACTTATTCTTGATCGTCAACTTATTCAGCTGACGGTAATCAATACACATTCGCATTGATCCGTCCTTCTTCTTAACAAAAAGTACGGGTGCTCCCCACGACGATACACTTGGCCGGATAAAACCCCGATCCAACCACTCCTGAATCTGTGCTTTTAGCTCCATCAACTCCTTCGGCGCCATTCTATATGGGGCAATAGACACTGAAGCTGTTCTTGGTAGTAGGTTGATACCAAACTCAACCTTGCGATCTGGAGGCAGACTCGGAAGCTCTTCTGAAAACACATTGATAAATTCTTTCATCATTCAGACATTCCCCACAGCCAACTCCTTAGCCTCCAAAGCACAAACATGAACCATGAATACCTTACATCCCTCCTCACCATTCTTTCGGCCTTCAAAACAAATACTACATTGGATAGGCAATCCCTTCTCTCACCTATCACCACCACTTCTATACTCTCTACGGTTCTCAACACCATATGCTTGGCTGTACAATCCAGATTTACTTGATACTTCACTAACCAGTCCATTCCCAAGATCAAATCGAACTCCCCAAATGGCAGTTCCACCAAATCAGCCCAAAACATTACCCCTTGAACTTCCAGGGGCACATCCTTATACAGTTTGTTCACTACTACCGTTTGTCCTAGAGGGTTAACTACAGTCATCTCCCTAGAAGAAGTCTCATAGTCTAAGTTCAAAGTTCCAGTTATAGCGCTAGCAACATATGAGTGCATCGAACCAATATCAATCAAGGCAGTATAAGGCAAACCATAAATTAGAAATGTACCGGTTATGACGTCCGGTGCGTCGCCCTCCTCTCGACGCCTAGCTATATAGACTAACCTAGGCTGTCTCGCATCAGTGTTACTAGCACCCCTACCAGGCGCTCCACGACTTCGACCGAATCCATTACCTCCCCTGGTTGGGCCACAACCCTTGGTAATGGCTGACCACCCCTCCTGACCTGATCATAACCTCGCCCAGCTGGCTGTACCTAATCCACCCGTGGATAGTCTTTAATCAGATGATCCATAGATCCATACCTGAAACATCCTCCGGTTCTCCTCCTGCACTCCCCAAAATGCACCTTCCCACATAAAGCACATGGTCGATACTGACCCCTTGCAGCATATGTCGGAGCACGAGCTGGCCACTAACCTTAGGCCTTTTTTAAAAATCTCGAGATGAACGTGACGGCCCAAAACTCCTCTTATTCTTACCCGATCCTTATCCTTATCCTGTCTTTCAGTCTGCTTCACCTCCTCAGTTATCTTAACTTTCTCAACCAGGACAGCAAAGTCCCTCTCTCGCTGTGGCGCTATCAAAACCCTTAATTCATTTCGCAATCCATCCTCGAACCGTACACAACGTTTATAGTTAGTCGCTACCATTCCTCGAGTGTAACAGCTCAAGTGCAGAAACTCTGCCTCGTACTCAGCCACAGATTTGCTCCCCTGAACCAAATTCAAAAATGCCTTCCTTTGAGCATCCACATAGATGGTCCCGACGTATTTCCCCTAAAATGACACCTTAAAGAAATCCCAGTCGATCCAGTCTGCTGGAGTTCCCTCTTTTACCATAAGCCACCATTCGTAAGCCTCGTCCCAAAGAAGAGACACTATCCCTTTCAACTTCTCCTCAGTCGTGAGATCCAAATCATCCATTATGCACTCCGTCGCCTCTAACCAGTACTCAGCTGTGTTGGGAGCTACACCCGAAACACCCCAAATACCTCTGCTCCATTAGCTTGGAGTCGTTCGGACATAGATTTCTGAGCCCCCGTACCTACGCCTGCTCCAACAACTCTCTCTAGGACCCGTAGCATTGCCTGCGACATCGCTTCATCACCACCCATTTGATGCTAAAACTCAGTGCCCACAGCTGGCGGCGGTGGCACCTCATCCTCTAACCCATGACCAGACCCTACTGGTTCCAACACAGTCACCCTACCCCTACCACAACCATGCACATTACGCCCACGTCCTCGAGTGCTCATGACTAGCGTTCACGATTTAATCTGATTTAGAAATTTTATGCATTAGCATTTCTTTCCACCATTTAACAATGGACAGTCTTATGGAAAAGAGTTTTAACAGTATTTCTTTCAAATTCGAATTCTATCTGCAAAGTTCAGTTCTCAAGTCCGTATTTCCTAATTCCAGAGTTCACATTCAATCCACATCAAGCAGAGCATCACATACATACATCAAACACAAGTAAACATCCATGAACTCACATTCATCACCTAGGGGTATTTTTGTTATTTCACTATCTTGGGGTATTTTTGTAATTTTTCAAAATAAGGTTTCTTGGTGATTTTTCAAGATAGGGGTATTTTGGTAATTTTGCAAACCAGGGTTATTTTGGTAATTTTGCAAACTAGGGGTATTTTGGTAATTTTGCAAACCAAGGATATTTCGATAATTTTACAAACCAGGGGTGTTTTGGATAATTTACAAAATTAGGGACATATAAGTAATTTTTAAAAATTAGGGTACTGGTACCTTTCGGGTTTTAATCATAACTTTTGGCCTGTCAACAAGCCTTTGTGGCCAAGGTGAACAATCACTACGCACCAGGTAGGATTCCAGGAAAGAGGAGGTGAGTCACTAGGACCACTTAAATACCAAGCTCCTCCTGGATCCATTCCTAGACATGCGTATGCCTGTTACCACACCCTAACTTAGCAACTTGTTCACAGACATGTTTAATTAGGGAAATTAAATCTTATGAAGTTTAAAGAATTGTTTAATCGAGCCCTAAGGTCCATTATCACTATCCTACTAGTCTACATCCATAAAAGCCCATCAAACCCCATATCATATCAGAACAAAAGTTAGAATACTTACCTAGCAGACTTGGGCTGGAGACACACAAGCCATGCTAAAAACATGTATTCCATCTTACTACATTTTAAAACCATTTTCAGAAGACGTTTTAAACCCAAAACCCAAAGTCGAGCTTTTAAACCTGGCTCTGATACCAAATTGTAACCCCAAACCCGGCCTATACACCGCGACCAGATCTGGCATGTCACCAAAAAGATTTTGTGAAAACACCAAACGATTTTAAAGAAAAACTTTCACGAAAAATTTGGGTTTAGCGTTTGTTTAGAAGATGTAAAAACTTATTATTAATCGAGTTGTATTTTTGCCAGTTTTTTTTCCAAAATGATTGACCATTCAAAACCTTTGTCATCCGTTTAAGATATGCAAACTTCTTCGCAAAAGATGGTAACTTCACTCTTTAGTAGAGTCGTAAGAAAAACCATGTTGTTTTTGTGTCCTTCTTCTCTTTTAAAACATTTAGTTATTATATTGGGTTATTCAACTCGAGCGTCTAAAACAAAAATAAAGTCCCAAATTTAAAACCCGTTAATCAGTGGCCTTATTACAATGTAAAATACCAAACCGGTTATTGAAAATAAATAACTAAAGTCTTTACTAAAATGCGGAACCCATGCATGGCCACCTTGTCCTCCTCTCCAGCCCGGTCCACTACACTATATGCTACCTGAAAATGTTAAACAACGGGGTGAGTCACAAAACTCAGTGTGCAACACTCGAGCACCATGGATTTGGGCCTTAGCCCTACAAAAAGAATAGCAAGTAATGCATATACAGACGATAATGTGGAACCCAATCCCAGCCTAAGTTTCCATCAGCTACACACCCCCATACCAGCCGATCACACCAATGGGGATTTCAACAATCAACCCTCACCGCTACACACCATCGACGGCAGTCATGCTGCTCATCATTAGAATCATGACATTGTCACCAGAACAGATCATGGCAGAGCCACTACAACAGATCATGGCAGAGCCACTACAGCAGATCGTGGCAGAGCCAGTACAACACTTTCCCTTTCATCACATAACCCCAACCCCATAAAAATATTAGATACAAAAATATGGATTAAACAGATTTCATCAAACATGTATAGTATACCCATAACACAGATCGATATAACTCAACATAACCACTTCCTTTATCAGAATAGAGATCACTAACCTGATGTCTCGCATAAACCAGCCATACCGAGATTTCGGTGTTTAATAGAATATCCATAAACACTTATATACATATCAATAAAACATTATAAAATAAAGAAATATCCATGGTGTGAGAAGTTACACACCTGAATACACGTAATATCACACCCTCTACGTCGACACTAATGCTAACTGAAACCACTGCTATCTGCCTATGACTTTGCTTCGAAGCCGAAAACACAAAGATAATGCTCCCCCTTACATTTGGCCAGAAGTTAAAAGAATATGGTTGCCTAGATTTACATGTTTAATCGAATAGATCTCCTTACCTAGATCAGCAACACCTAAAACTTCAAGCTTGGTTCACAAGTCAAGTGAATCCTGAAGGTCTCCAAAAGAATACGACACCACCCCCACCTATATTTTGCCAAAGGTTAAAGACTAGGATCACTGCCTTCGGCACGAAAACGCCATGAAAGATAGTTAAACGAATAGGAACTCTTACTACAACTACTAGAGGACCCGACTGAGAGTGATGGAAAAATCAGCAACGGCGATCCACTACAACTAGGAATCGAAAGAGGAGATTTAGATGCCAGAGAGTTTTGGCTAACCAACAATAAAATCTACTTAAAACAAATGATAAGTTTTAGCTTTTCTTTCAAAAGAAAACAATAGAAAAAGAGATGAGATGATTAAAGAAATTCGGCTAAATCAAGAAGATCTTACCAAATCTCAAAGTAGTCCCAATATTGAAAAGGGAAAAGATGGTGAAGAAGAACGCAAGGAAAAAGAGATATTCGGCCAAAGTGTTTGAAAGAGAAGAGAACGAAAAGATGCAATTCGGCAAGGCTTAGATAGATTCGGCTGACAAGGAGTTTTAAACAAAAAAAGAGAAAATGAAAAGAAAGGGTGAAGTGATAATTTTGGCTTTTAGGAGTGAGAAAAAAGAAAGAATGAAAGAGATGTGCACCCTTGGTCTTCTAGTTTCGGCTAGAGGTCAAAGAAGAGAAGAGTGGAAAATGTTTAGGTGATTTCAGCAAGAGAGAAAATAAGATGAAAATTAAAACTAAAAATGTGAAGCACACACACCATAATGCCGAAAACCAGTACACACTGGCAACCTAATCACCCAAAATTCAGCACACCCTAGCCCCCAACCAAAATCGATTCCTCTTCCACTAAGACTTTGAAATTCGGCCAACACCTCCAATAGTCATCAACTCCCCTTTTTGCTCCTACTTTTCATCCCTTCCACTCATTTGAATTAGAAGACCAATTCAAAATTTCTGCCATTATCTCTTAGCCACTTATTCCAAATTCTAAGTCTATATCTACTAACCACCCTGAAGAGTCCCAATGGAAGCCATCTCCTCAGCCTCCTGACGCAAAAAAAAAAAAAAAACTCCAAAAGCTGCCAACGTGCCTTGAACCCTGGACCTTCTTCCTACCTGTGGCGTCATTCCCTTGCATCCTGTGTGGCGTTCCCTTGCCACCCTTCCACTGCACTTCTTTGTGTCACCAAACGTGAACTAAAATCCCCTTAAGTCCTATTCTAACTAGCTCTCCCCTGAAAGTGCCCAAAAAGAAAATTTTAGCCAGGCTTCCGGCTTTTTCCAAAGTCATTCTTAGACTCTACAACACCCTAAATTAGCATGATAAACATAGCATTCACACATAAACACATACAACGCAAGGACCCCAACTCAGGATGTTACAGTTAAAGCCATGTGATTTGACTTAACTTGGTGTAATGTTTTGGTTGTGTATAATTGTTTAAATGTGGTATGCTTTGGCAAGTAGTAGTTGTAATGGAATTATGCAAATGTTGTCTTGATTTGTAATAGGCATATGAATGGAAAATGCATGTTATAAATTAGGTATTTGAATACTATGTTGAATTGGTATAAAATGTGTATGAAATGTTGTGGATTGGCTGCCTATTAGGTTATAAAGTGTTGCAATATGCTTATGTAAGCATGTATAAATAGGGTGGCAAGATGGCTTTGCAAATGGCCTATTTTTGTCCACACGAGTAGAGACACGGGCGTGTGTCTCAGCCGTGTGCGACACACGGTCATGTTACACGGCCGTGTGTCCCCTGGTACAGATATTAGAACCAAGTTAGTATGCTCCACACGGTCTCACACACGAGTGTGTGACTGGCCGTGTGGTACTAGTTAGTATACCCCCTAATTGGAACACAGCTAGCACACGAGTGTGTGACTTAGCCGTGTTGCATAAGTCTGTATACCCTACAGTTTTGGCATGGCCTAGCATACGGCCTGGCATACGGGTGTGTATGGCTACTTCAAAGGGCACACGAGCAAGACACACGGGCGTGTGGTTGGCCATGTGACCCAAGTTAGTATGCACCCCCTATTTTCACAAGGCTAGAGACACAAGCGTGTCTAGTGGCTGTGTGAAACACATGGCTTGGACATACGGGCATGTGTCCTCTGTATTAAGAAAAATTTTCAAAGTTTTGTGGAAGTTTATAAGTTATTGGTTTAGTCCCGAACCACTCCTAAAGAATGTTTAAGGCATCGTAGGCTATTGTAAGGGACAATTTGAAAGATGATTGTATGAAATGATTGAATGAATGAGAAAATTTTGGTTATATGTGTTATAAGTTTCGTAATGCTTCGTAACCCTATTCTGGTGTTGAATACGGGTGAGGGGTGTTACAATTTTGATGCCTAATGGTAGATTATGCAAGTTTGATGTTGGATAAATAACATTTACTAAGTGATTTTTTGATGAAAATGTTAAATAAGGACTATTTGTAAAAATTGTAAAATGTATGTAAAAATGTGAATAAATGAAAAATATAGGCTATTATGAGCATGAAATAGGTTTGGCTAGGCTTGGGTGTAATGAAATTGAATGAAAATCATTTTACGAGCCTAGGGACTAAAATGTAAAAAGTTGAAAAGTTAGGAGCAAAAATGTAATTTTTTCCATGAGGTGTTTTTGGGATTAAATTGAATAATGTGATAATTGAATGAGCTAAATTTGATATTTTAGATCAAGAAAGACGAGCATCTGACCTAGACTGGGGGAAGAACAAGATTGTAGACTAAATTGAACAACTATCCATTTTGTACTGAGGTAAGTTCGTATGTTAAAAATAAGCTTTAGAAAAATTATATTTAAGTGATTTAATATTGTATGAATTGTATGTTTGATTTTGTGAATGAGTATAATCCTACAAACGAGTCCGAAGATGAATCGACAAGCAAGAAATCCCGTTTGAACCTTAGGAATAGGTTAGGATACAAGTAACATGTCACTAGGGTCACTATGTGTTATGTGATTATGTGATTTGGGTGTTGGTCTGTACGTCCTTCCGGTGGCTGAGTATACCGGCATATGTTACGGATACTTGATAGCTTGTGTGAGCAGTACCATGTAGCTACGTCTTGACTGACAGATTGTGTGAGCAAGCCCGTCGATAGCTCAAGAGTGTGCGATTATGTGATATGGGACTTAGGTAGCTTTGGCTCCATATGTGGTGCTTAGCGTGCAAATTTTCCCTAGTATCCGACATTGTTATTTCGAGTGGTTCATGGGTATGTCAAAGATGAGAATATGTGTAAGTTCATTTCAAGATGGCTCAGGTATGTACATAAAGCTCATGCTTAATGAATGTGTGAAATGATGAATATGAGGTAAGTTTTTATGATGGAATAGATTATGATCATGAGACCATGGTAAGTCTACATTTAATTATGTTATAATAATTGAATGTTATACGCATGGTAAGGTTTCTTATTTCTTGCATACGAGATTACTAAGCTATATAGCTTACTCCGTTTATTTTTTATGTTTTTATAGTGTCGCCAAGCTAACTCAGAACTGAAGGTCGTCAAAGATTCAAATCACACTATCAAACTCTCATTTAGGTATTAATGGTCTTAGCATTTTGAGTGTATGGCATGTATAGGGACTTGGTCATTTTGTTATATGTGTCATTGGTAATGTGGCCAAATGTATTGGCTTATAATGGTTAATGATTTCATTTTGTAAATGGCCAGGTAAGTTGGCTAATGTTGGTTATGAGTATATTCATATGTTGATACCATTTATGATTATGGAAACTTGCATGAATTGTGTCGACAAATTATGATGCTGAAGCATGTTAGACGTTAGCATGTGGATGTGATGTTAATACCTTGGTTGTGGATGTTTTGGTTGCCTAAGTATGTTATGAATTGTGTTATTAAATTGGTGTAAGTGTAGGTGTAAATGAAGGTGGCAAATGGCTTGGTAAATAGCCTTATTTTTGTCCACACGGGCGTGTGTTTAGGCCGTGTGTGACACACGGTCTACCTCACGAGTATGTGTTTCAGCCTTGTGTCCCCTGCACCATAATTGTTGCAAAATAGAATGTCCAGAATTGAGCACATGAGTAGAGACACAGGCGTGTGTCTCAGCCGTGTGTGGTACACAGCCTAGAAGACGGGCGTGTGTCTTGGCCGTGTGAAACCTGCACTTAATTCAAATTAAATTAATTTACCACACGGCCTAGCACACGGTCACGACCGTGTGGCACAAGTCAGAGTGCACCCTAATTTGAACACGGTCTGAAGCACGGGCGTGTCCTAGGGTCACACGGGCGTGTGAGCCCTGCAGCTAGCAAAAATTTTCTATGTTTTGTAAAAATTTCCCAAGTTCTTGGTTTAGTCTTGAACCACTTCTAAAGTATGTATTGGGTCTCGTAGGCTTGTATTAGGGACTTTATGTTTGAATATGAATGGTTTTAATTTGTACATAAATTTATGACTCGGAATTGTGTGAATGCTTGTGTTGTAAGTCTGGTAATGCCTCGTACCCTGTTCTGGCATTGAATATGGGTAAGGGGTGTTACATTTAGTGGTATAAGAGCTATGATTTAGTCAGTTCTCGGACTAACGTAGCCTGTGTAAGAGTCTAACTATACATGCCATATATAAATTTTGATAGTGTGATGACTCTTGAAAATTTAAACTGTGTTTTCATATAGTAAATGGATCCCGACCGAGAAGTGGCTGATAATGTTGAAAGTAATGCGCCGGCTCCCACCCAAGGGACCGCGCCATCCGAAAGTAGACCGGTGACAATTGGTCAACGAGGAGAGGCTAAGGAAGCCTTCTTCCAAAAATTGAATGAGTTACTTGCCGAGTTTGTTCGGACAAATCTGACTGCCCAACATTCTCGACCCCCACCTAACCCTCAATTGGTTCACGTAGCTCCTCATGGTGTAGAAATGGTAAGACTGAACAAGCCTCTAGTCGATAAGATTCGAAAGCAAGGGGCTGAAGAATTTAGAATGAATGTCAGTGATGATCTCGAGAGGGTAGGGTTCTACCTTGAGAACTTTATTCGGGTATTTGATGAGCTTTCTTGTGCACCGGAGGAGTGCTTGAAATGTACTATATCACTCTTGAGGGATTTTGCATATCATTGGTGGAACACTTTAGTATCGGTAGTACCAAGGGAAAGAGTTACTTGGGACTTCTTCCAAGAGGAGTTCAAAAAGAAATATATCAGCGAACGGTTTATTGATTAGAAACGCAAAGAGTTCTTGGAGCTGAAACAAGTCAAATGACTGTGATTGAATGTAACAGCCCAATTTAGACCCTAGTTAGAATAGTGGTTTTGAGACCACAAATCTGAGGTTAAAATAATATTTTAATGTTATATTTGGTGTTGATTCTATGTACTGGATTATATGTACCTAAGTGATGTTGTCTTCATAATAGGATGGCCTTAAGAGAAAATTAAGCCATTATTAAAGATAGTGGATGGCTAAATGACAAATTAGCCTTAATATATATTTATTTTATATTTTTAATGAAAGGGCAAATGAGTAAAATGTTAAATAAGATAATAATAATAATAAAACAAAACATTAAAGATGACCATTATCATCTTTTCTTAGCCGAATGTGAAGAAGAAAAAGAAAGAAATAAGGCTTGAAGCATTCAGCCATTGTTACTATTGATTGAGGTATGTTTTGAGCTCGGTTTTGATGATTTCTACGTTTTAGTAATCGTTGCTTCGTGTTCTAGCTAACCCATGCTTTAATTTTGTGAATTGATGATGTTTTGTGATGAGTCATTGATGAACACTTGAGTTATGTGTTAGTTGATAGTGAAATATGGAAACTTGGTGTTGGATTAACATAGTTTTTATTGGGATTTTTAGTGAAATTGAGTATTTTGGACTTAATTGAGAAAATGAGAAATTGAAGGGTTAATTTGTGAAATAAATAAAATGTATGAGCTTGTATTAGCATGGGAAGAATTCGGCTAGCATATGTGTTTTGAAATTATGTGTATTTGATGATTTTATGAATAGAGGACTAAAGTGTCAGAATATGAAAATGTGAGGGCCATTTTGTAAAATGCCCTAAATGTGTGTACGTGGACTAAATTGAATGAATTGGTGATTGAACGGATTGAATTTAAATGTGTATAGACCAAGAGAAGAGAAGTTCAGATCGAGATTAAGGCAAAGATAAAGTGCTCGATTAATCGACCATATTGATATTTTGACGTCCGAGGTAAGTTCGGATATAATACATGTTATTAAGATATGTTTTAGTATTATGGAATGAATATGTGTACGATTATGAGATTTGAGATGCTATGTGCAAAATTAAAATAGATGCCATTAAGTGTGCAAAATTGAAATCGAAACAGAGATGAATAGCACTGTATGTGCGATGTTATGAAAGCTTCGGCTTATTGATTTGGCACTGTGTGTGCGATCCCGACATAAGTCGGTTAAAAGAATAGGCACTAAGTGTGCAATGACAAATGTACTTCGATCATGTATATGGCACTGAGTTTGTGATTAAATGAAACAAATATCAGAGAATGATCAACATGTAATATTGAGCATTGAATAGCTTGGAAGTTGAATAACTATATGTTAGCTAAGGTATGTATTGAACCTTTGTGGTTGATGAGTTTATAAATAAAGCTATGAATGGATGAATGAGTATTTTAGCTATAAAGGATATGGTATGAATATGAGAGAATTGATCTATGTGATAGTTTATTATATACATTGGTTTGATTTGATGATATAATTATATTATACTTCGAACTTACTAAGCTTTTGGAAAGTTTACTGTGTGATTTGTTTCTCTGCTTTGCAGTGTCTGTAAAGCTAGCTTGGATCTGGGATCGTCAGCATCTCAATCACACTATCAGCAACCTATTTTGGGTACTTTTGGAAAGATGTACATAGTTGAAATATGGCATGTATAGGCTAGTTATTTTGAAACATATATGAGATGTGTAAATAGTCATGTGATATGGCTAGATATATGTTGGATTTAGGCATGAATAGCTTTGGTATATGATGCATATTTTGGTATGTCTTGTGGGTAAATAGAATGAATTATGAATGGTAAACTTTGTGATGGTATGATGTTAGTATGATATAATGAATTTGGGGATGAATCATGTTTGATATTGAATGTGTACAAGTGGTGCATTTTATCTTATAAGTTGACTTGATTAGAAATGAGATTGTATGAGATGATATGTTGATCACTTGACATGAAATTGGTTGCTAAATTGTGTGTGGGATTATGCTTAAATGTGCTTATAGGTTTGACCCTTGTGTGGGTGGCAAATTGGCCTATTTTGCCAACACGATTATGGCACACAGGCGTGCCTAATGGCCGTAGGAGAATGACAGGATCTAGCCTAATAGTACACGGCCTTGACACGGGCGTGTCAACTAGCCGTGGGCATAAGTCAGTAGCTAGCTTAAGAGCACACGGCCATGGCACATGGCTATGCCTGGTGGCCGTGTGGAGAAGTCAGAATGCTTGCTCTATTTTGGCATGGCCTGGACAGATGGGGGTGTCTGGTGACCGTGTGAGGCACACCGCCTGGTGGCATGGGCGTGTGGCCTCAACAGATTTGTTAAATGTTTGAAATTTTTAAAAGTTTTGTAAGTGTTTGGTTTAGTCCCAACCCCTCTCTAGCATGTGTTTAAGGTCTACTAGGCCTCAATAAGGGACTATTTGATTATGTCTTGATGTACTATGATGATGACTGACTTTGTGTCGTAAATGGAATGTGAAATGATTCGATTGTTCGGTAATACCTCTTAATCCCTATTTCGGTGACGGATTCGAGTTAGGGGTGTTGCATTTTATTGGTGTTAGAGCTACGGTTTAGTCGATTCTAGGACTAACGTAGCGCGATAAGTCTAGCTATACATGCTATATATATAATTGCGATAGTGTGATGAATCCTGACAGTTAAAAATGTGTTTTCGTATAGTAATGGATCCTGATCGAGCAATTGCTGATGATATAGAAAGTAACACACCTGCTCCCGCTCAAGGGACAGCGTCGGCCTCATATAGGTCGAATGATAATGGTGAGGGAGGAGAGGCTAAGCAAGCCTTCTTTCGAACCATTTCGTATGTATGTTTAGGGTCTCGTAGACCCATAATAGGGACATTATGAATATGAATGAAAAAGTTTTAAATTGAAATGAAATTTTATGGCCAGATGTTATATGTTTGAGCAAGTTAAGTTTAGTAATGCCTCGTATCTGATTTTGGCATTGAATACGGGTAAGAGGGTTACATTTTGTGGTATCAGAGCTACGATTTAGTCAATTTTTGGACTAACTTAGCGTATGCATGAGTCTAGCTATACATGCCATGCATATGAGTATTTACATAATAATAGTGTGACGACTCCTGACGATTTAAATTGTGTTTTTATATAATAAATGATCCTGATAAAGTTGTGGCGGATGATGTAGAAAGTAATGCGTCGGCTCCTACCCAAGGGACGGTTCGAAATGAAAATGAGAATAGACCAACGATTGTAAGTCAGGGAAGAGGAGAAGAGGCTAGGGAAGCCTTTCTCCACATCATGAATACATGGTATACGGAGTTCGTTCGTACGAACTCAAATGCTCAACCCCCTCCACCCCTACCTATTCCTCAACCTACCCCTATAGCTCCTCAAATGGTAGAAGTGGTAAGGAGAGAAAAGCCTCCAGTTGATAGAATTCGAAAACAAAGAGCTGAGAAATTTTGAGCTAGTAAAGATGATGATCTAGAAAGAGCAGAATTTTGGCTTCAAAATACCATAAGGATATTCGATGAGTTATCTTGCACACCTGAAGAGTGCATGAAATGTGCGGTTTCTCTCTTGAGAGATTCTACTTATCAGTGGTGGAACAACCTTGTGTCAGTTGTACCAAGAGAGAGAGTTAATTGGGAGTTTTTCCAAGAAGAATTCCGGAAGAAGTACATTAGCCAAAGATTTATTGATCATAAAAGAAAGGAATTCCTTGAACTGAAATAAGGTAGAATGATAGTAACTGAGTATGAGTGTGAGTTTGTGAGGCTCAAGAAATACGCTTGAGAGTGTGTATCCACTGAAGCCATTATGTGTAAAAGGTTTGAGGACGGATTAAACGAAGATATCTGATTATTTTTTGGGGTTCTAGAATTGAAGAAATTTGTTGTGCTAGTGGACACGACTTGCGAAGCTGAGGAGTTGGTTAAAGAGAAAAGAAAAGCTGAAATGGAGTCTCATGACTCAAGAAAGAGACAACTGAACAAGCCATTTCAGTCCTAATCCAAGAAGTCAAGAGATTTCACTACTTGATCAGCTACTTCAGTTGGGTTTCCAAGTAGAAGCAAGGGTAAACAGTACTCAGGGTCTAAAACTCAAACCACTTCAGCTGCTAGTGTTGGGAACACTTTACCAAATAGACTGGAATGTCCACAGTGTGGCAGACGTCACCTCGGTGAGTGTCAAGCACATGAGAGAGCCTATTTTAAGTGTGGTTCCCAAGATCATTTTATTAGAGAATGCCCCGAGATGGTTGAAAAAGAGAAAATTCATAGTACAAGACTGGGAAGTACTACTAGAGGGAGACAGTAAAGAAACCCGGGAAGTGGAACGAGTAGTAAGAGTATGCCTAGAGAGCAGACTGCAAGATCTAAGGGTAGAGTGCCTGCGAGGACTTATGCCATTCGTGCTCGCGAAAAGGCGTCATCCCCTGATGTAATTACGGGTACATTTTCTCTCTATGATACTAATGTTGTTTCTTTAATTGATTCGAGATCTACCCACTCATATATTTGCATGAAATTAGTATCTAGTATGAGTATGCCTATAGAGTCTACAGAATTCGTGATAAAAGTGTCCAACCCCGTAGGAAAATGTGTATTAGTTGATAAGGTATGCAAAGATTGCCCATTGATGATTAGAGGTTATTATTTTAAGGCGAATCACATGCTATTGCCATTTGATGAAATCGATATAATTCTTGGTATGGAATGGTTAACCGCTCATAATGTGACAGTAAATTGCGGAAAGAAATACATTGAATGGAGATGTGAAAACGGAGACACTCTTCGTGTAGAATCAGATGAACAGGACAGATCGCCTGTAGTGATTTCTCATATGTCTGCCCAGAAATATGTAAGAAAGGGATACGAAGCTTATCTTGCTTTTGTGATGAATGCCAAGGAAACTGAGTTAAAAATTAAATCAGTGCTGATAGTATGTGAGTATCCAGATGTATTCCCAAGAGAATTTCCAGGGTTGCCTCTGATTAAGGAAATTGAATTTGGCATTGAGTTAGCCCCTGGTACTGCACCTATATCGATTGCTTCATACAGAATGGCTCCAACTGAGTTGAAAGAATTAAAGGCACAGTTACAAGAGTTGACGGATAAAGGCTTTGTAAGACTGAGTTATTCTCCATTGGGTACTCCAGTGTTATTTGTGAAAAAGAAAGATGGTTCCATGAGATTATGTATAGATTATCGTCAGCTTAATAAGGTACCCATGAAAAACAAGTACCCGTTGCCAAGGATCGACGATTTTTTTTGATCAATTGAAGGGAGCCACTATGTTTTCCAAGACAGACTTGAGGTCCGGTTATTACCAATTGAGGGTCAAAGATTCAGATGTGCAAAAAACTGCATTTCGGACAAGGTATGGGCACTATGAATTTTTAGTCATGCCTTTCGGTTTAACAAATGCCCTTGTTCGGTTTATAGATTTAATGAACTGCATCTTTCGGCCATACTTGGATAAATTTATTGTGGTTTTTATTGATGACATTTTAATTTTTTCTCGTGATGAGAATGAGCACGCCGAGCACTTGAGGACGGTTTTATAGATTTTATGAGATAATCAGTTGTATGCCAAGTTTAGCAAAAGTGAATTTTGGCTCAAAGAAGTTGGATTTTTGGGGCACATTGTCTCGGGAGATGGAATCCAAGTAGACCTGAGCAAGATTTCAGCTATTGTTGATTGGAGCCGAGAAATGTATCAGAGGTTAGAAGTTTTTTGGGCCTAGTTGGCTATTACAAACGGTTTGTCAAGGGATTTTCCATGATAGTGACTCCAATGACGAGGTTGTTACAAAAATATGTGAAGTTTGAATGGATAGAAAAATGCCAACAAAGTTTTGAGAAACTAAAGACAATGTTGATTGAGGCTCTAGTTCTAGTGCAACATGAACCGAGAAAAGAATTTGTGGTTTATAGTGATGCATCCTTGAATGGATTGGGCTGTGTGCTTATGCAAGAGGGCAAGGTGATAGCATATGCCTCCAGACAGCTAAAGTCGTACGAGAAGAATTACCCGACACATGATTTAGAGTTGGATGCCATTGTGTTTGCATTAAAGATATGGAGACATCATTTGTATGGTGAAAAATGTCGGGTATTCACCGATCATAAAAGCCTAAAGTACTTGATGACTCAAAAGGAATTGGACTTAAGGCAATAAAGATGGTTAGAGTTGATAAAGGACTATGAGCTAGTGATTGACTATCACCCGGGAAAGGCAAATGTAGTCGCCAATGCTTTGAGTAGAAAATCCTTGTTTGCATTGAGAGCCATGAATACACAGATGACCTTGTCAGATGATGGTTCTATCCTAGCTGAATTGAGAGCTAGACCGATGTTTCTCCAAGAGATTTGTGAAGCTTAGAAAGGTGACAGCTACTTGCAAGCCAAAAAAGTTCAGTGTGAGCCGGGTGTTGAGTCTGACTTTTAGATTATTCTAATGGATGTTTGATGTTTCGAGACAGAGTCTTTGCACTAAGAGATGATGAGCTCATTCAAAAAATTTTACACAAGGCACATAGTGGATGTTTATCTGTACATTCGGGCAGCACAAAAATGTATAATGACTTGAAGAAATGGTATTGGTGCTCGAGTATAAAGAAAGATATTTCTAAGTTTGTATCAAAATGCTTGATTTGTCAGCAAGTGAAGGCTGAACACCAAGTACCTTCAGGTTTACTTCAACCTATTATGGTTCCCGAGTGAAAATGGGACCGTGTTACTATGGGCTTTGTAATAGGTTTGCCGTTGACACTGAGTAAGAAAGATGTCGTATGGGTTGTGGTAGATAGACTTATGAAGTCGGCCCATTTCATACATGTACGCGTTGATTATTCACTTGATAAGTTGGCAGACTTGTATGTTTCAGATATTGTAAGACTACATGGAGTGCCTTTGTCGATTATTTCGGATAGAGATCTGAGATTTACATCACGATTTTGGAAAAAGTTGCAAGAGGCCTTAGGCAGAAAGTTGAGTTTT
This sequence comes from Gossypium rotundifolium, assembly GCA_025506655.1. Classification (NCBI taxonomy): domain Eukaryota; kingdom Viridiplantae; phylum Streptophyta; class Magnoliopsida; order Malvales; family Malvaceae; genus Gossypium; species Gossypium rotundifolium. Next base: position 92,568,597 of record CP106724.1, on the reverse strand, counting down.
AGTATAGCTTTTCTCCCACAAACTGACGGACAGTCGGAGAGATTAATACAGATACTTGAGGATATGCTCCGGTGTTGTGCTCTTGAGTTTCAGGGCAGTTGAGAAAAGTACTTACTATTGGTAGAGTTTTCCTATAATAATAGTTTTTAGTCGAGTTTGAGAATGGCACTTTATGAGGCATTGTATGGGCAGAAGTGTCGAACGACTTTGTATTGGACCGAACTCAAAGAAAATCATATTCATAGGGGTTAGAGAAACCAAAGATAAGGTAAAGATAATTCGTGATTGTTTAAAAGTTGCTTCGGATAGACAAAAGTCCTACTTGGACTTGAAACAGAAAGAGATCAAATTTCAAGTTGGTGATAATGTAACACCCCTTACCCGTAGCCGAAGCCGGAACTGGGTTTGAGGCATTATCTAACTTATCCCACTTAACGTCTCGAATCGGGCTATAAAATATCGTTGTTAAACCTATCGCAAAGCTTAATCTTGGATTATGAGGCCCTAAACATACCTCCGAGAGGCTTCGAAATGAATCTCGAAACTTTTATGAACCCGAGAAACTTTTCATCAAAACAGGGGCCACACGCCGATGTTGGTCTGAGAACACCCCGTGTATCATCTCACACGTTCATGTTCGATGCCCATGGATGACACTGACTTAATTCACACGACCTAGACACGCCCGTGTCTTCTAACCATGGAGCTCTTTGACTATGACATCATCAACCATTAATTAGCACATGGCTAAAGCACACGCCCGTGTGGCTGGCTCGTGGTCACCTCTGATTAATCCTATCGCACGCTCGTGTGCTTCTACCGTGTAGCGATTTAAATTCCAAATCCTAAGTGCAGACTTCACACGGCCTGGGCACACACCCATGGACTGACCGTGTGTCACACATGGCATAGACACACGCCCGTGTGCCTACCCATGTGGACGAGAACGAAGCTATTTGCCAAGCTCTTTACATAAATCACACCACATGAATCCGTTCAACATATCAATAAACAACTCATTATTTGCAATATGAACTTCCATAAATAAATTCATATTTTCATAAATGACAAGGTGAGCCATCAACCATGGCAATATACAATGTAGTTATCTTGGTAAGGGGCCAACACACTTTTGGCCAAAATAACAAAATGATCTAACTAGTCTAGCCCTATACATGCCATATACAAAACCACTAAGTCTAGATATACCGAGGTGAGCTGATAGTGTGAGCGATCTTCTGGTTATCGGCGTATCTCGGCTCGGCTCTTAAGCTCCATAAAACAAGGGAAAAGATAATGGGGAGTAAGCTTTAAGCTTAGTAAGTTTACATGTAAACATTTAGCATTATAGTATGTGATAAACAATAAATAGCATTACATACTAAACAAGAAACATTCCACATTCATAATCATACTTACTCATTTCTTCCATTTCCCAATTTGTTCTTTTTGTCTTTGTTTCTTTAGCTTAGTAGTCATTAAATTATATTAAATCAACCAATCACTCCATATTTTAGGCTAAATAATAAAAAGAAAGTGAGTATTAGTACTTTTAATTCTTTTAGGTTTGACAATCCGGTCTTGCCTAAGCTATACTACTGTTCGATAGGTACACTTGCCTATAATCGTTGTTAGAGTTAGTTTCCAGGTTTGATCAAATTCTTTATAAATTTTAAAACTCGACAAAACAACGATCAAGTTTTTGGCGCCGTTGCCGGGGAACTAAAATATTGAGAAAGCTCTATTTTTATTACTTTAGCCATTATTTTTATTTTTATTCCGTAATTTATTTTATTTTATTGTTTTTACTAATTTTGTTTCGTTCTTTATTTTCCAATAGGTACCTCTAGTTTATGACTAGAAGGAACCCGAGAGGACCACTAGTATACGATAGTGATATCGCAGCCACCACACGTAGGAATCGTAGAGAAATCAGACGAGCCATAAATTACACAGAGGAAGATCAAGAAGACAAATCCAATCCTACTGAAGGGATGGACGAGAATAACCCACTAGCACCTGATGTACGAGAAAATAATGCTCCACGCACAATGTTTGATTATGGTAACCCGCATTTGACAGGATCAGAATTGAGTATTGTTAGGCCTACTATAGTCGCTAATAATCTTGAATTAAAGCCTAACACAATACAAATGATTCAACAGTTTGTTTAATTTGATGGTTTACAGGATGAAGATCCAAACACTTAGAGTTTTGTGATACCTTCAAAATAAATGGCATTTCTGATGATGCCATACGTCTTCGGTTATTTCCCTTTTCATTAAGAAATAAAGCCAAGCAGTGGTTAAACTCATTACCACGAGGGTCAATTACTATATGTGAGCAGATGACCAAAAAATTTTTATTAAAATATTTTCCACCAGACAAAATGGCCAAATTATGAAATGATATCTCTTCTTTTGTGTAGATGGATTTAGGAACATTATACGACGCATGGGAGAGATACAAGGATCGCTTGAGGTGTCAGCACCATGGTCTACCCTTGTGGCTACAAGTCCAAACTTTCTATAACGGTGTAAACCCCTCAACGAGGCAACTAATAGATTCAGCCACCGGTGGAACCTTGAACAATAAAACTCCTGAAGCAGCCTACGAGTTCATTGAAGAGATGTCACTGAATAACTATCAGTGGCAAGTTACAAGGACAAAACTGACAAAATCAGCCAGAGTTTACAACCTCAATACAGTGACCATGCTATCAACACAGGTAGAGATGATGAATAAAAAGCTTGATAGTTTGTGTTCTTCGTAGGTACATCCGGTCATGCGATTAGCATAAGTGGGGAATGGCGAATCTGATACCCACCCTACCAACCGGACGTGAGAGAGCGAACATATGAACTATATAGGTAATAATTTTTTATCCAATAATAATCCTTATAGTAATAACTACAATCTAGGTTAGAGGAACCACCCAAATTTTTCATGGGGAGGCCAAGGAAATCGGGAAATCAAAGACGACAACCTCCTCCAAATTTCCAAAATCACCATATCCATGAGAAGAAACCAAACCTCAAGAGTCACGACAAAATTCACGTTAGACACAGAAGAGCGCTTCCAAGAAACTGAGAAAATAATTAAAAGTAACAAGAGCCGAATCGGGGAACTTACTAAGTCAGTCAAGGAAGCCACTAATGCAATCGAACAACTCGCAAAGCTAATGTCAGAACGACCGCTAGGACGTCTACCAAGTAACACTGAGATTAACCCAAAGGAGCAAATTCAAGCCATCTCAGCTCAAGATAGTAAAGGGTTAGATGAACCAAACCCAATACAAGAAAACAAGGTAGATGAAGGTAAGGTAGAGGTAACACAAGAAAAGTCAAAATCGGTAATCAAGGAGTAGCAACCTCGCATACCTTATTCCGAAGCTATTAAAAGAGACGATTCAGAGGAACAGTTCAGTAAGTTTCTTAAACTCTTAAAGAAATTACATATTAACTTACCTCTTCTTGAATCTCTTTTTCAGATGCCAGACTCGAGGAAATTTTTAAGACAGCTCTTGACTAACAAATGCAAATTAGACGAAGAGCACCACATGGAATTAAATGCAGCATGCTCAGCAATGTTACAGAATAGACTACCACGAAAGCTAAAAGGTCCAGGGAGTTTTAAAATTCCATGTTTAATTGGTAGTTTAGCTATTGATAATGCGTTAGCTGATTTAGGGGCAGGCATAAATGTTATGCCTTCACATTATTTAAAAGACTAGGTCTAAGGAAGCCCAAACAAACTAGGATGAGTATACAATTAGTTGATAAAACTGTTAGAATTCCTAGGGGCATTATCGAAGATGTTCTTGTCAAAATCAATAAATTTGTTTTCCCAGTAGATTTTTTTGTCTTAGATATGGATGAGGATAATACAATCCCCTTAATTTTAGGAAGAGCTTTTCTAGCCACTGTTAAGACTAAAATTGATGTTGCCACAGGAGAACTCATACTTTGTGTAGGTGACGAATCAATCAATCTTCAAGCTCTTGACTCGGCCAGGACAATAATCGATGAAGTTAAGAAGGTCAATACAGATGATAAACAAATTGTTCAACCTTTATTGTAGGAAACACCGCAAAGACACAACCCTGAGCCGACTCATAGATCCCAAATCGACAAAGAAGAACCGAAACTGCACAAAGTAAAGCCAGAGGAACCACCAGAAGAGCTCGTAGGAACATCCAATCACTTTAAAATAGGAGACCAGGTACTATTAGACAAAGCAGATCTGCACATCATCACAACAGGCCTGAAGGAAAAGGGAGAAATCTTTCTTAAGGTATACAATATCTTCTCACACGGAATAGTCGAGGTAAGCGACCCAACATTCAACACTTTTGAGGTAAACACTTCTTGACTTCAACTTTGTCAAGAAAATAGAACTTTAAGCAAGAGGGAAGATGAAACACCCCAAACCCGGCCCAAAAAGCCTAACCGGATTTGGTATGTTCCTCGAGTAAAACTTTAGCGGAATCACATTGTAAAGAAATTTTGTTTTTGAAACATTATTTTTAGGAGGAATTAATAAAATCAAAAAGGAAACCAAACTTAAGAAAACTTCTTTGAAAACATTTATATATTAGTGACAAAAACCTTTTTAATTAATTATCGAAAAACCAATTTAGTTATTTAATAGATATTTGTTCATGGCAAAATAAAAGTAAATCCAAACATGAAATTAAAGATACTTTATAGTGGCCTTATTACATAATATTGGCAACCCAAAATAAAGTCTAAGTAATAAAATATAAAATAATAAGTTTAAGTTGGAAAATCTCCACAATACTTAATCTGAGCACCGCCACCTCAATTCCTTCTTTGCTTCGATCCATCACACTACGAGTCATCGAAAAGTTATCCCATAAAAATGGGTGAGTTATAAACTCAATGTATAACACATACATTAAAAAGCCCATTTTATCAAATGCTTTCAAGCCCAAAATTTCACATATGGCCATAGGCCCATTTAACTCATATTTAGCCCAAAGGCCCAATTTAGCTCAAATCTAGCCCAAAGGCCCATTTCATAATGAGATCAAATAATAATCATACAATATTACATGGTTATGTTTATGAAATGAAATGCAAGCCTAGCCCAACCTATATATCCATCCGCTACACACCCCGTACCAACCAAACTGCAAGTGGGGATTACTAAATCGACCTCCATCCGCTACACACCATCAAAGGCGATTCTTTGCAGTCAACATGCACATCTCCCTTATTGTGGCAAAGCCACCAAAATAGATGTGACCGAAGTCACCTGACTGAAGTCCAAATTTCAAATACATGACCGAAGTCACCGGATTCACATACGTGACCGAAGTCACCGGAGTCAAATATGTGACTGAAGTCACCGGAGCCAAATATGTGACCGAAGCCACCGGAGTCAAATATACGTGACCGAAGTCACCAAATTCACATATGTGACCGAAGTCACCAGAAATGTGGTAGAACCACCAGAATACTTCCTCCTTTATCAATATACCCATATGCCCATGCACATACACATCAAATCAGATTTTCATGCTATTTACCCACAAATCATAATATAGTCATGCTTATTTCATATTGATGCATATAGCAAAAATAAACGGAATATTGGGGTAACATACCTGAATTTTGTATACCAATGATTGGTATCCACAAACAAACATATTATCATATAATCACTTTTTAAAACATAGATCTATGGAAATTTTAATGTAAGGTTACACACCTAGTAACAGTGAGAACAATACCCTCTTGCTCGTCCACACCTAATTGATTAATACACTTGGCTAGTATAAACTATTGTTAACAAAACTATACCTATTGACGATGGATCTAAATCCTTACCCTCGGATTCACGAATGACAGTTATTTGTGGTTTTTCTCCACTAGATGGATCAAAACCCGCCGATATTCCACCAACGTAAAGTGGTTCGGTTATGACTACTTGAATAATCGATCCTCGTTAGCGAGAGGGTCCACAACCGGTGGAAAATCTCTAACCCCCGATACTGCTCTTCGTTTGTAGTTTGATGGTAAAGGAGTACCTCCTCTCTTCCAAACACTCCGTACGACTCTTTTCTTACCTATTTTGATGATCTTAGATCGCCCCTAAAAATAACGTAGATTAGTGATCCATCTAAAGAAATTGATATGATCTAAATTAATAACCTTACCTTGATGATTTCGAATGGTCACTTAAAGGTTGTCTTCAACAAAGATCTTTGAAAAATCTTTTCAAAAGATTCGGCCTAGGAGAGAAATAAAAGATTATGATTTTAAGTTTGCTAAAGTAAAAAAAAAAAGAATGATGAAAATAATTGATAGAATCTTACTTTGATCACTTGGAGGTTCGGCTTTGAATAAGAAGAAAAGAATATGATGATTCGGCCTTAACAAAAAGAGAATAGAAATGGTGGTTTCAATATGATGGTTTCGGTTTTGAAGGGAAAGAAGAAAGAGAATGAAAAGAGAAGGAAAAGGGAGAAGGAAGAAAAGAGAAAGAGGAGAAGAAGAAGATGATGGTGATTTCTCAAAAGAAAAGAAATGTGCTTAGGAATCTTTGTACATTCGGCCAAGGAATGAGAGAAAGAGAAGAGAGAAATAAAATGAAAAGAAAAAGAAAAGAGGAAAGGATCAAAGAGAAGGGAGATTAGTTTTGAGGCTTAGATGCATTCGGCTAAAGGAGAGAAATGAAGAATTTGGTTCTTTGAACTTTGTAGTTTCGGTTTCAAAAAGAAAGAGGGGAGAACGAAAATTGTATTTGGTTCAAATACAATTGAGGACTAAATCAAAAGCAAAAGTGTACCAAGGTGCCTAAGGTACATTCGGTCAAAGTAGGAGTTTTTGGAGAAAAATTGGTCAAAAGAAAGCTAAAACAAAGAGAAGATTTTTACCTAAACTCAATGTCAATTTCGCTAGAGAGAACTTTTGGAGAAAATGAGAAAAGATGGACACATTTGCTAGGATTTTTGGCCAATTAGCACCCTAATGGCTATACTAACTTTCGGTCAACCTTAGCCAACATATCCCCCTTTTTCCTCCTTGTTTCTTCCCCATCATATCCAAAAATTTGCTACACAATTAAGCCACTCCTTTAGCCTTCATGTTGTCTAGGTTCATGGTCAAATGACCATGAACACATCCCCAAAACATAGCCCAATATCATGCCTTTTGTCCCCCTCATCTTATCATCAACTTATGATTCCATGCCATAAGTTCCTAGCTTCCTTTTTCACATGGTCAAATAGCCAAAAATGAATGAAAGCTCATCCACTCTAGAACTTTCTTGGCCGACACTTATAGGGAAGAAAATAAAAATTTTAAAATTCTCCTTAATGCTAGCTAGGAGATTCGAACCTTACACCTCAAGCACACATCCATGCATCTTAACCACTTTGCCAATTACTTAACTTATGCTTGAAATTCCTTGTCATTAATTCTTAAGGCCTAGCTTGTTTAGCTCTCTCTTCATTAATAGAATTTAAAAGTTTAACTAAGCATTCACTTAATTAATGAAGCTCAAACAACTTCCAAATTTACACTTAATAATAATTAAGCATGCAACATCATTCAATTAAATAAAATGCATAACCCCTAATTATCAGGATGTTACAGTTCTACCCCCTTAAAAATAATTTCGTCCTCGAAATTACAGGTGGAATAAGTGAGGATATTCTTTGTCGCGACGCTTCCTCCGGTTCCCACAAAGCTTCTTCAGATCCATGATTACGCCATAATACCTTGTGAGAGGAACCGATTTTCTCAGTAAAACCTTTATATCTCGCTCCATAATTTGAATTGGCTCCTCTTCATATGACAAGTCGATCTTAATTCCACCTCCTCAAGCGGCACTACATGAGATGGATCCGTAGCGGCGTAACATTGAAACATGGAATACATCATGCATTTGCTTTAACTCCGAAGGCAATTCTAACTGATATGCCACAGATCCGATCCGCTTCACAATCCGATAAGGTCCAATGAACCTGGGACTTGTTTCCCTTTGCGTCCAAATCTCATCACCTTTTTCCAAGGTGAAACCTTTAAGAAAACTTGGTCTCCAACTGCATACTCTATTTCTTTCTACTTTAAATCTGCGTCGATTTTTATGCATCGATGCTTCCTTTAACCGAGCCGGATTACCTTATCCTTTTCTTGATTCAGCCACTAATTACGGACCCAAAATCGGCGTTCCCTAATTACATCCAACACGTAGGAGTGCGACACTTAGTCCATATAGTGCTTCATATGGTGCCATCCGAATCTTGGATTGGAAAGCTGTTGTTGTCATAAATTCGCCAAGCGGTAAGAATTCCTCCCAACTTCCTTGAAATCTATCACATCCCCTTAACATATCTTCTAAGATCTGGATTACTCTTTCATCTTGACCATCCGATTGAGGATGAAATACCGCATCTTGAAGTTCAATCTGGTGCCCAAAGCTCGATGCAATGCTTTCGAATCATGAAGTAAATCTCGGATCTCGTCGAAATTATCGACAACGGCACTCCATGCAATCTCACAATTTCAGCCACATATAACCGCCAATTTACGCAAAGAGTAATCAATCCGGCGGGATAAAATGTGCGATTTAATCAATTGGTCCACTATCACCCATCTGAGTCTTTCTTAGTAGGCGTAAGAGGAAGCCCACTAACAAAGTCCATGGTGATTCTCTCCCACTTCCACTGCGGAATCTTTATCGGTTGAAGCAACCCGATGGTACTTGATGTTCACCTTGACTTGCTGACACGTCAAGCACTTTCCTACAAATTCGTAACTTCTCGTTTAAGACCAGGCCACCAAAACTGATCTCGTAAGTCTCGATATAACTTACTTCCTCTAGGATGCATAGCATAGGGGCTACCATGCGATTCCTGAAGTATCTTTTGCCTCAACTCCTGATCCCTCGGCATATAGACTTTATCTTTGAAGCACAATACCCCGTCACTGTTAATACTAAAATCTTCCAATTTCCCACTCTGTACCTGTCAAAGCTTTTCACTCAGATCTTCATCTATTAATTGCCTCTCTTTTACTTGACTTAACCATGTCGGCTTAACTTGAAGTTACGCTAACAAGTTTACATCATCAAAAAGACTAAGATGTGCAAACATCGCTCTTAAATCGACACCACTTTTTGACTTAGGCGTCGCCACCACATTCGCCTTGCGGGTGGTACTCGATGGAACAATCGTAGTCTTTCAACAACTCTATCCACCTTGTTGCCTCAAATTCGAGTTCTTTACGAGTCGGTAGATATTTGGACTTTTGTGGTCCGTATATATCACCGACTTTTCTCCATATAAGTAATGTCTCCAAACCTTAAGAGCAAAGACTACAGCTGCCAACTCCAAGTCATGCATCGGGTAATTAACTTCATGCGGTCTCAACTGTCGAGACGCATACGCAACTACTTTCCGCCTTGCATCGAACACATCCTAATCCCGTGTGAGAAGCATCACAATACACAATGAAATCCTTTCGCCTCGGGTTGGATCAAAATAGAGCTTAGTTAAAACTTTCTTGAGCTTCTCAAAACTCTCTTGCTGCTTATCAGCCCACATGAAAGGTACTTCCTTTCTCAACAATTTCGTTAAAGGTGCGACTATCGATGAAAATCCTTCAACAAATCTTTGATAATATCCGGCTAAACCCAAGAAGCTGCGAACCTCGATTCTGATTTAGGTGGTTTCAATCTAGCATGACCTCAATCTTCGAGGATCCACCCTTATCCCTTCCGCAGATACCACATGTCCTAAAATGTGACTTCTTTCATTAAAATTCACACTTCTTTGAATTTGGCGTCTGATTTCTTCTCCTTAAAACTCGTAACACAATCCGGAGATGCTCATCATGTTCTACTTGGACTTAGAATACACCGGGATGTCCTCTATGAATACCACGAAACCGATCCAAGTAGGGCTGAAAAATCCGGTTCATCATATCCATAAGCATTTGGGCCATTCGTCAATCCGAATGGCATTACGTAAATTCATAATGCCCATATCTAGTTCGGAAAGCCGTCTTATGGATATCCGCTTCTTTCACTTTAAGTGATGATACCCGACCTTAGATCAATCTTTGAGAATACCGCAGACTCCTTTGGTGATCGAACAAGTCGTCGATCCTTGGCAAAGGATACTTGTTCTTGATGGTCAGCTTATTTAACTGCCGGTAGTCTATACACATCCTCATCGATCCGTCCTTCTTCTTCACGAATAGGACCGGTGCTCCCCATGGAGACACACTAGGTCGAATGAATCCACGATCAAGCAACTCCTAAATCTGAGCCTTCAATTCAACCAACTCCTTCGGTGCCATTCTATATGGAGCAATAGAAACTGGTGCCGTTCCAGGCAATAAATCAATTCCGAACTCTACTTCACGATCCGGAGGCAAACCTAGAAGTTCTTCCGGAAAAACATCTACAAATTCCTTCATAGTCCTGACTTTATTAACAGTTGCTTCCTTAGCCTCCAAAGCATTCACCAACATCAGAAAAGCTTCACATCCTTTTCTAACCATCTTTTCCGCCTTAAGAGCGGATACTACATTAGATAAGTAGTTCCGTCTCTCGCCCATCACTACAATTTCTTTGTCATCAAGAGTTCTTAATGACATCCGCTTAGCAGTACAATCCACATTTGCACGGTACTTCACAAGCCAGTCCATGCCTAAGATAAGGTCGAATTCTCCGAACGGTAACTCCATTAAATCGGTGGCGTATCCCTTGGACTTCTAGAGGCACTTCCTTAAAAGTTTGTCTATAACTTCTGATCATCCTAAAGGACTAAATACGATCATCTTCCTAGGTGCAGTTTGAAGTCACATGCAAAGTCCAGATACTTCACTAGCGATATAGGAATGAGTTGACCTATATCTATCAAAGTAATAAAGGGCAACCCGTAAATCGAAATGTACCGTGATAACATCAAAAGGCCACCGTCTTCTCTGCGACGAACTGCATACACCAAACCTGGTTGTCTCACCTCAGAGCTACCACTGCCTCTGCCTGAAGTTTCGCGTCCTCTACCAGAACCATTGCCCCTTCCATTTGGACCACGACCTTTTATCTGCTGCTGTCCACCTCTGTCAGCCTGATTAGCACCCTGACTTGCTAAACGGTTCTTCTCCGAGTTCATCGGACAATCCTTGATCATGTGATCCTTTGAACCGCACTTGAAACATCCGCCGATTTTCTTCCAGCATTCTCCCGAGTGCATTTTCCCACATTGAGAACAAGTACGACTTTGTACACCAGAAGCGATCTGTTGACCTCGCGGTCCATCATTCCTTGATTTCTTCGAAAGTTTCCGGACGACCAAGACCCAAAGCTTCTCTTATTCTTGCTCGTCTCGGTTACATCTCTCGGTCAGTTTAGCCTCTTGGCAATTCTTGTAATATCCGGGTTAAGGGCTATTTTGTTGTTGCATGTTATTGCATGTGTTTAGTGTCTTTGTGTTGCTATTTGGTGTTATAGGGCTTAATTGTAGCCTCGGTGTATGCACTGAGTGAATGGGAAAATTTTGGTTTTGGGTGTTAAGTCGGGGATTTGTTGGAGCTAGGGTATAAGGGTTTTCTTTGGTGTTTTATAGCACAAGTGAAGAGCTGGTAGAGTGGCAAGGGAGGAGCTTGGTGTGGCGTCATCTACAGGTGAGGGAGGTCTAGAGTTCAAGTCGTAGAGCTCCCATTTGTCACCCATTTTGGGCGGCATGGAGTAAGAGGTAGAAGGCAAGTGGAATTCTACCTTGGACTAAGTCAAACCGTTCAAAAGTAAGGTGGAGAGTGATTGTAGGAGTAAGACTTGGTAAACACATTTGAAATGTGTGGAGTGGAGTGTTTGGGGATATGGCGAATGTTGGGGAAGTGGGGAGTGTATGGCAGGTTTTGGGAAGTGGGGAGTGAGTAGGCGAATGTTCCTTTTGGAATGTGATGCATATTCGGTCATTAGGAGACCAAACCAAACTCTTTCATTTTGGGAAACACCAAAGTCAAGTTCTAAAGAATTCTCTCATCTTTTCTTCACTTCTTGAACGAAATACCAAGTCTCTTTAGTTGCCAAAATTGTCTTGTTCACTTGGCTTGTGTGTGGCCAGAATACACTCTTGCATCTATCCTTCTTTCTTCATTTGTGTAAGCTGAATGGGTATCTTTTCTTCTCACACTTTCATTCGTTTTCTCTTGTCATACTTGTGCGAAATCATACTACTTCTAAACCAGTTCTCTATTTTGACTTCTCCATTACTAGTAAGTGAAACCATATCATCTTCTTCCCTCAAACTCTCATTTGCTTTTCTCAATAATCCTAGCGAATCTTTCATTTGTGCCTTACCATTTCATTAAGCCGATTTCTTTCAAAACCGTAAGTATTTGTTCCCATCCATTTCATATAATTTTTTTATCTTCCATTTCAAAAGCTCTTGAGCCGAATGTCCCTTTTCTCCTAGGGGTTCTTGTGGCGAATTCTTGGTGGTTGGTGTTGGGGTAAGTCCTTGGCGAATGGTCATGTTTTCTTTCTCTAGTTTTATGATTGATTTTGATTAGATTAAAGCTTATGATGGTTGTGGATTGAAGTGAGTTAATCGTTGTTAATCTCTTCATTATAGGACATCAAAGGTTTCAAAGCAAGCAAGAGGAGCCGTTTTCTTACATCGGTTGATTAGTAAGTGGAGGTTAAGTGATTGGTTGTTGTTAGTTCATTCTCTTAGTTCTTGGTTAGTCAAAGCTTCAAGAGATTAATGTTTCCTTCTTGATAGGTGGGCGATTGTCTAAGGGAACCACTTTTGGTTCGGATTTGGTAGGAAACCGTCGGTGAAAGGTAAGGGCTTCGACAAACCCTTTTTGGTCTAAATGGTGTTGGCGAATGTGTAGATGTCTAACCCCTATGTTTTGGCCGATTGTAGAAGCTAGTACTCGAGGACTTAGATTGCTTTTGTCGATTTCTAGACTCGTATTTACGGTGTGTAAACTAACACATACATTTAGTAATATGATTAATAACTGTGATGATTAATGAAACATTGATGATTGATATGGTACCCTAATGGGTATGATTACGGACTCGGGTAAGTCAAGATTATTATTATGAGTTTACCGATGATCTATGTGATACCATGGTCGTGGCTATATGTGACATGGGATATGAGGTTACACATAATAGCATGATATGCATGATTATATGATATACATGATTACATGAGTATGGTATGTTGATGGGTGATACGAGTGGAGGGAGCGGTGATATTTTGTCTTGTGAGCACCGGTGTTTTGGTAGCACACTTTGTGACTTTGGGTCACCGAGGTTTAGCACCTCATTGCGACTTGTCCTGTGGTTTAACCACCGTGGGTTGGCCCCACATGAGATATGGGATCGTCTACTAGTGATTTGGTATCACACGATGGGTTGGCCCCATCATCGGTTGTGACTTGGTCACGGTGCTTTGGTAGCACAATTGTGTCTTTGGGACACGGTGGTTTGGTACCACATTGACGGATATTGTGTCTTTGGGACACCGGTGTTTTGGTAACACATTGTGACTATATGTCACAGTGGTTTAGCACCACCGGTGGTTTGGTACCACACGGGGTAGAAAAGCGATATGGATGGTTAGGATCGGGTTGCATTAATTATGTTGCTTTGTATGATGTGTGTTAGCATGTTGTTCTTGGGAGCGGGATTTACACATTGAGTCACTCGACTCACCCTCTCCTTTGACATTTCGGTGACTCGTGAAGCGGACATGGGCCGGGAAGGACTCGGGTGCACATGCCATGCTTTAATAAAGGACTATTGAATTTGGGTACTTTAGCTTATTTACTTTATTTGGGTTTTATATTGGATTTGTAAAAGGCCTTTAATTTATGTTTTGGTGATGTTTATGTTTTAATTAGATGTTTAATATGCCTTAACAAAACAAGTTGGTATAAATTTTACTAAAACTTGGAAAGATAATGATTTCAAAATTTTAACATAATGTGATTTTAAACCATACCATCGGGTATCACACTATGTCTTTATAGTAAGCAAATTCAAGTGATTTTCAAATCAAACTTGTATTACTCCTAAGTCTAATAAGGTTTTAAGTAACACTAAGAAACTATTAAGGTTTAAATGGTTTAAACTCATTTAGCCACAGATCAAGTTAAGATTTCAAGAATCTCGGGTTTCACATACTCCATCGATTTCAAACAAGTCTACTCAAATTGCCTTCAAAATACCTTTGTGTTTTCACTTTCGGCTTTTAGCGAAAAATTTAACCTCTCACAAACATGTTTCCCGTAACATACAGTTCGGACGTGGTGTCCTGTCCGGGTTTGGGGTGTTACAATTCTTGCCCTTTCCACTAAGATTGCAAAATCTCTTTCACGGTGTGGAGCAATCATCACTCTTAGCTCATCTCTAAGTCCATCTTCAAATCTGATACACCGTTCATATTCCGTAGCCACTATCCCTCTGGCATAACGGCTAAGTCGCAAAAATTCTGCTTCATATTCATCTATCGACTTGTTCCCTTGGACCAAATTCAGAAATGTCTTCCTCTGGGAGTCGATGTAGCTAGCTCCAACATATTTTCCTTCGAATTTAATCTTAAAATACCCCCAATCCAGACGATCCACAGGGGTATTTTCCTTTATAGTGAGCCACCACTGGTAGGCTTCATCACGAAGAAGCGAAATAGCACCTTTCAATTTCTCTTCATCGGTCGCGATCTATATCGTCCATGATTCTCTCGATCGCTTCCAACCAATATTCAGCTACGTTTGGAGCTACTCCAGATACTCCTCCGAAAACTTCACTCCATTCGATCTTAGTCTCTCGACCTCGACTTTCGAGACCCATTTCGAACTAGCTTCGCTACTCGCTCCAAAACTTCAAAGATGACTTGTGATATCTGCGTCACCACCTTCATTTTGTTCTTGAAAATCGCCCCAACGGTAGGTGGTGGAGCTTCATTCTCGAAACCTTGACCAGATCGAACTGGTTCCGAAATAGTCATCCTTCCTCTTCCATGTCCACGACGACCTCGTCCCCTAGAGCTCATGTCTACTACGTATCTTATCTATTTTTACGAAAAGTCTTATGTATTAGAGTCTTTTCACTTCTTATTAAAAGAAAGTTTTATGAAACAGATATTTAGTAGTTTTTCCGTAGTAGTACACATATACCTAGGGTCCATGTCTCTAAAGTTTCCTTAGGCTTATCAAACATTCATATCATTTATCAAATGAAGGTACATACCTGATGGATCTGGGCCGAGAATTCGAGTGCCATGCTCTTATAAAACCATTTAACTTAAGAAAACTTTCAAAAAGTCATTTGGGCCAACTTTTAAAAACATTGTGGGCTTCAAAACCCAAGGCCGAGAGTTTAAAACTGGGCTCTGATACCAAGTTGAAACACCCCAAACCCGGCCCAAAAAGCCTAACCGGATTTGGTATGTTCCTCGAGTAAAACTTTAGCGAGAATCACATTGTAAAAAAATTTGTCTTTGAAACATTATTTTTAGGAGGAATTAATAAAATCAAAAAGAAAACCAAACTTAAGAAAACTTCTTTGAAAACATTTATATATTAGTGACAAAAACCTTTTTAATTAATTATCGAAAAACCAATTTAGTTATTTAATAGATATTTGTTCATGGCAAAATAAAAGTAAATCCAAACATGAAATTAAAGATAGTTTATAGTGGCCTTATTACATAATATTGGCAACCCAAAATAAAGTCTAAGTAATAAAATTTAAAATAATAAGTTTAAGTTGAAAAATCTCCACAATACTTAATACGAGCACTGGCCACCTCGAATTCCTTGCTGCCCCGATCCATCGCACTACGAGTCATCTGAAAAGTTATCCCATAAAAATGGGTGAGTTATAAACTCAATGTATAACACATACATTAAAAAGCCCATTTTATCAAATGCTTTCAAGCCCAAAAATTTCACATATGGCCATAGGCCCATTTAACTCATATTTAGCCCAAAGGCCCAATTTAGCTCAAATCTAGCCCAAAGGCCCATTTCATAACAAATCAAATAATAATCATACAATATTACATGGTTATGTTTATGAAATGAAATGCAAGCCCGGCCCAACCTATGTATCCATCCGCTACACACCCCCGTACCAACCAGCACACCGTGGGGATTACTAAATCGACCCTTCATCCGCTACACACCATCGAAGGCAGTTGCTGTAGTCAACATGCACATCGCCCTTATTGTGGCAAAGCCACCAAAACAGATGTGACCGAAGTCACCTGACCGAAGTCCAAATTTCAAATACGTGACCGATGTCACCGGATTCACATACGTGACCAAAGTCACCGGAGTCAAATATGTGACCGAAGTCACCGGAGCCAAATATGTGACCGAAGCCACCGGAGTCAAATATACGTGACCGAAGTCACCAAATTCACATATGTGACCGAAGTCACCAGAAATGTGGTAGAACCACTAGAATACTTCCTCCTTTATCAATATACCCATATGCCCATGCACATACACATCAAATCATATTTTCATGCTATTTACCCACAAATCATAATATAGTCATGCTTATTTCATATTGATGCATATAGCAAAATAAACGGAATATTGGGGTAACATACCTGAATTTTGTATACCAATGATTGGTATCCACAAACAAACATATTATCATATAATCACTTTTTAAAACATAGATCTATGGAAATTTTAATGTAAGGTTACACACCTAGTAACAGTGAGAACAATACCCTCTTGCTCGTCCACACCTAATTGATTAATACACTTGGTTAGTATAAACTATTGTTAACAAAACTATACCTATTGATGATGGATCTAAATCCTTACCCTCGGATTTATGAATGACAGTTATTTGTGGTTTTTCTCCACTAGATGGATCAAAACCCGTCGATATTCCACCAACGTAAAGTGGTTCGGTTGTACGCACTACTTCAAATAACCGATCCTCGTTAGCAGAGGGTCTACAACCCGGTGGAAAATCTCTAACCCCCGATACTGCTCTTCGTTTGTAGTTCGATGGTAAAGGAATACCTCCTCTCTTCCAAACACTCCGTACGGCTCTTTTCTTACCTATTTTGATGATCTTAGATCGCCCCTAAAAATAACGTAGATTAGTGATCCATCTAAAGAAATTGATATGATCTAAATTAATAACCTTACCTTGATGATTTCGAATGGTCACTTAAAGGTTGTCTTCAACAAAGATCTTTGAAAAATCTTTTCAAAAGATTCGACCTAGGAGAGAAATAAAAGATTATGATTTTAAGTTTGCTAAAGTAAAAAAAAAGAATGATGAAAATAATTGATAGAATCTTACTTTGATCACTTGGAGGTTCGGCTTTGAATAAGAAGAAAAGAATATGATGATTCGCCTTAACAAAAGAGAATAGAAATGGTGGTTTCAATATGATGGTTTCGGTTTTGAAGGAAAGAAGAAAGAGAATGAAAAGAGAAGGAAAAGGAGAAGGAAGAAAGAGAAAGAGGAGAAGAAGAAGATGATGGTGATTTCTCAAAAGAAAAGAAATGTGCTTAGGAATCTTTGTACATTCGGCCAAGGAATGAGAGAAAGAGAAGAGAGAAATAAAATGAAAAGAAAAAGAAAAGAGGAAATGATCAAAGAGAAGGGAGATTAGTTTTGAGGCTTAGATGCATTCGGCTAAAGGAGAGAAATGAAGAATTTGGTTCTTTGAACTTTGTAGTTTCGGTTTCAAAAGAAAGAGGGAGAAGCGGAAATTGTATTTGGTTCAAATACAATTGAGGACTAAATCAAAAGCAAAAGTGTACCAAGGTGCCTAAGGTACATTCGGCCAAAGTAGGAGTTTTTGGAGAAAAATTGGTCAAAAAGAAAGCTAAAACAAAGAGAAGATTTTTACCTAAACTCAATGTCAATTTCGGCTAGGAGAGAACTTTTGGAGAAAATGAGAAAAGATGGACACATTTGCTAGGATTTTTGGCCAATTAGCACCCTAATGGCTATACTAACTTTCGGTCAACCTTAGCCAACATATCCCCCTTTTTCCTCCTTGTTTCTTCCCCATCATATCCAAAAATTTGCTACACAATTAAGCCACTCCCTTTAGCCTTCATGCCGTCTAGGTTCATGGTCAAATGACCATGAACACATCCCCAAAACATAGCCCAATATCATGCCTTTTGTCCCCCTCATCTTATCATCAACTTATGATTCCATGCCATAAGTTCCTAGCTTCCTTTTTCACATGGTCAAATAGCCAAAAATGAATGAAAGCTCATCCACTCTAGAACTTTCTTGGCCGACACTTATAGGGAAGAAAACAAAAAATTTTAAAATCCTCCTTAATGCTAGCTAGGAGATTCGAACCTTACACCTCAAGCACACATCCATGCATCTTAACCACTTTGCCAATTACTTAACTTATGCTTGAAATTCCTTGTCATTAATTCTTAAGGCCTAGCTTGTTTAGCTCTCTCTTCATTAATAGAATTTAAAAGTTTAACTAAGCATTCATTTAATTAATGAAGCTCAAACAACTTCCAAATTTACACTTAATAATAATTAAGCATGCAACATCATTCAATTAAGTAAAATGCATAACCCCTAATTATCAGGATGTTACAGAAGATGTCCAAACCTTTAAACCTCCCTGATTCAAGTACAAGGAAAAGTCTAGCTTAAGACTAGAAACGGGCGTTCTTGGGAGGCAACCTGAGCACTAACCCTACTTCTTTTTACATTTGTTTTCTTCTCTTTCTCTTTTCCTTTGTAGCATAACCAAAAGTGCATATTTCTAAGACACACGCCCTTACACACGGTCGTGTCCTTAGCCGTGTAGACCACCGAAATCTTCGTACTGACATAGCGGAGACCGTGCGAATCAAATCTCAACCACTTTTCAATGTCATGGATCCAACCACTCCCCCATGGGCACCAGTAAATTGGCACGGCCATGCTCCACAACCGTGTGAAGCCACTGACTTATCAGACACGGGACAAACACGCCCATGCTACCCAACCGTACCAACACACTGCCTTTTCAGGAATGGGTGTGACACTTGGAAAATGGGCGTGGGGGAGCAAACACACCTAGACACACGGCCTTGCGATGCGACCGTGTAATTCAACACACCCGCAGTCCACGGGTAGGGGAACGTGCTAGATTTGAGACCCTATTTAAACCCCATAGCCCTCCTCCTTCTCCCCTCATTCTTCTTCCTTCTTTTTCTTTCTTTCTTTAAGTTTCCAGACTCTTGAGCTACACTAGAATCATGCCGAAGAAGCGTAAGAAGGCAGGCATTGTCTCCTTAAAGGAGACCCCAAGACATAATTTCATGCCGGCTGCTTCATCCAAACACCAAGCCAAGGGTCTTTTAGACCATTTAAATTTTTCTTTATGTTTATTTTCCCCTTTATCCTACTTATCTATAATTCTCTTCTGTTTAATATATTTTAAATTCTCTTAGTTTCTTGGTTTTAGGTTCTAAAGGCTGCTTGGGAATCACGCACCACAGCCTTAGAGATCACACCCACCTCGCGAACCATCCAACAATAAGGACTCCTTAGTCCATTAGTCTTTTCTTTTAATTTCAGTTTTCTTCTTAGTCTCCTTCTTTTTATTTATTTTGTCTTTAATTATAGTATTAATATATTATTAATGTTTCTTTAGATTTCTTGGCTATATCTTTACAGCTACCCAATTTCTTTATCTAGCACAAAGCTCATCGATAGACACCCCACCGGGCCCATAGAAAACGCCACCATGACCTCTGCCAACTCCCGGAGTCATCCAAAATTCAGGAAGTGTCACTTCTCCCCTTCCCTTTGATCGCATTATTATTTATCCATCTTTTTACATTGAGGGCAATGTACATCTTAAGTGTGGGGGGATTAAGTGCCAACTTTTTGCATGATTCTAGAAATCCTAAATTTTAAATTTCTTTTAAAGTATTTTTCTCATATTACTAATTAGGGTGAAAATTCTGATGATTTATGATTTTTATTGATATGTTTTGGATTAAGTCATTGATAATTGTGCATTGATGATTAGATTTGAAGAATACTAGAGAATCAAGCATGATAAGTCTATTTTTCGAGGATTAAAAATTTTTAGGTTGTTGAACTGAATTTGAATATTACCTTGAAGTTCAAAACTTACAGGGATTGATGTCAAAAACCCATAATTTTTGTGAGACTTAAGCCTTATAGAGCCTTATAGAGCATATATTCTTTTTCATGCTCACTTTATTGATTATGAGTGTGTCAACACTAAATTGTTATTCTAGAACTTGCCTTGGTTATACATGTCGAGACCACATTAATGATTTGATATACTGAGATGATAAAGGCACCTAGGTTTTAACCCATTCACTCCACTAAAAAGCTTACCTACATAATTAACCCCTAGTGAACCCATTTGATCCTAACAACCATTCTGCTTAATATTAACCCAAAACCCTTTGTATTTTTTTTATCACCATTCTTTTTGACTACCCGTCTATCGAGAATTGATTTGATCAGTTATCGAATTAGTTTATCTCAGTTGATAAAGTTCTTTCTTTATTATGTATTTACTTAGTTTGTTCTTCAAAAAAACCAAAGTATATTCAAGCATAGTATAGGATTAAAGGAGCTTATGAGTTTAAATTCCAATTGTTGAAGAAGAGCTCGTATTAAAAGTATTATCAATAGTAGTATTACTAGTTTCAAAGCAATCATTTATTTTCTAGTTCATTATTCTTGTTAGTTAATTGGTCAGGTCAATTTCAATTTCAAACCTTCTAATTCAACCTTTATCCACACCTTTAACCTAAGCCCCGTTACAACCCTGTCAAAAGACCTTTTGATTTGTGTATCATCTCATATTACAGTGGTGGAGATTTGATTTTTAGGCAAGCCTATGGGATTAACTTTTCAGGTTTGACTTATGAGTGCTTTTCTTGAAACTTAAACACTTCGAGTGATTTGAGTGAATCTTTAGTGAGGACGTCAAACCTTGTCGGTTTTGAATTAAAGGTAATTATTTAGATAAGGGGAGACACCTCTATTTTCGTGCTACAAAATATATGACTTAGAATTGTTTGAATCTTTAGGAGTTTTTGAGTTAAATTATCCATGTATGAATTATCTGTGAATTATGATGAGGCATTGTTGATAGGAATTGTGAATTATGGAAAGTTCGTTTTAATTATAAGTTGAGAATTTTGCTTGAGGACAAGCAAAAAGCTTAAGTGTGGGGGTATTTGATAAACTGTAAAAGTAACATATTTTAAGCCCACATTTAGTATGCTTTTGGATGATTTAGCCCTTGATTTATGTAAAAAGGTGCTCTTAATCCTTTCTTTTCATGTTTTTACTCAGGAAAGTACCGAGGACAAAAACAAAAGAAACGGGCTTAAAATGGGCCAATTTGGGCCAAAGAAGAAATTGACACACCTGGACTTCAAGCCACATGGCCACGCCACGATTTACATGGTGGTGCCCCAATCGATAGAATCGAGACACGGCCTAAAAATGATTTACACGAGCATGTACCATGGCCGTGCCCCTTCCGCGGGAGAGAGCAATTTCACTCAGATTTGGATACTTTGAGGCAAAGAAACACATTCCAAAGTCTATTGAAACACTGAGTAGGAAGTGTACTTGAATCGGGACACTTAGAGGCCAAGTAAAGCATTCCAAAAGTCTATACAAACACCCTAAGTGTAACCTGATAAGGGGGCGTTCAGTGAGGCCAAAGAACCGAAGCCAGAGTAGTTCAATTCAGGGAATTACTCGAAGATAGCCAGCTGATCCATCTCAAGAAGCCAGAATTCTACTCAAAATGGCGGATTTCTCCTTCAATTCCTTCAGGGGGTTTTAGAGATTTCTTATGTTTTGTTTTATCTTTTCTCTTGAGATGTTTTCTTTATTTGTTATAAACTAAACCCTTTAGATACCTGAAGGGGATGAAACCTAGATGAATCTTGTTATTATTTTCTGAATTATATGATAAATACTTAGTTTGTTCTTAATTGTGCATGCTTAATCCAAATCTGATGTGCTTAGGTGGAGGAGGAATAGACCTTGTTTAAGAGTTGATCACACGCCTAGAGATAGGGTGACGATATTTTATCGGATTAGGAAGAAACCTAATATGGGAGTACATATATCGATTTACTGCTATTCTAGGGGGTTATTATAAGAGAATGAGAGTTCCACTAATTAAAATAGGGTTAGACATTATTCGCCTCGAGAGAGGGTTTAATATATGTTACGGAGTCTTACGGATCAAACTAAGTGAATAAACCGTATGATTCAGTGTTAAATAACAAGTGAAGTCTAGGTGGATTCTTCCTGAGGATATCGTCGTGATCAACTGAGTTTTTCATCAAGTTATTTCACAATTTGTTCTTTTTGTCTTTGTGTCTTTAGCTTAGTAGTCGTTAAATTTGATTAAATCAACCAATCACTCCATATTTTAGGCTAAATAATAAAAAGAAAGTGAGTATTAGTACTTTTAGTTTCTTTGAGTTCGACAATCCGGTCTTGCCTAAGCTATACTACTGTTCGATAGGTACACTTGGCTATAATCGTTGTCAGAGTTAGTTTCCAGGTTTGATCATATTCTTTACAAATTTTAAGACTCGACAAAACAACGATCAAGTTTTTGGTGCCGTTGCCAGGGAACTAAAATATTAAGAAAGCTCTATTTTTATTACTTTATCCATTATTTTTATTTTTATTCCGCAATTTATTTTATTTTATTATTTTTACTAATTTTCTTTCGTTCTTTCTTTTCCAGGAGGTACCTCTAGTTTGTGGCTAGAAGGAACCCGAGAGGACCACTAGTATACGATAGTGATATCGAAGCTACCGCACGTAGGAATCGCAGAGAAATCAGACGAGCCATAAATTACACAGAGGAAGATCAAGAAGATAGATCCAATCCTACTGAAGGGATGGACGAGAATAACCCACTAGCACCTGATATGCGAGAAAATAATGCTCCACGCACAATGCTTGATTATGCTAAACCGCATTTGACAGGATCGGAAATGAGTATTGTTAGGCCTACTATAGCCGCTAATAATTTTGAGCTAAAGCCTAACACAATACAAATGATTCAACAGCTTGTTCAATTTGATGGTTTACAGGACGAAGATCCAAACACTCATATAGCTAATTTCTTAGAGTTCCGTGATACCTTCAAAATAAATGGCATTTCTGATGATGCCATACGTCTTCGATTATTTCCCTTTTCATTAAGAAATAAAGTCAAACAGTGGTTAAACTCGTTACCACAAGGGTCAATCACTACATGGGAGCCGATGACCAAAAAATTTTTATTAAAATATTTCCACCTGCCAAAATGGCCAAATTATGGAATGATATCTCTTTTTTTGTGCAAATGGATTTAGAAACATTATACGATGCATGGGAGAGATACAAGGATCTCTTGAGGAGGTGTCCATACCATGGTCTACCCTTTTGGCTACAAGTCCAAATTTTCTATAATGGTATAAACCCCTCAACGAGGCAACTAATAGATTCAGCCACCGGTGGAACCTTGAACAATAAAACTTCTGAAGCAGCCTACGAGTTCATTGAAGAGATGCCACTGAATAACTATCAGTGGCAAGTTACAAGGACAAAACCGAAAAAATCAGCCAGAGTTTACAACCTCGATGCAATGACTATGCTATCAACACATGTAGAGATGATGAATAAAAAGCTTGATAGTTTGTGTTCTTCGTAGGTACATCCAGTCATGCGATTAACGCAAGTGGAAGCGTGGCGAATCTGAGTACCCCCTACCAACGGGACTTGAGAGCGAGCAGATGAACTATATAGGTAATAATTTTTGATCCAATAATAATCCATATAGTAATAACTTCAATCCAGGTTGGAGGAACCACCCAAATTTTTCATGGGGAGGCCAAGGAAATCAGGGAAATCAAAGACAACAACCTCCTCAATATTTCTAGAATCAGCCATATCCTCAAGAGAAGAAACCAAACCTCGAAGAGATGCTGACAAAATTCACGTTAGACACAGAAAAGATCTTCCAAGAAACTGAGAAAATAATTAAAAGTAATGAGAGCCAAATCGGGGAACTTACTAAGTCAGTCAAGGAAGCCACTAATGCAATCGAACAACTCGCAAAGCTAATGTCAGAATGACCGCTAGGACGTCTACCAAGTAACACCGAGATGAACCCAAAGGAGCAAATTCAAGCCATCTCAGCTCAAGACAGTAAGGGGTTAGATGAACCAAACCCAATACAAGAAAATAAGGTAGACAAAGGTAAGGTAGAGGTAACACAAGAAAAGCCAAAATCGGTAATCAAGGAGTAACAACCTCGCATACCTTATCCCGAAGCTATAAAAAGAGACGATTTAGAGGAACAGTTCAATAAGTTTCTTAAACTCTTAAAGAAATTACATATTAACTTACCTCTTCTTGAAGCTCTTTTTGGATGCGGACTTGAGGAAATTTTAAGGCGACTCTTGACTAACAAACGCAAATTAGGCGAAGAGCACCACGTGGAATTGAGCGCAACATGCTCAGCAATGTTACAGAATAGACTACCACAAAGCTAAAAGATCCAGGGAGTTTTAAAATTCCATGTTTAATAGGTAGTTTAGCTATTGATAATGTGTTAGTTGATTTAGGGGCAAGCATAAATGTCATGCCTTACACATTATTTAAACAAATAGGTCTAGGGAAGCCCAAACAAAATAGGATGAGTATACAATTAGCTGATAAAACTATTAGAATTCCTAGGGGCATTATCGTAGATGTTCTTGTAAAAATCGATAAATTTGTTTTCCTAGTAGATTTTGTTGTCTTAGATATGGATGAGGTTAATACAATCCCCTTAATTTTAGGAAGACCTTTTCTAGCAACTGCCAAGAATAAAATTAATGTTGCCACAAGAGAACTAATACTTTGTATAGGTGACGAATCAATCAATCTTTAAGCTCTTGACTTGGCTTAGGTGGAGGAGGAATAGACCCTGCTTAAGAGTAGATCTAGCATAATTAAGCGGAGTTGATCGCACGCCTAGAGATAGGGTGACGAGATTTTGTCGAATTAGGGGGAAACCTAATATGGGAGTCCATAGATCGATTTACTACTATTCTAGTGGGTTATTATAAAAGAACGAGAGTTCCATTAATTAACCTAGGGTTAGACGTTATTCGCCTCGAGAGAGGGTTTAATATACGTTAGGGAGTCTTACGGATCAAACTAAGTGAATAAATCGTATGGTTCAGTGTTAAATAACAAGTGAAGTCTAGGTGGATTCTTCTTGAGGGTATCATCGTGATCAACTGAGTTTTTCATCAAGTTATTTCCCAATTTGTTCTTTTTGTCATTATGTCTTTAGCTTATTAGTCGTTAAATTAGATTAAATCAACCAATCACTCCATATTTTAGGCTAAATAATAAAAAGAAAGTGAGTATTCGTACTTTTAGTTCCTTTGGGTTCGACAATCCGGTCTTGCCTAAGCTATACTACTGTTTGATAGGTACACTTACCTATAATCGTTGTCAGAGTTAGTTTCCAGGTTTGATCATATTCTTTATAAATTTTAAAACTCGACAAAACAATTATCAAATGTATATATAAATTGCATTGTTTACACATAAACTTACCTCGGTGCAAAACATATTGAATTGCGGTTTACTCCGTAACCTTGCCTTTTCCTCGGTCAAGGTTAATTCCGCGTTCTTCTTGATCTATAACAATAAGATTCATTCATTTAGATCATTTAACGATCATAATGACACAAATTCATTCTTTGCATTTAAGTCCTATTTAGGTGTTTTCATGCTAAAACTTTTCACAAAAGTTGTTTCTCATCTTCCTAACATTCATTTTCTTCCATAAAAACTCAGCTAACAACATAAACTCTTTCATGGAAAGTCCCTAGACTTTCAACCATATTGCAAATTGGTCCCCTCATTAGCTAGCTTAAGCTTTGGGGACTCCAAAAACACAAAAATCATCAAGAAAAACTTCAAAAATCACTTACTTGATAGGGAATATGTTGGCTGAAAGTTTGAGCTTCAAAACCCTTGTTTTCTCTTCAAATTTTCGGTGGAGGATTAGTGAAAAGATGATAACATCTTTATTCATCTTATTTTATTCATTTTTATCACCTAATATCCATCAAATTTGGACCAACATTAAAATCTTGTCTCCTTAGCTCCTATATGGTCGGCCATCACTAGATAAATGGCCTAATTGCACTTTAAAGACCTCCAAATTACATTTTACAACTATTAGGTACCTTTACCATATAAAATAGAACTTTCGCACTTAATGCGATTTAATACTTTTTCACAATTAAGCATGCTATCACTCAAATTAATGCACCAAAAATTTCACGTAGCCTTATAATTATGCTACAACTCATAAAATAACATCAAAATAATTTTCTCGACCTCAGTTTAGTGGTCCTGAAACCACTGTTCCGACTATCCCCTAAATCAGGTTGTTTCAACTCTCCCCTTTAGAGATTTTTACCCTCGAAAATCTTATCGGCAAAGAGGTTTGGATATTGCTCTCTCATGGCTTCTTCTGGTTCACACGTAGCTTCTTCTACACCGTGTTTTTGCCATAACACTTTTACTAAAGCTATGTCCTTGTTCCTTAACTGTTTTACCTCTCGAGCCAAGGTTTTAATCTGCTCCTCTTCATATGTCATATCTGGCCGTACCTCAATTTCTGTTGGAGGAATTACATGTGAAGGATTGGAGCGATAACGCCTTAACATCGTTACATGAAACACATTGTGAATTTTCTCTAACTCTACTGATAAAGCCAATCGATATTCCACTAGCCCAATCCTTTTAGTAATCTCATACGACCCTATGAACCACGAACTCAATTTTCCTTTTCCGCCAAATCTCAATATTTTCTTCCATGGGGACACTTTCAGAAATACTTTGTCACCTACATTAAACTTGATTTCCTTTCTTTTCAAGTTAGCATACGAATTTTGTCGGTCTGAAGCAGCTTTCAGACTGTCCCGAATCACTTTCACTTTCTCCTCGGTCTCTTTAAGCAGATCGACCCCATGAATTTGCTTTTCACTCAGCTCGGTCTAATACAAAGGATTCCAACACTTACAACCATACAAGGCTTCATACGGTGCCATCCATATACTCGACTGACAACTGTTGTTGTTGGAAAACTCAACCAAAGGTAGGTATCTCTCCCAACTACCTTCAAATTCCAACACACAGCATCGGAGCATATCTTCAAGAACTTGAATCACTCTTTCAGACTGACCGTCAGTTTGAGTATGGAATGCAGTACTAAAATTCAACCTTGTACCTAAGGCCTCTTGCAACTTCTTCCAAAACCTTGAAGTAAATCTCGGATCTCTATCTGAGATAATGGATACAAGCACTCCATGTAATCTTACCACTTCCGCAATATACAACTCAGCCAACTTATCTAGCGAATAATCAACATGCACTGGTATAAAGTGAGCCGACTTCGTTAGTCTATCAACGACAACCCACACAGCATCTTTCTTTTTAGGAGTCATAGGCAACCCCATCACAAAATCCATGATGATCCGATCCCACTTCCACTCGGGAATCATCACTGGCTGAAGCAATCTCGAAGGCACTTGATGCTCAGCTTTCACTTGTTGACATATCAGACACCTTGTTACAAACTCTGAGATGTCTCTTTTCATACCTGGCCACCAATAAAATTTCTTCAGATCGTTGTACATTTTCGTACTACCCGGATGTACTGACAAATAACCATTATGTGCTTCATTTAATATCTTTCGGATCAATTCATCATTCTTAGGTACACACATCCTATCATAAAACATCAAAAAACCATCCGAACTTATCCGAAAATCAGAATCATCTTCGGTTCACACTTAGCTCTCTTAGCTTGCATCTCATTATCATTCTTTTGAGCTTCACATATATGTTGAACAAATAGTGGCCTAGCTCTCAACTCGGCTAATACTGCACCATTGTTAGACCATGCTAAGCTCGTGCTCATAGCTCTCAAAGCATACAGGGATTTCCTACTCAGGGCATCCGCAACCACATTCGCTTTCCCTAGATGGTAATCAATTACTAGCTCATAGTGCTTCAATAACTTAAACCCTGCCGTTGTCGCAAATTCAATTCCTTTTGATCCATCAAGTACTTCAAACTCTTATGATCAGTGAAGATTTGACACTTCTCACCATATAAATAATGTCGCCAAATTTTTAACGCGAAAACAATCATGGCCAACTCCAAGTCATGAGTCAGATAATTTCTCTCATGCGGTTTTAGTTGCCTCAAGGTGTAAGCGACTACCTTACCCTCTTGCATCAACACACAACTGAGACCATTAAACGATGCATCACTATAGACCACAAACTCTTTCCCTGACTTAGGTTGAACCAAAATCGCCGCCTCGTCAACAATGTTTTCAATCTCTCAAAACTCTGTTGACATTTCTCAGTCCATTCAAACTTAACATCTTTGTGCAACAGTTTCATCATCGGAGTAGCAATCATGGAAAACCCCTTTACAAACCGTCTGTAGTATCTTGCCAAAGCCAAAAAGCTTCTGACACGTTTCTCGACGGTTTCTACTCTGCAATAGCTGAGATCTTTCCTGGATCAACTCTAATACCCTCGCCCGACACAAGGTGTCCTAGGAATCCAACCTCTTTGAGCCAAAACTCACTCTTACTAAACTTAGCATACAACTGCTTGTCTCTTAAAGTCTGTAAGACAATTCTCAGATGCTCTGCATGTTGACTCTCACCCCGAGAATAAATCAATATATTATCAATGAAGACAACTACAAACTTGTCCAAATACGGTCGGAAGACACGGTTCATTAAATCCATAAAAATTGTAGGAGCATTCGTTAAACCAAATGGCATGACAAAGAACTCATAATGACCATACCTCGTCCGAAATGCAGTTTTTGGCACATCTTACTCCTTAACCCTCAACTGATAATACCCAGACCTCATGTCTATCTTAAAGAACACCGTAGTTCCTTTCAGTTGATCAAATAGATCATCTATCCTTGGTAAGGGATACTTATTCTTCACTGTCACCTTGTTGAGTTGTCGGTAGTCTATACACAATCTCATCGACCCATCTTTCTTCTTCACAAATAGTACTAGAGCACCCACGGTGAATAGCTCAGTCTCGCAAACCCTTATCCGTCAACTCTTGCAACTGAACCTTCAGTTGTTACAATTCTAAAGGTGCTATCCTATACGGAGCAACCAAAATGGGTGTCGTTCCCAGAACTAACTCTATCCCAAACTCGACCTCTCTAAGTAGAGGTAATCCGGGTAACTCTACCGGGAATACATCCGAATACTCACATACAACCGGCACTGTTTCAATCTTTACTTCAGACTCTTGAGTATTTAACACGAAAGTGAGATAAGACTCGTACCCTTTTCTCAAATATTTCTCAGCCACCATGGAAGAAATCATCACCGGTAAACTATCTAACCCATCTGAGTCAACCCAAATAACATCTCCATTTTCACATTTCAATTCAATATATTTACTACCACAGTTTACTAAAATACTATGGGTAGTCAACCAATCTATACCAAGAATCAAATCAAATTCATCAAACGGCAACAACATAAGGTCTACCGGAAAAGAATGATCCCTAATTGTCAAAGGACACTTCCTACACACCTTGTCAACAACACATATTTACCTAACGGGTTTGACACCTTTACCACAAATTCTATAAACTCAACAATCATGCTCATACGAAATGCCAATTTCATGCAAATATAAGAATGGGTAGACCTCGGATCAATCAAAGTGATAACAAAGGTGTCATGAAGAGAAAAAGTACCCGTTATTACATCTGGAGATGATGCCTCTTCGCGAGAGTGAATGGCATAAGTCCTTGCAGGTGCCCGACCCTCTGGCCTCACAGTAGTGTGTCGCGATGCACCTTTACTACTAGGCCCACTTATCGGGTTCCTTTGAGGCCTACCCCTAGAAGATACATTGTTTGACCTTATTTTCTGCTTCTTCTCCTTGTCATCCCTTTCGGATGAAATGGTCAGGAGAACCACACTTATAAAAATTTCGGTTGTTTCCCCAGCACTCCTCAGTGTGATGTCTACCACAACTTGGGCACTCTGGTTTGGACTTTGGATTTCCCACACTTGCCATCGAGGTGGCCTGAACTCTTGAACCCGAGTACGTGTTGCCTCGCTCTCCTTGCGAATACCTAACTGATGTAGCCGTCCAAGGGTTCACTTCCTTGGCCTCTTCAATTGAGCTTGGTAGGATTTACTCATCGACCTTTTCCTTACATCCTGAGGCCCACTCACGGCCTTCCTCTTTTCCTTACTAAATTCTTCGGCCTTATTGGACCTATCCACCAATACCATAAATTCTTTTAGTTCTAAAATCCCGACTAAAAGACTGACATCTTCATTCAGCCCATCTTCAAACCTCTTGCATAAAATGGCTCTGTAGACACGCACTCTTGTGCGTACTTGCTGAACCTAACAAATTCGCGCTCATATTCCGCCATAGTCATTTCTCCTTGTTTTAACTCAAGGACTTACTTTCGTTTCTGGTCCACAAACCTCTGGCTTATATTGTAACACCCCTTGCCCGTATTCTATGCCAAAATTGGGTATGAGGTGTTACCGTACTTAACTCGCACAATCATATAGCTTTCGCTATCAAACTCATTTCAAATTAAAACTTTTCCATTCATGAGTTTATCATCCTTATAATGGACCTACCAGGCCCTAAGCATGCTTCCAAAAGGTTTCGGAGATAAATTGGAAACTTTTACGCACTTAAGAAAATTTTACCTAAACAGGGGCCACACGGCCATGGGGGTGGATGATACGCCTGTGTATCATCTCACACAGACGTGTTCAACACCCGTGGTCAACACTGACATGATTCACATGACCTGGGCACACGCCCATATGGCTAGCCTGTGGTGGCCTCTGATTAATCCACATGACCAGTCGCACGCCCGTGTACTTCAACTGTGTGGCGATTTAAATTTCCAAATTCTAGGTGCAGACTTCACACAGCCTAGACACACGCCCGTGTACCTACCCGTGTGGACCAATTCAAGTCTATTTTCCAAGCCCTTAGCCACCCTCACTAGCATACATTCATACACCATCACACAACGTTCTTAAATCATCAATTATGACACTTGAATTACCATATTTGAATCATAAAAATGAGGTCTTCATCCCATACATGAGGGATAGCTATTTCTAATATAATTTCAATCTACTTAAGTAATCGTCTATGATTATACACAATCATCTCATAACTCATTTAGGCCAACATATTTGGCACATTAACAATGACTTAAACTAAACTAAAATAAGATCCCTATACATGCCATAACTCATAAGGACTTGAAACCTCATACCAATTGTCTGCTTGATAGTGTGAAAACATCTACGGCTATCTCTAACTCGAGCTAGTTAAGTTAACCTATAAGAAATGGGAAAGGAAAAAGGAGTAAGCATTAATGCTTAGTAAGTTCAAATGCATATAATAATCAACTATTGATATTCATTGGTTATTCTCAACCACAAGGTATTATAATGAGTTTTACTCTTAAACTCATTGTTAGCTACTCAATCATCCTTGAAGCTTACTTATTATGTCTTTTACCACATTCTAACCATGCCACAAGCCAAATGCTCGTGTTAATTAGCATACATCCCTGCACTTGTCACCACACACATAAAACAACACATCAGACATTTTCAATAAGCCATTCATACTACCAATCACTTGGTGATTTCACACTTAGCCCACCAATCATTTATAATTATGGTGGTATCGCACTTAGCCCACAAATCATTTATAATTACAGTGGTATCGCACTTAGCCCACCAATAATTTATAATTATGGTGGTATAACACTTAGCCCACCAATCATTTATAATTACGATGGTATCGCACTTTGCAACACCCCATACCCGAGTCCGATGCTAAGACTGGATACGAGACATTATCATGCTTGAACTCACTTAAAACATGTACTTTCGAGCTATAAAATTTTGTTCCAAATTAAAAACTTCTCTTTCTTAGTATAATCATACATTTCTTGGGCCTACGAGGCCTTAACCACGTATCTGGAAACTTTTGGAACTCAAATGAAAACTTTTCCTTAAAACAGGGGTCACACGCCCATGTGACTTGGGACACGCCCGTGTACCCCTAACACATGCCCGTGTCTTTCACCCATGGTCGACACTGACTAATTACACACGGCCTTGACACGCCCGTGGATGTAAACAGTGTGTTATACCTTGATATACTGACTTATTCACACGGTTTGGGGTACACGCCCATGTTTTGACCGTGTATCATACACGGCCTAAACAAATGACCGATTTGCCGTGGCCTATTCTGACTTAAAACACTAAGGTGCAGGGTACGCACGGCCTAGACACAAGCCCGTGTGTCTAACCGTATGGGCACTTAGAGGCTATTTACCAAGCCTATTGCCACCCTAAAATCAAGAACAAACCCATGCTCAATTCAATACATTTTTCATAAACATTACTACATACTTCATTGATCTCGATAAACATACATACTTAGTTAATTTTGGCCAATCACTTTGCCTTATACAAAAGAATAATAAACTTGATAATCTATACAATGACCCTTTTTTAAACATATTCTCAAAATGAAATGCTTCCTATACATCCATACTTAGTAAAATAACTTGGTTATACCAAAATCGAGATTGATAGTGTGCTACGAGCTCTGACTCCAACGATCCACAAGTTAGCTTGGCGCGACTACATAGAAAGAAATAATTAAAGACGTAAGTATTTAGCTTAGTAAGTTTGCATGTAAAACACGTATTAATAAACTTGCTTAATATAAACCATTTGACATAACAATGGTATCATAAATTTCAGCTATAGAGTTTACTTACTCATACTGATTCTTACATGTCTCATGATACTTACTATTCTCATACTTGTAAGGTAAACATAGTACCTGTATCACTTGATCACATTGATCAACATACTTTATCATAATAATCATGATCTCTAATTCATCATTCATAACATAAATGATACTCAATTTCAACTTGGTAATAGCTTTGCTTACCTAGCTCTCTTGTTAACTCATTTTAACTTTACTCATTTGCCCGATGAATTTCTGCGAATAACCAAGGATACTAAATCTCATCCCACATATCTTGATGCCAAAGCCATATCCTAGATATGAAATATCTCATATTGCTATCGAGGTCATGTCTTGACATGGACTTATATGAAGTCTCTCTTGTTCTTACCAATGCCATGCCTTGGCTTGGACTTATATAGGATTTCTTTCTCTTGATGGCTTTTCAATGCCAAGCTTGCCTTGGACTTACATGATAACTTGTTCAATGTCAAGCTTACCTTGGACTTACATGATAACTTGCTTGATTGTCGATGCCATGCCTTGGCTTGGTCTTATTCAGACTTTCTTGTCTTATGTGGTAGATCGAGTATCCTGGGAAATTCATCTTTAATTGGGACTTGCTTATACTTAATCTCAGTGATTTCTTTGTTTAACAAAACAATAAGCATTCCATGAAAATAATGTACATTATACTAAAAAAAATTTCAATGATAGAAATCATAAAGCTTAGAAATCATACAAACTTACCTCAATATACAAAATGTATGTAGATATGCAATTTAGTCCTCAGCTTTGTTCTTGCCTCAGTTTCGATCCGGGCTTTATTTTTGTTGATCTATAATCATAAATAGATCATTTAATAATCACATTGACTAAATTGACTCATTACTCATACTTTGGCAAAATTATTATTTTGCCCCTATACTTTCTCATATTTGCACTTTGGCCCCAAGGCTCATAAAATAATTCTCATTAAACTTTCTTAAACTTCATGCTTAGCTGATTCATTTTCTCTACTATAACAATCATCAATTCTCACTATTTCTAGTATGTATGACCAATTTTCATAACTATTACAAATTAGTCCATACTATCATTTTTCATGAAATTCACTTAGAAAAAGATGTTCATCTAACATCAAACTCTCATAAACTTCCACAAAACATCATTTAACATGCATGTCATTCTTGGGTAAATTTTTGAACATGCATCCTAGCTCATTTTATAGCTAAAAATAGCTAATTCATAATACGAGAACTTCAAAAATACGAAGAATATTATAAAAGGGGCTAAAATGAACTTACTAGCAAGCTTGGAAAAAATAAAGAACCCTAGCTATGGAGTCTTCAAATTTTTGGAAATAAGGGGAAGAAGATGAATAGATTTTTATCATATTTTTCCCATTTTAATCATTTAAATTGATTAATGACCAAGATGCCCTTCTCTCTAAATTTTTACAATTTACTATCTCATGTCCAATTTTGTCCAAAAATTATAATTTGGGAAAATTGCTACTTAAGGACTTCTAATTGATATTCTAAAGCTATCTCATACAAAAAGCTTCTAAAAACTCATATTTTGCAACTTTTGCAATTTAGTCCTTTTGGACCATTCAACCACAATTTAACAAAATTGCTTCATGAAACTTTCACACTAGCATGAAAACATGACATAAACCTTAAAAGCTCATAAATTCACCTCTAATTCATGGCCTCAGACCACTATTCTGACTAGGCCCTAAATTGGGCTGTTACGCTTCTCCCTCTTAGGGATTTTTGTCCTCGAAAATCTTACCAGTGAATAAGTTCGGGTACTGGTTTCTCATGCTCTTTTCTGGTTCCCATGTACCTTCCCCTATCCCATGCCTTTGCCACAATACTTTCACTAGAGCAATACTTTTATTTCTTAGCTGCTTGACTTCCCGAGCTAAAATCTTAATTGGTTCTTCATCATAAGTCATGTCGGGATAAATCTCTATCTTTGACAGGGTAATTACATGGGAAGGATCTGATCGGTAGCATCTCAACATTGACACGTGAAATTCATCATGTATCTTTTCTAACTCTGATTGCAAAGCCAATCTGTAAGCTACTGGCCCAACTTTCTCGGTAATCTCAAACGGTCCAATAAAACGTGGACTTAACTTGCCTTTCCGGCCAAATCTGATAACTTTTCTCCAAGGTGACACTTTCAAGAAAACTTTATCCCCGACTTGATACTCTATCTCTCTTCTCTTTAGGTCCGAATAAGATTTCTGTCTATATGATGCAGCTTTTAAACATTCTCGCACCACTTTCACTTTCTCTTCGGCTTCTCTAACCAAATCAACCCTGTGAATTTGGTTTTCTTTAAGTTCAGTCCAATATAAAGGCATTCTGCATTTACACCTATATAGAGCCTCATAAGGCACCATCTTTAAGCTCGACTGAAAGCTATTTATAACATCCCAAATTAAGGCCTAGTTGGAACAGTGGTTTTGGGACCACAAATTCGATGTAATAAAATTTATTTTTATTATATTTTTATGGTCTGCAATTTCACAGAACGATTTTGTGAAAATTTTGTTCGAAAATTTTGACGTTTGGCCACTCAATTTGCTATGAAATTAGAGGTGTCAAATTGCTATGAAATTGCAAAACTTGAGTTCTAGAAGTTAGAGGTGTCAAATTGCTATGAAATTTTAAAGTAGAGGTTCTTAAATGGTAATTAGCCCATTGTTTAATTTTTTGGACAAAAATGGATATGGTATATGTTAGATAAGATATTTTTTTGTAAGGGCATTTTGGTCATTTTGTAAATTAAATGAATTAAAAACAAAATTAAAATGCCAAATTTGTCCATATTCTCCACATGGATGAAATTTACCAAGAGAAGACATGTCTAGGGTTTTCTAAACTTTCCAAGCTCATGGTAAGTCCATTCTACCCCCGTTTTTCAAGTTATTTACGGTTTTGGAGTCCCGGTAGCCCGATTTAGCTTATGCTACCAATAGTTCATGCTAGGGTTCATCTTTGGAAAATTACCCATATGTGAAAAGTATGTATTTTAATGTTTTATGGTAGAATATGAAGCTTGAAATTATGTTAAAGAACTTTTGTTAAGCGATTTTAAGTGAAAACGAGTAAAACGACATAATCGGTAAAAATACCTAATGTTCATAAGTGTATGTTAGAGTAAGAATTTGATGTTTCCATAGAAGGAAAAAATTATCAGAATGTTATAAAACATAAGAATAAGGGCTGAAGTTTAATTTTCGAGTATTGGGGCAAAAGTGTAAATATATAAAAGTTTAAGGGCAAAATTATAATTTTGCAAAAGTTACGTTAAGGACTGTTTTGAATAGTACATTAATTAAATAAGTGAAATGTGATGTTTTAGACCCTGAAAAATGAGATTTGGACCTAGAAGTGGAGGAAAATTGAAAATCGAGAAAGTTGGTAAAATGGTCGTTTCGGCATTCGAGGTAAGTTCGTGTGTTAATAATAATGCAACACCATGCTTGAATTATAATTCTCTATTGATATGGCATAAATTGTATGATTTAATATCTTTAGAAGAAGTTGACAGATGGTACGTGTGGTATGGAAAATGTGATGTTTGTTGTGTCATGTGAAATTGAATGACAAATTAATGTTACAAGAATTGAATGTTAAATTAATATTACATGGGTTGTATGAGTTGCTACACGGTTGTACCTGACGAGATTTTGACAAGAAAGTTTATATGTAAATAATGCATTTATTTTACTTGTACAATAATTATTTTGCTAGATATTATGGAAATCATTGGGTGATAACTAAAATATGAAAATGAATGGAATGGGAAATTCTCGATTGAACCTTCGAAAAACTGAGAGATACGGACAATATGTAGCTAGGTCACACGAGTGATAAGGCACCTTCACCGTGTGCACAAGAAAACTACTAGATGGCAAAATTTGATATGTAGCTAGGCCACATGGATGATAAGGGACTTTCACCATGTGTGCAAGAAAGCTACGAGATAATAATTTCATAGGTAACTAGGTCACATGTGTAATACTGTCTGTATACCATGTGTACAAGAAAGTTACGGGTTATAAG
This sequence comes from Gossypium rotundifolium, assembly GCA_025506655.1. Classification (NCBI taxonomy): domain Eukaryota; kingdom Viridiplantae; phylum Streptophyta; class Magnoliopsida; order Malvales; family Malvaceae; genus Gossypium; species Gossypium rotundifolium. The sequence continues at coordinate 92,531,603 of CP106724.1, read as the reverse complement.
TAGCTAGGTCACATGAGTGGTTCCTAGTGTTGGACACCATGTAGACAAGAAAGCTACGAGATGGAATGGCTAGGTCACATGGGTGATAAGGGACCTTCACCATGTGTACAAGAAAGCCAAATTTTGTGTAGGTGGAGCTATGTGCTGAGACCACCGAGTATTGGGCATTTTTCGAAGGGGTTCAACGAGGTAATTTACTCATGATGATTGGTGCGATCATGTTATGAATAAGTGCAAGTGTGAATGTGACCAATTGAGAAATGTGTCAAATGTAGGTATGAACAATATGTTTGATATGTAATCGAAAATTGGAAAGGTTGGTATAAGCAAGTGATGAACTCAACTAAAGTGAAAGAGAGAGCAAACATTTACAATAAAACTGTTTAGACAACAGCAGTGACATGAGTTTGAAAAATCACTAAAAATAGTATAGATTTAATTATAAGTTGGATGAGATATTTATTTAAAGCTTATTGAGTCTATTTTCATATAAAAGAAACATAGAAAACAAATTATTCGTATATTTTGATATATTTGAATTTCTATGAGACCGGTTTAGAATGATTATGTGATCCCCTATTCTGCCTTGTAAAAATCATTAAAAATTGTACAAAAATAATTGTGGGATATAAATTATATTCCTGAAATCCTGAATGAGTATAATTTCAAATGAACTAAATAATAAGGTCATATAAACTCTTTATGAGGAGAAAATTGATTCGTAGTGAAGAGAGGTTAGAATAGTCAAATAGTAAAATAGAGGAAACTTTAATGAATAAACTGTATTGATTGGCTAACCAAAAATTCTGGAAATTTTATGGTAAGAAGAAATGTGAGTCTAGTTTCATGTAAAATTAACAGATCTTAATTTGGAGTTCCATAGCTCCAGATATAAATAATTCAGTGACTATGACTCGAGTAGACAGCTTGAGATGAACATGAATAAAAAGTGGAACTATGTTCAATTATGATTTTATTATCTTGAGAACATATTATGAAGATTTAAAAAAGCCTGTTAATAAATCACTTATTATTTACATACTTACTTACTAAGCTTTGTAGCTTACTTCCCTTCATTTCCCATATCTTATAGGGTTGTATGCTAACTCGAGTTGGAGATCGCCGGAGATGTAATCACACTATCAAGCTATCATCGTGGGGTAAAAGTGAATACAAACCTCTTAAGTTTATGGCATGTACATGAGACTTAGTCATTTGTATATGTCATAATTGGTTTGGCCTAAAATGTTGGCCTTTAATATTTAGTAGTTCATTTTGTATAATTTGGATGAAATTTTATGACTTAGTTTAATACGTTTTCAAGTGTATGTGTTTTGGTAATGCCTCGTACCCTATTCCAGCGTTGAATATGGGTAAGGGGTGTTACACTATTATTGTAGGCAAATTCTACCAATGGGAGAAACTTTCCCCAACTGCCTTGGAATTCTAGAACACAACATCGAAGCATATCCTCGAGTATCTGAATCAACCTTTCCGACTGACCGTCAGTTTGAGGATGAAAAGCTATGCTAAAACTCAATTTTGTACCCAAGGCTTCTTGAAGCTTATTCCAAAATCTAGAGGTGAATCTCGGATCTCTATCTGATATGATTGACAAAGGAACTCTATGAAGTCTTACTATTTCAGAAACATATAAGTTTGTCAGTTTGTCGAGTGAGTAGTCAACTCGTATAGGTAGAAAATGAGCTGACTTCGTGAGTCTATCAACTACAACCCATATAACATCTTTCTGTCCACAACTTTACATTTTTCTGTAACAATTTAGTCATCGGGGTTGTGATCATAGAAAACCCCTTGACAAATTATCGATAATAGCTGGCTAGGCCTAAGAAACTCCTAATCTCAGAGATATTACTCGGTGGTTTCTAGTCCATTATAGCCGAAATCTTTCTTGGATCCACTCGGACTCCATCTCCCTAGACAATATGTCCCAGAAATCCTACTTCCTTGAGTCAAAATTCACTTTTACTAAACTTGGCATACAACTGATTTTCTCATGGAATCTGTAAAACTGTCCATAGGTGCTCAACATGTTCATTCTCATTCGAGAATAAATCAATATGTCGTCAATGAAAATGACTATAAACTTGTCGAGGTAAGGTCTAAAGATGCGATTCATTAAGTCCATGAATACCGCAGGAGCATTAGTCAAACCAAAGGGCATGACTAAGAATTCATAATGCCTATATCTTGTTCGAAAAGCTGTCTTGGACACATCTGAATCCTTTACTCTTAACTGATAATACCCTGATCTCAAGTCTATTTTGGAGAACACATTAGCTCCTTTCAATTGATCGAACAAATTATCGATCCTAGGCAGTGGGTACTTGTTCTTCATTGTCACTTTATTAATTTGACGGTAATCTATGCACAATCTCATGGTGCCATCTTTCTTTTTCACAAATAAAACTGGAGCACCCCAAGGAGAACAATTCGACCTAGCAAAGCCTTTATCTGTCAACTCTTGCAACTGTATCTTCAGCTCTTTCAACTCTATTGGATCCATTCTGTAAGGAGTAATAGATATCGGTACAGTACCAGGAGCTAGCTCAATATTGAACTCAACCTCCCTAACTGGTGGTAATCCTTGTAATTGCTCGGGAAAAAATCCATGTACTCACATACTATCGGTACTGACTCTGTAACAGTCCGATTTATACCCTAGTCAAAATAGTGGTTTCGGGACCATAGATTCGAGTCAAAAAAATATTTTAATATTATTTTTCGTGTCTATAGTGTGTGATAAAGCATGTGTGAAAGTTTCGTGAATTAATTTAGTTGCCTGTGTGCTTAATTTGAGAAAAGGACTAAATTGCATAAAAGGTAAAAGTGGCAATTCATATGTTAATGTGTTAAATTGACATGGCTTATTAAAGGTGAAGTCCTTAAATGGATATTATACTTTTTTTATGCTAGTGGACATTTATGTCCATATTTTACATGATTTTATGTGGTTTAATAAAGGTTAAAGTTGTAAAATGATTGATAAGTTATATTAAAATAAGACAAACATAAAACAAGCCATTATTAGCTTTGTCTTTGACGAAATTGAAAGAAAAGAAAAGAAAAAGAGATAGCTAAGTATTCGGCCCTTGTTAATCTTGATTGAGGTATGTTTTGGTTTCGATTTTTGATCATTTCTATGTTTTTGTAATCGTTGCTTCGAGTACTATAAAACCCATGTCTTAATTTTGTGAATTGATGATGATTTTGAAATGTGCCATTATGAATTCATGAGCTTTGTGATGATAGTTGATGAAAAATGAAACATATGTGTTAGATTAACATGTTTTGTCTTTGGATTTTTTGTGTATTTGAGTAATTTGGGATAAATTGTGAAAATAATATTTTGAAGGATAAAAATGTGAAATAAATGAAAAATATGGGTTTTTAGGTACCTATAGAGAATTCGGCTAAGCATGGGTTATATTGAATTATGTGTATTTTGTGATTTTATGAAATAGGGACTAAAATGTAAAAATGTGAAAAAATAAGGGCTAATTTGTAAATTGCCCTAAATGTGTGTGTATGGATTGAATTGAATGGAATGGTGAATAAAAGGGTTAATTCTGAATATTTTTAGATCAAGAACCGAGGAAAACGAATTTAGATCGCGGGAAAGCAAAAATAACTGAGTAGCTGTTTCCGTTCGATAAACCAAATTCGAGGTAAGTTATTATGCAAATAAACTTATCTGTATTGAATTGAATATATGTATTCATATGTCTATCGATGAAAATGAATGAGTATGAGATGTTAAGTGCGTGAATTCCGAAATAAGTTCGATATAGTGATAAAGCCTAGAAGTCATGTATGAACCTAGGAATACTTAGGTATATGTTCTGTTTTATCATGTAAGACCATGTCCGGGACGTTGGCGTTGATTTGAAATTTCGTGTAAGACCTCGTTTGGGACGTAGGAAACATTATCTGATTATACATAAGACCTCGTCTAGGACGTAGGCAACATTATCTGATTATACATATGACCTCGTCTGGGACGTAGGCATCATTATCTGATTATATATAAGCCCCTGTCTGGGACAGTGGCATCAATACACGAGTGCACGTAAGATCTCGTCTGGGACGTTGGCATTGTACTACTATTCCGAGTTTTCTGGGTATCCTACTAGGTTCCTATAGGTTCAACGGAAAAGTCTACAATACGAATGGTAAATCCGAGTCATGATCAATTAAGTGAATGAATATCCGATTCAGGTATGTTGAATGTGCATTAAGTATGCATGAAAGGTAAGTAAGAATATGACTTTGATATGAAGAAGAGTATGACTGAAAATGATAATGTGAATCTTAAAATGTTGAATGTGGCAAATGTGGCCATAAGTTTATGAACCAAGATATATATATGATAGTTGCTAAGTGATTGATATATATATATGTTCCAATGTGTTTATTTGTATATGACTTACTAAGTTTTCAAAAAGCTTACTCTATGTATGTATTTTCTCTGTTTTACAGGTCATCGAAGCTACTAAAGGCTCAGGATTGTCAAGGATCGTCATCACACTACAAAAACTTATTTTGGTACCCTTTTGAAATGTATATGGCTGATTATGGCATGTATAGATAGATATGTGTATATGTTTTTGGAAGTGAACTTAGCCATGTGTTTTGGCAAGTTTAATTTGGTTCATATTATACTTTGATGAATGTGGCATATGTATGGTTTTGGTATGGTTTAAATGCCCATGAAATATCCAGGTTTATGGTTAGTTAAATGATGAAGTTTTGCTTTGGTTATTTATGTGTTATTATTTGAAAGATGATATGAATGATTTGGCTATTAAATGCACAGATTGGAGGAACAAATTGGTATGTTATTGGTTACCATACATGCATATGTGTCTTGGTATATTTTGCCTATAGGTGTGACCCTTATGGGTGGAAGTTTGGCCTTGTAAATGGCCTATAATATCACACGGTTGAGGCACACGGGCGTGCCTAAGACCGTGGGTAAATTGGCAGAATATAGCTTAAATTGCACACGGCTTCGACACGGGCGTGCTTGATGACCATGTGAGAAATGGCAGTATGTGATCTAGTAGTACACAGCCATAACACACGGGCGTGCTTGGTGACCGTGTTGATTTTGGCAGTATATAACCACGGGAAAGACACACGGGTGTGTCAAGTAGCCGTGGGAGAGGCACGGCCTACCCCACAGCCGTGTGTCCCCTATATGTTAGAAAAGTTTCAAATTTTTATGAAATTACTTATGTGTTTTGGTTTAGTCTCGACTCGATTTATAAGCATGCTTAGGGTCTCGATGACCTACTTAAGGGACATTATGATTGATATTTGATGAATGGTTGTACGATTAATTCTGTAACTATTTTCGATCTGTCTGGTAACGCCTCTAACCCTATTTCAGTGATCGGACATGGGATAAGGGTGTTCCATTTGGTTGGTATCAGAGCTACAATTTAGTCAATTCTCAAACTAACGTAGCGTGTCAGAGTCTAGCTATACATGCCATATATTTGAACTGTGATAGTGTGATGAATCCTGACGAGTAAAATGTGATTTCTGTATAGTAATAGATCCCGAAAGAGCCGTAGCTGACGATGTAGAAAGTAATACGCCTGCTCCCGGACAAGGGACAGAGCCTTCAGATTCGAGACCGACTACGATCGGTCAGGAAGGAGAAGCTAAATAAGCTTTCTTCCAAATGATGAGTGAGTGGTTCACTCAGTTCGTAAAGAATAACCCGACTATTTCGCAACCTCCGCCCTCAGTTAATCCCCCTCAGACTACAGTTGTGCCACTGGCTATATATCCAAATCTGTTAAATAAGCCTCCAGTTGATAAGATTCGTAAGTATGGGGATGAAGAATTCTGGGCTACTAATGTTGATGATGCTGAAAAGCCTGAGTTCTGGATTAAAAATACTATTCGATTTTTCGATGAAATGTCTCTGACTCCCGATGAATGTATAAAGTGTGTTGTATCCTTGCTTCGAGATGCGGCTTATTAATGGTGGAAAACCTTAATTTTTGTTGTTCCGAGAGAACGGGTTACCTGGGATTTCTTTCAGATTGAGTTTCGAAAGAAATATATCAGTGAAAGATTCATCGATCAGAAACGAAAAGAATTTTCATCGATCGAAGCGAAAAGAATTTTAGAGCTTAAGCAGGTCGAATGAATATGAATATGAGCGAGTTTGTGCGACTAATTCAATATGTCCGAGAGTGTATATCTTCTAAAGCTATAATGTGCAAAAGATTCGAAGATGGTCTTAATGAAGATATCTATTTGCTAGTCGAAATTTTAGAAATAAAAGAGTTCATTGTACTCGTTGACCGAGCTTGCAAAGCTGAGGCACTCAGAAAGGATAAAAGAAGAGCTGAGTCTAAAGCTCGAGATACAAGAAAGAGATTTCAGAGTAAATCATTTCAGTCTGCTCTGAAAGGATTCCGAGATGATCAAAGTCATTCTAGAGATAATGTGGGACATTTGAACAGAAATCGAGCTAAATTTCAAATGAGTTCCAAAACTCCAGCAACTTCAGTGGCCAGCATTGGTAATGTTCGATCAGAGAGACTTGAATGTAAGCATTGTGGAAAAAGACATCCGGGAAGCTGTAGATTGAATGACAGAGCTTGCTTTAGATGTAGGTCGCTTGATCATTTTATCTGTGATGGCCTTGAGCCTATCGAACCAGAGACTATTAAGAATCCAAGATCTGATAATGCACCTGCGAGAGGTCGATCATCAAAGAATGTAATGAATGTCAGTGGTAGTCAGAGAACTATGAGAGACAATGTTGTCAGATCCGAAGCCAGAGCGACTGTCAGAGCGTATACTATCCGAGCTCATGAAGAAGCTTCGTCGCCTGATATTATAACCGGTACTTTTACTCTTTATGATACTTCTGTGATAACTTTAATAGACCCTGGTTCTATGCATTCGTACATATGCATGAATTTAGTATATGGTATGACTTTGCCTGTAGAGTCTACTGAATTTGCTATAAAAGTATTGAACCCCTTAGGTAAGAGTGTCCTTGTTGACAAAGTATGCAAGAACTGTCCATTAATGTTTCGAGATATCTGTTTCCTAGCTGATCTGATGCTTTTGCCATTTGATGAATTCGATATTATTTTGGGAATGGATTGGTTGTTTATGCATGATGCCGTTGTGAACTGTAAAAGAAAATCTATTGATTTGAGAAGTCTGAATGATGAGATTGTACGGATTAAGTCTAATGTTTTAAATGGATTTCCTACTGTGGTATCTATTTTGAAAGCTCAAAGATATGTGAAAAAGTGTATGAATCATATTCTGCTTATGTGATTGATTCAAAAGCTTCCGAGAAGAAAGTTGAATCAGTACCCATTGTTTGTGGTTTTGCTGATGTGTTCCCTGAAGAGTTACCTGGTTTACCTCCGATTCGTGAAGTTGAATTTGGTATTGAATTGTTGCCTGGTACAACACCTATTTTGATATCTCCGTATAGAATGGCACCAACGAAGTTGAAAGAGTTAAAGTCACAGTTACAAGAATTGACTGATAGAGGGTTTGTTAGACCGAGTTTTTCGCCTTGGGGTGCTCCTGTTCTGTTTGTGAAAAAGAAAGATGGTACGATGAGAATGTGTATCGATTACCGTCAGTTGAATAAGGTGACTATAAAGAACAAATATCTATTGCCCAGAATTTATGATTTGTTTGATCAGTTAAAAGGAGCTACTGTCTTTTCCAAGATTGATTTGAGATCAGGATACTACCAATTGAGAGTTAAAGATTTAGACATTCAAAAGCGCTTTTGAGCGAGGTACGGGCATTATGAGTTTTTAGTTATGCCATTCAGACTAACCAATGCTCCTACTATTTTTATGGACTTGATGAATAGAATTTTCAGACCGTATCTGGATCAATTTGTTTTTGTATTCATTGACGACATTTTGATTTACTCACGTAATGAGAATGAGCATGCAGAACATTTGAAAATTGTGTTGCAAACTTTGACAGAAAAGCAATTGTGCGCAAAATTCAGCAAATGTGAATTACGGTTGAATGAGGTCAATTTTTTGGGCATATTGTGTTAGCTTCTGGGATTCATGTTGATCCGAGCAAGATTTACGCTATTCGAATTGGAAACCTCAGAAGAGCGTGTCGAAGTTCGTAGTTTTTGGGTTTAGTGGTTGTTACCTCGATTTGTTAAAGGCTTCTCAACTATAGCTATTACATTGACTAGATTACTTCGAAAGATGTCGATTTGAATGGTCGATAAATGTCGTAAAAGTTTTGACCAATTGAAAACTCATTATGAAGCTCTAGTGTTAGTCTGACCCGAATCGGGTAAAGAATTTGTTGTTTCTGATGATGCTTCGTTAAGTGGTCTGGGATGTGTTTTGATACAAGAGGGCAAAGTGGTAGCTTATGCTTCGAGACAATTAAAGCCTCATAAAAAGAATTACCAGACACACAACCTTGAACTCGCTGCGATTGTGTTTGCACTTAAAATTTGGCGTCATTATTTGTAGGTGAGAAATGTCATCTGTTTTCAGATCATAAAAGTCTAAAATATTTAATGACCCAGAAAGATTTAAACCTGCGTCAAAGAAGATGGTTAGAACTGTTAAAAGATTACGAGCTTGTGATAGATTATCATCTGGGTAAAGCAAACGTGGTTGCTGATGCGTTGAGTAGAAAGTCATTGTTCGCACTACGTGCTTTGAATGCTCAGTTAGATTTGTCTGATGATAGTTCTGTGATAGCTAAATTGAGAGCGAAATCATTATTTGTACAGCAAATATGTGATGCTTAGAAGGTTGATAATGAATTATTGTTGAAACGAGCTCAATGTGAATGGACTTCTGAATCTGAATTTCGAGTTTTCGATGATTATTTGAGATTCTGAGATCGAATCTATGTTCCAAGAAATCTGGAGCTGATTCAATTGATTTTGGGTGAAGCACATAACAGTCGCCTATCTGTCTATCCGGGAAGTACAAAGATGTATCATGATTTGAAGCAAGACTATTGGTGGTCTGGCATGAAACGAGACATTTCTGACTTTGTTTCAAAATGTTTAGTTTGTTAGGAAGTGAAAGCAAAACATCAAGTTTTGTCTGGGTTGTTATAGTCGATTTTGATCCCGAAATGGAAATGTGATAAAGTAACTATGGACTTTGTTTCTGGGTTGCCTCTGACTCTGAGAAAGAAGGATGCGATATGGGTCGTAGTTGACCGATTGACGAAATCTGCCCATTTTATTTCGGTAAGATCTGACTATTCACTCGAGAGATTAGCCGAGCTTTATATTTCTGAGATTGTGAGATTGCACAGGGTGCCACTATCTATTGTGTTAGATAGAGACCCGAGATTCACATCGAGGTTCTGGAAGAAATTGCAAGAAGCTATGGGCACGAAATTGCATTTCAGTACAGCTTTTCATCTGCAAACAGATGGTCAATCCGAGCAAATTATTCAGATTCTCAAAGATATGTTAAGATGTTGTATATTAGAATTAATGGTTCGTAGGAACAATACCTGCCGTTGATCAAATTTGTGTATAATAATAGTTTTCAGTCGAGCATCAAAATGGCATCTTATGAAGCTTTTTATGGAAGTAACTATCGTACACCTCTGTATTGGACTGAACTCAGTGAGAATAAGTTACACGGGGTCAATTTGATAAAAGATACCGAACAGAAAGTGAAACTGATCCGAGATTGTTTGAAAGCAGCATCTGATCGTCAGAAGTCCTATGCAGACATAAAATGAAAGGATATAGAATTTGAGATCGGCGATAAAGTATTTCTGAAAGTGTCTCCGTGGAAGAAAGTGCTCCGATTCGAACGTAAAGGCAAGTTAAGTCCGAGATTCATCGAACCGTATAAGATCATTGAACGTGTTGGGCCTGTTGCATATAGATTGAAGTTACCCTCGGAACTAGAAAAGATTCACAGTGTATATCACGTTTCAATGCTCCGTAGATATCAGTCTGATCCGTCACATGTGATAGCCCCATCTAAAATTGAAATCCGATCTGATATGACATACGAAGAGGAACTGATCCGTATCTTAGCTCGTAAAGTGAAAGAGTTAAGAAACAAGGAAATTCGATTAGTGAAAGTACTCTAGCATCGTCACAATATAGAAGAGGCTACGTGGGAGCCTAAAGACTCAATGAGACAGTAATATTCGATTCTGTTTAACGGTAAGATTTTCGAGACGAAAATCCCTAAGGGGAGAATTATAACAGTCCCGTTTATACCCTAGTCAGAATAGTCATTTCGGACGACAGATCCAAGTCAAAAAATATTTTAATATTATTTTTCGTGTCTACAGTGTCTGATAAAGCATGTGTGAAAGTTTCGTGAATTAATTTCGTTGTCTGTGTGCTTAATTTGAGAAAAGGACTAAATTGCATAACAGGTAAAAGTGGTAATTCATATGTTAATGTGTTAAATTGACATGGCTTATTAAAAGTGAAGTCCTTAAATGGATATTATACTTTTTTTTATGCTAGTGTACATTTATGTCCATATTTTACATGATTTTTATATGGTTTAATAAAGGTTAAAGTTGTAAAATGATTAATAAGTTATATTAAAATAAAACAAACATAAAACAAGCCATTATTATCTTTGTCTTTGTCGAAATTGAAAGAAAAGAAAAGAAAAAGAGATAGCTAGGTATTCGGCCCTTGTTCATCTTGATTGAGGTATGTTTTGGTTTCGATTTTTGATAATTTCTACATTTTCGTAATCTTGCTTCGAGTACTATAAAACCCATGTCTTAATTTTGTGAATTGATGATGATTTTGAAATGTGCCATTGATAAATTTATGAGCTTTGTGATGATAGTTGATGAAAAATGAAACATATGTGTTATATTAACATGTTTTGTCTTTGGATTTTTGGTGTATTTGAGTAATTTGGGCTAAATTGTGAAAATAATATTTTAAAGGACTAAAATGTGAAATAAATGAAAAATATGGGTTTCTAGGGACCTATAGAGAATTCGGCTAAGCATGGGTTATATTGAATTATGTGTATTTTGTGATTTTATGAAATAGGGACTAAAATGTAAAAATATGAAAATATGAGGGCTAATTTGTAAATTACCCTAAATGTGTGTCTATGGATTGAATTGAATGGGATGGTGAATAAAAGGGTTAATTTTGAATATTTTTAGATCAAGAATCGAGGAAAACAGATTTAGATCGCGAGAAAGCGAAAATAACCGAGTAGCCGTTTCTGTTCAATAAACCAAATCCGAGGTAAGTTATTATGCAAATAAACTTAACTGTATTGAATTGAATATATGTATTCATATGTCTATCAATGAAAATGAATGAGTATGAGATGCTAAGTGCGTGAATTCTGAAATAAGTTCGATATAGTGATAAAGCCTAGAAGTCCTGTATGAACCTAGGAATACTTAGGTATCTGTTCTGTTTTATCATGTAAGACCACGTCCGGGATGTTGGCGTTGATTTGAAATTTTGTGTAAGACCTCATCTGGGACGTAGGCAACATTATCTGATTATACATAAGACCTCTTCTGGGACATAGGCAACATTATCTGATTATACATAAGACCTCGTCTGGGACGTAGGCATCATTATCGATTATTTATAAGACCACATGCGGGACAGTGGCATCAATATACGAGTGCACGTAAGACCTAAATGCAGGGACGTTAGCATTGTTCTACTATTCTGAGTTTTCTGGGTATCCTACTAGGTTCCTATGGGTTCAATGGGCAAGTATGCAATACGAATGGTATATCCGAGCCATGATCAATTAAGTGAATGAATATCCGATTCAGGTATGTTGAATGTGCATTAAGTATGCATAAAAGGTAGTAAGCATATGAGTTTGATATCAAGAAGAGTATGATTGAAAATGATAATGTGAATCTTAAAATGTTGAATGTGGCAAATGTGGCCATAAGTTTATGAACCAAGATATATATATGATAGTTGCTAAGTGATTGAGATATATATATATATATATATATGTGCCAATGTGTTTATTTGTATATGACTTACTAAGTTTTCGGAAAGCTTACTCTGTGTGTGTATTTTCTCTATTTTATAGGTCATCAAAGCTACTGAAGGCTCGGGATTGTCAAGGATCGTCATCACACAACAAAGACTTATTTTGGTACCCTTTTGGAATGTATATGGCTGATTATGGCATGTATAGACTATATATGTGTATATGTTTTTGGAAGTGAACTTAGCCATGTGTTTTGGAAAGTTTAATTTGGTTCATATTATGCTTTGATGAATGTGGCATATGTATGGTTTTGGTATGGTTTAAATGCCCATGAAATAGTCAGGTTTATGGTTAGTTAAATGATGAAGTTTTGCTTTGGTTAGGTATGTGTTATTATTTGAAAAATGATATGAATGATTTGGCTATTAAATGCACAGATTGAAGGAAAAAATTGGTATGTTATTTGTTTCCATACATGCATGATGTGTCTTGGTATATTTTGCTTATAGGTGTGACCCTTATGGGTGGAAGTTTGGCCTTGTAAATGGCCTATAATGTCACACGGTTGAGGCAAACGGGCGTGCCTAAGACTGTGGGTAAATTGGCAGAATATGGCTTAAATTGCACACGGCTTTGACACGAGTGTGCTTGATGGCCATGTGAGAAATGGCAGTATGTGATCTAGTAGTACACAGCCATAGCACACGGGCGTGCTTGGTGACCGTGTTGATTTTGGCTGTATATAGCCACAGGGAAGACACACGGGTGTGTCAAGTAGCCGTGGGAGAGGCACGACCTACCCCCACGGCCGTGTGTCCCCTATATGTTAGAAAAGTATCAAATTTTTATGAAATTACTTATGTGTTTCGATTTAGTCTCGACTCGGTTTATAAGCATGCTTAGGGTCTCGATGACCTACTTAAGGGACATTATGATTGATATTTGATGAATGGTTGTACGATTAATTCTGTAACTATTTTTGATCTATCTGGTAACGCCTCTAACCCTATTCCGATGATCGGACACGGGATAGGGGTGTTACAGACTCAATATTTAGCTTTATTTCTTTATCATTCATCACAAAGGCCAAATATGCTTCAAACCCTTTTCTTAAGTATCTCTATGCCATCATATGAGAAATCACTACCGGCGATTTGCTCTGTTCATTTGATTCTATATGAAGAGTGTCCCCATTCTCACATCTCATCTCAATGTATTTCTTCCCACAATTAACTATTACATCATGGGTAGTCAACCAGTCCATACCAAGAATGATGTCAAACTCATCAAATGGTAACAACATAAGGTTTGCCTTAAAATAATGACTGCTAATCATCAATAGGCAGTCTTTACATACTTTATCAACTAAAACACTTTTCCCTAAAGGATTAGACACCTTAATCACAAATTCTGTAGACCCTATAGGCATATTCATACTGGATACTAGTTTCATACAAATATAAGAGTGTGTGGATCCGGGATCTATTAAAGCAATAACTTTGATATCATAAAGAGAAAAGGTACCCGTAATAACATCAGGAGAAGATGCCTCTTCGCGAGCGCGAATGGCATATGTCCTAGCAGGTGCCCTACCCTCGAGTCTCGCAGCCTGCTCTCTAGGGTTACCTCTTCCACTTACCCCACTCTCTGGATTTCTCTGCGGTCTGCCTCTGACCATACCCCCAGATCTCGGGTTCTGAGTTCTCTCTTCTTTCATCATCTCAGGATAATCTTTTATAAAGTGATCATGGGAACTACATCTAAAACAAGCATTTTCATGCGCTCAACATTCACCGAGATGGCATCTGCCACTCTGTGGGCATTCAGGTCTATCAGATCGAACGTTCCCCACACTAGCAACTGAAGTAGTCTGTGCTTTATTTCCCAAATTCTGCTTACTCTTGTCCTTCTTTGAAAACGCAGTGGAAGTAACCGATCGGTAGGGAAATCTCTTGACTTCTTGAATGAAGATTGGAATGGCTTATTCCACTATCTCTTTCTAGAGTCACGAGACTCCATTTCATATTTTCTCTTCTCTTTTATTAATTCTTCTGCCTTATAAGCCCTTTCCACTAACACCACAAATTCTTTTAATTCGAGGACAACAACAAATAACTTGATATCATTATTTAGTCCATCTTCAAACCTCTTACTCATGATGGCTTCAGTGGACACGCATTCTCTAGCGTACTTACTAAGTCGTACAAACTCACTCTCATAATCAGTCACTGACATCTTGCCTTACTTCAGTTTTAGGAATTCCTTCCTTTTCTAGTCTACAAACCTTTGGCTGATATACTTTTTCTTGAACTCTTCTTAGAAAAATTCCCATGTAACCTTTTCCCTCGGTACTACCGCCACAAGGGTGTTCCACCATTGGTAAGCAGAGTCTCTTAAAAGAGAGACTACACACTTCATGCATTCTTTAGGGGTGCATGACAACTCGTTGAATACCCTGATGGTATTTTTTATCCAGTACTCAGCTTTTTTCGGATCATCATCTTTTCTAGCCCAAAATTCTTCTTCCCCATGTTTATTGATCCTATCAACTAGAGGTTTGTCAGCTCTTACCACCTCTACTACTTGAGGGGCTGTAGGGATAGGTTGAGGGATAGGCGGGGGTGGAGGGGGTTGTACATTCAAGTTCGTACAAACGAATTCCGTGTACCACATATTTTATCATATGGAAGAAGGCTTCTCTAGCCTCTTCTCCTCCTATTTGACTCACCGTAGTGGATCTATTCTCATTCTCAATTGGCACTATCCCTTCAGTAGGAGCCGGCGCGTTACTTTCTACATCATCCGCCTCAGCTCTTTCAGGATCCATTTACTATATGTATAAACATAATTTAAGTCATCAGGAGTCGTCACACTATCATTATAAAAACATTCTTACGTATCTTAAAATTGAATAAACCGTAGCTCTAATACCACTAAATGTAACACCCCATACTCGAGTCCTATGCTAAGACTAGATACGAGACATTACCATGCTTGAACTCACTTAAAACATGTACTTACGGGCTATAAAATTTTGTTTTGAATTAAAAACTTCTCTTTCTTAGTCTAATCATACATTTCATGGGCCTACGAGGCCTTAACCACGTATCTGGAAACTTTCAAAACTCAAATGAAAACTTTTCCTTAAAATAGGGGTCACACGCCCGTGTACCCCTAACACATGCCCATGTCTTCCACTCGTGGTCGACACTGACTAATTACACACGGCCTTGACACGCTCGTGGATGTAAACCATGTGATATACCTTGATATACTGACTTATTAACACGGTTTGCGGCACACGCCCATGTTCTAACCGTGTATCACACACTGCCTAAACAAACGACCGTGGGATTTGCCCGTGGCCTATTCTGACTTAAAACACTAAGGTGTAGGGTACGCACGTCCTAGACACACGCCCGTGTGTCTAACCGTGTGGGCACTTAGAGGCTATTTACCAATCCTATTGCCACCCTGAAATCAAGACAAAACTCATGCTCAATTCAATACATTTTTCATAAACATTACTACATACTTCATCGATCTCCATAAACATACATACTTAGTTAATTTTGGCCAATCACTTTGCCTTATACAAAAGAATGATAACTTGATAATCTATACAATGACCCTTTTTTAAACATATTCTCAAAATGAAATGCTTCCTATACATGCCATATTTAGTAAAATAACTTGGCTATACCAAAATAGAGATTGATAGTGTGCTACGAGCTCCGACTCCAACGATCCACAAGTTAGCTTGTCGGGACTACATAGAAAGAAATAATTAAAGACGTAAGTATTTAGCTTAGTAAGTTTGCATGTAAAACACATATTAATAAACTTGCTTAATATAAACCATTTGACATAACAATGGTATCATAAATTTCAGTTATAGAGTTTGCTTACTCATACTGATTCTTACATGTCTCATAATACTTACTATTCTCATACTTGTAAGGTAAACATGGTACCTGTATCACTTGATCACATTGATCAACATACTTTAACATAATAATCATGATCTCTAATTCATCATTCATAACATAAATAATACTCAATTTCAACTTGGTAATAGCTTTGCTTACCTAGCTTTCTTGTTAACTCATTTTAACTTTACTCATTTGCCCGATGAATTTTTGTGAACAATCGAGGATACTAAATCTCATCCCACATATCTTGATGCCAAAGCCATATCCTAGATACGGTCTTACATGGAATATCTCATATTAGTTTCAAGGTCATGTCTTGACATGGACTTATATGAAGTCTTTCTTGTTCTCACCAATGCCATGCCTTGGCTTGGACTTATATGGGATTTCTTTCTCTTGATGGCTTTTCAATGCCAAGCTTGCCTTGGACATACATGATAACTTGTTCAATGCCAAGCTTGCCTTGGACTTACATGATAACTTGCTTGATTGCCGATGCCATGCCTTGGCTTGGTCTTATACGAACTTTCTTATCTTATGTGGTAGATCGAGTATCCTGGGAAATTCATTTTTAATCGGGACTTGCTTATACTTAATCTCGTTGATTTCTTTGTTTTAGAAAACAATAAGAATTCCATGACAATAATGTACATTATACTAAAAAAATTCAATGATAGAAATCATAAAGCTTAGAAATCATACAAACTTACCTCAATATACAAATGTAAGTAGATATGCAATTTAGTCCTCGACTTTGTTCTTGCCTCGGTTTCGATCCGGGCTTCATTTTTCTTGATCTATAATCATAAATAGATAATTTAATAATCACATTGACTAAATTGACTCATTACTCATACTTCGACAAAATTACAATTTTGCCCTTATACTTTCCCATATTTGCACTTTGGCCCCAAGGCTCATAAAATAATTCTCATTAAACTTTCTTAAACTTCATACTTAGCTGATTCATTTTCTCTACTATAACAATCATCAGTTCTCACTATTTCTAGTATGTATGACCAATTTTCATAACTATTACAAATTAGTCCATACTATCATTTTTCATGAAATTCACTTAGAAAAAGATGTTTATCTAACATCAAACTCTCATAAACTTCCATAAAACATCATTTAAACATGCAAGTCATTTTGGGTAAATTTTTGAACATGCATCCTAGCTCATTTTATAGCTAAAAATAGCTAATTCATAATACGAGAACTTAAAAAATACGAAGAATATTAAAAACGGGGCTAAAATGAACTTACTAGCAAGCTTGAAAAAATGAAGAACCCAAGCTATGGAGTCTTCAAATTTTCGGCAATAAGAGGAAGAAGATGAATAGATTTTTATTATCTTTTTCCCATTTTAATCATTTAAATTGATAAATGACCAAAACGCCTTTCTCTCTAAATTTTTACAATTTACTATCTCATGTCCAATTTTTTCCAAAAATTATAATTTGGGAAAATTGCTACTTAAGGACTTCAAATTGATATTCTAAAGTTATCTCATACAAAAAGCTTCTAGAAACTCATATTTTGCAACTTTTGCAATTTAGTCCTTTTGGACCATTTAACCTCAATTTAACAAAATTGCTTCATGACACTTTCACACTAGCATGCAAACATGACATAAACCTTAAAAGCTCATAAATTCACCTCTGATTCGTGGCCTCGCACCACTATTCTGACTAGGCCTTAAATCGGGTTGTTACACACTTAGCCCACCAAATGATAATATAAGCGATGGTATTGCACACAGCCCATCATTTATTAATTTATAAGGTGGTAACGCACATAGCCCACCATTTACAATTTTAGGTGGTATCGCACATATCCCACCGTTATTATACATTCACGGATATTTATCCACATACATTTCCTTATTTTAAATGTTCATTCGAGAACACCCTCACACATTATCATTAATAATTAGCTTTCTACAATAATCGTTCGTATTCACGAAATGCATTAATAATTATAACTTATGCAACTAAGGTGCATCATTTACACATAACCCACTATGGGATTTATCATATGCCGAATTCATCTCAATTCAATTCTAACACATACATGTACCTCTCGTGGTACAACCACATTAATTCTCATTTTCAACATACTTGTTGAATCACTCAAATTGTTAAATAACACCCTTGAGTCTCATACACATAATGTCACATTGACATCATACCCCCGATAATAACTAATAAATCATAATACATCATAATCTACACTTGGGAAAAAATGACTATTTTGCCCTTATACTTTGGCAAAATTACGATTTCCCCCTAGGCTCGTAAATCACTTTTCATCACATTTTCATATTAAACAAGCCTAGCTGAACATTTAATCTTCTTACAACTATCCACAATTCAAACTATTTCATGCATTAATGAACAAACTACAACATTTACATCTTTGTCCTAATTGGGTGTTTTCATGACAACACCTTTCAAAAAAGTTGTTTCTCATCTTCCTAACATTCATTACCTTCTTTAAAAACTCATCAACCAACATAAAATCTCTCATGGCAAGTCCCTAGACTTTCAACCATATTGCAAATTAGTCCCCTTATTAGCTAGCTTAAGCTTTGGGGACTCGAAAAGTACAAAAATTATCAACTTATACCATCAACATCACTTACTTGTAGAGAAAATAAGTTGCTAAAATTTTCAAGCTTTCAAAGCCCTCCCTTTGTTGATATTTTCGGTTGGAGAAGAAGACCAAATGAAAAGATGATAACTTTTTCTTATACCATCTTATTTTATTCATTTTACCAACTAATATTACCAACTATTGACCAAATTAAATGCTCTTGTCCCCTCTGCAAACTATGGCATGCCAACTCACTTAAACAAGGCCAAATTGCAAATTTGGGACCTCCAATTAATAATCCATAGCTATTTGGAACCTCTAGCAATTAAAATTGAACTTTCGCACTTTATGCGATTTAATCCTTTTTAGCGGTTAAGCCTGAAATCACTAAAATTAAAGCACCAAAATTTTCATGCACCCTTATAAACATGTTATAACACATAAAATGACATGAAAATAATTTTCTCTAACCTCGGATTAGTGATCCTGATATCACTGTTTCGATTAGCCCCTAAATCAGGCTGTTACAATTCTCCCCCTTAGGGATTTTCGTCCCCGAAAATCTTACCATGAGAAGTTGCTCTTAACATTCCTGAAACGTCTCCACCAATTCTTCAAAATCACAAATTGGTTTATCCTCCAGTTCCTCTCGCCAACAACCTTTAAGCTATAGTACACAAGATCGAAGCACAACTTTGGAACTTAGATTACTATTTCTCTAGGGCATATATACTCAGTAATCTGACAATTGTGAACTCTGCACATGCCAAAATGATCATTCGGATCTTTATCGCATACTTCACTGAAATTCAAATGAAATTCCCCTCCTTGGAGATCAAGTCACTCCAAATTTAAAATCTATTGTATTTTATCTCTTTCTCACTAGGATATTCACCGACTGTAATAGTCCTGACTTGCACACTTTGAAAATTTATCTTTTAGTGGTCGACTACTTCTGATCATAAACTCAATCATATCATGAAGTGTACTCAATTGTCAAAACATCTATGCATATATATGTACCTTCTTTGATTCTTGCACGAGTAGACTTGCTACTATTAAGTCTCATACCAAAACTTCTGCATAAATTCTGAATTCATCAACATACAATTCTATCTCAAGGTAACATCAGCAATGAAAATCTTATCCGGCCTGAATTTTAACATCTTAAACAAACTCATTCAAATTTTATTTTAAAATATCATTCACTATCTCACTTCTAAACTCCTTTGTTTCGAAAGGAAGACTCGCTCTAGTCATTAACTTTGCTGAAACTAGGATATTACCCACTAAGGTCGATCGATTGTCTAGCTCATATTGCTTAACAAAGATCTTTCATCCAGACATCTGCACTATATCTACTATCTGAGAAGTATTTCGATAACCATACACAGCATTGTAATAATTCAAGCCATCTTCATTTTCTCACATTCAAATTTTCTATAGCATTAGAAAATCTATATCATTAGGATTCAAAAACACATGACATTTTTCCACAAATCATTTTACACTATCAATTTCACAATGCAGACACAAAAATGATCGTCTCAGGATCACCAATCTAACAATCTCTTTCAACGTAATTCTGACCACTCAAAGATGTAAACTACCTTTTTACACTCGGGTGCTAAAACACCTTTCAATTATTCAATAGTACATCATACAAATTTACAAACTCTTTTTTTTGATTCATACTAAACTTAATACTAAATTTTTAGTTAATAGTACCTTTAATGGCGTTCAACTTGACCATCACGGTTAAATCATTACAATGAGTATACCTATGTATCATGCTCCCTACTCATGTAGACATAGAATTTTATTCTCATTGTTGATTCCTACGTAAATATACACATAACTCGAATCATATCTCAATACATCAACCTACTCTTTTCTCCATACTGAGAATATATTTTGAACACACTCTCGTTTGAGTTTCTCTTGATATACTAATCTAAAACCATTACCGTCATCTTATCCCAAGATAGCAGGGACATCTCACTCAAGTGCATTAACTCTATTCGGCTTGCCCAAAAACCCATCACACAATGTGAAGCTTGTGATTTCACTTCTTATACTAGAATTATCACCTTTCTATGATAAAATCAAAAGTGCAATCATAGTAGATATAACTATCACAACTCAAAGAATACATACTCTTTAAAGATATAAGAGAAATCTCATATAAAGTTTCATCACCACTTCCTCCTCAAAGTATTAGAATAAGGCTACAAGAAGGTAAAGGAATGTCAATTTCAATTAACCAAATCGACAACCGTTTTGTCTAATTTTATAATCATCTAACATTCTCACACGATCACAATTTCGTAAAAAAAAAAAAAGAACAACCATGTCTCCCCTAAAAGGGAAACAGATATTCATACATAATACGCAAAGAGATCATTATGACCCATACAACTATGGTTGTCATAATCAAACACTTTCGCTGTTCGAATATTGTTTCTCTAACCATTTCCATAATAAAAAACTACTTGACTTTTCCTTTCGTTAGTGAACATCAATTCAGGAAGGTCTCGATAAGCAAACACCTTAGGCTTCTTACTCAATTTAGTCAAATAGCCTAGGCTAACTTTCTCTTTGCTCTTAACATTGTGTAATCAATACAATCGTCAAAGCATTCAGACATTCTTATCAAAACTATTTTTCACCTTCTAACTACCTTTATCTCTATATACAATACTAATTGTCTCGACACTAATCTCTTTCATTCCATACTCATGAACTTACTCAACTTGACTCTTGTAACTACATACATATGATTTAACATTCATCACTAATGAAATATCATCGTAGTCACACAACTCGCTCCAAGCGAGTTTTCACACTTACTCATGTTACAAATATCTCTATCACCCACAATTTCAAACAGTGATTTTACTAACACAGACTCCATATTAATATCTATTCAAGTACTCAACACTGAACTCTGATTTCTCTTACCATTACTTATCAATTTAGAAAATGTCTTAAGGGTTTGAGTACGTCATTTACTAGGTTTCCATAGTCCAACTATGGTCTTACTCGTATCACAGCATCATAGCCCAACTATAACCTTACATGTCATCACGATGCCATAGCCTCGCTATGGTCTTACACGAAATCTTATATTGATGTCGACGCCATATCCTAGATATGGTCTTACAAGGGATCATGTATCGTTGCCAATGCCAGGTCCCAGACATGGTCTTATATGGGATCGTATGTATTGCCATGGTCCAACCATGGTCTTATTCATCAATTTTTCATTGAACGACCATTCTCATCTCATGCATTCTACTTAATCAAACTTCTCAGTCTAACTCCCACACTATAATATGTGTGGCTTCATAACAGAGTCATAAAACAAGACATTATACATCCTCTACTTTAATAATCACTCATGAAATTCAACTATGTAGATATACTGATTATACATCATTCAAGCAGTTACACATACACACATATCCCATTCACTGGGTAAGTTTACTCACCATATTCACTCAACCCAATAGGTTGAGTATATAACACCATATGCATATCAAACCAACATAGATAAGCTTATCACTTTATAACTCTCATTTCATTCCTCAACTTAGAATTATCTCATGTCATACCTTATCATACACAGGTCATAACCTCTATTCATACCTCTCTAAATTTCATCAATGCATAAGCACATTTCAATTACCTCATTATCACTTACAACATTATTGAAATTAGCTTAGTTGGGAATCATCTCTGTCTTAACAAAACAATTTCATTAGAGCCAGGAGATATCACACTATCACGGTCCACATATAGCATGTATAGCTAGACTCTTACTCACGCTAGGATAGTTCGAGAATCGACTAAACC
Source organism: Gossypium rotundifolium (assembly GCA_025506655.1). Classification (NCBI taxonomy): domain Eukaryota; kingdom Viridiplantae; phylum Streptophyta; class Magnoliopsida; order Malvales; family Malvaceae; genus Gossypium; species Gossypium rotundifolium. The sequence continues at coordinate 92,509,228 of CP106724.1, read as the reverse complement.
ATAGCTTTGATACCACTAAATGTAACACCCATTGCCCTTATTCTATGCCGGAACTGGGTACGAGGCGTTACCGTACATAACTTGCACAATCATACAGCTTTGGCTATCAAACTCATTTCAAATTAAAACTTTTCCATTCATGAGTCTATCATCCTCATAATGGACCTACAAGGCCCTAAGCATTCTTCCAAAAGGTTTCAGGGATAAATTGGAAACTTTTACGCACTTAAAAAAATTTTACCTAAAGTAGGGGTGGATGACACGCCCGTGTATCATCTCACACACTCGTGTTCGACACCCGTGGTCGACACTGACTTGATTCACACGACCTGGGCACACGCCCATATGGCTAGCCTAGGGTCACCTCTGCTTAATCCACACGGCCGGTCGCACACTCATGTACTTCAATCGTGTGGTGATTTAAATTTCCAAATTCTAGGTGCAAACTTCACACAGCCTAGACACAAGCCCGTGTGCCTACCCATATGAACCAATTCAAATCTATTTTCTAAGCCTTTAGCCACCCTCACTTGCATACATTCATACACCATGACACAACGTTCTTAAATAATCAATTATGACACTTGAATTAACACATTTAATTCATAAAAATGAGGTTTTCATCCCATACACAAGGGATAACTATTTCTAATACAATTTCAATATACTTAAGCCATCATCTATGGTTATACACAATTGTCTCATAACTCGTTTAGGCCAACACATTTGGCACATTAACAATAACTTAAACTAAACTAAAATAAGGTCCCTATACATGCCATAACTCACATGGACTTGAAACCTCATACCAATTGTCTGCTTGATAGTGGCTATCTCCAACCCAAGCTACTTAAGTTAACCTATAAGAGATAGGAAAGGAAAAAGGAGTAAGCAATAATGCTTAGAAAGTTCATACGCATATAATAATCAACTATTGATATTCATTGGTTATTCTCAACCACAAGGTATTATAATGAGTTTTACTCTTAAACTCATGGTTACCTGCTCAATCATCCTTGAAGCTTATACCACATTCTAACCATGCCACAAGCCAAATGCTCATGTTAATTAGCATACATCCCTGCACTTGTCACCACATGATCACATAAAGCAACACATCAAACATTTTCAATAAGCCACTCATACTACCAATCACTAGGTGATTTCGCACTTAGCCCACCAATCATTTATAATTACGGTGGTATCACACTTAGCCCACCAATCAATTATAATTACGGTGGTATTGCACTTAGCCCACCAAATGATAATATAATGATGGTATCGCATGCAGCCCATCATTTAATAATTTATAAGGTGGTAATGTACATAGCCCACCATTATTATAAATTCACGGATATTTATCCACATACATTTCCCTATTTCAAATGTTCATCCGGGAACATCCTCACACATTATCATTAATAATTAGCTTTCTACAATAATCGCTCGCATTCACAAAATGCATTAATAGTTATAACTTATGCAACTAAGGTGCATCATTTACACATAACCCACTATGGGATTTACCATATACCGAATTCATCTCAATTCTGTTCTAACACATACCTGTACCTCTCGTGGTACAACCACATTCATTCTCATTTTCAACATACTTATTGAATCACTCAAATTGTTAAATAACACCCTTGAGTCTCATACACATAATGTGTAACACCCCAAACCCGATCAACACACCACGACCGAATTCGGTATGTCACATGAGAAAATGATTTCTAACAACACGGGTTGTAGGTCAGATTTTGAGATATGGGGGGTCAAAATTTAAAAAAAATGGGTTGTTTCCAAAAATTGATTTAAAAAGGTTGTGTGTTGTCTCTTATTATAAGAAAGCCCTTCGTTTTTTTTTTAATAGCTGAAATAGTTTCAATTTAATTGCCAAAACCATTCCCCATTGAGTTTTTAAAGATATCGTATTAACCTATTGATACTACTTGTTGGTTTTTACCCGATGGTAAAGTTTTAGAAAAACCCAGTAGTTTATGCAAGTTCAGAAAACATTCATTTTAAGGCATGCTATTTTGGGTAACTTATATCAATTTCCCGTGAAAAGTAAAGCAGATCAATAACCCCAAAAAAATAAAGTTAGTGGCCTTATTACAATTCAAAAACCAAATTGAAAGTATGTAAACCAAAGTAGTAATTTAAATCAAAACCCGAAAAATAATGAGCATGGCCACCTCGAGTCCGCCCCGGCTCCATATACGCAATCTAAGGGTTACCTGCAAAATTACACAAAAGGGGTGAGTCATCGAGACTCAGTGTGTAAACCCCCTATCCTGAAAACCGCAATGCTCATACACAAATTTCATAAGTCAACATGTAAGTCATGCAATCCAAAAACCTAGCCATCCGTACTCCTGTTTCTACCCCGTGTGGTCAAAACCACTGGTGATAGTAGTCACAATTAATATCGGTGTGGTCAAAACCACTGGTGACCGTAGTCACAATAATACTCGTGGGGCCAACCCATAATGTGGTCAAAACCACTGGTGACATTCTCGTATCAATATGTGGGGCCAACCCACGGTGATGCTTGACCACAGGGACGAGTCACAAAGATATCAATATGTGGTACCAAACCACTAGTGGTCAAAACCACTGAGACTTAGTCACAAAAATATATAGAAAACGGGGCCAACCCACTGTGTGGTCAAAACCACTGGTGACAGTCTAAATCATCCTTCTCCCTCCTCTCATCATACCCACTTAATGTACATACTATTCATGGCATAAATATCATGCTTAACAATAAGAGATTACATGGCAGGGCATATATAGATTTTTAACTGGCATTTAACGTTAGCCAATCAGAGTGGACTTACCTGGAGTCCTCCCTTTTTACCCACAAGGGTAACATACCGTTTCAACAGTTATTCCAGATTTTAGCAATTACATGATACAACATATTAACAAATAAAGTGTGTAAGAGTTACACACCTGATTACTCGCAAAACAACGCTCTCTACGTCGGTACTGTCATTAATCGATACCACCGCTATCTAACTACTACGCTGCTCAGGTGTTCCCCCACACCCAGGTGGCCAATCTCAAACTGCCGACACTGCCCTCTTTTTGAACTTAGGGGCTGGGGTCTCAGATCCAACCCCTCCCAATGTTTGGTTGGCCTTCGAGTCCATAACACACCTTAGTTACTAACTCAGATTAAAGCAGTGAAACGAATTGTAAGAACTAAACCCGAAGCTAGAACCCTTACCTAAATCGACAAGAACCCAAGGCTCTAAACGTGACCCACAACCAACGAATCCCGAAGATTCACACCAGATGGCGTCAACACACCCCCTCCTACATTCGGCCAAAATCACGTAACATAGGGTATCTATTTTTTCGGTATTTTAACGCAACAAGATACAATTGAATCAAAATGGAAACACTTACCCCAACCTGAGAGAACCCGATTGAGAGTGGTGAAGAACAGGTAACGGCAACCACTGGAACAAAAGCCGAAAGAAAAAGGATATGGATGTTAGAGGAATTCGGCTTCCTTCCAAATAAATCAAGAGAAGAAAAAGAGTGAGTAAAAGTTCCTAGAGGGATTCAGCCAGACCAAACAGAACTTATCGAATGCTGGAAATATTCCACTCTTGAAAAGAAAGAGATGGCAAAGCAAGGTACTATTTACCACAGGAGATTCAGCTATGGTGTTTGAGAGAAAAGAGAAGAGAATGCCAGAGTTTCGACAGAAGATGAGGCTTCAGAGGGTTTCGGCTTTAATGTTTATGGCAACAAAAATGAAATGAAAAATAGAGAGTGAATGGTAGTGTGAGTTTCGGCCAAGCACAAAAGAAGAAGGAACTAAAAAAGAGGATTGGGAAGTGTTTCGGCTTTGATAAATAGGAGAAAAAAAAATGCCAAACAAATGGTATAAGAGTATTTTGGTTTGTATTTGAGAGAAAAGATAAAAAAAATGCCACAAAGTGATATGAACATTTTGGTTTTGACAAAAAGAATTGTACAAAAAAAATGCCCTCGGCCACCCCCCTTAAGCACCCAAAGCTGAATCCACCCCTCACCCAAATTCGGCTACACAACCCTACTCCCTTCAAACACTATGCCGTCCCCCCCTTTACTCATTGAATCCCTCTCTACCACCCATTCAAACAAGTTTGAATGAGTCAACTTCCTAAATTTCCTCTCTTCCACCCATTTGAAATTGTTGACCCCTTCCAACCTCATCCTTTAGAGTCCCACCTAAGTGCAACTTTCCCTTGTCCTGGCGTCAAAAAGAAATGCACAAAGGGGATTCTTACAGCTCGAACCAAGGCCCTCTAGCTTGCATGAGGCGTCACTCCCTTGCCTCCCAAGTAGCGCCGCCTTGCCACTTTACCAAGACCTTTCTTGCGACACAATCCACCACCAATTACCCTTAACACCTAATGCCAGTAGCTCCCCCCTTCTAAAGCCCAAAATGCAAATTTCTGCTGAGACTCAGGTCTATCCCTAGCTTGAGCCTAGAGCCTAAAATAGTCCAATCTAACATACCTACCATATAATACACATGCAACCATACGAAATGCAAAGACCCCGATTTAAGGATTTTATAGTTCTACCCCCCTTAAAAATAATTTCGGCCTCGAAATTACCTGGTCAAAAGAGTTGAGGGTATTGCTGCCGCATCAAATCCTCCGATTCCCACGTGGCCTCTTTCGTTCCGTGATTTTGCCATAACACCTTCACCAAAGGAACTGACTTCCTACGCAAGACTTTGACATCCCGATCCAGAATCTGCACTGGTTCTTCCTCAAAGGACAAATCTGGGCTCACCTCTATTTCCTCCACTGGCACAACATGCGACGGATCCGCTCGATAGCGCCTAAGCATGGAAACATGGAACACGTCATGGATCTGACTCAATTCCACTGGCAACTCGAGCTGATAAGCTACTGGTCCCATACGCTTTAACATCTTATACGACCCAATGAACCTAGGGCTCAGCTTGCCCTTCTGACCAAATCTCAGCACCTTCTTCCACGGTGACACCTTTAGAAAGACCCTGTCACCCACTGTGAACTCTACATCTCTTCGCTTAAGATCGGCATAAGACTTTTGCCTGTCCGAAGCCTCCTTTAGACGAGCCCAAATTAGCTTAACCTTATCCTCTGTTTTAGCCACTAGCTCTGGACCCAACAACTGACGCTCTCCCAGCTCTGTCCAGCATGTAGGGGTACGTCACTTCCATCCATATAGTGCTTCATACAGTGCCATCTGAATACTTGCCTGATAACTGTTGTTGTACGCGAACTCTACCAATGGTAGATATTCTTCCCAACTACCTCTAAAGTCCAAAACACAACCCCTCAGCATATCTTCTAGAATTTGGATTACCCTCTCTGACTATCCATCTGACTGCGGATGAAACGCCGTACTGAAATCTAGCCTTGTACCCAATGCCTGGTGTAACGCTTTCCAGAATCTTAATGTGAATCGATGATCCCTATCCGAAATAATCGATACTGGCACCCCATGTAGTCTCACTATCTCTGCTACATACAAATTAGCCAACTTTTGGAGTGAGTAATCCACCCGAACTGGTATGAAATGAGCTGATTTTGTTAGACGATCTACAATGACCCAAACTAAATCTTTCTTGCTAGGTGTAAGGGGTAGCCCAGTGACGAAATCCATCGTAATCCTTTCCCACTTCCACTGCAAAATCTTCACCGATTGCAACAGACCCGAAGGTAACTGATGTTTAGCTTTGATTTGCTGACACGTCAAACACCTACTAACGAATTCTGTTACTTCTCTCTTCAGACCCAGCCACCAGAACTATTCCCGTAAATCTCGGTACATCTTGCTACCTCCTGGATGCATAGCGTATGGGCTACTATGAGCTTCCTGGAGAATCCTCTGTCTTAACTCAACGTCTTTCGGCATACAAACTTTCCCCTGGAAACACAACATTCCATCTCTGTTTAAACTATAACCTTCCAATCCATCATTCTGCACTTGTAATCTCCGGGCACTTAGAACCTCATGCATTAGTTGTTCCCCCTTAACCTGATTTACCCAAGTCGGTTTTATCTGCAACTCCACTAATAGACTCCCGTCATCATACAGACTAAGATAAGTGAATATTGCTCTCAAGTCTGCTACCACCTTGCGACTCAACGCGGCAACCACTACGTTAGCCTTACCCGGATGGTATTCAATCGAACAATCGTAGTCTTTCAACAACTCGATCCACCTACGCTTCCTCAAATTCAATTCCTTCTGAGTTAAGAGGTACTTCAAACTCTTGTGATCCGTGTAGACTATCGACTTCTCCCCATACAAGTAATGCCTCCAAATTTTTAGGGCGAAAACCACTGCAGCCAACTCTAGATCATGTGTCGGATAATTCACTTCGTGAGGCCTCAACTGCCGAGACGCATACGCCACTACTTTCCCTTCTTGCATCAGCACACAACCCAAACCAGTATGCGATGCATCTCAATAAACCGTAAATTCCTTCCCTGCCTCAGGCTGAATCAACACCGGAGCTTCTGTCAAAATATTTTTTAACTTATCAAAACTTTCCTGCTGCTTGTCCGACCACACAAATGGAACCCCTTTTCTCAGCAACTTGGTCAATGGCGCTGCAATCAAGGAAAACCCTTCCACAAATCTTCTGTAATATCCTGCCAAACCCAAAAAACTCTAAATCTCTACTACAGACTTAGGTAGTTTCCAGTCCAATACCGCCTCAATCTTCCGAGGATCTACCCTAATCCCCTCAGCTGACACCCCATGACCTAAGAAAGTTACCTCATTTAACCAGAACTCACATTTACTAAACTTTGCGAATAATTGCTTCTCCCTCAGAGCCTGCAAAACCACATGCAGGTGCGAATCATGCTCTTCATCAGATTTTGAGTACACCAAGATGTCATCTATAAACACCATGACGAAGCGATCCAAATATGACCGAAAAACCTGATTCATCATGTCCATGAACGCTGCCGGCGCATTGGTCAACCCAAACGGCATTACCAAGAACTCGTAGTGCCCATGACGAGTGCAAAATATAGTTTTATAAATATCGGCCTCTTTTACCTTAAGCTAATGATACCCCAACCTTGGATCAATCTTAGAGAAGACTAACGCACCCCTTAAGTTGATCGAACAGATCATCTATCCTCGGTAATGGGTACTTGTTCTTGATCATCCACTTATTCAGCTGCCGGTAATCTATACACATCCGCATTGTATCATCTTTCTTCTTAACAAAAGCAGGCGCTCCCTAAGGTGATACACTCGGTCGGATAAAACCTCAATCCAGCAACTCCTGAAGCTGTGCTTTCAGCTCCACCAACTCTTTCGGCGTCATCCTATATGGGGCAATAGACACTGGCACGATTCCTGGTAACAAGTCTATTCTAAATTTGACCTCGCGATCTGGAGGCAGACCAGGAAGCTCTTCTAGAAATACATCAACAAATTCCTTCACCGTTCAGACATCCCCTACAGTCAATTTCTTGGCCTCCAATGCACAAACATGAACCATGAACGCCTCACAACCCTTCCTCACCATTTTTTTGGCCTTCAGAGTGGATACAACATTGGATAGATAATCTCTTCTATTACCTATCATTACCACCTCTTCACCCTCAACTATTCTCAATACCATACGCTTAGCTGCGCAGTCCAAACTTGCTTGGTACTTCACTAACCAGTCCATCCCTAGGATCAAATCGAACTCACCGAATGGCAGTTCCATCAGATCAGCCAAAAACACTACCCCTTTAAGTTCTAGGGGTACATCCTTATAAAGTTTGTTTACTTCTACAGAGTGACCTAGAGGGCTAATTACAGTCATCTCCCTAGAAGAAGTCTCAATGGCTAAGTTCATAGTTCCCACAATACTACTGGCAACATAAGAATGCGTCGAACCAACATCTATCATAGCAATATAAGGTAGTCCAAAAATCAAGAACGTACCGGTTATAATGTCTGGTGTGTCGCCCTCCTCTTGACACCTTGCTGCATAGACCAACCCAGGCTGTCTTGCATCAGCATTCTCGGTAACTCTGCCCGGTGCTCATGACCTTGCCCGAACCATTACCTCCCCGATCGCACTGTGGCCCTCTATGATTCTTGACCATCCCTTCAGATGTGTATGCGCCCGACCCTCGGTGGACCCTAGCTAATTTTCATGGACAATCCCTTACTATATCTAGCCCTCTGTTCCCAGTCCAACACAGTCCCATATGAGACTTCCCACACCAAGCACACCGTGGCGGCCACTGGGTAGTATTAGCAGGCCTGGCAACCTAATTTGGCCCACTATATCTAGCCCTTTTTGCGAATTTCGGTAGACCCTGATGACCCAGAACTCTTCTGGGTCCAATTCCTATCCTGGTTCCGTCTCACCGACTGTTTCACTTCCTCAGCAATCTTGGCCTTCTCCATCAAGACCGTAAATTCTCTCTCCCATTGTGGTACAATCAACATCCGTAGCTCATCTCTCAACCTATCCTCAAACCCGACACAGCGCTCATGTTCCGTAGCCACAAGACCCCGAGTATAGTGACTAAACCAGAGAAACTCTGCCTCATATTCTGATACTGTCTTGTTCACCTGGACCAAATTCAAGAATGCCTTACGCTGTGCATCAATGTAACTAGCCCCGACGCACTTCCTCTGATAAGCTGCCTTAAAGAAATCCCAAGTAAGATCATCAGCTGTTGCACCATCCCGGATCGTAAGCCACCACTGATAAGTCTCATCCCGTAAAAGAAACAATATCCCCTCTAGTTTTTCCTCAGCCGTAAAGTCTAAGTTATCCATAATGCGTTCTGTTGCTTCCAGCCAATACTCAGCTGTATTGGGAGCCACTCTAGACACACCCCTGAATACTTCTGTCCCATCAGCCCGGAGTCATTTGGACATAGATTTTTGAGCTCCCGATCCTCTACCTACTCTAGCTACTCTCTCCAGAACCTGCAGCATCGCCTGTGACACCGCATCGTCCCCTCCTGTCTGATCCTGAAACTCTACGCCCATAGCTGGCGACGGTGGTACCTTATTCTCGACCCATGGCCAGACCCTACCGGTTCTGATACGGCCATCCTACCTCTACCACGTCCGCGTACATTACGCTCACGTCCTCGAGTGCTCATGGCTATCGTTCACGTTTTAATCTGATTTAAGAATTTTATGCGTTAGACTTATTCCACTGTTATTACCACAAATTTTATGAATAACTTAGAGTTGTTCTCCTAAATCCATACAATCCTATGGCTTCAGTCTCTAAAGGGAATTCCTATTACTAGCATCCATAACACAACTATTTAAACCATGCAATCAATAGTTAGGAGACTTACCGTTGCGGATAGGTACCAGAGACTCAGGTGCCATGCTACCCAAAACATGTATTTTCCCTCAAAGTTATTTCGTAAAACCCTTTATTGAAAACATTTTGGGACTCGAGCCCACGGCCGAGCTGTTGAACCTGACTCTGATACCAAAATTGTAACACCCCAAACTCGGTCAACATACCATGACCGAATCCGATATGTCACATGAGAAAATGATTTCTAACAACACGGGTTGTAGGTCAGATTTTGAGATATGGGGGTCAAAATTTTAAAAACAAACGGGTTATTTCCAAAAACTGATTTAGAAAGGTTGTGTGTTGTCTCTTATTGTAAGAAAGCCCTTCGTTTTTGTTTAATAGCCAAAATAGTTTCAATTTAATTGCCAAAACCGTTCTCCATTGAGTTTTTAAAGATACCGTGTTAACCTATTGATACTACTTGTTGGTTTTTACCCGATGGTAAAGTTTTAGAAAAACCCGATAGTTTATGCAAGTTTAGAAAACATTTATTTTAAGGCATGCTATTTTGGGTAACTTATATCAATTTTCTGTGAAAAGTAAAGCAAATCAATAACCCTAAAAAATAAAGTTAGTGGCCTTATTGCAATTCAAAAACCAAATTGAAAGTATGTAAACCAAAGTAGTAATTTAAATCAAAACCCGAAAAACAATGAGCATGGCCACCTCAAGTCCGCCCCGGCTCCATATACGCAATCTAAGGGTTACCTGCAAAATTACACAAAAGGGGTGAGTCATCGAGACTCAGTGTGTAAACCCTCCATCCTGAAAATCGCAATGCTCATACACAAATTTCATAAGTCAACATGTAAGTCATGCAATCCAAAAACCTAGCATTCGTACTCCTGTTTCTACCCCGTGTGGTCAAAACCACTGGTGGTCAAAACCACTGGTGACAGTAGTCATAATTAATATCGGTGTGGTCAAAACCACTGGTGACCGTAGTCACAATAATACTCGTGGGGCCAACCCACAATGTGGTCAAAACCACTGGTGACAATACCGTATCAATATGTGGGGCCAACCATGGTGGTGCTAGACCACAGGGACGAGTCACAAAGATATCAATATGTGGTACCAAACCACTAGTGGTCAAAACCACTGAGATTTAGTCACAAGAATATATAGAAAGCGGGGCCAACCCATTGTGTGGTCAAAACCACTGGTGACAGTCTAAATCATCCTTCTCCCTCCTCTCATCATACCCACTTAATGTACATACTATTCATGGCATAAATATCATGCTTAACCATCAAAGATTACATGGCAGGGCATATACAGATTTTTAACCGGCATTTAACGTTAGCCAATCAGAGTGGAGTTACCTGGAGTCCTCGCTTTTTACCCACAAGGGTAACATACCGTTTCAACAGTTATTCTGGCTTTTAGCAATTACATGATACAACATATTAACAAATAAAGTGGGTAAGAGTTACACACCTGATTACTCGCAAAACAACGCTCTCTACGTCGGTACTGTCGTTAATCGACACCACTGCTATTTGACTACTACGTGGCTCAAGTGTTTGCCCACACCCAGGTCGCCAATCTCGAACCGCCGACACTGCTCTCTTTTTGAACTTAGGGGCTGGGGTCTCAGATCCAACCCCTCCCAATGTTTGGTTAGCCTTCGAGTCCATAACACACCTTAGTCACTAACTCAGATTAAAGTAGTGAAATGAATTATAAGAACTAAACCCAAAGTTAGAACCCTTACCTAAATCGACAAGAACCCAAGGCTCTAAACGTGACCCACAACCAATGAATCCCGAAGATTCACACCAGACGGCGTCAACACACCCCCTCCTATATTCGGCCAAACATCACGTAACATAGGGTATCTATTTTTTCAGCATTTTAACGCAACAAGAGACGATTGAATCAAAATGGAAACACTTACCCCAACCCGAGAGAACCCAATTAAGAGTGGTGAAGAACAGGTAACGTCAACCACTAGAACAAAAGCCGAAAGAAAAAAAGATATGGATGTTAGAGAAATTCGGCTTCCTTCCAAATAAATCAAAAGAATAAAAAGAGTGAGTAAAAGTTCCTAGAGGGATCGACCAGACCAAACAGAACTTACCGAATGCAGGAAATATTCCACTCTTGAAAAGAAAGAGATGGCGAAGCAAGGTACTATCTACAATAGGAGATTCGGCTATGATGTTTGAGAGAAAAGAGAAGAGAATGCCAGAGTTTTGACAGAAGATGAGGCTTCAGAGGGTTTCGGCTTTGATGTTTATGGTAACAAAAATGAAATGGAAATAGAGAGTGAATGGTAGTGTGAGTTTCGGCCAAGCATAAAAGAAGAAAAAACTAAGAAGAGGATTGGGAAGTGTTTTGGCTTTGATAAATGGGAGAAAAGAAAATGCCAAACAAATGGTATGAGAGTATTTTGGTTTGTCTTTGAGAGAAAAGATAAAAAAATGCCACAAAGTGATATGAACGTTTTGGTTTTAACAAAAAGAATTGTACAAAAAAAATGCCCTTGGTTCCCTAGCTAGCTGAAATTCCCAACACCCCTAGGCACATTCGACCACCCCCTTAAGCACCCAAAGCCGAATCCACCCTCACCCAAATTCGGCTACACAACCCCACTCCCTTCAAACACTATGTCGTCCCCCCTTTACTCCTTGAATCCCTCTCTACCACTCATTCAAACAAGTTTGAATGAGTCAACTTTCTAAATTTCCTCTCTTCCACCCATTTGAAATTGTTGACCCTTTCCAACCTCATCCTTCAAAGTCCCACATGAGTGCAACTTTCCCTTGTCCTGGCGTTAAAAAGAAATGCACAAAAGGGATTCTTATAGATCAAACTGAGGCCCTCTAGGTTGCATGAGGCGTCACTCCCTTGCCTCCCAAGTAGCGCCCCCTTGCCACTCTACCAAGACCTCTCTTGCAACACAATCCACCACCAATTACCCTTAACACCTAATGCCAGTAGCTCCCCCTTTTAAAGCCCAAAACGCAAATTTCTGCTGAGACTCAAGCCTATCCCTAGGTCAAGCCTAGACCCTAAAATAGTCCAAACTAACATACCTACCATACAATACACATGCAACCACACGAAATGCAAAGACCTCGATTTAAGGATGTTACATAATGTCACATTGACATCTTACCCCCGATAGGGTCTTACATGAATTAACATATTGATGCGATATCCCCGACATAGTCTCATACAAAATCCCACACTGAGGCCATATTCTAAATATGATCTTACACGGGACCTTAATTTCCATCATATCATGCTATTTGCATTTCCACTATTTATGGATTAAATCAAGACTTTCATTTCTTGACATCACATCAAAACATATTTACGTATACATGAAGGTAATAATCAATTTATAAAATATCAAAATATTAAAATACTTCACTTAGAGTTGTACAATTTAACATATGAACTTACCTCGATACCGAAAAGGGTAGAAAGGGTCCTATTTGTCCATATGTCTCTTTTCTCAAGTTCTAGATCCGAATCTCATTTTCTTTGATCAAGAACAATAGAATTTACTCATTTAATCACTTATAAATCATAATACATCATAACACTTGGGAAAAAATGACTATTTTGCCCTTATACTTTGGCAAAATTATGATTTTCCCCCTGGGCTCGTAAATCACTTTTTATCACATTTTCATATTAAACAAGCCTAGATGAACATTTAATCCTCTTAAAACTATCCACAATTCCAACTATTTCATGCATTAATGAACAAACTACAACATTTACACCATATTTGGTTGGGTGTAATGGCTATGCCATTACACCCCTATTCTGTGGGCCCACTTAATACTTTTGTTTGGTTCACCGTTTTTTCATTCGGTCGTATTTCTTATTACATTTCTATTCCCTCAAACGCGTAATAAGAATTCAGTGCTGAAAGCTCTGAATGGCCATTCCGTCCATCGCTGAATATAAATGAAGAAAATTTTTCCCAAAATCTCCTTCAGACTTTCTCTGCAAATGCGTTCAAAGTTGCTTTTTTATCACAACAATACACTTTCAGGTTAGCAGATTTTTCTTTTCAAGTATAATTTCATTTGGTATCTATTCTTGCAACAATCAATTTTTTTCCCTTTTTCAATTTTTGCCCTCACCTTTACCCAGAAAGAATGAAGAAACTGTAACGGGAACCATCATCTTCTCTTTTGGTCTTACTGGTAACTTTCTTCCCTTTCCATCTCTACGTTTCCCTTTTTTTCCTTTGATTATAGAGGAGACCTAGGTCAATCTATTGAAGTTGTCTCTTCATTTTTCATTCGATTTATTGCTTCAATTTGTTATATCTGAGTTTAAATTATCGTTTGAATATTCAAAATGCTTTCTCTTTGTGAATTGGTTTTCATTTAATTGATTCATGAAACAGGAATAAATGGCGGTCCCTTTGCTGTCAAAGAAGATTGTGAAGAAGCGTGTTAAGAAGTTCAAGAGGCCTCAAAGTGACCGCAAAATCTCCGTCAAGGTTATAGCAAAATATAATTCTTATCTTTCTTATCATATTTTACTATAATTGGTATTACTGGGTTCTTTCTTAATTGGGGGATCTCCCTAGCTGAAGAATATGTGTGGTTTCCCTTAGAATGTTATAGAGAATTGAGGTAACAAAGAAAAAATATGAATGCCGATTGAGTACTAGCGCAGTTAACATTGTTGCTGGGGGTTCGAGCGTAATTTAGAGGTTTGAAGAGGGTTTAGGTGTAGTTAAAGAATTTTATATATATAAAAGAAAAAATATAATCAATTCAGGGTGTTTCAATGGTGTATTCGTGTTCGCATTGTAGAAATTATTACAGAGGATGCTAGTGGACTCCTCTATTTTTGTGTCTTTTGCTTTTTTTCCATTTTTGTGGTAACTAGATGGTGACATTTTAACAATGATTTGCTTCTTTTCCTTTTTTGTGTCTTTGTTCGCAGATGAATAGTCCTTGATGAGCTGATTCCTATTGGACTATTGGAGTTTGATATGGAAAAAATGAGTTGGTTGTGGGAAAGGAAGTCTTCTGAGAGAAGTCCTGGTGAAACTAAAAGTTCCGGATCAATATCGTCATGATCGAGAGATTCTCGATGATCAGGTAGTTGGATAATCTCATCCTTAATCATCATCAATTTTAGCTTATATACTTTTCTTTCTTCTTCACATGGTTTAGTTACTAGATTCTTTAGCTATCTCCCATTAATGTGAATTCTATCCATATAGCTAAATATTGATTCTAGGATTTTGTAGTTGATGAGTTTATCTACCTTTAATGCATGAAACAAATTACAACTTTGGTTCGATTGTGCTTTAAGCATATCCATCAGTGCATTATTTTCTCTGTAGCCCTTTCCTCAATGATTCCATCATTTCTATCTCTGTTTTTAGGAGCTTTGAGGTTTTTCTTTAAGAAGTGGTTTGAGTTAGATGAACAATGGATTTAATTTTGAAATCACAAGATTAAGGTTTGAAAGGTGCTGAAAATATTTCAGGCTAAGAAATTGTTGGCATTGTTTAGGGAGGACTAAATGACCTTGTTTGAAGTAACCTATGACATATTTCGTTCTTGCTGTACTTAAGTGGCCTTGTTTAAAATTGAGTGGATATGTGTAATTCTTATTATTACCAACATACCATCTAGGTTACCTGGATTCGAGGAAAGTGTTTGGGGAGGACTAAATGACCTTAACCTCTGACATATTTTGTTGTGGGTGTAACATGTAGCCTTGTTTGAAAATAATTGGACATGTGTTATTATTATCACCACCGCCTACTGCCTATAGCATCAGGACTTGGGGGTAAGTGAGGGGTATGCTTAATTTTTCTATAAGTTTTTCCATATATTTGGAAGATTATACCCTTATAACTATGTCTGAACATTTTTTGGACACAATTACTTTATAAAAACTGAAGAGTCCGTTTAATATAGCTACCATTGCTGCTAAACCTGCTCCTAACAATGTTATTGCTATAATTATTGAAATCCAATTGATGTTCTTAATGTGATCTGTACTTATCATCTACAATATTGTTTATTTGGATAGGTTAAGATGCAGCTCCTGTTGAAAGTGAGGTTTCATCACAAGAGGTGAAGGAAGGTGATGGATGTTTATAATGTATTTTGGTGAAGGGCATATCTATATAAATGTTAAAACAAAAACGTTTGTGCCGTTGTGCATTTTTTGAAGCAAGGTCGAGTCTTGATAAGATCTAGTTTTGGGGATTTGCTTGGAGATCTTTAACTTGAGCCTGTTATACATGTCAAAGCTTTTTGTAAGTAATGGAAAAACTTGCGGAATAGTAAGAAGTTGGTTTGTGTCCTAGTTATTTGGTTTTAGAAGGAATGTAATATGAGATAATGGTTATAGAGTTGAAGGTTGATGTATGAATTTTTGAAGCAAATTGAGCATTGATTTTTCTATAACATGAATGGAGTTATTTTAAATAAATAAGTTATTTTTGAAGCAAATTAATTACTTCTAATATTTAATTTTTTAGAATAATTAAATTATTTGTTCAAGAATCATATTTTAGCACATATATGTATTACTGTTTAAAAAATAATAAAATAGATTATATATATTTTTATAGTATTATATATTTTGATTTTTTAATT
The DNA here is from genome assembly GCA_025506655.1 of Gossypium rotundifolium. Taxonomy (NCBI): domain Eukaryota; kingdom Viridiplantae; phylum Streptophyta; class Magnoliopsida; order Malvales; family Malvaceae; genus Gossypium; species Gossypium rotundifolium. The sequence continues at coordinate 92,493,274 of CP106724.1, read as the reverse complement.
CATATAATAATAATTATATTAAGCATGTTATTAAATTATATTTTTAAAATTATATTTAATAATAATTATGTTAAAATGTGATTAAATTATTTATTATTTTATTAAATTATTTTCAATAATAACCTTATTAAAATTTAATAACAATAACAATAATCATCTACCTAACAAAAATTACGCTAAGGGTATTCGGTCATTTTAGTTATTTTCCTTATGCTATTACAACACCATTCCATTCAACCAAACACAAGAATTCTATTACAATTTATTCCATTCCATTCAACCAAACAGTTGAATTACTTATTACAGCTCTATTCTATTACACCTCTATTCCATTACAGCTCTATTCCATTACAGCAAACCAAACGTGGTGTTACATCTTTGTCCCAATTAGGTGTTTTCATGACAACACCTTTCACGAAAGTTGTTTCTCATCTTCCTAACATTCATTTCCTTCCTTAAAAACTCAGTAACCAACATAAACTTTCTCATGGCAAGTCCCTATACTTTCAACCATATTGTAAATTAGTCCTCTCATTAGCTAGCTTAAGCGGGGACTCCAAAAATACAAAATTATCAACTTATACCATCAAAATCACTTACATGTAGAGAAAATGAGCTGCTAAAATTTTCAAGCTTTTAAAGCCCTCCCTTTTTTGATATTTTCGGTTGGAGAAGAAGACCAAATGAAAAGATGATAACTTTTGCTTATATCATCTTATTTTATTCATTTTACCAACTAATATCACCAACTATTGACCAAATTAAATGCTCTTGTCCCCTACACATACTATGGCCGGACAACTCACTTAAACAAGGCCAAATTGAACATTTGGGACCTCCAATTAATAATCCATAGCTATTTGGCACCTCTAGCAATTAAAATAGAAGTTTCGCACTTTATGCGATTTAATCCTTTTTAGCGATTAAGCCTGAAATCGCTAAAATTAAAGCGCCAAAATTTTCATTCACCCTTATAAACATGTTATAACACATAAAATGACATGAAAATAATCTTCTCTAACCTCAGATTAGTGATCCTGAGATCACTGTTCTTACTAGCCCCTAAATCGGGATATTATATATATACTTCTTTCGGAACTCTTCCAAAAAGAAGTCCCACGTCACTCTCTCATTCGAAACCAATGACGTCAACATTTTCCACCAATGGCATGCCGAGTCCCTCAGCAAAGACATGGCACATTTTAAGATCTCCTCAGGTGTACAAGAGAGTTCATCAAATACTCTCATCGAGTTCTTAAGCCAGAACTCTGCCCTCTCAGGGTCATCATCTATATTAGCTCGAAAGTCCTCAGCCCCTTACTTCTGAATTTTGTCTACTGGGGGCTTAGTTTTCCTAACTAATTCTATACCTTGGGGAGCCACAGGAACTGGCTAAGGTATAGGAGGGGGTGGAGGAGGTTGAGCATTGGGGTTTGCTCGTACATATTATGTGTACTAGTTACTCATCATTTGGAGAAAGGCTTCCCGAGCCTTTTCTCCCTAAACCCTAGTCTTGGGTCCAATCTGCATAGGCACGGTCCCTTACACGGGAGTCGACACATTACTAGCTGCGTCATCAGCAGCTGATTGATCGGGATCCATATACTACATAAAAACAAAGTTTAGAATCATCAGAAGCCACCACACTATCATTATACGCTTATGGCATGTATAGCTAGACTCTTACACACGCTACGATAGTCTGAGAACCGTCTAAACCATAGCTCTGATACCACTAAATGTAACGCCCCTTACCTGTAGCCAAAGCCAAAACTAGGTTTGAGGCATTACATAACTTATCCGACTTAACGTCTCAAATCGGGCTATAAAATATCGTTGTTAAACCTATCAGAAAACTTAATCTTGGCCTACGAGGCCCTAAACATACCACTGAGAGGCTTCAGAACTAATCCCGAAACTTTTACAAACCCAAGAAACTTTTCATCAAAATAGGGGCCACTCGCCCGTGTATCATCTCGAACGCCCGTGTATCATCTCACACGCCCATGTTCGATGCCCGTGGACGACACTGACTTAATTCACACGGCCTAGACACGTCCATGTCTTCTACCCGTGGAGCTCTCTAACTATGACATCATCAACCCTTAATTAGAATATGGCCAAAGGACACGCCCGTGTGGCTGGCCTGTTGTCGCCTCTGATTAATCCACACAGCTTTCGCACGCCTGTGTGCTTCTACCATGTGGCTATTTAAATTCCAAATCCTAAGTGCAGACTTCACACGGCCTAGGCACATGGACTGGGCACACGCCCATGGACTAACCGTGTGTCACACACGGCATAGACACAAGCCCGTGTGCCTACCCATGTGGATGAGAACGAAGCTATTGCCAAGCTCTTTACACCCCTCTAAATCACACCACATGAATCCGTTCAACATATCAATAAACAACTCATTATTTACAATATGAACTTCCATAAATAACTTCATATTTTCATAAATGACAAGGTGAGCCATCAACTATGGCAATATACAATGTAGTTATCTTGATAAGGGACCAACACACTTTTGGCCAAAATAACAAAATAATTTAACTAGTCTAGCCCCTACACATTCCATATATAAAATCACTAAGTCTATATATTCCAAGGTGAGCTGATAGTGTGAGCGATCTTCTTGTTATCGGTGTATCCCAGCTCGGCTCTTAAGCTCTATAAAACAAGGGAAAAGAGAAGAGGGATTAAGCTTTAAGCTTAGTAAGTTTACATGTAAACAATTAGCATTATAGTATGTGCTAAACAATAAATAGCATTACATGCTAAACAAGAAACATTCCACATTCATAATCATGCTTACTTATTTCTTCCATTTCCACATCCAAACCATATCACAAGCTTAATGTATACATTTATTAGTATGCCTCCCTGCACTTAGCACCACAATGTCACATAATACAACACATCACAATCTTTCAATCAACTACTCATAATCAAATTATTCGATGGTTTCGCACTTAGCCCACCATCAGTCTTTATTAGGGTGGTATCGCATATAGCCCAACAAATGATAAATATTCGATGGTATTGCACATAGCCCATCGTAATTAAGTATTAAGGTGGTATCACACTTAGCCCACCGTCAAGTATTGATATACCACACTTACATATCTATTCTATCATTCACACTAGAGGTATTCAATAACTACCACATTCTATCCACTTGAATCATACATGTTCTCAATTGTGTCATGCACTAATTAGCAACACGAATGTATATATAAATTGCATTGTTTACACATAAACTTACCTCGGTGCAAAACGTATTAAATTGCGGTTTACTCCGTAACCTTGCCTTTTCCTTGATCAAGGTTAATTTCGCGTTCTTTTTATCTATGACAATAAGATTCATTCATTTAGATCATTTAACGATCATAATGCATCAAAATCTACACTTAGGCAAAAAATGACCATTTTGCCCTTACACTATGGCAAAATTATGATTCTGCCCTTATGCTCGTAAATCATTTTTTTTAACACATTTTATCAATAAACAAGCCTAGTTGAACATTTATTTCTCTTACAACTGCTCATCATTCCAACCGTTTCATGCATTTATGACACAAATTCATTATTTGCATTTAAGTCCTATTTAGATGTTTTCATGCTAACACCTTTCACAAAAGTTGTTACTCATCTTCCTAACATTCATTTTCTTCCATAAAAACTCAACTAACAACATAAACTCTTTCATGGAAAGTCCTTATACTTTCAACCATATTGCAAATTGGTCCCTCATTAGCTAGCTTAAGCTTTGGGGACTCCAAAAACACAAAAACCATCAAGAAAAACTTCAAAAATCACTTACTTGCTAGGGAATATGTTGGCTAAAAGTTTGAGCTTCAAAACCCTTGTTTTCTCTTCAAATTTTTGGTGGATGAATATTGAAAAGATGATAACATGTTTATTCATCTTATTTTATTCATTTTTATCACCTAATATCTATCAAATTTTGACCAACATTAAAATATTGTCTCCCTAGCTCCTATGTGGCCGGCCATCACTAGATAAATGGCCTAATTGCACTTTAAATATCTCTAAATTGTATTTTACAGCTATTAGGTACCTTTACCATATAAATTAGAACTTTCGCACTTAATGCAATTTAATCTTTTTTCACAATTAAGCATGCTATCACTCAAATTAATGCACCAAAATTTTCATATAGCCTTATAATTATGCCACAACACATAAAATAACATCAAAATAATTTTTTTGACCTCGGTTTAGTGGTCTCAAAACCACTATTTTGACTAGCCCCAAAATCGAGCTGTTACAGATAAGGTATTCTTAAAAGTGTCGCCATGGAAAAATGTTCTCAGATTTGGCCAGAAAAGCAAATTGAGTCCGAGTTTTATCGGACCATATGAGATTATCGAAAGGATAGGACTAGTAGCTTATCGATTGGCTCTCCATCTGATTTGGAAAAGATTCATGATGTGTTCAACGTGTCTATATTACATCGTTACTGATCAGATCCTTCGCATGTGATTACACTGACAGAGGTTAAAATTCAACCCGACATGACTAATGGCAAAGAACCAATTAAGATTTTGGCACGATAAGTCAAACTATTAAGAAACAAAAGTATAGCTCTTGTGAAAGTACTATGGCAAATACATGGGGTAGAAAGGCTACATGGGAGCCCGAAGAGGCTATGTGAACAATTTGTCTATTAGGACTAAATTGCAAAGATTAGAATATATGAAATTCTAGAAGATTTAACTATGAAATAGCATTATAAAAATTATTAGAAGTACTTATTTAGCAATTAGAACAATATATGTCAAGATGGACAAAATGGACATGGGAAGGAAAAATCTCCAGAAAGGGGCCTTAAGGGTATTTTTGTCATTTGGTTAATTAATGAATTAAAAGAGAAAATAAGTAAAAATGGTGTCCATCTTCTCTATGCTTGGCCAAAAATCACAAGGACTTCATATCTAGGGTTTCTTCAACTTTCAAGCTTGATTGTAAGTATCTCCTAGCCTGATTTTTAATGTTCTTCAAATTTTTTAGATCCTCGTAGCTCGATTTAGCTATTTCTAGCTATATTTTGAGGTAGGGTTTATGTTAAAAAATTTACCCATGTATGACATGCATGTATTTTAATGATTTATGGAAGAATATGAAAGTTTGATGCATGATAAACATCTTTTTCTAAGTGATTTTCATGAAAAATTCATAAAAAGGACCAAATTGTAAAAGTCACGAAAATGGTCATACATGAGTGAATTAATGAAAATTAAAGGTTGTTGTAGTTATGAAAACGATTCATCTAGGCTTAAAATGCAAAGAAATTGAATGAAAATCATTTTACGAGCCTAGGGGCAAAAGTGTAATTATGTAAAAGTTTAGGCGCAAAATCATAATTTTTCCAAAGTATGATTCATGGGTTAATTTAGTCAATTTGAGTACTAAATAAGTGAAATTGTTATTATAGATTAAGAAACATGAAGCCCAGGCTGAAACTGAGGCAAGAACAAGGTTGTGGACTAAATCGAACAACTATACGTATTTTGAGTACTGAGGTAAGTTTGGGTGAAATTAAAGCTACATAATGTTTTTATATTTTTAATTGCTTGATATTATCATAAATGAATATTATTTCTATGAAATTGACTAATGATGCTTCAATGAGAGTTTGATGAAAATATGTTAAGTTGAAGTCCCAGTTGAACATTTGGAATAGTAAGGACACCAGAGTCACAACATGAGATAAGGAAGGCCCCGTATAAGACCATGTCTTAGACATGGCATCGACACTAAATAAGGAAGGTCCCGTATAAGACCATGTCTGGGACATGGCATCAGCACCTAATAAGGAAGGTTCCGTATAAGACCATGTCTGGGACATGGCATCGGCATCTATATACAATCTCGTATCAGACCATATTTGGTATATGGCATCGACATCGAGATATGAGATCCAGTGTAAGACCATATCTGGGATATGGCATTGGATCGAGATATGATCCCATGTAAGACCATATCTGGGATATGGCATTGGCATCGTGATACATGTATGATGAGATTGAGTATCCCCCGGTATTTCGAGTAGTTTAATGGGCAAATAACTAAGTTTATGTACAGATGAAAAAGAGCTAAGTTTATATGTATAGACGAAAAAGAGCTAAGTTTATGTATAGATGAAAAAGAGCTAAGTTTATGTACAGATGATAAAGAGCTAAGTCTATCTTTAAAGAGTATAAAAGTGCTAAAGTTATGTGATGAAGTGATACAGGTACCCACGAGTAACTTACGAGAAATGAATGCAAAATGTGATATGTAATTTGGTAAGAGTATGCATGAGTAAGTTATGTTGATGTGTTTGAGAACTTGTGTATTATTCAATGAAATGAATGGGTGCTATTATAAGTCTAAATGTTGCTATTTATTTCATGCAAACTTACTAAGCTTTATGCTTACCCCTCTATTTCCCTTTTCCTTGTAGTATCGCCAAGTTAGCTCGAGTATCGTAGGACGTCGGAGTTTGGATCACTATCAACTATTCTTTTGGTATAATAAAGTTGATTTATTTTGGGTATGGCATGTATAGGAACTTGGTCATTTTTTATGTCATATTTGTTAGCCAAAGTGTTGGCTATTATTGTTACTCATTCATTTTGTAAATGGCCATTAGGAATGGGCCAATACTTGTTAAGTTATATATATATATATATATATATATCCAATGATGATGATATTCATGAAGTGCAAGTTTATGTAATTGTTCAAGTAAAATGTGAAGTGTATGCATGATGAATTAGTGATTCTTCATAGTGTATTATTGCTATATTATGTGTTGCTTATAGTGGTATAAGTGTGTTTGTTTTTTTCAGGGTGGCAATTGGCTTGGTAAACGTGTGTCCAGGTCGTGTGTGACACACGGTCAGCCCCATAGGTGTGTTGATAGGTTGTGTGTCCCCTGTATAAAATTTGCGAGAATTCAATTCGTCACATGGACCAGCACACAGGCGTGTGACTAGGCTGTGTGCCCTTAAGTTGTTGATGTCATAAACAAAATACTAAGGTTTTCACACACGGGTGAGGGCACAGGCGTGGCTTGGCCGTGTGAAGGACAAGGCCACAGACACGAGCGTGTTCCAGGCCGTGTGAAAACCCCTTTAGGTTTGAAATGAAAAATAAAATCCACACGGGTTAGGAACATAGGTGTGTGTGACCACACGGCCTGCCCACACGGGCGTATCACTTTCTGCATGGGCGCGTAGCCCTGTTTTGAGTAAAAATTTTCTAAGTGTGCGAAAGTTTCTTGTTTAGTCCCAAACCATTCTGTATGTATGTTTAGCGTCTCGTAGACCCATAATAGAGACGTTATGAATATGAATGAAAAAGTTTTAAGTTGAAACGAAATTTTATGGCCCGATGTTATATGTTTGAGCAAGTTAAGTTCGGTAATGCCTTGTATCCAATTCCAGAGTTGAATACGGGTAAGGGGTGTTACAAAAGACCTCTAATTTAAAATTTCATAGTAATTAGACACCTCTAGCATGTAGAACTCAACTTATGCACTTTTTATAATTTAGTCCTTTTTAATAAATTAAGTGCCCAAACGTTAAAATTTTCGAACAAAATTTTCACAAAATCATTTCGCAAAACTGTAGACCATAGAAATGTAATAAAAATGAATTTTATTACGTCGAATTTGTGGTCCCAAAACCACCGTTTCAACTAGGCACAAAATCGGACTATTATAACTCTCCCCCTTAGGGATTTTCGTCCTCGAAAATCGTACCAGAAAATAGGTTTAGGTACTGTTTTCACATAGCTTCCTCAGGTTCCCACATAGCCTCCTCAACACCGTGTCTTTGCCATAAAATTTTCACTAGAGTTATACTTTTATTTCTCAATTGTTTAACTTCCTGAGCTAAGATCTTGATCAGCTCTTCACCATATGTCATATCCGGTCGAATCTCAATCTCTGATGGAGAAATCACATGTGAAGGATCGGAACGATATCGTCACAACATCGACACATGAAACATATTATGAATTCTTTCCAACTCCGTCTGTATAGCTAACCGATATGCCACTGGCCCTATTCTTTTAATAACTTCTACGGCCCGATGAAACGTGGACTCAACTTACCTTTACAGCCAAATCTCAGAATCTTCTTCCATGGAGATACTTTCAGAAATACTTTATCACCAATCCAAAATTTGATCTCTTTTCTTTTCAAATCTGCGTACGACTTTTGCCGATCTGAAGCTGCTTTTAAGCAATCACGAATTATCTTTACCTTTTCTTCTATTTCTCTAACCAAGTCAACCCCGTGAATTTATTTCTCACTGAGCTCTGTCCAATACAATGGAGTTCAAAACTTGTGGCCATGCAATGCCTCATAAGGTGACATCTTAATACTCGATTAGAAACTATTGTTATAGGCAAATTCGACCAATGGTAGATATTTTTCCCAACTACCCTCAAATCTTAGAACACAACAACGAAGCATATCTTCGAGAACCTGAATCGTTCTCTCTGATTGGCCGTTAGCTTGTGGATGAAAAGCGATACTAAAGTTCAACTTTCTACCCAAAGCTTCTTGCAACTTTTTCCAAAAACGTGAAGTAAACCTCGGATCTATATCCGAAATAATAGAAATAGGCACTCCATGTAATCTCACAATTTTAGCAATGTACAATTCAACTAGCTTGTAAAGTGGGTAATCGGTACGTGCCGGAATAAAATGATCCAATTTCATCAATCTATCAACAACGACCCAAATGACATCTTTCTTTTTCGGAGTTAAAGGCAAATCCGTTACAAAGTCTATTGTAATCCTAACCCATTTCCACTCAGGTACCATCACTGGTTAAAGTAAACCTGAAGGTACTTGGTGTTTGGCCTTTACTTTTTGACAAATCAAACATCTCAAAACAAACTCTGAAATATCTCGTTTCATAGCTGACCACCAATACAATTTCTTTAAATCATTTTTCATTTTTGTACTACCCGGATACACAGATAAACAACCATTATGTGCTTCATGAAGAATCTTTTGAATAATCTCATCATTTTTAGTACACATACTCTATCTCGAAACATTAAGAAATCATCAGAACCAATTCGAAAGTCTGATTCACTACTCGATTTACAGAGCTCTTTTGGCTTGCAAATCACTGTCACATTTCTGAGCTTCGCAAATTTGTTGAAGGAATAACGGTTTATCTCTCAACTCGGCTAGGATCGAGCCATTATTAGACAAATTCAATCATGTATTCATTGCTCTCAAAGCAAACAAAGTCTTTCTACTCAACGCATCCACGACTACATTTGCCTTACCCGGGTGATAGTCAATCACTAGCTCATAATCCTTCAAAAACTCGAGTCATCTCCGTTGCCGCAAGTTTAAATCTTTTTGAGTCATCAAGTATTTTAAACTCCTATGATCAGAAAAGACATGACACTTCTCACCGTATAAATGTTGTCTCCATATTTTCAAAGCAAACACAATGGCGGCTAATTCTAAATCATGCGTCTGATAGTTCTTCTCGTGCGGTTTCAACTATCTCGAGGCATAAGCTATCACTTTGCCCTCTTGCATCAACACACATCCTAATCCATTTAGTGATGTGTCACTATAAATTACGAACTCTTTTCCCGGTTCAGGTTGCACTAAAACTGGCACCTCAGTCAATAATGTTTTCAACTTTTCAAAGCTTTGCTGACATTTTCTAACCATTCAAATTTGACATATTTTTGCAACAATTTAGTCATAAGAGTAGCAATCATTGAAAATCCTTTGACAAAACGTCGATAGTAACCGGCTAAGCCCAAAAAGCATCTGACCTCAGATACATTCTTCGGCGATTTCCAATCAACAATTGTCGATATCTTACTCGGATCAACCCAAAAACCGTCTCCGGAGATAATATGTCCCAAAAATCTGACTTCTTAGAGCCAAAACTCATTTTTACTGAACTTAGCAAACAATTTCTTATCCCTCAAAATCTGCAATATAGTTCTCAAGTGCTCGGCATGCTCAAACTCATCCCTAGAATAAATCAAAATGTCATTGATAAAAACAACCATAAACTTACCTAAGTACGATCGAAAAATTCAATTCATCAAGTCCATAAAAATAGCAGGAGCATTATTTAGTTCGAAAGGCATACCAAAAAATTCATAATGCTTGTACCTTGTCCTGAAAGAAGATTTCAGCAGATCCGACTCTTTAACTCTCAACTGATAGTAGCCAGATCTTAAATCAATCTTCGAAAATACTATTGCCCCTTTCAACTGATCAAATAAGTCATCAATTCTTGGCAAAGGATACTTGTTCTTTATAGTCACCTTGTTGAGCTATCAGTAATCAATACAAAGTCTCATGGATCTATCTTTCTTTTTGACAAATAACACCGGTCCACCCCATGGTGAAAAACATAGTCTCGCAAAACCCTTATCTGTCAGCTCTTGCAATAGAGCTTTCAATTCTTTTGATTCAGTCGGAGCCATCCTATATGGAGTGATCGATATTGGTGAAGTCTTTGGTATTAAGTCAATACCAAACTAAACTTTTCTGACCAGTGGCAACCCTGGCAACTCTTCTGGGAACACATTAGAATATTCATAAACTATTGGCACTGATTCAATTTTCAACTCAGATACTTTTGTATTAAACACTTAAGCTATATAAGCTTCACAACCTTTTCTCACATATCTCTAGATAGGTATCGAAGAAATCATAGCAGGTAACTCACCCGAATCATCTAAATCAATCCGAAGAATTTCACTATTTTCACATTTCAGTTCAATAATCTTTCTATTACAGTTTACTATGGCATCATGCAGTGTCAACCAACCCATACCCAAAATAACATCGAATTCATTAAATGGAAACAACATTAAATCAGTCAAAAAATAGTGACCTCGAATCGTCAAGGGACAATTCTTGTAAACTCTATCAACTAATACATGTTTGCCTAAGAGGTTTGACATTCTAACCATAAACTCATTAAACTCAACTGGCAAGCTCTTACTAGCTACTAAATTCACACAAACATAACAATGAGTCGATCCAATAATGCAATAACAATAGTGTCATAGAGAGAAAAACTAACAGTGATAACATCGGAAGATTTTGCTTCTTTGCGAGCACGGATGGCATAGGCTCTAACAGGTGCTCGAGCTTTAGATCTCACAGCTATATCTTTTATCACACCTTTACTACTAGCTCCATTTCTGGTATTTCTCGGTGGTCTACCCTTATTAGTAGTATTACTCGACCTCACACTCTAAAATTTTTCTTTCTCAGCCATCTCAAGACAATCTCGGATAAAATGCTCTTGAGAACCACACTTAAAGCAAGCCCAATCATTAATTCTACACTTGCCAGGATGTCTTCTTCCACAATGTTAACATTTCGGTCTGTTAGACTTTACATTACTCACACTGGCCATAGAAATAGCTTGAGATTTAAAACTCGAATGTTGCTTCCCACGATCTCTATGTGAATGCCCACCGCTGAAACATTCGAACAAGAATACATTTCTTTAGATTTCTTTGACTGAGATGAAAATGACTTACTCATCGGTCTTTTCCTCGAATCTCTAGCTTCAAGATCAGTTTTCCTCTTCTCTTTGTTCAACTCTTTGTCTTTACAAGCCCGTTCAAGTAATACCACAAATTCTTTCAGCTCTAAGATCCCAACTAGCACATGAATATCCTCATTCAATCTATCCTCAAATCTCTTGCACATAATGGCCTCGATGGAAGCACACTCTCGAACATATTTACTAAGTCTAACAAATTATTGCCTGTACTTTGTCATTGTCATACGACCCTACTTTAGCTCAAGAAATTCCTTACGTTTCTGGTCAATGAACCGCTGACTAATATATTTCTTTCGGAACTCCTCTTGAAAGAATTGCCATGTAACCCTCTCCCTTAGTACCCCCGATACTAGCATATTCTACCAGTGATATGCAGAATCTCTCAGAAGTGAGATGGCACACTTTAAACACTCATCTGGTGTGCAAGATAGTTCATCAAATACTTTGATGGAGTTTTTGAGCTAAAACTTGGCTCTCTCGAGATCATTATCCACATTAGCTCTAAAATCTTCAGCCTCATGCTTTCGAATCTTATCAACCGGGGGCTTATTCATTCTTACAAATCCCATACCTTGTGGAGCTATGGGAACCAGTCGAGGAATAGGTAGGGGTGGAGGAGGTTGGGCATTCGAATTTGTTCGAACAAATTTTGTATACCACTCATTCATCATGTGGAGAAAGGCTTCCCTACCCCCTTCTCCCTTACTAACCGTAGGAGGTCTACTATCAGACGGCATTTCCCCTGAACGAAAATTGGCGTATTACTTTCAACTTCATTAGTCTCAGCTCGATTGGGATCCATTTACTATATAAAAACACAATTTAAAATTGACAGGAGTCATCAGACTATCACAGTCCATTTATGGCATTTATAGCTAGACTCTTACACATGCTATGTTAGTCTGAGAATTGACTAAACCTTAGCTCTGATACCACTAAATGTAACACCCCTCACCTGTATTCGATGTTAGAATCGGTACGAGGCATTACCAGACTTAAACACAAGCAAACATACAAAATTGAGATGTAATTTCCATCTAATTTTAAAACTTTTCACATACATCCATATCGTCCCTAAAATGAGCTTACGAGGCTCAATACATACATTAGAAGTAGTTCGGGACTAACATGGAAACTTTAGAAAACCATACAACACTTAGAAAATTTTTCACTAAAATAGGGGTCACACGCCCGTGTGGTCCAAGGGACATGGACGTGTGACCCTTAGACACGCCCGTGCTACAAGCCGTATTCAAAATAGGGAGCTCTTTGACTTGTGCCATACGGTCGTGCCACATGTCCGTGTGCTAGGCCGTGTGGTTTATTTAATTTTCATGATTTTTCATAAATTAGGTGCAGAATTCTCATGGCCGAGACACACGCCCGTGTCTTTGCCCGTGTGATATATTCTGGACATTCTATTTTGCATCTAATAAGGTGCAGGGGATACACGGCTGAAACACATGCCCGTGAGGCAGACCGTGTGTCGCACACGGCCTAGACACACGCCCATGTGTCTACTAGTATGGACAAAAATTAGGCTATTTACCAAGCCATTTTGCCACCCTTACTTGCACCAACATACACAACAACAAGCAACACCAATCCAAGCATATACATACAACCAAATCAGTCAAAAATAAGATATCAATACATCATTCACATGCTATCATTTATCACATACAACCACCAAATACTTATCAACTCAAAACATGCAAATCTCCCACATCCATGAAAAGCATCATCATATGCATATATATATATATCCTTAAACCAATATTAGTCAATTTCAATGGCCATTTACAAAATGAACTATTAACCAACATAAGCCCACATTTGGCTAAATCAATTATGACACATAACAAAATGACCAAGTCCATATACATGCCATAACTCAAAATATCAAAATCAATGGTACCCAAAATATTGAGTTGATAGTGTGAGTGGATCTTTGACAATTTTCGATCCCCGAGCTAGCTTGTTGACACTATAAGACAAGGGAAAAGAAAAGGGAGTAAGTTATATAGCTTAGTAAGTTCCTATGCAAATAGTAAGCATTATAATCACACATGTAACATACAATTAACATGATAGGCTTGGCATAAATAGTATTTAAGTCTTCTAATCATAACTTACTCATTCATAACCTTACCGAGGGTTCATCACATATTGAACTCATTATTCAATGAGTTTTACATATGTACCTGTACCAACTCGCAACATAACCATAACCTTTTACCACTTTGACATTCTCATTGAATTTCCTGTTGAACCACTTGAAATATTAAAGGATACTCAGGAATCTTACACACACAAATACTATACCAATGCCATATCCTAGATATGGTCTTACATGGAATCTCTTGGTCTTACATGAAATCTCATATCACTGCCATATCCTAGATATGGTCTTACATGAAATCTCAAATAACCCTAATGTCATGACATTTGTATCATAACTATTCCCAAGGTTCAATCAGGATTTCTCGCTTGTTGAACTTTTTTGATTATGTTCAAAGAGTAAATCATAATTCATACAATATTAAAGCAATTAAAGCGTAAATAACAATGCATTATTTACATACGAACTTACCTAAGTGCAAAAATAGTAGAAATGGGACCTAATTGTCAAATACTTTACTTTTTCCCCAATCTAGGTCTGAACCTCATTTCTCTTGATCTATAATAGCAAATTTAACTCATTTATTATTCACATTTTTCAATTTAGTCCAAAATATTTACATTTTTACCCCTAAACTTTAATATATTTACATTTTGGTCCCTAGGCTCGTAAAATGAAATGTGTTTAATTTCTTTAATGTACAAGCCTAATTGAACCATTTTTATAACTATAACAGCCTGCAATTTCCATTAAAACACACTTTTACTACATATTTTATAACTTTTACAAATAGGTCCTTCTAAGCATTTTTATCAAAAATCACTTAGTAAAAATTGTTTATCTTACACCAAACATTCATTTTTTACCATTAGACATCAAAATACACAAATTTCTAATATGGTTCAAACCCTAGACCTTGATTATTCCTTAAATTAATGGCAGAAATAGATATATTGAGTGATAACGACTTCAAAAATGTAAAGAACATTAAAATTGGGCAAGAACTGACTTAAAATTGAGCTTGAAAGTTGGCCAAACTCTAGCTATGTCTTCCTTCTAATTTTCAGCACAAGGGGGAGAAGATGGACAAGATTTTGGCTTGATTCCCTTTTTATTCATTTATTTACCAAATGACCAAAATGCCCTTCACTTAAAACTTTGAAATTTTATCACACCATGCCCATTTTTGTCCACTAATTTATACAATGGTATAATTACCAACTAAGGACCTCTAATTTAAAATTTCATAGTAATTAGACACATCTAGCACGTAGAACTCAACTTTTACAATTTTTATAATTTAGTTCTTTCTACTAAATTAAGTGCCCAAACGTCAAAATTTTCGAACGAAATTTTCACAAAATCATTCGTAAAATTGTAGACTATAGAAATGTAATAAAAACGAATTTTACTACTTTGGATTTGTGGTCCCGAAACCACTGTTCTGACTAGGCCCAAAATCGGGCTGTTACATTAATAGCATCCATGCTAATTATTATCATGTTAATTGTATGTTAAATGTGTGGTCATGATGCTTATTATTTTCATAAGAACTTACTAAGCTATATAGCTTACTCCCCTTTCTTTTCCTTGCCTTATAGTATCACCAAGCTAGCTCTGGGTGCGGAGATCGTCGGAGATCCATACACACTATCAACAATTATTTTGGTATCAATGAATTCAACATTTTGAGTTATGGCATGTATAAGGGACTTGGTCATTTTGTTATGTGTCATAATTGATTTGGCCAAATGTGTTGGCCTATGTTTGTAATATCCCAGACTATGGCTTATGCATAATTGCTTAATTGAATGTGAAAGCATACCGTTGTATGTATAAATGTGTTCTATGAACCTTAGTGAGTAGGTGAACGCTTTAGAAATTATTTAATTTTAAGTCTAAAAGAGGGAGTTAAGCCTGATAGGCCTTAAGAAAATAAATGGGGGAAATAAAACACACAAACGGGCTTGGAAAAGTGGCCTGGAGGCGCCACTTAAGGCCTCTGGGAATGACGCCACAAGCAAGATAGATGGGCCAAGGTTCGAGTCACTAGGGAAGCAAATAAGGCTTTAATTTTTGTGGCAAAAGAAGTAGAGATGGACGGCATAGGGAGACTGAGGAAGGAGTTTAAGATGAGGTACACCTCTTTTAGAAATTTCGGCAAGGGTAGGAGAATAAGTGTTGGCCGGCCAAGGGACTCTAGGTTTAGTAATTTCGGAAAGAGGAGGAAAAGTAAGGCTATTATTCTTTTCTCTTTTGAAACCTCTGTCGAATTCTCTAACCACTCTTCTCCTTCTCTCTTTATTTTGTCAAAAGCCGGAAAAACACAAGTAACCATTGCCGATTTCTTCACCTTTCTCTTCTTCTTTTTGCAAACTTTTCAAAAGCCGAAAGCAAGTTCCTCCTAAGCCATTGCTGATTCTCTCTAAGTCCCATACACCTTTCTTCTCTTTTCTTTTCCTTGTTAAAGCCGAATCTCACATATTAGTGGCCATAGCCGAATACTCCCCTATCCTCTAGGAGCCGAATTTCTCTACTTCAAGGAAGGACATTTGATTAAATTGGTAAGGAATATCACCTATGTCAATCTACTTTCTTTATTTCTTCTCTTGACTGTTGAAATCGAAATCCAATCTCTCCTAATCTTGTTGGCCGAAACTTGGAAGGTGAATTTTGGGATTTTCCATATTAGCCGATTTCTAGGAGATCATCCGGATTTCGGATCTAAGGTATTTTGGCATCTTCATAAGCCAAGTGACAAGTTTTGGGATTTTAGATTCACAAGGTAAGTGAATATTTTAATCGCCAAAGCTAAATTTGGTAGTTCAAATCTATTTCTTGTTTATTCAAAAGCGAAAACTAATTATTTACGTAATCTAGTGTTGGTGATTGCTAGGGGCAAGATCACGAAATTTCAGGATTTGAGAAGTACTCAAATCGGCAAGCAAGGTAAGAAGTTGGTTACATTAAGCCTTCGGGATTTGGTTTTATAGTCGAATGGCTTTTTACTAACATGTTAGGGTTGGCCGAATATAAGAATTAAAGATCTAAAGCGATAGATCGAGTTTTCTGGATTTCAGTAAATTCAATAAGTATACCAGGTGTGTACCCCACACTAAGCTTTAATTAATTGTCGGTTATGTTAATATACAAGAATATGTTATGATGTGGCCAAAGTACCATGTAATGGTATGAAGTACTCAGGTACGTTTTCCTACTCCTACTATGAGTATGATAAAAATGACAATAGTGATAAGAATGTGAAATAAAGCATGTTTTTGCATGATATGTTTGACATGGGGCATATGGGTGATATGTGAAGGGGAAGTGAATTGGTGGTTTAATACCCCAATATCTGAATGTGGTGACTTATGTCACAATATCTGAATGTGGTGACTTATGTCACAATATATGAATGTGGTGACTTATGTCACAAAATAATTATCTGGTGGCTATGCCACGAATTTTATAAGGGCGATGAGCACATCGACTGCAGTGATTGCCTTCGATGGTATGTAGCGGATGGAGGGTTGACTTAGTAGTCCCCACAGTGTGATGGTCGGTACGGTGATGTGTAGCGGATGGTTATCTAGGCTTGGGTTCGGGTCGGCAGAAGCTCAGTGATGGTCATGCACAGTTTGCGAATTTATTTCATTTTGGACTTGTTATATTTTAAGTATTTTGGATTTAATTTGGGTTTTGATTTGATGTAATAAGGCCTTGGTTTGAACTGTTATGCATGCATATTTAATTATCTAAGTATGACTCGATTTTAATAATACAAGGTTAAAGTCTATTTTTCTTAAGTATAAATATTAAATGTTTTAACACCTAATCAACACGGGTTTTAAAATTTGAGCCCAACCCAAATCAACTATTTTCAAAAACTCGCAAAATTTTAGCAAAACTTCAAACAAGATTCGAACGGTTTTTCCTAGAAACATGCCAGATACAGTCAGGGCTTGTGGGCTGGGTTTGAGGTGTTTAATTTTGGTATCAGAGCCCAATTTTTAAACTCTCGGACTTGGGTTTAAGGCCCAAAATGTTTTCAAAATTAAGCCCAAAAGAATTTTGTGAAAAATTTTGAGAAATAAGTAGGTTTTTCGCCATGGCTTTTTGAGTCTCCTACCAAGTCCACCGGTAAGTACCCTATCTCTTGTGTAATTATGATATGAATTGTAGAAGGGTAGAAATGGAACGTAGATTAGCATGATAAGTACTTGAACCCTAGGACTAGGTTACCCCAACAATTACATAAAATTTTAAGTGCCTAATTAAACAAACATGTGGTTAAGTCGACGAGTTAGGGTGTGGCAACCATTGTGCGCATGTCTAGGATTGGTTTCGGTGGGACCTTGGTATTTAAGCAGTCTGCGTGACTCACCTCCTCTCCACTCGAATCCTACCTGGTGCGTAGCTTCGGTTCACCCTAACCAGGAGGACTTAGTCACGGGCTAAACCCAATAATTAAAACCCGAAAGGGACTAGCCACATTTTTATGGAAACCCTAGTTTTAAAAGTCAACAAACTACCCTTTTGAATTGTTAAAATTATTATTTTGGAAAAACTTTCTAAGAATTTTTAATTTACAAATTACCTAAGTACCCCTAGTAGTAAAAATTACCAAATTGCCCTTGGTTCTAAAATTTCCATATTACCCTTGATTTCAATAAAATTTCCCTATTTTGCAAGAATATTCAAAAACTTTACGAAATATCAAGACACCCTAATTTGGAAAATTTATGAAATTACCCCTGATTTGCAAAATGACCAAATTACCCCTAACCTGTACAAATGACCAAAATACCCTCAGTAAGGAAAATCAACGAAGTACCCTCAAATTAAAAACCTTTAAAAACACCCTTATTTTGAAAAGTCAATAGGAACCATTTTTGTGAAAAATTACCGAAGAGACCCTGGCTTGAAAAATTACAAAAATACCCCTAGTGTATAAAATTATCATTTCACCTTTGAAATTTTTTCTGGCAAGTATTTTAATTTTGCAAAACATCAACAATCTCTATTTTGCAACATTTTCAAATACCCTAATTTGAAAATTACCAAAATACCCATGTAGGACAAAATTACAAAAATACCCCTAGGTAGTGGAAAACAACAAACAACGACAACTACAACATTTCTCTGTAATGAACGCAAGTTCATGTGTGTGACTAAATGAATGATGTGAGACTATATGTGTATGAATCGAAAGAACTACTTCTTAAAACTATTAAACATAAAACTGTTCGTGTTAAATCAGTGGAACAAAACTAATACATAAAATTCTTTAATCAGATAAACGCTAAGCGGAAGTATGAATTCAAGGGGACGTGGTCATAACGTGCGTGGCCGTGGAAGAGGCCAAATGATCGTGTCTGAACCCGTTAGATCGGGTCAAGGATCTGAGAATAAAATGCCACTACCACCACCACCTGCCGCTGATGTGGAATATCAGGATCAGACCGGGGATGACGCAATGTCGCAAGCGATGCTGCGGGTTTTAGAAAGGGTGGCTGGAGCAGGTGGAGGCATGAGAGCTCAAAAGTCGGTACCTGAGTGACTCCGAGCCAACGGAGCTGAAGTGTTTCGTGGTATATCTGGTGTGGCACCAGATCACCGAGTATTGGTGGGAGGCGACTGAGCGGATTATGGATGAGCTCGACTTAACTGACGAGGAAAAGCTGAAAGGGTTGGTGTCACTCCTCCGCGATGAGTCATATCAATGGTGGCTCACGGTGCGGGATGGTGCTTCAGCTGAAGATCTTACTTGGGAATATGTTAAGGCGGCATATCAGAAGAAGTATGTCGGCACGCATTATATTGATCGCAGAGAAAGGCTTTTCTGGGTGGTTCAAGGAACAAGTCATGAGTGAGTACTGGCGAAATTCCTAAGGCTAAGCCGTTATGCTCAAGGCATAGTGTCGACTGAGCATGAGCGGTGTGTCTGGTTTGAAGACGGACTAAGGGATGACCTGAGATTATTGATAGCCCCACAATAGGAGCGGAGTTTGCCATGTTAGTGGAGAAGGCTAAGGTAGCCGAGGGTATCAAGGATTCTGTAAGGTAGAACACTGATCAAAATTGGCAGAAAAGAGGGTTTGGATCATCAAGGCCATCTAGAAATAAGCAAAAGAGGCCTAGAGTTGATGGGTCGCGAGGTCAGCAAGCTGCTGCTAGAGGGCAGTATCGTACTTATGATCAGTGTGGAAAAAAAGCACTTGGGTGAGTGTTGGAAAAAGACGGGAGGATGCTTCAAGTGTGGGTCCAAGGACCACATGATTAAAGATTGTCCCGAGAGAACCGAAGGGGGCGACCAGTAGGTCAAGGACCTAACCAGGCGGGAAGAGGAGGACAGCAGCCATTGTAAGGTCGTGGTTTGGCTGGCAGAGGTAATGGTTCTGGTAGAGGACGAGGAACACCGGGCCGATGTGTTGGTAATGCGGAGGCCAGGCAACCAGGTTTGGTTTATGCGGTTCGTCGGAGGGAAGATGGAGACGCACCAGACGTCATAACCAGTACGTTCCTTATATCTGGCAAACCCTATGTTGCTTTAATTGATGTGGGCTCGACCCATTCTTATGTTGCATGTAGTGTAGTTGAAACACTAGACATAGCCTCTGAACTTTCTAGTAGGGAGATGACTGTAGTAAACCCACTAGGTCAAACTGTAGTGGTGAATAAGATGTTTCGGAGAGTACCTTTGGAACTTCAAGGAGCAGTATTTCTTGCCGACTTAATGGAATTACCCTTTGGGGAATTCGATCTTATACTTGGCATGGATTGGCTAATGGAGCATTGGGCTGTATTGGATTGTGCAGCCAAACGAATGGAATTAAGGACCCCTAAGGATGAGGAAGTGGTTATGATAGGAAAAAGAAGAAACTACCTATCAAATATAGTTTCTGCTTTAAAGGCTGATAAGATGGTTCGGAAAGGATGCAAGGCATTTTTGGCTTTCATTAGTACTTTGGATGAGAAAGAAGGGGGAGTTAGTGGAGTTAGAGCGTAAGGGAGTTTGAGGATGTCTTTAGGAGGAATTACCTGAATACCCCGACGGGGAGGTGGAGTTTGGAATCGACTTGCTACCGAAAGCATGCCTCCGTGTCCATTGTCCCGCATGAATGGCACCAAAGAGTTGGTTGAGCTCAAGGCTCAAATCCAAGAATTGCTAGACTGTGGGTTTATCCGACCCAGTATGTCTCCATGGGGAGCACCGGTCTTGTTTGTGAAAAAGAAGGACGGAACTATGCGCATGTGCATAGATTATCATCAGTTGAACAAGCTGACCATCAAGAATAAGTATCCTCTGCCAAGGATAGATGACTTGTTCGATCAGCTTAAAGGAGCCGCGATTTTCTTAAAGATAGATCTGAGGTCTGGATATCATCAGCTTAAGGTGAAGAAGGCTGATATCCATAAGACGGCCTTCCGAACAAGGTACAGGCATTATGAGTTTTTGGTAATGTTGTTCAGCTTGACTAATGCCCCAGTCGTGTTTATGGACATGATGAACCAGATTTTCCAAACCTATCTGGACCGATTTATTGTTGTGTTCATAGACGATATCATGGTGTACTCGAAGTCTGAAGAAGAACACAATGAGCACCTCCGAGTTATGTTGCAAGTGTTGAGGGAGAAGAAGCTCTACGCCAAATTCAGCAAGTATGAATTTTGGCTTAAGAAGGTTACGTTTTTAGGACATGTAGTATCTGCTGAAGGAATAAGGGTGGATCCACGGAAGATTGAGGCAGTTTTGGATTGGAACCCCCTAAGTCTATGGCAGAAGTTCAGAGTTTCTTAGGATTGACAGGCTATTATAGACGCTTTGTGGAAGGGTTCTCGTCGATAGTCGCGTCGCTGACAAAGTTGTTGAGAAAAGAAGGATCTTTCGTACGGACCGATAAGCAACAGGAGAGCTTCGAGAAGCTTAAGAAGGTTTTGACCGAAGCTCCAGTTTTGATTCAGCCAGAGGCAGGGAAGGATTTGTAGTATACTGTGATGCTTTTCATACAGGATTGGGAGGTGTCCTTATGCAAGATGGGAAAGTAGTCGCTTATGCGTCTCGACAACTAAGGCCACACGAGGTTAACTGCCCGACGTATGACTTGGAATTGGCAGTAGTGGTCTTTTCCCTTAAGGTGTGGAGGCATTATCTTTATGGAGAAAAGTTGGTAATCTACACAGACCACAAAACCCTTAAGTAAGGTGGATGGAATTATTGAAGGACTACGATTGTTCCATAGAATATCACCCAGGCAAGGCAAATGTAGTGGCGGATGCCTTAAGTCGGAAGGTAGTGACGGATCTGAGGGTAATGTTCACGCATCTAAGCTTGTATGATGATGGAAGTCTACTAGCAGAGCTACAAATTAAGCCAACGTGGTTGAATGAAGTGAAAGAGGGACAGTTGGTGGATGAGGATCTAAGTGTTAAGTTGTGACAAGCGCAGAATGGAGAGTTGGAAAATTATGGTATTAACGATGAAGGAGTATTGTGTTTCAAGGGTAAGGTCTGTATGCCAAAGGACGAGGAGCTTAGGCAAAGAATTCTTCGGGAATCGCATAGTAGCCTTTATGCTATGCATCCCGGAGGTAGTAAAATGTACAGAGACCTAAGGGAACAGTTTTGGTGGCCAGGTCTTAAGCGAGAAGTTACCGAATATGTTGGCAAGTGTTTGACGTGTCAGCAAGTTAAGGCTGAACACCAAGTTCCGTCAGGATTGCTTCAGCCAATACAGATTCCCCAATAGCAATGGGAGATAATTACCATGGACTTCGTTAGTGGGCTTCCCCTTACGCCTAGTAAGAAGGACTCGGTATGGGTGATAGTGGATCGGCTGACAAAGTCCACATATTTCTTACCTGTACGAGTTGATTATTCGTTGCGAAAGTTGGCAAGGTTATATGTGGCAAAGATTGTAAGGTTACACGGAGTACCGATGTCAATTATCTCGGATAGGGATCCGAGGTTCACGTCTCGATTTTGGAAAGCTCTACATCAGGCCTTAGGCACTAGATTGGATTTCAGTACGGCTTTTCATCCACAGTCAGACGGCCAATCTGAACGAGTGATCCAAGTGCTAGAGGATATGCTAAGAGGCTGTGTGATAGACTTCAGAGGAAGTTGGGAAGAATATTTGCCTCTAGTGGAATTTGCTTACAACAACAGCTATCAGGCCAGTATACGGATGGCACCATACGAGGCATTGTATGGTCGAAAGTGTCGGACTCCTACATGTTGGATGGAATTGAGAGAACGTCAGGTTTTGGGTCTGAAAATTGTGGCAGAATTTGAGGAGAAGGTTAGTGTAATTCGAGCTCGATTGAAGGAAACATCCGATAGATAAAAGTCGTACGCAGATCTCAAACGGAAGGAGATTGAATTTGATGTGAGAGATCTAGTGTTCCTTAAAGTATCGCCTTGGAAGAAGGTGATGAGATTTGGTCGAAAAGGGAAGCTAAGTCCAAGGTTTATAGGACCCTATCGGGTATTGAAGCGAATCGGACCAGTGGCATACCAGTTGGAATTGCCATCAGAATTGAAGCAGATGCACGATGTATTCCATATTTCCATGCTATGTCAATACCGATCGGATCCATCTCACGTAGTTTCGGTTGAAGAGGTAGAGCTAAGGCCAGACCTGTCCTACGAAGAGGAGCCGATTCAAATCTTGGAGCGAGATGTAAAAGTGTTACGGAGGAAGTCAGTACCTTTAGTCAAAGTGTTATGGCGAAATCATGGATCGGAGGAAGCTTCTTGGGAGCCAGAAGAAGCAATGCGACAGCAATACCCTCACTTGTTTTAGCCAGGTAATTTTAAGGACAAAATTATTTTAAGGGGGTAGAACTGTAATATCCCAGACTATGGCTTATGCATAATTGCTTAATTGAATGTGAAAGCATGTCGTTGTATGTATAAATGCGTTCTATGAACCTTAGTGAGTAGGTGAACGCTTTAGAAATTATTTAATTTTAAGTCTAAAAGAGGGAGTTAAGCCTGATAGGCCTTAAGAAAATAAATAGAGGAAATAAAACACACAAACAGGCTTGGAAAAGTGGCCCGGAGGCGCCACTTAAGGCCTCTGGGAATGACGCCACAAGCAGGATAGATGGGCCAAGGTTCGAGTCACTAGGGAAGCAAATAAGGCTTTACTTTTTATGGTAAAAGAAGTAGAGATGGACGGCATAGGGAGACTGAGGAAGGAGTTTAAGATGAGGTACAACTCTTTTAGAAATTTTGGCAAGGGTAGGAGAATAAGTGTTGGCCGGCCAAGGGACTCTAGGTTTAGTAATTTAGCAAGAGGAGGAAAAGTAAGGCTATTATTCTTTTCTCTTTTGAAACCTCTGCTGAATTCTCTAGCCACTCTTCTCCTTGTCTCTTTATTTTGTTAAAAGCAGGAAAAGATAAGTAACCATTGCCGATTTCTTCACCTTTCTCTTCTTCTTTTTGCAAACTTTTCAAAAGCCGAAAGCAAGTTCCTCCTAAGCCATTGCTGATTCTCTCTAAGTCCCATACACCTTTCTTCTCTTTTCTTTTCCTTGTTAAAGCCGAATCTCACATATTAGTGGCCATAGCCGAATACTCCCCTATCTTCTAGGAGCCAAATTTCTCTACTTCAAGGAAGGACATTTGATTAAATTGGTAAGGAATATACCTATGTCAATCTACTTTCTTTATTTCTTCTCCTGACTGTTTAAATTGAAATCCAATCTCTCCTAATCTTGTTGGTCAAAACTTGGAAGGTGAATTTTGGGATTTTTCCATATTAGCCGATTTCTAGGGAGATCATCTGGGATTTCAGATCTAAGGTATTTCGGTATCTTCATAAGCCAAGTGACAAGTTTTCGAGATTTTAGATTCACAAGGTAAGTGAATATTTTAATCGGCCAAAGCTAAATTTGGTAGTTAAAATCTATTTCTTGTTTATTCAAAAGCCGGAAACTAATTATTTAGGTAATCTAGTGTTGGCCGATTGCTAGGGGGCAAGATCACAAAATTTCGGGATTTGAGAAGTACTCAAATCGGCAAGCAAGGTAAGAAGTTGGTTTCATTAAGCCTTCGGGATTTGGTTTTATAGCCGAATGGCTTTTTACTAACTTGTTAGGGTTGGCCGAATATAGGAATTAAAGATCTAAAGCGATAGATCGAGTTTTTGGGATTCAGTAAATTCGATAAGTATACTAGGTGTGTACCCCACACTAAGCTTTAATTAATTATCAGTTATGTTAATATGTACAAGAATATGTTATGATGTGGCCAAAGTACCATGTAATGGTACGAAGTACTCAGGTACGTTTTCCTACTCCTACTATGAGTATGATAAAAATGACAATAGTGATAAGAATGTGAAATAAAGCATGTTTTTGCATGATATGTTTGGCATGGGGCATATGGGTGATATGTGAAGGGGAAGTGAATTGGTGGTTTAATACCCCAATATCTGAATGTGGTGACTTATGTCACAATATCTGAATGTGGTGACTTATGTCACAATATATGAATGTGGTGACTTATGTCACAAAATAATTATCTGGTGGCTATGCCACGAATTTTATAAGGGCGATGAGCACATCGATTGCAGCGACTACCTTCGATGGTGTGTAGCGGATGGAGGTTGACTTAGTAGTCCCACGGTGTGATGGTGATGCGGGTGATGTGTAGCGGATGGTTATCTAGGCTTGGGTTCAGGTTTGCATCATGATTTATATGTGTTATTATGATTTGATATGCCTGAAATTAATTGAGACTTGTGATGGTTGTACACATTAAGTCCGTTTGACTCACCCCTTTGTGGGACTATTTTTCAGGTGACACTCAGTGATGGACCGGGTCGGCAGAAGCTCAGTGATGGTCATGCACAGTTCAGGATTTTATTTCATTTTGGACTTGTTATATTTTAAGTATTTTGGATTTAATTTGGGTTTTGATTTGATGTAATAAGGCCTTGGTTTGAACTGTTATGCATGCATATTTAATTATCTAAGTATGACTCGATTTTAATAATTCAAGGTTAAAGTCTATTTTTCTTAAGTATAAATATTAAATGTTTTAACACCTAATCAACACGGGTTTTAAAATTCGAGCCCAACCCAAATCAACTGTTTTCAAAAACTCGCAAAATTTTAGCAAAACTTCAAACAAGATTCGAACGGTTTTTCCTAGGAACATGCCAGATCCAGTCAGGGCTTGTGGGCCGGGTTTGGGGTGTTTCAATGTTGGTTAAAAGTTCGTTCTGTATAAGGCCATTTGAAATTGGCTAATATTGATATAATTATATTCACTTGATGATGCCTTTCATGAAGGTGGAAACTTGCATGATTTGAGTTGATAAGTTATGTGATGTTTATGATAGATGCTAGCATGTGAATGATGTGTTGATGTCTTATTTGAGGATGATTTGGTTGTATGTATAAGCTTGAATTGGTGCTATGTTATGTTATGTAGGTGTGTGCATCAAAGGGTGGCAAATGGCTTAGTAAATAGTCATATTTTTATCTACACAGGTAGACACATGGGCGTGTGTCTAGACCGTGTGTGACACATGGCTTGCCCTATAAGCATGTGTATCGGCTGCGTGTCCCTTGCACGTTAATTGTTGCAAAACAGAATGTCCAAAATTTAGCACACGGGCAGAGACACGGGCTTGTGTCTCAACCGTGTGTGCTACACAGCCTAGAACACGGGCATGTGTCTTGGCCATGTGAAACCTACACTTAATTTGAATTAAATTAATTTACCACACTGCCTAGCACACGGGCGTGTGGCACAAGTTAGAGAGCACCCTAAATTGAACACAGTCTGAAGCATGGGCATGTCCTTTAGACCACACGGGCTTGTGAGCCTTACAGTTAGTAACAATTTTCTAAGTCTTGTAAAAATTTCTTGAGTTCTTGGTTTAGTTCTGAATATCTTTCGATGTATGTTTTGGGCCTCGTAGGCTCGTATTAGGGACTTTATGATTGAATGTGGATGGTTTTAATTTGGATGCAAAATTTTATGATTTGATTGGTTTGAATGTTCGTGTTATATGTCCGACAATGCCTAGTACTTTGTTCTGGTGTTGAATACGGGTAAGGGGTGTTACAATGTCGGTGTAGATTTTGTGACTTTGTAGTCCATCGACACCTTTATGTTGTATCGCTTAATGGAAAATATGTAGTTTACCTTGTTCACGAATTGTTGCCCTACAAACAACCCTTCCAACTCCAAATATATCACCAATTGGTGAGCTGGTATTATATCTGGGTACCAGGGAACTCTAGTACAAGCATCGTTTTGAAGTCTATGCTCATCATGTGGGCCCCAAGGTCACTCCGTATAACAATGTCACGGCTCGGGTTCTCGACTGAAAGGGGTGTACATCTTCACCCTCCTCCGTGCCTTCATCGTCGATATTGTCTAGGACCTCATCTAGATCAGAGTCACTTAAATCTTCACCATCATGATGAAAATGATCATCATTATTAGACCCTTCTTCACCATCTGCATTATTGCCCATCACCTCTAGATGTATCTCTAGACAAGGACCTAGAATAGGGTTATTATACGAATTCCCACCATAGTTTGGATTTTCGGGTCACTGCGATATCCCTCCACAACCTGACTAATCTGCCCATTTGACATTAAAATTAAAGTCAAACCTATGATATTGACTTTTTGGAATGACATTTTGAACGGGCTCTAAATCGACTAATTGAGCGAACAACTTAACTGCTTAGGGGTTGACGTTCCTAGTCGAGTAATAAATTGAGATCATATTGCCCAAGTCATCATCATCTAAAAGTTCCATCTCCGTAAATTTCAACAGATTTGAGGAAATTGGAAATTTGTAGAATAATCTTGACATCGCCTTCCTACAACGAAGAGTTATTTTTGCATTGATCTTTCATTTCAGTTCTTCCACTTTTATAGTATTATTGAATCTCATCCTTACTTTCTGGCGACCTTCAAATACACAACCAACTTCAGTTGATGGTAGAATTGCCCTATCGAAATGAACATATACCAAAATCATTTGGTTATTCATATTCAATACAATTTGTTTTCTCTTCTATTAAATACAAATCTTTTCGTTTTTTTCTCTCTTACACAATTAAAGCAAGCAAACTTCAATAAAATCCTAAACGAAATGTATATATACTGGGTGGTGCCACTAGGCAGTTGGGCGACACACAAAAAATATTCAATTTTTTTTTTCTAACACTAGTGTCACCAGACAACCTGACGATACCATAATAAAATAAATAAATTTTTCTGACACGGGTGCAACCAATGAGCACAACGACATAAAAAAGTATACATATTTTTTCTTTTTTCTAATACGTTTTTTATTTGGCACACTTTTCTTAAAAAAATTATCTAGTTCTGCCAAATAGAATGACGATACCCATTAAAATATTATTTTTCTTTTCCCCCTAGAATATCCTTGTTTTTAATGGTTATGTAGAAAAATGCATACTACTGCTGCCAATGGGAATGACGGCACAAAAAAATTATTTTTTTAAAACTAACAATCATTGGGTATGATGAGGGGTGGTGCCGCCAATGGGAATGGAGTCACTGTTGAAAATTAAATTTTATGAAGGACTATTTAAATTTAATTTCAAAGGAGACAGAACTAACATGCATTGATACTGCCATGTTGATAGACAACACCCTTTTTTCAACCAATCTAAAAAGGGTAATTGTTATATCAGGTCCCTGAACATTTTATATAATCACACTTCAATTCAGTGCTGCCAATTTATCAGGTGTCACCACTATTTTTTTTAAAAAAAGAAGAAGTAATAATTGGCCGATAATGGGGGGTCGGCGGCACCGACAAGCATAGTAGAAATCAAGCCATTTACATATATGATTTTTAAGTTGAGTCATTTTCGTAATTAATCAAAAAATTTGGATTACTTAAAAAAAATGGGGACACAACAACGGGTCTGACCACCATACTTTTAAATTCAAGGCCAGGGGCATAGTTAAGGGGTTGGTAGAGGCCTCGGCACCCCCTAAAATGAAATTTTTTTCATTTAAACCCTTTAAATTTTTAAAAATTTTAAATTAATAAAGGTAAAATTATACTTTGATCCTCTTAAAAATGATACAAATTATAAAAATATAAACATTTAAAATGATTGTAAAAGTTATAATTTGCTATCCACCCTAACCCTTGCTTCTCCTTTTCTTTTTCTTGGAATTTTACCAATTCTTTTAAGAAAACCATGGTTGGCGTTTGTTTAGTTGACTCGTTTGTTGGCATCAAGTTTACAGCTTTTTATTTATTTGTTTGTGTGTTTTTGTAATGGCCTCTTGCCCTTTTATTTTACTCCTAAATTTCCATGCTATTTCAACTCGACAGGAAACCCAAATAATTAAAGTCTGCCTATAATATTAAAAAAATATGAATAAATTTGATCGCCAAAAAGACTTGAATAATTTGGTCAGTGTATCTAAACCAGTAATTACACGTCACTGCCTATTATCTTAAATATTGATATTCGGATCCATTACGGATCAAGTTTAATTTTAGAAAGTTATAAAACCAAGTTGCCATAAAAAAACAACGTAATACTACATTTAAATATGAAGTTTTAAAATAATTTATTTTACAGCAAGCACAGCATAAAACAAAAAATAAATAGGAGATATAAAGTTTGTTTAAACTGGGTGAAGGTCGCACTATGTGGGAATCCCTCAAAATCTGCCATAAAACATGGCAATTTTTTTATCATTATCTTTTTTTCTTTTTACGTGATTTTTGGGCAGCATTTACGGAGAGCCAAAAATTAGATTTTTAAAAAGGAGAGAAAACGGGTGAGAAACAGAGAGTATAGCAGAATTTTTTCTCTTGAAAAGAAAATTTGCAACAGTGATCAACTCTTCGATCTAAGGTCCATCCGTGGTTCGATTGAGCTGATTTTTTGACAGCAGCTAGGCGACAAGGTGTTCTTGCATTTGTACGTCGGATTTTTCATCCGAGTCCAGTAGCATCAGAAATACACGTTTTACAACAGCTACTATTTTGGTGATGTTCTCCTATTTTTCTCTCTTTTGCTAAAGATTACATATTGTTAGCCTTGTTGGAGTTGAATGCTTGTTGTAGGCTTGATATTGTGATCTTGTAGTTGACCATTTGATGATATTGGAGTTTTTGATCAGACTCTAAAGTCCCGTGGTTTTTACCCTTTGATTTAGAGGGGTTTTCCACGTAAAAATACCGGTGTCTCTCTATTTATTATTTTTATTGCTGTTGCATTGGTGGATTTGTGGTTGATTACGGTGTTAGAGAACAAATATTTTTGTGCTATTGTGCTTGCCATAATATTTGACAGGAGTTATAGGGAGAGAAAGAACACTGGTTGTGCTTCGCTTCCGTTCGGTTGTTCGGTTTCTTCCCAACAAATTAGTATCAGAGCTCAGTTATTCTATCAAAAAATTATGGAAATTAATACGAGCAAGATGGTTATGTTGAATGGCACAAATTATCAACTTTGGCAGAATAAAATGAAGGACTTGTTGTTTGTGAAGGCTCTGCATCTTCCGATCTTTGCTACTCAAAAACCCGATTCAAAAAGTGATGAAGAATGGGAATTTGAGCATCAACAAGTGTGTGGCTTTATTCGGCAAGTTGTTGAAGAAAATGTTTACAACCACATTGATTAGGAGACACATGCTCGAACATTGTGGGAAAAGCTTGAAAGCTTGTATGCTTCGAAATCGGGCAATAATAAGTTGTTTTTGCTAAAGAAACTGATGGCGTTGAAATACAAAGAAGAAACGTCTATAGCTGACCATGTGAGTGAATTTCAGAGTGTGATGAATCAGACTCTTGGGAGACTTTTCGGGTTTCACTCATTAATTCTGCCCCAAAAGGTATTATTACCTTGGATTTAGCTAAGAGTGGTGTATTGAATGAAGAGGTTAGAAGAAGATCTCAGGGTTTTACATCACAGTCCGAGGTGTTGGTTACCGAGAATAGGGGGAGGAACAGAGACAAAGATGGAAAGGGTAGAGATAAAAACCGAAGCAAATCAAGATTGAGATACAAGAATCTTGAGTGTCATCACTGTGGTAAGAAAGGCCATATCAAGAAATATTGCTTCAAGTGAAAGAAAGAGAACAAAAGTGGTGGTGATAAACACGATCGGAATGATGATGAAAAATTTGAGCGTGTTGCTACTGCTACTCGTGAAGATCTGTTGGTCATTTGTGATGAGAATTTGGTCAACCTAGCATGTGACGAGACCAGTTGGGTGATTGATACTAGTGCATCACTTCATGTCACGTCGAGGAAGGATTTCTTCACATCTTATACTCCTGGTGATTTTGGGGTATTGAAGATGGGTAATGACGGTTTGGTTTCGGTTATCGGTATGGGAGATGTTAGCTTGGTGAGCAACAATGGAACAAAGTGAACTCTCAAGGATGTCAGACATACACCAGATATCCGTTTGAATTTGATTTCTGCAGGAAAGCTTGATGATGAGGGATTCTGTAACACCTTCAGTGAGGGGCAGTGGAAACTGACTAAAGGCTCCTTGGTTGTGGCTCGAGGAAAGAAGAGTTTAAATTTATACTTGATGCAAGCTTCAACTTCTCGAGAGACGGTGAATGTGACAGTGAATGACAGCTCAACAGAGTTGTGGCATAAACGACTCAGTCACATGAGTGAGAAGGGGTTTAACTGTTTAACGAGGAAGAATCAACTTTCGGGTTTGAAAAATGCTACACTGAAGGATTGTGCTCATTGTCTAGTAGGAAAGCAGAGAAGAGTTTCATTTGGAAATCATCCTCCTTATAGAAGATCAGAGTTGCTAGAGTTGGTTCATTCAGATGTTTGTGGTCCGATAAAAGTAAGGTCACTTGGCGGTGCACTTTATTTTGTGACTTTTATTGATGACTATTCGAGAAAGCTATAGGTTTACACTTTGAAGTCTAAAAATCAAGTCTTTGAGGTGTTTAAACAGTTTCAAGCATCAGTTGAAAGGGAAACAGGGAAGAAGTTGAAGTGCATTCATACTAATAATGGTGGCGAGTATATAGGGCCATTTCATGAGTATTGTCTACGACAGGGAATCAGACATCAGAAAATACCACCAAAGACTCCACAGTTAAATGGGTTAGCTAAAAGAATGAATCGAACATTGATTGAGAGAGTCAGATGTTTATTGTCAGAAGAAAAGCTGTCAAGATCATTTTGGACTGAAGCTTTGCATACAGTGACATATGTGATAAATTTGTCACCTAGTGTTCCTTTGCAAGGTGATGTGCCAAATAGACTTTGGTTTGGCAAAGACGTGTCATATGATCACCTAGGTGTGTTCGGTTGTAAAGCATTTGTTCATGTTCCAAAGGATGAAAAATCCAAGTTCGATGCCAAGACTCGACAATGCATTTTTATTGGTTATGGTCTAGATGGTGAGTTTGGTTATAGACTCTATGATCCAGTTCAGAAGAAACTCGGGAGAAGCAGAGATGTTGTCTTCATTGAGGATCAGATCATTGATGATATTGATAAGACGGAGAAAGCGAATTCACAAGATAGTGGTGATTTGATCGATGTGAATCCGGTTCCCCTAAACTCTTCACCAGGTCCTATCCAGGATGATGTGCATGATGATGTTACTGATGACCATCAAGATATAGGTGACTTTGATACTCTCATGGATGATGCTGTGAATGATCAACAACAAGCACCTATAGCTCCACCAACAGTTCCACTTCGAAGGTCTTCCAGGGATCGACGACCTTCTGTCAGATATTCTTCTGATGAATCTGTTCTTTTGACTGACGGGGGAGAACTTGAATGTTATGAAGAGGCTATGGAGAGTGAATGCAAAGATCAGTGGGTTGAAGCGATGAAAGATGAACTTCAATCCTTGCATGAGAACCATACCTTTGAGCTGGTGAAATTGCCCAAGGGCAAAAGAGTCTTGAAGAATCGGTGGGTTTACAGGTTGAAGCAAGAAGAGAAGTCTTCATCTCCACGATACAAGGTTAGATTGGTCGTCAAGGGTTATACTCAGAAAAAAGGGGGTTGATTTTGAAGAAATATTTTCTTCGATAGTGAAGATGTCCTCTATACTGAGTTTAGCAGCCTGTTATGACTTAGAGGTTGAATAAATGGATGTGAAAACTGCTTTTCTTCATGGTGACTTGGAAGAAGAGCTTTACATGGAGCAGCTAGAGGGGTTTGTTGCACAAGGGAAAGAGGACTATGTGTACAGATTAAGGAAGAGCTTGTATAGTTTGAAGCAAGCTCCAAGGCAATGGTACAAGAAGTTTGAGTCTGTTATGGGGGAGCAAGGCTACAAGAAGTCCGCTTCTGATCATTGTGTGTTTGTTAAGAGATTCTCTGGTGATGATTTTATAATTCTTTTGCTCTATGTTGATGACATGCTTATTGTTGGTCAGAATGCTTCTAGACTTGAGAAGTTGAAGCAAGAGTTGAGTAAATCCTTTGCAGTGAAGGATTTGGGGCCAGCAAAGCAAATTCTTGGCATAAAGTTGACACGTGATAGAAAGGCCAAGAAATTATGGTTATCACAAGAGAGGTACATCGAGAAAGTACTTCAAAGGTTGAGCATGGACAAAGCTAAAGCGATGAGAACTCCCTTTGCTATGCACTTCAGATTGAGTGTTAAGCATAGTCCTTTCGCATAAAAGGAGAAGAAAGAGATGCAGAAAATTCCTTACTCTTCAGTTGTGGGGAGTTTGATGTATGCAATGGTTTGCACGAGACGAGACTTGGCTTATGCCGTTGGTACAGTTAGTCATTTTCTTTCTAATCCAGGTAGAGAGCATTGGAATACAGTGAAGTGGATTATGAGATATCTTCGTGGCACTTCCAATATGAAACTTTGTTTCGGAAATGAGAAACCTATTCTTGTTGGGTATACAGATTCAGACATGGCCGGAGATATTGACTCGAGGAGATCTACTTCAGGTTATTTGATCACTTATGCAGGGGGAGCTGTGGCATGGCAATCAAGATTGCAAAAGTGTGTTGCATTGTTCGCCACTGAATCAGAGTTCATTGCAGCAACCGAAGCATGCAAGGAGATACTTTGGATGAAGAAGTTTATGCGTGAGCTTGTTTTTACTCAGGAGAAGTATGTCCTGTATTGTGATAGCCAGAGTGCTATTCATCTTGGTAAGAATCCAACTTTTCATGCTAGATCTAAGCATATTGATGTAAGGTACCATTGGATACGAGATGTTCTTGAAGCTAAACTGTTAGAGCTTAAGAAGATACATACTAATGATAATGGTGCTGATATGTTGACGAAGGCTTTACCAAGAGGAAAGTTTGAAGCATGTTTTTTGATCTCCAGTATGGAGGCATTCCCCACATAGTCGGAGGGGGAGATTTGTTGGGTGAGGGTCCCACTATGTGGGAATCCCTCAAAATCTACCATAAAACATGGCAATTTTTTTATCATTATCTTTTGTTCTTTTTACATGATTTTTCGGTAGCATTTATGGAGAGCCAAAAATTAGATTTTTAAAAAGGAGAGAAAACGGGTGAGAAACAGAGAGTATAGCGGGATTTTTTCTCTTGAAAAGAAAATTTGCAGCAATGATCAACTCTTCGATCTAAGGTCCATCTGTGGTCCGATTGAGCTGATTTTTTTACAGCAGCTAGGCGACAAGGTGTTCTTGACTTTGTACGGTCGGATTTTTCATCCGAGTCCTGTAGCGTCAGAAATACACGTTTTACAGTAGCTACTGTTTTGGTGATGTTCTCTTATTTTTCTCTCTTTTGCTAAAGATTACATATTGTTAGCCTTGTTGGAGTTGAATGCTTGTTGTAGGCTTGATATTGTGATCTTGTAGTTGAACATTTGATGATAGTGGAGTTTTTGATCGGACTCTAAAGTCTCGTGGTTTTTACCCTTGATTTAGAGGGGTTTTCCACGTAAAAATACCGGTGTCTCTCTATTTATTATTTTTGTTGCGGTTGCATTGGTGGATTTGTGGTTGATTAAGGTGCTAGAGAACAAATATTTTTGTGCTATTGTGCTTGCCATAATATTTGACAGGAGTTATAGGGAGAGAAAGAACACCGGTTGTGCTTCACTTCTATTCGGTTGTTCGGTTTCTTCCCAACATAAGCAATTCAGTTACTCTATATTTGTGGAGTTTAATTCAATAAGAAATATTTTATATCTTCAACACTAATGATCTTAATCCATCATTCACTTGTTACAGTTTCCTCACCTTTGTACTTTGAAAAATAAAACTATTACAACTAAATTCACCCATGTGAATTCAGTAAATAAAACCACAATACAAAAGGTTTTAAGATTAAAATGTTCCTTGCAATGACAGATTAACTGTTCAATCTCTCAATACAATAACCTATACGAGTCTCTCAATTTTATAGAATTTGAGACTTGCTAACCTAAATAAGACCTATTGCAATCCCGATAAAACAACCACTATATAAGTTGACTATAATATAATAATAATGAACAAGATAAATAAAGGCTCTTGGCAACTAATAATGCAAGGCTCCAATCTGATTTAATATCTATGATCCAAGATATTAGATAAAGATGGTCCGATCCTCGAAATATATATACTCAATAAACTTTATTAATGAGTTAAATATCATTCACATAATTAACACAACTTATAAACACGATTAAATAAATAACCAATGACACAAATACGAAAACTGCCTCAACCTACTACAGTGGTCCAAAGAGTCAGCACTCCCTCAAACACTAATTAACCTTTCCATCTTTTTCAACAAAATCAAATACTAGTGCAAGATGACAACGTTTTAGGACCAATATTTTATTAAAGAAAAAAAGGAATGAATGAATGAAATAGGCGGCATAATGAAAGAAAGAAAAGGTAAAACTTGAAATAGAAGGTAGCATGAGAGCAGAGAGCGAGGAGAACCATAAGTTTTGTATAATCATAAATGAATAGGTCAACTGCTGGTACCGCCAAATATCTGCTAGGTAGGTTGGCAATGGCATCCATTTTGGCAATTCCACTATTGTTGTATACAGCTTGCTGCCTGCCACTCTTAAATTAGTTTCCATGTTAGGCAGCCTGCATTTCAAACCAAGCTATGCCATGCATCTATTCATCATAACTCTTTAATAGGTTTGGTTGGAGAAATATAATATTAATACATTATGAATATGTTTTGTTGATTCAGTTGGAAATAAACAAAATTTAGCTGTAATTATTATTTATTAGTTTCCATTTTGGGAGGCAATACGACTACCAAATCTACAAGTTAATGGTAATATCATATTACCAACTCAACTCAATTTTATTTATCTAAACATCAAACTATAATAATTTTCCATTTTGTGAATCAAATACCCAATATTAATATATTTACCGTACTTTGTATGGGGTGAATTTAATTAACACCGTGCATTTCTTAAAATTAGATCTTAATACATTTTTAAAAAATAATTATAAAATTTAAAAGAATTAATCTTTATAAATCATAAATACTAGAAAATAAAGAATTCAAGCCTTAATAATAACATCTCCTTCCTATAATATAATTTGTAAAGTATGAAAAATAAGGTTGTAGCTTCTAGTTAATATTCTCATTCACGGTACTTTATATAAAACTTTAAAAGAAAAAGTTTTTTAGGCACTTACTATTATATACTGAAAAAAAAATATTAAGATACTAATTGTAGCTAATGGCTGAAATCTTCGATATATATCTTTCGGTGCTGGGGAAGAAGACTTCACTTTTTGTCCGCATTGGAAGAAATATCGCCAGTGTTAATCAACATTTCCGGCTTTACTCATTTCTTGATTGGGTTAAGTTAAAATTTGGTTTTAAGCTCAGGTATATTTTCGAGTTGATTTCTTAAAAAATCCATTTTATTATTAAAAATTTAATAAAATTTTAAAAATTTATTTTTGTTACTGTTTTATATATATATATATTATAATTAAATGTTAATTTAAAAATACTTTTAACTATTCAAATTAAATGCACGTCGGGTCGAAATGTAAAAATGTTTATCTAAGCCGAGTTCTAATCAGGTCAGGCCTATCATGCTAGGTGGTCCCCAATAAATTATCTCTATTACTTATAAATATTTTCAATCTTGGAATAAGAGAATAAATATGTTTTAAGACGCTTGAACTACGTTCTCTTATATCGATAATAATGTTCATGCCAATCAAGTTAAAACTCGATTATTTTAATGTTATAATTATTTTAAATTGCATAAAATATTTTTATGCATTTGTTATTACGGTTAAAATAAACCTTGTGAAGAATTTGATAAAATATTTTATAAATTAAATCATTTGTAAATATGATTAATTATGTATGTAATTTAAATTATTTCTAAAAAAACACTATTTACACTCAGAAATCTTGGATCATTTCGATCATTGATATAAATTTATCGACGAATAGACGCAATATAAATGTGAGTTCAATATGAACACTAGATGACACAACATAAATGCACGAAGGTGTTAAAATCTAAGTAAAATAATTATTTTTTCATTTAAAAATAATTAGTGATGTGTTAAATGTGTACCAATATTTAATACATTGAATATGATTATGATATAAAAAGATAACACGGTGATGTTAACAGGAAATTGACACTCATTTTAATAATGTCAACTAGAATTAGATACAAAATGATTATATGACACAAGTATAATATAAGAAGAATATAAATTAGATTTTCTCCTTAAAATTATTTTCTTTTAAAATTTATATATTAATTAAAATAGATCGAGTGATGATGAATTGGTATTTTAATATTATTGAATATATTTTTGATCTTTGGATTTATGATTCTTAATTGTTTTTTTAAAAATAATATTAAAGTGGGTAAAAGTATCATGGACGTCTTTATAGTAGGGGTTAGATTACATTTTTTCTCTCTCTACTAAAATAAATAAATAAATTAGTCATTATACATTAAATCAAAGAGTAAATTGGTCTTTTCTAATAAAAAATCATTTATTTGTACTGTTAAAAACTTGCTTGGTTGACTGAATAACTAGAAAGTGACACGTGACGTGTCATATGTACCTTCTGTTGATGTACAATGACTAGTTTTTAATAGAAGAATTGGATGTAATTTTTAATAGAACGGCCATTTTGCATTTAATCTAATGTCCAATGATTAATTTATCCATCTTTTAAGTAGAGGGGGCAAAATGTAAATTGACCCCTGATATAGGGGTGTCCATGTCATTTTACTTATAAAAGTATAAAAAGATAAAATGGCATCACAATAATATTATAGTTTAAAACAAAGATATTTCTATAATTTTATTACTGAGTTAATGACCTAACTAAGAGTGATGTCAACTTCGCCAAATACTTAAATTTTAAATAATGAAAATTTTTATATAAAATAAATATATAAAATTTCATATAAATATATAATACCATGAATATGATTATTGCACAAAATACAAATACATATCTTTTAATTCTTTTATATATATATATATATATTTATAAATTGCAATAAGTACAATATAATTATAAATATAGGTCTAAACAATCATAAGTATTAAATTATTAGAAACAAACTGTACAACCTAATTATTATAACATAAATAAATTAAAAATTGATATAGTTCAAATTAATTAAACCAAAACTCTCAACTTATATAAATTAGACATGATAAATTTATGAACCAAAACCTCCACTTTTACCAATTAAATGAAGTAATGGTTTGTTAATATATATTTTAAAAATAGTCACGAATTCTTATGAGATTCGATGTGATTAAGCAAGTAAAAAGAGAAACATTGAATTCAATTCAAATTAAGCAATTCCATGATCTGGGATAACAGAGATTATTTATTCCATTAAATGGACATAGACGTCGTTATACATCGTTTACATAAAAATTAATAGACGTGAATGAAGGTCACGTGCATGGCACCGACCAATCATGGACCGGAAATTCTCATCAAGACTGGCTGGCCTGCTGCCACGTATACCAATCCCTTAAGGTCTTGCACTGTATTATCACATAAAATATTTAATGTTTTACTCCTATTTTCTATTTATGTGTTGCTCTTGCATGAGGTGGTCATAAAATAGTCTTGGGTCCCGCCAAGTGGAATACGTGTATTGCTAGGATTCTTTGAAGTCCCTTTCAAACCAGACCAACATCCTAGAGCCCGAGGGAATGATCAACGGCTGGTATCTCCTCGCCGGCTATTTCTAATCATTCGATCCAACGGTGTAAATGGAATTGGCGGCTGCCGCCCAACAGTATTTCCCAAGTCTTGGACTGCAATGGCTGTCGGTAAATTAGGAGTCTGTGGTAACATTTTTATTATAAAGAAAATTAAAAAAAGTAAAGGATAAAGTATGTTACTAGTCCCTGCATTTCTATAAAATTTGGTATTTACTCCCTATATTTTAAAATTTAAAAGTTCAATTCTCCTACTCTTTCAATTTAAAAATCTTAATCCAATAATTATCATATGTTAAATGTTTATTTTCAATTTATTTTCACTCATATGACATGTCACATGAGGGCAACTTAATCAACATGTCAAATTGATAAATTTTGACAAAAATACTCACTATTTTAATGATTGGATTGAGATTTTTATATCAAAACAGTTAAAAGGGCTTAATTTCTAACATTTTAAGTATAGAGAATAAATCTCAAATTTTATCAAAAGTGTAGGGCTAACAGACAATTTTAACGAAAAGTAAATTACAATAAAAAATAAAAGTAGCCGTTGGATTACTTGTATAAAAAGAGGCACAGACTTATAAAACCCATGAAAGTCAGGAAGAAAAGTAAAATAAATTAAAAATCCAAACCATTTCGGTTCCCTCTGGGATCGAAATCGATTTTGTATCTATTTTCTGTTTATCAGTATCATTTCCTAACCAATAATACTCTTTTTCTTTTTTACTTTTCATTGAGAAAATCTGTAAAGATTTCCTCTGAAATATATATATCTTGAACATGTTTTTGGGTTCAGGCTTTTAATCATATTATTTCGAAGATCATCGCATCATTTTGTTTGATATTGAAAAAGCTTGTTCGTTGTTTGCCAAAGCAAAACCCAGTAGTATTATGGATGGGATTTTCTTGTCATCTTCAGCTGAGAAATCTGTTTCTCCAAACAAGCAACTCAAGAACATTCCAAGGAGACATAGTAGTGGAGCTCACACAAGCATCATCCATGGGGGAAGGAGGAGGAGGAGGAGGCCTCTTTTTTGCTCCCCCACCGTCTCTTTCCTTCTCTTATCCATTCTATCAGGCTCAGCAGCAACTACCTCTCCTTCCACTTCCACTCCCTAATAAACCTCTTCATACTTCGCTCCCTTCTCGAACCCCAACCCTTCCATCTTCTCCGTCTAACCTCAAAAGCAACAGATACAAAGACCAATCTCTGACCCCTCCAAAGAGATCAAAATCGCAGCAACTCAGTGGGAAATCAGTAGGAGAGCCAAAGAAACTTCAAAC
The DNA here is from genome assembly GCA_025506655.1 of Gossypium rotundifolium. Taxonomy (NCBI): domain Eukaryota; kingdom Viridiplantae; phylum Streptophyta; class Magnoliopsida; order Malvales; family Malvaceae; genus Gossypium; species Gossypium rotundifolium. The sequence continues at coordinate 92,453,101 of CP106724.1, read as the reverse complement.
CAGACCAACGGAGGGAAAAAAAGCACAAGGTGCAATTAGTAAGCCCTTTTTCATGGCATCAGGAGGACCCCAGGCGGCTGCGAGAGATTTGGAGAGGCTTTCAAGTTCTATCTTTACACTCTCTCCACCACCTAGCAGCTTGCCTTTGCCCAGCTTTTCGCTTAGACCAAAGCTTGGCTGCAAGGCTGAAGCTGGTGGAGGAGTCGATGATGGAGCCACTGACAATCTCCGACAACTCCTACGTCTCCCTTGAAGGATCTTTTCCATAAATAAAGACCTGAACAATAATTAAGGGTAAGCAGTAACTTCTGTTCTTCCTTTTTCTAGTTTTTCTCCTTAATTGTCTCATGTCATGGGAAATTATAAAGATCACCTCATAATTTTTTTGAGCTGAGGTGCAGGAGTAAAAGAAAAACTAGAGTGGATAAGAAGTGTGCTTGCTTCTGAGTTCTAAGGCTTTGGGTCAATAGTTTGTTCAACTTTTTCCATTTTCTTTTATAGCGTATTAAGTATATTGTAATTTAGATCCTATACTGATCATAATGCGATCACCGCCTTATTTTTGAATCGGGGGTGAACATATAAAATATAATGTGTAAGGCTTTGCCATTTTCTTGTGTTTGATAATCTTAAGGCTGTTTCTGAACAGACGATTGCCACATTGCGTATTAAGCACATGCACGCATTTTATGTCTCGATAATAACATCTATGCCAACCAATCTTCACTTCACCTCACCGGAGTTAAATCATAGGAGGTGAGAGAAAGAAGCATGAGCAAGCCAATAATAAACTTATTTATATTAGGTGCCATTCTGCATGGATCATGCTTTCTTATGGACTCGGAACTTCTCACTATCTTCAGGAATGGTGGCCCAATCTCTCTCTTTTAACCTGCTAAGATAGATATTTATTTTTTCCTCTTAATTTCTTTGAGCACAAGGCTTCCAAAGAAATTGCAATTTGCATATTTAAGAAATGTTCAAAGATTTTCAAAAAAAAGTTTTGATTTTTCGTTTTTTTCTTCAATTGAAATAAAAGAAAGAAATTCTATATGATTATTAAAAATAAATAAAAAATGAAAGAAAAGCAGAAAATAATAATAAATAAAGGAAAATAAAAATTGAAAAGAAGGTTAAAGACTAATGGACACAATATAATATAAAGCCCAAGGTGTAAAATGATTGTTTATTTAGTAGTAAATATTTTATTTCTCCATGTACAACAAGTACTAAAGTCACGGCTTCCAGTAATCATATGACTTCATATTGTATGTGCTCCAATCTAAAATATTTCAACATATTTTATAATAAATGCAATGGATTTTATTACAAAATAATATTAATACATACAACAATTTTATGTAATATTTTCTGAATAAAGAATATCAAAAATATTTTACTAATATGATGTGCATATTTATAATAACAAGAATATCTTATCATATATCATATTGAATTATCATATGTCATATATATATATATAGATATTTATAAATGTGATCCACATATTTTTTAAAATATTCTTAAAATTTCTAATAATAGAATTAAATATGTATATATACTTTTAAAACTATTTTAATATCACATATATATTTTAAAATACTTTATTTCCAATTCCATGAATTTTTAAAAATAATATGAACTAGTTTAATAAAGAGATAATATTTTGTACATTGCCATTGAAGTTTTTAAACTCCACAAGCGAGTTAGATAGGAATATAGTATAATATTAAAAATAAATATTTTTAAAAAGAGATGCATGATCGTTTTAAGGCTACTTTTGGAATAAAAAGTACACATTGGTGTACCAAATACTAACTCTTTAGTATATTATAATTATTAAATACAATACAATTGTGTATTGCAGGAAATAAACTAGTATTATATAAAAGAAGATACAGGAGCACATAAGAAACATTGAGTTCTAGATAGTTTTTTGAGTTTCAAAATACTTTATTTTTTAGTTATATTTAAAATGAGTTTGTAACGACTCGAAAGTCAGTGGTGTCAGAAAAACGGTTTTAGAACCCCATTTATGATGTTCGAGTCCATAAATATTAAAATAATATTAACGAGATTAGAACTAAGGTTAATTAAATTTTGATCCCTTAATTTTATCAAATGGATAATTAATTAAGGTACAAGGATTAAATTGTGAAAGTGGTTAAAGCTAATTACTATGGATTTTTAATTAACTGAGGGACCAATTGTGCAATTAAACAATAAGTATAAAGCTAAATGGTGGTGGAGACTAGTTTTCATCCACCGAATTAGCTAATTATGTCTAGTGGTAATTAATTAAGGTTAATTAAGTTATTAATAAACTAATTACACTATATAAACCTAAAATTAAAAGCCTTCAGTTTTTTTTTCTCTCCTCTGCACCGAAACCATTAAAGAAGCTTAGGGAAGCCATTTTTGAAGCTTCAGCCATTCAACTCTTAAGCTCAATTTAGTCGTCTTCTTCTTCTTCTTCTTCTTTTTTTTTTTTTTTTTGTAATTTTTATGTTTTTGAAGTTTTGGGAGCTATTTAGCTAACCTGAGTATCAATTTGTAAAATTGTTAAAGTTGTAAAATATTTCCATTGTTGAATATTGAAGATTTTGGTACTAAATTGTTAGATTTTAAACTTAGATATTAAAATAAAGACTAATTTGTAAAGTGAAAATTGTTAGTTTTGAACATAAGAATTAAAGTGTAAATATTTCGATGAAATTTCTATATTTATAGATAATAGAGGGTTGTAGAAAGATGGAATTGAGATCGGTTTTGAAATTGAAGCTCAAATTTGAAAATTATAGCAATTTTGGATTAAGGACTAAATTGAATAAAATACAAACATTTATGGACAATTGAATAATAAAATTGAACTAACATATGCTTATAATAGGATGATATAAGATGTTTAGAATTGATAAATTGAATTGAATAATTGTATAGATTGAGAATTAGACCAAATCGTAATTAATTGGGAAAAGACAAAATGTTGATTAGTTCTTTCAGATCAATTTGTTTGCTAATTTAATCAGGAAAGTTAATATGGTATGTTTGTTTTAAATTTTTATGCATTTATTTATAAATGTAAATATGGTTAATTGAAATTTGGATTGTTTATGATTTGATACAAAAGGTGATAAATAGACTAAATCATAAAGAAATAACAAATTGGTTGATAAATTGAATATAAAGAATTTCAATCTGAGATTGATTAGTTGAATTGAACCAAATTGATATGATTATGTTTGATTATCGAAATAGAGGACTAAATTGAATACAATTGAAAATAATATAAATTGATGAATTTGTGAAATTGGCTTAGTATTTAAATGAATTATGTTATGCTATGGATTAAATGATTTCTTGATTGATGAATTGATGATATTGAGATCAATAAAATGATGATCAAACTACAAAGAAATGTGATTATTGGTTACCTTATTAACTGCTCGGGCAGAGTCAAATATAGTTGGCATGCCATAGCATAGATAGATTACGAGTTACTTCGACTACATGTTGATTAGAGCTGGGCAACTTTTTCTTCGGTTATATTGATGAGAAATTGCATGCAAAACATAGTGATGAGTGTGGGCACAAACTATTTACTTCGGCATTGTCCGATGAGGCACTGGATGCCAAATTGGTGCGTAATCTCCCCAACCTGGCCCAAACGTTATGGCTGAATTATGGAAGTCACACTAGCCATCAAAATGGCCTAGTAAAACATTCAGTTATCGGAAAAAAAAGTCAGAAAGCCTATTTCATAAGGATTTCAAATTATACAATTCTTAATTTTAGTTCAAATAATCTAAAACGGTCATTCAGGAAGAAACATTAATAACTCGAGCATGAAATAGGACTAATTTGCAAAACTTTCAAAATTTACAAATGGGTATCAATACCAACTAGAAAAGTATCGATACTTATTTAAGTATCAATACGGTTTAGACATTTTTCCAATTTTGAAAATTGTAAAACGTGATCAATCGGTATTTGATACTTTTATAAGTATCAACAGAAATTTGACATTCTGCTTGTTTTGAAAACTATTTATTTGGTCAAATATCGATACTAGATGCCAGTGTATCGATACTTTTCATCAAAATTGGTGAAATTACTTTATAGAAAACCATTTCGTTTCAGTTTCAAAAACACTTATTAATTTAACCTATTTTAGGAAAACACCAATTTAATTTAGTTATCTTGTTCTTTTAGTTTTAGTTCCAAAGTTAGAAAAATCATATTTGAACCGTTTTAAAATAATTTAACAATCCTAAAGTTCTTAGCCATGTTTGAGCTTGATATTAAAACGTCTAACGATAAATCCCAAATAAAACATCCATATGAAAAACTAAGTCCATGCCATAATCCATTTAAAACAATGGGGAAAAAACCCAACTGAGTTTATAAAATAAATTTTAAAGAACTTTTGTTCAAAACTGTTGATAGTGCTTTGAATATCGAGTCTGAGCCCTAGCCTCACGGGCTATTAGGAAAGATGGGAAAATTGAGTGAGCTATGAGGCTCAATATGTGTAACACTTCAAAACTTGGCCCAAGAGTTACGAACGAATTTTAGATGTTACATTGGCCACCAAAATGGCCCAAAACAAAACATCATTCGAAATAGCTTAAAATTTTTCAAAAACCTCCTTGCTTGAACTTAACAAGATTCGGTAACAAACTCTACTTAGGTTATCAAATGGTTGTCCATTAAACTATGAAATAATGTTAAAACTTTATCAAAATGTCCTTATTCGGTTTGCAATTACTTCTTTTACCAACTGTTAATCCAAAATTTCGAAATCAATGTAGTAATGAAAAATCTATTATTTACTTCTAAATAGAAACCATAAATTATCTCTTAAAAACCAAGCGATTAGTTAGCCAAATTTTTATGCATGGAATCACAATTATAGTTCAAAACATACAATCCACAATTTTTCAAAAAGTCCAAAATCAAAGTTCATACCACAGTTTACTTACAAATCTATTGAAAATAATTTATTGAATTTAAGAAAAACTTATAAAATCAAACCAAGAAATTAACGTAGCTTCGAGACCTCTGATTCACTGAGTCCAACACCTAAGCTCACGAATTACTTGAAAGGGAAAAGTAAGAGAATGAGCTACGAAAGCTCAGTGTGAGTCAAACAAATGTAAAAAGCCAATAACAGAATAATACCTCGATTGTAAAGTTAACTAACCACACAAACTTACATTAGCAAAATTCGAATCATAAACAGAAATCACATCAGAATAACGCATAATATCAGTAATACACATAACAAATATGAATAATAAAATATGATGAGGAATGATACAAAATCCCACCTAGCCAACCGCTACACACCATCTCCACAAATCCCACATACACACTGATAAGGTTATACTAGACCCTTTCCAACCTCCACACACCAATATTTGGGTTATAGTGGACCCATCCAACCGAACACACCTTAATGTGGTCATATGCCACTTTTATTATTGCGAATAGACCGCTAAAATATAATAATACAGTAAAACTGCCAATACGAACTTCCTTCTCTTCGAAAACAAATCTCAATCCTAAATGCAGGTGCAAACCATATCAAAATGCACACGGATTACAGAATCGACATACTTGTATTTAGTTTCCATATTAAATAACCATATTTGCAAATCAGTTTAGTTTAACAGAAACAGAATCAGACTTACTAATATATAGTTTTCAAATTAGAGAAAAATAGTAAACAATTTCCATACATCGCATCCAAACATTTTTGCATACTAGGTTTAGCATATCGCATTACAATAAACTTGAACGAATGTCATGTAAAAATAGCTTAGAGGTTCATGAAGTAAATAATAATGATTTTGCAACTATTTTAAGGATATTAGAATTTGATTCAAAGTAGCATAATTACATAAGCATATATTTCCTTTCAAACAATAAGAAATTAACTGCTTCTTTTCCACCAAAAATAGTTAAGTAAATTAAAATGGTAAAAATTCAAAAGGCACAAAGAACCCTAAAGCAACACAAGATTTACAAATCTAAGCAAATTAAATAATTGATGTCTTATCCATTTTTTTGAATATTTGCAATGTATCCCATAATTATCAATCTTTTTTATAATTATTAAATCTAGATGGCACAAGTAAATTATGCATAACTTTGTCGCTAAAAATTTAAAATACATCTTTATGTGTTGAAAAAAATTCTAATTACTACAGCTATACATGTTTTCAAACTATTTTCAGGTTTCTACACTAGATCAGGTAGTAAAAAGAAATAACACATATATTTCACGATAGAAAAGAGAAAAAAACCAACATCAAATCGACCCCCTAATTGTAGTAGTTTCAGAAACACACCTTAGAAAGCAATTCCAAGCACCCACGAACGAGCAATTCACCTTAACCTTTCAAACCTGAAACTCAAATTTCTAATTATACTTAACCTATAAGAATTCCAATTTAAACCATGAGTAAAGAAATCCAGAACCAATATAATACCCAACAAAACAACATTTACCCGATTCAACACTTAACTTAAACGAAAATCTAGAGAACAACTAAACCTTACTGAGCGAAAATTAATAATAATGTGGACCCAAAAAGGAAGAAAAGAAAGTCAAAAGAGAAAGAGAAAGAAAGAAAAATAAAAGTTTGAAACATTGAAGGAGAAGGGGAGAAACTAATGTGAGAGAGTGAGGGGAAAATATGTAAAAGTTAATTTGGGGTATTATTATTATTTTTAAAACAAAAAATTAAATAAATAAAATTTAAATAAAATCAGGAGGCATAGTAAAATCTAAGAAACTTTCAACTTATCAGATTTTTTTCTCTAAAGTTTGAAACCAAAATAGTAAAAATAATTTCTATTAAGGTCACACAAGGATCTGAACTCGAGACCTAAGGAAAAGCTTACGCTTAACCACTAAACCACTAGGCTCAACATTGCCCCTAAAATGTAAAGAAAAACATAAGAGTCTGCACGACACCGCTAACTCACCTGCGAACCTTAATCCTTCTAACCCTATTTTTGGATGTTACAGTATGGTCTTAACATATAGGTAGTAAAACATATAAAGTAGTAGATAATGGCATACAAGTAAGAGGTGCATGTACAAATCAATATCACAATATTCATAGAATTCACCTAACAGTTGGCATGCTCATGAATGAGCGCAGTCCACTACCCAATCTAGCCCTACACACCATAATGAGAGTTCTTCAAAACTTGTTCAACCCTACACACCATAATAGTAAGAGCATAAGCTCATGTGGGCATACCACCAGTAGATGTACGGATGGACCACCATTAGTTATGCGGATGAACTGACACTAGATTGATCGGTGAACCGACCCAACATTATATACCTGAACTTCTTCCTTCAATAACTCAACCCAGATAACAATATCACGCCATTAATGATTAGTGACGGTATAACATACAGTGATAATTTCAACATGTTATCAACATGAAAATAGTGTCATATTAACTTATATGCAGTAATGGTAGAGCATGTGTCTATCGTATATGCAGTAACATCACAAAAACAACATCACAATCACTCAACAACACAATTTCATATTGACAGCATAGCAATATCGTACTTACAACACACGATAATGTTTTCAATCAACTCATACTTACGATTTTTCGACAACATAACCATAGATGTTATCTTTTTTAGATCTGATAATTCTTATTGTAATCAGATTCACAGATCGAGTTTATTCAATATTCATTAAAAAAAACAACTGAATAAGCATTCTAATGCCCACACAATCAACTGAAGCACACACACACACACACTACATAGTTAAGGCTCACACCTTCACCCCACACGCCCGTGCGACCCTTCACTATTTCAGCACACTTTCAGTTTAATTTCAATCAGATTCTCCTAGATCTAGTGCTTCAAACGGAAAATGCACAAAGCATATATAATATCATATTCGACAAGAAAGATCTTAGAAGATCCAATAGAAATTGGTTAAACAAAATGAAAGAGTGTAAACTGCTACCCTATTATGAATTCAAAATCGAAGTGTAATCGATTCTATGGGTTTTGCTTACTAATCTACAGCGAATATATACAGATCTAAGGTCAAAAATCTCAACGTCAATGGTGATTCAAATGAACAGAGGTAAATCGATAAGGAGAGTGAAATTAGTGACTTAAGGATGATGTAAGATGCAACAGTGATAAGGGGATTAATTCAAACGTTGAAGATTTGGCAAGAAGGATGAAAAATACGACGGTTCAAAGGCGGTGGAAGGTATGGAAACTATGACGAAAAGAGAGGAAGAGGAAGAAAAAAAAAAGAGAAAAGAAGATAGGAGAAAGGAGAGACAATGTAAGGGAAAGGAGAAGAGAGAAAAAGAGGAGGCGGCTAGGGAAAATGAAAAAGAAAAAGTGAGGGGGAGGGGTGTTCAAACAAAAATACCTTTAAATACCCATGGTTTCAGTACATTAGGGTTTTTTTTTCACTAGAAAATATAGAAGTATTGATACTTTTTAGAAAGGTATCGATACTTGTTCGAAAGGTAACGATACTTGCATAAGTATTAATACGTTTTTCGACATTTTGACAAATCAAACCGAAATAGAAGCCAATTACACACCCAAATAGAAAATTAAAATAAATCCAACAATTACGGATTTAACTCAAAAATTTAATCAACATTTCGGGGGGTGACATGGTGTATTGGTTGGGTCCATGTATCCGTTCGAGTCTGAGTTAGGCTAATAGGGATATAAAATGTAAATTGGATAAATGATATTCAAATTGAGTTAATATTATGATTTGATGATACAAATATTGATAGCATGTGAAAGATCATGTGAACCTATACAAGCTTGGAGGGCTGATATGGAAATGTGAAGAATCAATAAATTTGATTCAAAAATTGAATAATGAAATGAAATAGTGATTAACAATAAATTGAAATATAAATAGTTGGAATTATGTGAATATGATAGTGAATTGATTAAATGATGATTAAATTAGTGAATTTAGATGTTATATGTTTGAATTGTTATATGATATGATAAATGTTGAGCTCATCTTGTTGATTTGTGATTTCCATGTTAGGCAAACTTGAGAAGCTAGTAGTTTATCGTATTAAATCATAAAATAAGGTAAATTATTGTTAAATGCCTATGAACTTACTAAGCACTCAATTTGCTTACCCATTGTTTCCTTTTCCCTGTAGATTGCCAACTTGGGGAATGTGTCAAGCGGATTGACCTCGTGCACACGTGCCCAAAAAACAAACAATTTTATAAAACAAGTTAAAAATGTGATTTTAGCTGCAATCATACAATGTTAGTTGTAATATTTGTAGTGTCAATGGAACACTAGAGCATTCTAAGGATCAAACCCAAGGGATTGCTGGTAAATGTATTTATCAAGTTAATTACAAGTTACGCAATTACTAATCTAATCCAGTTGAAAATTATTAGTGCAAATACCAAAATAAATTGTTTATAAACTAAATTTAAATTATCAATTAAACTAACTAAACTAATTTTCTTCCCTATTTCTTTAGACAATGTAGGTGATAAAACGATTGTCGGTCGTTTTTTAAATTACTAGTTAAGCTAATAAACCTATATCAATTATATTGTTTGTCACTCTTAGTTAAGAATCTCCTCTTGGTCTCATCTTAGAATGAAAGATACCACCTAATCTCTCCATTCGGTCTTATTATTCGACACAATTATATCACGATACTCATAACAGTCTTGAGATTGAGAGTCTTGGGGGTCTCAGTATTGCAATATCACTATAGTTGGCCTCAATTTTCTTCACTTCCGCACCGTTAGGGGTATAATGACTTTCATGCCTTGATATCGGAATACCCTTATTCTAAGTGATGTTTATTCACATTCGGGCCATTATCGACTTCCTACACCACTCATTTTCATTGTTTGGTTCCCCATGACATGATTGGCCAATTTGGGTCTAAAAAATGGCATGAAAATTAAAAAAAAAATATTAACAACAAAACTAATAATCAACAAAAGTAAATAAAAGACACCTAATTTTCTTGAGAATAAACTCTTTAAGTGTAATGGAGAGCCTAATTTGACGTATCAAATTACGAAAGATCAAACTCCCCCACACTTAAATATTTGCTTGTTCTCAAGCAAATACTTAAGAAACATGCATAAAAAAATGACCCTTGAACAATGAACGAAGTGAACAATCAATGAATAGATATGTACAGTGTAATAAATTCTTCTACTATATAACTTAAGAATGATACATTGCAAATTCGCAACTTTGGGAGCAAATCATTTTAGTTCACAAAGTTACAAGATAAACAAAAATAGAGGTAATCTTATCAAAACAATATTTTTTGCATTATTCCATCAAAATAAGGTATGTAAATATGATATATATATATATATATAAGAATCTAACTTATCAATTTCTTATTAAGTTCCAGAAGTTTTGATTTTACAAACATGGATGCCAAGATTAAATAGGGTTTTTTGATTTGTAACGTTATGAGGCTTGGGTTGGTATAGTTTCAAAGAAAAGATCAACTCAAAATGGTTTAAGCACAATGAACAGTATAGCACATGGCATTGCTCCCAATTCCCCCATATGTAATCATTAAGCTCATTACTTTATTTCTACTTCTCCCGCCTTCCTTTTCTCTCCAATAAAGTAGAAGAAATGGTTCGATATTAGCTAGTGTTTCTACATTATGATATTGAAAAGCTAATTTTATGCTCTTTAATTGATTTCTTACTTTGAGCATGTTGTTCCATTTTTTATTCTTTTCACTTACAATGCTTTTAGCTCTAACCATGCTTTTATTCACTCATATTGTTCATTCTACGCACAATTTCTGGTAAGATTTTCTACGAGCTTTATCGAACCATCTCTTCACTATTCGCTCACGCTCATTTTTAAGATCTTCAAGATGTTTCTACTTGACCTAACGTCAAATGTAGTAGTTATTTTAGGTGATTTTCGCACTTAACGAGCTTATTTTCTTGACATTTTAATATTAATGATTATATTTTCAGTATTATTAGTTTAGGAATAAAATATTAATAAAATAAACCTTTTTATGCTTTCTCTACTATTACGATGACCCGTAAGGCCGACTTAGGCTTCTGAGTGACTAATGTGTTATTTAAGTGTCTAAGATGCCAATTTAGGTCCAAGAATAAAAGGATGACTGGCTCACGAGACAGGGATCTCGATAAGCCAACAAAGCTGCCAAAGGCCCGGAACACACTTGACTTCGTGATAAGAAGCTTCCTCTCTTCACGACTATGTGATGAAAAAAGGAAAATTTGTACGGTGGCAACGTCATGACGAGGAGAATTCCTATGTCATGATGATGCGACGATGGCATACCATAATGAAGCTGATTTCCTTGGATGACACTTTTGGGGATATTTCCATATTTGAACTGTAATAGCCCATTTTTAGTCAAATCAGAATAGTAGTTTTAAGACCACAAATATGAAGTCAAAATATTTATCTTATTATTATTTTAATGTTTACAGCATGATTGAAAGGTTGTGTGAAAGTTATGTTTAAAAATTTTATTGTTTGATTGGTCAATTTGATAAAAGGACTAAATCGCGTAAAGTGTAAAACTTGAGTTCTAATAGCTAAAGGTTTCTCCTAGCTATAGAACCTTAAAGTTAAGGTCCTTAAGTGGTAATTAGACCATTTTAATTGTGATTTGACATATATGGATATATTATTAAGTGTTTTAAAGGTTATTATTCAAGGTTATATGTGTAAATTAGTAATTAACTTAAAATAAATAAAACAAAACAAAAATTAGTCTTCATATCATCTTCCATAACCGAATATTAGGGCTAGAAAACACGATTGTTGTGTTCTTCATTTGGCCAAGCTTGTATGGCTAATTAAGGTACAATTTTTGTCCCGTTTTTAATGATTTCTACATTTTTGATACCGTTGCAGTTAGGTCTAGCTAGCCTAAGAACTATTTTGCAAAACTGTTAAAAATTTTGAATGTTTCCATTGATGAATAAGCATGTATTTTGAAGTTTCTAGATAGGTTATGAATGTTGTTTGTGAGTTATACAAGTTTTATAAAGTGATTTTTTAGTGAAAACACAAATTAGCGATTAAATTGTGAAATGTTGAAACTTTGTGGTTAAAATGTGAAACAAATTAAAAAAATGTGCTGCTAAGGGCATAATAGTAATTTGGCTAAGCTTGGGTTGTGATAAAATTGAATGAATTTTGTTTTACGAGCTTAGGGACTAAATTGTAAAAATGGTGAAACATTAGGGGAAAATGTGTAAATGTGCTTAATGTGTGTTTTGGATTAAGTTGAATAGAGAGATTATTTAATAAGTTAATTTTGAATATATTTAGATCAAGAAAAGCAGAATTCAAATCTAGACTAGGGGAAAACTAAAGTTATCGACTAATCGACCTATTTCGTCGTTTTCACATCCAAGGTAAGTTCGTATGTGATAAATTTTATTATAAATTTATTTTAAATGCTTTGATATTGTATAAGTTGTGAATACGAGACTTCAGATAAGTTCGACAATGACTCGATGGTAATTCGGCAATTGAAATCTCGGTTGAGCCTTAGGAATAGTTTAGGATACTAGTAACATGTCATTAGAGGATACACTGAGTTGGCTTCAGGCCATGATATTAGCACTTCGGGTGCGAGTTATACCGATTTGGCTTCGAGCTATGAATATCGGCTGATTTGGCTTCGGGCCATGATATCAGTACTTCGGATATAAGTTACCTTGATTTGGCTTCGGGCCATGGTATAGGTACTTATTGAGCGAGACTTCTGAGTATCTGATTTCTATTTCGAATGGTTTAATGGGTAAATGAATGATATGGTTGAGGTTGAGATTGGTATGGGATGGTACAGGTATGTGCATAAACCATATTAGCTTTGAATCGAAGAAATGGTGAAGAAAGTATATAGTTTTGTGAATGAGTAATTGAATGGTTTGTTAGTTGATGTGAATTCATGTATTTATAACCAATTGTTGAATTATGTGTTTATGATTATAACGAGTTTATTCCATACAAGCTTACTAAGCTATAAAGCTTATGTTGTTTATTTTTCTATGTTTTATAGTGATTTCAAGGTAGCTCGGATTCGGGGATCGTCGGAGAGCGCATCACACTATCCACCTATCACTTGGTACCTATAAACTTTGGTATTTTAAGTATTTGACATATATAAGGACTTTGGTCATGCTGGTTATGTTTTGGTAATGATTTTGGCCATTTGAATTGGCTTGTAAATGTATATGTTTTGGTTTGTACATAATAGCCATGAGAGTTGGCTTATTTTGAGTTAATTTGCTTGTGTATATGTGTATGTGCATATAGTTTATGTTATGTAAATTGAGGTTGGTTTTTTGATGCTTATTAATAGTCGGTATTATGGAAGTTTAATGTTGATATTGGTGATGTAACACCCCTCACCCGTATCCAACTCCGGAACTGGGTACGAGGTATTACCAGACTTAACTTGCTTGAACATACAACTTTGGGCTTTAAAATTTTATTTCCAACTTAAGACTTTACATACATATGCATAATATCCTTATTATGGGCCTACGAGGCCTCAAACATGCATACGGAAGGTTTCTGAATTTAACGGGAAACTTTTGCACTCTTAAAAAATATTCACTTAAAATAGGGCCACATGCCCGTGTGGAAGAAGGGACACGTTCGTGTGACATATCACACGCCCTCGTTCAACACTCGTGGTCGACATTGACTTGTATCACACGGCCTGTCACACGCCCGTGTGTCTAGCCCGTAGTCGACACTGACTTGTATCACACAGCCAATCACACACCCGTGTCCTTCGACTGTATGGTGAATTAAATTCCCAATTCAGGTGCAGACTTCGTACGGCCTGGGTACACGCCCAAGCCCATGGTCGTGCCTCCCACACAGCTGAGACACACAGCCATGTCTTTGCCCGTGTGTTTATTACTGAGCATACTGACTTGTAAGCCTAGCATGCATGGGGGAACATGGCCAATCAACATGGCAATGAGGCTAATCATGTGTCATGCACGGCCTAGACACACGCCCGTGTGCTTACCCGTGTGGACATTTAAAAGGCTATCTACCAAGCCATATGCCACCCTGTACAGCAACCATACTTGCACCAATCCAATCCAACACATATCAAGACTATAAAGTACTTCTAAGGACTCAAAATCAATACATCCACATAAGCTTACACTTCATGAAATTCATCATCATTGAATATATATAAACTTGTCAAGTATTGGCCCAAATACAAAAACCTCTTACAAAATGAATTTAGCAACATTAATAACCAACACTTTGGCTAACAAATGTGACATAACAAAAGAGACTAAGCCCTATACATGCCATACTCAAAATTAATCCAACTTGGCTATACCGAAGAGTAGTTGATAGTGTGATTTCCATACTCCAACGTTCCATGAAATCTCGAGCTAAGTTGGCAATACTACAAGGAAAAGGGAAATGAGAGGGGTAAGCATAAAGCTTAGTAAGTTTGCATGAAATAAATAGCAACATAAAAATCATAATGTCATTCATCCATTTCATTGAATAAAACACAAGTCTTAAACTCATTTCCACAACTTACTCATATTTACTCTTACCAATTACATAACATGCCACATATCTTGAACCATTCTCATCAATTACTCACATATACCTGTGTCACCTCATCACTTAGTATTAACATTAATCTCATCTTTTGCATAAGCTTAACTATTTACCACATGGAAATTAATTGAGATATTCAGGGATATATAATCATCCTCATTCACTTAATTATGACACCAATGCCACATCCCAGCTGTGGTCTTACGTGGGGTCACTTCTAGATGCCGATGCCATATCCGCGATATGGTCTTATACGGGATCTCATATCGATTGTCGATGCCATATCCCGGATATGGTCTTGTACGATTCTCATATTCGATGCTGATGCCATATCCCAGATATGGTCTTATACAGGATCTCTATTCGGTTCCGAGGTCGTATCCCAGACATGGTCTTATACGGGACCTTACCATTCTCATGATTCGTTATTAGTATACTCACTTCATTGTAGTCCATCTGGGACTTCAACTTCGTTATTTTCATCATTTTTCTCATTTAACATCATAACTCGAATTCATAGAAATATTGTACAACATTGCTAATATCAATCATTTAGAAACTTAATAACATGATGTTGAATTTATTACACATAACTTACTTCGATTTCAAAATAGGCTAGATGGTCGATCTAGTCCGATACTTTGCCCTTTCCTCGATCAAGGTTAATTCTTTGCTCTTCTTGATCTATAATAGCAAATTAATTCATTTAATAATCACATCAACAATTGCATTTTCAATAATCATGCTTTGGAAAATTACTATTTTGCCCTTAGACTTTTGTAAAATGACCATTTTACCCCTAGGCTCAGAAATCAATTCTAATCAAATTTCTTTCTTTAAAGAGCCTAGGTGAACATTTATTTCTCTTATGAAAACCATCAAAATTCAACATTTCACACATTTACCTCTTATTATACAACCTTTACAAAAAGGTCCTTCTAGGTGTTTTCATGGTAACACCTTTCACAAAAGTTGTTTATCTAACAACTAAGACTCATTTTTTTCCATAAAAATGTAGCAAACAATGTAAAAGCTCACATGGTAAAACTCTAAACTTTCTACCATTTTTCAAAATAGTCCCCTCATTAGCTAGCTTAAGCCTTAGGGGTTCCAAAGGTACATTTTTATCAAGAAATGATCATCAAATAACTTACTTGTAAAGAGAGAAGCTTGCTGAAAATTTTGAGCTCTCAACCCCTATTTTTGCTGCTAATTTTTAGTGGAAGGAAGGAGAAGAAAAGATGATATCTTTTCTTTCTTTATTTTATTATATTCATCTATTTAATCAACCTACTACACCCACTTTGACTAGTTTTGACTTCATTGTCCCCCTATGGCTGGCCACCTCTTAAAACAAGGCCTAATTGCACATTTGGAACATCCAATTAACACTCTATGGCTATTAGGCACCTTTAGATTGTAAAATAGAACTTTCACACTTTATTCGATTTAGTCCTTTTTCGCGATTAAGCATGAAATCGCTAAAATTAAAGCATCAAAATTTTCATGCACCCATATAATCATACTCTAACTCATAAAATAACATAAAAAATAATTTTCTCTGGCCTCGAATTAGTGATTTTGAAACCACTATTTTGACTGGCCCCTAAATCGGGCTGTTACAATTCTCCCCCTTAAGGATTTTCATCACCAAAAATCTTACCGGCAAAAAGGTTGGGATATTGGTTTCTCATAGCCTCCTCGGGCTCCCATGTAGCCTCTTCTATTCCATGTCTTTGCCATAGCACTTTCATAAGGGCTATAATTTTGATTCTCAACTGTTTGACTTCTTGTGATAAAATTTTAATCGGCACTTTGCCATAAGTCATGTCCACTGAATTTCTACCTCTATTGGTACTATCAAACGTGAAGGGTCCGAATGGTATTGACATAACATGGACACGTGGAAGACATCGTGGTTCTTTTCAAGCTCAGGTGGCAAGGCCAAATGATAAGCTATTGGTCCTATCCTCTCGGTAACTTCATAAGGTCCGATAAAAGGCAGACTCAATTTGCCTTTCCTGCCAAATTTGAGGACTTTTCTCGATGGTGATACTTTCAAGAACACTTTATCACCTACTTAGAGCTCAATTTCTTTCCTTTTTAAATCCAAATAGGACTTTTGTCTATCTGAGGCCGCTTTCAGACATTCACATATCACCTTTACTTCCTCTTTAATTTCTCTGACCAAATCGACCCCGTGAATCTGATTCTCTCTAAGTTCTGTCCAATATAAGGGCGTTCAGCACTTACGCCCATATAGTGCCTCATAAGGCGCCATTTTCAAACTTGACTGAAAATTGTTGTTGTAAGCAAAATCCACCAACAGTAAGTATTTTTCCCAATTACCCTGTGATAATCGTAATATGATTTAATCCCACATTTAGCATACTTTTGGATGATTTTTCCTTTAATTATGGAAATAGGTGGTACTAATCCTTTGTTTTCATGTTCTATACTCAGGAGAGCACCGGAGGATGAAAAGAATGAATAACGGGTCAAAAACAGAGAAAATGGGCCAAAACACAAAATCCACACGGCCTAGGCCCAAGACCACACGGTCGTGCCTCTTAAGAAGAGCCGAACACGGCTGTGCCTTCTCAACAGGTTCGACTACGGCCTAGCCTCGAATCACATGGGCGTGTGATATGGGCGTGGCCCTGCCATAAGAAAGAAGAATTCTATTTGGATTAGGATACTTTCGGGCCAAATAAGGCATCTCGAAGCCTATATAAACACCCTAGGAGGCAACTTAAAAGAGGGAATTCGACAGAAGCCTCCTGTCAAGGCTTTTTAAGCCGTTCAGCTAGGCTAAAGAGCCGAGCCAAAGAAGCTGAATACAGGGATTTACTCGAAGGAAGCCAGTTGATTCATCTCAAGAAGCCAGAATCATACTCAAGACTAAAGGCTTCTCCTTCAATTCCTTTAGGGGGTTTTTGGGTTTTACTTATGTTTTGTTTTATAATTTCTTTTGAGATGTTTTCTTTTACTATTATGAGCTAAACCCTCAGATATCTGTGGGGGATGAAACCTAAGACGGATCTTATTATTGTTATCTGAGCTGTATGAATACTTGATTTATTCTTAACTATGTGTTCTTAATTCTTGTTTTGGTATTTTCAGGATATTGATTCAAGTATTGATGTGCTTAGGTGGTGGAGCAAAAGTTCTTACCTAAGAGTAAATCTAGCTTAGTTGAGCGGAGTTGAATGCAACCCTAGAAATAGGATGACGTAAATTTTCTAGATTAGGGTCAAACCTAATATGGGAGTCCATAGATCGAGTTAATGCAATTCTAGGGGTCTTAATTAGAAAGAAATTTCAATTAATTAACCTTGGATTAGACGTTTGTAGCCTCGAAAGAGGTATTAATATAACTTAGGGAATCCTACGGATCAAGTCAAGTGAATAAATCGTCTGGTTTAGAGTTAGATAACAAGTGAAGTCGAGGTGGATTCTTCCTCGAGTATTGTCTAAATCAATCGATTTTCCCCTCAAGTCTTTCCCCAATTCCTTCTTTGTCTTAGGATCTTTAGCTTAGTTGTTAGTTAATTTAGATAATAAATTCTCATAATTCTTAGGCTAAATAATAGAAAGAAAGTTAGTATTAGTACTTTTGGCTCCTTTGGGTTCGACAGTCTAGTCTTGCCACTAAACTATACTGCTGTTCGATAGGTGCGCTTGCCTCCATCGTTGTCTTAGTTAGTTTCCAGGTTCGATCACTTTTTTTTATTATAAAATTTTAAGACTTTGGGACACAACCAAGTTTTTGGCGCCATTGCTGGAGAACTAAAATATTAAGAATACTCAAATTTTATTACTTTAGCCATATTTTTTTTTATTTTTGAAATTAAACTTTATTTTTACTTTTCTAAAATTTCTTTTTCT
The DNA here is from genome assembly GCA_025506655.1 of Gossypium rotundifolium. Lineage (NCBI taxonomy): Eukaryota > Viridiplantae > Streptophyta > Magnoliopsida > Malvales > Malvaceae > Gossypium > Gossypium rotundifolium. The sequence continues at coordinate 92,434,562 of CP106724.1, read as the reverse complement.
TTTGCTCTTTTCCTAGAAGGTACCTCTAGTTTATGACTAGAAGGAACTCGACAAGGCCACTACTTTACGACAGTAATATTGAAGGAACCGTACGCAAAAATCGTAGAGAAGTAAGGTGAGGCTTAAATTACATACAAGAAGAGCAAGAGGACGAAACTAATAACACCAAAGGGATGGCTGAGAATAATCTGCTACCTCAAGAGGTGGCTGATCATCATGCTCCTTGAACTATGTATGATTATGCTAAATCCAATTTAACAGGAGCTGTATCGAGTATTGTTAGGCCTGCTATAACCGCTAATAATTTTGAAAACACTATACAAATGATTCAACAGTTTGTTCAATTTGATGGTTTGTAGGACAAAGACCCAAATACTCATTTAGAAAATTTTCTAGAATTCTGTGATACCTTCAAAATAAATGGCGTTTCCGATGATGCCATTCATCTTCGGTTATTTCCCTTTTCTTTGAGAAATAAAGCCAAACAGTGGTTACATTCTCTTCCACGAGGATCGATCACTACATGGGACCAAATGACCGAAAATTTTTTATTGAAATATTTTCCACCGGCCAAAATGGCCAAATTAAGGAATGATATCTCTTATTCTGTGTAGATGGATTTAGAAAATTATACAATGCATGGGAGAGATACAAGGATCTGTTGAGAAGGTTCCCACACCATGGTTTACCCTTGTGGCTACAGGTCCAAACTTTTTACAACGGTGTGAACCCTTCAACCAGGCAGTTGATTGATTCAGCCATTAGTGGAATCTTGAATAACAAAACTCCTGAAGCGGCTTATAAATTCATAGAGGAGATTTCACTGAACAACTATCAGTGGCAAGTTACAAGGACAAGGCCAACTAAAACAGCCAGAGTTTTCAACCTCGACACAGTCACCATGCTATCAAATTAGGTAGAGATGATGAATAAAAAGATTGATGGTTTGTGTGGTTCTTTGCAGGTACATCTAGTTATCCAATGTGACTCAAATCTAGGAGGTGTGGCGAATCCTAAGTACCCACCCTACAATCATGGCATGGAAAGCGAACAGATAAACTATACGGGTAACAATTTCAGATCTCAAAATAACCCTTATAGTAATACTTATAATCCAGGTTGGAGAAACTACCCCAATTTCTAATGGGGTGTCTAAGGAAATCAGAGACAGAACCACCCCCTCCAAACTTCCAACAACAGCCCTACCCACAGGAAAAGAATCCAAACCTTGAAGAGATGCTGACAAAATTCATAGCTGTGTCTGAAACTCATTTTTAGAACACCGAGACAACACTTAAAAATCAACAAGCATTGATTAAAGGAATCGAGAACCAAATAGGGCAACTCGCAAAGATGATCTCTGAACGACCACTAGGTAGCTTGCCAAGTAACACTGAGACTAATCCAAAAGAGCAAATTCATGCCATAACAGCTCATGACAGTGAAGGGTTAGTAGAATCTGAATCTGAGCCAAAGCAAGAACCTGTAGTAAGTGAAGGTGAGGTTGAAGTAAGCCAAGAAAAGCCAAAACCTGTAATTAAAGAATACCAACCTCGAATACCATATCCCGATGCGATGAAGAAAGACAATTCAGATGAACAGTTTGGTAAGTTCCTTAAACTTTTAAAGAAATTACATATTAACTTACCGTTTCTTGAAGCTCTTTCGTAGATGCCAGATATAAGGAAATTTTTAAAACAACTCTTAACAAACAAAAGAAAGTTAGATGAGAAGTCGCATGTGGAATTAAATGTAGTATGCTCAGCAATGTTACAGAATAGGTTACCACAGAAATTAAAAGATCCAAGGAGTTTTACAATTCCATGTTTAATTGGTAGTTTATTTGTTGATAATGCTTTAGCTGATTTAAGGGCAAGCATCAATGTTATGGCTTCTAAAATGTTGAAACAGCTAGGTCTAGGAAAACCCAAGCAAACTAGGATGAGCATTTCAACTAGCTGATAAGACTATTCAAATTCCTAAGGGTATAATTGAAGATGTACTAATTAAAGTTGACAAATTCATATTTCCCATAGAATTTGTTGTTTTAGATATGGATGAAGACAATAGTAACCCGCTAATTTTAGGAAGACCTTTTCTAGTAACTACTAGATGTAAAATTGATGTTAGCACAGGTGAACTCATACTTCATGTAGCTGACGAATCAATAAGTCTTCAAGCTCAAGAATCAGCTAGGACATCAAGTGAGAAAGGTGAGGGCATAAATTCCATTGATAAGCATTCAATTAAACTTTCTTTTCAGGAAGCACCATGAAATTACACTACAGAGCCAAATCCTATAGCTCGTACTAACAAGGAAATATCTCATGAGGAACTACGGCTTCAGACTGATGAGTTAGATGAGTGGGAGACACATTTCAAGGAGAAATCAAACCCACACGAAGTGAAATCGAAAGAACCCCCAGAAGAGCTTAAAGGAACATCAAATCACTTCAAAATAGGAGATCAGGTACTATTAGATAGAACAGATCCGTGAATCATCACTTTAGACCACAATACGAACAAAAAGATCCCTTTTAAAGTAATTAATGTCTCCCCATACGGCACAATCGAGATAAGCAATCCTACGTTCAGCACTTTTAAGGTAAATGCTACTCGACTCAAATTGTATGATGATAGTATGAAAAATGATTTTTCACTCCTTAAAACACCGTGAAGGTATGAATGAAAGGTAAGTCTAGCTTAAGACTTTAAACGAGTGCTTCTCGGGAGGCAACCTGAGCACTAACCCTATTTATTTTTTATTTCTTTTTTTTAGCACCGAACTACAAACTAACCAAGTTAATGAAGCGTAGATTTTCGCACCACACGACCTTACACATGGTCGTGGCCATGGCCATGTGGATACTATGGAAGTTAGCTCTAGTATGACAGAGAAGTACGAGATAGAACGAGAAAAATATCATCAAATCACAGACTCAACTAACACTACGGCCGTGCAACACAGCCAACACGGGCGTGGCAATCCAATACAAGGCGTGGGAGAAGCGATTGAACCACCACATGGCCGTGCGATATGGCTATGGGACACAACACGCCCATGAGACACGGGCATGGGGATGTACCAAAACTGAAAATTTCTATTTAAAACACCCGTTTCCCATTCTCACCCACTCCCCATTCACTCTTCACTCCCCTCCATCTTCACTTTCCTCCTTTTTCATTCTCTAAAGTCTTGATCTACGCTTCAACGATGTCTAAGAAACGGAAAGGTCCTAGCCCAGTCTCCCTGTGCGAGACTAATCAACATAAGTTCATGTCGGCCGCTTCATCCACTCGACAAGCCAAGGGTCTTTGAGGCCATTTAGCTTTTATTTTTCTTTTCTTTTCTCTTTTCTTTTCCTTCTCTTTGACTTTCTTATGTTTAATTTATTTTATTTCATTTTAGTTTCTTGGTTTTAGGTTCTAAAGGCTGCTAGGGAATCACACACCACGGCCTTAGAAATCACACTCACCTCACAAACCATCTAACAATAAGGACCTTTCGGTTCATTAATCGATTCTTTTAGTCGTATTTTACTTTTTACACTCTTTCTTTTTATTTTTCTTTTCTTTAAATATATAATTAGTATATTTAGAATTATTATTACTATTTCTTGGCTAATTCTTCACGAGTTACCCAATTTCTTTATCAAGTGCAAAGATTGTCAGTGGCCACCACACCATGACCACTGCCAACTCGAGGATCTCATCCAAAATTTAGGAAGTTTCACTTTTCTCCCTATCTTATGATTTTATTAGTATATAATTATTATATATCTTTGTACATTGAGGGCAATGTACATCTTAAGTGTGGGGGTGAAAATTATATAGAAAAAAATGCCTAACTTTTTGCATTATTCTCAAAGCCCTGAACGATATCTTGTCTAAAATAATTTTCTCATATCACTAATTAGAATGAAATTCCTATTGATTCATGATTTTTATTGATATGTTTTAGATTAAGCCATTGATAATTGTGCAATGATGATTTAAACTTCAAGATACTAGAGAATCAAGCATGATGAGTCTATTTTCAAAAAATTAAAATTTTGTTAGGTTGTCTACCTGAATCTAATTGTTACCTTGAAATTTGAAATTTACAAAGTTGATATCAAAAACCCATAATTTTTGCGAGATTTTGAGCCTTTTAGAGCATACATTCTTTCCGTGCTCACTTTTATTGATTATGAGTGTGTCAACATTGATTTGTTATTTTAGAACTTGCTTCGATTATACATGTTGAGACCACATTTTTGATTTGATATACAGAGATGATTAAGGCACTTAGGATTTAACCCACTTACTCCACTAAAAGCCTACCTTCACAATTAACCCCTAGTGAACCCCTTTGATCCTAACAACCCTTTTATTGACTTAACCCCCTAATATTAACCCGAAACCCATCTTGTATTTGTTATCACCATTCCTTTTGACTACCCTTCTATCGAGACTTGATTTGATCAGTTGCCTAATTATATTATTTCAGTTGTTAAAGTTTTATCTTACTTGATTTGTTCTTAAAAAAAAATGAAGTATATTCAGTATTAGTTTTGTGATTAAGCGAGCCTATACATTTAATTTCAACATCTTGAAGAAGAAGCTCGTATTTTTAGTATTACAAGTTTTCAATTGGATTAATTATTCAGTTTATTAGTCATTTTTCTAGTTAGGTAATTTTTCAATTCAATCTTGATTCTAACCCTTCTAATTCAGCCTTTATCCACACCGTTAACTTAAGCCCCATTACAACCCTTTTAAAGACCTTTTCATTTGTGTATCATCTCTTTTTACAGTGGTGGAGATTTGATTTTCAAGCAAGCTTATGGGATAACTTTTCATGTTTGACTTTTGAGCGCTTAATTTTTGAACCTTAAACACCTTGAGTGATTTGAGTGAATCTTTAGTAAGGATGTCAACTTTTGTCGATTTTGAATAAAATGTGATAATTTAGGCAAGGGGAAACATTTATCTTTTTCGTATATCAAACTATGACTTTGATTGTTTGAATCTTCAGGACTTTTTTAGTTAAATTATCCATGTATAAATTATCTATGAATTATGATGAAACATTATTGATGAATATTATGAATAGAGGAAGTTCGTTTTAATTGTGAGTTGAGAATTTTGCTTGAGGACAAGCAAAAGCTTAAGTGTAGGGGTATTTGATAAACCGTAATATGAACATATTTTAATCCCACATTTAGCATACTTTTGGATGATTTTTCCCTTTAATTATGGAAATAGGTGCTCCTAATCCTCTGTTTTATTATTTTATACTCAAGAGAGCACCGGAGGATGAAAAGAATGAATAACGGGCCGAAAACAAAGAAAGTGGGCCAAAACACGAAATCCACATGGCTTGTGCCCAAGACCACACGACCGTGCCTCTTAAGAAAAGCCAAACACGGGTTGGACCCCGAAATACACGGCCATGCCTTCTCAATAGGTTCGACCACAACCTGGCCTCGAATCACACGGGCGTGTGCCATGGGCATGACTTAAAAGAGGTAACTTAAAAGAGCCGAGCCAGAGAAGCTGGATACAGGGATTTACTCGAAGGAAGCCAGTTGATTCATCTTAAGACGCCTGAATCATACTCAAGACTAAGGACTTCTCCTTCAATTTCTTCAGGGGGTTTTAGGGTTTTTCTTATGTTTTGTTTTATATTTTCTTCTGAGATGTTTTCTTTTACTATTATGAACTAAACCCTCAGATATCTGGGGGGATGAAACCTAAGACAGATCTTGTTATTATTATTTGAGTTGTATGATAAATACATGATTTGTTCTTAACTATGTGTTCTTAATTCTTGTTTTGGTATTTCCAGGATATTGATTCAAGTATTAATGTGCTTAGGTGGTGGATCAAAAGTCCCTGCCTAAGAGTACGTCTAGCATAGTTAAGCGGAGTTGAACGCAACCCTGGAAATAGGATGACGTAAATTTGTCAAATTAGGGTCAAACCTAATATGGGAGTCCATAGATTGAGTTAGTGCAATTCTAGAAATTTCAATTAATCAACCTAGGATTAGACGCTAGTAGCATCGAAAGAGGTATTAATATAACTTAGGGAATCCTATGGATCAAGTCAAGTGAATAAATCGTCTGGTTCAGAGTTAGATAACAAGTGAAGTCTAGGTGGATTCTTCCTCGGGTATTGTCTAAATCAATAAGTTTTCCCCTTAAGTCTTTCCCCAATTCCTTCTTTGTCTTAGCATCTTTAGCTTAGTTGTTAGTTAATTTAGATAATAAATTCTCTTAATTCTTAGGCTAAATAATAGAAAGAAAGTTAGTATTAGTACTTTTGGTTCCTTTGGGTTCGATAATTCGTTCTTGCCACTAAATTATACTACTGTTCGATAGGTGCACTTACCTCCATTGTTGTCTTAGTTAGTTTCCAAGTTCGATCACTTTTTTTTTTATAAATTTTTAAGACTTTGACACACGACCACCCTGGAATTCTAAAACACAACATCGAAGCATATCCTCAAGTATCTATATTACTTTCTTTGACTATCCGTCGGTTTGCGGATGGAAAGCTGTACTGAAACTCAAATTTGTGCCTAAAGCCTCTTGTAACTTTTTCCAAAATTGTGACGTGAATCTTGTATCTCTATCTGAAATAATCGACAATGGTGCTCCATGAAGTGTTACTATCTCTGACACATATAAATTCACTAACTTATCAAGAGAATAATCGACTCGTATTGGTATGAAATGGGTTGACTTCGTAAGTCTATCGGCTACAACCCACACAACATCTTTCCTCCTTGGTGACAACAGTAAAACCGTCATGAAGTCCATAGTGATACGGTCCCATTTCCACTCGGGAACCATAATAGGCTAAAGTAGACCCAAAGGTACTTGGTGTTCAGCTTTCACTTGTTGAAAAATTATGCATTTCGACACAAACTCTGTGATGTCTTTCTTCATACTCAGCCACCAATAACATTTTCTCAAGTCGTTATACATCTTAGTGCTGCCTGGATGTACAAAAAAACATCTACTATGTGCTTCATGAAAAATCTTTCGGATAAGCTCATCATTTTTGGGCACACAGACCCTATCTCGAAACATCAAGCAATCCTCTAAACCAACCCAAAAATCAAAGTTATTCCCCGATTCGCACTGAGCTCTCTTAGCTTGCATCTTACTACCATTCTTTTGAGCTTCACATATCTGTTGAATGAATAATGGTCAAGCCATCAACTCGGCTTATATAGCACCATCATCAGACAACGCTAAGATAGTACTCATAGCTCTCAAAGCATATAGGGATTTCCTGCTCAAGGCATCTGCTACCACATTCGCTTTCCCCAGATGGTAGTCGATCACTAGCTCATAATCCTTGATCAGCTCTAACCATCTTCGTTGCCTAAGATTCAACTTTTTTTGAGTCATCAAGTACTTTAGGATCTTATGATCAGTGAACACCCGACACCTCTCACCATACAAATGGTGTCTCCAAATCTTTAGTGTAAAAACAATTGCAGCTAACTCCAAATCGTAAGTCGGGTAATTCTTCTCGTGCGACATTAATTGTCTAGAAGCATATGCAATCACCTTGCCCTCTTGCATAAGTACAAAACCCAATCCATTCATGGATGCATCACTGAAAACCATAAATTCTCTTCCCGGCTCAGGTTGCACTAAAATAGGAGCCTCAGTTAACAACGCCTTTAGTCTCTCAAAACTCTGTTGGCACTTTTCTGTCCAATCAAGCTTTATATCTTTTTACAATAGCCTCGTCATTGGAGTAGCTATCATAGAGAATCCTTTGACAAAACGTCTATAGTAGCCAGCTAGGCTCGAAAAACTCCTAACCTCAATTACATTCCTTGGTGGATTCTATCCCACAATCGCTGAGATCTTACTCGGATCAACCTTAATCCCATCTCCTGAGATAATATGCCATAAAAACCCAACCTTCTTAAGCCAAAATTCACTTTTACTAAACTTGGCATATAATTGTTCATCTCTCAAGATTTGCAGAACCGTTCTCAAATGCTCAGTGTGCTCGTTCTCATTTCGAGAGTAGATAAGAATATCATCAATGAATACAATAACAAATTTATCTAAAAAGGGTCGAAAAATGCAATTCATCAAATCCGTGAAGATTGCAGGGGCATTGGTTAAACCGAAAGACATGACCAAAAATTCATAGTAACCATACCTTGTCTGAAATGTGGTTTTCGGTACATCTGAATCCTTGAATCTCAACTGATAATATCCAAACCTCAAGTATGTCTTGGAAAATACCGTGGCTCCCTTTAATTGATCAAACAAATCATCGATTCTCGAAAATGGATACTTTTTCTTCTCGGTTACTTTATTGAGCTGCCTATAATCTATACATAGCCTTATGGAACCATCTTTATTTTTCACAAATAAAATAAGAGCAGCCCACGTCGAATAACTCGGTCTTGCAAAGTCTTTGTCTGTCAACTCTTGCAACTGTGCCTTCAGTTCCTTTAGCTCGATTAGAGCCATTCTATATGGAACAATCGATATAGGTGTCGTACTAGGAGCTAACTCAATTCCAAATTCAATCTTTCTAACCAGAGGTAGCCTTGATAATTCTTCTGGGAAAACATCTGGATACTCGCATACTATGGGTACCGACTCAATTTTCAACTCAGTCTCTTTAGGATTCATCACAAAGGCAAGGTAAGCTTCGTACCCCTTTCTTAGATACTTCTAAGTCAACAAAGAAGATATCATCACTAGAAATCTGTCTTGCTCATCTGATTCAACACGGATAAGATCTCCACTTTCACATTTCAACTCAATAAATTTTCTCCCACAATTTGCTATCACATCATGAGTAGCTAACCAATCCATCCCAAGGATGATATCAAATTCATCAAATGACAATAACATAAAATTAGCCGAAAAGTAATGACCCTTAATCATCAATGGGCAACTTTTACATACTCTATCGACCAACACATATTTGCCTAGGGGATTTGACACTCTTATTACAAATTCAGTAGACTCTATAGGCACGCTCATGCTAGAGACTAATTTCATGCCAATATACGAATGAGCAGATCCTGGATCAATTAATGCTACAACACAAGTGTTAAAGAGAGAAAATGTACCCGTAATTACGTCAGGGGAGGACGCCTCCTCGCGAGCACAAATGGCATATATTCTCACCGGTGCTCTACCATCAACTCTTGCAATATGCTCTCTAGATATATTCTTGCTACTCATTTCATTTCCCAGGTATCTCTGTGGTCTTCCTCTAGCAGTACTTCCTGGTCTTGCATTCTAAGGCTTCTCTTTCTCACCCGCCTCGGGGCAATCTCTGATAAAATGGTCTAGAAATCCTATAACAGCCCGGTTTAGACCCTAGTAAGAATAGTGGTTTTGAGACCATAAATCTGAGGTTAAAAAAATATTTTAATATTATTTTTGGTGTTTGCAGTATGAGATTAATTCTATGTGAAATTTCTGTCTGAAAATTTTATTGTTTGAGTGCTTAAATAGCAAAAAGGACTTAATCGCATAAAATGTAAAATGTTGTGTGCTGATTGTTAAGTGTTTAATTGTTGTTGTCTTTATAATGTGGAGGCTTTATGAGGCAATTAGCCTATTATTTAGATAATGGATGGTAGATGGACATTTATAACCAACCATTATAAGCTTAAATGTTTATTTCATTAAGGGTAAGATTGGAAATCAATTATAAATGTTATAATAAACAAAATGAAGTCAAAATGCTCATCTTTTTCATATATCTTACCATCAAAAATTAAAAAAAATAGGGTTTAAGGCTTTCATGGTTTCGGCACACTTATAGCTAAATTGAGGTAAGAGCTTTTTTGGTTTTTGATAAATTCTATGTTTTCGTGATCGTTGCTTTGTGCTCTAGCCAACCCATGCTTTAATTTTAGAAATTGATAGAGACTTTGAGATGTGCCATTGATGAATATGTGAGATTTTTAATGTTAGTTGGTGAAATATGAAAGCTTGGTTTTGGCTTAACATAGTTTGTATTTGAATTTTTGGTGCAATTAAGTCTTTTGGGCTAAAATGAGAAAAGTATAAATTAGAGGACTAAATTATGAAATAAATGAAATGTGTGGGCTTGTATGAACATAAGAAAAATTCGGTTAGGCTTATATGAAAAGAAATTATGTGAATTTGATGATTTTGTGAAATAAGGACTAAAGTGTTGAAATGTGAAAATGTGACGGCTATTTTGTAAAATTCCATAAATAAGTGTGTGTGGACTAAATTGAATGGATTATGATTGAATGGGTTGAATTTGAATGTGTATAGACCAAGAAAGGAGAGGTTCGGATCGAGATCGAGGCAAAGACAAAGTACTCGATTAATCGACTGTTTCAGTATATCGATGCTCGAGGTAAGTTCGGATATAATACTTACTATTAAGCTAGTATCTATGTGTTGAAAAATAAATGAATGTATATTAATGAAATAGAATGTGTTATGTATGAGTTCGAGTATTCAGGCACTAAGTGTGCAAAATGGAATTGATACAGAGTTGATTAGCATTGTGTGTGCGAGACGATAGAAGCTACGACACTAATGATTAGCACTGTGTGTGCAGAAAGATAGAAGCTTCGGCTTATTGTATAGGTACTATGTGTGTGATACCGATAGAAGTTCAATTTAACATATTGGTACTAAGTGTGCAATGACGACTATGATTCGGTTATGAAATTGGCACTAAATGTTCTAATAAATCAAAGGAATAGTAAAGGTTGAACGAGAGGCAATATCAAACAATTGAGTAACATGAATGGTGAGTAACTATGCGTTGATCAAGGTACGTTTGAACCTATGTGGTTGATGATAGATTTAAGAGTTGAATGAATAGATATTTGAGTATGTGTTTGAGATTGATAATGTGCCTAGTTGTGTCTTTATCTATGTAATGGTTGGGTAGCTTGGTTGGTGAGTAACTAAGGGTTGGCAAGGGTATGTATGATACCTATGTGGTTGGTGAAATTGAAAGTGGATGAATGGAATGCTATGTGGGTATTGGGTATAGTTGAAATTGTGTATCATTGGTAAATTATCTATGTGATGGTTCAATCTGTACATTGATTTGATTCAATGATTTAATTGTATTGTATTTCGAACTTACTAAGCTTTGAAAGCTTACTGTGTGATGTGTTTCTCTATTTACAGTGTTAGTAAAGCTAGCTCAGATCCGGGGATCGTCAGCATCTTTATCACACTATCGGCAATCTATTTTGGTACCTTTGGAAGATGTATATAGTTGAAATATGGCATGTATAAGCTAGAAGTTATGATTTGATTTGAAATGTTTAATCCTTGCCATGTAATTTGGCTTGGAAGTTGAATGATGTATAATTTATGAATGAGCTATGAATGTGGTATATTTCTTGACTTTATGGTTGATGAAAGATGTGGTTTGAAGATGAATTATGGCATGAATTACATAATGCTTGATACATATATATATGTTTTGAAATGTACAATTGTTACTTTGAATGGACTCATTTATGATGATATTAGGTGTGAAAGTAGGTAGTATTGTTGATGATTGATTGGTGCATGAAATGGTATGTTTGAATGCATTTGAAAGCATGAATTGGCATTGTTTTGAAGTTTGTTAGTTGACTCTTGTATGGGTTACAAATTGGCCTTACAAATGGCCTATTTTGCATGCATGGCCAAGAGACACGGGCGTGTGTTTTTGCCGTGTGGTTTAAGGATTACTTCTGGGTGTGTCTGGATAGGGTACACGGCCGAGGCTCACGGGTGTGCATGGTGGCTGTGTGATCAAGTCAGTAGCTATTCTAATTTTACACGGTCATGGCACATAGGCGTGTTTAGTGGTCGTGGGAATAAGTCAGTACGTATGCTCCATTTTGGCACGGCCTGGACACATGGGTATGTCTGGTAGTCGTGTGAGGCACACGGCCTGACTGTACGGGCATGTGACCTCTGCAGTAATGAAAAATGTTTAAAATTTTCAAAATTTTTATAAGACTTCGGTTTAGTTACGACCTTTTCCTATCATGTGTTTAAGGTCTCGTATACCTAGATAAGGGACTATATGCTTGTATTTGAGTATGTGTGATTGTTGATTGACTTTGTGTCGTGAAGAGAATTTGAAATGTTTCGATGATTTGGTAATGCCTCTTAACCCTAGTCCGGCGACAGATTCGGGTTAGGGGTGTTACATTTTATTGGCATCAGAGCTACGATTTAGTCAATTCTCAGACTAATGTAGTGCGTGTGAGTCTAGCTATACATGCCATATATATGAAATTACGATAGTGTGATGAATTCTGACAGTTATAAATATGTTTTCATATAGTAACGAATACCGATCGAGCAGTTGCTGACAATGTTGAGAGTAATGCACCTGCTCCCGCTCAAGGGATAGTGCCAGCCACATCTAGGCCGAATGATAGTAGTAAGGGAGGAGAGGCTAAGCAAGCCTTCTTCTGAATGATGAGTGAGTGGTTTTTCAGAGTTCGTTCAAACGAATCTGGCTGCTCCACAACCTCCACCCCCAAAAGTACCTGTAGTGCGACAAGTTGTAGATCTGATCTGACTAAAGAAGCCTCCTGGGATAACATTCAAAAGTATGGGGCTGAAGAGTTTAGGGCAATAGCTAATGACGATGTTGAGCGAGCTAAGTTTTGGCTCGAGAATACAATTTGGGTATTTGATGAGATGTCGTTGAACCCTGATGAATGTATCAAGTGTGTAGTTTTTTGTTGAGGGATACGGCGTATTACTGGTGGAAGGCATTGATATCCGTGGTTCCAAGGAGATAATTACCTAGGTTTTCTTTCAATCTGAATTCAGAAAGAAGTATATTAGTCAACGATTCGTTGGTCAGAAACTTAAAGAGTTTCTTGAGTTGAAACAAGGCTGTTTGTCAATTACTATGTACGAGCGAGAATTTGTGAAATTGAGCCAGTGTGCACGATAATGTGTTTCGACCGAAGCTACTGTGTGTAAACGCTTCATAGAAGGGTTGAATGAGGTTATTAAGTTGTTGGTTGGGATACTTGACATAAACAAACTTGTTGTGTTAGTCGAAAGAGCATGCAAAGTCAAGGAGATCAGTAAAGAAAAGAAGAAAGCCGACTCTAAAGCTCGTGATGAAAGAAAAAGATTGATGAGTAAGTCATCTCAACCTTCGACGAAGAGGTTTAGAGATACAAGCAACCGATCAAATACTTTATTTGGATATACGAGTAGCGATCGTGTGAGACTAAGTGTTGGTCCGGGAACTCAAGCTCCAATGGAATCAAGTGTTAGTAGTGCCAAAAGTAATAAGACTAAGTGTAGACAGTATGGAAGGCGACATGTGGGAGAATGTTGGGGCAAGTATAATAATCGAACTTGTTATAAGTGTGGATCACGGGATCACTTCATTAAAGAATGTCCAAAGTTAGCTGAAGAAGAGATTGTTCAGAACGTGAGATCGAGCAATGTGATGACAAGGGGTAGACCACCCAGAAATACTGAGAATGTGAGTGGAAGTCAAAGAAGGACTATCGATACATCTATGAGATTAGAGGTGAGAGCACCTGCCCGAGCCTATGCTATACGTGCGTGAGAGGAAGCGTCATCGCCAGATATCATTACTGGTACTTTTACTCTATTTGATACTGATGTGATTGCATTGATAGATCCAGGATCTATTCATTCATATGTGTGTGTGTGAATCTAGTATCAAGTAAGACTCTACCTGTTGAGACTACTGAATTTGTGATTAGAGTATCAAACCCCTTAGGCAAGTGTGTCTTAATGGATAAAGTGTACAAGAATTACCCATTGTTGTTTCGGGATATATGTTTTTCAGCTAATTTGACGTTACTAACATTTGATGAATTTGATATAATTCTAGGTATGGATTGGCTCACTTTACATAATGCCATTGTGAATTGTAAAAGAAATAGTATTGAATTGAGAAGTTAGAACGGTGAGATAGTTTGAATTGAATTCAATGATTTGAAAGGGTTACCTGCTGTTGTATCTACGATAAAAGCTTTCAACTATGTGAGAAAGGGTTGCGAAGACTATCTGGTATATGTGATTCATACAAAAGTGTCAAAAAAGAGAGTTAAAAAATTTGATGTGCTGAAAACTACTTTCAGAACGAGGTACAAATATTATGAATTCTTAGTGATGCCTTTCAGACTAACGAATACTCCTGCAGTGTTTATGGATTTGATGAATCGGATATTCAGACCATATTTGGATCGCTTTGTTGTAGTGTTTATTGATGATATTCTCATTTATTCCTGTGATGAGACACAACATGCCGAGCATTTGAGAATTGTGTTACAGACTCTGCGTGAGAAGCAGTTGTATGTAAAGTTTAGAAAATGTGAGTTGTGGTTGTGCGAGGTTGGATTTTTTGGGCATATCGTATCAGTTGCGAGAATACAAGTTGATCCAAGTAAAATCTCTGCTTTTCTAGAATGGAAACCTACGAGAAATGTGTTTGAAGTCCATAGTTTTCTAGGACTAGCGGTATATTATAGACGGTTTTTGAAAGGCTTCTCGATGATTGAGACTTCGTTAACGAAGTTGCTACATAAATATGTTAAATTTGAGTGGTCAGAAAAGTGCCATCAGAGTTTTGAGCAATTGAAAGCGTTGTTGACGAAAGTGCCTTTGTTAGTTCAGCCTGAATCGGGCAAAGAAATTATAGCTTATAGTGATGCATCGTTAAATGGTTTTGGCTGTGTGCTGATGCAAGAAGGCAAAGTCATTGCTTATGCTTCGAGGTAGTTAAAGCTGCACGAAAAGAACTATCTGACGCACGGCCTTGAATTAGCAGCGATTGTGTTTGCATTGAAGATTTGGCATCATTATCTATTTGGTGAGAAATGTTACATTTATACCGATCATAAGAGTTTGAAGTACTTGATGACTTAGAAAGAATTGAATTTGTGATAGGGAAGATGGTTAGAATTGTTAAAGGATTATGAACTTGTGATTGATTATCATCCAGACAAAGCTAATGTTGTTGTCGATGCCTTGAGTCAAAAGTCTTTATATGCCTTGCGAGCTATGAGTACTCAGATATATCTATGTGATGATGATTCAGTTTTGGCCGAGTTGAGAGTAAGGCCGATGTTTGTATGTCAGATTTGTATTGCCTAGAAAAGTGATAATGAAATGATAGCAAAATGAGATCAATGCGATTTGAATTCGGATTCAAAATTTTGAGTTGATAATGATGATTTTTTGAGATTTAGAGATCGAATTTGTGTTCCGATGAATTCAGAGTTGATTCAGTTAATCTTGAATAAAGCTCATAATAGTCGTTTGACTGTGCATCTATAGAGTATGAAAATGTATAACGATCTGAAATAACTTTATTGGTAGCATGGTATGAAAAGAGATATCTCTGACTATGTGTCGAAATGATTAGTTTGTCAGCAAGTTAAAGCTAAACATTAGTTCCATCCGGTTTGTTATGGACTTTGTGTCAGGATTGCCTTTGTCTCCGAGAAAGAAAGATACAATTTGGTTGATTGTCGATAGATTGACGAAGTCAGCTTATTTTGTTCAGGTGAGAACAAATTATTCACTTGATTGATTGGCTGAATTATATATTACTGAAATTGTGAGATTTACGGGGTTGATTTAATTAAAGAGCTGAACAGAAGGTAAAATTGTGATAGCTTGAAAGTAGCATTTGATCGTCATAAGTCCTGTGCAGACTTGAAAAGAAAAGATATTGAATTTGAGATCGATGACAAATTGTTCTTGAAAGTGTCTCCGTGGAAAAAAGTACTCTGATTTGGACGTAAAGGCAAGTTGAGTCTGAGATTCATCAGGCCGTATGAGATCATTGAACGAGTTGGGCCAGTTGCTTATAGATTGATGATGCCACCCAAGTTAGAAAATGACCCATAATGTGTTTCATGTGTCGATGCTTCGACAGTATAGATCTGATCCGTCTCATGAGATTGCTCCTACTGAGGTTGAAATTCAGACAAATTTGTCTTACAGTGAAGAACCGATTCAAATCTTAGCACGAGAGACCAAAGAGTTGAGAAATAAAAGAATTTTCTTAGTGAAAGTGTTGTGGGACAAGCACGGAATTGAAGAGGCTATGTGGGAGCCTGCCACTTTTATTCACTGGTAATATTTTCAGGGACGAAAATCCCTAAAGGGGGAGAGTTGTAACAGCCCGGTTTAGACCCTAGTTGGAACAGTGGTTTTGAGACCACAAATTTGAGGTCGAAAAAATATTTCAATATTATTTTTGGTGTTTGCAGTATGAGATTAAGTCTATGTGAAATTTTTGTGTGAAAATTTTATTGTTTGAGTGCTTAAATAGCAAAAAGGACTTAATCGCATGTTGTTGTGTTTACAATGTGGAGGCCTTATGAGGCAATTAGCCCATTATTTAGATAATGGATGGTAGATGGACGTTTATAACCAACCATTATAAGCTTAAATGTTTATTTCATTAAGGGTAAGATTGGAAATCAATTATAAATGTTATAATAAAAAAAATGAAGTCAAGATGCTCATCTTTTTCATGTATCTTCCCATCGAAAATTAAGAAAGGAAATTGGGTTTGAGGCTTTCATGGTTTCGGCACACTCATAGCTAAATTGAGGTAAGAGTTTTGTTTGGTTTTAGATAAATTCTACATTTTCATGATCATTGCTTTGTGCTCTAGCCAACCCATGCTTTAATTTTAGAAATTGATAGAGATTTTGAGATGTGCCATTGATGAATATGAGAGATTTTTAATGTTAGTTGGTGAAATATGAAAGCTTGGTGTTGGCTTAACATAGTTTGTATTTGAATTTTTGGTGCAATTAAGTATTTTAGGCTAAATTGAGAAAAGTGTAAATTGGAGGATAAAATTGTGAAATAAATGAAATGTGTGGGCTTGTATAAACAAAAAGGAAATTCGATTAGGCTTATATGAAAAGAAATTATGTGAATTTGATTATTTTGTGAAATAAGGACTAAAGTGTTGAAATGTGAAAATGTAAGGGCTATTTTATAAAAGTTCATAAATAAGTGTGTATGGACTAAATTGAATGAATTGTGATTGAATGGGTTGAACTTAAATGTGTATAGACCAAGAAAGGAGAGGCTCGGATCGAGATCGAGGCAAAGACAAAGTACTCGATTAATCAACCGTTTTGGTATATCGACGTCTGAGGTAAGTTCGGATATAATACTTGCTATTACGCTAGTATCTATGTGTTGAAAAATGAATGAATGTATATTAATGAAATAGAATGTGTTATGTATGAGTTCGAGTATTCAGGAACAAAGTGTGCCAAATGGAATTGATACAGAGTTGATTAGCACTGTGTGTGCGAGACGATAGAAGCTACAGCTTTAATGATTAGCACTGTGTGCACGAAAAGATAAAATCTTTGGCTTATCGAATATGCACTATGTGTGGGATACTTATATAAGTTCGGTTTAACATATTGGCACTAAGTGTGCGATGACGACTATGTTTCGGTTATGAAATTGGCACTAAGTGTTCGAATAAATCAAATGAATAGTAAAGGTTGAACGAGAGGCAATATCAAACAATTGAGTAATATGAATGGTGAGTAACTATGTGTTGATCAAGGTACGTTTGAACCTATATGGTTGATGATAGATTTAAGAGTTGAATGAATAGATATTTGAATATGTGTTTGAGATTGATAATGTGCCTAGTTGTGTCTTGATCTATGTGATGGTTGGATATCATGGTTGGTGAGTAACTAAGGGTTGGCGAGGGTATGTATGATACCTATGTGGTTGGTGAAATTGAAAGTAGATGAATGGAATGCTATGTGAGTATTGGATATAGTTGAAATTGTGTATCATTGGTAAATTATCTATGTGATGGTTCAATCTGTACATTGATTTGATTCAATGATTTAATTGTATTGTATTTCAAACTTACTAAGCTTTGAAAGCTTACTGTGTGATGTGTTTCTCTATTTACAGTGTTAGTAAAGCTAGCTCGGATCCGAGGATCGTTAGCATCTTTATCACACTATCCACAATCTATTTTTGTACTTTTGGAAAGATGTATATAGTTGAAATATGGCATGTATAGGCTAGAAGTTATTATTTGATTTGAAATGTTTAATCCTTGCCATGTGATTTGGTTTGGAAGTTGAATGATGTACAATTCATGAATGAGCTATGAATGTGGTATATTTCATGACTTTGTGAAAGATGTGGTTTGAAGATGAATTATGGCATGAATTACATAATTCTTGATACATATATATATGTTTTGAGATGTACAATTGTTACTTTGAATGGAATAATTTGTGATGATATTAGGTATGAAAGTAGGTAGTATTATTGATGATTAATTGATGCATGAAATGGTATGTTTGAATGCATTTGAAAGCATGAATTGGCATTGTTCTGAATTTTGTTAATTAACCCTTGTATGGGTGGCAAATTGGCCTTGCAAATGGCCTATTTTGCATACATGGCCAAGAGACACGGGCGTGTGTCTCTGCCGTGTGGTTTAAGGATCACTTCTGGGTGTGTCTAGACAGGGTACACGGCCGAGGCCCACGGGCGTGCATGGTGGCAGTATGATCAAGTTAGTAGCTAGTCTAATTTTACACGGTCATGGCACACGGGCGTGTTTAATGGCCATGGGAATAAGTTAGTATGTATGCTCTATTTTGGCATGGCCTGGACACATAGGTATGTCTGGTAGCCGTGTAAGGCACACGGCTTGACTGCACGGGCGTGTGACCTCAGCAGTAATGAAAATTGTTTAAATTTCTAAAAATTTCTATAAGACTTCGATTTAGTTACGACCTCTTCCTATCATGTGTTTAAGGTCTCGTATACCTAGATAAGGGACTATATGCTCGTATTTGAGTATGTGTGATTGTTGATTGACTTTGTGTCATGAAGAAAATTTAAAATATTTCGATGATCCGGTAATGCCTCTTAGCCCTATTCCAGCAACGGATACGGGTTAGGGGTGTTATATTTTATTGGTATCAGAGCTATGATTGAGTCGATTCTTGGACTAATGTATCACTTGAGAGTCTAGCTATACATGCCATATATATGAAATTACGATAGTGTGATGAATCCTGGCAGTTATAAATATGTTTTCATATAGTAATGGATCCTGATTGAGCAGTTGCTGACGATGTTGAGAGTAATGCACCTGCTTCCGCACAAGGGACAGTGCCGGCCACATCTAGGCCGAATGATAGTAGTGAGGGATGAGAGGCTAAGCAAGCCTTCTTCTGAATTATGAGTGAGCGGTTTTCAGAGTTCGTTTAAACGAATCCGGCTGCTCCACAACCTCCACCCCCACAAGTACCTGTAGTGCCACACGTTGTAGATTCGATCCAACTAAATAAGCTTCCTTGGGATAAGATTCGAAAGTATGAGGCTGAAGAGTTTAGGGCAATAGCTGATGATGATGCTGAGCGAGCCAAGTTTTGGCTCAAGAATATAATTCGGGTATTTGATGAGATGCCGTTGACCCCTGATGATTGTATCAAGTGTGCATTTTCTTTGTTGAGAGATACGACGTATTACTAGTGGAAGACATTGATATCCGTGGTTCTAGAGAGAGAATCAGCTGGGTTTTCTTTCAAACTGAATTTAGAAAGAAGTATATTAGTCAACGATTCATTGATCAGAAAAGTAAAGAGTTTCTTGAGTTGAAACAAGGCCGTTTGCCAGTTACTAAGTACGAGTGAGAATTTGTGAAATTGAGCCAGTATGCTCGAGAATGTGTTTCGACCAAAGCTACTGTGTGTAAACGCTTCATAAAAGTGTTGAATGAGGTCATTAAGTTGTTGGTTGGGATACTTGACATAAACGAATTTATTATGTTAGTTGAAAGAGCATGCCAAGTCGAGGAGCTCAGTAAAGAAAAGAAGAAAGTCGTCTCTAAAGCTCGTGATGAAAGAAAAAGATTGATGAGTAAGTCATCTCAACATTCGACGAAGAGGTTCAGAGATACAAGCAACCGATCAAATGCTTCATTTGGATATACGAGTAGAGATCGTGTGAGACTAAGTGTTGGTCCGAGAACTCAAGCTCTAATGGAATCAAGTGTTAGTAGTGCCAAAAGCAACAAGCCTGAGTGTAGACAGTATGGAAGGCGACATGTGGGAGAATGTTGGGGCAAGTATAATAATCGAACTTGATGTTGGGGCAAGTATAATAATCGAACTTGTTATAAGTGTGGATCACGGGATCACTTCATTAAAGATTGTCCAAAGTTAGCTGAAGAAGAGAATGTTCATAACGTGAGATCGAGCAATGTGATGACAAGGGTAGACCACCAAGAAACATCGAGAATGTGAGTGAAAGTCAAAGAAGGACTACCGATACAGTTGTGAGATTAGAGGCGAGAGCACCTGCCCGAGCTTATGCTATACGTGTGCGAGAGAAAGTGTCATCGCCAGATATCATTACTGGTAATTTTACTCCATTTGATACTGATGTGATTGGATTGATAGATCCAGGATCTATTCATTCATATGTGTGTGTGTGAATCTAGTATTATGTAAGACTTTACCTGTTGAGTCTAGTGAATTTGTGATTAGAGTATCAAACCCCTTAGGCAAGTGTGTCTTGGTGGATAAAGTGTACAAGAATTGCCCATTGTTGTTTCGGGATATACGCTTTTCGACTAATTTGATGTTAATAACATTCGATGAATTTGATATAATTCTAAGTATGGATTGGCTCACTTTACATAATGCCATTGTGAATTGTAAAAGAAAGAGTATTGAATTGAGAAGTTAGAACGGTGAGATAGTTCGAATTGAATCTAATGATTTGAAAGGGTTACCAGCTATTGTATCTGCGATAAAAGCTTTGAACTATGTGAGAAAGG
The DNA here is from genome assembly GCA_025506655.1 of Gossypium rotundifolium. NCBI lineage: Eukaryota > Viridiplantae > Streptophyta > Magnoliopsida > Malvales > Malvaceae > Gossypium > Gossypium rotundifolium. The sequence continues at coordinate 92,413,712 of CP106724.1, read as the reverse complement.
GTTACGAAGACTATCTGGCATATTGATTGATACAAAAGTGTCAGAAAAGAGAGTTAAAGAATCTGATGTGCTGAAAACTACTTTCAGGACGAGGTACGAATATTATGAATTCTTACTGATGCCTTTCGGACTAACGAATACTCCTACAGTGTTTATGGATTTGATGAATCGGATATTCAGACCTATTTGGATCGCTTTGTTGCAGTGTTTATTGATGATATTCTGATTTATTCTTGTAACGAGACACAACATGCCGAGCATTTGAGAATTGTGTTACAGACACTACATGAGAAGCAATTGTATGTAAAATTTAGTAAATGTGAGTTGTGATTGTGCGAGGTTGCATGAAAAGAATGTGTTATGTATGAGTTCGAGTATTCAGGCACTAAGTGTGCAAAATGGAATTGATACAGAGTCGATTGGCACTGTGTGTGCAAGACGATAGAAGCTACGGCTTTAATGATTAGCACTGTGTGTGCGGAAAGATAGAAGTTTTGGCTTATAGAATGGGCACTGTGTGTGCGAAACCGATATAAGTTCGGTTTAACATGTTGGCACTAAGTGTGCGATGACGACTATGATTCGGTTATGAAATTGGCACTAAGTGTGCGAATAAATCAAAGGAATAGAAAAGGTTGAAGGAGAGGTAATATTGAACAACTGAGTAACATGAATGGTGAGTAACTATGTGTTGATCAAGGTATGTTTGAACCTATGTGGTTGATGATAGATTTAAGATTTTAATGAATAGATATTTTAATATGTGTTTGAGATTGATAATGTGCCTAGTTGTGTCTTTATCTATGTAATGGTTGGATAGCATGGTTGGTGAGTAACTAAGTGTTGGCAAGGGTATGTATGATACCTATGTGGTTGGTGAAATTGAAAGCAGATGAATGGAATGTTGTGTTAGTATTGGATATAGTTGAAATTGTATATCATTGGTAAATTATCTATATGATGGTTCAATCTGTACATTGATTTGATTCAATGATTTAATTGTATTGTATTTTGAACTTACTAAGCTTTGAAAGCTTACTGTGTGATGTGTTTCTCTGTTTTATAGTGTCAGTAAAGCTAGCTCGGATTCGAGGATCGTTAGCATCTCTATCACACTATCGACAACCTATTTTGGTACTTTTGGAAAGATGTATATAGTTGAAATATAGCATGTATAGGCTAGAAGTTATGATTTGATTTGAAATGTTTAATCCTTGCCATGTGATTTGGCTTAGAAGTTGAATGACTTAGAATTTATGAATGAGCTATGAATGTGGTATATTTCATGACTTTGTGGTTGATGAAAGATGTGGTTTGAAAATGAATTATGGCATGAATTACATAATGCTTGATACATATATATATGTTTTGAGATGTACAGTTGTTACTTTTCATTTGTGATGATATTAGGTATGAAAGTAGGTAGTATTGTTGATGATTAATTTGTGCATGAAATGGTTTGTTTGAATGCATTTGAAAGCATGAATTGAAATTGTTTTGAAGTTTGTTAGTTGACCCTTGTATGGGTGGCAAATTGGCCTTGCAAATGGCCTATTTTTCATACATGGCCAAGAGACACGGGTGTGTGTCTCTTCCGTGTGGTTTAAGGATCACTTCTGGGTGTATCTGGACAGGGTACACGGTCGAGGCCCATGGGCGTGCATGGTGGCCGTGTGATCAAGTAAGTAGCTAGTCTAATTTTACACAGTCATAGCACACGGGCGTGTTTAGTGACCGTGGGAATAAGTCAATATGTATGCTCTATTTTGGCATGGCCTGGACACATGGGTGTGTCTAGTAGCCGTGTGAGGCACACAGCCTGACTGCACGGGTGTGTGACCTCAACAGTAATGAAAAATGTTTAAATTTCTAAAATTTCTATAAGACTTCGGTTTAGTCCCGACCTCTTCCTATCATGTGTTTAAGGTTTCATAGACCTAGATAAGGGACTATATGTTCGTATTTGAGTATGTGTGATTGTTGATTGACCTTGTCATAAAGAGAATTGAAATGTTCCGATGTTTTGGTAATGCCTCTTAACCCTAGTTCGACAACGGATATGGGTTAGGGTTGTTATAGATCCACACTTAAAACAAGCCTTCTCGTTTGCTCGACACTCATCAGGATGATGTCTGCCACATTGTGGGCACTCCGGTTTACTCGGTCGAGCGTTGCCAATACTAGCAACCTAAGTAGTTTGAGCCTTTGACCCCGGGTACTATCTACCTTTACTTTTGTTTGAAAATCCAGCTGAAGTAGCTGATCGAATAGTAAACTCTCATGACTTCTTAGACTAGGATTGGAATGACTTGCCTAACTATTTCTTCTTCTAGCCGCGAGACTGAATTTCAGCTTTTTTTTCTCTTTGACTAGTTCCTCAGCTTTACACGCTCGATCTGCCATCACCACAAACTCTTTTAGTTTGAGGACACCAACAAACAAACGGACATCCTCATTTAACCCATCCTCCAATCTTTTGCACATGATGACTTCTGTCGATATGCACTCTCGAGCGTATTTGTTGAGCCTTACAAACTCACGCTCATATTCGGTAACCGTTATTTGACCTTGTTTCAGCTCCAAGAACTCCTTTCTTTTCTGGTCGATGAACCTTTGACTAATGTACTTCTTTCGGAACTCTTCTTGGAAGAATTCCCAATTTACTCTTTCCCTTGGTACCACCGACACAAGGGTGTTCCACCACTGATAGGCCGAATCTCTCAAGAGAGATACCGTACACTTTATGCACTCTTCAGGCGTGCATGACAACTCATCGAATACCCTGATGGTATTCTCAAGCCAAAATTATGCCCTCTCCGGATCATCATCCTTACTAGCCCAAAATTCCTCGGCTCCTTGTTTTCGGATCTTATCGACCGGAGGCCTTTCTCTTCTTACTACCTCTACCACTTGAGGATCTACAAGAGCAGGCTGAGGAATAGGTGGGGGTGGAGAGGATTGAGCATTAGGATTTGCTTGAATGTACTCAGTATACCAGTTGCTTATCATATAGAGAAAGGCTTTTCGAGTGCCTTCTCCTAGACCTATAGTCTCGGGTCTACTCTCTACTTGCACGATCCCTTACGTGGTAGTCGGAGTATTACTTGCAGCATCATCAGCTACAGTTCGATCGGGATCAGAATCTATTTACTATATAAAAACACAATTCAAATCGTCAGGACTCCTCACACTATCATTACACAATTACTCTTACATATGGCATGTATAGCTAGACTCATACTTACGCTACGTTAGTCCGAGAATTGACTAAATCGTAGCTTTGGTACCACTAAATGTAACACTACATACCCGTATCCAACTCCGGAACTGGGTACGAGGTATTACCGGACTTAACTTTCTTGAACATGCAACTTTGAGCTTTAAAATTTCATTTTCAACTTAAGACTTTTCATACATATGCATAACATCCTTATTATGGGCCTACGATTCCTCAAATATGCATACCGATGGTTTCGAAATTTAACAGGAAACTTTTGCACACTTAGAAAATTTCTACTTAAAATAGGGCCACATGCCCGTGTGGAAGAAGGGACACACCCGTGTGACATATCAGACGCCCGTGTTCCACACTCATGGTCGACACTAACTTGTATCACACTGCCTGCCACACGCCCGTGTGTCTGGCCCGTGGTCGACACTGACTTGCATCACAAGGCCAGTCACACGCCCATGTCCTTCTACCGTGTGACGAATTAAATTCCCAATTCAGGTGCAGACTTCGCACGGCCTGGGACACATCCATGCCCACGGTCGTGCCTCTCACATGGCTGAGACACACAGCCGTGTCTCTGCTCGTGTGTTTACTACTGAGCATACTGACTTGTAAGCCTAGCATGTATGGGGGCACACGGCCAAACAACACGCCCATGGGACTGACCGTGTGTCACACATGGCCTAGGCACACGCTGGTGTGCCTACCCTCGTGGACATTTAAAAGGCGGTCTACCAAGCTATATGCCACCCTATACAGCAACCATACTTGGACCAATCCAATCCAACACATATCATGACTATAAGTACTTCTAAGGACTCAAAATCAATACATCCACACAAGCCTACACTTCATGAAATTCATCATCATTGAATATATATAAACTTTCCAAGTGTTGGTCAAAATCCAAAGACCTCTTACAAATTGAATTTAGCAACATTAATAGCCAAAACTTTGGCTAACAAATGTGACATAACAAAAGAGACTAAGCCTTATACATGCCATATTCAAAATGAATCTAACTTGTCTATACCGAAGAGTAGTTGATAGTGTGATTTTCGTACTCTGACGTTCCATGAAATCTCGAGCTAACTTGGCAATACTACAATGAAAAGGAAAATGAGAGGGGTAAGCATAAAGCTTAGTAAGTTTGCATGAAATAAATATCAACATAAAAATCATAATGTCATTCATCCATTTCATTGAATAGAACACAAGTCTTAAGCTCATTTCCACAACTTACTCATATTTACTATTACCAATTACATAACATGCCACATATCGTGAATCATTCTCATGAATTACTCACATATACCTGTGTCACCTCATCACTTAGTATTAGCATTAATCTCATCTCTAGCATAAGCTTAACTATTTGCCATATGGAAATTACTTGAGATATTCAAGGATATATAATCATCCTCATTCACATAATTACGACTCCAATGCCACATCCCAGATGTGTTCTTACATGGGGTCACTTTTAGATGCCAATGCCATATCCCTGATATGGTCTTATATAGGATCTCATATCGATTGTCGATGCCATATCCCGTATATCGTCTTATACGATTCTCATATTTGATGCCGATGCCATATCCCAGATATGGTCTTATACGGAATCTCTATTCGATGCTGAGGCCATATCCCAGACATGGTCTTATATGGGATATTACCATTCTCATGATTCGTTATTAATATACTCACCTTAACTATAGTCCACCTGGGACTTCAACTTCGCTATTTTCATCAGTTTTCTCATTCAACATCATATCTCGAATTCAGAGAAATATTGTACAACATTGCTAATATCAATCATTTAGAAACTTAATAACATGATGTTGAATTTATTGCACACAAACTTACATCGATTTCAAAATAGGCTAGATGGTCGATCTAGTCCGATACTTTGCCCTTTCCTCGATCAAGGTTAATTCTTTGTTCTTCTTGATCTATAATAGCAAATTAACTCATTTAATAATCACATCAACAATTGCATTTTCAATAATCATGCTTTGGAAATATTACTATTTTGCCCTTAGACTTTTACAAAATGGCCATTTTACCCCTAGGCTCGAAAATTAATTCTAATCAAAATTTTTCTTTAACGAGCCTAGGTGAACATTTATTTCTCTTATGACAACCATAAAAACTCAACATTTCACACATTTACCTCTTATTATATAACCTTTACAAAAAGGTCCTTCTAGGTGTTTTCATGGCAACACCTTTCAGAAAAGTTGTTTATCTGACAACTAAGACTCATTTTCTTTCATAAAAATGCAGAAAATAACTTAAAAGCTCACACTTAAAAACTCTAAACTTTCTACCATTTTGCAAAATAGTCCCCTCATTAGCTAGCTTAAACTTTAGGGGTTCCAAAAGTACAATTTTTATCAAGAAATGATAATCAAATAACTTACTTGTAAAGAGAGAAGCTTACTAAAATTTTTGAGCCCTCAACCTTTATTTTTACTGCTAATTTTTGGTGGAAGGAAGGAGAAGAAAAGTTGATATCTTTTCTTTCTTTATTTTATTATATTCATCAATTTAATCCACCTACTACACCTATTTTGATTAATTTTGAATTCATTGTCCCCCTATTGCCAAAAACCTCTTAAAATAAGGCCTAATTGCACATTTGGGACCTCCAATTAACATTCTATGGCTATTAGGCACCTTTAGCTTGTAAAATAAAACTTTTGCACTTTATGTGATTTAGTCCTTTTTCGCGATTAAGCATGAAATCACTAAAATTAAAGCATCAAAATTTTCATGCACATATATAATCATACTCTACCTCATAAAATAACATAAAAATAATTTTATCGACCTTGGATTAGTGATTCCGAAACCACTGTTCTGACTAGCCCCTAAATCGGGCTGTTATAGGTGATGTTATTTGTTTGTGAATCAAGGTGAAGAATGCATGTTTTAAGTAGCCATATTGATGATCTAAGTTGATGAGATTCTGGGTATAAATGGATTGGTCTATTTTTCAACTTGTGTGTATTGAGAAATATGGTGAAGAATATGCATGAATTAGGTTTGAATTGGTTGGTTTAAATGTCTATTTATGCTATGAGATGGTGCAAAATGATGTGTTGTAGGTACATTAAAGTTTGGGTGGAAAATTGGCTTGGTAAATAGGCTATTTTTGTTTACACGAGCAGAGACACGGGCGTGTGTCTCAGCCATGTGTGACACACGGTTAGGTTACATGGCCGTGCGTCCTCTAGTGTTGTTTTTGAAACCAAGTCAGTATGCTTCACACGGCCTCACACACGGGCGTATGATATGGATGTGCGGCATAATTCAGTATACCCTACAAGATTAACATGACCTAGTACACAGCCTAGCACACGGGCGTGTATGGCCATTTTTAGGGCACACGGGCTAGCCACATGGGCGTGTGTGTTGGCCGTGTGACCCAAGTCAGAGAGTTACATGGGATCAGACATGGGCTAGGACACGACCATATTCTTCCATTTTGATTTTCCACACGGCTTGTGACATTTGCGTGTCTGTTGGCCGTGCGAGACACACGGGCAAACCACACAGGCGTGTGTCCCCTATTTTGACAAAAATTTTCAACGTTTCGTGAAAGTTTCCTAGGTTATCAGTTTAGTCCCAAACCACTCCCAAAGCATGTTTAGGGCCTCGTAGGCTCGTATTAGGGACATTATGATTGATGTTGAATGATGATTGCATGAAATGTGAAAATGTTTGAGAAATGTATGTGTAATTGTATTATAAGTTCGGTAATACTCTGTAACCCTATTCTGACATTGAATACGGGTAAGGGGTGTTACATTTATTGGTATCAGAGCTAGGGTTTAGTCGATTCTATGACTAATGTAGCGTGTGTGAGAGTCTAGCTATACATGCCATATATAACCTGTGATAGTGTGATGACTCTTGACAATTTAAACTGTGTTTTCGTATAGAAAAAGGATCCAAGGGGCATTACCGTCTGATTATAGACTTGTGTCGAGTAGTCAAGGTGGAGAGGCTAAAGAAGCCTTTTTCCAAATAATGAACGAGTGATTCACTCAATATGTCCGGACCAATCCGGCTGCTCAACAACCTCTACCCCCACCTAATCCCCAACCTGTCCCTGTACCTCCTCAAATTGTAGAATTTAAATGATTGAATAAGCCTCCAATTGATAAGATTCAAAAGTACAGGGCCGGGGAGTTTAGAGCTACCATTGATGATGATCCCGAAAGAGCTAAATTTTGGCTTGAAAACACTATTCGAGTATGTGATGAACTGTCGTGTACTCTAGTTGAGAGTTTAAAGTGTGCCATTTCATTATTGAGAGATACAACGTATCAATGATGGAAAACACTAGTATCTGTGGTGTAGAGAGAAAGGATTACCTGAGAATTCTTTTAGACTAAAATTCGAAAGAAATATATAAGCCAGAGATTCCTAGATCAAAAGCACAAAGAGTTTCTAGAACTGAAACAGGGCCGTTTGACTGTGACTGAATATGAAACAGAATTCGTACGATTGAACAAGTATGCTCGGAAGTATGTTTCTACCGAAGAAATCATGTGTAAACAGTTCGTTAACGGGTTGAACGAGGATATCAAACTTTTAGTTAGAATTCTAGGATTAAAAGAATTTGTTGTTCTGGTTGATAAAGCTTGCAAAGCTGAGGAGCTTAGCAAAGAAAAGAGAAAAGTAGATTCAGAGGCTAGAGACTCGAGAAAAGGATCGATGAGTAAGTCATATCAGCCTATGTCAAATAAATTTAAAGATTCGTTCAATCATTCAAATGCTTCAATCGAGCCGAGATCGTGGAAAACAATACTCAAGTCCTAAAACTCAAGCTACATTAATATCGAGTGTTGGTAATGTGAGAAACAATAAACCTGAGTGTCAACAGTGTGGGAGATGACATTTTGGAGAATGTTGGAACAAAAGTAATAAAGCTTGTTTCAGATGTGGTTCACCAGATCATTTTATTCGTGGTTGTCCTGAGATAACTAAGAAAGACCAATTTCAAAATGCAAGACCCGGTAATACAGCCACTAGAGGAGGCCACCGAGAAATGTGGGAAATGTGACCAGTAGTAGAGGTACGACGAAAGATTCTACTTTGATATCTGAGACCAGAGCACCTACTAGAGCTTATGCTATTCGCGCTCACGAAGAAGCGTCGTCACCTGATGTTATCACCGGTACATTCTCTCTTTATGACACTAATGTGATTGCATTGATTGATCTTGGATCGACTCATTCGTATATCTATATGAATTTAGTGTTTGGTAAGAGTCATTCTGTTGAGTCTACCAAATTTGTGATTAAAGTATCGAACCCCCTAGGTAAATATGTTTTAGTTGATAAAGTTTGTAAGAACTTCCCATTAATGACTCGGGGTTACTGTTTTTGGTGACTTGATGCTACTACCTTTTGATAAGTTTGATGTAATTCTGGGTATGGATTGGTTGACTCTGCATGATGCTGTTATGAATTGCAGGCGAAAGATCATTGAATTGAAATGTCAGAATAGTAAAATCCTTCGAATTAAATTAGATAAGTCTAGTGGATTGCCTGTTGTGATTTGGTCTATGTCAGCTTAGAGATTTGCGAGAAAAGGTTGTGAAGCTTATCTTTCTTATAAACTGGATACAAAAGTGACTGAATCGAAGATTGAATTAGTACCTATAGTTTGTGAGTTTCTGGATGTGTTTCCAGAAGAGTTGCCTGGGTTACCACAGATCAGAGAAGTTGAATGTGCAATTGAGTTAGTACTAGGAACTTAATTGATATTGATAGCTCCACACAGAATGGCTCCGACAGAATTGAAAGAGTTGAAATCTCAATTCCCAAGAGTTAACAGATAGAGGTTTTGCACGACCTAGTTTTTCGCCCTAGAGTGCGCCGGTATTGTTTGTAAAGAAGAAAGACGGGTCAATGAGAATGTGTATTGATTATCAATAGCTTAATAAGGTTTTGATAAAGAACAAGTATCCATTATCGAGAATAGATGATTTGTTTGATTAGTTGAAAGGGGTAACCATGTTTTCGAAGACTGATTTGAGATTTGGCTATTATTAGTTGCGAGTGAAAGATTCAGATGTGCCGAAAACTGCATTCAAAATGAGGTATGGACATTATGAATTCCTTTTTATGCCTTTCGAATTAACTAATGCTGCTACAATCTTTACAGACTTAATGAATCAGACCTTTAAAATGTATTTAGACAAGATTTGTTGTTGTGGTCATTGACGACATTCTAATCTATTCACGAGATGAGTATGAGCATGTCAAGCATTTGAGGATTGTGTTGCAAACCTTGAGAGAAATGCAACTATTTGTAAATTAAACAAATGTGAATTTTGGCTTTAGGAAGTCAGATTTTTGGGGCTCATTGTTTCAGCGGAAGGTATTAGAGTTAATCTAAACAAGATTTCAGCTGTTGTTGATTGGAAACCACCGAGGAATGTATTTGAAGTTAAAAGTTTTCTGGGGTTAGCTAGCTACTATCGACATTTTGTTAAAGGATTCTCAATGATTGCTACACCAATGGCCAGACTACTACAGAAAGATGTGAAATTTGAGTGGTCCGAGATATGTCAACAGAGTTTCAATCAATTGAAAGCATTGCTAACTGAAGCACTAGTTTTGGTTCAACTTGAGTCGGGTAAAAATTTTGTGATTTACAGTGACGCATCATTGAATGGTTTGGGTTACGTGTTGATGCAAGAGGGAAAAGTTATAGCTTTTACCTCCAGACAGTTGAAACTACATGAAAAGAACTATCCGGCGCACGATTTAGAGTTGGCTGCTATTGTTTTTGCATTAAAAATTTGGTGACATCATTTCTACGATAAAAGGTGTCACATCTTTACTAATCATAAAAGTTTAAATTATATTATGACTCAAAAAGATCTGAACTTGCAACAACGGAGATGGCTCGAGCTACAAAAAGACTATGAGTTAGTAATCGATTATCATCCGGGGAAAGCAAATGTAATTATAGATGCTTTGAGTAGAAAATCTCTATTTGCTTTGAGAGGAATGAATACTGATCTAAGCTTGTTTGATGATGGTTCAATATTAGCCGAGTTGAAAGCCACACTAATTTTTCTTCAACAAATTTGTGAAGCTCAAAAGTGTGATACGGAGTTGCAAGCTAAAAGAATGCAATGTGAGTCAAATAATGATTCAGACTATCAAATTAGAGCAGATGATTGTTTAATGTTCCGAAACAGAATCTGTGTACCGAAGAATTCTGAACTCATTCAAAAAATTTTCCAAGAAGCACATAGTGGTAGTTTCTCTGTTCACCTGGGGAGTACCAAAATGTATAATGATTTGAAATAATTGTATTGGTGGTCGGGTATGAAATAAGACATTTCAATGTTTGTATCTACGTGTTTGATTTGTCAACAAGTTAAAGCTGAACATCAAGTACCTTCGAGATTGTTACAGCCTATGATCATTCTAGAGTGGAAATGGGATACAGTTACGATGGATTTTGTATCGTGACCACTTTTATCTCTGAAAAAGAAAGATGCTACTTGGGTTGTCGTTGATCAACGGACGAAATCTGCACATTTCATTTCGGTACGTACTGATTATTCACTTGATAAATTGGCTGAGTTGTACATTTCTTAAATCGTTAGATTGCGCGGGGTGCCAGTTTCAATTATTTTGGATAGAGATCTGAGGCTTACATCATGATTTTGAAAGAAATTGCAAGAAGCTCTGGGTACGAAGTTGAATTTTAGTACAGCATTTCACTCGCAAACTGTCGGTCAGTCTGAGAGAGTAATTCAGATTCTCGAAGATATGCTTCGATGTTGTATTTCAAAATTTAAAGGTAACTGGGACAAATATTTACCGCTGGTTGAATTTGCGTATAACAACAGTTTTAAATCAAGTATGAAGATGGCACCGTACGAAGCTTTGTATGGTCGCAAATGCTGAACTCCATTGTACTGGACAGAGTTGAGTGAGAAAAAGATTCACGAGGTTGATTTGATTCGAGAGACAAAAGAAAAAGTGGAAGTAATTCGCAACAGTTTGAATGCATCTTCAAATCGATAGAAATTGTATGTGGATTTGATAACAAAAGACATTGAATTTTAGATCGGTGATAAATTATTTCTGAAAGTATCTCCATGGAAGAAAATCCTTAGATTTGGCCGCAAAGGCAAATTGAGTCCGTGTTTCATCAGGCCGCACGAGATCATTGAAAGAATAGGGCAGTGGCATATCGGCTAACATTACCGTCAAAATTACAAAAGATTCACAACATGTTTCATGTATTGATGTTGCATCGGTATAGATCTGATCAATCACATGTGATTTCTCCATAAAGATCGGAATTCAACCTGTTATGACATATAACGAAGAACTGATCAGAATTCTAGCTCTAGAGATTAAAGAGTTGAGAAATAAGCGAATAGCTTTGGTGAAGGTTTTATGGCAATGGCACAGTGTCGAAGAAGCTACGTGGTAACCTGAGGAAGTTATGAGAAAATAGCACCCTAACCTTTTCACTGGTAAGATTTTCGGGGACGAAAATCCCTAAGGGAGGAGAGTTGTAACAGCCTATTTTTAGTCAACTTGGAACAGTGGTTTCAAGACCATAAATTTGAATTAAAAATATTTTATTTTATTATCATTTTAATGTTTATAGCATGATTGAAATGTTGTGTGAAAGTTTCGTTCAAAAATTTTATTGTTTGATTGGTTAATTTGATAAAAGGACTAAATCGCGTAAAGCGTAAAACTTGAGTTCTAATAGCTAAATGTGTCTAATAACTATAGAACCTTAAAGTTAAGGTCCGTAAGTGATAATTAGACCATTTTAATTGTGAGTGGACATATATGGACATATTATTAAGTGTTTTAAAGGTTATTAATCAAGGTTATATGTGTAAATTAGTAGTTAACTTAAAATAAATAAAACAAAAAAAAAATGAGTCTTCATATCATCTTCCATAATAAAAAATTAGGGCTAGAAAACACCATTGTTGTGTTCTTCATTCGAAAAAGCTTGTATGGCTAATTAAGGTACGATTTTTGTCCCGTTTTTAATGATTTCTACGTTTTTGAGATCGTTGCAGTTAGGTCTAGCTAGCCCAAGGACTATTTTGAAAACTTTTAAAGATTTTGAATGTTTCCATTGATGAATAAACATGTATTTTAAAGTTTCTAGATAGATTATGAATGTTGGTTGTGAGTTATACAAGTTTTATAATGTGATTTTTAGTGAAAATACAAATTAGGGATTAAATTGTGAAATGTTAAAACTTTGTAGTTAAAATGTGAAATAAATGAAAAATATGGGCTACTAAGGGCATAATAATAATTCGGCTAGGCTTAGGTTGTGATGAAATTGAATGAATTTTGTTTTACAAGCTTAGGGACTAAATTGTAAAAATGGTGAAACATTAGGGGCAAATGTGTAAATGTGCTTAATGTGTGTTTTGGTTTAAATTGAATAGAGAGATTATTAAATAAGTTAATTTTGAATATATTTAGAACAAGAAAGTGAAATTTGGATCTAGATTGGGGGAAAACTAAAGTTATCGACTAATCGACCTATTTTTTCGCTTTCACATTCGAGGTAAGTTTGTATGTGATAAATTTTATTATAAATGTATTTTAAATGCTTTGATATTGTATAAGTTGTGAATACGAGACTTCAGATAAGTTTGGCAATGACTCGATGGTAATTCGGCAATCGAAATCCTGGTTGAACCTTAGGAATAGTTTAGGAAACTAGTGACATGTCATTATGGAGTACACTGAGTTGGCTTCGGGCCATTATATTAACACTTCGGGTGCGAGTTTTATCGATTTGGCTTCAGGCCATGAATATCGGCTAATTTTTCTTCCGGCCATGATATCAGTATTTTAGATATAAGTTACCTTGATTTGGCTTCGGGCCATGGTATAGGTACTTATTGAGTGACACTCTTGAGTATCCGGTTTCTATTCCGAATGGTTCAATGGGTAAATGAATGATATGGTTGAGAATGAGATTGTTACATGATGGTACAAGTATGTACATAAACCATATTAGCTTTGAATCGAAGAAATTGTAAAGAAAGTATATAGTTTTGTGAATGAGTAATTGAAAGGTTTGTTAGTTGATGTGAATTCATGTATTTATAATCAATTGTTGAATTATATGTTTATGATTATAACGAGTTTATTTCATATGAGCTTATTAAGCTATAAAGCTTATGTTGTTTATTTTTCTATGTTTTATACGGGCGTGTGTCCCCTGTTTTGAGAAAAATTTTCAATGTTTCGTGAAAGTTTCTAGGTTATCAGTTTAGTCCCGAACCATTCCAAAAGCATGTTTTGGGCCTTGTATGCTCGTATTAGGGACATTATGATTGATGTTGAATGATGATTTGTATGATATTCTGGTAATACTCCGTAACCCTATTCCGGCATTGAATACAGGTGAGGGGTGTTACATGAACCCTAGAATTTATTAGAATATTTTATTTATTAGTATCTAAGCATATCTCAAGTTGAGTGGTCACCAAGTAGGCCGTTGCCTATATAAGCAACCTTAGGGTCATCAGAATTGAGAGCAATTTTAGACAGACAATTTTTCTATTCAATTGTTAGTTTTCTTTTCTTTTCATGTTCATGTAGTCGGAACTTTTCTATTTCAATGTGAAGTCAATTGCGAGTGAGATTGCTTCGGGATCGCGCTTCAATAAATTTATTCATGAGAATTCTCCTATCTCTTCTCTTATATTCTTTTATTTATCTTTCGTTAATTTGGTCGATTAATCGTTCTATAAATATTAGTATAGGTTATTGCACTTATTTTATATCTTATATGATTTGATTAGTAAACTAATTTATTTGCTAAGTGATTATTTATCTGAATTTGGTTGTTTATTCAAGAATACTTAGCATATCAGGGAGTGATGCCCCTAATAGAATATCAAGGTAGGTGAGATCAAAAGGGTATTCTGTCATGTATAACTTGTGCAAAGCAGTAATATTGGAAGAGTATCCGTATGCCTAGAAAGAGTCTAGAAGGGTGACTTAGGTGGTAATCCTTAGTGAATATGAACTGAGAGGGTAGTCTTAGCTAAGGGTGATAAGTAACTCAATGTAGGATAATTAATTATTTAATTAGACAATTAGGAATTTAATCGATCATAGGCTAGAGACTCACACTGTCGACACTAGGAATAGGAAAGTCCATTAAGTTAATTTAGGCTAGTTAATTTAATTAGTTTAATTAAAATATTAATTTGGATTCGTACTACTAATTTGTGACTCGATTAGATTAGTGATTATTTTATGTAATTAATTTAATAATGATTTCTCCAATCTACAATCCCTTGGGTAGTGTAACACCCCTAACCCGTATCCATTACTAGAATAGGGCTACAGAGTGTTACCAAAACTTTTCGGAACATTTGTAGGCATTTCATGTTAATCTCTATTCAATCATCGAAATTATTCAAAACATCCCTTAAATGGACCCTCGAGGCCCAATACGAGCATTAGAATCGAGTCGGGACTTAATCAGGAACTCTAAGAATTTTTAGCAAAATTTCAAAATTTTTCAAGGTGCAAGGCTCACAAGCCCGTGTGACCCTAGGACACGCCCATGCTGGAGGTCGTGTTTGTAACACCCCAAACCCGACCTAGAAGTTAGGCCCGAATCTGGCGTGTCACATTGAAGGGTTTTTCAAAAACCATGCTTTCATTGAAAACCCTTCTTATTTAAAAGCTTGGTTAGTTTATTCTTAACACGTTGTACATAGAAAAATTATTAAGTTTATTCCCAAAGTTCCTTTTCAGATACAGAAGCTAAGTTTAAAAGTAACAAATTTACGAAAACATGATGCTTAAAGGTTAAGCCTCAAAACCATTTTGAAAATGTTACGGAAATGTAGTGTTGTTGAAAAAATAAAACAGTAAACATTTTTGAAAAATCGTGACTTACTTCTAATAGATATACCAAAGTAAATAAAAACCCAAAGTTAAAATCCAGAAACTTAAAGAGGCCTTATTACAACCCTAAATCAAAATACTTGAATGTAAATAATCAAGACAGAAACCATAAGTAGTGTGCGACCTTCTCTGAGTCCCTCGCAGCATTGATCCGTCTAAGGCTGGGGATTTCCTGAAAAGTTAATAAACGGGGTGAGTTTACAAAAACTCAGTGTGCAATCCCCTTGCTAGAGCAACATTCAGTATACAGAAACAGAAACCAAAACAGTATGGGCTAAAGCCCTTTAATAATAATAGTACAGTCCAGTTCAGAGCATACATGGGCCAAAACCCACTACAATATCATTTGGGTCACAGCCCATAATAGAATCAATTGGGCCCAGCCCAAACCAATAACAGAACAAGGGGCCTAAGCCCAGTAAAGTGACAGATCTCATAAACATATATGCAACAGTATGAGGATGCATCCCACCCCGATCCTGCCAACACACCACTCGTACCAACCCTACACTCCTGTGGGGATAAAATCGACCCACCCAGTTGATAAACCGTAATATGTTCATATTTTAATCCCACATTTAGCATACTTTTGGATGATTTATTCCCTGAATTGTGGAAATTGGTGCTCCTAATCCTTTAATTTCATGTTTTATACTTAGGAGAGCACCGAAGGATGAAAAGAATGAGAAACGGGCTAAAAATTGAGAAATGGGCCAAAGTACAAAATCAACATGGCCTGGGCCCGAGACACACAGTCGTACCTCTTTAGCAGATTTGACTATGGGCTGGATTCGATTCACACGGCCGTGCCACGCGGGCGTGTCCCTGCTGTAGCAAAGAAGAGTTTCATTTGGATTAGGGTACTTAGAGGCAAAGAAAGACATTCCAAAAGCCTATATAAACACCCTAGAGGCCAGCCTTCAAGGGGACATTCAGCTAGGCCAAGGAGCCAAGCCAGAGAGGCCGAATTGTGGGATTCACTCGAAGAAAGGTAGTTGATCCATCCCAAAAGCTGGAATCACACTCAAGACTAGGGGTGAGCAAAACTCAATTCGACTCGAAAAAATCGAAAAAAAATTCGAATTTCAAGTTAAACGAATCGAATTATTCTCGAGTTATTCGAGTCAACTCGAATTTTTTTTTGAATTTCGAGTTCGAATCGAGTTAAGTTTTCGAATTCGAATAACTCAAATAATTCGAATAATTCGAATATTAAAATATAATATTTTATATTTTTACCCCAAACTCCCAAACCTTTCTACTTTTCCCTCAAAATTTTTACTCCTTCCCACTTTTCCCCCAAAACTTTTATTCCCCTCCCATCCCAACCCTCCAATCTACCCAAAATCCATTTCCCACCAAAATTTTACTCTCCCATTTACTTTTCTCAAAATTTTACTCCAAAAACCCTCAAAACTTTTTATTTCGCCCCAAATTTTTACTCCTCCCACTTTTCCCTAAAACTTTTACTCCTTCCCATCCCACTCCCCATCTACCCCAAACCCATCCCCCAATTTTTTTATATTTTCCTTCCAAAATTTTACTCCCTATTTACTTTCCTCAAACTTTTATTCCCCAAAACTTTTTATTTTCCCCTAAACTTTTACTTCACCTTTTACCCTCAAATAAAAATCAAAATTATCTAAAAATCACTAAACATAAATAGCAATAATTTTATTTATATCTACTATTTATATTATTAAATTAAATTTCACATTTTATATTATTTATATTATTGAATTGTTTAGTCATATTGAATATTTATATTAAAATTGAATTATTAATTATGCCATAAAATATTAGTATTAAAATTTTATATTGGTATCAATTTCATATTTTATCTTTAAAATAACTTTTATTAAAAAATCACATTTTACATTTAATATATATTTTAATTCCAAAATACATAGTGACAAGAATCAAGATAATTGAAATAACTAAGCAAGCAAAGAAGCTAACCCAGTATATAAAAGATTAATAAATAAATTATGAGGTGATGAAAGTTAATAAAAATTTGATTAAGGTGGACAAATTTTATTATGATCGGTGATAATGGTTACAAGGACCCAAAATTATTTTTTAAAATTTAACTCGAACAAATATATTCGATTCGATTCGAATTCCATCTCACTCGACTCGATTCGAGAAAATTTCAAATCAAATTAGGATGATAAAATATGATTCGTCAACTCGATTAACTCGAAATTTTTTCATTCGATTCGATCGAACGCTCACCCCTACTCAAGACTGAGGATCTCTCTTTCAATTCCTTCAGGGGGTTTTAGGGTTTTCTTTATGTTTTTTTATTTTTATTCTGAGATGTATTCTTTTATGATTATGAACTAAAATCTTCAAATACCTGAAGGGGATGAAACCTAAGACGGATCTTGTTATTATTTTCTGAACTATATGATAAATACTTGATTTGTTCTTCACTATGTGTTCTTAATCCTTTCTTTGATATTTTAGGATATTGATTCAAGTATTGACATGCTTAGGCAGAGGAGGAATATTCCTTGTTTAAGAGTAGATCTAGCATAGTTAAGCGGAGTTCATCGCAACCCTAGAGATAGGATGACGAAAATTTGCTGAATTAGGGTCAAACCTAATATGGGAGTCCATAGCTTGACTTGATGCAATTCTAGGGGCTTTAATTAGAAAGAGATTTCAATTAATCAACCTAGGGTTAGACGTTAGTAGCCTCGAGGGAGGTATTAATATAAATTAGGGAATCCTACGAATCAAGTCAAGTGAATAAATTGTCTGGTTCAGAGTTAGGTAACAAGTGAAGTCTAGGTGGATTCTTCCTTGGGTATTGTCTTAATCAATTGGTTTTTCGCAAAAGTATTTTCCCCGATTCATTCTCTGTGTCTTAGCATCTTTAGCCTAGTACTTAGTTAGTTTTAGATTAAATAGCAATTCCTTTAATTTTTAGGCTAAATAATAAGAAGAAAGTTTGTATTAGTACTTTTGGTTCCTTTGGGTTCGACAATTCGTTCTTGCTACTAAACTATACTACTGTTCGATAGGTGCGCTTGCCTCAATCGTGGTGATAGTTAGTTTCTAGGCTCGATCATTCATTATATAAATTTTAAGACTTTTTCCACCACCATCAAGCTTTTGGCGCCATTGCCGGGGAACTAAAATATTAAGAACGCTCAATTTATATTACTTTAGCCATATTTTACTTTTGCAAATAAATTTTATTTTTACTTTTCTAATTTTATTTTTCTTTTTATCTGTTCCTAGCAGGTACCTCTAGTCTATGACTAGAAGGAACCCGAAACGACCCTTAATTTACGACAGTGATATTGAAGGTACTATTCCCAGAAATCGTAGAGAAATAAGGCAAAGCTCAAATTACATAGAAGAAGAGCAAGAAGACGAAACTAATACTACCGAAGAGCTGCCCGAGAATAATCCGCTACCTCCGAAGGCGACCGAAAACATGCTCCTCAAACTATGTATAATTATGCTAAACCTAATTTAACAGGAACTGAGTCAAGTATTGTTAGACCTGCTATTGCTGTAAATAATTTTGGACTAAAACCTAACACAATTCAGATGATACAACAATTTGTTCAGTTTGATGGTTTGTAGGATGAAGATCCAAATAATCACTTGGCGAATTTCCTAGAATTTTGTGATACTTTCAAAATTAATGGTATTTCTGATGATGCCATCTGTCTTCAGTTATCTCCCTTTTCTTTGAGGAATAAAGCTAAAAAGTGGCTAAATTCTCTTCCACGAGGATCAATCACTACATGGGAACAAATGACCAAAAATTTTTTATTAAAATATTTTCCACCGGCCAAAACAGCCGAATTAAGGAATGATATCTCTTCTTTTGTGTAGATGGATCTAGAAACACTATACGATGCATGGGAGAGATACAAAGATCTATTGAGAACGTGCCCACACCATGGATTACCCTTGTGGCTACAGGTCCAAACTTTTTACAACGGTGTGAACCCCTTAACCAGGCAGTTGATTGATTCAGCTGCCAGTGAAACCCTAAAAACAAAACACCTGAGGCGGCCTACGAATTCATTGAAGAGATGTCACTAAATAACTATCAGTGGCAAGTTACAAGACAAGGCCAACAAAAGCCACTAGTGTTTTCAACCTCGACGCAGTCACCATGCTATCAAATCAGGTAGAGATGTTAAATAAAAAGATTGATGGTTTGTGTGGTTCTTTGCTGGTACACCCAGTAATGCATTGTGATTCAAACTTAAGAGGTGTGGTGAATCCTGAGTACCCACCCTACGGGCATCGCATGGAAAACGAGCAGATAAATTATATAGGTAATAATCCTCGGCCTTAAAATAATTATTATAGTAACACTTACAATGCAGGTTGGAGGAACCA
The DNA here is from genome assembly GCA_025506655.1 of Gossypium rotundifolium. Lineage (NCBI taxonomy): Eukaryota > Viridiplantae > Streptophyta > Magnoliopsida > Malvales > Malvaceae > Gossypium > Gossypium rotundifolium. The sequence continues at coordinate 92,394,149 of CP106724.1, read as the reverse complement.
TCCAAATTTTTCATAGGGTAGCCAAGGAAATCAGAGACAACAACCCCTCCCAGGCTTTCAACAGTAACCCTACCCATAAGAAAAGAAGCCGAACCTTGAGGAGATGCTAACAAAACTCATTGCGGTGTCAGAAATTCGTTTCCAAAACACCAAAACAACACTTAAAAATCAACAAGCATCGATTCAAGGGATCGATAACCAATTACGGCAACTCACTAAGCTGATCTCCGAATGACCATAAGGTATCTTGCCAAGTAACACTGAGACTAACCCAAAGGAGCAACTTCAAACCATAACAGCTCATGACAATGAAGGGTTAGTGGAATCTGAATCTGAGCCAAGGCAAAAACATGTGGTAAGTGAAGGTAAAGTTAAGGGAAGCCAAGAAAAACCAAAACTGGTAATTAAAGAGTACCGACCTCAAATACCATACCCCAATGAGATGAAGAAAGACAATACAAATGAACAGTTTGGTAAGTTTCTTAAACTTTTAAAGAAATTACATATTAACTTACCGTTTCTTGAAGCTCTTTCGCAGATGCCAGATTTAAGGAATTTTTTAAAAGAGCTTTTAAGAAACAAGTGGAAGTTAGGCAAGGAATCGCATGTGGAATTAAATGCAGTGTGCTCAGCAATGTCGCAAAATAAACTACCACGAAAATTAAAAGATTCAGGGAGTTTTACAATTCCATGCTTAATTGGTAGTTTATCTATTGATAATGCTTTAGCTGATTTAAGGGCAAGAATCAATGTTATGCCTTATAAAATGTTTAAACAGCTAGGTCTAGGGAAACCCAAACAAACTAGGATGAGTATTCAATTAGTTGATAAGACTATTCAAATTCCTAGGGGTAAAATTCAAGATGTACTAGTTAAAATTGATAGATTCATATTCCCAGTAGACTTTGTTGTTTTAGACGTGGACGAAGACAATAGTATCCCCTTAATTTTAGGAAGACCCTTTTCAGCAACTGCTAGAACTAAAATTGATGTTTGTACAGGTAAACTCACACTTCGTGTAGGTGACAAAACGATCACTCTTCAAGCTCTTGACTCAGCTAGACATCGAGCGATAAAGGTGAGAACGTAAATTCAATTAGTAATTATTTAATTCAACCTTCCTTACAAGAAACACCACGAAGCTACATATTTGAGCTAGATAATAGACCTCGTGCCAATAAATAAGAAATTTATGAGGAACGAAGGCTTCAGATTGATGAATTAGACGAGTGGAAGGAACATTTCTAGGAGAAATCAAAATCACATGAAGCAAAATCGAGGGAACCCCTAGACGAGCTTATAGGAACATCAAATCACTTAAAAATAGGAGATTAGGTACTGCTAGATAAAACAGACCCTCGAATCACCATACCAGACCTGAATACAAATAAAGAAATCCCTTTTAATGTAATCAATGTCTTCCCATACGAAACGGTCGAGGTGACTCACTCTGAATTTGATATTTTTAAGGTAAATGCCCTTCGACTCAAACTATATAATGATAACATGAAAAAGGATTTTCAACTCCTCAAACCACCATGATTATGCGAATGAGAGGTAAGTCTAGCTTAAGACTTTAAACGAGTGCTTCTCGGAAGGCAACCCGTGTAACATCCCAAAGTTGGGCTAATAGGATTCGGCCCATTGGGCCTTAGGCATAGGAGCGTTTAAAATTTTTGGGAATAAGAGAATGACATTAGTGCAAGTTAGATCTAGTAGGTGAGTGATTTTGAAAGGTTAGGGGGCTTCTATGAAGTCCCGAGATCAAACTTTGGCTTTAGGAAAATTTTGGTTTTAGGTGAAAAAAACACTGGGAGTTAGTAGGTAGGCTTTAAGAATAAAATGTGGAGAAAAAGACACAAGTGAAGTGTTTGGTGTAGTGGCAAAGTGACGCTACATAAGAGACAAGGGGGTGACGCCACAAGGAAGGAAGGAGGTCCAAGGTTCAAGTCTTGGCTATTGCATTTTGGTTTTCTTTTTAAAGGGACTTTAGAATTTTTCCATAGGGTTATATTTACTTGCGCATGGTTTTAGACACAAGGAGCAAGTTGGTAAAGTGGTTAGTGGCGTGGATTATGCTACAGGGGAGCCTGGGTTTGAATCTCATGAAAAGCAGTGGAGTATTTATTTTGCGGATTGGATGGGAAGAGTTTGAGTTGGATTTAAACTCTACTGACGGAGGGATCCCACATCGAAAAGATACAAAGAAGGAAGGTGAGAAGCTAGCTATAATATAGAGCTGTCTAGGAGGAGAAAGGGCATTCCTGGTTGGTGTTAGGCATAGGAGTGCTTGGAGCGCGGTTTAGCAGCTTCAGATTCCTATCAGGTGTGTATTCTCTCTAGTCTAGCTGTAGAGCGGCAAATGCCAAAATACCGGTCACACGGTAATGGTAGCCACACGAGCGTGCAGGCGCAGTGTGGGAGCTTCGACGTGATAGTCGAGGCCACAATGAGTATTCTTGTGGGTTGATGTTGTTTAGGCCACGATGGGCCAAAAGAGGCCAAGTGGGCCCAATGGGCCCGGGCCCATATGAATAAATTGTATGATTGTGTAGTTGATAGTGAACTAGGCTATGTGAATCTCACATATGTGGCTAGGTTTGGGCTAAATGGGCCACACGAGTGTGTGGGCCCACTTGGGTCAAGAATGAGCCTTAGGCCTATTCACTTCATTATCTCTGTTTAGAATACTTGAGTCGTTCGAGGCGATAGTGGACCTTCTGTTGGGCCATTAACACCCTGATTTTCAAAATTACCAAATTACACCTTGTAACATCCCGAAATTGGGCCTAGTAGGATTGGGCTTAAAGGGCCTTGGGCGTAGGAATGTTTAAAATTTTGAGAACAAGAGAATGGCATTATTGCAAATTGGACTTATTAGTTAAGTGAATTTGGAAGGTTACAAGGTTTCTATGAAGTCTCGGGTTTAATTGGGCCTTAAAAAAAATTTGGTATTTTAGCACTTTAAGGAGAGATGGTAAGTAGCTTCAAGGCTTATTGAAATAAATGAATAAATGGTTAGCATAAGTGAGCAATTAGTAAAGAGGTTATGGCATTAAGTGAAGTACCTTGAGGGAAGAGGTTCAAATCCCTTTGTGTGCAATTTGACTTTTATTTTTGCTTCCCTTCCTTATGTGTCGGTCAAGGAATAAATATGGCAAGGGTGGACTTCATTATTTTGGTAAGGTGGCTAAAAGAATAAGGCAAGGTTGAAGTTGGGGAAAGGAATCAAGAGAAATAGGAAAAAAAGGGAGACATGAGGCTTATTCCATGGATGATGTTTTGGAAAGCTTAGGAGGCCAAACTCTTATCCTAAGGGGGGATGCATGTGGACGGTTTTGGAGTAGTTAGGTGGCTGAAATTTTTATTTTGGCTTTTGGTAAAATCCTAGCTTTGTTTTGGCCAAAAATCCTTTTGGCAACTTTTTACCATTTCTCTCAATTTTTGCAACCCACCTTGCCGAATCATAGTAGAGCAATAGTGCATTATTTTCCTTTCAATTTCTTTTCTTTTCCTTTACTTTGTGCCGAAATTACAAGCCTTGGTGACCATATGTTTTTCTTCTTTCTTTTTTACTTTGGCCGAATCCCCCTAGCACATTTGTGCACATTCTTGCTCTTTTGTTTGATCAAAATTTTCATCTCTTGTCTATCTCCCTTTTTGGATAGCTGAATCTTCCACCCTTCTATTGAACTCTCTTTTCCATTCGAGCGGTCATCTTTGTACAATCGGTAAGTAGTAGCTCTCTCTTTGTCAATAACTTTGTTTCATTCGAGTTCTTCATTAATAATTGTGTGTTCTTCTTTCTCTCCCTCATTGGGTCTGAGTTACATTATTTCCTATGATATGGCCATCGTTGGGTTTAGGACTTTCAACAAGGTGAAGGAGCACAAGTGATTTGTATTAACCAAATTGTTATCGTCGACTCGTCAAGCAAGTGGGGACTGGATTTCAATAGCCAAAGGGTAGGATTGATTCTTGGTGCATTGAGGGAGATCACATTCATGGTAAGTGGGGTTAGCCTAATAAAGTGTTTCTAGTTACGATTATCAAAGTTGAGACTAACGTTCTATCAACCATCGTTATAGGTGTTGAAATCGGTAAAAAGCACGACTCGTAATCAAGGTGTGTAATCCCGTATTTTCTGAATACATGTTGAAATGGTGTGTGATCTCACACTTCTCTGGAATTTTGCATGAATGTTCTGTGATTTGGTCGAAATACCAAAGAAAACTGGAAATCGGCATCCGGGATCACTCGGGGGCGCGTAGGTTCATAGTGGTAACCATGTTTTTGTATTAAAACAGTTTTAGTCAGTGGCAGTGACATGATTTTGAAAAATCATGAAAACTAGGAGAAAGGGAATTAATAAGTGAATAAGATGTCAAATCAAAGCTTACTGTATCTATTTTAATAAGGAAGAAATGGAGAAGGAAAAGAAATTTTATATTCTGAGATATGTTAATTTTAGTGAGACTGGTTCCGAATGATTTCTTGGTTCCCTGATCTGTCTTGGAAAAATCGTATAAAATTGTACAAAATGAATTAAGAGATATAGTTTATTTTTAAAGATTCCTTCGTGAGTCTATTTTCAATAGAAACAAGTGGGAACAACATATGAAAACTGTACAATGAGATATTTGAATTTTGGGTAAGAGAGGTCAGAATTGTTGGACAGTGAAACAAGGGAAATTTTAAGGAAAAAACTGTACTAAATGGTTGAGCCAAAAAATTCTCGAAAAATTGTAGTAAGGAGATATATGAGTCTAGTTTTAAAGAAAATTTACGAATTTAGATTTAGAGATTCCCCACACGAGTTATGGTCAATTTAGTCATGAGGGATTTAAATGGACAGATTTCAAACTTTATCCCCAAATTAGTAGTTAAGCCTTGGTTATGAAATTACCATAATACCCTTAGAGGGTAAATTACCGAATTACCCTGGGTTGCGAGATTACCGAATTACCGAATTATCAAATTATGAAAATGCCCTATTGGGCCGATTTGTAAAGTGTTAATGGGCCGTAATACGAAATCGCTTAATGGGCTGAATTGACATATTGCCTTATGGGCCGATTGGATATATTGATTAATGGGCCAATATGATATTTTACTATATGGGCCAATCTAATATTTTTCTATATGGGCCGATATGATATTTTTCTATATGGGCCAATTTGATATGTGACTAAATGGGCCAAATTGATATGTGATTAAATGGGCCGAATGGATATGTGATAAAATGGGCTGATTTTGTAAAGTGCTATTGGGCCAAATTTGTTTGTCATAAATTTCTAAATTTTTAATTATTGTTATTATATTTGTAAATAACATGATTTGATATGTATGATGCATATACATGATTTGCATGGGTTGGGATATTTGACGAAGAGAAGTTCTGGTAGCTTTGCTACAAAATTCTGGTGGCCTGTCCACAAATTGATATATGGCTTAATGCCCAGTTTGATATATGGCTTTATGCCTAGTTTGATATATGGCTTTATGCCCATTTTGATATATGACTTTATTCCTAGTTTGATATATGGCTTCATGCCCAGTTTGATATATGGCTTCATGCCCAGTTTGATATATGGCTTAATGCCCAGTTTGGTGTGTTGGCGGGGTGGGTGACTAAAGCTCCCCACAGGTGTGTTGGTTGGTACGGGTGGTGTGTAGCGGATGGAAAACTAGGTTTGGTTTGGGAATTGCATATCACATGCATATTATATACATGTTATTATGTTATAATTGTAAATGGGCTTTGGCCCAATAAATGCTAAATCGAATTTTTGGCCCAGTGGAAAATGGTAAGTGGGTTACACATGAGTTCTTGTAACTCACCCCCTTTCTTTCTTAACCCTTGCAGGTAATGCTCAGTGACGAGGACTTAGGGCCATGGATGACTCGGTGGAGGCCATACTTCAGAAATGGTTTTATTTGGACTTTAGTTTCTTACTTCATTTATTACTTTACTATTTTGGGTTATGTGTTGTAATAAGGCCTCTGGATTATTTTATTTTGCTTTATGTTTAACGTGTTTCTCTTTTACTCAAATTATTTTCTAAAATCATAATAAAGGTTTTCCAAAATCGATTAACAAATGAATTTTAAAATAAACTTTTACAAATATTTTTAATACTAAAATTTCTCTCGAACTGTCAATGATATTTCCAAAAGTCACAGTTTTATAAATTATTACTTCAAATTTAATCGATCAATCTTCGAGGTTAGTAGTATTTTACCAAATGTTTCAAATCGAACTTGATTTTCTTGATTTTAACAAATCAACATCTACTTTTGTACGAATAAAAAGGATTTAACATTTTTTTTCACTTGACATGTTTTCTTTATACGTTATCGAAAAAAACTTTTTAGTGTGACACACCGGATTTGGGCCTAACTTTTAGGCCGGGTTTGGAGTGTTACACCCCTGGTTTGTAAAATTATCGAATTATCCCTGGTTTGTCAATTACTGAATTATCCCTAGTTTGAGAAATTATCGAATTACCCTCGAATTACAAAATTATTGAACTGCCCTTAGTGTGTAATTACCGCTTTACCCCTAAACAAAAAATGACCATTGTACCCTCGTGGTAGTACTAATGTTGTCTGTGTTAATTGTCTGATTGATTATGTTCGAGATTGGCCACCAGGTTGTGGGCTGGCTTCTGAGTAAATTCGTAGGCAGATAGCAGTAGTTCCGATTAGCGATAGTATCGACGTAGAGAGCGTGGTGTTACGTATTATCAGGTGTGTAACTTTTACACACTTTATATGTTAATTATGTTATTATCTATGTATTGCCAATAGCCGAAGTGATGGTATGGATCACTAAGTTACCCTTGAGGGTAAAAGCAAGGACTCCAGGTAAGTTCTACTATGTGCTGTTATTAATGGATGCATGTATGAGTGAATTGATTGTTATTGTACATTGAAAGCATGATCATACCATATTGTAAAGCATGAGCATGAAGATGGGGTATGATGTGAAGAGGGAGGAAATATGAACTCTTTCAGACTGTCACCAATGGTTAGGTACCACAAGTGGGTTGGCCCCACATATTATTATTTTGTGACTAAGTCTCGGTGGTTTGGAACTACCGGTGGTTAGGTACCATATATATCTTATTTCGTGACTCGTCCGGTGGTTTGGTACCACGATGGGTTGGCCCCGTCTGATGATATCGAGGATTGTCACGGTGGTTAGGTACCACAAGTGGGTTGGCCCCACATATTATTATTTGTGACTTTTGTCACCAGTGGTTTGGAACCAACAATGGTTAGGTACCACCAATGGCTAGGTGCCACAAATGTTGGGTATATACAGGAGATACAGTGGATATGCATATTAGGTTGGCTGGGTTGCATGGCATACATATGTAACATATGGTTTTGTGTGAGAGCTGAAAATCTTTTGGACGGGGATTTACACACTGAGTCTCGGTGACTCACCCCCTTCGTTAAGTTTTGTAGGTAATCCTTAGACCGCGGACATGGAGCTGAGGTGGACTCAAGGTGGCCATGCGTAATATTTTAGACTTTATCTTAAATAGTTATTTTGGCATTACTCTACTTTTATTTGGATTTTGGTAATGTAATAAGGCCATTTAAATGTTAATTTGGGTTTATATTTATTTTTAATAACTTTCTTTATTTTATTTTGGATTATTAAGGCATGCCTAATAAATTGTCGAAATGGATGATTTCCAAAACTTAAGAACTTCGAGACTTTACAATTGGCTAACTAAAATTTGGGTTTTAGTAGAGAAGTAACTAAATTTTCAAACTAAGACTCAAAATTGGTTTCAACTGAACACCCAATATCAATTCTGTTTCTATAAAATCAAAGATTTTACGCAACTCATGACGATAACTCGGTTTTCAAAATTTTTCTTTTCCTGTGACTTGCCAAATTCGGTCGTAGCGTTTTGACCGGGTTTGGCGTGTTACAATTTTGGTATCAGAGCCTAGGTTACAAAACTCGACTGTGGAGTGGGTTCGAAAATATTTTTCAAAGTTATTTGAAATTTGGTTTTTTTAAAACAAAGTATCTTTATTGGAAGTATGGAACCCGAGTCTCCGGCACCAAATCTGTACGTCCCCTTACTTATTATTATATGCTATAATGACTGTAATTATTCTGTGTATGTTTTGGATGTGATGTTTGAATGGAAAATTTTTATGTATGAGTGTTAAATATTTGTTTGCTTCTGTATTAGATATTTGGTTGCGTGAAAAGGTTCCAAGCTTAAGTTAGAAAGTGTATTACTATTTTAGAATCAGAGTGCGCAGCGTGAGTGTAGTGTTGTAGGTTAGGATGTGCGACTGTTTCTATAACTAGAAATTTCGAGGACAAAATTTCTTTAAGGAGGGTAGATTTGTAACATCCCAAAGTTGGGCCTAGTAGGATTGGGCCTATTGGGCCTTAGGCATAGGAGCGTTTAAGATTTTTAGGAATAAGAGAACGACATTAGTGCAAGTTGGATCTAGTAGGTGAGTGATTTTGGAAGGTTAGGGGGCTTCTATGAAGTCCCGAGATCAAACTTTAGCTTTAGGGAAATTTTGGTTTTAGGTGAAAAAAATCCTGGGAGTTAGTAGGTAGGCTTTAAGAATAAAATGTGGAAAAAAAACACAAATGAAGTGTTTGGTGTAGTGGCAAAGTGACGCTTCATAAGAGACAAGGGGGTGACGCCACAAGGAAAGAAGGAGGTCCAAGGTTCAAGTCTTGGCTCTTGCATTTTGGTTTTCTTTTTAAAGGGACTCTAGAATTTTTCCATAGGGTTATATTTAGTTGAGCATGGTTTTAAACACAAGGAGCTAGTTGGTAAAGTGCTTAGCGGCATGGATTGTGCTACAGGGGAGCCTGGGTTCCAATATCATGGAAAGCAGTGGAGTATTTATTTTGCAGATTAAACGGGAAGAGTTTGAGTTGGATTTATACTTTACTGACGGAGGGATCCCACATCGAAAAGATATAGAGAAGGAAGGTGAGAAGCTTGCTATATATAGAGCTGTCTAGGAGGAGAAGGGGCATACCTGGTTGGCGTTGGGCATAGGAGTGCTCGGAGCACGGTTTAGCAGCTTCAGATTCCTATCAGGTGTGTATTTTCTCTACTCTAGCTGTAGAGCGACAAATGTCAAAATGCCGGTCACACGGCGATGGTAGCCACACGAGCATGCGGGCGTAGTGTGGGAGCTTCGACGCAATAGTCGAGGCCACCATGATTATTCTTATGGGTTGACGTTATTTGGGTCACGATGGGCTGAAAGGGGCCAAGTGGGCCCAATAGGCCTGGGCCCATATGAATAAATTGTATGATTGTGTAGTAGATAGTGAACTAGGCTATGTGAATCTCATATATGTGGCTAGGTTTGGGCTAAATGAGCCACACGAGTGTGTGGGCCCACTTGGGCCGAGAATGGTCCTTAGGCCTATTCGCTTCATTATCTCTATTTAGAATACTTAAGTTGTTCGAGGCGATAGTAGACCTTTTGTTGGGCGTTAACACCCTGATTTGCGAAATTACCAAATTACCTCTGGTTTGAGAAATTATCGAATTAGCCCTGGTTTGTAAATTACCGCATTACCCTGAATTACAAAATTACCGAAATACTGTTAATATGCAATTACTGCTTTACCCCTAAACAAAAAATGACCGTTGTACCCTTGTGGTAGTACTAATGTTGTCTGTGTTAATTGTATGGTTGATTATGTTCGAGATTGGCCTCCAAGTTGTGGGCCAGCTTCTGAGCAAAGCCATAGGCAGATAGCAATAGTTCCGATTAGCAATAGTATTGACATAGAGAGCGTGGTGTTACGTGTTATCAGGTGTGTAACTTTTACACACTTTATATGTTAATTATGTTATTATCTATGTATTGCCAAAAGCCGAAGTGATGGTATAGATCACTGAGTTATACTTGTGGGTAAAAGCAAGGACTCCAGGTAAGTTCTACTATGTGCTGTTATTAATGGATGCATGTATGAGTGAATTGATTGTTGTTGTACATTGAAAGCATGATCATACCATATTGTAAAGCATGAGCATGACGATGGGGTATGATGTGAAGAGGGAGGAAATATGAACTCTTTTAGAGTGTCACCAGTGGTTAGGTACCACAAGTGGGTTGGCCCCACATATTATTATTTTGTGACTAAGTCTTAGTGGTTTGGAACCACCAGTGGTTAGGTACCACATATATCTTATTTCTGTGACTCGTCCCAGTGGTTTGGTACCACAGTGGGTTGGCCCCACGTACGGATATCAGGGATTGTCACTAGTGGTTAGGTACCACAAGTGGGTTGGCCCCACATATTATTATTTGTAACTTTTGTCACCAGTGGTTTGGAACTACCAGTGGTGAGGTACCACCAGTGGCTATGTGCCACAAATGTTGGGTAGATATAGGAGATACGGTGGATATGCATATTAGGTTGGCTAGGTTGCATGGCATACATACGTAACATATGGTTTTGTGTGAGTGCGAAAAATCTTTTGGATGGGGATTTACACGCTAAGTCTCGGTGACTCACCCCCTCCATTAAATTTTGCAGGTAATCCTTAGACCGCGGACATGGAGCTGAGGTGGACTCAAGGTGGCCATGCGTAATATTTTAGACTTTATCTTAAATAGTTATTTTGGCATTACTCTACTTTTATTTGGATTTTGGTAATGTAATAAGGCCATTTAAATGTTAATTTGGGTTTATATTTATTTTTATTAACTTTCTTTATTTTATTTTGGATTATTAAGGCATTCCTAATAAATTGTCAAAATGGATGATTTCCTAAACTTAAGAACTTTGAGACTTTACAATTGGCTAACTAAAATTTGGGTTTTAGCAGAGAAGTAACTAAATTTTCAGACTAAGACTCAAAATTGGTTTCAATTGAACACCCAATATAAATTATGTTTCTATAAAATCAAAAATTTTACCCAACTCATGACGATAACTCAGTTTTCAAAATTTTTCTTTTCCTGTGACATGCCAGATTCGATCGTAGCATTTTGACCGGGTTTGGGGTATTACAACCCAAACACTAACCCCATTAATTTTCATTTTTTTATTTTTTTTATTTTTTCTTTCCTTTAGGACCTAACTACAAAACTAACCAAGTTAATGAAGTGCATGTTTCCATACCCACACGGCCTTACACACGGCCCTGGTCGTGGTCGTGTGGGCACCACAGGTAGGTAAATTGATAAACCATAATATGAACATATTTTAATCCTGCATTTAGCATACTTTTGGATGATTTATCCCTTTAATTATGGAAATAGGTGCTCCTAATCCTATGTTTTCATGTTTTATACTCAGGAGAGCACCAGAGGATAAAAAGAACGAGAAATGGGCCAAAAATGGAGTAAATGGGCTGAATTATGAAATCGGCACGGCCTAGGCCCAAGACCACACGACTGTGCCTCATTAATAGACCCGACCACCGCCTAGCTCCGATTTACACTGTTGTGTGCCATGGGCGTGTCCCTGGCGTGACCTATTTAAATTCTATTTGGAATAGGGTACTTAGAGGAAAAGAAAGCCAATCCAAAAGCCTATATAAACACCCTAGATGCCAACCTTCAAGAGGGTGTTCAGATAGGCCAAAAAGCCAAGCTAGAGGGGTCGAATTGTGGGATTCACTCGAAGACAGCCAGTTGATTCATCTCGAAAAGCCAGAATCATACTTAAGACTGAGAATCTCTCCTTCAATTCCTTCAGGGGGTTTTAGGGTTTTCTTTATGTTTTGTTTTATATTTTCTTCTGAGATGTATTATTTTGTGATTATGAACTAAACCCCTCAAATACCTGAGGGGGGATGAAACCTAAGACGGATCTTGTTATTGTTTTTTGAGCTATATATAAATATTTGATTTGTTCTTAACTATGTGTTCTTAATTCTTGTTTTGATATTTTGGGATATTGATTCAAGCATTTATGCTCTTAGGCAGAGGAGGAATAGACCCTGTTTAAGAGTAGATCTAGCATAGTTAAGCAGGGTTGATCGCAACCCTATAGATAGGATGAGGAAAATCTGCCGGATTAGGGTCAAACCTAATATGGGAGTCCATAGATCGAGCTAATGCAATTCTAGGGGTTTTAATTAGAAAGAGATTTCAATTAATCAACCTAGGGTTAGATTTTAGTAGCCTCGAGAGAGGTATTAATATAAATTAGGGAATCCTATGGATCAAGTCAAGTGAATAAATTCATCTGGTTCAGAGTTAGATAACAAGTGAAGTCTAGGTGTATTCTTCCTCGGGTATTGTCCTAATCGATTGGTTTTTCCCAAAAGTATTTCCCCAATTCCTTCTCTGTGTCTTAGCATCTTTAGCTTAGTAGTTAGCTAATTTTAGATTAGATAACAATTCCCTTAATTCTTAGGCTAGATAATAAGAAGAAAGTTAGTATTAGTACTTTTGGTTCCCTTGGGGTTGACAATCCGATCTTGCCACTAAACTATACTACTGTTTGATAGGTGCGCTTGCCTCAAGTCGTTGTCACAGTTAGTTTTTAGGCTAGATCATTCATATTATAAATTTTTAAGACTCTGACACATGATCATAAATGGGCATGGCCATAGACGTATAGAAACAGGATAAACTTTTCCCAACAACACAGGCTGCGATAAAATGCCACGGTCGTATGATGTAGCCGTGGTCGACACTGAGAAACCTACACGGGCGTGGAGACCCCTAGTGGGAAAACAAACAACACCGCACACAACCGTGTGACTTGGCTGTGTGACTAGACATGCCCAAGGCACACAGGCGTGGGCCACGACTATATACATATCCCAATTTCTATTTAATCCCTTCTTCTGTTCACTTTCTTCCCTAAAGTCTTCTTCCCTTTTCCCCTTTCTCTTTGAATGCATATCCATTTTTCATTATTTACTTTTATTCTTCTTTTTATATTTATATTTATTTTATTTATTATTTTCTTCGTATTCTTCTTGCCATTTAGATTTAGCTTAGGATGCAATAAGATTAGACCGGCTACTTCAAGGATCCAATTTCAAACGATTCGGGGCACTCCCCCACGTTCACCTCTGCCAATCCTACCTGGTTTCAGGAAGTTTCACTTCTCTCCCTATCTTATGATTTTATTATTATTCTGCTATTATCTATCTTTGTACATTGAGGACAACGTACATCTTAAGTGTGTGGGGGGAGGTTAACTATAGTATTATTTGAAAATCCTTGAATTATGTCTTATTCTTAAGTAATTTTCTCATATTACTAATTAGAATAAAACTTTTGTTAATTTATGATTTTTATTGATACGTTTTGAATTAAGTCATAGTTAATTGTGCATTGATGATTTAAACTCTAAGATTATAGAGAATCAAGCATGATAAGTCTGTTTTTCAGAATTAAAAATTTGCTAGATTGTTGACCTAAATTTGAATATTACCTTGAAGTTTAAAATTTCCAAGGTTTTCATTAAAAAACCATAATTTTTGTGAGATTTTGAGCCTTTTAGAGCATATATTTTTTTCGTGCACACTTTCTTGATTATGAGTGTGTCAACATTGATTTGTTATTCTAGAACTTGCTTCGGTTATACATGTCAAGACCACATCATTGATTTGATATATAGAGATGATAAAGGAAGTTAGGATTTAACCCACTCACTCCACTAAAAGCCTACCCTCACAATTAAACCCTAGTGAACCCTTTGATCCTAACAACCCTTTTATTGATTCACCCACTAATATTAACCTAAAACCCATCTTGTATTTGTTATCACCATTTCTCTTGACTACCCTTCTATCGAGTTGATCTGATCAGTTGCCTAATTATTTTATTTTAGTAGTTAAATTCATCTTATATTATGTATTTACTTGATTTGTTCTAAAAAAAATAATCGAAGTATATTCATTATTAGTTCTGTGATTAAGTGAGCTTATACGTTTAAATTCAACATCTTGAATAAGAAGCTCGTATAATTAGTTTTCAATTGATGTAATTATTCAGGACTAGTTCATTTTTCTAGTTAGGTAAATTGTCAATTCAATCTCGATTCTAACCCTTTAATTTAGCCTTTATCCACACCTTTAACCTAATCCCGTTACAACCCTTTTTTTAAAGACCTTTTGATCTGTGTATCATTTCATTTTATAGTGGTCGAGATTTGATTTTCAGGCAAGCCTATGGGATTAACTTTTCATGTTTGACTTTTGAGGCTTAATTTTGAACCTTAAATAGTTTGAGTGATTTGAGTGAATCTTTAATGAGGATGTCAACTCTTGATGATTTTGAATTAAAGGTAATTATTTAGATAAGGGGAAACACCTATATTTTTCGTGCTACAAACTTGTGACTTTGATTGTTTGAATCTTTAGGACTTTTTTAGTTAAATTATCCATGTATAAATTATCTATGAATTATGATGAGGCATCATTGATAAGAAGTGTGGGGGTATTCGATAAACCGTAATATGTTCATATTTTAATACCACATTTAGCATACTTTTGGATGATTTATTCCCTGAATTGTGAAATTTGGTGCTCCTAATCCTTTAATTTCATGTTTTATACTTAAGAGAGCACAAGAGGATGAAAAGAATGAGAAACGGCTCAAAATAGAGAAAATGGGCCAAAGTACGAAATCAACACGGCCTGGGCCTGAGACACACGACCGTGCCTCTTTAGCAGATCCGACCACGGGCTGGATTCAATTCACACGACCGTGCCACACGGGCGTGTCCTTGCCATAGCAAAGAAAAGTTTCATTCAGATTAGGGTACTTAGAGGCAAAGAAAGACATTCCAAAAGCTTATATAAACACCCTAGAGGCCAACCTTCAAGGGGACGTTCAGCTAGGCCAAGGAGCCAGACCAGAGATGCTGAATTGTGGGATTCGCTCGAAGAAAGCCAGTTGATCCATCCCAGAAGCTGGAATCACACTCAAGACTGAGGATCTCTCCTTCAATTCCTTCAGGGGGTTTTAAGGTTTTCTTTATGTTTTGTTATTTTTCTTCTGAGAAGTATTCTTTTATGATTATGAACTAAACCCCTCAAATACCTGAGGGGGATGAAACCTAAGACGGATCTTGTTATTCTTTTCTGAACTATATGATAAATACTTGATTTGTTCTTAACTATGTGTTCTTAATTCTTGATTTGATATTTTAGGATATTGATTCATGTATTGATGTGCTTAGGCAGAGGAGGAATATTCCCTATTTAAGAGTAGATCTAGCATAGTAAAGCAGAGTTGATCGCAACCCTAGAGATAGGATGACAAAAATCTGTTAGATTAGGGTTAAACCTAATATGGGAGTCCATAGATTGAGTTAATGCAATTCTAGGGGCTTTAATTAGAAAGAAATTTCAATTAATCAACCTAGGGTTAGACGTTAGTAGCCTCAAGAGAGGTATTAATATAAATCAAGGGATCCTACGGATCAAGTCAAGTGAATAAATCGTCTAGTTCAGAGTTAGGTAACAAGTGAAGTCTAGGTGGATTCTTCCTCGGTTATTGTCTTAATCAAGTGGTTTTTCCCAAAAGTATTTTCCCCGATTCATTCTCTGTGTCTTAGCATCTTTAGCCTAGTACTTAGTTTTAGATTAAATAACAATTCCCTTAATTCTTAGGCTAAATAATAAGAAGAAAGTTAGTATTAGTACTTTTGGTTCCCTTGGGTTCGACAATTCGGTCTTGCCACTAAACTATACTACTTTTCGATAGGTGTGCTTGCATCAATCGTGGTGATAGTTAGTTTCTAGGCTCGATCATTCATTATATAAATTTTAAGACTTTTTCCACCACCATTACTAGCCAACACACCAAGCTTAGCACCGGTTACGGCACTAAGTCAACAGATGGCTCGGCGACATGGACAGAACGACTAGAAGCCATAAACAAAATGGTTATAAACCATAATCAGGATGGAACAAAGCCATAATCAGTATGGCATAAAGCTATCGGTAACTGTAATAAGTTTGGCACATAGCCATCAGCGATGGTAATATTATCGGCACACAGCCAAGGGTAATTATGATCGACACAGAGTCATCAATATCTATGTTAGGCACATAGCCACAGGTAAATACGATTGGCACAAAGCCATAATCAAGATGGCACAGAGCCATATTTAGGTTGGCACAGAGCCATAATCAGGTTACGTGGCTTTAAGCCGTCCGTCGGTGCATAGTCAACTCATGCGACCCGTGCGACCCTATCAGAACTTTCTTCGTATCAATGTCCCAACCCGATGCAATATGTCGTGTATGTCACGCTCAATCATTACACGTGTATGCAAAATGGCCATGCTCAGTAACAGTCATTTAGACATATATTAAAAGCATATCAGTCACACGACCACAGTCAAGTCAATTGAAACACAGTCATACGATCATAGTCAAATTAGTCAAATTCATAGTCTAAGTCAGTCATTTACCCACAATGGAAAAATAGTCGTTTTACCCTATAAAGGTATTTCAATAATCCTACCATTTAGGGGTATTTTGGTAATTTTACCCTATAGGGGTATTTCGATAATTTTACAAATCGAGGGTATTTCGGTAATTTACCCTATAGGGGTATTTTGATAATTTTACCCTATAAGGGTATTTAGGTATTTTTGCAAATTGGGGTTATTTCGGTAATTTTCGCAGATTAGGGGTATTTCGATAATTTTGCTAATCGATGGTATTTCGATAATTTTGCAAACAGGGGGTATTTCAGTAATTTTCATAGATCAGGGGTATTTCTGTAATTTTGTAAATCGGGGTCTCAGTGACCCATTAGAAGGTCCACCGTCGCCTCGAGCGACTTAAGTAACCTAAACAGTCACAATGGTGTAAATGGGCCTAAGGCCCATTACTCGGCCCAAGTGGGCCCACACGCTCGTGTGGCCTAATTAGCCTAGAAATAGCCACAGCTATACGAACAGCACAGTTCGAACCAATAAAAACCCGATAACATGCATTTCATCTATGTAGGGCCCACCAGTCCAGTGGGCCCACACAACCCATTGCCTAAAAATGACCCTAGCCATGTGGACTACACGGCTCGGTCTAACATTTACGATAATATGCAAATTTAATCAGTGTGGGGCACACAGGTCCATTGGGCCTACACGGTCCATTTCGACCCCAACGCGGCACAAAACGCCTAAGCCCATGAGAATGCACATGGTGGCCTCAACCATCTTACGCCCATATTCGTGGGCTCGGTCCACCACACGTGCGATCGCACGCTCGTGTGGCATCATTCATCGGTACTTCAACTTTTTGGCATTTTATCGATCTATGATTAGAAGGAGAGTGGTTACACACACTCTATCGGCTTCCTCGCCGACTATCGAATACAGGGTACTGTTACACACCTTCGCTTATTAGCTGACTATCAGGTACAGGGTGAAAATACACACGTGATTGTGAACGTGCGTGACTAACCCACAAGAACACCAACCTAACACAATCAGAAACTTTGGTTAGTGGCTTATCAATCAATTGAAGATAACCTTAACCAAAAACTCCTGTTCGAGGCTTACCTATCACCCGCCTTAATCAATCTCACTCAGGCTGTCGCAGGAGATCACTTCACTTCAAGTCCTTAAAAAAAACTACCTGGATCCATTCGCAACTCAATAACTAATATCATATATGAAAATAATTGAACCAGGAGTATCGCAACTTACCCAAATTGTGGAATTAAGCCTGAGAGATAGAAGTATTCGTCCACCACCACAACACACCCTTAAACTGAGGCACGAGAAGAAACAATCACACTCCCCTGAGACCAAGTATTTGACTAGCACAGAAGTTTAGATGTTATTCGACTCTAGAAAAAGAGGAGGGAAATGAGAAAAGCCGAAAGAAGGAAGAGAGGAGATAACAATGTGTTTGGCCAAAAACACATTAACCAATTGAGAGAGAAAATAAATATTTGACAAAAGTGTGAAGAGGTACAGGAGAGAAAAAGAATCGGTTTGATAGGAGGTTTGCAGAGGAATGCAAAGTAGAGAACAGAAGAACCCGAAAGGTATTCGATATGACCAAAAATGAAAAGATACTACCTACACTCTTAGCACAAATCAGCCTCCAAGAAAGAAAAAAACCAAAATGTTTCAAGCCATCGAATTAGAGAGCAAAAGACTACTCAAAGTCAATTTTTGATAAGCCAGAATTCTCATTCGGCACACACCCCTCTTTCCTTTCAAAATCTTGAATTTTCTCCCCAAATCACTCAAACCATCCACCACCCTTAATCCACTCCTAAAATCCCTCCTCCAACCTATCCACCATCCAATTCAAATTCCATTTTTTCCTCCTACATTTTCTCCATGACCAATTCAACCTTCACCCTTTTACCAAGTCCACAACAACCTTCCAGAGTTTCAATCCAATACGATCACTTACCATCCCCATGTAGAAAAAATAATTTTATTTTGCTTGCAAGTGGATTCGAACCCAAGCCCCCCTCAATAGCTCAACACGCCACATGCCTCCTTGCCACAAGCTCTTTTGTGTCACAAAATATCCTCAACTAATAAAAAGGTCTATAGGCCAAAGTCCAGGTTCCTTTAAAAGAAAAACCAAAATAAATTGCAAGAGCCAAGACTTGAACCCAGGCTCCCTTACAACCTTAATGATGCCACAACCACTAGACCACATGCTTTCTTGTATCATTTTTTTAACATAATAATTTAAAAGGCCTACATCTAAGCATCCAGGGTTTTATTCACTTAAAACCAAAATTTTTGCTAAAGTCCAGGTTTGAACTCATGACTTTTCCAACTCCTCTCAGGACCCTTAACCACTTGAGCAGAAATTTAATTGTGTCATTTCCTTGCACAATTAAATACCTATTTACAACCTCCTTACTGACCCAAAATCAAGGCCTAATACTTTTAGGCCCAAATTTGGGGCGTTACAGTGTTTGACCCCGTGTAACTCCCTGACTTGTGCACACGGCCATGCCACACACCCGTGTGCTAGGCTGAGTATTCAATTAATTCATTTCAAAATTAGGTGCAGGTTTCACACTGCCAAGACACACGCCCATGTTCTGGGCTGTGTAGCACACACGGTTGAGACACATGCCAGTGTCTTTTTCCATGTGCTCAATTCTGAACATTCTGTTTCTCAAAATTAAGGTGCAGGGGACAAATGGCCTAACCACATGCCTATGTTACCAGGCCGTGTGTCACACACTATTTAGACACACACCTGTGTGGACAAAATGAAGCCATTTCTAGCTTCATTTCTCACCCAAAATTTACCATTTACCTGCACTAAAACATACCAAGTACAATCCAACCATTCCAAGCATTCAATTTAAGCAAATTCCATCATTCCTCATGGCATACCATTACATGCATATGTGTTTATAAACTTACCTTGGATTAACTTAGGCTTTAACATCAATTGATCACATATACTTAACATAACACATATTAATGAATCATAATAGCCTACTTAATCATACCAAAATAAGCCATCAGTAGCCATTCCAATGGCTAGGTTACAAAACATCATTTTGAAGCCACTATTGGCCAAGTACTCCTATACATGCCATTATACCAAAATGATTTTACTAAGTATACCCAAAATAACAAGTTGATAGTGAGACAATGCCCCAATGATCTCCAACCTTTGCGAGCTTCCAAGCACTATAAAATAGGGGAAAATAAAATGGAGTAAGCATTACATGCTTAGTAAGTTTGTATAATAGAAACTAAACTTACCAATACTGTTTATTAAATCTAAGTATACAATATCATGTTTTCCATCCATTAGCAAAATTGCTTAAACACATGCATTCATTCAAACATGTTAGTTACCAAAATCTTCATATCAATTAAGTAAACATAGATGTTCTCATCAAGCAATATTCTTTCAAGTTATTATTATTTCATCTCAAAATTCTCATACCAAGGCAAGAGTTGTGTCCGTTGAATCATTGAAATTTCGATGGATTCTCAAGTAGTATACTCTAGGTGTGTGATTCAATAATCCATCAATTCTTATTCTAGGGTACCTATTAGGGCACTTACTGAAGGAACACACTCTCGATCCATATATTGTATAATAGGATTACCAGTCCAGGCGAAATCCTTTATATAACGTATGTTCAGATGAGCTCGATTAGGATTACCAATCAGGCTAAACCCTATCCATAACATATGTTCAGATGAGCTCGATTAGGATTAGCAGTCAGGCTAAACCCTATCCATAACATATACTCGAGAGCTATTATATTGGGATTACCCGTTCGGGCTAAATCCCGTCGCAACAAATGTAGGACCTTATTCATTTCGGGAAAACACATATTTTTTATCGGAATTCAACATTCAATCGGGACTTAACCCCTTTTTCACCATTTCAAGCATGTATTAAATTTCTCATTATAGCATTCAAATAATGTACATCAATATAAATCACATTCCATACAATAAAACATTCAAATTAAACATATTTACATGCCCGATTAAGTTACACGAACTTACCTCGACACTTGTTCGCGTAAGTAATCCACTAATCTGAAATAATTTTTTTTCCTCGATCTAATCTCGAATGTGAGTTGTCTGAATAAATATAAATAGATTTAATCATCAATTTCTCATATTTCATACTCATTTGGACTCAATTTACATCCTAGGCAAAATTACCATTTTGCCCCTAACTTTTCCATAAATTCCCATTTCGTCCCTAGGATCAGAAAATGAAACTTATGCAATTTACTCCCTATTCCAAGCCTAACCAAAATCCCATTACAAATTTTACAGCACATGTATTCATAAAATTTCAGAATTTTTCATCAAATTTCACAAGTTTACATTTTTGTCCCTAAAACATGTTTTCATCAAAATCACTTTGTAAAAGTTGTTTATCTATCAACAACCTTTCATTTTCTACCATAAATTTCTAATTTTTAGCATATACATTCATGAACCATTTTCCATACTTTGATAACTTTTCAAATTAATCCCCCAAATAGGTAGATTAAGCTATCCCAGTTTCAAAAATATCAAAATTACTAAAAACGGGACAAGGAAACTTACCCAATTAAGCCTTGAAAGTTTATTTTCTCTCTCCTAGGGTTTCCACATAATTTTAGGGTTGAAGATCACAAAAAAATAAGATGATATGTTTTATCATCTTTTTAATTAATTAATTATTTTAGTTTCCAATTTAGTCCTTGACCTTTTCTAATTTTTCCATGGATGAGTCACCAAAAATCTACATACATTTCTTTAATGGTCTAATTACCATATAAGGACTTCTAATTTTGAATTCCATAGCTATTTAATCCTTATAGCTACTAGAATTCAACTTTCATATTTTATGCGATTTAGTCCTTCTCGTAATTAAACACTTAATCGATAAAATTTTCGTATCAAAATTTTCACACGACACGTCTATCATAATACAGACCATATATTAAAATAAAAATAAACTTTATTCTTGGATCGAATTTGTGTTCCCGAAACCACTGTTCCAATTTCACTGACAAATGGGCTGTTACAACTCTCCGCCCTTAAGGATTTTCGTCCTCGAAAATTGTAACACCCCAAACCCGGCCTATGCATTAAGCTCGGATTTCGGCATGCCACACAAATTTAACGTACATTCAAATCATTTAACGAAGTAGAAATCAAATTCCAAAATGATTAAGAGAATGACTTTATCGAAAAATCGAGGTTTATTTGAAATCCTTGATTAAAAACACAAGAGATTATCATCGGATCTATAGAGTAGTATTTGATTAAAATTTTAAAATTAATTTAATCAAAATATTCTAACGAAGAGTTAAAGGATTTCCTGAGTTTTAAAGATATTTAAGAAAACCTTTATTTTATAAGAAAGTTTTAGAAAATCATTTATGAAAAACTAAATCAATCCAACTTAATAAAACCAAAACATAATAAATCCATCCACATAATAAAATCCATAATTAAAAAGGCCTTATTACATCGCAATTAAAAATAGTACTTAATAAAATTATAAAAGAAGTCTTAAAGTTTTATAAACCACCATTTGTAGTATAGCCTCCCACGAAGTCACCTCCACCCAAGTCTCCATCAATTGTTATTACACGAGAAGGTAAAAAATAGGTAAGTTACTTAGAACTCGTGTGTAACTCACTTACCATAGTCCTTTGGGCCAAGACCATTTAAACATTTATTTGGGCTAAGCCCATTTCAAAATATAATAATTTAGCATTTAAAAAAAATGCAAATGATATGCAATTCCCAAAACCAAACCTAGACTTCCATCCGCTATACACACCCATACGCAACCAGCACACCTGTGGGGAGCTTTAGTCACCCACCCCGCCAGCACACCAAAGTAGGCTTTAAGCCCAATATAATATTTGTGGCAACGCCATTTAAATAATTGTGGTAGAACCACCGATCTAGATTTGCAACTGACCATCGTGATGAGTCACTGTCTAGAATTTTGGCATCAAGCCTTTCTTCTCTTCATCATTAATCCCAACCCATACAATCATGTTTATGCGTTACAAAATATTTGTAAAGAAAACCATATTATAGTTTATGAATTTTGGCCCATTAAAACACATATCACATATAGCCCATTTATCAATTATCATAACTGGCCCAATTATCAAATTTCACTTATGGCCCATTTATCGATTATCACATGTAGCCCAAATTCTCAATTATCATATATGGCCCAAATTTGCCAAAAATCATATATGGCCCAAATTTGTCAAATATCACATATAGCCCAAATTTGTCAAATATCACATATGGCCCAAATTTATCAAATATCACATATGGCCCAAATTTGCCAAATATCACATATATGGCCCAAATTTATCAAATATCACATATGGCCCAAATTTATCAAATATCACATATGGCCCAAATTTGCCAAATATCACATATGGCCCAAATTTCCCAAATATCACATATGGCCCATATTTATCAAATATCACATATGGCCCAAATTTGCCAAATATCACATATGGCCCAAATTTACCAAATATCACATATGGCCCAAATTCTCACTTATTATCGTTTTAGCCATTAAGGGTGATTTCAAAATTTTCACGATCTTAATATCGATTTCATGATCTTAACACTAAAGTGTCGATAATACCATATTTTTCGATTTCACCAACTTTGCGATTTTTAATCCAACTTTAACTATTGTATAGTCATCTAACCCATGAGATATAGTGTGAGATTACACACCTGATTACGGTGAGAACTACACTCTCCCGCTCATCGATATCTAAACACACATTACGAAGGATTAGAACACTAAAATTTAACATTAAGCTATTATAATATTGAGCGATACCCTCGGAATCTCAAATAACCACTATTTGCAATTTCTCTCCGATCAAAGGTTCAGCACCACGAGTAAACAATGGTTCGGGGGTACGTACAACTTCGAATAATTGGTTTTCACCGAATGAGGGTCCACAACCCAGTGAAAAGTCTTGGATTCCCAAAACAGTCCTTCTCTTAAACTTAGGGGGAATAGCGAAACCACCCCTCTTCCGAGCACTATTTACTGCCCTTTTTTGTCCCTATCTTGATTGTCTCTATTGACAAAAGATCATTAGTCTGACCAATAAGTTATCGAAATTTTGACTGGAGGTTTTAAAGAGTGGGATTAACTTACCACAGATATCCTCGTTGCATAATATGACAACCGAGTGAGAATGTCCCCTAAAATGAAATTGATTAATAAACTATTTATATCCATATGTCGAGTAATATAAAAATCCTTGATAATCCCTTACCTTTTACACTTTAAATCCGATTTCAATGATCTACGACGTTTATAAACACTTGAGTTTCGGCCCTCCACTATGTTTCTATGATAGAGAAAAGATTAGAATGAGATATGGTATGATGATGATCTCAATCCAAAAAGATCATCCCACACCACATAGATTCAAAACAAAAGAAAGGGAAATAACAAATTCCAAAATATTGTACTAGCCACTTACCGATTGATTAAAGTGTGAGTAGAAAGAAGAATGATTGAGAAGGAAATATGTGAGTTGTAGAAGATTCAGTTATGAAGGAAAATTGAAGGAGATAGTGCTTAGCAACATTCGGCCATGGGGAAAATAAAAGGGAGAAAATGAGATGTTTGAGTATTCTTTACAAGAAGAAAGAAAGGAGAAAAAGAATAAAGAGAGAGTGTTTATGTGTTGATTTTTCCAAGGATGGAAGATGAACAAAGATAGGGTCTTGGGGTTGGTGTATATTCGGCCAAAAAGAAGAAAATAAAAAGAGTTATGCTTCTTCAAAGTTGTATGTTTTCGGCACAAAAGAGAAAGAAAAGAAGATGATACTAATTTGGTCAAAAAGAAATGACCAAACAACCAAAAATTTGCCTATTGATTCAATTACATTCGGCTAGGAAAAAGGATTTTGGAGAGAATGGAAAATAATGCTCATGTTGCTAAAGAAATTGACCAAACTAGCTCCTAATCCCTATCAAGCTACTAACAAAATTTGGCCAACCTCCCTAGCCCCAAAAACAGTCCAAGTTCATAGCCAATTAGCCATTCAAAGCTTTCCAAAACAAAGCCCTTGATCCATGCCTTATGTCCCCTTATCACCTTAATTCATGAGATTCTTTTCCTTAAACCTTTACTTACCTTTTTCCTTTAGTCTTCTTGCCAAAAATGTTGTCCAACTCATCCTTTAATTTTATCCATGACCGACACTTGCTAAGGAAAGCAAAAAATAAAAGCTTTCAAAATGCATGCTAGGAGATTCGAACCTCTCCCCTCAAGCAAACATACATGCTCCAACACCACCTTGCTACTAGCTCATCTTATGCTAGTTTTTAACACTTAATTTTACTTAAACCTGAAAGTCACTTGATCCACTTCAATTAAATGCTCCTTACTAAAATTTATTCTAATTTCGAATAGTTCTCAAGTCTCATCAAGACTATACTAATCATGAAAAATTTTATTATACACAAGTTAAGCACTAAAACATGCATCAATTCCATACTCAAATTTTAGGATGTTACAACTCTACCCTCCTTAAAGAAAATTTCGTCCTCGAAATTTACCTGGCTAAAAGAGATGAGGATATTGTTGTCGAATTGCATCCTTAGGCTCCCACATAGCTTCCTCCGCTCCGTGATTATGCCATAAAACCTTGACCAACGGTACAGTCTTCTTTCTTTACCACCTTAACATCTCGGTCTAAGATTCTCACTAGTTTCTCCTCGAAAGAGAAACCTGGCCTTAATTCCACTTCTTCTATCGGTACTATGTGCGATGGATCCGATCTATAGCGTCTCAGCATAGAAACATGGAAAACTCTATGAATCTGACTCAACTCCGGAGGTAAATCAAGTTGATAGGCCACTGGTCCTACACGCTTCATCACACTGTATGGCCCAATGAACCTAGGGCTCAACTTGCCTTTCCTTCCGAATCTGAAAATCTTTTTCCACGGTGAAACTTTCAAAAAGATTTGATCTCCCACCACAAACTCGATATCTTTACGCTTCAGATCCGCGTACGATTTTTGTCTATCCGAAGCTTCCTTTAACTGCGCTCGAATTGCCTTTACTTTTTCTTCCGTATCTGATATCAATTCAGGACCCAAAAGTTGTCGTTCCCCTAATTCAGTCCAACAAGTAGGAGTACGACACCTACGACCATATAACGCTTCATAGGGTGCCATCGAATGCTAGGCGATAGGCTGTTGTTATACGCAAACTACGCCAGCGGTAGAAAATCCTCCCAACTACCTCTGTAATCAATCACACAACCTCTTAACATGTCTTCCAAAATCTGGATTACTCTTTTCGACTGACCATCTGACTGAGGGTGAAAAGCTGTACTGAAGTTTAACTTTGTACCTAGAGCCTCATGTAAAGCTTTCCAAAATCGTTATGTAAACCGAGGATCCCTGTCCGATATTGTAACACCCCAAACCCGGCCTACAAGCCCTGACCGGATCTGGTATGTCACTGCGAAGAACGGTTGAAAATCTTTTTGACTTTAGAATAAAACATGTAAATTTGTTAACTTTTGAAAACCATGTCCATTTAAAATTATAAGTAAAACTTTGTTATTATAAAATGTCCAAATTAAAACTTTTACGTATATACTTTGAATAAATAGGTCGCTAAAAATAAAATCATCTTCACATAGTAATTTAATTAAATTAAGCCCATAATAAAATAATACCAAAAATAATAACAAGGCCCTTATTACAACCCAATATCTAAACAAAATACTTAATTTCAAAAATTTGTAAAATAATCAAAATCTCTTTTCTGCATGGCCACCTCGTATCCACTCCAACCCGGTCCAAGCTCATGAATCACCTGAAATGGTTAAGAAAAATTGGGTGAGTCCACAGACTCAGTGCATAATCATTACACATGTTTCCACACGTATGGGCTTGACCCATATCCACACAGTCCATGCAACCAGTCATGCCAAATGTAACCCAGCCCAACCTAAGTCCATCCATTACACCAACCTTAGCAGACTCCCTGCCCAAGGCCGTGGCTAATCCACCGATCAACCGAAAGTGATCCCACATATCCTACCTCGGCGGACTGCTTTGACAAGGTAGTGGTGAGCCACCGATCACATCGTGATCCTCAAATCCTACCTTGGTAGACTTGTTGCTCAAGGTCGTGGCGAGCCACCGATCACATAAGTGATCCCAACATTAATCCGTCTACGGTGATGCACTCGACTATCAAGCTGCCGAGATGGGCACCTAGCCAACATCTCCCTTGATGAAGCACACAGCTAATCATCAAGCGCTAATGTAGCACGAGGCTAACATTAGACCACGTACATAATATGTACACCCCGTCCTTCCTTGATCAAAACCAATCCCCATGCAAATATGCAAATGTATCATGTCAAATCATCATATCGAATGAGTATACCTCACATGCTCATTATTATATCACACAGGCACCATAAATAATTTAATATCACAATTTACTAACTCATTAGATTACCCCACACATGGGTATCCATCACTTTAGCCTTTATTGTGGCTATCACACATCATACTCAAGTATACACATTAATAAACAATTAACCGAGAAACAAAGGCGATAATTACACTTTTGATTAGCACGATTGACTAAACCTCGAAATCACACGTCGCTCCTAAAAGTCTCAAGTCTCCAAATCTCGGTGAGATCACTACGCAAATCTCGACTATCGCCTCTAAAAGGTTCTACCTTCCTACAATCGGCCAAAACTAAACAACATAATCATGCTAATCAACCTCTAAGGGTATAACCGTAATTTTACCTACCAAGGGCATTTTCGTAATTTACCCAGAGGTATTTTAGTAAATTACAATCGTAATGGCCTTTCCGAAGGCCTAATGTCGCCACTAGCGACTCATTTACCATTTTCGATCGTCTTAGGATGATTGGGCCTAAAACCCGATTTGGCCCATCCGAGCCCACATACTCGTGTAGCCCACCTAGCAGATCTAGCCACGTATATAAGTTCCACCTAGTCTAGTTCAACATATACTAACCAATCATACAATTTACTCATATGGGCCCACGGGCCCATTGGGCCCACTTTGGCCCATCGAGGCCCAAGCAAATTTCAACCCACAAGAATACTCTCGATGGCCTCAACTATCGCGTCTAAGCCCCACACATACGTTGCGCGCTCGTGTGGCTACTAATGTCGTGTAGCAGACATTTGGCATTTTGCCGCTTCTACAACTAGAGTAGAGAGTTACACACCGATAGGACTCAGGGGCTAATCCGCTCCAATCACTCTTGTGCCCAAACGCCTCCAAGATGTGTTTACTCTCCTCCTAGGATGCTCCTTATATAGCTAGCTCTTCACCATCCTTCTTTGTATCTTTCCGATGTAGGATCCTTCGTCAAGAGAGTTTAAATCCAATGAAACTCTTGCCAGTCAAAGCGCAAAATAAATACTCCCTTGCTTCTCATGAGATTGAACCTAGGCTCCCTTGCAACATAATCCACGCCGCTAACCACTTGGCCACAAGCTCCTCTTGTGTCTTAAACCATGCTAACTAAATATAAACTATGGGCCAAATTCTAAGGTCCAAGCAAAAGAAACCAAAATGCAAAAGCCAAGACTTGAACCTTGGACCTCCTTCCTTCCATGTGGCGTCACTCCCTTGTCCTTAAGTGGTGTCACTTTGCCACTACACCACATACTCCACTTGTGTCATTTTCCTCCATATTTTATTCTTAAGGCCTATCGCCAACTTCTAGGGTTTTTTTCACCTAAAACCAAAATTTCCCCAAAGCCAATATTTGATCCTGTGACTTCATAGAGGCCTCTAACCTTCCAAAATCACTTATCCAATAGGCCTAACTTGCATTTAAGCCGATCTCTTATTCTCTAAAAATTTAAACGCTACTACGCCTAAGGCCCATTGGGCTCAATTCTCCTAGGCCCAATTTTGGGATGTTACAAATCTACCCTCCTTAAAGAAATTTCGTCCTCGAAATTTCCAACTAACTAATAGTCGCACATCCTAACCTACCACACTACTACTCTTGCTACGCACTCTAATCTTAATAAAACTAATATACTTCTAACTAGAATTTAAAACTCCTACCCATACTCAAAAACACCTAGCAATTAAAACAGACGAATATTTCATACGCTCTCAACTCTATGTCTAATGTCTTGACTTATCTGGTTTAAAAGTTTTATGCATTAGAAATTTTGTTCCTCTATTTATCCACGAGCAAAATTTTATGAAAAGAAGTTTCCGAGAGTGGTTCTTTCGATCAATCAAAGTTTCATCTAAAGTTCTCTATTCTAATTCAAACATTCACATTCTTCACTAAAGACACATTCATTCAGTAGTATCTACCACACACATTCACTATTCGGACATTCCTGCCCGTTTCTACCCCAGGGTTATTCCCGTCATTTTCCTACAGAGGTATTTCGGTAACAAATCAAAGCGATTCTGAAAACTTTAATAATTCAAGATTTTTTTTTAAAATCCCCACAACTGAAGAGTATTTTCAAAAATTTTGCAAATTAAAGGTACAACAGAATTTTGAGAACCAAGGGTATTTTGGTAATTTTGTTAATTAGGGGTAATTTTGTAAATTTCCAAGGTCAGGATATTATTTTGAAATACAAAATTTTGATACCTTTGCAAAGTAAAGGAATTTTATTAAAATTGGAGTTAAACCAGAAATCTTGAAAGTTAGGGGCATTTTAGTAATTTTTAACACAGGGGTATTTTCGTAAATTTTTCCCCAAATCAGAGTATTTTGATACTTTGAAAACTAAAGATTTTGGTATTTTGCAAAGTAAAATCATTTTAACAAAAGTTGAGGGTAATACGGTAATTTTACAACACAGGGGCATTTTTGTAATTTTGCCACTAGGGCATTTTGGTAATTTTGTAAATCGAGAAAAACATCTTTTAAAATTAGATTTTGGGTTTACAAACCAAAGGGGTAAATTTGAAAATTTAAAAAAAACAAGGGTTTTAAAGCAAGAAGGCAAATCCCTTTCGGGTTTTAATAATTGGTTTAGCTTTATGAATAAGTCCTCTTTGTTAAGGTGAACCATAGCTACGCACTGTAGGATTCGAGTAAAGAGGAGGTGAGTCGCTAGGGCTGCTTAAATACCAAGCTCTTCTTGAATACCACTCCTAGACATGCGTCTGTGGTTGCCACACCTTAACTCGGCGACTAACTTCACAGGTTTGTTTAATAATCCTTAAGTCTTATGCATGTGTTTGAGTAGACTAGTCCTAGGGTTCAACAGATCCTACTTCACTAATCTACGTTCCCATAAAAGCCCATAATATTCACATATAATTCACATAAACAAATCACTTCAAAAGTTCGAAGTACTTACCTGGTGGACTTCGGGCCGGAGGTATAGGTGCCATGCCAGAATAACCTGAAAAATTTTATGAAAGCCCAAATTCTTGAAAAGCCCAGCAGAAAAACATTTTTGGGCCCAAAAACCCCAAAGCCGAGCTTTGAACTTGGCTCTGATACCAATTTGTAACACCCCAAACCCGGCCCACAAGCCCTGACCGGATCTGGTATGTCACTGCGGAAGAACGGTTGAAAATCTTTTTGACTTTAGAATAAAACATGTAAATTTGTTAACTTTTGAAAACCATGTCCATTTAAAATTATAAGTAAAACTTTGTTATTATAAAATGTCCAAATTAAAACTTTTACGTATATACTTTGAATAAATAGGTCGCTAAAAATAAAATCATCTTCACATAGTAATTTAATTAAATTAAGCCCATAATAAAATAATACCAAAAATAATAACAAGGCCCTTATTACAACCCAATATCTAAACAAAATACTTAATTTCAAAAATTTGTAAAATAATTAAAATCTCTTTTCGCATGGTCACCTCGTATCCACTCCAACCCGGTCCAAGCTCATGAATCACCGAAATGGTTAAGAAAATTGGGTGAGTCCACGACTCGGTGCATAATCATTACACATGTTTCCACACGTATGGGCTTGACCCATATCCACACTGATCCATGCAACCGGTCATGCCAAATGTAACCCACCCAACCTAAGTCCATCCATTACACCAACCTTAGCAGACTCCCTGCCCAAGGCCGTGGCTAATCCACCAATCACAACCGAAAGTGATCCCACATATCCTACCTCGGCGGACACTGCTTTGACAAGGCCGTGGTGAGCCACCGATCACATCGTGATCCTCAAATCCTACCTTGGTAGACTTGTTGCTCAAGGTAGTGGCAGAGCCACCGATCACATAAGTGATCCCAACATTAATCCATCTACGGTGATGCACTCGACTATCAACCGCCGAGATGGGCACCTAGCTAACATCTCCTTGATGAAGCACACGACTAATCATCAAGCGCTAATGTAGCACGAGGCTAACATTAGACCACGTACATAATATGTACACCCGTCCTTCCTTGATCAAAACCAATCCCCATGCAAATATGCAAATGTATCATGTCAAATCATCATATTGAATGAGTATACCTCACATGCTCATTATTATATCACACAGCACCATAAATAATTTAATATCACAATTTACTAACACATTAACCGATTACCCCACACATGGGTATCCATCACTTTAGCCTTTATTGTGGCTATCACACATCATACTCAAGTATACACATTAATAAACAATTAAGCGGAGAAAGATGCGATAATTACGCTTTTGATTAGCACGATTGACTAAACCTCGAAATCACACGTCGCTTCTAAAAGTCTCAAGTCTCCAAATCTCGGAGATCACTACCGCAAATCCGACTATACACCTCCTAAAAGGTTACGCTTCCCTACAATCGGCCAAAACTAAACAACATAATCATGCTAATCAACCTCTAAGGGTATAACCGTAATTTTACCTACCAAGGGCATTTTCGTAATTTACCCACCGAGGGTATTTTCGTAAATTCACAACTGTAATGGCCTTTCCGAAGGCCTAATGTCGCCACTAGCGACTCAGCTACCATTTTCGATCGTACCGGATGATTGGGCCTAAAACCCGATTTCGGCCCATCCGAGCCCACATACTCGTGTGGCCCACCTAGCACAGATCTAGCCACGTATATAAGTTCCACCTAGTCTAGTTCAACATATACTAACCAATCATACAATTTACTCATATGGGCCCACGGGCCCATTGGGCCCACTTTGGCCCATCGAGGCCCAAGCAGCCCCAACCCACAAGAATACTACTGATGGCCTCAACTATCGCGTCTAAGCCCACATGCACATGCTTGCGCTCGTGTGGCTACTAATGTCGTGTGACATTTCGGCATTTTGCCGCTCTACAACTAGAGTAGAGAGAGTTACACACCTGATAGGACTCTGGGGCTAATCCGCGCTCCGATCACTCTTGTGCCCAAACGCCCTCCAAGTTGTGTTTACTCTCCTCCTAGGATGCTCCTTATATAGCTAGCTCTTCACCATCCTTCTTTGTATCTTTCCGATGTGGGATCCCTTCGTCAAGAGAGTTTAAATCCAATCTGAAACTCTTGCCAGTCAAACCATAAAATAAATACTCCCTTGCTTCTCATGAGATTGAACCTAGGCTCCCTTGCAACATAATCCATGCCACTAACCACTTGGCCACAAGCTCCTCTTGTGTCTTAAACCATGCTAACTAAATATAAACTATGGGCCAAATTCTAAGGTCCAATCAAAAAGAAACCAAAATGTAAAAGCCAAGACTTGAACCTTGGACCTCCTTCCTTCCATGTGGCGTCACTCCCTTGTCCTTAAGTGGTGTCACTTTGCCACTACACCACATACTCCACTTGTGTCATTTTCCTCCATATTTTATTCTTAAGGCCTATCTGCCAACTTCTAGGGTTTTTTTTTCACCTAAAACCAAAATTTCCCCAAAGCCAATATTTGATCCCAGGACTTCATAGATGCCCTCTAACCTTCCAAAATCACTTATCCAATAGGCCTAACTTGCATTTAAGCCGATCTCTTATTCTCTAAAATTTAAACGCTACTACGCCTAAGGCCCATTGGGCTCAATTCTCCTAGGCCCAATTTTGGGATGTTACGATATGATGAGACTTTGGTACCCCATGCAACCTCACGATTTGAGATACATACAGTTTAGCCAACTTCAGAACGAGTAATCCGCATTTAACCGGTAGAAAATGGCGGTGTTCGTTAATCGATCTACTACCACCAGCATGAATCTTTCTTAGTAGGTGTTAAGGGTAACCCACTAACAAAATCCATCGTTATCTACTCCCATTTCCATAATGGAATCTTTACTGGTTGCAACAATCCTGACTGTAATTGATGTTCCGCCTTTACTTGTTGACAAGTCAAACACTTTCCCACTAAATCAGTAACTTCCCGTTTTAACTTTGGCCACCAATACTATTCACGAAGATCCCGATACATCTTATTTCCTCTAGGGTGTATAGCATAAGGGCTACTATGCGCCTCTAGAAGAATCATTTGGCTCAAATCTGAATCCTCGGGCATACAAACCCTTCCACGAAAACACAGTACACTAAACACAGTACACTATCTTTGTCCAAACCAAAATCTCCTATTACACCGCTTTCAGCTTGTTGTATTAAAGGACCTAACTTTTCATCGGATAATTGCTTTTCCTTGATTTGTTCCAACCACGAGGCTTCACCAGTTTCATTAACAAGCGCCATCCTCATACAAATTGAGATGAGCAAACATTGCTCTTAACTCCGATACAGCCTTTTGACTCAACGCGTCTGCCACAACGTTAGCCTTTCCAAGATGATACTCGATTAAGAAATCATAATCCTTTAACAACTCCACCTATCTCTGTTGTCTTAAATTCAACTCCTTTTGGGTAAGGAGATACTTAAGACTCTTATGGTCCGTATAAATGATTGACTTCTCACCGTAAAGATAATGCCTCGAAATCTTTAATGCAAACACTACCGCAGCCAATTCCAAATCATATGTAGGATAATTGAATTCATGCGGCCTCAACTGTCGAGAAGCATAAGCTACCACTTTTCCACTTTACATCAGTACACATCCTAAACCCGTGTGTGACGCATCACAGTAAATGGTAAACTTTTTTTCGGCCTCTAGTTGAATCAGTACTGGCGCTTCTGTTAGAATCTTTTTCAGTTTCTCGAAACTTTCTTGTTGTTTATTGGTCCATACATACGGTACTTCCTTCCGCAACAACTTAGTTGGGGGTGCAGCAATCAATGAAAACCCCTCAACAAAGCGTCTATAATAACCAGCCAAACCCAAGAAACTTCGGATCTCAGCTACTCACTTTGGCGATTTCCAATCCAACACAGCCTCTACCTTTCGAGGATCAACTCTTATTCCTTCAGCTGACGCTACATGACCCAAGAAAGTCACTTCCTTCAACCAAAATTCACACTTACTAATTTTGGCATATAGTTGCTTATCTCGTAAAATTTGCAACACAGTGCGCAAATGAGAGTCATGCTCTTCTTCATTCCTTGAATATACCAAGATGTCATCTATGAACACTACTACGAACCGGTCTAAATAAGGCTGAAAGAATCTAGTCATCATTCCATAAATGCAGCTGGTGCATTAGTCAAACCAAACGGCATCACTAAAAACTCATAATGTCCATAGCGAGTTCAAAATGTCGTCTTATGAATATCTGCCTCCTTCACCTTGAGTTGATGATATCCCGATCTCAAATCAATCTTGGAAAAGACTAAAGCTCCTCTTAATTGATCAAACAGGTCCTTGATTCTCGGCATGGATACCTATTCTTGATCATCAATTTATTCAACTGCCTATAATCAATGCACATATGCATCGACCCATCCTTCTTCTTGACAAACAAAACCGGTGCTCCCCACAGAGACACACTTGGTTGAATAAATCCCTGATCTAGCAGTTCTTGAATTTGAGCTTTAAGCTCCGCTAACTCCTTCGATGCCATTCTATAAGGAGCAATGGACACCGGAGTAGTTCTGGGTAAAAGCTCAATGCCACATTCTACTTCTCGATTTGGAGGTAGACCCGGAAGTTTTTAGAAAAAGACATCTGGAAATTCTTTCACCATTCTCACACCTTCTACTGATAAATCCTTGGCATCCAAAGCACTGATGAATGCTAAGAATGCTCTATTCCTTTTCGCACCAACTTTTACGCCTTCAAAGTAGATACCACATTTGCCAAAAGTTTCTTCGCTCGCCTATCATTATTATCTCCTTATCATCCACAAAGGTCTAATTGACATCTACTTTTGAACAATTTAATTGCTTACCGATGCTTCACCAACCAATCCATGCCCGAATAAGATCAAACTCACGAAAGGTAATTCCATCAAGTCTGCTAGAAATACCTCTCTTTGAATCTCTAAGGGCACATCTCTGAATAATTTATTCACTATTACCGACTGTCCTAAAGGACTAATTACCGTAATCTCTCTATCGGTAATCTCAGATCTAATATTTAGGTTTCTAGATATAGCACTAGCAATATACGAATGGGTAGATCTGATATCTATCAAAGCAGTAATAGGTACATCAGAGATGAAGAATGTACCAATAATAACATCAGGTGCATCACCGTCCTCACGATGCCTGATAGCATAGACCAATCCTAGCTGTCTTACCTCCGTGTTACCTCTAACACCATTACCTCGACCCGGTGCACCTTGTCCACGTCCGTTACCATTACCACCACGACCTGGTCCATGACCTCTTGGTGGTCATTGAGTACCTCTAATTTGGTCGAGCCTTAGGGTTACGAGCTTCCTGAGTCATTTCAGACCGTCGAGGATAATTCTTAAACCGATGATTCTTGGATCCACATTTAAAACAGCTCAGCTTTTCCTCCAACATTCTTGGGATGTCGTCTACCACGATCGGCACATTCTTGAATCGATTGGTAGTCACAGTGCCCTAACTTGGCGGCTCATCATTAGTGGCCTCTTTTGAAAACTTTTAGAAGAACCAAAATACTTAAAATCCTCTTGCCTCTTACTTTTTCCTGGTTCTGGCATTCTGAATTCTTAGCCTCTTCGACTATCTTAGCTTTCTCTACAAGCGAGGTAAAAGTCCGCACTTGTTGTGGGACTATCAGTACCCGCAACTCATCATTCAGTCCATCCTCAAAGCGTACACATCGTTCATGATCAGTCTGCACTATAGTATGAGCAAAACGACTCAAACGAAGAAATTCTGCCTCGTAGGCTGCCACAATCTTACTTCCTTGAACCAAATTCAGGAATTCTTTCCTTCGGGTATCTACATAACTGGTTTCGACGTACTTCCCTTGGAAAGTAGCTTTAAAGAAATCCCAATTAACCAATACAGCCTCGGTGCCTTCTCGAACAGTAAGCCACCATTGATACGCCTCGTCTCTTAACAAAGACACAACTCCTCTCAGTTTCTGCTCGATGGTGCACTCCAAATCATCCATAATTCATTCTACAGCCTCAAGCCAATATTCTGCCACATTCGGAGCTACACCAGAGACACCTCTAAAAACTTCTGCACCACTAGACTTGAGTCGTTCCGATATTGATCCATGAATTTATCGCCCGATTCGCTCCAGCTACTCTTTCTAAGACTCGCAACATTGCTTGAGTCAAAGCATTATCCTCATTAGCATGATCATGAGATCCAGTTTCGCTCTCGAATGATGCAGGTGCATCCATTTTCGGTATATGACCCGGTGCTTCAGACGCAGCACCTCGTCCTCTACCACGGCCATGTCTACCGCGTCCACGACCACGTCCTCTAGTGCTCTTATTAACTAATTTGCTTTAATCTGATTACAAGTTTTATGAATCAGAATATTATTTCAGTGTTTATTAATGATATTTTATGAGATATAAGAGATAGGGTTGTTTTCGCAATCACATCCTATAGTCTCGATCTCTATCATTTTCAACACCTAAAACTAGAAGTTCTAGAGTGTTCCTAAGGTCTCATCACAATAATAAACATTTAACAAACAAATACTTACTTGACTTAGTGTCGGATGCTCATAGTGCCATACTACCTTTAAAACATAAAGTTTAGAATTTAAGTGGTTTTTAAACAAAAATCATTGTTGAACCCAAACCACAGTCGAGTTTTGAAACTGGGCTTTGATACCATAAAATGTAACACCCCAAACCCGGCCTATGCATTAAGCCCGGATTTCGGCATGTCACACAAATTTAACGTACATTCAAATCATTTAACGAAGTAGAAATCAAATTCCAAAATGATTAAGAGAATGAGTTTATCGAAAAATCGAGGTTTATTTGAAATCCTTGATTAAAAACACAAGAGATTATCATCGGATCTATAGAGTAGTATTTGATTAAAATTTTAAAATTAATTTAATCAAAATATTCTAACGAAGAGTTAAAGGATTTCGAGTTTTAAAGATATTTAAGAAAACCTTTATTTTATACGAAAGTTTTAGAAAATCATTCATGAAAACTAAATCAATCCAACTTAATAAAACTAAAACATAATAAATCCATCCACATAATAAAATCCATAATTAAAAGGGCTTATGACATCGCCATTAAAAATAGTACTTAATAAAAATTATAAAAGAAGTCTTAAAGTTTTATAAACCACCATTTGTAGTATAGCCTCCCACGAAGTCATCTCACCCAAGTCTCCATCAATTGTTATTACCGAGAGGTAAAAAAAATGTGGTGAGTTACTTAGAACTCAAAGTGTAACTCACTTACCATAGTCCTTTGGGCCAAGACCATTTAAACATTTATTTGGGCCTAAGCCCATTTCAAAATATAATAATTTAGCATTTTAAAAAATGAAAATGATATGCGATTCCAAAACCAAAACCACCCTGCATCCAACCAAGACATGTGGAGAGCAACCCATGCATATCATGTTTAATGCATTACAAAATATTTGTATCTAGAATTCGCATCAAGCCTTTCTTCTCTTCATCAGATCCCAACCCAAATCCATATTATAGTTTATGAATTTTGGCCCATTAAAACACATATCACATATAGCCCATTTATCAATTATCATAACTGGCCTAATTATCAAATTTCACTTATGGCCCATTTATCGATTATCACATATGGCCCAAATTCTCAATTATCACATATGGCCCAAATTTGCCAAAAATCATATATGGCCCAAATTTGTCAAATATCACATATAGCCCAAATTTGTCAAATATCACATATGGCCCAAATTTATCAAATATCACATATGTTCCAAATTTGCCAAATATCATATATATGGCCCAAATTTATCAAATATCACATATGGCCCGAATTTATCAAATATCACATATGGCCCAAATTTGCCAAATATCACATATGGCCCAAATTTGCCAAATATCACATATGGCCCAAATTTTCCAAATATCACATATGGCCCAAATTTACCAAATATCACATATGGCCCAAATTCTCACTTATTATCGTTTTAGCCATTAAGGGCAATTTCAAAATTTTCACGATCTTAATACCGATTTCATGATCTTAACACTAAAGTGTCGATAATACCATATTTTTCGATTTTACCAAGTTTGCAATTTTTAATCCAACTTTAACTATTGTTTAGTCATCTAACCTATGAGATATACTGTGAGATTACACACCTGATTACGGTGAGAACTACACTCTCCCGCTCGTCGATATCTAAACACACATTATGAAGGATTAGAACACTAAAATTTAACATTAAACTATTCTAATATTGAGCGATCTAAATATGACCCTCAGAATCTCAAATAACCACTATTTGCGATTTCTCTCCGATCAAAGGTTTAGTACCAAGAGTAAACAATGGTTTGGGGGTACGTATACGAACACTTGAGTTTCGGCCCTCCACTATGTTTCTATGATAGAGAAAAGATTAGAATGAGATATGGTATGATGATGATCTCAATCCAAAAAGATCATCCCACACCACATAGATTCGGCACAAAAGAAAGGGAAATAAAAAATTCCAAAATATTGTACTAGCCACTTACCGATTGATTAAAGTGTGAGTAGAAAGAAGAATGATTGAGAAGGAAATATGTGAGTTGTAGAAGATTCAATTATGAAGGAAAATTGAAGGAGATAGTGCTTAGCAACATTCGGCCATGGTGAAAATAAAAGGGGGAAAATGAGATGTTTAAGTGTTCTTTACAAGAAGAAAGAAAGGAGAAAAAGAGTAAAGAGAGAGTGTTTATGTGTTGATTTTCCAAGGATGGAAGATGAACAAAGATAGGGTCCTGGGGTTGGTGCATATTCGGCCAAAAAGAAGAAAAGAAAAAGAATTATGCTTCTTCAAAGTTGTATGCTTTCGGCACAAAAGAGAAAGAAAAGAAGATGATACTAATTTGGTCAAAAAGAAATGGCCAAACAACCAAAAATTTGCCTATTGCTTCAACTACATTCGGCTAGGAAAAAGGATTTTGGAGAGAATGGAAAATAATTCTCATGTTGCTAAAGAAATTGACCAAACTAGCTCCTAATCCCTATCAAGCTACTAACAAAATTAGGCCAACCTCCCTAGCCCCAAAAACCGTCCAAGTTCATAGCCAATTAGCCATTCAAAGCTTTCCAAAACAAAGCCCTTGATCAATGCCTTATGTCCCCTTATCACCTTAATTCATGAGATTCTTTTCCTTAAACCTTTAATTACCTTTTTCTTTTAGTCTTATTGCCAAAAATGTTGTCCAACTCATCCTTTAATCTTATCCATGATCGACACTTGCTAAGGAAAGCAAAAAATAAAAGCTTTCAAAATGCATTCTAGGAGATTCAAACCTCTCCCCTCAAGCAAACATACATGCGCCAACACCACCTTGCTACTAGCTCATCTTATGCTAGTTTTTAACACTTAATTTTACTTAAACCTTAAAGTCACTTGATGCACTTCAATTAAATACTCCTTACTAAAATTTATTCTAATTCCGACTAGTTCTCAAGTCTCCTCAAGACTATACTAATCATGAAAAATTTTATTATACACAAGTTAAGCACTAAAACATGCATAAATTCCATACTCAAATTTTAGGATGTTACAAAAATCTTACCAGTAAAGAGATTCAGATATTGCTTCCTCATAGTATCCTCCAGTTCCCAGGTAGCCTCCTCTATACCATGTCGATTCCAAAGAACTTTTACTAACGCTACCTTCTTATTTCTTAATTCTTTTGTTTCCCAAGCTAAGATTTTGATCAGTTCTTTACTATATGTCATATCAGGATGATTCTCTACATTTGTCGGAGAGATAACATGTGAAGGATCGAATCGATACTGCTGTAGCATAGACACATGAAAAACATTATGAATCCGATCAAGTTTTGGTTGTGAAGCTAACCGATATGAAGCTCTCGATTTGGTTGTAAAGGGAAATTGAGTACCTAGAGCTTCTTGCAAATTTCTCCATAATCTAGATGGAAATCAAGGGTCTCTATCTAAAATAATAGAGATAGGCACTTCATGCAATCTGACAATCTCAACATATAATTCAG
The DNA here is from genome assembly GCA_025506655.1 of Gossypium rotundifolium. Classification (NCBI taxonomy): domain Eukaryota; kingdom Viridiplantae; phylum Streptophyta; class Magnoliopsida; order Malvales; family Malvaceae; genus Gossypium; species Gossypium rotundifolium. The sequence goes on along the minus strand of CP106724.1, from coordinate 92,354,232 downwards.
CCAATCTATCCAAGGGAAAAATAGTGTACGGACTTTGTCAATCGATCAATAATTACCCAAATAGCATCTTTCTTCTTTGGGGACAAGGGTAACCCTCACACAAAGTCCATAGTAATTCTTTCCCATTTCCATTCCGATATCGTAACTGGCTATAATAGTCCAGAAGGAAACTGATGTTTAGATTTTACTTGTTGACATATCAAACATTTAGACACAAACTCAAAAATATCCCATTTCATTCCTGGCCACCAGTACATCTTTTTAGATCATTATACATTTTATTGCTACCAGGATGATTAGACATGTTACCATTATGAGCTTCATTAAAAATCTTTTGTACGAGTTATAAACATTTCGGTACACATACTCTGCCTCTGAATAACAAACAATCATTAGTCCCGATCTGAAATTCTGAGTCAGGAGTCGATTCACTCTGTATCCATTTTTCTTGCAACTTACTATCATTTTTTTGAGCTTCAGAAATTTGTTGCAAAAATATTAGCCTAGCTTTTAACTCAACTATGATTGAACCATCATCAGACAATGACAATCGGGTGTTCATTGCTCACAAGGTATACAGAGATTTTCTACTCAGAGCATGAGCAGCCACATTGGCTTTTCCCGGATGATAGTTAATAACAAGGTCATAATCTTTCAATAACTCAAGCCATCTGCGTTGCCTCAAATTCAAATCTTTCTGTGACATCAAATATTTCAGACTTTTATGATTGGTGAATATGTGACATTTTTCACCAAACAAGTAATGCCACCAGATTTTAGATGCAAGCACAATGGCTGCTAATTCGAGATCATATGACGGGTAGTTCTTTTCATGTGGCTTTAGCTTCCTTGAAGCATAGGCTACTACTTCACCTTCTTGCATCAAAACACAGCCTAAACCATGCAGTGACACATTACTGTAACTATAAATTCCTTACCCTTTTCAGGCTGAACTAACACCGGTGCTTATGTCAATAAAGCTTTTAACCTGTCAAAAATCTGCTGACATTTATCAGTCCACTCAAGCTTTACATATTTCTATAGTAAACAAGTAATCTGAGAAGTTATCATTGAAAAACTTTTTACAAACCTCCGATAATAACCAGCTAGTCCCAGAAAACTTTAGATTTCTAACACATTCTTCGGTGGTTTCCAATTAATAATAGCTAAAATTTTATTCGGGTCTACCTTGAGACCTTCAGTAGATACTATATGCCCAAGAAAACTAACTTCCCATAGCCAAAATTCTTATTTACTAAATTTGGCATACAATTGTTTCTCTCATAGAGTTTGCAACACTATTCTCAAATGCTCAACATGTTCATTTCATCTCAAGAGTAAACCAAAATATCATCTATAAATGCCACCAAAAACTTGTCCAAATATGGCTGAAAATTGTATTCATCAAACCCATAAACACTGCAGGTGCATTCTTCAAGCCGAATGGCATCACAAGAAACTCATAGTGTTCATACCTGGTTTTAAAAGCTGTGTTTGGCACATCTAAATCTTTTACCCGTAGTTGATAGCAACCAGAACGGAGATCAATCTTTGAAAATACAGTGGCACATTTTAACTGATCAAACAGGTCATCAATTCGAGGCAATGGATACTTGTTCTTTATTGTAACTTTGGTGAGCTATTTGTAGTCAATACACAGCCTCAGCGATTCATCCTTCTTCTATACAAATAGAGCCGGAGAGCTCCAAGGTGAGAAACTAGGTCGAGAAAAACCTCTATCAATTAATTCTTGCAACTGTGCTTTCAACTCTTTTAATTCAGTAGGAGCCATTCAGTAAGGTGTTATAGATATAGGTGTTGTATCCAGAACAAGATTTATAGAGAATTCCACTTCTCTATCTGGGGGTAAACCAGATAATTCTTCTGGAGATACATCAGGAAATTCACATACAAACAACATTGATTGAATCTTTAACTCAATACTTTAGTATCCAACATATATGCTAGGTAAGCCTCATAACCCTTTCGAACATATCTCTGAGCTGATATTGCTGAAATCACATTAGGTAATCCATCCAGTTTATCAGATTCAACATGAAGTAATTCACCACTCTCATATTTCAATACAATATATTTCTATTTACAATTCACTATTGCATCATATTGGGTTAACCAATCCATTCCCAAGATCACATCAAATTCATCAAATGGCAATAACATCAAGTCAGCCAAAAAGCAATAACCTTTTACCATTAACGGATAGTTCTTACAAACATTATCCACCATAATACACTGGCCTAGGGGGTTTGAAACTTTAATCACAAATTCAGTGAATTTAATAGGTAAATTTTTCATAGGCACTAGGTTCATGCATATGTATGAATGTGTAGAACCAGGATCGATCAAAGCAGTAATATCAGTATCAAGTAGAGAAAATGTACCAGTAATGACGTCTGTGCAGAGGCATCTTCTCTAGCACGAATAGCATATGTTCTCGCAGGTGTTCATGCCTCAGATCTAATTGCTGTATCCCTGGTAGTACCTCGACGACCACTAACATTGCTGAGATGACGGGGTGGTCTACCCTTCGAAGCAGGATTAATAGGCTTTAGAGCTGGTTCTTTTTCTTTTTCAACTCTTTCGGGACAATCCCTGAGAAAATGGTCAAGTGAACCACATCCGAAACAAGCTCCACTTCTAGACCGACATTCCCCATTATGAAATTTGCTACAATGTTTACATTTCGGCTTGGGATTACCAACACTACCCATACTGGTCATAGATGGAGATGAAGACCTTGGGTTAGAACGTTGAGAGTCTCTCTCTCTTACAAAATATCTCGTAGAGGTGGTCACACGATCATAATATTTCTCTAATTTCTTAAAAGCAAATGATTGTGACTTACTCATGGTTCTTTTTCCAGAAACCTGAGCTTCTCTTTCAGCTTGCTTATTTTCCGTACTCAATTCCTCAGCTTTGTGAGCTTGATCGGCTAACACCGAAAATTCCCTTATTTTGAGAATTTCGATCAGTAACTTGATATCTTCATTTAAACCCTCTTCAAAGCGTTTACACATCTCAGCCTCGGTTAGAACCCATTCTCTGGTATATTTTTTCAACCGAATAAATTCCCATTCATATTCAGATACAGTCATGTTTCCCTGCTTGAGTTCTAAAAATTCTTTCTTCTTCCGATCCATGAATCTTTGACTAACATATTTCTTCTTGAATTTAGCTTGGAAGAATTCCCATGTAACATTCTCTCTCTATACAGCTAAATTTATGGTATTCCACCAATGGTAAGCTGTATATTCTAGTAGAGACACTGCACAGTTTAGACATTCAACAGGTGTACAGGATAATTCATCAAAAACCCGGATGGTATCTTCCAAACAAAAGTTAACCCTTTCCAGATCATCATCTGTGGTAGCTCTAAATTCTTCCACCCCATGCTTACGGATTTTATCTATTGAAGGCTTATCAATTCTAGCGGGTTCAGCACCCTTTGGTACCTTAGGAACCGGTTGAGGAGCAGTGGGGAGGTCGTTGTCTAGCAGGGTTTGTTCTTAAGTACTCGATAAACCACTCAATCATCAATTGACAGAAGTCTTATTTTGCCTCTTCACCTCGGCCCTCAGACACAGGCCTTTTACTACCAGATACAGATGCAACTCTTTGAACTGAAGCTAAAGCATTACTCTCAGCTTTCTTGGATTCAGCTTTAGCTCGGTTGGATGACATTACTATATGAAAAGCACATTTAAAATGATCAGGAGTCATCACACTATCACAATTTATATAATGGCATGTATAGCTAAAACCATGTTCGATACATCAAATCCAAGAATTGGCAAAACCGTAGCTCTAATACCACTAAATGTAACAACCCTAACTTGTATCCGTCGCTAGAATAAGGCTATGGAGCGTCACCAGAACTTTTCAAAATATTTATATATATTTCATGTTAATCACTATTCAATCACCGAGATTATTCAAAGCGACCTTTAATTGGACCCTCGAGGCCCAACGTGAGCATTAGAATCGAGTTAGGACTTAATTTGGAACTCTAAGAATTTTTCGTAAAATTTTAAAATTATTTAAGGTGCAGGGTTCACATGCCCGTGTGGTCCAAGGGACACTCCCGTGTTGGTGGTCGTGTTCGACCCTGTGTAACTCTCTTACTTGTGCACACGGCCATGCCACATGCCCGTGTGCCAGGCCGTGTTGTCAATTAATTCATTTCAAAATTAGGTGCAGGCTTCACACGGCCAAGACACACGCTTGTGTTCTATGTAACACCCCTAACCCAAACCTGCCGCCGGAATAAGGTTAAGAGGCATTACCGAACAATCGAAACATTTCACCTTCATTTTACAACACATAGTTAACCATTATTAAAACATGTCGCAACATAATCATATAGTCCCTTTTTGAGGTCTACGAGACCTCACACATGTGTTAGAAAGAGGTCGGGACTAAACCAAACACTTATGAAAATTTTCAAAAATTTAAACATTCTTCAACACTGCAAAGGTCACACTCCCGTGTGGTTAGGTTGTGTGCCTTACACGACTACCAGACACGCCCATGTGTCCAGGCCGTGCCAAAACAGGGTGTACATACTGACTTGTCCCCTAACATGCCCGTATGCCATGGCCGTGTGAAATTAAGCTAGCTACTGACTTGGTCACACGGCCACCAAGCACGCTCGTGTGCCACAACCGTCTAACCTGCCCAAGCACACTTCGAAGTGGTCCTTGAGCCACACAGTAGAGATACACGCCCGTTTCTCTTGGCCGTGTATGCAAAATAAGCCATTTGCATGGCCAAAATGCCACCCACACTTAGTTCATACCCACAAGCACATGCAAGCCTATTTCCACACACAATTGGCAGCCAAATACATGTCAAATGATCAACATATCATCCCATCCAATCTCATTTCTAGTCATGCCAACTTATTTGCAAAATAGCTTAACCAATTCACATGTAAAACCAAGCATGATTCATCCACAATTTCACTAAATCACTATGGCATCAATCCATCAATAAATTTACCATTCTCAAAACCATTTCATTGCCATCAAGCCATACTAAAACATACTTCATATACCATAATCATTCATGCATATCACCAACATCTATCTAGCCACATCACATGGCTATTTACACATCTCAAACATGTTTCAACACAACTAGCCTATACATGCCATATTCAAATACACACATCTTCAAAAGTACCCAAAATAGAGTGCCGATAGTGTGATAGTGATGCTGACGATCCCCGAATCTGAGCTAGCCTTACTGACACTGTAAAATAGAGAAACAAATCACACAGTAACCTTTCAAAAGCTTAGTAAGTTCGTAATATAATACATATTACTCAATAATACCACATCAATACATAATTAAACCATCACATAGATAAATGCACAATTAGGCTCATCATCAATCTCAACCATATGCTTAAGTATCTATTCATTCAACTTTTAAGGCTATCATCAACCACATAGGTTCAAATGTACCTTGATCAACACATAGTTACTCACCATTCATGCTACTCAATTGCTCGATATTACCTATTATTGAACCTTTGCTATTCCTTTGATTTATTCGCACACTTAGTGCCAATTTCATAACCGAAACATAATCGTCACCGCACACTTAGTTCCAATATGTTAAATTGAACTTATATCGGTATTGCAAATACAGTGCCAGTTTGATAAGCCAAAGCTTCTATCTTTTCACACACACAGTGCTAATCATCTCTGTCTCGATTCTAATTTCAGACACTTAGTACCCTCTAATTCAATTCTGCACATAACATTTCTAATCTCATTGTTATATAAATATATTCATTCAATTCACATCACATAGATATAGTTTACAACTAGTATTATATCCGAACGTACCTCGGACGTCGAAATACTGAAACGGTCGATTAATCTAGTACTTTGTCTTTGCCTCGATCTCGATCCAAACCTCTCCTTTCTTGGTCTATACACATTCAAATTTAACTCATTCAATCACCAATTCATTCAATTTAGTCCAAACACACATATTTTGGGCATTTTACAAAATAGCCCTCACATTTTCACATTTCGACACTTTAGTCCCTATTTTATAAAATCATCAGTTATAGACAATTTCATATCATATATGCTTAGTCGAATTCTTCCCATGCTAATACAATCCCAAACATTTCATTTCTTTCACATTGTAGTCCTTTAATTTACACTTTTCTCAATTTTACCCAAATTACTTAATTTCACCAAAAATCCAAATGCAAACTATGTTAATCCAGCGCTAAGCTTTCATATTTTACCAACTATCAACACAAAGCTCACATGTCTATCCATGGCACATCTTAAAATCTTCACCAATGCACAAAATTGAAGCATGGGTTTTAAAGAGCACAAAGCAACGATTACAAAAACGTAGAAATTATCAAAAATCGAGCTCAAAACATACCTTGATTGAGCTAAGCAATGGCCGAACATTTAAAAGCTTAAAAACCCTTGTTCCTTCTCTTATTTTCATTGAAAAGATGAATAGAAATGGACATTTTAATGTTTTGTTTTATTATAAAATAAATTAATTATCAAACACCAATTTTGCCCTTAATGAAATGTTTATAAAATCATTTAAACTATGGACATAATTGTCCATCAAACACCCCACTTACTAAATAATGGATCAATTGCCTCATAAGGACTCCTCATTTAAAAACCATAACTCAGATACTTTAACAATCAGCACATAGCTTTTACACTTTATGCGATTATGTCCTTTTCGCAAATTAAACACACAATCGATAAAATCTTCACACAGAAATTTCACAAAGACTAAATCACAAACTGTAAACACAGAAAATAATATAAAAATATTATTTTAACCTCAAATTTGTGGTCTTGAAACCACTGTTCTAAACCGGGCTATTACATTCTAGGCCGTGTAGCACACACGGTTGAGACATACTCCCGTGTCTCTGCTCGTGTGCTCAATTCTGAGCATTATGTTTCTCAAAATTAAGGTACAAGGGACACACAGCCTAACCACATGCCCATGTCACCAGGCACTATGTCATACATGGTTTAGACATACGCTCGTGCGTCTGCCTGTGTGGACAAAATGAAGCCATTTCTAGCTTCATTTCTCACCCAAAATTTACCATTTACCTCCACTAAAACATACCAAGTACAATCCAACCATTCCAAGCATTCAATTTAAGCAAATTCCATCATTCCTCATGGCATACCATTACATGCATATGTGTTTATAAACTTAACTTGGATTAACTTAGGCTTTAACATCATTTGATCACATATACTTAACATAAAACATATGAATGTATCATAATAGCCTACTCAATCATACCAAAATAAGCCATCACTAGCCATTCCAATGGCTGGGTTACAAAAGATCATTTTCAAGCCACTATTGGCCAAGTTGCCCTATACATTCTGTTATACCAAAATGATTTTACTAAGTATACCCAAAATAACGAGTTGATAGTGTGACGATGCCCCAATGATATACCCAAAGTAACGAGTTGATAGTGTGACGATGCCCCAATGATCTCCAACCTTCGCGATCTTTTCGAGCACTATGAAATAAGGGAAAATAAAATGGAGTAAGCATTACATGCTTAGTAAGTTCGTATAATGGAAACTAAACTTACCAATACTGTTTATTAAATCTAAGAATACAATATCATGTTTTCTATCCATTAGCAAAAATTGCCTAAACACATGCATTCAATCAAACATGTTAGTCACCAAAATCTTCATATCGATCAAGTAAACATAGATGTGCTCATCAAGCAATATTCTTTCAAGTTATTATCATTTCATCTCAAAATTCTCATACCAAGTCAAGAGTTGTGTCCGTTGAATCATTAAAATTCTGATGGATGCTCAAGTAGTATACTCGAGGTGTACGATTCAATAATATGTCAATTCTTATTCCAGGGTACCCATTAGGGCACTTAACCAAGGAACACACTCTCGAGCCACATATCGTATAATAGGATTACCAGCCCAGGCTAAATCCTTTATATAAAGTATGTTTAGAGGAGCTCGATTAAGATTACCAGTCTAGGCTAAAACCTAATAATAACTTATACTCGAGAGGTATTATATTGGGATTACCCGTCCAGGCTAAATTCCGTCCGCAATAAATGCAATACCTTATTCATTTCAAGAAAGCGCATATTTTCATCGGAATTCAACATTCAATTGGGACTTAACCCTTTTTTCACCATTTCAAGCATGTATTAAATTTCTCATTGTAGCATTCAAATAATTTACATCAATATAAATCACATTCCATAGAATACAACAATCAAATTAAACATATTTACATGCCCGATTAAGTTATACGAACTTACCTTGACACTTGTCCGCGTAAGTAATCTACTAATCCGAAACCTTTTCTTTTCCTCTATCTAATCTTGAATGTGAGCTATCTGAATCTATATAAATAGCTTTAATCATCATTTTCTGATATTTCATACTCATTTGGACTCAATTTACATCCTAGGAAAAATTACCATTTTACCTCTAACTTTTCCATAAATTTCCATTTCCTCCCTAGGCTTGAAAAATGAAACTTGTGCAATTTACTCCCTATTCCAAGCCTAAACAATATCCCATTACAAATTTTACAGCACATGTATTCATAAAATTTTAGAATTTTTCATCAAATTTCACAAGTTTACATTTTAGTCCCTAAAACATGTTTTCATCAGAAATGACTTTGTAAAAGTTGTTTATCTATCAACAAGCTTTCATTTTCTACCATAAATTTCTAATTTTCAGCATATACATTCATGATCCATTTTCCATACTTTAATAACTTTTCAAATTAATCCCCCAAATAGGCAGATTAAGCTATCCCAATTTCAAAAATATCAAAATTACTAAAAACGGGACAAGGAAAGTTACCAATTAAGCCTTGAAAGTTTCTTCTTTCTCTCATAGGGTTTCCATATAATTTTGGGGCTAAAGATGTAACACCCATTACCCATAATCAACACTGGAACCGGGTACGAGGCATTACTGGACATAACTTACTCAAACATACAACATTAGGCCTTAAAATTTCGTTTTAACTCTACACTTTTCATTTTAATTCATAATATCCCTCATATAGGTCTACGGGACCTTAAACATACTTACGGAGTGGTTCGGGACTGGACCGAAAAGTTTTGAACAATTAGAATTTTTTTTCACAAAATAGAACCACACGTCCATGTTAAGAGGAACATGCCCGTGTTCCACACCTGTAAGGATTTATTTCTCATTTCGAACCAATAGGGGTTTTCACATGGTCGGACACACGCTCGGGTCCTTCATACGGCCACGACATGCCCGTGTGCAAAAACCTTGACATTCTATTTCTGACGTCATCATCCTATTATATTCACATAGCCAAGGCACATGCCCATGTCCTTAGACCGTGTGGTGAATTAAATTCATAAATTCAAGTGCAGACTTCACACGGTCTGGGCACATGCCCATGTCTTAGGCCGTGTCTCCCACACAGTTGAGACACACGGCTATGTCCCCTCCCGTGTGTTTACTATTGAGCATACTGACTTGCCAAATTAGCAAGCAGGGAGACACACGGCCTAACCACATGCCCATGAGGCTGATCGTGTGTCACACATGGCCTAGACACATGCCCGTGTGTCTACCCGTGTGGACAAGAAAAAGGCTATTTGCCAAGCATTTTGTAACACCCCAAACCCGGCCTAAACGATACGACCGGATCTGGCATGTCACATGAAAAGAATGTCTAAAAACTATGTGTTCGTTAAAAAGTTCGTGTTCGTTGTATTTGTTGTGAAAAATCGAGTGTAAGTAATTTTGAAAAAGAAACGGTTTATTAACATTTTAGGAAAATCCCGTATTAAACATTTAATAACAATCAGTAACCAAATTAAAAGCTAAAACCAAATAAAATACCAAGGCCTTATTACATTGCAAAATCCCAAAATTAGAAAGTAATTTTAAATAAAACCGAAAGTTTACGAGAAAAAAGTGCATGGCCACCACAGAGTCCACCTCGGCCCAAGTCCTCAAACTAGGGATTACTTGAAACATTTAAAAGAGGGGGTGAGTTTACGAAAACTCAGTGTGTACAACCCCCAATAGTAAGAACATGTATCAACCCATACAAATACAACATATTAAGCATGTATGTAATGCAACCCACCCAACCTAAGTATCCAACCTTTACACACCACCGCAGACCGCCGGTCACACCGTGGGATTACTAAATCGACCTCCATCCGCTACACACCATCGAAGATACCACTGCAATAAGCGCACATCGCCCTTATAATTGTGGCATAGCCACCAGATAATGTGACAGAGTCACCAGATTCATAATATGTGACATAAGTCACCAGATAATGTGGTAAAAAACCACCAGAACACTTCCCCTTTATCATTATCACCCATATGCCCATGCAACATACATAATATTACAATTCGTGTATGCAGTATGACATGTATGCAAATCATATATCAGATAACGTATGAAACGAATTACCATTATAATCAGAATAATGATATACAACATAATCAAGCTAACCAACCTCTAATGGTATAACAGTAATTTTACCTACCAAGGGTATTTTCATAATTACGCACCTACAATGGCCCTCCCGGAGGTCTAATGTTACCCTGAGTGACTCGGCTACCATTTTCGGTCGTTACTAGACTATTGGGCCTAAAACCCGATTTTGGCCCATTTGGGCCCACACGCTCGTGTGGCCCACCTAACACAAATCTAGCCACGTATATAGGTTCCACCTAGTCTAGTTCACTATATACTATATCATCATACAATTTATTCCAATTGGCCCCACAGGTCCATTGGGCCCATTTCAGCCCATCGCGGCCCAAGTAGCCCCAACCCATAAGAATACTACTGATGGCCTCAACTATCACGTCAAAGCCCCACACGTGCGCTCGCACACTCGTGTGGCTACTAATACCGTGACCGGCACTTCGGCATTTGCCGCTCTACAACTAGAGTAGAGAGAGTTACACACCTGATAGGACTCTGGTGCTAAACCGCGCTGCGACCACTCCTGTGCCCAACGCCCACCAAGGTATGTTTACCCTTCTCCTGGCATGCTCTTTATATAGCTAGCTCTTCACCTTCATTCCTTGTATCTTTCCGATGTAGGATCCCTTCGTCAGTAGAGTTTAAATTCAACTGAAACTCTTACCGTCTAATTCGCAAAATAAATACTCCCTTGCTCCTCATGAGATTCGAACCCAAGCTCTCCCATCATCCAATTCACGCCACTTGCCACTTTACCAACCAGCTCCTTGTGTCTTAAACCATGCGCAACTAAATATAACCCTATGGGCAAGGTCTAAATTCATTTAATAAAAAAATAATCTAAAAGGAATGCAAACGCTACAACTAGAACCTTGGACCTCCTTCATTCCTTGTGGCGTCATTCCCTTGTCCTTAAGTGGTGTCACTTTGCCACTACACTACACACTCCACTTGTGTCATTTTCCTCCACATTTTATTCTTAAGGCCTACCCGCCAACCTCCAGTGGTTTTTTCACCTAAAACCAAAATTTTTCCTAAGGCCTAACTTGAACCCGGGACTTCATAGAAGCCCCCTAACCTTCCAAACTCACTTATCTAATTGGTCCAACTTGCATTTAAGCCGATCTCTTATTCTCCAAAAAAAATTAAACGCTACTACTCCCAAGGCCTATTGAGCTCAATCCTACTAGGCCCAATTTTAGGATGTTACAATCTACCCTCCTTAAAGAAATTTCATCCTCAAAATTTCCAACTAACTAATAGTCACACGTCCTAACCTACCACACTACACTCTGATCTAATAATACTAATAAACCAAATCTCGAAACTTCTTTCTCACAACTAGATATCTAAACACAAAAGCAAATCGATATTTATACATACAATTTCTATATCCAAACCAAAGACACACAAAATAAATACCAAAAATACAGTCATAACATTGTCTTAACAAACATAAAATAAGGGAACTTACTTGATTTGGATGCGGAGACTCAAGGTGCCATTCTTCCGACAACATGTATTTTCAAGCAGACTTTTGAAAACTTTTTTGAACCCCATAACCCACAAATGAAGTTTTTGAAACCTAGGCTCGATACCAAAATTGTAACACCTCAAACCCGGCCTAAACGTTATTTAACGGATCGGCATGTCACATGAAAGGAATGTCTAAAAGCGTGTGTTCGTTAAAAAGTTCGTGTTCATTATATTTGTTGTGAAAAATCAAGTGTAAGTAATTTTGAAAAGAAACGGTTTATTAACATTAAGTAATTTTGAAAAAGAAATGGTTTATTAACATTTTAGGAAAATTCCGTATTAAACATTTAATAACAAGTAGTAACCAAATTAAAGGCTAAAACCAAATAAAATATCAAGGCCTTATTACATTGCAAAATCCCAAAATTAGAAAGTAATTTTAAATAGAAACTGAAAGTTTACGAGAAAACAATGCATGGCCACCATAGAGTCCACCTCGGCTCCAAGTCCCAAACTAGGGATTACCGAAACATTTAAAAGAGGGGTGAGTTTACGAAAACTCAAAGTGTACAACCCCAATAGTAAGAACATGTATCAACCCATACAAATACAACATATTAAGCATGTATGCAATGCAACCCACCCAACCTAAGTATCCAACCTCTACGCACCACTGCACGCCGGTCACACCGTGGGATTACTAAATCGACCTCCATCCGCTACACACCATTGAAGGCGATCATTGCAATCAACCGTACATCACCCTTATAATTGTGGCATAGCAGCGGATAATGTGACAGAGTCACCAGATTCATAATATGTGACATAGGTCACTGATAATGTGGTAAAACCACCGTAACACTTCCCTTTATCATTGTCACCCATATGCCCATGCAACATACATAATATTACAATTCGTGTATGCAGTATGACATGTATGCAAATCATATATCAGATAACGTATGAAATGAATTACCATCATAATTAGAATAATGATATACAACATAATCAAGCTAACCAACTCTAATGGTATAACAGTAATTTTACCTACCAAGGGTATTTTTGTAATTATGCACCTACAATGGCCCTCCTGGAGGTCTAATGTTACCTGAGTGACTTGGCTACCATTTTCGGTCGTCACCAGACTATTGGGCCTAAAACTCGATTTTGGCGTATTCGGGCCCACACGCTCGTGTGGCCCACCTAACACAAATCTAGCCACGTATATAGGTTCTACCTAGTCTAGTTCACTATATACTATATCATCATACAATTTATTCCAATTAGCCCCACGGGTCCATTGGGCCCATTTCGGCCCATTTCGCACGCTCGTGTGGCTACTAATGCCGTGACCGGCACTTCGGCATTTGCCGCTCTACAACTAGAGTAGTGAGAGTTACACACCTGATAGGACTCTAGTGCTAAACCGCCCTGCGACCACTCCTGTGCCCAACGTCCATCAAGGTATGTTTATCCTCCTCCTAGCATGCTCATTATATAGCTAGCTCTTCACCTTCATTCCTTGTATCTTTCTGATGTGGGATCCCTTCGTCAGTAGAGTTTAAATTCAACTGAAACTCTTACCGTCCAATCCGCAAAATAAATACTCCCTTTCTCCTCATGAGATTCGAACCCAAGCTCTCCCATCATCCAATTCACACCACTTGCCACTTTACCAACCAGCTCCTTGTGTCTTAAACCATGCGCAACTAAATATAACCCTATGGCCAAGGTCTAAATTCATTTAATAAAAAAAATAATCTAAAGGAAGGCAAACGCTACAACTAGAACCTTGGACCTCCTTCCTTCCTTGTGGCGTCATTCCCTTGTCCTTAAGTGGTGTCACTTTGCCACTACACTACACACTCCACTTGTGTCATTTTCCTCCACATTTTATTCTTAAGGCCTACACCGCCAACCTCCGTGGTTTTTTCACCTAAAACCAAAATTTTTCCTAAGGCCTAACTTGAACCCGGGACTTCATAGAAGCCCCCTAACCTTCCAAACTCACTTATCTAATTGGTCCAACTTGCATTTAAGCCGATCTCTTGTTCTCCAAAAAAAATTAAACACTGCTACGCCCACGGCCCATTGAGCTCAATCCTACTAGGCCCAATTTCAGGATGTTACACATTTTATGCCACCCCAACTCATACAAACATAAACGACATCAACCACCAACTCATTCATGCATAATTAAACCAAATAAATCAACCATGCAACTTGCACATTCATGAATAACCTTATCATTTCATATATTAGTAATAAAAAGCCATAACTATGCTCTTTTACAAAAGAATTCATCCTCAAATGAGTGAACACATTTGGCCAAAACAATATGACATTCAACTAATACTAAGTCCTTATACATGTCATACTCAAAATGCTAAATCTAACTATACCAAGATGTGTGGATAGTGTGGCTGATCCTCCAACTATCTCCGTATCCCGAGCCACCTCTTTGGCACTATAAAACAAGGGAAAAAGGAAGGGAGTAAGCTTTAAGCTTAGTATGTCTATATGTAAACTATAAGCATCATACCACATACTTATTAATCAAAACCGTTACATACTATGTAAAAACAATTCATATCCTCATAATCATGCTTACTCATTTCAAACCTTACTACATCCCAAACAAATATCATAAACATTGCTCACATTTACTTGCACTTATACCTGCGCTCATCACCACAAATCCACATGTAATTTCACTTAGACAAGTTTCTCGATGAACACTTCAGAATACAGTTGGACACTCGGTGGTTTTGCAGACAGCCCACCATGTAACAATTAACTATGTGGTATCCCACACAGCCTACCATTTAACAATTAACAAGGTGGTATCAAACACAGCTCACCATTTAACAATTAACAAAGTGGTAACGCACACAGCCCACCAATAATTACACGTTTACGGTGGTACCGCACACAACCCACGATGATAATATATATAATGGTTTTGTACACAACCCATCGTTAATAAACAACAAGGTGGTATCGCACACAGCCCACCAATAATCACATGTTCAAGGATATTTATCCGTAGCCATTTTCTTATTCCAAAGGTTCATACAGGAATTTCCTCACTCTCTATCACTTTAATAAATCTCACCAATAAGAATTTACATCCACACAATGCATTAATAGGTGAAAACATACTTAATAAGGATGTATCATTTACACATAAACTTACCTCGATACAAAATATGTCAATTTGTAATATAGTCCGAAACCTTGCCTTTTCCTCGGTCAAGGTTGATCCCACGTTCCTCTTGATCTATAACGACATTTTTAGCTCATTATGTAACCAAATTATTCAAATCTCTCCAAAATTTCTATTTTGGCAAAATTATCATTTTGCCAATATACTTTTACAAAATTACTATTTTACCCTTAGGCTCATAAAATGAAATGTGTTAATTTTTCACACACCCAAGCCTAGCCGATTTATATTCCCTCTTATAGCAACTCACAGTTCCAATTATTTATCACATTTACTACCTATTTTACAACCTTTATAAAAAGGTCCTTTTCAGTGTTTTCATGGAAACACCTTTCACAAACGCTGTGTATTAATCCACTCGGATTCATTTTCTTCCATAAAATTTCAGAAATCAACATAAACATTCACATAAATCCCTAGACTCTCAACCATTTTGCAAAATAGTTCCCTCATTAGCTAGCTTAAGCTTTAGGGGTTCCAAAAGTACAAAAATTATCAATAAAAACCACCAAGATCACTTACTTGTAAAGATTGAAGTTGCTGAAAATTTTCAAGCTTCTAAACCCCTTCTCTTGGTGATATTTTTGGTGGAAGAAGAAGTGAAAATGGGAAAAGATGATAGCTTCTTTATTTTATCTTATTTTATTCAATTATGTCACCAAAACCCACCTATCCATTGACCAATTTGATTTTGTTGTCCCTATGGCCGGCTAGCTCCCTTAGAAAGGCCTAATTGCATATTAAAGACCTCCAATTTAAGGTTCTCTAGCTATTTGACACCTCCAGATTGTAAAATAAAAATTTTATACTTTATGCAATTTAGTCCCTTTTTGCAATTAAGCATATAATCACCAAAATTTTCATGCACTCATATAATCATGATGTAACACATGAAATAATGTTAAAAAATTCTCTGGTCTCGGATTAGTGGTTCTAAAACCACTGTTCGAACTAGCCCTAAAATCAGGCTGTTACAACTCTCTCCCTTTAGAGATTTTTATCCCCGAAAATCTTACCGGTAAAGAGGTTTGGATACTGCTCTCTCAAAGTTTCTTTCGGTTCCCATGTAGCCTCTTATACACCATGTTTTTTCCACAACACTTTCACTAATTCTATACTTTTATTCCTCAATTGTTTAACCTCTCGAGCCAAAATCTTAATTGGTTCCTCTTCATAAGTCATATCTGGTCGTATCTCAATTTCGGTCAGAGGAATCACATGCGAAGGATCGAAACGATATTGTCGCAACATCAACACATGAAACACATTGTGTATTCTCTCTAATTCCATCGGCAAAGCTAATTGGTAAGTTACAGGTCCAATCCTTTCAATAACCTCATACGGCCTTATGAATCGCGGACTTAATTTGCTCTTTCAACCAAATCTCAATATTTTCTTCCACGGGAATACTTTCAGGAATACCTTATCGCCCACCTGGAACTCAATTTCTTTCTTTTTAAATCCGTGTATGACTTTTTCGGTCTGAAGCAGCTTTCAGACTATCCTGAATCACTTTCACTTTCTCTTCAGTTTCTTTAACCAAATCAACCCCGTGTATTTGCTTCTTACTAAGCTCGGTCCAATACAATGGAGTCCGACACTTAAGGCCATATAATTCTTCGTAGGGTGACATCCGTATACTCGACTGATAACTGTTGTTGTAGGCAAATTCAACCAAAGGTAGATACTTTCCCTAACTACCTTCGAACTCTAAAACATAGCATTAGAGCATATCCTCAAGAACTTGAATCACTCTTTTCGATTGGCCATCAGTTTGAGGATGGAACGCAGTATTGAAATTCAGTTTTGTACCCAAGGCTTATTGCAACTTTTCCCAAAACCTTGAAGTAAATCTTGGATCTCTATTCGAGATAATGGACATAGGCACCCCATGTAATTTCACAATTTTAGCAATGTACAGTGCAACCAACTTGTCAAGTGAGTAATCACATGTACTGGTATAAAGTGAGCCAATTTCGTTAATCTATCAATGATAACCCACACAACATCTTTCTTTTTCGGAGTTGTAGGTAACCCCGTTATGAAATCCATCGTGATTTGGTCCCACTTCCACTCGAGAACCATCACTGCTGAAGTAATCCCAAAGGTACTTGATTCTTGGCTTTCACTTGTTGACAAACAAAACACTTTGTAACGAACTCAGAGATATATTTTTTCATACCCGGCCACCAATACAACTTCTTCAAATCATTATATATTTCTGTGCTGCCCGGATGTACTGACAAACAACCATTATGTGCCTCATGTAAAATTTTCTGAATAAACTCATCATCTTTAGGTACATAAACTCTATCAGGAAACATCAAACAATCATCTGAACCAGCTCAAAAATCAGAGTTATTTCCCGTTTCACACTAAGCTCCCTTAACTTGCATTTCACTATCATTCTTTTGAGCTTCACGAATCTGCTAGAGAAATAATGGTCTAGCCGTCAATTCGGCCAATATAAAACTATCATCAGACAATGCTAAGCTGATACTCATAGCTCTCAAAGCATACAGGGATTTTTTGCTCAAGGCATCCGCAACCACATTCGCTTTCACCGGATGCTAATCGATCACTAGCTCATAATCTTTCAATAATTCAAGCCACCTCATTTGTCGCAAATTCAAGTCCTTTTGGTTCATCAGGTACTTCAAACTTTTATGATCAGTAAAGATTCGACATTTTTCACCATATAAATAATGATGCCAAATCTTCAAAGCAAAAACGATGGCAACCAATTCCAAATCGTGCGTCGGATAAATCTTTTCATGTGGTTTTAGCTGTCTCGAGGCATAAGCTACTACTTTTCCTTCTTGCATTAACACACAACCAAGACCATTCATTGAACCATTACTGTAGATTACAAACCCCTTTCCTGACTCCAGTTGTACTAAAATTGGGGCTTCAGTTAATAATGCTTTCAGTTTCTTAAAACTCTGTTGGCACCTCTCGGTCCATTCGAACTTGACATCCTTATGTAGCAATCTCATCATCGGTGTAGAAATCATGGAGAACCCTTTGACAAACCATCTATAGTAACCTGCTAAACCCAAAAAGCTCCTAATCTCTGACACATTCCTCGTCGGTTTCCACTCTAAAATAGCCGAGATCTTACTCGAATCAACTCTAATTCCATTGCCTGACACAATGTGTCCTAAGAATCCTACCTCTAGGAGCCAAAACTCACTCTTGCTAAACTTAGCATATAACTACTTATCTATTAGAGTCTGTAAAACAGTTCTCAAGTGCTCTGCGTGCTCACTTTCATCCCGAGAATAAATTAGTATGTCATCAATAAAAACGACTACAAATTTATCCAAGTACGGTCAGAAGATACGGTTCATTAAATCCATAAATACCACAGGAGAATTCGTTAAGCCAAAGGGCATGAAGAGGAACTCGTAATGGCTATCCTCATCCAAAATGCAATTTTGGCATATCTTGCTCTTTAACTCTCAATTGGTAATAGCCAGACCTCATGTCTAATTTAGAAAACATCGTGGCTCCTTTCAATTGGTCGAACATATCGTCGATCCTTTGTAGAGGATACTTATTCTTCACTGTCACATTGTTAAGCTATATGTAGTCTATACACAGTCTCATCGATCCGTCTTTCTTCTTTACAAAAAGTACTGGAGCACCCCACAGTGAATAGCTTGGTCTAGCAAAACCCTTATCTGTTAACTCTTGTAGTTGAACCTTCAACTCTTTTAACTCCAATGGTGCCATTCTATATGGGGCAACCGAAATAGGTGCGGTACCTGGAACCAACTCAATACCAAACTCAACTTCTCTAACTAGAGGCAATCCAGGTATCTCTTCCAAAACATGTCTGAATACTCGTCATACTACAGGCACTGATTCAATCTTTACTTCTGACTCTTGGGTATTCAACACAAATGCAAGATAGGACTCATATCCTTTTCTCATGTATTTCTCCGCTACTATAGACGAAATCACTACAGGCAAACTATCCGATTTACCTGATTCAACCCGAATGATATCTCTATTTACACATCTCAGTTCAATAAGCTTACCACCACAGTTTACTAAAACATTATGAGCAGTCAACCAATCCATGCGAAGAATTAGGTTAAATTCATCAAACGGCAATAACATGAGATTAGCCGGAAAACAATGACCTCTAATCGTCAAAGGATAATTTCTACACACTTTGTCAACTAGTACATGTTTGCCTAACGGGTTTGACACTTTTATCACAAATTCTGTTGACTCAAAAATCATATTCATGCTAGATACCAATTTCATGCAAATATAAGAATGGGTAGACCCTGGATCAATCAAAGCAACAATAGAGATATCATGAAGAGAAAAGTACCCATTATCACATCTGAAGATGATGCCTCTTCATGAGTGCGAATGGCATAAGTCCTTGCAGGTGCTCTACCCTTTGATCTCACAGAAGGATCTTTAGGTGAACTTCTTCTACTAGTCGCACTTCCCGGGTTCCTCTGTGGTCTACCCCTCGAAGATACATTACTTGCTCTTACTTTTTGTTTTCTGTATTTCTCTTCTTTCTTATGACAATTTTGAATGAAGTGGTTTAGTGAACCACACTTGTAGCAAGCTCGATTGTTTCCTAACACTCCCTAGTATGTTGTCTACGATAATTTGGACACTCAGGTTTATTTGACTTCATATTGTCCACACTTGCCATCGAGGTGGCTTGATGTCTAGAGCCCGATTATGTGTTACCATGGTCTCAGTCTGAATTCCCAGCTGAAGCGGTTGTCCGACAGTTCGTCTCTTTGGACCTCTTTGATTGAGTTTGGAATGACTTACTCATCGGCCTCTTCCTTGCTTCTTAGGCCTCAATCATAGCTTTTCTCTTTTCCTTAAATAACTCTTCAGCCTTGCAAGCTCTATCGACCAATACTACGGATTCTTTCAACTCCAAGATTCCAACTAGTAATCTAATATCCTCATTCAGCCTATCCTTGAATCTATTACACATAATAGCTTAGACACACATTCTTGAGCATACTTACTAAGACTAATGAATTCACATTCATACTCTGCCACAGTCATCTTGCTTTGCTTCAATTCAAGAAACTCTTTCCTTTTTTGATCAATAAATCGTTGACTTATGTATTTCTTTCGGAACTCCTCTAAGAAGAAGTCCCATGTCACTCTCTCCCTCAACACTATAGATGTTAATTTTTCCACCAATGGTATGCCGAGTCCCTCAGTAATGATACAACACATTTTAAGCTCTCCTTGGGCGTGCAAGAAAATTCATTGAATACCCGCATAGAGTTCTCAAGCCAGGACTCGGCTTTCTCAGGGTCATCATCTATATTGGCTCTAAATTTCTTAACCCCTTGTTTTCAAATCTTATTGACCGGGGGTTTAGTCATTCATACTAAATCTATACCCTAAGGAGTTACGGGGACTAGCTGAGGTATAGGAGGGGGTGGAGGAGGTTGAGCATTAGGATTTGCTCGTACAAACTTAGTGTACCAATTACTCATCATGTGGAGAAAGGCTTCTCGAGCCTCTTCTCCTTGACCCAAAGTTTAGGGTCTACTTTCTACAGGCGTGGTCTCTTGTGCTGGAGTTGGCGCATTACTAGCAGCATCATCAGTAGTAGCTTGGTCGGGATCCATTTTCTTTATGAAAACATAATTTACAATGGTCTGGAGTCAGCACACTATCATAATATATTTATGGCATGTATAGCTAGACTCTCACATACACTACGGCAGTCCAAGAATAGACTAAACCATAACTCTGATACGACTAAATTTAACACCCTTACCCGTAATCAACACTGGAACAGGGTACAAGGCATTCCCAGACTTAACTTACTCAAACATACAACGTCAGGCCTTAAAATTTTGTTTCAACTCTACACTTTTCATTTTAATTCATAACATCCCTCTTATAGGTCTACGGGACCTTAAACATACTTACGGAATGGTTCGGGACTGAACTAGAAAATTTTAACACTTAGAAAATTTTTACACAAAATAGGACCACACGCCCGTGTGGAGAGGAACACACCCGTGTTCCAAACTTGAGTGGATTTATTTATCATTTCAAACCTACAGGGGTTTTCACACGACCGGACACATGTCCATGTCCTCCACACGGCCACGACACGCCGTGTGCAAAAACCTTGACATTCTGTTTCTGACATCATCATCCTATTATAGTCACACGCCCAAGGCACACGCCTGTGTCCTTAGACCATGTGGCGAATTAAATTCCTAAATTCAAGTGCAGACTTCACACAGACTGGGCACATGCCCATGTCTTAGGCCGTGTCTCCCACACGGTTGATGTAACACCCTAAACTCGGCCAATACGTCATGACCGGATCTGGTATGCTACGGGTTGAATGTTGAAAACTTTGCTTAAAGGGTTTTGAAGAATCTCAGTTTATTTTAACCGATTAATCATTTATTGTGATATTTTGAAGAAACTTTAACATTTACTTTGGACACATTTGGAAAACCCATTTGGTTTCACTTTATAATTAAGACTTTGGAAATATAGGTTTGTAAGACATATAGAACACATAAAGGAAAAAAAATGTAAAATGGTAACCTAAGTTATGGGGGCTTTATTACAAAAGTAATCCCAAATTTAAACTTAAAGAAAAAACGGAAATAGTCTATAATGATAAAAAAAACTTGATGACCCTTCGAGTCCGCCTCAACTCCCATGTCCACATTCTACTGCTCATCTGGAAAGTTGGGAAAAAATAAAAGGGTGAGTCACCAAGACTCAGTGTGCACATCCCGAAAACACATAAAAGCCTTGGGCCCATAAACACATTATAGGCCTAGGCCCATTCACAATGGCACAGAATATATATTACATGCAACATGGCCGATCCCAAACCTAAAAGTCCATCCTCTACACACCCCCGTACCAACCATCACATCGTGGGGATTTCTACAATCAACCCTTCATCTGCTACACACCATATCGACAATTTGGTTGTCATCATAAAGACCGATCACTATGTGACCTATGTGGCAAAGCCACCGATCGCTATGCGACCTTAATAATATATCGACAGCTACGCTGCCTATCATAAAGACCGATCACTATGTGACCTATGTGGCAAAGCCACCGATCGCCTCACAACCTGCTCCCCTTCATCATATCAATCCCATCCCATGCATACATACATGCAAGAATCAAAACATTAAACTATCTAAACAGATCACATACTTTCACATAATTCGATACACGTAGAGAAGTTTCTATCATTACGCACTGCATCCCTTGCCTACCCTTTTGGGTATTACATGCTCATCTGACCTCAATTTTAGGCTTTTAGCCCATAACATATACATAGTACAGTTTAACTAGTGTGATAGAGATCTACACATATGATTACCGACAGGACAGTTCTTTCTATGTCGACACTATCAGATGTCATTACGATTGCTAACTGCCTAAGGTTTTGCTCTGAAGCCGGTCCATAACCCAGCGACCAATCCCGAACTGCTGACACCGCGCGTTTCTTGAACTTTGGGGCTGAAACTACATATCCAACCCCTTACTTTGATTTGCTGACTTCGAGTCCATGAGTGATCTTTGGTCAGAAGATACTATGATGATTGCTTAATGCAACATTATATTAAGGCACGAATAATGAAAAAGAACCCAATTAAACAACATAGAAAGAATTGAACCCTTACCTTGAAATCTTGAAAAGAGATTGAGACTCCGAGACTAGCATTTTCGACTTTTAAATCTAGGCGATCTACCTAAATGCCCAACACAAAATTATACAAAACCATTAAACCATTAGCTTTTTGGCTTTGTCTTCCAAAAACTGAAAGAGAAAGTGAAGAGATAGGAAAATCGGCACTCACCTTAACACAAAGAATTCGACTACTCCTTAGAGATTCTAGCTTTTGAGAAGATCAGAAGAAAAGATGATAGAAAGAAGTCTATGTAGAATCGGCTTTAGTGAAGAAATCGGCAAAAGGGAATAGGAAGTATTTGGCTATGGGGATGAGAAGAGAGTTCAGAGTTTCGGCTTTTGAAAGAAAAGATGTTGAGAACAATTGAGAGGTTTCAGCTTTTGAAAGAAAAAAGAAAAGGAAAAGAGAACAGAATAATGGACTTTCAGCTTTTGCATAAAAGTTAGGATGAGAGAATGGAAAAAGAAAATAGGGACCAAATACCAGAATTGAAGAGATATCCCTTTATTTAAAGAGAATTTCGGCACCCCCTAGAGTTGGAAATTTGGCCACCACTGTGCTTAGCAGATAACTCCTAAACTTCCTCCCTTATCTTTATCTGATCACTGCTTCAAAAGAGGCCTAGATAGCACCACCTCTTCCTCCCTTTATCAGTACATTATCCACATGTTATTATCCTCCTATTTTCAAGCCCGTATGCCGTCCTTCTCTATCCATTTAAAAGCCATAAATTAGCTAAAATTATATTAAAAGAATTGAGCTTCAAGTGACTCGAACTTGGGCCCTCTTCATCTGCTAATGACGCCACCCCATGGTTCCATGTAGCTCCACTTAACCTTGGGCCACAAGCCCATTTTGGTACTTTAAACGCTGATAACATTTTTTTAAAGTCCTAACTGAACTGGCTTTTCACTAGAGTGTCCAATAACTAATTCTACTAAGGCCTTAACCCAACCTCGAGCCCCATCTGGACCCCTAGCACTTTAATTAACACATTACACATAACCACACATTAAACGCATAGGCCCATTAATTCAGGATGTTACAGTTCTACCCCCTTAAAGAAATTTCAGCCTCGAAATTACCTGATCAGAAAAGATGGGGGTACTGCTACCGCATCGTCTCTTTTGGTTCCCATGTAGCCTACTCAGAACTGTGATTCCACCATAAAACCTTAACCAATGGAACCTTCTTCCTTTGCAACACTTTGACATCACGATCAATGATTTCCACCGGTTCCTCTTCAAAGGATAGGTCAGGTCTCACCTCGATTTCTTCCACAAGCACCGCATGAGACGGATCCGAACGATAACGTCTTAACATAGAGACGTCGAATACATTGTGAATTTGGCTTAGCTCAGAAGGTAGCTCTAGCTGATAGGCTACCGGCTCACTCGTTTCAACACCCTATAAGGCCCGATATAATTTACCTTCCGTCCAAACCTCAGTACTTTCTTCCATGGCGACACCTTCAAGAACACCTTGTCACCTATTGTAAACTCTATGTCTTTACACTTCAAGTTTGCATAGGACTTCTGTCGGTCCGACGCTTCCTTTAGTCGAGCTCGAATTAACTCAACCTTCTCCTCTATCTCAGTAACCAACTCCGGACCCAAAATCTGATGTTCCCCTAATTCCGTGCAACAGGTAGGAGTATGACACTTCCGCCCGTACAATGCTTCATAGGGCGCCATTTGAATACTAGACTAGTAGCTATTGTTGTATGCAAATTTCGCCAACGGTAAAAACTCTTCCCAACTACCTCTGAAATCAATGACACATCCCCTCAACATGTCCTCCAAGATTTGAATCACCCGCGGACTATCCATCGATTCGAGGATGAAATGTCAGATGAAATCCAACTTCGTGCCCAATGCTTGATGCAAAGCCTTCTAGAACCACGACGTGAACCTCAGGTTCCTGTCCGATATGATTGATGCTGGTACCCCATGCAATCTCACTACCTCCACTACATATAGCTTAGCCAATTTCTGCAAAGAGTAATTGACCCGTACTAGTATGAAATGAGCAGACTTCGTCAAGCGATCAACAATTACCCAGGCTGAATCTTTCTTAGTAGGCGTGAGGGGTAGCCCACTAACAAAGTCCATTGTGATCCTTTCCCACTTCCATTGTGGAATCTTCATCGCTACAACAACCCCGATGGTAATCGATGTTCGCCTTTACTGGCGATGTGTCAAACACTTACTCACCAACTCGCCATTTCACGCTCAAGCCCGCCACCGTAACTAATCCCGCAAATCGATACATCTTACTCCCTCCGGTACATAGCGATAAACTTTCATGTGCTTCTTGCAAAATCCTATGCCTCAATCCCGGATCTTTTGGCATGCAAACTCTCCCTTGAAAACATAACAGTCCTTTCTCATTCATACTGAAGTCCGTCGATCCATCACTTGATTCTACATGAAACTTCTCCTTTAGCAACTCATCCGTCTGCTACTTCTCCTTAACCTGACTGACCCAAGAGGGTTTCACTTTAAGTTCAGCCAATAAACTCCCATCATCGTACAAACTAAGGTGAGCAAACATTGCCCTCAAGTTAGAGATTACTTTATGACTTAAGGCATCCACCACCACATTAGCTTTACCTAGATGATACTCAATCGAGCAATCATAATCCTTTAACAACTCAATCCACCTCCTCTGCCTTAGATTCAACTCCTTTTGGGTCAAAAGGTATTTTAGGCTCTTATGATCAGTATAAATAATAGATTTCTCCCCATATAGATAATGTCTCCAAATCTTTAGAGCAAAAACCACCGCCGCCAACTCCAAGTCATGGGTGGGATAATTTGCTTCGTGCAGTCTTAACTGTCGAGATGCATACGCAACAACCTTTCCATCTTGCATCAACACACATCCTAGTCCCGTGTGTGACGATCACAAGAATTACAATTCCTTTCCACCTCGATTGAATCAATCTGGAGCCTCCGTCAAAATCCTTTTCAACTTCTTGAAACTCTCTTGCTGCTTACTAGACCAAATAAACAGAACTCCTTTCCGTAATAACTTAGTCAATGGTGCCGCGATTAAAGAAAATCCTTCAACAAACCTTTAATAGTACCCCGCCAGACCAAGAAAACTCCGCACTTACTGAATTTGGCATACAACTGCTTCTCCCTCAGAATCTGCAAAACCACTCGCAGATGTGAATCATGCTCCTCTTCCGATCTTGAGTAAACCAGGATATCATCTATAAATACCACAACAAATCGATCCAAGTAGGGTTGAAACACTCGGTTCATCATATCCATGAATACTGCTGGCGCGTTGGTCAATCCAAATGGCATCACCATGAATTCGTAATGGCCATAACAGGTCCTGAAAGCTGTCTTATTAATATCCGCCTCCTTGACCTTAAGCTGATGGTATCTTGACCTCAGATCTATCTTTGAGAACACTGACGCTCCTTTCAGTTTATCGAACAAGTCATCAATCCTTGGCAACGGATACTTGTTCTTGATAGTCAACTTGTTCAGCTGACGGTAGTCAATGCACATACCCATTGATCCATCCTTCTTCTTAAAAAACAACACCGGCGCTCCCCAAGGTGACACACTTGGTCAAATAAATCCTCTATCTAACAACTCTTGTATTTGTGCTTTCAACTCTACCAGCTCCTTTGGCGCCATCCTATATGGATCGATAGACACTGGTGCTATTCCCAGAAAAAGATCGATACCATACTCCATTTCACGATCCGGAGATAATCCCGGAAGCTCTTCTGGGAAAACATCAGGAAACTCCTTCACAGTCCTAACGTCCCCAACAGTTAGGTCCTTGGCTTCTAGAGCCTGAACAAACATTAAAACTGCCTCGCATCCTTTTCTCACCATCCATTCTGCTCTTAAGGCAGTCACTACATTCGACAAACAGTTCCCCCTTTCTCCTATCACCAACACTTCACCCCCTCGAGGGTTCTTAACACTATACGATTGGCTGTATAATCTAAATTAGCTTGGTACTTCACCAACCAATCCATGCCTAATATTAATTCAAACTCCCCGAATGGTAATTCCATCAAATCTGTCAGGAAAACTATTCCTTGAACTTCTAAGGGTACCTCCCGATAAATTTTATCTACTACCACAGATTGTCCTAATGGGCTAATTATAGTCATCGCCCTAGGGATAATCTCGGAATCTAAACTTAAAGTTCCAAACACACTGCTAGCAACATATGAATGTGTCGACCCAATGTCAATCAATGCAGTGTAAGGCAAACCAAATATTAAAACATACGGTTATAACATCCGGCGGCCACCTCCTCTCGACGTCCGCAACATAGACTAACCACGCTATCTTGCCTCAAGATTTCGTCCTTGACCGGTGCTCCACGGCCCCGATCAAACCGTTACCACCTCTAGCTGGACCACGCCCTCTACGACTGCTGACCTCCTCTGCCCAGCTGAGCATTGTCCTGTCCTGCTGGTCCTACATCGCTTCGTGGCTGTGGACAGTCTTTAATCTGATGGTCCAAATATCCACACCTAAAGCACTTCCCACTGCCTACCCAACACTCACCTACATGGAATTTACCACATCGAGCACACTTTCGTGTGTGGCTAGCAGTAGCAGGTCTCTCATCCTGTCTCAGTCCATCCGATCTAGGTCTTTTCTGAGTACTCCCAGTTGTCCTTGATGATCCAAAATTTCTCTTACCTCCACCCCTATCTCTATCCCGGTTCAGTTTTTTCGTCTGTCTCACCTCCTTAACTATTTTAGCTTTCTCCACAAGCACAACAAATTCCCTCTCCCGCTGTGGAGCTATCAAAACACGTAGGTCATCCTTTAGTCCATCTTCAAATCAAACACACTGTTCATGTTCTGTAGCCACCATCCCTCGAGCATAACGGCTCAAGCACAAGAATTTCGCTTCATATGCCGCCACTAACCTACTTCCCTGAACCAGATTCAGGAACGCTCTACGCTGTGCATCCACATAACTCGTTCCAATGTACTTGCTCTGGAACGCCGCTTTGAAGTAATCCTAAGTAATACGATCAGCCATTGTACCATCCTTAACCGTAAGCCACCATTGATACGCTTCATCCTGGAGAAGGGACACTACTCCTTTCAGCTTCTCTTCTCTCTGTAAAATTTAAATCATCCATTATGCGTTCGACTGCCTCCAACCAATACTCAGCTGTACTCGGGGCTATCCCAAAAATTCCCCTAAACGCTTCTGCCCCATTAGCTCTAAGTCACTCCGGCACAGATTTTTGGGCTCTTATGCCCATGCCAGCCCCAGCAACCCTCTCTAAAACCCTCAACATCGCCTGAGATACTGCATCATCTCCGATCGTCTGATCTTGGAATTCTACCTCCACAGTTGGTGGCACTGGTACCTCATTTCCTGACTCATGACCAGACCTTACCGGTTCCGATACAGTAATCTTGCCTCTACCTCGGCCACGCACACCACGTCCTCTAGTGCTCATTCTACCGATTCACGTTTATTTGATTACGAATTTTATGAATTATTAATTTCTTCCACTGATTAATAACGAACAATTTATGGAAAGTAGTTTTAACAGTAGTTCTTTCGAATTCGAACTCTATCTGCAAGGTTCAGTTCTCAGGCCTATATTTCCTAGCTCTAGAATCCACATACATTCCACCATCACACATCAACATACAAGTAGCATCCATGAACTCACATTCATCACGTAAGGGTATTTTTGTCATTTCACTACCTAGGGGTATTTTCGTAATTTTATCCTACAGGGGTATTTTTGTAATTTTCCAAAATTGGGTTTCTTGGTATTTTACAAAATAGGGGTATTTTGGTAATTTTACATTTTAGGGGTATTTCGATAATTTTATCAACTGGGGGTATTTTAGTAATTTTGTCAACTGGGGGTTTTCGGTGATTTTACAAAACCAGGGTATTTTGGGAAGTTTTCACAAATCAAGGGGATTTCGAAAATTTTACAAAACTGGGGACATAAGTAATTTTTACAAAAAAAGGGTGGTGGTCCTTTCGAGTTTTAGTTATAAGTTTTGGCCCATCAACAAGCCCTCTTGCTAGAGTGAACAAACACTACGCACTGTAGGATTCCGAAAAGAGGAGGTGAGCCGCTAGGGTCGCTTAAATACCAAGCTCTTCCTGGATCCAATCCTAGACATGCGTATGCCTGTTACCACACCCTAACCCTGTGACTAGTTCACAGACATGTTTAATTAGAGATTAAGTCTTATGAGATTTAAGAGTTGTTCAACACTAGGCCTAATGTTCATAAATTCTAGTATAATTGTCTACGTCCCATAAAACCCATCAAGCCCAACATGCACATCACATAGTGAGTTTAGAAAACTTACCTGCGTGGATCGGGTGCCAGTAGACTCGAAGGCCATATCTCAACTGAACTTTTCTTAACTTACATCACTTTTATAAATCACTACTGGACCCATTTCACAGCCCCAGTTTTGAACTGGGCTCTAATACCAAAATGTAACACCCCAAACCCGACCCACACGTCATGACCGGATCTGGTATGCTACGGGTTGAATGTTGAAAACTTTGCTTGAAGGGTTTTGAAGAATCTTAGTTTATTTTAACCGATTAATCATTTATTGTGATATTTTGAAGAAACTTTAACATTTGCGTTGGACACATTTGGAAAACCCATTTGGTTTCACTTTATAATTAAGACTTTGGAATACAGGTTTGTAAGACGTATAGAATAAATAAAGGAAAAAAAAATGTAAAACGATAACCTAAGTTATGGGGGCCTTATTACAAAAATAATCCCAAATTTAAACTTAAAGAAAAAAACGAAAATAGTCTATACAGATAGAAAAAACTTGATGGCCCCTTGAGTCCGCCTCGGCTCCAATGTCTACATTCTACTGCTCATCTGGAAAGTTGGGAAAAAATAAAAGGGTGAGCCACCAAGACTCAGTGTGCACATCCCGAAAACACATAAACGCCTTGGGCCCACAAACACATTATGGGCCTAGGCCCATTCACAATGGCACAGAATATATATTACATGCAACATGGCCCATCCCAAACCTAAAAGTCTATCCTCTATACACCCTCGTACCAACCATCACACCGTGAGGATTTCTACAATCAACCCTCCATCCGCTACACACCATATCGACAATTGTGCTGTTTTTCATAAAGATCGATCACTATGTGACCTATGTGGCAAAGCCACCGATCGCTATGCGACCTTAATAATATATCGACAGCTGCGCTTCCTGTCATAAAGACTGATCACTATGTGACCTATGTGGCGAAGCCACCGATCGCCTTGCGACCTGCTCCCCTTCATCATATCAATCCCATCCCATGCATACATACATGTAAGAATCAGAACATTAAACTATCTAAACAGATCACATACTTCGATACACATAGAGAAGTTTCTATGATTACGTACCTGGCATCCCTTGCCTACCCTTTTTGGGTATTACGACTATTCATACAGCCTCAATTTCTGGCTTTTAGCCCATAACATATACAAAGTACAATTTAACTAGTGTGATATAGATCTACACACCTGATTACCGACAGGATAGTACTTTCTATGTCGACATTATCAGAAGTCGATACAACTGCTAACTGCCTAAGGTTTTGCTCTGAAGCTGGTCCACAAACTGGCAGCCAATCCCAAACCACTGACACCGCGCATTTCTTGAACTTTAGGGCTAAAACTATAGATCCAACCCCTTCCTTTGATTTACTAACATTCGAGTCCATGAGTGATCTTTGGTCAGAATATACTATGATGATTGCTTAACGCAACATTAGGTTAATGCATGAATAATGAAAAAGAACCCGATTAAACAACATAGGAAGAATTGAACCCTTACCTTGAAATCTTGAAAAGATATTGAGACTCCAAGACTAGCATTTCTGGCTTTTAAATCTAGGCGAACTACCTAAATTCCCAACACGAAATTATACAAAACCATTAAACCATTAGCTTTTCAGCTTTGTCTTCCAAAAACCGAAAGAGAAAGTGAAGAGATAGGAAAATCGGCACTCACCTTAACATAAAGAATTTGACTACCCCTTATAGATTTCGGCTTTTGAGAAGATCAGAAGAAAAGATGATAGAAAGAAGTCTATGTAGATTCGGCTTTAGTGAAGAAATTGGCAAAAGGGAATAATAAGTAATCGGCTATGGGGATGAGAAGAGAGTTTAGAGTTTCGTCTTTTGAAAGAAAAGATGTTGAGAACAATTAAGAGGTTTTGGCTTTTGAAAGAAAAAAGAAAAAGAAAAGAGAAGAGAATAATAGACTTCTTTTGCATAAAAGTGACGATGAGAGAATGAAAAAGAAAATAGGGACCAAATACCGGAATTGAAGAGATATCCCCTCTATTTAAAGAGAATTTCGGCACCCCCCTAGAGTTGGAAATTTGGCCACCATTGTGCTTAGCAGATAACTCCTAAGCTTCCTCCCTTATCTTTATCCGATCCCTCCTTCAAAAGAGGCCTAGATAGCACCATCTCTTCCTCCCTTTATCAGCACATTATCCACATGTTATTATCCTCCTATTTTCAAGCCCCTATTTCGTCCCTCTCTATCCATTTAAGAGCCAAAAATTAGCTAAAATTATATTAAAAGAATTGAGCTTCAAATGACTCGAACTTGGGCCCTCTTCATCTGCTAATGACGCCACCCCATGGTTTCATATAGCACCACTTAACCTTGGGCCACAAGCCCATTTTGGTACTTTAAACGCTGATAACATTTTTTAAAGTCCTAACTGAACTGGCTTTCCACTAGAGTGTCCAATAACTAATTCTGCTAAGGCCTTAGCCCAACCTCGAGCCCAATCTGGACCCCTAACACTCTAATTAACACATTGCACATGCCCACACATTAAACGCATAGGTCCATTAATTCAGGATGTTATATTTGAGACACATAGCCGTGTCTCCACCTATGTGTTTATTACTGAGCATATTGACTTGCCATCTTAGCATGTAGGGGGACACACGTCCTAACCACACACCCATGAGGCTGTGTGTCACACATGGCCTAGACACACACCCGTGTGTCTACCTATGTGGACAAAAACAAGGCTATTTGCCAAGCACTTTCCGCCACCCCAACTCATACAAACATAAACCACATCAACCATCAACTCATTCATGCATAATTAAACAAAATAAATCAACCATGCAACTTGCACATTCATGAAGAACCTCATCATTTCATTTATTAGTAAGAAAGAGCCATCACTATGCCCTTTTACAAAAGAATTCATCCTCAAATGAGCGAACACATTTGGCCAAAATAATATGACATTGAACTAATGCTAAGTCCCTATACATGCCATACTCAAAATGCTAAATCTAACTATACCAAGATGTGTGGATAGTGTGGGTGATCCTCCGACTATCTCCGTATCCCGTGCTGGCTCTTCGACTCTATAAAATAAGAGAAAAAGTAAGGGAGTAAGCTTTAAGCTTAGTAAGTCTATATGTAAACAATAAGCATCATACCACATACTTATTAATTAAAAAAATTACATACTATATAAAAACAATTCATATCCTCATAATCATGCATACTCATTTCAAACCTTACCACATCCCAAACACATATCATAAACATTGCTTACATTTACTTGCACTTATACCCTGCACTCATCACCACAAAGCCACATGTAATTTCTCTTAGACAAGTTTCTCGATGAACACTTTGAAATAAAGTTGGATACTCGGTGGTTTCGCACACAGACCACCATTTAACAATTAACAAAGTGGTATTGCACACAGCCCACCATTTAACAATTAACAAGGTGGTATCGCACGCAGCCCACCATTTAAAAATTAATAAGGTGGTATCGCAGACAACTCACCAACAATTACACATTACGGTGGTATCGCACACAGCCCACCAATGATAACATATACGATGGTTTCGCACACAGCCTATTGTTAATAAACAAAAAGGTGGTATCACACATAGCCCACCAATAATCACATGTTCACGGATATTTATCCATAACCATTTTCTTATTCCGAAGGTTCATACTGGAATTTCCTCACTATCTATCATTTCAATAA
Organism: Gossypium rotundifolium; assembly: GCA_025506655.1. Classification (NCBI taxonomy): domain Eukaryota; kingdom Viridiplantae; phylum Streptophyta; class Magnoliopsida; order Malvales; family Malvaceae; genus Gossypium; species Gossypium rotundifolium. The sequence goes on along the minus strand of CP106724.1, from coordinate 92,321,243 downwards.
ATCTCACCAATAAGAATTTACATCCACACAATGCATTAATAGGTGAAAACATACGTAATAAAGATGTATCGTTTACACATAAACTTACCTCGAAACAAAATATGTCAATTTGTAATGTAGTCCGAAACCTTGCCTTTTCCTCGGTCAAGGTTGATCCTACGTTCCTCTTGATCTATAACGACATTTTTATCTCATTAAGTAACCAAATTATTCAAATCTCTCTAAAATTTCTATTTTGGCAAAATTATCATTTTTCCAATATACTTTCACAAAATTACTATTTTACCTCTAGGCTCATAAAATGAAATGTGTTAATTTTTCACACGCCCAAGCCTAGCTGATTTATATTCTGTCTTATAGCAACTCATAGTTCCAATTATTTATCACATTTACTACCTATTTTACAACCTTTACAAAAAGGTCCTTTTAAGTGTTTTCATGGAAACACCTTTCACAAAAGTTGTGTATTAACCCACTAGGATTCATTTTCTTCCATAAAATTTTAGAAATCAACATAAACATTCACATGGAAAATTCGTAGACTCTCAACCATTTTGCAAAATAGTTCCCTCATTAGCTAGCTTAAGCTTTAGGGGTTCCAAAAGTACAAAAATTATCAATAAAACCACCAAGATCACTTATTTGTAAAGATTGAACTTGCTGAAAATTTTCAAGCTTCTAAACCCCTTCTCTTGATGATATTTTCTGTGGAAGAAGAAGTGAAAATGGGAAAAGATGATAGCTTTTTTATTTTATCTTATTTTATTCAATTAAGTCAGCCAAACCCACCTAACCATTGACCAATTTGATTTTCTTGTCCCCATGGCCGACTAGCACCCTTAGAAAGGCCTAATTACATATTAAGGACCTCCAATATAAGGTTCTCTAGCTATTTGACACCTGTAGCTTGTAAAATAAAACTTTTGCACTTTATGTGATTTAGTTATTTTTTGCAATTACGCATGTAATCACCAAAATTAATGCACCAAAATTTTCATGGACTCATATAATCATGATGTAACACATAAAATAATATTAAAAAATATCTTTGGTCTCGAACTAGTGGTTCCGAAACCACCATTTTGACTAGCCCCAAAATCGGGATGTTACAGAAGATGGCAAAATAATAAGATGATATATTTTATCATGTTTTTAATTAATTAATTATTTCCATTTCCAATTTAGTCCTTGCCCTTTTCTAATTTTTCCATGGATGAGTCACCTAAAATCTACATACTTTTCTTTAATTGTCTAATTACCATATAAGGACCTCTAGTTTTGAATTTCATAGCTATTTAATCCTTATAGCTACTAGAATTCAACTTTTGCATTTTAGGTGATTTAGTCATTCTCGTAATTAAACACTTAATCGATAAAATTTTTGTATCAAAATTTTCACACGACACGTCTATCATAATATGGACCATATAATAAAATAAAAATAAACTTTATTTTGGATCGGATTTGTGGTCCCGAAACCACTGTTTCGATTTCACTGAAAATGGGCTGTTACATGTATGATCCTCAGAATATTTACTAGTGTTTCATTGTAAACTTCTGACCCGTACGCTTGCGAACACTATCGATTTAATTAAATATATTTTGAGCGTTATTTTACTATAAACGATAACACATTTATAGGTGGTTAAGTTTTTTTGCCATTGCCGAGGATTGCGACGATGAAATTTTTATTAGATTGGTTACTGGAAAATAATATTAATCAAAATACGAGCGAAGCTAGATAGTGTTCTAACTTTTATTTAATTAATTTTATTTTAATGTGCAAGAAAATATTATGATTATTACGATTATTATTGTTTAATTATTTCTTACAATTATTATTATTATTTTGGTGTGAATCTTTTTACATAATTAAATATTTTTATTTTGAATTTTTAGTTTATTAAATATTTTTATTTTTATTTATTTACCTTGTCAATTATTAAGTTTAATCATCAATGTTGATTTTTATATGTCAGTGTACGAATTATCCAAATTGAGTTGATTGTACGGAGCTTCAAAAAATTAATAGAGTTATGATTACAAATATGAGCGGCTGAGTGTTCGAACGAACTCCCACATAAGCCGAGCAACTATACTTACGAGATGGATGGAGATTTGACGAACCTATGAGATGAAAACTATTACACCCCTAATCCGTCTCCCTCGACAGAGTAGGGTTACGGAATATTACAATACAATTTAGAACATTTAGTATCAAATAGCATCAGATTTTCTAATTAATTATCAACATTTATATTATCTTATAATTTAAAGTGAAGCATACACTCATTGGCCTAAAATTGGGTTTACGAGGACTTAAAAAATAGTTTAGAAACAATCAGGTACCAATTAAAAACAAATCAGAAGATTTAGGAAAATATAAAAAAATTCAAAACAGAGGTCACATGTCCATGTGTCCAGGCCGTATGACTGAGCCCAGATCGTGTGGCTCAAGACATGTTCGTGTGGCTACTTCGCATGCCCGTGTGACTACTTCATATGCCCATGTACGCTGACCATGTAACTAACTATACCTGTGTAATATAAGATCACACAACCATGTGGCTAGATTGTGTAATTCACTGTGACCGTGTAGCTTAAGGTCACACGGCAGTGTCGCTAGCTGTGGACCAACCTGGACAGAAAACCAATAAGGCACACGGCCGTGTGACAGCCCGTGTCCTAGCCGTGTGCATCCAAGAATTGGCCCAAAAATTGTCATTTTCACTCCCAATTTCTTAGGTACCTCAACATACCATAAGTATATGCATACAAGCCCTCAAACACAATTAAGAACACTCAAACCATGTCAACAAAATCAACCTATGTGCTTAATCAATGTGCCATAATTGATACCACAATTCAAATACATAAACAAACCATTATCATAGCTAGACTTTCAAGTTATATGTATGTACTACTACTTGTATCAAAGCTTATTATTTCATACACATTCAACTACATCCACCTATGCTTTAACTAGTACTAAACATGCATATCTCAAATGGTTACTCCACACACAACATCATGCATAATAAGTTTTACAACATGAGGATATATGAACTATTACAAAGAAAATTCAAATCCCCCTATTTCATGCCATATAAGCCAAGTTTGTATTCAAAATCTACCAAAAGGTCCTCAGATAGTGTGATTTCTTCAAGTTGATTCTATCGCCCGATCTTCCACAAAAAATGTTATCTATAAGGAAGCAGGACAAATAACACGAGTAAGCTTTTATAAAGCTTAGTATGTTTGACGATTAATACAATAAAGCTTACCTAATTAAACATAATAAAACAAATAATAAGATTACTAAATAGAGTTCTTGTCAACGATAGTTCACAATAGGTGAGTTCATACTCAGACAAGAATATGAATTCCATTATCAATTCATAAAGCTATCACAAGTTCATGAACAAACTTTTTGTAATTTAATAACAATCCGTTTTCACTAAAACATTTCCTGATAAACGATATATGGATATGAGTACACTGTTAACCATCTGAAATCACGCCAAATGCTCATAGGAGCCAACCCAATTGATAACACGCCTTGGCACCTAGTGCCTAGCCCATAGGCTAATAATTGGCCCCGGTAACACGCTAGGAAACACTGTAATATAACACAATAGTCCGCAACAAATGCAGGACCTCGGTATATTCAGTGAATAGGGAAAATATACAGGAATTGTCATCTTATCTCATACCAATGCTTTATAGCATGCACTAAAACCTATCGGCATGCCAACTGTACTCTATCCTACATTCATCCAGCTCAGTAGATATATTATCAGTGCTATAAATAATTCATTACTTCAGTTCTCATTTACATAACAACAAATATATATAAATTAACACTCAAAAATTAGTTTTCATCTAATATGCATTTAACATGTATTAGAATTAAACTGAACAAACTTACCTAACCAAAAACGAAGTCAAAATCGAGATAACGATTAATCTGTTACTTTAGCTTTTCCATGATTCAAGTCTAATAGATTTGTTTCTTAATGTAAAATAATAATTCTATTCAATTATCAACCTCCAGCAACATAATTAACTAATTTTATGCAAATAAGTCATTTTATACATTTTTACAAAATTACCCTAATATTTTACCTTTTATGCAATTTAGTCCCTAAATCCATAACTTGCAATTTAACCATTCACAACCAAAACCAAGTTTAATAGAACTAGCAAGGACCTCACCATAGCCCTACTTATTGTTAATTCACAACTAGTACATGTAATTTTACTATTTTGACATTTTAGTCCTTGTGCATTAAAGTTACCAAAAACTACTTTACAAAATAGTCCTATTTAACAACCAAGCTTAATAATCTATCATAAACTTCAAGAAACACATCAAACTCATCAATGGCATAATCCACAATATTTAATAGTTTTACAAATTAGTCCCCAGGTTAGTTAGATCAGCTAATACAAGATGAAAAACTTAAAAATAACAAGAAAAATACTAGGTTAAGGTTACTGATAAACCAAAATAGTAACATATTTTAATCCCACATTTAGCATACTTTTGGATGATTTTTCCCTTGAATTATGGAAATAGGTGCTCCTAATCCTTTGTTTTCATGTTTTACACTCAGTATAGCATCGGAGGATGAAAAGAATGAATAACGGGCTGAAAATGGAGAAAATGAGGCAAAGTACAAAATCCATAGGCCGTGCCTCGTGAGAAAATTTAACCACGGCCTGGCCATGATTTACATGGGCGTGTGCAAGGGGCGTGTCTCTGTCGCAGGAAATAAGAATTCTATTCAGATTAGGGTACTTAGAGGCAAAGAAACATATTCCAAAAGCCTATATAAAGACCTTAGAGGCCAACCTTTAGCGAGGGCATTCAGCTAGGCCAAAGAGCCGAGCCAGAGCAGTTAAATTCAGGGACTTACTCGACAAAAGGCAGTTGATTCATCTCAAGAAGCCAGAATTATACTCAAGACGGAGGATCTCTCCTTCAATTCCTTCAAGGGGTTTTAGGGATTTCTTATGTTTTGTTTTATCTGTTCTTCTGAGATGTTTTCTTTTATAATTATGAACTAAACCCTCAAATACTTGAGGGGGATGAAACCTAAGACGGATCTTGTTATTGTTATCTGAACTGAATGATAAATATTTGATTTGTTCTTAACTATATGTTCTTAATTCTTGTTTTGATATTTCCAGGATATTGATTCAAGTGTGATGTGCTTAGGTGGAGGAGGAAGAGACCATGTCTAAGAGTAGATCTAGCATAGTTAAGCAGAGTTGCTCGCGGGCCTAGAGATAGGGTGAAAAAAATCTACTGAATTAGGGTCAAACCTAATATGGGAGTCCATAGATCGAATTAATGCAATTCTAGGGGTTTTAATTAGAAAGAAATTTCAATTAATCAACCTAGGGTTAGACGTTAGTAGCCTTGAAGAGAGATATTAATATAACTTAGGGAATCCTACGGATCAAGTTAAGTGACTAAATCGTCCAGTTCAGAGTTAGATAACAAGTGAAGTCTAGGTGGATTCTTCCTCAAGTATTGTCCAAGTCAATCAGTTTTCTCTCAAGTCATTTCCCCAATTTCTTCTTTGTCTTAGCACCTTTAGCTTAGTTAAATAGTTAATTTTAGATTAGATAAAAATTTCCTTAATTCTTAGGCTAAATAATAGAAAGAGATTTAATATTAGTACTTTTGGTTCCTTTGGGTTCAACAATCCGGTCTTACCGCTAGCTATACTACTATTCGATAGGTGCACTTACCTCCATCATTGTCTTAGATAGTTTCTAGTTCGATCATTCTTTTTATAAATTTTTAAGACTCGATAAACACGATCAGTTACCAATCAAGGACTGGAAGTTTTGAACTAAACCCTAACTCCCCCTTTTGTTTCGTGAGAGGAAGAAGATGAAATAAGATAAAAATGAAATGTTTTTTCTTTTGTTATTTTAACCATTATACATTATAATAATATTCTAATTCATAAAATATCACATTTTAGTTAAATTAATCCCCACTAACCATCTAACATAATTGAAAATGGTTTAATTATCAATTAAAACCTTGGTTAAACATGGTTTAATCTTTTTAACTAACAAAAAATAATAGTGACTAAATTTTATGATTTAGTCCTTTTTGTTGAGTCAACTATCTAAACGATAAAATTTTCCAACCAAATTTTAATACAACACTAATGACCTTGTAAACATTAAATAATTAATATTTACAGAGTGAAACATCAAGGTTGTGGTCCTGAAACCATTGTTTTTGGCACTACTAAAAAATAGACTGTTACAAAAACAAAGTATACAAGTAGGGAGTTTACAATCAATGAGAGATTATAGAGAACCAAAAATTGAATATCTAGAGCTTTACCAATGAAGAAATGAAAGAATAACTTCGTTGGAAGTGATAGATAAGTGAGAATATCGAGGATATCTGAATATTTATACGAAAATCCTTATGGTTCATATGACTATATGTCGGAACTAGAAAACCTTGAGTGATAATTCAAAGCCAAATCAAAGAGAATCCAACAACAGTTGGTTCAATGAGATGAATTTTTTTGAAAAAAATTCCCAAGCAAGTACTCCATTGGAAGAGGCCATACATGATGTCTCCAATTTAGATCTAAAGGACCAATGTACTTCCGATAATAATTCAGAATTAAATCTTGAAAGTCAACAAGAGTTTGGAATCAGAGACGGGAAAAAATTGAACATCACTGAGGAAATATTTGATCCAATTAACATAGATATAGAATTAGAAGTAGTAGTAGACATAGACGTAGAGGTAGAGCTAACCACTAACTTGGAGCTTAAACCAATTCTCAATGAAAGTGTAGGTGTAGACGAGCCGATACACTTTCTGACCATAATCAAGGAGGTGCTAACTAAAGAAATAAATGAGTTTATCTTATTCTAATTCAATGAACAAGATAAAGCTTGAGTTAACTAAAACTCACTTGAAATGGAGGCCAAGTGACTCAAGGTAATAATACCCCTAAAGATAATTTGGGGTTGACTCGAATTCGACACCAAGTGGCTCATGATGTGGATGTCGTGTCAGTCGAAGATAAGGTGATATCATTGGAATCAAATAAGGATGTCGATTATATTTCTCAACGAATGAACAAGTAACGGATCAAATTCTTGAGGAATAGTTGGAAGTTCTTTTTCAGGATGATATAGATTATCCCAACTCCGAAAAAGGGCTTCTCATTTAATTTTATTTTAATTGTATTTTTTAAATTTGTGTATTGATTATAGGTAACTAAATAAGGTGACTATAAAGAATAAGTATCCTCTACCTCGGATTGATGATTTGTTTGATCAGTTGAAAGGGGCTTCAGTATTTTCGAAGAGAGATTTAAGATCTGATTATTATCGATTATGAGTCGAGATACGATGTGCCAAAATCGCATTAGGACGAGGTACGAACATTTTGAGTTTTTGGTTATGCCTTTTGGACTCACTAATGCACCTGTTATTTTTATGGATCTAATGAATCGGGTCTTCAGACAGTTTTTGAATCGGTTTGTAGTAGTGTTTATTGATGATATACTAATCTACTCCAAAGATGAAACCGAGCATGTCGAGATTAGTGCTAGAAACTTTGCGAGATCAACAGTTGTATACAAAGTTTAGTAAGTGTGAGTTCTAGGTGAATGAAGTCATCTTCTTAGGTCATGTTGTTTCAGCATCAGGTATTCGGGTGGATCCAAACAAAATAGCAGATATACTCGATTGGAAACCACCAAAGAATGTTTCTAAGATTCGAAGCTTCCTAGGCCTTGTGGGATACTACAGACGATTTGTAAAAGGTTTTTCTGTGATAGCTACACCTTTGACAAAGCTACTACAGGAAGATGTCAAGTTTGAGTGGTCAAAAAAGTGTCAGAAAAGTCTTGAGCAGCTGAAAGCCCTTTTGACTGAAGCTTCAGTGTTAGCTCAGCCTGAATCGGGTAAAGAATTTGTCGTTTTTAGTGATGCTTCTTTGAATGGGTTGGGTTGCGTTTTGATGCAGAAAGGCAAAGTTATAATCTACGCTTCGAGACAATTGAAGCCGCATGAAAGAAATTATCTGACTCACGATCTGGAATTAGTAGCCATTGTTTTCGCATTGAAAATTTGGTGTCACTACTTATTTGATGAGAAATGTCATGTTTTTTTGGATCATAAAAGTCTAAAGTATTTGATGACTCAGAAAGATCTAAACTTGAGACAACGCAGATGGTTAGAATTGTTGAAAGACTATGAGTTGGTGATTGACTACCATTCGGGGAAAGCTAGCATTATTGCAGATGCGTTAAGTCGAAAATCATTGTTTGTTCTTCGTGCAATGAACGCACAGATGGTTATGTCTGGTGATGGTTCGATCATAGCCAAGTTACAAGCAAGACTGACGTTTATTCAGCAAATTTGTGATGCACAGAAAGTTGACAAAGATTTGATTGCTAGTCAAATTCAGTGTGAAAAAGATGCGGACTCAGAGTTCCAAATTGATGCAAATGACTGTTTGAACTTTAAAAGCTGAATGTGTGTTCCGAAGAACTCATATTTGATTCAGATGATTCTGAGTGAGGCTCATAGTGGTCAATTTTCGATACATCTGGGTAGCACGAAAATGTATAACGATTTGAAACAGTTCCATTGGTGGCCTGGCATAAAATGGGATATATCTGAATTTGTTTCAAAGTGCTTAATCTATCAGCATGTAAAAGCCGAGCATCAAGTGCCTTCTGGGTTGCTTCAACTGATCATGATACCTGAATGGAAATGGGATAGAATCACTATGGATTTTGTATCTGGTTTGCCTATGACACCGAGCAAGAAAGATGCAGTCTGGGTTATAGTAGATAGACTGACCAAATCATCTTATTTTGTACCAGTTCGTACAGATTATTCACTCAATAAACTTGCTGAGTTGTATATATCTCAAATTGTGAGATTACATGGTGTGTCGAGTTCTATTATCTCAGACAGAGACCCGAGATTCACATCACAATTTTGGAGGAAGTTGCAGGATGCTTTAGGTACTAAACTTCATTTTAGCACCGCCTTTCACCCATAGACAGACGGTCAGTCTGAGAGAACCATTTAAACACTTAGGACATGTTGAGATGTTGCGTTCTCGAGTTTGAAGGTACGTGGGAAAAGTACTTACCTTTAATTGAATTTGCTTATAATAACAGTTTTCAATCAAGTATCAAAATGGCACCCTATGAAGCTCTATATGGCCGCAAGTGTCGTATGCCATTGTACTGGACCGAGCTCAGTGAGAACAAGATACAAGGGGTTGATTTGATTAAAGAGACTGAACAGAAAGTGGCTATAATCAAAGATAGTTTGAAAGCTGCATCAGATCGTCAAAATTCTTATGCTGATTTGAAACATAAAGATATAAAATTTCAAGTCAGAGATCGGGTATTCTTGAAAGTATCTCCATGGAAGAAAGTACTTTGTTTTGGTCGGAAGGCAAACTGAGTCTGAGATTTATCGGATCGTATGAAATCATCGAACGTATTGGGCCTGTTGCTTATAGATTGAAGTTACCCTCTAAATTAGTAAAGATACACGATGTATTTCACATTTCAATGCTCCGTAGATACAGATCAGATCCGTCACATGTGATTGCTTCATCTGAGATTGAAATCCGACCCGATATGACGTATAAGGAAGAACCGATCCGTATCTTAGCTTGGGAAATGAAAGAGTTAAGAAACAAAAGGATTCCATTAGTGAAAGTACTGTGGAATCGACATAGAGTTGAAGAGGCTACGTGGGAGCCTGAGGACTCAATGAGGCAACAATATCCGATGTTGTTTAACGGTAAGATTTTAGGGGACGAAAATCCTTAAGGGGGAGAGTTGTAACAGACCGAATTTGACCCTAATCAGAATGGTGGTTTTAGGACCACGAATCCGAGTCTGAGAAATATTTTAATATTATATTTTGTGTTTATTATATGTGAATTAATGTGTGTGAAAGTCTCGTAGAAAAATTTTATCGTTTGGGTGTTTAATTTAGAAAAAAGGACTTAATCGCGTAAAAAGTAAAAGTAGCAAACTATAGTAAAAAGTGCCTATTTGATGATGGCTTTTTAAAGTGGGGTATTAAAAGAGTAAATAGTCCAATTTTAAAGTTAGTGGGTGGCTAAAGTCACCATTGCCCTTATTATATATGTTAGTTTTATTTTATTAAAAGGGTTATATTAGTAATTTAGTATTAACTTATTATATGTTAAAATAAATAAAAGAAAAAATCATTATCATCTTGGTGGTTCTTGGCGAATGTTGAAGAAGAAAAGGGTTTCATTCCTTTTAAATTTTCGGCACTTTAAAGCTTAAAATCAAGGTTAGTTTGATTTCTGGTTTTGTTAATTTTACGTTTTTGTGATCGTTGCTTCGTAAATTACCCGACCCATGCTTGAATTTTTGAAAATCATGTGTATATGAGGTTCGACCATTGATGTGTTCTTATGGTTTATGATGTTTGATGATTTTAAATTAAATATATGTTAAAGATTAATATGATTTGTCTTTGAATTTTTGGTAAATTTGAGTATTTGGGCTTAATTGCAAAAATAAATTTTTAGAGGGGCTTATTTATGAAATAAGTGAAATAAATGAACTTGTATAGTCCTTAGGAGTATTCGGCCCTTAAGTAGTATTGAGAAATTTGGTGTATTTTGTGTTTTATGCAAATATGATTAAATTGTGAAAATGTGAAATAGTAAGGGTAAAATGGTAAATTGCCTATTTATATGTTTAGGGACTAAATTGAGATGAAATGTACTTGAATGAGCTAAATTTTAATGTGTTTAGATCAAGAACAAAGAAAAAAGATTTGGATCTGGGAAAGCAAATGTTCTCGAGTAGTGGCTTTCTGTTGTCTCTGTCGACAGTTGAGGTAAGTCCTTACGCAAGTATACACCAAAGAATTATTTACTTAACATAGTATATGATGATGTTTGAATATTTAAAGCATAAATATACATGTGGGCCGAATGTGGAGTATGAATTTGTAGTGAAATTAATTTGGTTAATGCAATGTGAATATGTATGTTTGGATTAATAGGTGAAAGTAAAAATGAAGAATATGAGATGATTAACAGTTTAGTACTAAGTACTGTGTATCGCAAAGTTGAATGTGTTGATATTCGGGCTTCGTGCCTAGCAGGCTTAGTGCCGGTGACATATTCGGGCTTCGTGCCTAGCAGGCTTAGTGCCGGTGATATATTCGGGCTTCGTGCCTAGCAGGCTTAGTGCAAGTGATATATTCGGCTTCGTGTTTAGCGTGCTTAGTGCTTGGTGATATATTCTAAGCTTCGTGCTCAGCAAGCTTAATGCCGATGATACTTTAAAACGAAGAAACCATAAATTGCTTGAGGTGTAACATAGTGAATCTATTGAGTTAAAAACTCAGGTAAGCATAAGTCCCATTTGAATTCATCAAGTAAGGTAAGTTGTAATTAATGTTACTTAAGTTGAAATATTATGTTAAGAATGGTGTTATGTGAATTTGAGCTTATAATCGACGTATGAATATAGAAATAATAGAATTTTTAGTGTGATAATGTAATGGATATGAATGTTGAATTTACATGATTATAAACATGCGATTCATGTAATATATGTACTTTGTGCTTTGATGAGTTGCAGGTTGATGGTAGTGAAGTATAAGTAATTTTAATATATTACTAGTATTCGATTTTGTTTCAATTGCATATCGAAATATACATATACAATGTCCTACATTTATTGATTAAAAATGTTAAAGTGCTTGATTAGTGAATTATCTTTTGCTTAAGACTTACTAAGCTAGTGAGCTAACTCTGTATGTGTGTATTTCTGTTTTATAGATCATTGATTCAACTACGGGCTCAGGGGATCATCAAGAAAGTCGACCACACTATCACTCTTTTTGGTATATATATATGTTTACTTTTTGAATCAAAGGCATGTATAGGCTGTATTTTGATAAGTAATGAATGATGTTTAGTTTTGTAAATGTATATATATGGCCTTGCGAATAAGGCTATTACTTTTAGATTAAGCATTGTTTATATGTTTGATATAATAGTCTGTTTTATTCTCTGGTATAAGACGATGCTTATAATGCTTGGAAGTTAAATGTAGTTGTATAGAAATGATTATATATATGTATAAGTATGCTTATTATTATGTCGATGTAATATCTCTACTTAGATTATTATGTGCTTGGTATAATTCGTAGATGATCATGGAAATGTATATACTAATGCTTTGGGTTGATTATTGAAGTTTTATATTGGGAACCGAATATATGGTCAATGGATTGGCTGTAATTATATATAATTTGAATTAGTTACATATCATGTGTGTTTGGTAGGTTATTCAATGATCTTGTATCCGTGAATTAATAAGGTAAAATGAATTGAAGATTATGGTTTGATATGACTTCATTTTAGGGACATTTGCATATTAAGAGCTTTGATGTGTATGTTTGGTTATGCTATAAGGTTCGAATGTCACATATGTGAATGAAAAGCAAATTGATGTATTTATATATGTTTAACATATGAAATTTGGTGTTGTTATGTGGAAGCTTGATTCGAAAAATGTATAGATTATGAGTAATGATGTGTTCATTATGAAACCTGGTTTGTAACGTAAGTCTTGAACATTATTTGTTGATATGGAAAAATTAAAAAAATGCGTATTGGGTTTATTCCATAAATGACTGTGCTAAACTGTGTCTAGTTCGGTAATGCCTCATAACTCTAATTCAGCGATGGATACGGGTTAAGGGGTGTTACAAGATATTGGGTTCGAAGTTGGTGGCAGAAACTGAGGATAAGGTTAAGGTGATTCGGGCTCGTCTTAAGGAAGCGTCAGACAGGTAGAAGTCTTACGCCAATCTTAAACACAGGGATATAGAGTATGCGGTGGGTGACAAGGTCTTCCTGAAGGTATCACCATGGAAGAAAGTGCTGAGATTTAAATGGAAAGGGAAGCTAAGCCCTAGGTTTATCGGGCCGTACACGGTGTTGAAGCGAGTGGGACCGATAGCTTATCAGCTCGAGTTGCCAGTAGAATTGAGTCAGATTCACGACATCTTTCATGTTTCTATGCTTAGGCGCTATCGATCAGATCCGTCACATGTTGTGCCAATTGCAGAGATTGAGGTGAGCTCAGACTTGTCTTTCGAGGAGGAACCGGTACAGATTTTGGATCAGGATGTCAAGGTCTTGTGTAGAAAGTCGGTTCCTTTGGTGAAAGTGTTATGGCGGAACCATGGTACGGAGGAGGCCACGTGGAAACTAGAGGATATGATACAGTAGCAATACCCTCAGCTCTTCTGACCAGGTAAATTCGAGGCCAAAATTATTTTTAAGGGGGTAGAATTGTAACATCGTTAAATCGGGGTCTCTGCATTTTGCGTGTGTTGTATGTGACTATATGCTTTCTGTGTTAGTTTAGCATGTTTTGGGGGCTAGGCATGACATCGGGTTAGGCCTGGGTCATGGCCAAAAATTTTGTTTTAGTGCTTAGGAAGAGGGAGCTAGGAGAGTTAGGGGCTAAAAGAATTTATTGGAGGGTTGTGACACAAAACAACCTAGTGGCAAAGTGGCAAAGGAGGCGCCACTAAGGTGCTTGGTTGGTGACGCCATATGTAGGAAAGGGAGCTCAGGTTTGAGCAGCAGAAATCTCATTTTCTGCTTATTATTTTTGACGCCAAAGTGGGAAGTGGTGTGCTCAGGTAGGACTCTGTCAGATTTAAGATATGTGGAGAGGAGAAATTATAGGTGTTGGACTCATTCAAACTCGTTTGAATGAGAGGAATTCAAGGGGGATGAAGGGGACGGCAAGTGTTTGAGTATGAGTGGGTTGTGTTTGGCTGAATTTTTGGTTGTGGTGTGAGTTTGGGAAGCAATCGGTTTTGGTGCTTGGGAAGGGGGTGTGCCGAATGTTTATAGTGGTTTTAGGGAACATTTCGGCTAGTTGGGAGAGTCTCTTTCTCTTGTGCTTAGAGTCATAAAACGAAACCCCTCTCACTTATCTTCTCTTTTTGCTTTCTCTTTTTAGCAATAGGGAGGCTTGGCCGAATCATCTTGGTTACTTCTTTGGTAAGCCGAAACTTGCTTCCACTTTCCTTCTCCCTATTTTGCTCAAGCCGAAACCAACATTATCACCTCCATTCGACATCTTTCTTCTGCCAATCTCCTTGTGCCGAAATCACTTTTATTTCCCTCTGCCGAATCCATTCATTCCTACTCCAATTTCTTATTCATCTTTCCATTGTTTTGAGAAGCCGAAAACCCTGAGTTCTCTTCTTGTTCCTTCAAAGTGATTGGCCGAATACTCTGCTCATAAGTTCTTCTCTTCTTGTGTTTCTCTTCATCATCTTAAGTGCCGAAACCTATCTCTTCTTTAGTTCTCATAGTCGAACCTCAACCCTTGGTGTGGTAAGTCTTCGTTACTTCATCTCTTTTTCCTCTCTATCTCTTCTGGTTGCCGATTCCCCCATCTTTGGTGCTAGGGCTAAAATTTTTTAAGAGCCGAGGGGATCTCTTGCGTTAAGGAAGGGGTGATGCCAACTTGTAGGTTCTCGGGTTTCGTTTGGATCGTGGCTTGGATCTAGATCTTCTAGATCTTTGGGATTTGTCGACTAAGGTAAGGGAGTGCCAATCTCTTTTGATTTCTGAGATTCATGCTAAAGCCGAATGGCTTTTGGATTCCTAATGATGTGTCTAACTGATTGTAGGAAGGAGGGTAGCCGTGTTCAGTGGATCTCCGGGATTTGTTGGCTTGCGATTTAAGCCTAAAGGCTCGGGTGTAATCGATCTTGGTAAGGGTCTTATTGTGCATTATTTCATCCTTCGGGATGTCTAGATAAGCCGAATGGGCTTTTGTTCATTAACAAGGTGTTGGCCGAATACAGGAAGGGAGAAGGCAAACGTTTCGGGATCTTTGGGTTCTATTGGTTTGGGAATAAATCGTAGTTTCGAGATTTCGCTAGATTCGTAAATAGTCAGGTGTGTAACGCTTACACACTTTGTTAGTATGATATGTTTATTGTGTTACTGTTATAGCCATTGAAACCGGTAGTTATGCCTTGTGGGCATGAGCATGGACTCCGAGTAAGTCCCCTGATTATGGATCTCGTTATATGCTATCATGTCATTGTTTAATGTTATGCCATGTGTTATTTGCATCATCATGTGTTATTATGCCACGAATGTTATGGTCATGATGGTGGGATTGTTGAGAGGAGGGGGGCGAAATTATTTGGACTGTCACTAGTGGTTTTGACCACATGACGGGTTGGCCCCGTCTTTGATATTATAATTTGTGACTAAGTCCCAGTGGTTTTGACCACCATTGGTTTTGACCATATATGGATTTTGTGACTCATCCCAGTGGTTTGGTACCACAGTGGGTTCGCCTCACATGTTGATTACGGGATTGTCATCAGTGGTTTTGACCACGCGATGGGTTAGCCCCCATCACTTGATTTGTGACTACGGTCACCAGTGGTTTTGACCACACCGATATATATATTTGTGGCTACGGTCACCAGTGGTTTTGACCACACGGGGTAGATAAAGGAGATTGGATGGTTAGGTTATGGGGTTTGCATGATTTGCATGTTATACTGATGATTTGTGTAAGTGCTTGCACTATCGGGTTGGGGATTTATACACTGAGTCTCGGTGACTCACCCCTTCCCTTATATTTTGCAGATGAGGCATAGATTGTAGATATGGAGCCGGGGAGGACTCGAGGTGGCCATGCATGCTAGTTTTGAGTTTTGATTTTAAATTTCCATTTCGTTTTTATTTATTTACTTAAATTTGGTTTTGGTTTTGTAATAAGGCCGCTAAGTATTAATTTGGTTTTTATTTCTTGATTATATTTTACTTATCTTATGCATAGGATTAATAACTTGGTTTGCTTTAGTAACCAGAAGTAAATCGAAGTTTACAAAACTATACTCTATATCGGGTTTTTCAACATTACCATCGGGTGACATTATTCACAAGGTAGTAACAAAGTTAACAAATATGATCTCAAACCTAAATTTTCAAACAAACTAGTAACAACAAATGGATTTTCAAGCATGAGTTCTCTGGATTTTAAAGCAACACAAAAACATTTCCAACATCACTTTGTTTAGGGTTTTCTAAACTTTAAGAATGATAAAAGAGTTTCCAATAAAGATAAACCGGGGAACTTGTTTATTCAAACATTTTCACCCCGTAACATGCTAGATTCGACCGTAGTGTGTTGACCGGGTTTGGGGTGTTACATTTGTGATTTCGTGTAAGACCACGTCTGGGACGTTGGCATCGATATGAGCTTTACGAGTAAGACCATGTATGGGACATTGGCATCGATATGAGTTTTACGTGTAAGATCATGTCTCGGACATCGAAATCGTATCAATTCGTATAAGACCCTATCTGGGACAGTGGCATCGATATCTGAGAACATGTAAGACCTCGTCTGGGACGTTGGCATTGTACGATTATTTCAATCTTTCTGAGCATCCTACTAGATTCCTAAAGGTTCAACGGGCAAGTCTGTGATACGAATAGTAAATCTGAGCTTTGAACATTCAAGTGAACGAATGTCTGATTCAGGTACATTTGGTGTATATACAATTATGTATAAAAAGGTAAGTACCTATACGACTTTGTTTTTGAAGAGAAACAAGATTAAATACGATGCAAGAATGATTATGTAAGAGCTATGTGTACAAATGATTCTTGAATCGATGAATGTGGCAAGCATAGCCATAAGCTGAATCAAAGTTTTTATTTGATAATTTGTTAATTAAATGAGATGTGCAAATGTATCAAATTGCTTATATGCTTTATATGCCAAGTTTGTTTGTATATTAACTTACTAAGCTTTTGGAAAGCTTACTTTGTGTGTTTGTTTTCTCTATTTTATAGTTCGTTAAAGCTACTGAAGGCTCGGGACCATCAAGGATTTGTCATCACACTACTAAACTTATTTTGGTACCCTTTTGAAAATGTATATAGCTAATTATGGCATGTATAGTCTAGATATGTGTATATATTATGAAGTGAACTTAGCCATGAGTTTTGGCAAGTTTTGAGTTGATAATATGCTTGAGAGAATGAGTTTTATGATGAATATTTTGGTATGTTAGATGGTATATGAAATGGTTAAGTTTTGAATGATCAAATGAATGATTTATGCTTGTAATGATATGAGTTTTAACCTTTAAAATTGTTATGGATGGAATTGGTATTGAATACATGTTTTAAATGATTATTTTTGGTAAGCCTTTGGTGGTTATATGTGTACGAATTATAATGGTAAATTTTGCTTGTAGGTGTGACCCAAATGGGTGGCTTATTGGCCTTGCAAATGGCATATTATGTCACATGGTCATGGCACACGGGTTTGCCTAGTAACCGTAGGGTAAAATCAGTAGCTAGCATAAGAAGTACACGGTCATGACACGGGTGTGCCTAAATGCCGTGTGAGAAATGGCAGTATATGACTTAGTAGGACACGGCCTTAGCACACGGCCGTGCTTGGTAGCCGTGTTGGTTTTGGCAGCATATGACCACGGGAAGGACACACGGGTGTGTCAAGTAGCCGTGGGTGAGGCACGGCCTACCCCTATGGGCATGTATCTCCTGTATTTAGTAAAGTTTTTAATTTTTCATGGAATTTTGTATGTGTCTCGATTAAGTCCTGACTCTGTTTATAAGCATGATTAGGGTCTCGATGACCTACTTAAGGGACATTATGATTGATATTGATGGTTAGTTGTATGATTAATTTTGTAAATGTTTTGATTTGTCCGGTAATGCCTTTAACCCTTGTCCGGCTTCAGGTACAGGTTAGGGGTGTTACATTTGGTTGGTATCAGAGCTACAGTTTAGTCAGTTCTCAAACTAATGTAGCGTGTCAGAGTCTAGCTATACATGCCATATATCTAAATTGTGATAGTGTGATGAATCCTGACGTATAAAATGTGATTTTCATATAGTAATGGATCCTGAAAGAGTCGTAGCTGACGACATAGAAAGTAATGCACATGCTCCCACACAAGGGACAGTGCCTTCTGATTCAAGACCGGCTACGAGCGATCAAGAGGGAGAAGCTAAACAAGCTTTCTTCCAGATGATGAGTGAGTGGTTCACTCAATTCATGAGAAATAACTCGATTGTTTCGCAACCCTCGCCCCAGGTTAATCCCCTTTAGACTACAATTGTACCACCGGCAATGTATCCGAATTTGTTAAATATGCCTCCCGTTGATAAGATTTGTAAGTATGAGGCTGAAGAATTCTGAGCTACTAATGCTGATGATACTGAAAAGGCTGAGTTCTGGATTGAAAATACTATTCGAGTGTTCGATGAAATGTCTCTGACTTTGGAAGAATTCATTAAGTGTGTTGTATCATTGCTCCAAGATGCAGCTTATCTATGGTGGAAAACCTTAATTTCTGTTGTTTCGAAAGAACGAGTTATGTGGGATTTCTTTCAGACTGAGTTCCGAAAGAAATATATCGGTGAGAGATTTGTTGATCAGAAATGAAAGGAATTTCTATAGCTTAAATAGGGCCGAATGATTGTTACCGAATATGAACGAGAGTTCGTGAGATTGATTAAATATGCTCGAGAATGTGTATCTTCTGAAGCTATAATGTTCAAAAGCTTCGAAGATGGCCTTAATGAAGACATTTGTCTGCTAGACGGGATTTTAGAAATAAAAGAGTTTGTTGTACTCGTTGACCGAGCTTGCAAGGCTGAGGCACTCGGGAAAGATAAAAGAAAAGCTGAGTCTGAAGCCTGAGATATGAGAAAGAGATTTCAGAACAAGTCATTTTAGTCTACTTCAAAGAGATTCAGAGATGATCAAGGTCGTTCCAGAGATAATGTGGGACATCCGAATAGAAATCGAGCTAGATCGCAAATGAGTTCCCAAACTCCAGCAACTTCAGTGGCCAACATTGGTAATGTTCGATCTGAGAGACCTGGATGTAAACATTACAGAAAAAGACATTCGAGAAGCTGTAGATTAAATGACAGAGCTTGTTTCTGATGTGGATCACTTGACATTTTATCCGTGATTATTCTGAGTCTGCCGAGCCAGAGACTGTTCAGAATCCAAGACCTGACAATGCACCTGTAAGAGGTAGACCTTCAAATAATGTGAGAAATGTCTGTGGTAGTTAGAGAACTACGAGAGATACTGTTGTAAGATCTGAAGCGAGAGCGCCTGCCAGAGCGTATGCTATCCGAGCTTGTGAGGAAGCTTCATCACCTGATGTCATAACGGGTACTTTTACGATTCATGATACTTATGTGATTGCACTAATAAACCATAGTTCTATGCATTCATATATATGCATGAATTTAGTTTACAGTAAGACTTTGCATGCAGAGTCTACTGATTTTGCTATAAAAGTATCGAACCCCTTATGTAAAAGTGTCCTTGTTGACAAAGTATGCAAGAATTGTGTGTTAATGTTTCGAGATAATTGTTTTCCTGCTGATCTGATGCTTCTGCCATTTGATGAGTTCGATATTATTCTGGGTATGGACTGGTTGTCTTCGCATGATCCTGTTGTGAACTGCAAAAGAAAGACTATAGATTTGAGTGTCCAAAAATGAAATTGTATGGGTTGAGTCTAATGATTTGAGTGCATTCCCTGCTGTGATATCAGTTTTGAGAGCTCAAAGTTATGTGAAAAAGAGGTATGAGTAATATTCCGTTTATGTGATTGATTCGAAAGTGTCTGAGAAGAAAGTTGAGTCAGTACCTATTGTTTGTGAATTTTTTGATGTGTTCCCTGAAGAGTTACCGGGTTTACTTTCGATTCATGAAGTTGAGTTTGGTATTGAATTGATGCCTGATACTACACATATTTCAATAGCTCCGTGTAGAATGGCACCAATAGAGTTGAAAGAGTTAAAGTCGCAGTTGCAAGAGTTGACTGATAGAGGATTCGCTAGACCGAGTTTCTCGCCTTGGGGTGCACCTGTTCTGTTTGTGAAAAAGAAAGATGGTATGATGAGAATGTGTATTGATTACCATCAGTTGAATAAGGTGACCATAAAGAACAAATATTCGTTGCCTAAGATTGATGACTTATTCAATCAGTTAAAATGAGCTACTATATTTTTAAAGATAGATCTTAGATCAGGATACTATCAGTTGAGAGTGAAAGATTCTGATATACCTTAAACTCTTTCAGAACGAGGCACGGGCATTATGAGTTTTTAGTTATGCCATTTGGACTAACCAATACTCCTGCTATTTTTATGGATTTGATGAACAAAATTTTCAAACCGTGCCTAGATCAATTTATTGTAGTTTTCATAGATGACATATTGATTTATTCACGAAGTGAAAATGAGCATGCTGAACACTTGAGGGTTGTGTTACAAACTCTACGAGAAAATAAATTGTATGCGAAATTCAGTAAATGTGAATTTTGGTTGCAAGAATTTAGTTTTCTGGGACATATTGTGTCAGCTTCTGGGATTCATGTTGATCCAAGCAAGATCTCTGCTATTCTGAATTGGAAACCTCCGAAGAATGTGTCTAAAGTCCGTAGTTTTCTGGGTCTAGCTGGTTATTATTTCCATTTCGTAAAAGGATTTTCAGTGATAGCTACTCCGTTGACCAAATTACTTCAGAAAGATGTTAGACATGAATGGTCAGAGAAATGTCAGAAAAGTTTCGATGAGTTGAAAGCTTTGCTAACAGAAGCTCTAGTGTTATTACAACCAGAATCGGGGAAATAATTTGTGATTTACAGTGATACTTCGTTAAATGGACTGGGATGTGTTTTGATGCAAGAAGGCAAAGTTGTAGCTTATGCCATTGAAGCCTCATGAAAAGAACTATTCGACGCATGACCTTGAGCTAGTTGCGATTGTATTTGTACTCAATATTTGGCGCCATTATCTGTATGGTGAGAAATGTCATGTATTTTCGGATCATAAAAGTCTGAAATATTTGATGACCCAGAAATATTTGAACCTGCGTCAAAGAAGATGGTTAGAACTGTTAAAAGATTATGAGCTTGTGATAGATTATCATCCGGGAAAGCAAACGTTGTTGATGATGCTTTGAGTCGAAAATCATCAATTGCATTACGTGCTTTAAATGCTCAGTTAGATTTGTCTGATGATAGTTCTGTGATAGCTGAATTGAAAGCGAAACCTTTATTCTTACATCAAATATGTGATTCTCAGAAGGTTGATAATGAATTGTTATTGAAATGAGCTCAGTGTGAATCGAATTCAAAATCTGAATTTCAAATTATTGATGATTATTTGATATTTCGAGATTGTATCTATGTTACGAGAAATTCGGAGTTGATTCAATTGATTTTGAATGAAGTACATAACAGTCGTTTGTCTGTTCATCTGGGAAGTACAAAGATGTATCATGATTTGAAGTAGCACTATTGGTGGTCTAGTATGAAGCGAGACATTTCTGACTTTGTTTTGAAATGTTTAGTCTGTCAGCAGGTGAAAGCCAAACATCAAGTTCCGTCCGGTTTGCTACAACCGATTCTAATTCCTGAGTGGAAATGGGATAGAGTAACAATGGACTTTGTTTCGGGATTGCCTCTTACTCCGAGCAAGAAAGATGCGATTTGGGTTGTAATTGACCGATTGAAAAAATACTCATTTTATTCCAGTAAGATTGGATTACTCACTTGAAAGATTAGCTGAGCTTTATATTTCTTAGATTGTGAGATTGCATGGGGTGCCACTATCCATTGTGTCAGAAAGAGATCCAAGATTCAATTCACGATTCTGGAAGAAGTTGCAAGAAGCTTTAGGCACGAAATTGCATTTTAGTACAGCTTTTCATCCGCAAACAGATGGTCAATCCGAGCTGATCATTCAGATTTTAGAGGATATGTTGTGATGCTGTATACTTGAGTTTATTGGTTTGTGGGAACAATATCTATCGTTGATCGAATTTGTGTATAACAATAGTTTTTAGATGAGCATCAAAATGGCACCATATGAAGCTTTGTACGGACGTAAATGTCGTACACCTCTGTATTGGATTGAGCTCAGTGAAAATAAGCTTCACGGGGTTGACTTGATAAAAGATTCAGAACAGAAAGTGAAATTGATTCGAGATTGTTTGAAAGCAGCATCTGATAGTCAAAAGTCTTATGCAGACTTGAAACGAAAAGATATAGAATTTGAGATCAAAGAAAAAGTATTTCTAAAAGTGTCTCCATGGAAGAAAGTGCTTGATTCGAACGTAAAGGCAAACTAAGTCCGAGATTCATCGGACCATATGAGATCATTGAACGTGTCGGGCCTGTTGCATATAGATTAAAGTTGCCGTCTGAGCTAGAAAAGATTCATAATGTATTTCACATTTCGATGCTCTATAAATATCGATCTGATCCGTCACATGTAATTGCTCCGTCTGAAATTGAAATTCGATCTGATATGACATACGAAGAGGAACCGATCCGTATCTTAGCTCGTGAAGTGAAAGAGTTAAGAAACAAGAAAATTCCTGTAACATCCCAAAATAGGGCATAAACAAAATAGTAGTTGAGAAACCACAAATCCAAGCTATAAAAGTTTATTAGGATTAATAATTAGGATTTATCGAGTGATTAAATACATGTGTTAAAGTATTGATAAGAAATTTTATTCATTTCATGCTTAAATTGCCTATTAGGACTTGTTTGCAAAAGTTGCTAAATAGGTGTTCTAATTTATAGAGTACTTGATTGAAATGGGGGTTTGAAGTAGGAGTCCTTAAATGGTAATTAGACCATTATATTTTCATGGACAAAAATGGATATATATAGGTAGAAAGAACAAAAGTTTTTAATGAAGGGTAATTTAGTCATTTGGTAATAAAAAGAAATTAACAAGGGAAAAAGATGGCAAAATATGCTCATCTTCTTCATTAGGCCGAATTTTCAAGTGTTTACCATAGCTAGGGTTTGTTTCAAGCTTCCAAGCTCCATAGTAAGTGATTCTAAGCCCCGTTTTTAATGTTATTTACATTTTTGAAGCCTCAGTAGCTTGATTTAGCTTATTCTATCAATAATTCATGCTAGGGATCATATTTGGAAAAATACTCATAGGTGAAATGTGTTTATTTTGATGTTTTATGATAGAATATGAAGTCTGAACTTATGTTAAACAAATTTTGCTCAGTGATTTTAAGAGAAAAAGAGTAAAACAGCTTAATCGGTAAAAATACCTAATGTTCATAAGTACATGTTAGAGTAAGAATTGGATGTTGTCATAGAAGGGAAAAATGATCAACATGTCATAAAACATGAGAATAAGGGATAAAGTATAATTTCTGAGCTTTGGGGAAAATGTGTAAATATGTAAAAGTTTAGGGTCAAAATTGTATTTTTTCCAAAGTTAGACTTAAGGACTGTTTTGATAAATGTGAGTATTAAATAAGCTAAATTTCCTATTACAGATCAAGAAGAACGAAATTCAGAGTTAGATCGAGGAAGGAAAAAGATAGTGGACCAAATCGATATGGTTTATTGTATTTTGTTTCGAGGTAAGTTTGCGATAAATGAACGCAATATTCTATTATTTTACATTTAATACTATTAAATTTCATCATTTACATATTTATTTTGCAAATTTATCATTTAAAGACTCAAGCATGAATTGACGAAGAAGCAATCTTAGAATGTCCCGGTTGAACCTTAGGAATGTGTAGGATACAAATGTCATGACATTAGGGTTTAAGGAAATCACGTAAGACCATGTCAAGACATGGCATTGATAAGTTACTATAAGGCAAAGGTCTCATGTAAGACCATGTCAAGGTGTGGCATTAGTGAATTTATAAGGAAAAGGTCCCATGTAAGGCCATGCCAAGGCATGGCATTGGTGAGTTCATAAGGCAAGGATACCACGTAAGACCATGTCAAGACATTTCAATGGTTAAGTTTCACAAGGAAAGGTACCCGCATATCCTTAGTATTCCAAGTGGTTCAACGGGAATATTTAAAGAGTATACCAAAGGAAAGGTAAGACAAGTTCAAGCTAAAAAGGTACAGTAGAATTTAAGAATTAAGTATATTAAGTTAAAGGCTTAAATAATTTTGGTAAGAAAAGAATATAATTTTGGTAAGAATATGTTGTTATTTATTTACATGCAAACTTACTAAGCTTAATGCTTACTCCCATTCCTTTCTTTCTTTTCATAGTTTTACAAGCCAACTCGGGGATCGTAAGGACGTTGGAGATCGTTACACACTATCAAATGATTATATTTGTATTTTGCGACTCAAATGTTTTAAGTTATGGCATGTATAGGGACTTAGCCATTTTTGTGTATAACCTTATGATATGGCTTAATATTGGCTTCTAAATGTTTGGTAATGATTAGCTATTAAAATGGTTAATTAAGAACATGTTTTGGATGTTATGTAATGCCTAGTTGATAGTTATTTTAAGAAATTATGTAATTATATGCAGGGAACAATTTGGACAGCAGTAGTGACGTGATTTTGAAAAATCATCAAAATAGTGAAAATGTAATTAGGTCGTGCATGAGATATATAATTAAATCTTATTAAGTTATTTTTATATAAAAAAATGGTGTAGGAAAAAGAATTGTATATTATGAGATAATTGTTTTTTAGTGAAGAGAGGTCAGAACTGTCGAATTGTGTAACAGGGGAGATTTTAACTAATAAACTGTACTAATTGACCATACCGAAAATTTTGAAAAAAATTATAGTAAGAAGATATATGATTCTAGTTTCAAGGAAAATTTACGGATCTATATTTTTAGTTTCGTAACTCGAGTTATAGTTAATTTTGTGAACATGACGCAGACGGACAGTTTCAATTTTTATGCCCTGATCTAGTAAGTTAAGTCTAGTAATGCCTTGTGCTCGACTCCAGAAACGGTCTTGGGTAAGGGGTGTTACATTTATTGGTATCAGAACGAGATTTTAGTCGATTCTCAGAATATTCAGTATGAGTAAGAGTCTAACTATACATGCCATACTTATATTTTGATAGTGTGACGACTCCTGACGATTTTAAAATGTTTTTCTTTTATAGTTATGGATCCCGAATGAGCTGGTGCAGATGATGTAGAGAGTAATGTGCCCGCTCCCGTAGAAGGGACGGTGCCACCAGATAGTAGTGAAAGGCCCGTTACATTTAGTCAGGGAGGAGGGGCTCGAGAAGCCTTCTTCCAAGCTATGAATGAATGGTTTGCTGAGTTTGTTCGTACGAACCCGGTTGTTAGACCTCCACCCCCTCACGATCCTCAGACTACTCATGTAGCTTCCCCAATTGAAGATACAGTCAAAAGAGAGAAACCACCTGTTGACAAGATCAAAAAACAAGGGGCCGAAGAGTTTCAGGCTACCAAAGATGATGATGCAGAGAAAGCTGAATTTTGGCTTGAGAACACTATCAGAGTCTTTGATGAGTTATCCTGCACACCGGAAGAATGTATTAAGTGTGTGGTGTCACTTCTTAGAGATTTGGCCTACCAGTGGTGGAAAACACTTGTGTCAGTAGTACCGAAAGAATGAGTTACCTGGGATTTCTTTCAAGAGGAGTTCTGTAAGAAATACATAACTCAGAGGTTTATTGACCAAAAAAGAAAAGAGTTCCTTGAGTTAAAATAGGGTAAGATGACTGTGACTGACTATGAACGTGAACTTGTCAAACTCAGCAATTATGCTCAAGAGTGTGTGTCTACAGAGGCTATCATGAGCAAAAAATTTGAGGATGGACTCAATGATGATATCCGACTGTCAGTTGGTGTATTAGAGATAAAAGAGTTTGTTGTTTTAGTTGAACGAGCCTGTAAGGTAGAAGAGTTATTAAAAAGAAAGGGTAAATCTAAAATTGAGTTGCAAGACACGAAGAAAAGACAAATGAGCAAGTCATTTCAGTCTACATCCAAGAGGCCTAGAGAGTTCTCTACGAGATTTAATTTTTCAATCGGGTATTCTAGCCGAAATAGAGGTGGAAGATTTATGGATTCAAAAGCTCAAACCACTTTGATTGCGAGTGTTGGTAGCATTCAGCCTGATAGATCCAATTGTACTCAATGTGGCCAACATCATCCAGGTCAATGTTGAGCAACTGAGACTGGTTGTTTCCGATATGGTGCGCTGGATCATTTCATTCGGGAGTGTCCCGAAATGGTTAAAAGAGAAGTAATACCGAGTGCAAGATCAGGCAATGCCCCGTTAGGGGCAAATCTTAGAGAAATCCTAGAGTAGGGGCAGGTAGAGGTACATTTAGAGACACAGCAATGAGATCAGATGTTAGAGAACCCGCAAGGACTTATGCTATCCGTGCTCGTAAAGAGGCATCTTCCCCCGAGGTAAATACGGGTACATTTTCTCTTCATGATGTTAATGTTATTGCTTTGATTGATCCAGGTTCAACCCATTTCTATGTTTTCATGAAATTAATGCCTAGTATGAACATGCCCATAGAGTTTACAGAATTTGTGATTAAAGTATCGAATCTATTAGGTCAGCATGTGTTAGTAAACAAAGTATATAAAAATTGCCCTTTGATAATTAGAGGTTACTGTTTTTCGGTTGATCTCATGCTATTGCCATTTCATGAGTTTGATGTGATTCTTGGTATGGATTGGTTAGCTGCACATGATGTGATAGTGAATTGTGGAAAGAAATTCATTGAGTTGAAATGTGAAAATGGAGAGATCCTTCGGGTTAATTCAGATGAATCAAGTAGTTCAATTTCCATGATTTCTGTTATGTCTGCGCAGAAATGTTTAACGAAAAGATGTGAAGCTTATCTTGCTTTTGTGTTGAATGCTAAAGATCCGAGTTGAAAATTGAATCGATTACGTGGTAAATGAGTTTCTGATGTGTTTCCTAAGAACCACTGTGTTTGCCTCCTATCGAGAAGTTGAGTTTGGTATTGAATTGATTCCAGGTACCACACCTATTTCTATTACTCCTTATAGAATGGATTCAATAGAATTGAAAGAATTGAAAGCTCAGTTACAAGAATTAATTTGTAAGACTTAGTTATTCACCATGGGGAGCACCAGTGTTATTTGTGAAAAAGAAGGACGGTTCCATGAGATTGTGCATAGACTATTGACAGCTTAACAAGGTAACCATCGCGAACAAATATCCATTGCCTAGAATAGATGATTTGTTTGATCAATTGAAAGGAGCCACTATGTTCTCTGAGATAGATTTGAGACTCGGATACTATTAGTTGCGAGTTAAAGAGTCAGATGTTCCAAAAATTGCTTTTTGAACTAGGTATGGTCACTATGAATTTCTTGTGATGCCATTTGGCTTAACCAATGCTCCTTCCATTTTCATGGATTTAATGAACCAAATTTTCAGACCTTACTTGGACATGTTTGTAGTTGTGTTCATTGATGACATCTTGATTTATTCTCATGATGAGACTGAGCATGCAGATCATTTGAGAACTATTTTATAGATTTTAAGAGATAATCAGCTTTATGCCAAGTTTAGCAATAGTGAGTTCTGGTTACGGGAAGTTTGTTTTCTTAGACATATTGTCTCAGGTGAATGTATTAAAGTTGATCCGAGCAAGATTTCAGCCATTGTTGATTGGAAGCCTCCCAGGAATGTATCAGAAGTCAGAAGTTTTCTTAGTCTTGCTAGTTATTATAGACTATTTGTAGAGGGATTTTCCATGATAGCTACACCATTGACAGGATTGCTACAGAAAGATGTCAAGTTTGAATGGACTGAGAAGTGTCAGTAGAGTTTCGACAAGTTAAAGGCATTGTTGATTAAAGCTCCTATTTTAGTACAACCAGAATCGGGTAAATAGTTTGTGATTTACAGTGATGCATCCTTAAATGGACTAGGTTGTGTACTTATACAGGAAGGAAGGGTAATTGCTTATGCCTCTAGACAGTTAAAATCACATGAGAAAAATTATCCGACACATGATTTAGAGCTAGCTGCTATTGTATTTGTATTAAAAATTTAGAGACATCACTTGTATGGTGAGAAGTGCCAAATATTCACTGATCACAAAAGTTTAAAATACTTGATGACTCAGAAAGATCTAAACTTGAGGCAAAGAAGATGGCTAGAGTTGATTAAATATTATGAGCTAGTGATCGATTATGACCCGGGTAAGGCAAACGTTGTTGCTGATGGTTTGAGTAGAAAATTGTTATTTGCCTTGAGAGCTTTGCATACTAGTTTGGCCTTATTAGATGATGGTTCTATTTTAGCTGAGTTGAGAGCTAAACCAACATTTCTTGAAGAAATTTGTGAAGCTCAGAAGGATGATAGTGAGTTGCAAGCCAAAAGAGTTCAATGTAAGCTAGGTGTAGAGTCTGATTTTCAAATCGGTTCTGATGGTTGTTTGATCTTCACAGACAGGGTATGTGTACCAAAGAACGATGAGCTTATTCGAAAGATCTTACAAGAAGCACATAGCAGTTATTTGTCTATTCACCTAGGTAGTACAAAGATGTATAATGATTTGAAGAAAATGTATTGGTGGACAGGAATGAAAAGAGATATATCAGAGTTTGTTTCTAGATGTTTGATCTGTCAGTAGGTAAAGGCCAAACATCAGGTACCTTCAGGTTTATTGCAGCCTGTATTAGTTCCCGAGTGGAAATGGGACCGAGTTACTATGGATTTTGTGACAGGATTGCCTTCGACACCGAGAAAGAAAGATGCAATATGGGTTGTGATTGATAAGATAACGAAGTCAGTTCATTTTATCCCATTTCGTATGGATTATTCACTTGACAAGTTGGTCAGGTTTTATATTTTAGAGATTGTGAGACTACATGGAGCACCGCTATTGATTATCTCAGATAGAGATGCGAGATTTACTTCACGATTTTGGAAGAAATTGCAGGACGCTTTAGGTACAAAGTTGAGTTTTAGTACAATTTTCCATCCTCAAACTGATGGTCAGTCAGAAAGAGCTATGCTTAGATGTTGTGTATTGGAATTTCAAGGTAGTTGGGAGAAATATTTGCCGTTAATAGAGTTTGCCTATAGCAATAGTTATCAATCGAGTTTGAAGATGGTACCTTATGAAGCTTTGTATAGATATAAATGCCGCACACCTTTGTATTGGACAGAGCTTTGTATAGAGAAGATTCATAATGTGTTTCATGTGTCTATGCTACGTCATTGTCGTTCAGATCCATCGCATGTGATTTCGCAAACAGAGGTTGAGATTCAACCAGATATGACTTACAGTAAGGAACCGGTAAAAATACTAGCTCGGGAGGTTAAGCAATTAAGGAACAAAAGTATTGCACTTGTGAAAGTATTATGGAATAGGCATGGGATAGACGAGACTACATGGGAGCCCAAAGAGACTATGCAAAAATAGTACCCAAATCTCTTTACAGGTAAGATTTTTGGGGACGAAAATCCCTAAAGGGGGAGAAATGTAACATCCCGAAATAGGGCCTAAACAGAACAGTGGTTACGAAACTACAAATCTGAGCTATAAAAGTTTATTACGATTAATTATTATGATTTACCGAGTGATTAAATACATGTGTTAAAGTATTGATAAGAATTTTTATTGATTTCATGCTTAAATTGCCTATTAGGACTTGTTTGCAAAAGTTGCTAAATAGGGGTTCTAATTTATAGAGTACATGATTGAAATGGGGGTTTGAAGTAGGAGTCTTTAAATGGTAATTAGACCATTATATTTTCATGGACAAAAATGGACACAAATAGGTAGAAAGAACTAAAGTTTTTAATGAAGGGTAATTTAGTCATTTGGTAATAAAAAGAAATTAAAAAGGGAAAAAGATGGAAAAATATGCTCATCTTCTTCATTAGGCCGAATTTTCAAGTGTTCACCATAGCTAGGGTTTGTTTCAAGCTACCAAGCTCCATAGTAAGTGATTCCAAGCCCCGTTTTTAATGTTATTTACATTTTTGAAGCCTCGTTAGCTTGGTTTAGCTTATTCTATCAATAATTCATGCTAGGGTTCATATTTGGAAAAATGCCCATAGGTGAAATGTGTTTATTTTGATGTTTTATGATAGAATATGAAGTCTAAAATTATGTTAAACAACTTATGCTAAGTGATTTTAATTGAAAATGAGTAAAACATCTTAATTAGTAAAAATACCTAATATTCATAAGTACATGTTAGAGTGAGAATTTGATGTTGTCATACAAGGGATAAATGATCAGCATGTCATAAAACATAAGAATAAGGGATAAAGTATAATTTTCGAGCTTTGGGGAAAATGTGTAAATATGTAAAAGTTTAGGGGAAAATTGTAATTTTTCCAAAGTTAGACTTAAGGACTGTTTTGATAAATGTGAGTACTAAATAAGCTAAATTTGCTGTTATAGATCAAGAAGAAGCGAAATTCAGGGTTAGATTGGGGAAAGAAAAAGATAGTGGACTAAATCGACATAGTTTATAGTATTTTGTTTCGAGGTAAGTTTGCGGTAAATAAATGCAATATTCTATTATTTTACATTTGATACTATTAAATTCCAACATTTACATATTTATTCTGTAAATTTATCATTTAAAGACTCATGCATGAATTGATGAAGAAGTAATCTCAGAATGTCCCGGTTGAACCTTAGGAATGTGTAGGATACAAATGTCATGACATTAGGGTTTAAGGAAATCATGTAAGACCATGTCAAGACATGGCATTGATAAGTTACTATAAGGAAAAGGTCCCATGTAATACCATGCCAAGGCATGGAATTGGTTAATTTATAAGGCAAAGGTCCCATATAAGACCATGGCATTGGTGAGTTCATAAGGCAAGAATACCACGTAAGGCCATGTCAAGACATGGCAATGGTTAAGTTTCACAAGGAAAGGTACCCGCGTATCCTTAGTATTCCAAGTGGTTCAATGGGAATATTTAAAGTGTATACCAAAGGAAAGGTAAGACAAGTTCAAGCTAAAAAGGTACAGGTAAGAATTTAAGACTTAAGTATATTAGGTTAAAGGCTTAAATAATTTTGGTAAGAAAAGAATATGTTGTTATTTATTTACATGGAAACTTACCAAGCTTAATGCTTACTCCCATTCCTTTCTTTCTTTTCATAGTTTTACAAGCCAACTCGGGGATCGTAAGGACGTCGGAGATCGTTACACACTATCAAAGGATGATATTGGTATTTTGTGACTCGAATGTTTTAAGTTATGGCTTGTATAGGGACTTAGCCATTTTGTGTGTATGACCCTATGATATGGCTTAATATTGGCTTGTAAATGTTTGGGAATGATTAGCTATTAAAATGGTTAATTAAGAACATGTTTTGGATGTTATGTAATGCCTAGTTGATAGTTATTGTAAGATATTATGTAATTATATGCAGGGCAACAGTTTGGACAACAGCAGTGACGTGATTTTGAAAAATCACAAAAAATAGTAGAAATGGAATTGTATTGTGCATGAGATATAAAATTAAAGCTTATTTAGTCTATTTTTATATAAAAAAATGGTGTAGGAAAAAGAATTGTATATTATGAGATAATTGATTTTTGGTAAAGAGAGGTCAGAACTATCGAACTGTGTAACAGGGGAGACTTTAACTAATAAACTGAACTAATTGGCCACACCAAAAATTCTGAAAAAAATTATAGTAAGAATATATATGTGTCTAGTTTCAAGGAGAATTTATAGATCTATAGTTCGAGTTTCGTAACTCGATTTATAGTTAATTTAGTGAACATGACGCAGATGGACAGTTTCAATTTTATGCCCGGATCTAGTAAGTTAAGTCTAGTAATGCCTCGTGCTCGACTCCGGCAATGGTCTCAGGTAAGGGGTGTTACAATTCCATTAGTGAAAGTATTGTGGAATCGACATGGAATTGAAGAGGCAACATGGGAGCCTGAGGATTTAATGAAACAATAATATCCGACTCTGTTTAATGGTAAGATTTTCGGGGACAAAATCCCTAAGGGGGAGAATTGTAACAGTACGGTTTATACCCTAGTTAGAATAGTGGTTTCGGGACCACAAATTCGAGTCTGTATAATATTTTAATATTATATTTTGTGCCATTGATATGTGATTAAGCATGTGGTAAATTTCTATGAGCTAATTCGTCTGTTTGTGTGATTAATTTGACAAAAAGGGATGAGATTGTATTAAATGTGAAACTTGTATGCCATTTGTTAAAACACCTATGTGTTGTGGCTTTTAAAAGTTATGGCCTTAAGTCGTAATTGAACCACTATTTAGTTAGTGGGTTGTTTTGGTCAAAAATGACCTTGTTAGTTATGTTATAAATATTTTATATTTTAAGGCTAAATTAGTAAATAGATTATTATGTATGTTATATTTGATAAAAGCATGAAAAAAATGGCCATTTTTAGTTCATCTTTTGGCCGAATATTTGAGAAAGAAAAAGAAAGTTTTGAAGCTTGTATTTTCGGTTGATTACAAGCCAAAATTCAAGGTATGTTTTTGGTCGGTTTTGATAATTTTTACGTTTTTGTAATCGTTGCTTTGTGAGCTAAAAAACCCATGTACTAATTTTGAATATTGATGATGTTTGTGTGAGATGCCATTGTTGATATGTTGAGTTTTGAAATAAGTTTAGTTGATAAATGAAAGTTTGGAGCTAGATGAATATATTTTGTTCTTGAAGTTTTGATGAATTTAGCTAATTAGGGCTAAATTGTGAAAATGGTAAATTGAGGGACTAAATTGCCAATTTGATGAAAAGATGGACTTGTATGATGTTTATATACATTCGGCTAAGCTTGGTTGTGTATTGATTTTGTGAATTTGATGTTTTGAGAAAAATGGACCAAATTGATAAATTGTGCAAGTATGAGGGCTAATTTGTAAATTGCCCTAAATATATGTGTTTGGATTGAATTGAATGAATTAGCAAATAAAAGGGTCAATTTTGAATACGTATAGATCAAGAACCGAGGAAACTGGACTTAGATTACGGGAAAGCGAAAGTAACAGAGTAGCCGTTTTCATTCCGATAAACCGAATACGAGGGAAGTCACTATGCAAATAAGCGTATTTGTATTGAATTGGTTATATGCATATGACTACTAATGATAATGAATGTTTATGAGATGTTACATGCATGAAATTTGAGATAAGTTTGATATAGTGATAAAGTCCGAGAAGTCCCGTTCGAACCTAGGAATAGATAGGATTAGTTATGTCATGACATAGGAATCTGTTCTATTTTATCATGTAAGACCACATTTGGGACGTTGGCATTGATTTGTGATTTCATGTAAGACCACGTCTGGGACGTCGGCATCGATGAGCTTTACGAGTAAGACCACATCTGGGACGTTGGCATCGATATAAGTTTTATGTGTAAAACCATGTCTGGAACATCGGCATCGTATCGATTCGTATAAGACCCTATCAGGACAGTGGCATCGATATCCGAGAACATGTAAGACCTCATCTGGGACGTTGGCATTGTACGATTATTTCAATCTTTCTGAGCATCCTACTAGATTCCTAAAGGTTCAACGAGCAGGTCTGTGATACGAATAGTAAATTCGAGCTTTGAACATTCAATTGAACGAATGTCTGATTCAGGTACATTTGGTGTATATACAATTGTGTATAAAAAGGTAAGTACCTATACAACTTTGTTTTGAAGAGAAGTAAGATTAAATACGATGCAAGAATGATTATGTAAGAGCTATGTGTACAAATGATTCTTGACTCGATGAATGTGGCAAGCATGGCCCAAATGGTAAATTTTTCTTGTAGGTGTGACCCAAATGGGTGGCTTATTGGCCTTGCAAATGGCAAATTATGTCACACGGTCATGGCACACGGGTGCCTAGTAACCATGGGGTAAAATTAGTAGCTAGCTTAAGAAGTACACGGTTGTGACACGGGCATGCCTAAAGGCCATGTAAGAAATGGCAGTATATGACTTAGTAGGACACAGCCTTAGCATACGGGTGTGCTTGGTAGCCGTGTTGGTTTTGGCAGTATATGACCACGGGGAGGACACACGGGTGTGTCAAGTAGCCATGGGTGAGGCACGGCCTACCCCCACGGGCGTGTATCCCCTGTATTTAGTAAAGTTTTAATTTTCCATGGAATTTTGTATGTGTCTCGATTTAGTCCCGACTCGGTTTATAAGCATGATTAGGGTCTCGATGACCTACTTAAAGGACATTATGATTGATATTGATGGTTAGTTGTATGATTAATTCTGTAAATATTTTCGATCTGTCTCGGTAATGCCTTTAACCCTAGTCCGGCATTGGGTACGGGTTAAGAGTGTTACAAAAAGTGCTCGAGAAAAATCTCAATCGTATTGACATGAATATATGAAGAAAAAAAACATAAGGGGTTTGATCTGTTGTAATTTGATGTTGTAGATAAAACTAGCTTTCACATTTGAGGAGGTTGAATACAAACACTTTAGTTAGATTTTGTTTAAGCTTTCATTACTTTATTTAAATTAAAGAAATTGTGTAATTTGAGTCTGTTATTAACCTTAAGGGCTAAATGAGGCCTAAAGGTGAGCTAATATGCTTTGTGAGTGTGCAGGATACCATTAGAAGGTGTACTAACTCAATATTGGCCGTTATGTTAAAACACAGAGAGATGGATGTTGAAACATAGATAGTATAATAAAAGAATTTCAAGACTGCCTTTGGTGTCATGACACAGCCTGTGTAACACCCCTTACCCGTGTCCGGCACCAGGATCGGATATGAGGCATTACCATGCTAAACCTTGCTTGAACATGTAATATCTGGCTATAAAATTTTGTTCTAACTTAAAACTTTTCTTTCTTATTAAATACTTACATATTACGGGGCTACGAGGCCTTAAACATACATCCGGAAGGTTTCGGAGTTCAACTAGAACATTTTACACTCCTTAAAATTTTTTGCCTAAAGAGGGGACACACGCTTACGTGACTTAGGAACGCCCGTGTTGGTAGGCCGTATGGTCTCACATGCCCATGTCCCTAACCCGTGTAGAATTTATTTTTATTTTGCAGAGGTTTTCACACGGCCGAACATACGCCTGTGTTAATGGCCCATGGCCTTCACATGGCCTAGACACGCTCGTGTCCCCACTCGTGTGTGAAAACTAGAGGTATTCTGTTTATGACGTCAGCAAAGAAGCACAAGGCCTAGGCACACGACCTAGGCACACGCCTGCTGGCCCATGTGACGATTCGAATTCTTGTAATTAAAATGCAGGGGATACACGGCCTACTAATACACCCATGGGGCTGACCGTGTGTCACACAAAGCCTAGACACACACCTGTGTGTCTACCATGTGGACACTTAGAGGCTATTTTCCAAGCCTTTTTGCCTGTAACACCCCAAACCCGGCATAAACATTTCGACTGGATCTGGTATGTCACAGGGAAAGGTTGTCTGAAAGAACTTTGGATTTTTAAGGATAACATCAAAATTTTGAAAGCTTTTTGTTTTGTGTTTCTATCTTGGAAAAAACATTTAGTTTAAGAGTTTCTTACTAACTCTTATTTAAAAGAACTATTAGTCGAGATCGGTTTGGGGGTTCAAAAATCGAAAACTAGTGGTAATTCAAATCGTGTCATTTTGAAAACGGTGTTTGCAATTTTAAGTAAATCTTTGAATTTAGTTGTCAATCAGCTTGTTATCCGCTTGTTAATATTTTGGAAAATGTTTATTTATATTTTTAGAAAAACTTCGTGTTTAGCAGTTCGTAAAATTATGAACCAACAGTATTATATCAAAATACCCAATTTAAAGTTATGGACGCCTTATTACATAACAAAATCCCAAATTAAAATAATTTTAAAGAAAGAAAGAAATGAAATCTACGAAAGAACTTGGCATGGCCACCTCGAAGTCCACCTCGACTCCAAATCCGCGACTAGGAGTTACATGCAAGCATAAGTAGAGGGGTGAGTCACCAAGACTCAGTGTGTAATTCCCCTTACGAATGTAATTTGGGCCTAAGCCCATAGAAGCAGATAGGGCCTTATCCCACACTATATGACATATTAAAAATGTATGCAATGCATGCCAACCCAACCTAGTTTTCCATCCTCCAAGTTGCCTGCATCAGCCAAACACCCATGGTATCAAGCCACTATGGTTCCAAACCATTGTGGTCCCAGACCACTTGTGACAAAGTCATAGAATATATAAAGTGGGGCCAACCCACTGTGGTCCCAGACCACTGTGACAATCTCTGATAAGTATATGTAGGGCCAACCCACTGTGGTACCAAACCACTGAGATAAGTCACTGATAAATATATGTATACGTGGTTCCAAACCACTGTGGTCCCAGACCACTGTGATAGAAGTCATTAAATCACACTTCCCCTTTCGATCGTATCCCAAAGTCCATGCAACACATTATCATACTGTGATGAATGCAAACATGCTTTTAATATACAACGGACAATTAATTCATACATACATATATTTGAAAGTAAAAATCATAGCGGTACTTACCCGTTGTCTCCAACCTCACCCACAAGGGTATTTCGACTATTTATACAGTCATTTCGGCTTTCAACCAACACAATTAATAACATATATTAATAAGTAAAGTGTGAGCATTACACACCTGATTATGTGTAAGACTAGACTCTCTAGATTGTTGACACTCTCACTAGAAGAAACAACCGCGATTTGTCTATCCCAGGCAGATGTCGGCTCCCTACAATAGCCTGGTGAAAAGTCTCGAACCACCGACACAGCACATTTTTTAAACTTAGAGGCAGAGACTACGGGTTCACCCCCTCCTTAGAATGACTAGGACTCGTATCCATGAAGAAAAATCTTGATCAATACAATACTATAGTGAAAACAGGGATTGCCTCAACAAGGGTTTGATTACAGCAGAGTAATATGAATAGAAGTTGATCACAAAGAACAAAAGAGAGTCCCTTTACCTTGGCTACCGAGGAATCTTATCAACGGATTGTGATTCTTGATGAATACCTAATGAGAACCCGACATTTAGAAAAGGCTAGAAGGGTGTGTTAGAACACCAATAAATTCGGCCTTAGGAGAAAACTCAAAATGAGACTTCCGGCTTTTAGAATGAACAAGCTAAAAGGAATAGAACAATAGTCGATGGCAAGGATTTAAGGAAGAAGAACATTACCTTGCAAAACGCACCTACTGAATGTAGAGGATCTTTCAGCAGACAGAACCTAACTACTCTGCTTCGTAAGATTTGGCTAGAGAACAAGAAATAAAGGTGCAAAATCAGAAAATAAAAGATGTGGGAGAAGTGCAAAAAGTATTCGGCTAGAAGTGACAGAAGTAGAGGAGAAGAGGTTTTCATCTTTGAAAAGAAAGAAGAAAGAAAGGGTGAAAGAGATGAATAGAAGAGAGCCAAAATTTGGCTAAAAGATAGAATAAGGTTCGGCTAAAGAAAACAAAAGAAACCAAAGTGAAAAGATGAAGAAAAAGGGATGCCCGAATGGTCAAACTAGTTCGGCTAATGTCAAAGAAGTAAAAAGAGATGAAGAGAAGAACCTGAAAGTTTCGGCACAAAGAGAAGTAGGAAACTGAATGAGAGAAAAAGAAAGAACTCCCAATGACCCTTGCGAAAATTCAGCACTCTCCCTATATGACCGAAAATGCCAAAATGGAAATGCCTAATACTCAAGAGAATTTCGGCACACCTACCTATCCTAGCAACTAAACCGAAATCCCCCCTCCAAGCTCCCCACATTCGGCCAACACCTTCACCATCACCAAATCCCTTGATTTGCTCCTTGCTTTACTCTCCATCTACTATTTGAACCCGTTAACCCATTCCAACACCACAACCTCCTCTTGCCTATCCATTTAAATGCATTGACCCAGTCAGCAACCACTTTTAAAGGGTCCCAGCTGAATGCCAACACTCCATCACCTTGAGCACAAAAAAAAAAATAAAATAAAGCCCCACATGCTGCTGACGAGACTCAAACATCTTCACTCCTGCCCAGTCAATGACGCCTTCCCCCTTACTTTGCTAATGACGCCACCACCACTTGGACACAAGCTCCTTTGTGTCAACAAGCACACACAAATAAACTTAAGGCTTGCCTCTACAAGCTCTCCTCCCTTAAGCCCAAAAACCAAAGTTTTACCAAGGCTCTAGCTTGAACTTGAGCCTCCCCAGGACCCCCAAATTCATCCAAATAACAAACAGGACAAGCCAAGCACACAGAAAAACATAAAATGCAGAACCCCTAATTTTAGGATGTTACATTACCACCCTGAAACATAGACTCATTCATTTCATCACAAGTAGCACATAACATGGCAATATTAAACTACTAAGAATCCTTAAATTGTCATTCATTCCACCCATATTTTACTCAATTACTTGCCTGAACATTCATTCCATCAAACTCATCAACTTTATAATATAAACTTGACAATATTGGCCAATTCACCATGGCCATGTGCAAAATGAGTGTAGAATATTAATAGCCAACCCTTTGGCCTTCAAATATGACATGACACAAAATGATCAAGCTCCTATACATGCCATACTTAAAATTAATTAACTTTACTATTCTAAAATAACTGTTGATAGTGTGATCCGAACTCCGACGTTCACCAATCCCAACTAACTTGGCAAAACTACAAGGAAAAGGGAAAAGATGGGGATAAGCATATAGCTTAGTAAATTTGCATGAAATTCTAAAACAACATAAGTGCTTTCATTAAATTCATCCATCCTTTGGAATAATAGCAACATAAGTCTCAAATGCTTAAACATACTCATCCATACTTACTCATATTTATTCTTACCCATCTCATGTTACATTATAGGTTTATAACTTGTATTTTCTCATGGTACCTGTATCACTTATCACATAACTTAGCACATATACTAACATGAGCATAAACTCAAATACTCATCATTCATAACATGAATGAAACTGAAGGTCATCCATAAATAGTTTTGGCTCTATACCATTTTACATACTTAGCTAGTTTTCCCATGAATTAATCAGATTATCGCAAGATATTCAAACTCGTCATGCATAAATCTCGATGCCAATGCCATATCCCAGGTATCGTCTTATATGAAATCGTCATTTGGTGCCGAGGTCATATCCCAGACATGGTCTTACATGAAACTTTCTCTATTCAATGCTATGACATGAGTATTCTCATTATTTTAAATCTTTATCATGGATTTTACTAAGCTTATTTTCACCATTTCCTCATCGAGGCTACATCACTCAATTTTCATAGTAATAACATACATTTTCATAATATTAAGTAGTTTCAATTATCGAAACATTATGAACTTTAAATTCATACAAACTTACCTCGATTCTCAAAATGTGTATCGATGCTTGATTTAGTCCTCGATTTTGTTATTGCCTCGGTTTCGATTCAGGCTTTGTGTTTCTTGATCTATGATAATAATTTCACTTGTTAAATACACGCATTGACTAAATCGACTCATAATTCATATTTTGGCAAAATTATAATTTTACCCCTAAAATTTTTACATAATTCACTTTTGTCCCTAAGCTCGTAAAATGATTTTCATTCAACTTTCTTGCATTTCAAGCCTAGCGAAATCATATTCTCAACTATAGAAACTTTTAATTTTCACTATTTCCCTCATATATGACCATTTCTACAACTTTTACAATTTAGTCCTTTTATGCATTTTTCATGAAAATCACTTAGAAAAAGATGTTTATCCTACATCAACCTTTCATATTCTTCCATAAAACATCAAAATACATGCATGTCATACATGGGTAAATTTTTTTAACATAAACCTTAGCCCAAAATATAGCTAGAAATAGCTAAATCGAGCTACGAGGATCTCAAAAATACGAAGAACATTAAAAACAAGGCTAGGATGCACTTACTATCATGCTTGGAAGTTGAAGAAACCTTGGCTATGGTGCTCTTGTGATTTTCGGCCAATCTTGGAGAAGATGGACATAATTTTGACTTCTTTTTTCCCTTTTTAATCTTTTATTTACCAAATGACAAAAATGCCCTTAATGATCCTTTCTTGAGATTTTTCCTTCCCATGTATATTTTTGTCCATCTTAACATATAATGGTCTAATTGCTAAATAAAGACTTCTAATAATTTTTATGATGCTATTTCATACTTAAACCTCCTAGAATCTCATATTTTCTAATCTTTGCAAATTAGTCCTAATGGAAAATTTATTCACTAATTAATAAAATTTCTTCATGAGATTTTTACACAATCATGAAATCACCTCATAAGCCTCATAAAAATCATAAAACTCATGTCTGTACTTCGAATTTGTGGTCTCGCACCACTATTCTAACTAGGCCCTAAGTAAGGATATTACAATTCTCCCCCTTTAGGGATTTTTGTCCCCAAAAATATTACCTGTGAAAAGGTTTGGGTACTAATTCCTCATAGTCTCTTCAAGTTCCCATGTAGCCTCTTCTACGCCATGTCTTTGCCATAATACTTTCACAAGGGATATACTTTTATTCCTTAGTTGCTTGACTTCTCGAGCTAGAATATTAATCGATTCTTCACCATAAGTCATATTAGGTTGAATCTCAACGTCTGTTGGTGTAATTACATGTGAAGGGCCTGATCGGTACTGACGCAACATAGACACGTGAAACACATCATGAATCATCTATAAATCAGATGGTAAAACCAACCAATAGGCTATTGGCCCAATCCTCTCAATGATTTCATATGGTCTAATAAAATGCGGACTCAATTTGCCTTTCTGGCCAAATCTAAGAACTTTCTTCCATGGTGACACTTTCAAGAATACTCTATCACTGACTTGATACTCAATCTCTTTCCTTTTCAAATCCACATAAGATTTTTGTCTATCAGAAGCAGCCTTTAAACAATCTCGAATCACTTTTACCTTCTCTTCAGTTTCTCTAACCAAATTAACCCCGTGGATCTGATTTTTCTTAAGTTCAGTCCAATATAAAGGCGACCGACACTTACGCCCATACAAAGCCTCATAATGCGCCATTTTCAAGCTTGACTGATAACTGTTATTATAAGAGAATTCTACCAATGGTAAGTACTTTTCCCAGCTGCCCTGAAGTTCAAGAACAAAACATCGAGTATATATTTGAGAACTTGTATCAACCTCTCTGACTGGCCGTCGGTTTGGGGGTGAAAAGCTGTACTAAAATTCAAATTTG
Source organism: Gossypium rotundifolium (assembly GCA_025506655.1). Taxonomy (NCBI): domain Eukaryota; kingdom Viridiplantae; phylum Streptophyta; class Magnoliopsida; order Malvales; family Malvaceae; genus Gossypium; species Gossypium rotundifolium. Next base: position 92,280,105 of record CP106724.1, on the reverse strand, counting down.
TGCCCAAGGCCTCTTGCAACTTTTTCCAAAATCTGGACGTAAATCTCGGATCTCTATCCGATATAATTGATAAAGGCACTCTGTGTAGCCTAACAATCTCTAAAATATACAAGTTTGCCAATTTATCAAGTGAGTAGTCGACACGCACCAGTATGAAATGGGCTGACTTTATAAGTCTATCGACTATGACCCATACAACATCTTTCTTGTTCGGTGTCAACGGCAAACCTATTACAAAGTCCATAGTAATTTGGTCCCACTTCCACTCGGGCACCATAATAGGTTGAAGCAAACACAAGGGTACTTGGTGTTCGGCCTTTACTTGCTGACAAATCAAGTATCTTGACACAAACTCAGATATATCTTTCTTCATGCTCAGCCACCAATACCATTTCTTCAAATCATTATACATCTTGGTGCGACCCAGGTGTACAGATAAGCATCCACTATGTGCCTCATGTAAAACTTTACGAATGAGCTCTTCATTTCTTAGTACACAAACTCTGTCTCTAAACATAAAACATCCGTCTAAGTTGATTCAAAAGTTAGACTCAACACCAGACTCGCATTGAACTCTTTTGGCTTGTAATTCACTGTCATTTTTCTAAGCCTCATAGATATCTTGGAGAAACATCGGTCTAGCCCTCAAACTCAGCTAGAATAGAACCATTGTCAGACAAACTCACCCGTGTATTCATAGCTCTCAAAGAAAATAGAGATTTTTTACTCAAAGCGTTGGCGACTACATTATCCTTTCCTGTGTGGTAGTCAAATGACTAACTCATAATCTTTTATCAACTCTAACCATCTTCATTGCCTTAAGTTCAATTCCTTTTGAGTCATCAAATACTTTAAAATTTTATGATCGGTGAAAATTTGACATCGTTCACCATATAAATAGTGTCTCCAAATCTTCAATGCAAAAATAATAGCAGCTAGCTCTAAATCATGTATCGAATGGTTCTTCTCGTGTGGCTTTAACTGTCTAGAATCATAAGCTATCACCTTGCCTTCTTGCATAAGTATGCAGCCTAGTCCATTTAAGGATGCATCACTGTAGATCACAAATTCTTTTCCCGATTTAGGTTGTACTACATCTAGAGCCTCTGTCAACATTTCCTTTAATTTCTTAAAACTCTGTTGGAACTTTTTCGTCCATTCAAACTTTACGTTTGTCTGTAACAGTTTTGTCATTGGAGTTGCTATCATAGAAAACCCCTTAACGAACCGCCTATAATAGTCAGCTGGGCTCAGGAAACTTCTAACCTCAGTTACATTTTTTGGTGGTTTCCAATCAACAATAGGTAAAATCTTACTTGGGTTGACTCAGACTCCCTCTCCCGAGACAATGTGTCCCAGAAATCCAACTTCCTTGAGCCAAAAATTCACTTTTGCTGAATTTGGCATACAACTGATTATCTTGTAAAATCTGTAAAACGATCCTCAAGTGCTTAGCATGCTCATGCTTATCACGAGAATATATCAGTATGTCATCAATAAAGACAACCACAAACTTATCCAAGTATGGCCAGAAAATACGGTTCATTAAATCCATAAACACCGCAGGGACATTTGTTAAACCGAAAGGCATGACTAAAAATTCATAGTGCCCATACCTCATTCGAAAAGTCATCTTCGATACATCTGAGTCTTTTACTCTCAACTAGTAATAACCGGACCTCAAGTCTATCTTGGAAAACACAGTGGATCCCTTCAATTGATCAAACAAATCATCGATCCTTTGCAATGGGTATTTGTTCTTCACAGTTGCCTTATTAAGTTGTCGTTAATCTATACATAATCTCATGGAACCGTCACTCTTTTGCACAAATAACACTGGAGCACCACATAGAGAGCAACCCAGTCTTGCAAAACCTTTGTCTGTTAGCTCTTGTAACTGTGCCTTCAATTCCTTCAACTCCATTGGAGCCATTCTATAGGGAGAAATTGATATCTGTACAGTACCAGGAGCTAACTCAATACCAAATTAAACCTCTCTAACTGGAGGCAATCCTGGCAATTCTTCAGGAAAAACATTTGGGTACTCACATACTATCGGTACAGATTCGATCTTTAACTCGGTTTCTTTGGCATTCATCATAAAAGTAAGATACGCCTCATACCCTTTTCTTACATACCTTGGGGTCCACAAATGAGAGATCACCACTGGAAATCTATCTTGTTCATCTGATTCAACACAAAGGGTGTCACCATTTTTACATCTCAACGCAATATTTTTCTTTCCACAATTTACTATCACATCATGAGTGGTTAACCAGTCAATACCAAGAAGAATATCGAATTCATCAAATGGCAATAACATAAGATTTGCCTTAAAACAATGACCTTTAATCATCAATTGGCAATCTTTGCATACTTTATCAACTAACACACTTTTGCCTAGTGGATTAGACACTTTTATCACAAACTCGGTAGATTCTATGGGCATGCTCATACTAAATACTAATTTTATGTAAATGTATGAGTGGGTAGATCCCGAATCTATTAAAGCAATAACTTTAGTATCATGAAGAGAGAATGTACCCGTAATTACATCGAGAGATGATGCCCCTCCACGAGCGCGAATGGCATAAGTTCTTGCAGGTTCTTTACTCTCAGTTCTCGTAGCCTGCTCTCCAGATATACCCTTACTACTCGCCCCACTTCCCGGTTTTCTCTGAGGTCTTCCTCTAGCAGTGCCTCCCAGTCTGGCATCTTGAAGCTTCTCTTTCTCATCCACCTCAGGGCAATTTCTAATAAATGATCTAGAGACCCACATTTGAAACAAGCCTTTTCATTTGCTCGACATTCGCTGGTATGACACTTGCCACACTATGGGCATTCCGGTCTACTTAGCCAGGGCATTGCCAACACGAGCAACTGATATGATCTGGGCTTTAGACCCTGAGTAATGCTTGCTCTTACTTTTATTTGAAAACCCGGCTAAAGTAGCTGATCGGGTAGAAAAATCTCTCAACTTCTTGGACGAGGACTAAAATACTTACTCAATTGTCTCTTTCTTGAGTCACGAGACTCCATCTCAACTTTTATTTTCTCTTTCACTAGTTTCTCAGCCTTACAAGCCCGATCCACTAACACAACAAATTCCTTCAACTCGAGGATGCTAACAAACTTTAATATCTTCATTTAGTCCGTCCTCAAACCTCTTACACATGATGTCTTCAGAGGACACACACTCCCAATTGTACTTACTGAGCCTCACAAACTCGCGCTCGTATTCAGTCACCGTCATCTTACCTTGTTTCAGTTCAAGGAATTCCTTTTTTTTCTAATCAATGAATCTTTGGCTTATGTATTTCTTCTGGAATTCTTCTTGGAAAAACTCTCATGTAATCTTTTCCCTTGGTACCACCGACACAAGGGTGTTCCACCATTAATAAGCAGGATCTCTCAAAAGGGAGACTACACATTTTATACACTCTTCAGGTGTGTACGATAACTCGTCAAATACCCTGATGGTATTTTCAAGCCAAAATTCAGCTCTTTTTAGATCATCAACTTTACTAACCCAAAATTCCTCAGCTCATTGTTTTCGAATTCCATCAATCGGAGGTTTTTCTCTTCTTACCACTTCTACCACTTGGAGAGCTACATGGGTAGGTTGAGGAATGGGCGGGGGTGGAAAAGGTTGAGCATCAGGATTTGCTCGAATGTACTCGGTGTACCAATTGCTCATCATACAGAGAAAGGCTTCTTGGGCCTCTTCTCCCTGACCCAAAGTCTCAAGTCTACTCTCTACTGGCGCGGTCCCTTGCACAGGAGCCGGTGCATTACTTGCAGCACCATTGGCTGCAGCTCAGTCAGGATCAAGATCCATTGACTATATAAAAAAACACAATTCAAATCGTCAGGAGTCGTCACACTATCATTACACAAGTTCTCTTACGTATGGCATGTATAGCTAGACTCATATTTTCACTACTTTAGTCTAAGAAACGACTAAACCGTAGCTTTTATACCACTAAATATAACACCCTTTACCTGTGTCTGACGCCGAGACTGGATACGAGGCATTATATTGCTAAACCTTGCTTAAACATGTAATATCAGGCTATAAAATTTCGTTCCAACTTAAAACTTTTCTTTCTTATTAAATATATACATATCATGGGCCTACGAGGCCTTAAACATACATATAGAAGGTTTCAGGGTTCAACCAGAACATTTTACACTTCTTAAAAAATTTTGCCTAAACAGGGGTCACACGTCCGTGTGGGCAGGCCGTGTGGTCTCACACAACCATGCCCCTAGCCCATGTAGAATTTATTTTTATTTTGAACCTACAGGGGTTTTCACATGCCCGTGTCCTCTCCCGTGCGTAAAAAATAGGGGTATTCTATTTATGAGATCAGTAACCCCTTAAGAAGCACACGGCCTAGGAACATGCCCATGTGACGATTCGAATTCTCACAATTAAAATACAGGGGACACACGGCCTATTAACACACCCATGGGGCTCACCGTGTGTCACACAAGGCCCCCATCCCTTTATTTCATTTTTATGCCCCCCTGTCGCCACATGGGAGGGACCTGGGGGCATAAAAGGGATCCTATCAACTTGTTCCGACCTATGATAATAAGCTCATGGGCTTGGTCTTACTTCACCGTCGAGAAACAAAAGAAGGCTTCCATATCCAAGTTTAATTTAGATGTAGCTCACTTCTTTTTGGGTGTGAAGCAGTGTAAAACCAAAATACCCAACAAGCATTAGCTCTCCCTGAAAAGGAGGTGATCCAGCCACAACTTCCAATACGGCTACCTTGTTACGACTCCACTCCAGTCACTAGCCCTGCCTTCGTCATCCCCCTCCTTGCGGTTAAGGTAACGGCTTCGGGCATGGCCAGCTCCCATAGTGTGACGGGCGGTGTGTACAAGGCCTGGGAACAAATTCACCGCCGTATGGCTGACTTGAGATTACTAGCGATTTCGACTTCATGTAGGCGAGTTGCAGGCTATAATCTGAACTGAGGGCGGGTTTTTAGAGTTAGCTCACCCTCGCGAGATCGCGACCCTTTGTCCCTTCTATTGTAGCACGTGTGTCGCCCAGGGCATAAGGCGTGTTTCTACCGGTGTGGACACTTAGAGGCTATTTTCCAAGCCTTTTTGCCACCCTAAAATATAGACTCATTCATTTCATCACGAGTAGCACATAACATGGTAATATTAAAATGCTAAGAATCCTTAAATTATCATTCATTCCACCCATATTTTACTCAATTACTTGCATGAACATTCATTTCATCAAACTCATCAACTTTATAACATAAACTTGACAATATTGGCCAATTCACCATGGCCATTTACAAAATAAGTGTAGAATATTAGTAGCCAACCCTTTGGACTTCAAATATGACATGACACAAAATTATCAAGTTACTGTATATGTCATACTCAAAACGTACATGTCATACTCAAAATGAATTAACTTTGCTATTACAAAAGAATGGTTGATAGTGTGATCCGAATTCCGACATCCAACAATCCCAGCTAACTTGGTGAAACTACAAGAAAAAAGAGAATAGAGAGGGGTAATCATATAGCTTAGTAAGTTTGCATGAAATTCTAAAACAACATAAGTGCTTTCATTAAATTCATCCTTCCTTTGGAACAATAGCAACATAAGTCTCAAATGCTTAAACATACTCATCCATACTTATTCATATTTATTCTTACCCATCTCATGTTACATTATGGGTTTATAACTTTTACATAATTACACTTTTGCCCCTAGGCTTGTAAAATGATTTTCATTCAACTTGCTTGCATTTCAAGCCTAGCCGAATCATATTCTCAACTATATAAACTTACAATTTTCTCTATTTCTCTCATGTATGACCATTTTTACAACTTTTACAATTTAGTCCTTTTATGCATTTTTCATGAAAATCACTTAGAAGATGATGTTTATCGTACATCAACCTTTCATATTCTTCCATAAAACATCAAAATACATGCATGTCATACTTGGGTAAATTTTTTAACATAAACCCTAGCTCAAAATACATCTAGAAATAGCTAAACCGAGCTACGAGGGCTTCAAAAATATGAAGAACATTAAAAATAGGGCTAGGATGCACACTATCAACCTTGGAAGTTGAAGAAACCCTAGCTATGGTGCTCTTGTGACTTTTGGCCAAGCTTGGAGAAAATGGACACAATTTTGTCTTCTTTTTCCCTTTTTAATCTTTTATTTACCAAATAACAAAAATGCCCTAAATGATCCTTTCTTGAGATTTTTCCTTCCCATGTCTATTTTTGTCCATCTTAACATATAATGGTCTAATTGCTAAATAAGGAATTCTAATAATTTTATGATGCTATTTCATACTTAAACCTTCTGGAATCTCATATTTTCTAATCTTTTCAATTTAGTCCTAATGGATAATTTATTCACTAGTTAATAAAATTTCTTCATGAGATTTCTACACAATCATGAAATCACCTCATAAGCTTAATAGAAATCGTAAAACTCATGTTTCTACTTTGGATTTATGGTCTCGCACCACTATTCCTACTAGGCCCTAAGTTAGGCTGTTACAACCTGAGGGTGTCACTATACACCCCTAAAGATACCCCAAAAATGAGCATATTGCCTTCGATGTCATGACACAGGAACTAGGGTGTCGCGACATCAACTCTGTACAAGAAATAATCATGAGCCATGGGCATTTTGGTCTACACAATCAAGCACTAAGCACGAGAACTGTAATATCCGAGATTTAGGGGTTATGTATTTTAACTTAAATATATGTGGCTATGTGTTTATGTGTGATTTGAATGTGTTTTGGGGGCTTCAGGAACCTTGGGTTGTAGGAAGAAGCCTTAGAAAATATCGATTTTAAGCCTAAAAGGGGAACTAAGGAGCTAGGCCTTAAGGAGTTTATTGTGTGGCTTAGGACACAAGAAAAGCCTTGGTAAAGTGGCAAGGAGGCGCCACTTAGGGCCTTAGTTAGTGATGCCACAGGGAGTGTAAAGGGACCTATGTTTGAGCAGCAAGGGAAGCGTTTTGAAGCTTTTATTTTTTAGCAAGAAAGGGCAGTGATGGACGGCACAAGGACACTTCATGGATGAAGTGTAGATTGGGTCAAATAGCTTAAGATTCAGCTAAGTAGGAGTGAAAAGGGGGATTTGGATGAGGGAAGGAGAGTTGGTCAGCCAAGGGACTTCTAGAATGACAATTTCGGTCATGTAGGTAGGGAAGAGAAGTCAAAATTCATTTGGCATCTTTAAGCTCTTACTTTCTTTTCTTCTCTTTTGTTTCTTAGCCGAAATTGAAGGTGACCATTTGGTGCATTTTCTTTCTTTTTTACTTCTTCTTTGAAGCCGAACCATACCTCTCTTTCTTCTTCTCTTTTCTTCCCATGTTAGTAGTCTTAAACTTACCCTTCACTTTCAAAACTGAATAGCCCTTCTAGCTTTTGAAATCTTGGCCGAATCTACTATCCACAAATTCCTCTTCACTTTGCGTTTATACCCTTCCTTTCTCTTCTTCCATCTCAATTTGTTCTTCACGATTGATCACTAGGCCGAATCTGTCAGGATCTATTTCGATCGGATCTAATAGCTGGTAAGGGTTTCTCATTTCAATTTCTCTTCTTTTTCCTTTGGTTAGCTAAAATTTAGGGATCTAATACCTCTTATTTTCTTTTGGCGAACCATGAAGGAGATCTTTTGGGATCCACTTGTAGCCGACGGCAGAAGGAGATCTGTTGGGATCTGAGATCCAAGGTAAAGGGTTAGTATTCGGCCAAAGGCCATATCATTTTGAAGATGGCCGATTCTAACTATATTTTCTTAGGGGGAATTCGACAGAGGTAAGGAGAAGTTTTGGGATTTGGCCAAGCGATCTAGGTAAGTGTTCTAGTGTTTTGGATCTATTTCTTATTCATTCAAAAAGTCGAAGGCTAATTGGTTGTGTGTATCAGTGCTTGGCCGATTGCAAGAAGGGATCATCATGTAGTTCAGGATTTGGTTGGAAACCAAATCGGCATAAGGTAAGATGATATCTCCATGCGACATATCCTTCGGGATTTCCAGTTGAGCCGAATAGGCTTTTAGCTACTAACAAGTGTTGGCTGATTATAATAAGAGGTAAGGCAAACATTTCGGGATCTCATTAGTTTCACATAGTTCGGGATTTCGCTTAAACCTACGAATAGTCAGGTGTGTAACCCACCCTAAATTCCTGATTAATAATAATAATGTTATGTATATGTTAATAAGGCAATGACTGAAGATGGCTAAGGGTACCATTCAATGGTACAGTGCATTCAGGTACGTTACCCCTAACTTTCGGTTAATAAAGTTTATAAATATGGATATGAAAATATGAGAAATATCGTTATGGCCATGGGGTAAGGTAAATTGCATGATATGTGTATGATTTGTATGTTGCATGGGCATATAGGTGATAATGAGAAAAGGGAAGTGTTCTGATGGTTTTTACCACATTATCTGGTATTCTATGTCACATATTATGAATCTGGTGACTCTGTCACATTATCTAGTGGCTATGGCACAATTATAAGGGCGATCTGCAGTTGACTGCAGCGACTGCCTTCGATGGTGTGTAGCGGATGGAGGGTCAATTTAGTAATCCCCACGGTGTGATTGGCAGGTACGGGTGATGTATAGAGGTTGGATATCTATGTGGGTTTGGGTTGCATCATTGCTTATAAATGTGTATATGTGATTTGATATGCCTTAACCGAATGGGAATCTATGTTGGTTGTTACACACTGAGTCTGTTGACTCACCCTCCGTGGGCTAACATTTTGCAGGTGATACTCAGTAAATGGACCGGGTCGGCAGGGACTTAGTGGTGGCCATGCTCAGCTTAGTTTTTTTCGGATTTTCTTATTATGTTTTTCTTAAATTTATTTTGGGTTTTGATTTTGTTGTAATAAGGACATTACCATTTAACTATTTTAAGTTTACGTTTTAATTTTTATTATGATACAAACAACATCCAACAAACGATTAAACATTTTCATAAAACAACTTCAATTGTTTTGACACCTAAACACCTAAAATTTGACATTTCTTTTAACTTGAAATTTTTGAACACATGATAATAATGTTTCAATATAAACTTCAAAAACAACACGGTTTTCAAACTGATCATAACTCAAATCTAATTTCTTTTGTGACAGAACGAGGTTTAGCTACATTTTACTCAAGGAGCATGCCAGATCCGGTCAGGGCTTGTGGGCCGAGTTTGGGGTGTTTCAATTTGGTATCAGAGCTTGATTCAAAACTTGGCCTTGAGGGCTTTTGGGCCCAAAAATGTTTTTATTTTGAAATTGAGATTTACTAAAGGTTGAGCAGGTTTTCTGGCATGGCACCTAAGTCTCCGGCCCGAAGTCCACCAGGTAAGTACCCCTAACTACTGTGTGATTTGTATGTGGGTATTAGGGGACATAGATTAGTAGAATATGAGCTATTGAACTATAGGATTAGCTTACTCCAATACAGAATTACATAAAATTTAAAGTCTAATCAAACAAACCTGTAAGTGAGTCACCGAGTTAAGGGTGTGGCAACCGTTGTGCGCATGTCTAGGATTGGATTAAGAGCGAGCTTGGTATTTAAGCAGTCCTAGTGACTCACCTCCTCTCCATTCGAATCCTACCTGGTGCGTAGTGACGGTTCACCCTAACCAAGAGGATTTATTCACAAGCTAAATTCAATAATTAAAACCCGAAAGGGACTAGCTACACTGTTTTATAAAAACCTTAGTTTTAAAATCACCAAATTACCCCTTTGATTTGTAAAAACTATTTTGAAAAGAAATTTTTTGAAATACCCCCCAAATTTCTAAAATTACCAAAATACCCCCGAATTTCCAAAATTTCTGAAGTACCCCCAAGATTACAAAATTACCAGAACACCCCTATTTCACAAAATCACCAAGGACCCTATTTTGAAAAAAAATTATGAAAATACCCTTGTAGGATAAAATTATGAAAATACCCCTGGGTAGTGGAAAACAACAACAATGACAACCATAACATTTTTCTGTAATAAATGCGAGTTCATGAATGTTGATGATTGAATGAATGAACTTGAGACTGTAGTGTGTGTATGAATTCGAAAGAACTACTTTTTAGAACTATTATCATAAGACTGTTCGCGATAAATCAGTGGAAAGAAATAATGAATCATAAAATTATTAATCAGATAAATGCAACTCGGAAGAATGAGTTCTAAGAGACGTGGTCGTAATCTGCGAGGGCGTAGTAGAGGCAGAATGACCGTATCAGAACCCGTTAGGTCTAGTCAAGGGTCCGAGAATAAGATGCCACCACCACCACCATCGGTGCCGAATATCGTGATCGACGGGATGATGCGAAGATCGCAGCGATCTGCGAGTTCTTGAGAGGGTGGCTGGAGCAGGTGGAGGCATGGGAGCTCGAAAATCTATACTCGAGCGACTCTGAGCCAATAGAGCTGAGGTATTCCGTGGTGTATCTGGTGTGGTGCCCAATACGGCTGAGTATTGGTTGGAGGTGACGGAGCGAATCATGGACGATTTGGACCTGATTCTGAGGAAAAACTGAAAGGGGTGGTGTCGCTTCTCCGCGATGAGTCATACCAGTGGTGGCTCATGGTTCAAGATGGTACCGCAGCGGATGATCTTACTTGGGAGTATTTTAAGGTGGCATATCAGAAGAAGTATATTGGGACTAGCTATATCGATGCGTAGAGGAAAACATTTCTAAGGCTAGTTCAGGGGAATAAGTCTGTAGCGGAGTACGAGGCAGAATTTTTAAGGTTGAGTCGGTATGCTCGAGGCATCGTAGCTACGGAGCATGAATGATGTGTCAGGTTTGAGGACGGACTGAGGGATGACCTAAGATTGCTGATTGCTCCACAGCAAGAGCAGGAGTTTGCCGTGTTGGTAGAGAAGGCTAAGGTAGCCGAAGGGGTTAAGGAATTTGTAAGACAGAATTCTGATAGGAATAGACAAAAGAGAGGTTTTGGATCATCAGGGTCATCCGGGAACATTCAAAAGATACCTAGAGTTGATGGGTTGTGAGGTCAACAGGTTGTCACGGGAGGACAATACCGTACTTGTGCTCAGTGTGAAAAGATGCACCTAGGAGAGTGTTGGAAGAAGACGGGGGGATATTTTAAGTATGGGTCTAAGGATCACATGATTAGGGACTGCCCTATGAAAACAGACGGGAGCCGACTAATGAGCCAGGGCCTTAATCAGGCTGGAAGAGGTGGACAGCAACCACCGCGGGGTCGTGGTCCGGTTGGCAGAGGTAATGGTCCTGGAAGACGTCGGGGAACACCGGGCAGAGGTGTTTGTAATAGACCGAATTTGACCCTAATTGAAACGGTGGTTTCAAGACCATGAATCTGAGTCTTAGAAATATTTTAATATTATATTTTGTGTTTATTATATGTGAATTTATGTGTGTGAAAGTTTCGTAGAAAAATTTTATCGTTTAAGTGTTGAATTTGATAAAAAGGACTAAATCGCGTAAAGTGTAAAAGTTGCATTCTTTAGTGTAAAGTACTAGAATGATGACGGCTTCTTAATTTGAGGTATTAAGTGGGTAAATAACCCGTTTTACAAGTTAGTGGATGGCTTTTGACTAATATGCCATTATTATATTTGTTTGTTTATTTTTATTTTAAAGGTTATATTAGTAAATTAGTAAACAACATATTATATACATAATAAAATAAAGGAAAAAGCCATTATCATCTTATTTGTTTCTTTGGCCGAATGTGGGAGAAAGAAAAGGGGTTTTATTTCCTCTAATTTTCGGCAATTAAAAGTGCAAAATCAAGGTTAGTTTGATTTCGGTTTTTGTTAATTTTTACGTTTTTGAGATCGTTGCTTCGAACCGTAGCTGACCCATGTTAAAATTTTTAAGAATAATCATGTATGATGTTCGACCTTTGTTATGTTCTTGTAATTTTTGGTGTTTTATGATTTTATGTAAATGATATGTTAAAGATTAGTATATATTGAATTGGAAATTTTAGTAAATTTGAGTATTTTGGACTAATTTGTAAAAATAAAATTTTGAGGGACTTGTTTGCAAAATAAATGAAATGTATGTCTTGGTATGAAGGTATAGAAGATTCGGCCCTAAAGTATTATGTGCAAATTATGTGTATTTTGTGTTTTATGCAAATAGGACTAAATTGTAAACATGTGAAACTCTAGGGGTAAAATGGTAATTTGCCTATTTATGTGCTTAGGGACTAAATTGAGATGAAATGTACCTGAATGAGCTAAATTTTAATGTGTTTAGACCAAGAACAAAGAAAACAAATTTGGATCTGGGAAAGGCGAAAGTTGTCGACTAAGCCTGCTAACGTTGTCCGTCGATAGTCGAGGTAAGTCCTTAAGCTGAAATATGTCAAAGAATTATTTATGAACATGTTAAATGATAATGTTCGATAAATTTGAGTGTATATTATTGTAATAGCCGAATGTATATAGGTTAAATTGGCTTGAATGCATAAATTAACAATATGATGTGAATGTTTATCTTTGATATCTTACTTGGGAAAAATGTGAAGTATGTGATTGGTTTATGACTTATTCGGGCTTTGTGCCTAGAAGGCTTAGTGCCGGTGACATATTCAAAGCTACGTGCCTAGCGGTGCTTAGTGCCGTGACATATTCGGGCTTCGTGTACCTAAGGTGCTTAGTCTTGGGTGACATATTCAAAGACACGTGCCTAGCGTGCTTAGTGCCGGTGACATATTCTAAGCTTCGTGCTCAATGTGCTTGGTGCCGATGACATATTCGGCTTTGTGCCTAGCGTGCTTAGTGCTTGGTGACATATTTAAGCTTCGTTTCAGCGTGCTTAGTGCCGATGATTTGATTCTAAGCTTCGTGCCTAGCGTGCTTAATGCCTTGATACTTTAAAATGAAGAAACCATAAATTGTTCGAGTGTAACATAGTGAATCTATTGAGTTAAAAACTCAGGTAAGCTTAAATCTTATTGAATCCATCAGAAGTAAGGTAAATTGTGATTAATGCTACTTGAGTTGAAATATTATGTTAAGAATGGTGCTATGTGTGATTGAGCTTATTGATCGATGTGTATGAATGGTATAAGATAGAATTTGAGCTTAAACGTACTATTTTTGGGAGGTTCAGTTACTAGTAGAAATGATAATAGTGAAAGGACTTTGAATATGATAATATAGTTGATATGAATGTTGTACCTATGTGACATGGAGCATGTGATTCATGTAATATATGTTTATACTATGGTACGATGAATTATAGAATTATGGTAATGAAGTGTAAATGCTATGGTTAATGAACTGTTAATATTCTACTGCATAAATATATTTATGGAAATATTTATATTCAATGTTATAAGTTTAAAGAAATAAAATGTTTAAGTGTTTGAATGTTACATTAAAGTTGCTTAAGACTTACTAAGCTAGTGAGCTTACTCTATATGTGTTTGTATCTCTATTTTATAGATCGTTGATTCAACTACGGGCTCAGGGGATCATCAAGAAAGTCGACCACACTATCACTCTCTTTGGTATATATATATGTTTTGTATACTTTTTGAATCAAAGGCATGTATAGGCTTTATTTTGATAAGTAATGAATGATGTTCAGATTTGTAAATGTATATATATGGCCTTGCGAATAAGGCTGTTACTTTCGGTTAAGTATGGTTTATATGTTTGATATAATGGTTTGTTTTAATCTTTGATATAAGATATGTGCGTATCATGTTTGGGAGTTAAATGTAGTTATAAAGAATTAGTCATTTATAGGTAATATATATATATATATATATATATATATATGTATAAGTATTGCCTATTTGATTGTGTGAATTTTTCTCACTGAGATTATTATGTGCTTAGTTATAATTCAAAGTTGATCATGAATGTTGAAGATTTTGTGTTATAATTAGTATGGCCATTCGAATATGGCTTTAATCTTGTGCTAGTTTGAGCTTGAGATATATGAATTTTAATTATCGAATGTTGTATATGTTTATGTTATTATGATGCAAGGTCTATATGGATGCTTATATACGGTTATAGTTGAGTATTGTATGGAAAACAAGTGGGAATTGGATAGGTATCAAATTAAAAATTTTGTATGTGCATTGATCTTATTTATTTTATGACACATGAAACATGTTATGCAATATATGTTTTGGTATATTAGGCTAAAGCTATTAATTGCGTCTTTGATAATGTAATGAACTTATATACCTTGACCATTTAGCATGAAGTTTTGTTCATAGGGTTTGTTTTCATTAGTAATTAAAATGAATTGACTTTTGAAATGGGGTTACTTTATTAATTAGTTACATATGGTTTACTTGTTTATAAATTTCACATAGTTAGACCAACTTGTCGAGCGTGGTATATGGAATTGGGATTATTGTGTGACATTGACGTAATGTACTTTTAGGGTCATTTTGTGTTCGTTGATGGTTATAATGTATATGATTTGAATTAAAGTATTAAGCATATATTATACATGTGTAATTTGTCTGTTGATAAATGAATTACTTGATAAAGATGTTTAGGTAAAAATTTAATCGTTTGAGTAGAAGTTATGACTTATCCGGTAATGCCCGTAACCCTAATCTGGCGACGGGTACAGGTTAAGGGGTGTTACATTTTATTTGTATCAGAGCTATGGTTTAGTCGATTCTAGGACTACCGTAGTATGTAAGAGTCTAGCTATACATGCCTTTGAATTGTATATATGATAGTATGGTGATTTTGACAATTTCAATTGTATTTTATATAGTAAATGGATTCTCGATCCCGATAGAGCCAGAATGATGATTTGGAGAGCGTTATACTGGTTTAGACGTGGATCGGTGCCATTCGACTCTCGACCGCCACGGGTAGCCACGAGGGGAGGCTAAACAAGCCTTCTACCAAATGATGAATGAATGGTTTACCCGGTTTGTTCGTAATAATCCAAATTGTACAACAACCTCCACCCCCGAATAATCCAACTCCGGTACCTTCAGCACCCCCGATGATAGATTCGATGAGATCTAGTAGGTCTCCCGTTGATAAAATCAGGAAATATGAGGCCGAGGAATTCAAGGCCAATGATAATGATGATGCAGAGTGAGCCGAGATGTGGCTCGATAACACTATTCGGGTACTCGATAAGTTATCTTGTACTCTAGATGAATGCCTAAAGTGTGCTATATCTCTACTTCTGGACACTGGGGACTTCTTCCAAATTGAGTTCCGTAAGAAATATATCAGTCAAACATTCATCGATCAGAAACGAAAAGAATTTCTGGAATTAAAATAGGGTCGCATGACTGTGACGGAGTATGAGCGGAAGTTTGTCAGATTGAGCCGTTACGCTCGAGAGTTTATATCTACCGAAGCTATTATGCGTAAGGGATTTGAAGACGGCCTGAATGAAGACATAAAATTACTTGTGGGCATTCTTGAAATCAAAGAGTTTGTGACATTAGTCGAGCAAGCTTGTAAAGCTGAAGAGCTTGGGAAAGAGAAAAGAAAAGCTGAAGTAGAAGCTAGAGACACTCAAAAAAGATCATCAAGTAAAATTTTCCATTCTGTGCATAAGAAGTTCAGAGATGACCCCAGTCGACATAAAGCCACTTCAGACTTGTCTATACGTGATCGACCTCCAGTGAAATCCCGAACCACGTTGATAGCTAGTGTCGGTAATGTCCCGCAGAATCGGGCTAAGTGTAAACATTGTGGGAAATGGCATCCTGGGAGTTGTAGAGTTTGTGATCGGTCCTGTTTTAAATGTGGATCGTCGGATCATTTTATTCGAGAGTGCTCGATGTTAGCCGAGCAAAATGTAACTTAGAACACTAGACCGAGTAGTACGCCGGCACGGGGTAGACCATTCAGACATTCAGGCAATGTAGGGGGCAGTCAGAGAGGGACGAAGGACATCGCAATACGATCAGAGGCTAGAGCTCCAGCTAGAGCTTATGCTACACGAGCCAGAGAGGATGCTTCCTCCCCCGATGTCATTACCGGTACTTTCACCCTTTATGATACTACTGTGATTGCATTGATTGATCCTGGTTCGACTCATTCATATGTGTGTGAAACTCTAATATTTGGTAAGACTCTGCTAGTTGAGTCTACTGAGTTTGTGATTCGTGTGTCCAACCCTTTGGGTAGATGTGTACTTGTTAATAAAGTGTGTAGAGGTTGCCCGTTGATGATTCGGATTCTTGCTTCCCACCGATTTAATGTTGTTGCCCTTGATGAGTTCGATATAATTTTGGGAATGGATCGTTAATCGCACATGATGCGGTGGTGAATTGCAAAAGAAAGCTTATTGATTTGAGATGTCGAAGCGGCGAGATCATCGTAATTGAATCCGATGATTTAAGTGGGTTTCCTACAATAATATCCTCGATGTTGGCCCGAAAGTATGTGAGAAAAGGTGCAAAGCTTATTTGGCCTATGTAATTGGATAATAAAGTGTCCGAAAAGCATATTGAATTGCATCGATTGTGTGTGAATACCGGATGTGTTTCTGAAGAACTACTGGGTTTACCACTAGTATGAGAGATTGAGTTCAGCGTTGAATTAGCACCGGGAATGACTCTGATCTCGATAGCTCCATATCGGATGGCACCTACTGAATTAAAAGAGTTGAAAGCATAGTTGCAAGGGTTAACATATAGGGGCTTTGCACGACTAAGTTTCTCTCCTTGGGGTGCACCAGTACTTTTTGTGAAGAAGAAAGATGGAACGATGCGAATGTGTATTGATTATCAGCAACTGAATAAGGTAGGTATAAAGAATAAGTACCCGTCACCTCGGATTGATGATTTGTTTAATCAGTTGAAAGGGGCTTCCGTATTTTCGAAGATAGATTTGAGATCGGGTTATTATCGGCCAGAGTCGAGATACAGATGTGCCAAAGACTGCATTCCGGACAAGGCACGGACATTTTGAGTTTCTGGTTATGCCTTTTGGACTCACTAATGCACCAGCTATTTTTATGGATCTAATGAATCGGGTCTTCGAACAATTTTTGGATCGGTTTGTAGTAGTGTTTATTGATGATATACTAATCTACTCCAAAAATGAAACCGAGCATGCCGAGTATTTGAGATTAGTGCTACAAACTTTGCGAGATCAATAGTTGTATGCAATGTTTAGTAAGTGTGAGTTCTGGATGAATGAAGTCAGCTTCTTGGGTCATGTTGTTTCAGCATTAGGTATTCGGGTGGATCCAAACAAAGTAGCAGCTATACTTGATTGGAAACCACCAAAGAATGTTTTAAAGATTCGAAGCTTCCTAGGCCTTGCGGGATACTACAGACGATTTGTAAAAGGTTTTTCTGTGATAGCTACACCTTTGACAAAGCTACTATAGAAAGATGTCAAGTTTGAGTGGTCGGAAAAGTGTCAAAAAAGTTTTGAACAGCTGAAAGCTCTTTTGACCGAAGCTCCAGTGTTAGCTCAACTGAATAGGGTAAAGAATTTGTCATTTTTAGTGATGCTTCTTTAAATGGGTTGGGTTGTATTTTGATGCAGGAAGGCAAAGTTAGAGCCTACGCTTCGAGACAATTGAAGCTTCACGAAAGAAATTATCCAACTCACGATCTGGAATTAGCAGCCATTATTTTCGCATTGAAAATATGGCGTCATTACTTATTCGGCGAGAAATGTCACATTTATTCGGATCATAAAAGTCTAAAATATTTGATGACTCAGAATGATCTGAACTTGAGACAACGCAGATGGTTAGAATTATTGAAAGACTATGAGTTGGTGATTGACTACCATCCGGGAAAAGCCAATGTTGTTGCAGATGCGTTAAGTCAAAAATTATTATTTGCTCTTTGTGCAATGAACGCACAGATGGTTATGTCTAGGGATGGTTCGATCATAGCCGAGTTACAAGCAAAATTGATGTTTATCCAGAAAATTTGTGATGCATGGAAAGTTGACAAAGATTTGATGGCTAGACGAATTCAGTGCGAAAAAGATACGAAATCAGAGTTTCAAATTGATGCTAATGACTGTTTGAACTTTAAAAGCCGAATGTGTGTTCCGAAGAACTCAGAATTGATTCAGATGATTCTGAGTGAAGCTCATAGTAGTCGATTATCGATACATCCGGGTAGCACAAAAATGTATAATGATTTGAAACAGTTTTATTGGTGGCCTGGTATGAAACGGGATATATCTAAATTTGTGTCAAAGTGCTTAATTTGTCAGCAAGTAAAAGCCGAGCATCAAGTGCCTTTTGGGTTGCTTCAACCGATCATGATACCTGAATGGAAATGGGATAGAATCACTATGGATTTTGTATCTGGGTTGCCTATGACATCGAGCAAGAAAGATGCGATCGGGTTATAGTAGATAGGTGACCAAATCACTTATTTTATCTGGGTCAGTATGGACTTTTCACTCGATAAACTTGCTGAGTTGTATATATCTCAAATTGTGAGATTACATGGTGTACCGAGTTCTATTATCTCAAACAGAGACCCGAGATTCATATCGCGATTGTGGAAGAAGTTACAGGATGCTTTAGGTACTAAACTTTATTTTAGCATTGTCTTTCACCTACAGACAGACGGTCAATCTGAGCGAACCATTCAAACACTTGAGGACATGTTGAGATGTTGCGTTCTCGAGTTTGAAGGTGCGTGTGAAAAGTACTTACCTTTGATTGAATTTGCTTATAATAACAATTTTCAATCAAGTATCAAAATGGCACCCTATGAAGCTCTATATGGCCGCAAGTGTCGTACGCCATTGTACTGGACCGAGGTCAGTGAGAACAAGATACAAGGGGTTGATTTGATTAAAGAGATCGAATGTAAAGTGGTCAGTAATCAAAGATAGTTTGAAAGTCGCATCGATTGTCAAAAGTCTTACTCTGATTTGAAACGTAAAGATATAGAATTTCAAGTCAGAGATCGGGTATTCTTGAAAGTATCTCCGTGGAATAAAGTAATTCGTTTTGGTCGAAAAGGCAAACTGAGTCCGAGATTTATCGGACCATATGAAATCATCGAACGTGTTGGGCCTGTTGCTTATAGGTTGAAGCTACCCTCTGAATTAGAAAAGATACACGATGTATTTTACGTTTCTATGCTCCGTAGATACAGATCAAATCCGTCACATGTGATTGTTCCATCTGAGATCGAAATCTGACCTGATTTGACGTATGAGGAGGAACCGATCCGAATCTTAGCTCGGGAAATGAAAGAGTTAAGAAACAAAAGGATTTCATTAGTGAAAGTACTGTGGAATCAGCATGGAGTTGAAGAAGCTACGTGGGAGCCTGAGGACTCAATGAGGCAACAATATCCGATGTTATTTAACGGTAAGATTTTCGAGGACGAAAGTCCTTAAGAGGGAGAGTTGTAACAGATCGAATTTGACCCTAATCGGAATGCTGGTTTTGGGACCACGAATCCAAGTCTGAGAAATATTTTAATATTATATTTTGTGTTTATTATATGTGAATTTATGTGTTTGAAAGTTTCGTAGAAAAATTTTATCGTTTAAGTGTTGAATTTGATAAAAAAGGACTAAATTGCGTAAAGCATAAAAGTTGCATTCTTTAGTGTAAAGTACTAGAATGATGATGGCTTCTTAATTTGAGGAATTAAGTGGGTAAATAACCCATTTTACAAGTTAGTGGATGGCTTTTGACTAATATGCCATTATTATATGTGATAGTTTATTTTTATTTTAAAGGTTATATTAGTAAATTAGTAAATAACATATTATATACATAATAAAATAAAGGAAAAAGCCATTATCATCTTATTTGTTTCTTTGGCCGAATGTGGGAGAAAGAAAAGGGGTTTTATTTCCTTTGATTTTCGGCATTTAGAAGTGCAAAATCAAGGTTAGTTTGATTTTAGTTTTTATTAATTTACGTTTTTGAGATCGTTGCTTCGAACTGTAGCTGACCCATGTTAAAATTTTTAAGAATAATCATGTATGATGTTCGGCCTTTGCTATGTTCTTGTAATTTTTGGTGTTTTATGATTTTATGTAAATGATATGTTAAAGATTAGTATATATTGAATTGGAAATTTTAGTAAATTTGAGTATTTTGGACTAATTTGTAAAAATAAAATTTTTGAGGGACTTGTTTGCAAAATAAATGAAATGTATGTCTTGGTATGAAGGTGTAGAAGATTCGGCCCTAAAGTATTATGTGCAAATTATGTGTATTTTGTGTTTTATGCAAATAGGACTAAATTGTAAAAATGTGAAACTCTAGGGGTAAAATGGTAATTTGCCTATTTATGTGCTTAGGGACTAAATTGAGATGAAATGTACTTGAATGAGCTAAATTTTAATGTGTTTAGATCAAGAACAAAGAAAAATAAATTTGGATCTGGGAAAGGCGAAAGTTGTCGACTAATTTGTTAACGTTGTCCGTCGATAGTCGAGGTAAGTCCTGTTTAAATATGTCAAAGAATTATTTATGAACATGTTAAATGATAATGTTCGATAAATTTGAGTGTATATTATTGTAATAGCCGAATGTATATGGGTTAAATTGGCTTGAATGCATAAATTGACAATATGATATGAATGTGTATCTTTGATATCTTATTTGGGAAAAATGTGAAGTATGTGATTGGTTTATGACTTATTCGGGCTTCGTGCCTAGAATGCTTAGTGCCGGTGACATATTTGGGCTACGTGCCTCAGCGTGCTTAGTGCTGGGTGACATAATCAAGCTTCGTGCCTAAAGGTGCTTAGTGTCGGTGACATATTCAGAGCACGTGCCTCAGAGGTGCTTAGTGCCTTGGTGACATATTTGGGCTTTGTGCCTCAGCAGCTTAGTGCCTGGTGACATATTCGGGCTTTGTGTCTAGCAAGCTTAGTCCGGTGTCATATTCGGGCTTTGTGCTAGCGTGCTTAGTCTTGGGTGTTTAGTGCCTAGCGTGCTTAGTGTCTTGATTTGATTTGGGCTTTGTGCCTAGCGTGCTTAATGCCGTTGATACTTTAAAATGAAGAAACCATAAATTGTTTGAGTGTAACATAGTGAATCTATTGAGTTAAAAACTCGTAAGCTTAAATCTCATTGAATCCATCAGAAGTAAGGTAAATTGTGATTAATGCTACTTGAGTTGAAATATTATGTTAAGAATGGTGTTATGTGTGATTGAGCTTATTGATCGATGTGTATGAATGGTATAAGATAGAATTTGAGCTTAAACGTACTATTTTGGGAGGTTCGATTACTAGTAGAAATGATAATAGTGAAAAGACTTTGAATATGATAATATAGTTGATATGAATGTTGTACCTATGTGACATGGAACATGTGATTCATGTAATATATGTTTATACTATGGTACGATGAATTATAGAATTATGGTAATGAAGTGTAAATGCTATGGTTAATGAACTGTTAATATTCGCCCCGCATAAATATATTTATGGAAATATTTATATTCAATGTTATAAGTTTAAAGAAATAAAATGTTTAAGTGTTTGAATGTTACATTAAAGTTGATTAAGACTTACTAAGCTAGTGAGCTTACTCGTATGTGTTTGTATCTCTGTTTTATAGATCGTTGATTCAACTACTGCCTGGGGATCATCAAGAAAGTCACCACACTATCACTCTCTTTGGTATATATATATGTTTTGTATACTTTTTGAATCAAAGGCATGTATAGGCTTTATTTTGATAAGTAATGAATGATGTTCTGATTTGTAAATGTATATATATGGCCTTGCGAATAAGGTCATTACTTTCGAGCTAAGTATGGTTTATATGATTGATATAATGGTTTGTTTTAATCTTTGATATAAGATATGTGCGTATCATGTTTGGGAGTTAAATGTGGTTATAAAGAATTAGTCATTTATTATATATATATATATATATATATATATATGTATAAGTATTGCCTATTTGATTGTGTGAATTTTTCTACTGAGATTATTATGTGCTTAGTTATAATTCATAGTTGATCATGAAAGTTGAAGATTTTGTGTTATAATTAGTATGGCCATTCGAATATGGCTTTAATCTTGTGCTAGTTTGAGCTTGAGATATATGAATTTTAATTATCGAATGTTGTATATGTTTATGTTATTATGATGCAAAGTCTACATGGATGCTTATATACAGTTATATTTGAGTATTGTATGGAAAACAAGTGGGTATTGGATAGGTATCAAATTAAAAATTTTGTATGTGCATTGATCTTAATTATTTTATGAAACATGAAACATGTTGTGCAATATATGTTTTGGTATATTAGGTTAAAGCTATTAACTGCGTCTTTGATAATGTAATGAACTTATGTACCTTGACCATTTAGCATGAAGTTTTGTTCATAGGGTTTGTTTTCATTAGTAATTAAAATGAATTGACTTTTGAAATGGGGTTACTTTATTAATTAGTTACATATGGTTTATTTGTTTATAAATTTCACATATTAAGACCAACTTGTTGAGTGTGGAATATGGAATTGGGATTATTGTGTGACATTGCCGTAATGTACTTTCAGGGTCATTTTGTGTTCGTCGATGATTATAATGTATATGATTTGAATTAAAGTATTAAGCATATATTATACATGTGTAATTTGTCTGTTGATAAATGAATTACTTGATAAAGATGTTTAGCTAAAAATTTAATCATTTGAGTAGAAGTTATGACTTATCCGGTAATGCCCGTAACCCTAATCCGTGATTTGCAGTGCAGGTTAAGGGTGTTCTGTTGTTGGTAACATGAGGCGAGACAGACGGGTCTGGTGTATGCGGTTCGTCGGAGGTAGGATGGTGATGCACCAGATGTCATGACCGGTACGTTCCTTATAGCTGAAAAGCCTTACTTTGCTTTAATTGATGTTGGCTCGACCGACTCATATGTTGCATGTAGAGTAGCTGAAACACTAGGTGTAGTATCTGAACTGTCTATTAGGGAGATGACTGTAGTGAGCCCGTTGGTCAAACGTAGTGGTGAATAGGATATTCCGGAGTGTGCCTCTAAAAATTCAAGGAGTGGTATTTCCTGCCAACTTGATGGAACTACCCTTCAGAGAATTTGATCTCATTCTAGGCATGGATTGGCTAGTGGAACATTGGGCTAAATTGGATTGCGCAGCTAAGCGAATGGAGTTGAGGACTCCGGAGGATGAGGAGATAATAATGATAGGAGAAAGAAGAAATTATTTGGCTAATGTAGTCTCCGCATTAAAGGCTGATAAGATGGTTCGGAAAGGGTGCAAGGCATTTTTGGCCTTCGTGAGTGCTTTGGATGCAAATGAAGAAGGAGTTAGTGGAGTGAGAACAGTAAGGGAATTCGTGGATGTCTTTCCAAGGAGTCGCTGGGTTACCCCTGGCCGTGGAGGTGGAGTTCAAAATTGATTTATCGTTTGCATGCTCTCTGTGTCAATCATTCTGTACCGAATGGCACCAAAGGAGTTAGTAGAGCTTAAAGCCTAGATCCAAGAGTTACTCAATCATGGGTTTATCTGACCTAGTGTGTCTCCATGGGGAGCACAGGTCCTATTCGTGAAGAAGAAGGATGGGACTATGTGTATGTGCATAGATTACCGGCAGTTGAATAAGCTGACCATCAAGAACAAGTACCCATTGTCGAGGATAGACGACTTGTTCGATCAGCTTAAGGGGGCTGCAGTATTTTCAAAGATAGATCTACAGTCTGGATATCATCAGCTTAAGGTGAAGGAAGTAGATATCCATAAGACAGCTTTCCGGACAAGGTACGGGCATTATGAGTTCTTAGTAATGCCGTTCGGATTGACAAACGCCTCAGCCGTATTCATGGATATGATGAATCGGGTTTTCAACCCTACTTGGACCGGTTCGTCATTGTGTTTATAGACGACATCCTAGTGTATTCCAAATCTGTGGAAGAACATGATGAGCATATCCGAGTTGTATTACAAGTGTTAAGGGAAAAGAAGCTATATGCCAAGTTCAGCAAGTGCGAATTTTGGCTGAAGGAAGTTACGTTCTTAGGGCATGTGGTGTCTGTGGAAGGAATAAGGGTGGATCCTCGGAAGATTGAGGCAGTATTAGATTAGAAACCACCTAAGTCAGTGGCAGAGATTCGTAGTTTCTTGGGGTTAGCAGGCTATTACAGGAGGTTTGTTGAAGGGTTCTTGTCAATAGCAGCACCTATGATGAAGTTGTTAAGGAAGGAGGTACCTTTCGTATGGGTGGATAAGCAGCAGGAGAGTTTTGAGGAGCTTAAGAGAGTATTGATTGAGGCTCCAGCTTTGATTCAGCCGAAAGCAGGGAAAGACTTCGTGGTGTATTGTGATGCTTCCCATACAGGATTGGGACGTGTCCTTATGCAGGACGGGAAAGTGGTCGCTATGCGATCGGCAGATTGAGGCCACATGAAGTTAACTATCCAAATGCATGATCCTGGAGTTGGCTGCAGAGTGTTCGCCTAAAAGTGTGGAGGCACTACTTTATGGAGAAAGGTCAGTGATTTACACGGACCACAAGAGTTTGAAGTATCTGCTGACTCAGAAGGAGCTAAATTTGAGACAGCAAAGGTGGGTGGAGTTATTGAAAGACTATGATTGCTCAATAGAGTATCACCCGGGCAAGGCAAATGTGGTGGCAGATGCCCTAAGTCGGAAAGTGGTGTCGGATCTAAGGGCGATGTTTGCACATCTTAGCCTCTATGATGATGGGAGTTTATTAGTAGAGTTGCAAGTGAAGCCGACGTGGTTAAGTCAGGTAAAGGGGAAACAGATGGTAGATGGCGAACTCAGTGCTAAGCTGCTACAAGTACAAAATGGGGAGTTGGAAGACTATGGTGTAAACAGCGATGGAGTGCTGTGTTTTTGAGGCAAGGTCTGTATGCCAAAGGATGAGGAGTTAAGGCAGCAAATTCTTCGGGGATGAGGAGTAGCCCTTATGCTATGCATCCTGGAGGAAGTAAGTTATATAGGGATCTACGGGATCAATTTTGGTGGCCTGGTATTAAGCGGGAAGTTACCAAATTTGTAGGGAAGTGCTTAACGTGTCAGCAAGTCAAGGCTAAACACTAGGTACCGTCAGGATTGCTTCAACCGATAAAGATTCTGCAATGGAAGTGGGAGAGAATTACCATGGACTTCGTTAGTGGGCTTCCCCTTCCGCCTACTAGGAAGGACTCGGTATGGGTAATAGTAGATCGGTTGATGAAGTCTGCACATTTCATACCAGTGCGAGTTGACTATTCCTTGCAGAGATTGGCAAAATTGTATGTAGCAGAAATCGTGAGGCTGCACGGAGTGCCGGTGTCGATTGTCTTGGATAGGGATCCGAGGTTTACATCTCGATTTTGGAAAGCACTACATCAAGCATTGGGCACCCGGTTGGACTTCAGTACGGCATTCCATCCGCAGTCGGACAGCCAATCTAAGCGGGTAATTCAAGTGCTAGAGGATATGTTGAGAGGTTGCGTGATAGATTTCAGAGGAAGTTGGGAGGAGTTCTTGCCTTTAGCGGAATTTTTGTACAATAACAGCTATCAAGCAAGTATTCGGATGGCACCGTACGAAGCGCTATATGGACGGAAGTGTCGCACTCCTACATGTTGTACAGAATTGGGGGAACATCATGTTTTGGGTCAAGAGATTGTAGTAGAATCGGAAGAAAAGGTTAAGGTAATTGGGCACGGTTGAAGGAGGCATCTGACAGGCAAAAGTCATATACAGATCTTAAGCGGAAGGAGATTGACTTTGTCGTGGGGGATCAGGTGTTTCTTAAAGTTTCGCCATGGAAGAAGGTGATGAGATTTGGTCGCAAGGGAAAGTTAAGTCCTAGGATTATAGGACCTTATCGGGTTTTGAAGCGGGTTGGACCAATAGCGTATTAGTTAGAGTTGCCTTCGGAGTTGGAGCGGATGCACGATGTGTTTCACGTTTCGGTGCTACGTCGTTACCGATCGGATCCATCTCATGTAATATCGGTTGAGGAGGTGGAGCTAAGACCAGATTTGTCTTATGAGGAAGAGTGATTGATTCGAACAGGATGTGAAGGTGCTTTGAGGAAATCGGCCTCTAGTCAAAGTGTTATGGCGTAACCATGGATCTAATAAGCTTCATGGGAGCCAGAGGAAGCAATGCGACAAACAATACCCTCACTTATTTTAGCCTGTAATTTTGAGGTCGAAATTATTTTAAGGGGGTAGAACTGTAATATTCAGGATTTAAGGGTTATGCATTTTAACTTAAATATATGTGGCTATGTGCTTATGTGTGATTTGAATGTGTTTTGGGGCTTGTGAACCTTGGGTTGTAGGTAGAAGCCTTAGAAAATATCGATTTTAAGCCTAAAAGGGGAACTAAGGAGCTAGGCCTTAAAGAGTTTATTGTGTGGCTTAGGACACAAGAAAAGCCTTGGTAAAGTGGCAAGGAGGCGCCACTTAGGGCATTAGTCGCTGACGCACATGTGGAGTGTAAAGGGACCTAGGTTCGAGCAAATGAGGGAAGCATTTTGAAGCTTTTATTTTCAAAGAAGGAAGGGCAAGTGATGGACGTTACAAGGACACTTCATGGATGAAGTGTAGATTGGGTCAAATAGCTTAAAGATTCGCTAAGTAGGAGTGAAAATGGGGATTTGGATGAGGGAAGGAGAGTTGGCCGGCCAAGGGACTTCTAGGATGACAATTTCGATCATGTAGGTAGGGAAGATAAGCCGAAATTTATTTGGCATCTTTAAGCTTTTACTTTCTTTTCTTCTCTTTTGTTTCTCAAATTAAATTGAAGGTGACCATTTGGTGCATTTTCTTTCCTTTTACTTCTTCTCCAAGTCAACCATACCTCTCTTTCTTCTCCTCTTTTCTTCCCATGTTGGTAGTCTTAAACTTACCTCCACTTTCAAAACCGAATAGCCCTTCTAGCCTTTGAAATCTTGGTCAATCTACTATCCACAAATTCCTCTTCACTTTATGCTTATACCCTTCTTTCTCTTCTTCCATCTCGATTTGTTCTTCAAGATTGATCACTAGGTCGAATCTGTCAGGATCTATTTCGATCGGATCTAATAGGTGGTAAGGGTTTCTCATTTCAATTTCTCTTTTTTTCCTTTGGTTAGCCGAAATTTAGGGATCTAATTCCTCTTATTTTCTTTTGGCCGAACCATGAAGGAGATCTTTCGTGATCCACTTGTAGCCGACGGCAGAAGGAGATCTGCCGAGATCTGAGATCCAAGGTAAAGGGTTAGTATTCGGCCAAAGGCCTTATCATTTTGAAGATGGTCGATTCTAACTATGTTTTCTTAGGGGGAATTCGACATAGGTAAGGAGAAGTTTCGGGATTTGGCCAAGCGATCTAGGTAAGGGTTCTAGTGTTTCGGATCTGTTTCTTATTCATTCAAAAAGCCGAAGGCTAATTGGTTGTGTGTATTAGTGCTTGGCCAATTGCAAGGAGGGATCATCACGTAGTTTGGGATTTGGTTGGAAACCAAATCGGCATAAGGTAAGATGATATCTCCATGCGACATATCCTTCGGGATTTCCAGTTGAGCCGAATAAGCTTTTGGTTACTAACAAGTGTTGGCCGATTATAGGAAGGGGTAAGGCAAACGTTTTGGGATCTCGTTAGTTTTGCGTAGTTCAGGATTTCGCTTAAACCTACGAATAGTCAGGTGTGTAACCTACCCTAAATTCCTGATTAATAATAATAATGTTATGTATATGTTAATAAGGCAATGAATGAATATGGCTAAGGTACCATTCAATGGTACAAAGGCATTCAGTATCGCTACCCTAACTTTCGATTAATAAAGTTTATAAATATTGATATGAAAATATATCGTTATGGCCATGGGGTAAGGTAAATTGCATGATATGTGTATGATTTGTATGTTGCATGGGCATATGGGTGATAATGATAAAGGGGAAGTGTTCTGGTGGTTTTTACCACATTATCTGGTGACCTATGTCACATATTATGAATCTGGTGACTCTGTCACATTATCTGGTGGCTATGCCACAATTATAAGGGCGATGTGCAGTTGACTGCAGCGACTGCCATAGATGGTGTGTAGTGGATGGAGGGTCGATTTAGTAATCCCCACGGTGTGATTGGCAGATACGGGTGATGTGTAGAGGTTGGATATCTAGGTGGGTTTGGGTTGCATCATTGCTTATAAATGCGTATATGTTATTTGATATGCCTTAACCGAATGGGAATCTATGTTGGTTGTTACACACTGAGTCTATTGACTCACCCTCCGTGGGCTAACATTTTGCAGGTGATACTCAGTAAATAGACCGGGTCGGCAGGGACTTAGTGGTGGCCATGCTCAGCTCAGTTTTTTTCTGGATTTTCTTATTATGTTTTTCTTGAATTTATTTCGGGTTTTGATTTGTTGTAATAAGGCCATTACCATTTAACTGTTTTAAGTTTACGTTTTAATTTTTATTATGATACGAACAACATCAAACAAATGATTAAACATTTTTCGTAAAACAACTTCAATTGTTTTGACACCTAAACACCTAAAATTCGACATTTCTTTTAACTTGAAATTTTTGAACACATGATAATAATGTTTCAATACAAACTTCAAAAACAACACGGTTTTCAAACTGATCATAACTCAAATCCAATTTCTTTTGTGACAGAACGAGGTTTAGCTACATTTTACTCAAGGAGCATGCCAGATCTGGTCAGGGCTTGTGGCCGGGTTTGGGGTGTTTCAAGAACGACAATTAACCTAGGGTTAAAGATAACAGTCACTCTAATTCTATAAATAGGTTTATTTAACGCATGTTACGAAAATCTTTTCATATTGTATAATTTTATTTATAGTTTTAGTTTATAGTTTTTTCTTTTCTTAGGCTTTTAGGTTATTTTTAGTTTAGTTCTTTACTTTTGTTGAGAGATCAGATTTGTGAACTTGATCAAACTTTATGAGGATTCAACATTCTATTCAATACAAATCAGGCTTTTTCTAAACTTTATATTTTTGAATTGTTATTCATGTCTATTTTATATATCAAGTTTATGTTGTTTATGAGATCTATGAGGAACTAATCCTCCTGTGGGGGATTAGCGAGTGGAGGTATGATCAATTAACTATTTTGTAAGGTGCTTTTAGTGGATCAGCTGTTCGAGAGAGGAAAAACTTAAACCCTAGGCTTGAAGACCCTAGGAAGTCATCAAGGTGGGAATTAATCCAAAATTGGTATGACTTATCCGTGAATGCCTTAACCCCAAACTGGTTTAGATTGTGAGGTCGAGAGATCAGTAGTTCTTTTTGACTCATTATTCTAGTGGAAGATCAAAAAATTCTGCTAGGTTTTCGACTAGTTGATTGAATAAGAAGCCCGGAACAATAGTTGATTATGATTATTGAAGTGAGCTAATCATTCAAGTTCATGTTTGATAATTTCTACTATTTGGTTTCCTGCTATTTATTCATGTTCTTTTATTATTATTATGAAAAATCCCAAAACCCTTCTTTATATTTCATCGTAATATAATCTATCTAAAGTACTATTAAGACATATTTGTGATTAGGTTAGAGTTAACTGAGTGCTCGCCTCACTTGGGTATGATTCTCAAAGTACTCATCTACTCTATTGTAACTATATTACAACCTGACCCATATACTTACGGATACTGCTTTTTTTATATATTTTATGCAGGATTTTTACTTTGGACGTTGGTATGTCCAGAGGGGGTCAGAATTATACGGGGAAATATTACAACATTAGAGTTCAAATCATGGACGAAAATAAACTGAGTAGGACAAAAGATATTTGAACTGACTATACTTTGCAAAAGTAAATACTATATTCGTATATACAATTTGATGGAACTATATATTTAATTTTCTTTAACTAGTTTACTTTGTAATTTATTGAACTAATCTATTTAGGCGAAAATAATTGTAAATTTTTTAAATTTCTAGCTAGAGTTAAATATTTAAGCGAATTTTCCTAGTGTCGATGCTCTGATCTAATCTCGTATATTAAGTCGGCTCAAGTACATTGTTACATTATAGATTTTATTTATTTTATTTTATTTGCTTGAAGACAAGCAAAGGATTAAATGTGGGCATATTTGACTTGACGTCAAATGTAGTAGTTATTGTAACACCCCTAACTCGTATCCGTCACTAGAATAGGGTTATGGAGCATTACCGGAGTTTACAGTTCAATTATAATTAATTTATGTCATTTACTATTCATTTTTGAAAATTATTCACAATCAATCAAAATGTCCTTCATATGGGACCTCAAGGTCCAAAATACATATTAGAATCGAGTCAGGACTAAACTGGGATCACAGAAAATTTTTGCGAAATTTTAAAAATTTTCTTAGGTGTAAGGAACACATGCCCGTGTGGGCATTCGATGTGAGGCACACAGCCATGTCCTAGCTCATGTCCTTACCCGTGTAACTCTCTGATTCGGGTCACATGGCCAGCAACACGCTCGTGTGCTAGACCGTGTGGACAATTTAATTTTCAAAAATTAGGTGTAGGGGTTACACAGCCAGGACACATGCCCATGTTCTGGACTGTGTGTCTCACACGGCTAAGACACACGCCCGTGTCTCTACCCGTGTGCTCAATTCTAAGCTTCCATTTCTCTAATTTTAAGATTTAGGGGACATACGGCCAAACCACACGCCCATGCGCATGACCATGTGTCACACATGGTTGAGGCACACGCCCGTGTGGGCAAAATAAGGCCATTTTCCAAGCCTTCTTTCTCACCCTTTTTACCTTGCACCTACATCAATACTTCAATATATTCACCAACCAATTTAAGACATATAAATCAATCTAATGATCAAGTTTTATGCATGACACATTTACTCATGCTTTCAAGTATCATCTTTACATTAAAATTATATACCTACCCAAACTTGATTGCATCTAATATATTAAACCAAACACATTCATATACTAAATATAATAAACCTCATGCATAAGTATGCATTAAATTTACTATCACTAGCCATTCCAATGGCTAGTTACAACCAAAACATTTACATACCCTCATTTATTATCATTAGCCTATACATGCCATTACACAAAGGTAAGATTCGTATTTATACCAAAACGAGCTGAAGGATAGTGTGATGATGCTCTGACTGATCTCCAACCTTTTACGAGCTTCTGAGTCCTACAAAATAGAGGAAAGAAAACCTAGTAAGCATTTGATGCTTAGTAAGTTCGTATAACAGGAATTTCACTAACCAATCATGTTCATTTAAAATAAGCATATCAACAACATTCATCCCAACAAAATTAGCCATTTTCCTAATCACATACACTCAATCAAACAAGTTAGTCATAAATTTTCTAAATACTTTTCAAATAATAATGATGATGATGAGCTCATCAGGTAAAAACTTTCATATACATAATCCTTTCATATCGTATTTTTCAAAACTCATACATTTCCATTACAAGTCATCCCAAGTTCAGTGTAGACATGTTAAAACTTTACCCATTGAATTTATTTGAAATATCTATGGATACACTACTAGTACACTCAAAAAGTAAAAAACTATAAATCCATCAATTCGTATTCAGGGGTACCCAATTAGGGCACATAATCAGGAAGCACTCTCTCGAGCCATGTAACAGGATGCTCATGTGAGGCATGTATTAGGAAGCTTATCTTGGCTAAACAGGAAACTCATAAGAGTTTTAATCAGGAAGCTTATTGAGCTTAACAGGTAACGCTAAAGAGGTATTATCATGTAGCTCCAGATAACCATTTAACAAGAAGTTCAAGCGAGCTATAACAGGACGCTCATAAAGAGTTGCATTTGTGTCTGTAATATATGCAGGATCACAACCGATCATATAACAGGATGCTCAAAAAGAGCTACAGTAGTCCGCAACACATGCAAGATCACTACCGATCAGGATGCTCGCAGGAACCATATAACAGGAATACTCGAGAAGGATTTGAACAGGATGTTCGTCTGAGCTATAATGTTCGTAACATATGCAGAACTTTAATCAATATAGGAAACAATTGTATCCATTGCATTTCATTATTCAAACGAGACTTATCATTTATCGAACAATATCAGGTATGTGATTAATTTCATACATTAAAAACTTATGCAATTCACACAAATACAACATGCGATTCAAACATATTAATATACATAATTTAGTTACACGAACTTACCTCGACACTTGTTCGTGTATGAAAATCTACTAATCCAACACCTTTTCTTTTCCTCAATCTAACTCGTTATTTGATCTTTCCATATCTATAGAATTGAATTTAGCATCAATTTAATTCACTTTATAGTCAATTGAATTCAATTAACATCTTAGGCAAAATTACCATTTTGCCCCTATTCTTTTCATAAATGATAATTTCGTCGATAAGCTCAAAAAATGAAATTCATGCAATTTAATCCTTATTTCAAGCCTAACCGAATTTTACATGTTACAATAAAAGTCAACGAATTTCACAAAATCAAAATTTTTCCATGGGTTTTACATTTTTTCAATTTAGTCCCTAAATCACAATTTTATCAAAATTCTCTTTGTAAAAGTTGTTTATCTATCAACAAACTTTCATTTTCTACCATAAATTTCAAAACTTCAGCATTTACATCGATGGAAAAATTTCTACACTTTGATATATTTACAAAATTAATCCCCAAAATAGATAGATTAAGCTATTCCGATCTGGGAAATATAAAAATTACTAAAAACGGGACAAGATTACTTACCCAATTAAGCTTGTTTGATTTCCTTTCTCTTTCCTAGGGTTTTGATGTGGTTTAAAACTAACTACGATCACAATAAAGGCAAGCGCACCTATCATTCAATAGTATAGTAATGGTAAGATCGGTAATATCGAATCCAAAAGAACCAAGAGTACTAGTAATTACTATCTTTCTATTATCTAGTCTAAGAATTGGAGTGATTTTTTTTTAAACTAAAACTTAATTAAAAACACAACAGAGAATGAATTTGGAAATACTTTAGAGAACTTTATGAGATAGGCAATACCTAAGGAAGACTCCACCAAGACTTCACTTATTACTTTTGATTCATATGATTTATTCACTTGACTTAATTTGTAGAAATCCCTAATTTATGTTAATATCTTTTTCAAGACTAAAAACAACTAACTCTAGGTTTATTAATTGAAATTTCTTTCTAATTAAAACCCCTATTGTCGCATTAACTCGATCTATGGATTCCCTTAATAGATTTGACACTAATCCGATAGATTTTTGTCACCCTATTTCTAGGGTTACAATCAACTCCGCTTAATTGTGTTGATCTACTCTTAAACAGGGACTTTTGCTCCTCTAAATAAGCACATTCGACTTGAATCAATAACCTGAATTATCAAAACAAGAATAAGAACTCACAATTAAGAAAAGAACAAGTATTTATCTTATAAATCAAATAATAATAAAATCCGTGTTAGGTTTCATCCCCTTAGGTATCTAAGGGATTTAGTTCATACTAATGGGGGAAACATCTTAAAATAGGGAAAACAACAAAACACAAGAAAACCCAAAAACTTCAAAAGAACTTGATGGGAGATCTTCAATCTTGATGTAGATCCTTCTTCCGAGCTACTTCCAATGGCTATATTCGAGTATTTTCTGCCTTCTATTCGCGCCCCCTTTTAGGTTGCCCTATAGGGTGTTTATATAGGCTTTGGAACACCTATCTTAGCCTACAAGTAGCTTATTCTGAATAGAATTCAACTTTGATACAGCAAGGACATGCCTGTGCTCAATTCCTTAGACCGTGCTCAATTCTGCTTGCCACACACGGCCATGTGGTCTTCCTATATACGTTGATCCAGACTGTGTTTGATCCTACTCGTACCACACGGTTGTGTTTGATAGCCCAGGCCGTGTTGATTCCTAAGGTAGGCCCATTTTGTCCCGTTTTGGCCTGTTTCTCATTCTTTTTGACTCCCTAAGCTCTCCTGAGTGTAAAACATGAAATTAAGGGATTAAGACCACTGAATTCATCAAATCTAATAAAAATTCATCCAAAAATAAGCCAAGCATGGGGTTAAAATATGTATAAATTGAGGTTTATCAAATATCCCCACACTTAAGCCTTTGCTTATCCTCAAGCAAAATCCTCAACTCACAATTAAAATTAAACTTCCTCAATTCATAATTCTCATTAATAATGTCTCATCATAATTCATAGATAATTCATACATGGATAATTTAACTAAAAGAGTCTTAAAGATTCAAACAATCTAAGTCATAATTTTTTTGTAGCATGAAAACATAGGTGTTTCCCCTTACCTAAATAATTACCTCTGATTCAAAATCGAAAAGGATTGACATCCTCACTAAGGATTCACTCAAATCACTCAAAGTGTTTAAGGTTCAAGATAAAGCACTCAAAAGTCAAACATGAAGTGTTATTACCATAGGCTTGCATGAAAATCAAACCTTCACCACTATAAAATGAGATGATACATAAATCAAAAGGTCTTTTAAAAGGGTTGTAATGGGGCTTGGGCTAAAGGTGCGGATAAAGGTTGAATTAAAGGGTTAGAATCGAGATTGAATTGTCAAATTACCTAACTAGAACAATAGACTAATATTGAATAATTACATCAATTGAAAACTTATCATAATAACACGAGCTTCTTCTAAAGATGTGAATTTAACTATTTTAAGCTCAAATAACATAGAACTAATAAGGAATTTATTTCCAACTTCTTCTTCTTTTTGAATAAAATAAGTATTTACAATAATAAAAAAGAACTTAACAACTGAAATAGAGAACATAGTTAGGCAACTGCTCAAATCAAATCTCGACAAAAAGGGGTTAATTCAAATAGGGAAAATTCTTCATGAATCAAAAAGAGTGAGTTTTGGGTTAATATTAAGGGTAAATAAAAAATGGTTTATTAGGATTCAAAGGAGTTCGTTAGGGGTTAATTATGAAGGTAGGCTTTTGGTGGAATGAGTGGGTTAATCCTAGGTGCCTTTATCATCTCAGTATATCACATCAAAAGTGTGGTCTCGACATGCATAATCGAAGTAAGTTCTAGAATAACAAATCAATGTTGACATGCTCATAATCAATAAAGTGAGCACAAAAAATGTATGCTCTAAAGGCTCAAAATCTCACAAAAATTATGGTTTTTTGATGTCAATCTTGCAAATTTCAAACTTCAAAGTAATATTTAAATTTAAGGAAACAACCTAACCAAATTTTAATTCTGAAAATAGACTTATCATGCTTGATTCTCTAATATCTTTAAGTTTAAACCATCAATGCACAATTACCTATGACTTACTTCAAAACACATCAACAAAAATCATAAATCAATAGAAATTGCATTCTAATAGTAATATTAGAAAATTACTTAAGACAATATATAATTCAGGATTTTCAAATATTAATATAGTTAACCTCCCCATAATTAAGATGTACATTTTCCTCAATGTACAAAAATATATAATATAGTAAGAAAATCATAAGAGGGGGAGAGGAGTGAAACTTTCTGAATCATGGACTAAATCCTTGAAAATGAAATTCGTAGAAATGGAACAAATGTAAAGCATAATGAACTAGGCAGAGGTGAAGGTGGGTGAGAATATTCCAGTTCCTTAGTAGCACCTTGAAGCTTTTGAACTGCGGAGTCATCAGTAAAGTTTTAGGGGGTTTATTAAATGGATGTCATTATGATTACCCGATAATAAAAAGCCAAAGATAAAAATAAATCAACAGAATTAATATAATTTAAAGACAAGAAAAGGAAATAGTTTAATAGTTTAAAACTTTAAATAAAATAAAGAAAATAAAAAGAAAAATGAAAAGAAATGGACTCAAAGGTCCTTATCCCCAGATGGATCGTAAGGTGGGGGTGGTGGCGATATGTGGAAGTGTTGACAAGTCTGTTGAAGAATCGCCTCAATGCCGTCGAATCGTCAAGTGTTGTCATTAAATTGCTGCGTACAATACTACTCGAACCTACTAAGGCACTCAGAAATGTCAGTTAGTGAAGCTACCGCATGAGCTGGTCAGCGTGGCGGTGGTGATACAGACGGTGGCTTCTCGTGTTGTGGGGGGACATCATCAGTAATGTCCTCTGGGTCGTCCTGCTCAGTGGGTTCCGAGAGCTGGTACTGGAGAAGATCAAACCCATGTCGGCACTCAATCATCCTCATGTGAAGCATCGTCTAGATGCCCTGCGTGGGGACATCTGCCCGATAAGAGTGAGCGAGGAGCATTGAGCTATGGTGTGGAGGAGCCCAAAATATCGAGCCAGGTGTGTGATGTATGGGCCCATGGAGATGACTCCTCTCTTATGCTGCTCCGTCTGATGCTGAATGGCATGGATGATGAAGTAAGCTAAGTCAAAAATGTGCCCGTGTGCCATGCACCATAGAAAGTAGGCGTCGTGAGTGTTGACAACGCCGGTGCTCTCTCGTCTACTCGTCAAAGTATGAGCTAGGATAGCGTGTAAGTACCTCAATGATGGGGCGAGAGCTGATGCCTTGGAGTGACTGGGGTCATAGTTAGCTGAGGTAGGGGTGAGTTCCCTCCGATAGGAAAAAGGAGAGTAATGGATGTGGCGGGGGAGGTCCTCGAATTCATCGTCCTCCATAAACTCGTCGGTGTACAGTCCTAAAACGACCCTGAACTCTGGGGCACTCAGCTCATGAACAAGACCTCCAAGACGAATTGATTGTGCCAGGGTCATCAAAGTTCGTTATGACCGTCTGTAGGTGGAATGTGGAATAGAACTCCAAAGTGAGCTCTAGGTATGTAGGCTCGATGATATCAAAGAAGTGCCCCCACGGGTCAGTGGATAATAGGGCTAGAATCGCATCAGCTAATTGGACCTACTTTAGAGTGGCCCAATCAATGCACCTCCCATGCTGAGGGGTCGTGCACGAAGTAACCGAAAGAGCTCCTCTTGGGGTTCCTAAGAAAATAGTAGGAATGGGTGGCGTACTTGTAACATCCTAGATTAGGGGTTATGCGTTTGTGCATAATTCATGAGTAGTAGGTTTTGGCAGTGTTTGGAAATGAATTAAGGGTTTTTAAAATCCTAGGATGGAAGAGAAAGCTTTGGACAATTATTGGTTTTTAAGTTAAAAATAAGAAGTGATGTGGAAAAGTGGCAAGGGACGCCACCTAAGGTGCAAGGGTTATGGCATCAAGTGAAGTACTTTGAGGGAAGAGGTTCGAATCCCATTGTGTGCATTTTTGCTTAATTTTATGAAATAGCATGTTTACTATGATATGGATGTGTGGTGTGCATTTTTAGAACCTTGGAAATGTAAGGAAATGTATGGAAATGTAAGGAAATGTATGGAAATGTATGGAAATGTATGGAAATGTAAGGAAATGTATGGAAATGTAAGGAAATGTAAGGAAATGTTAAGTTCAAAGTGAACATTTTTTGAAACTAGGAAATGTAAGGAAATGATTTAGAAATGATTCAAAAGAGGAAAGTAAACATTTCGGGAAACTTGGAAATGTAAGGAAATGTCAAGTTTAAAGAGCCAAACGAAAATTTTTGGAAACTTAGAAATGACTTAGAAATGTTGAGTTTTAAAGTTTAAAAGAGGAAATTAAGCCAAGGTGGCCTTAAGAGAAAAAGTATGTGAAATTTGACACACAAACAGGCTTGTAAAAGTGGCTTGAAGATACCACTTAAAGCCCAGTGAGTGACGCCACTTAGATGGATAATTTGGGCCTAGTATGGCCACAAGGAGTCCAATAGAACAAGTTTAAATTTGGCTCATCAAGGGAAGGGGGTGGACGGCATCTAGCTAAGGCTTTAAGTGATTTTTTTTAATTACTTAGAGAGGAAGCAATGGACTGACAATAGGGACTCTTAAGAGAAGAGTTTTATTCCCTTTAGAATTTTGGCTAAATAAGAGATAAAGCTATCAAAATAAAAGAGTGATGGCCAAGTAAGGATTCTAAGTTAGTAATTTCATTATAAAAGGAAAAGAGGCCATTCATTCATTCACTCCTCCTTTGCCAAAATTTTTAAGCGATTCTCCTTTCTTTCGAATTTCCTATAGTTTTATTCTTCTTTTGTTAGCCAAAGCCAAATACCTTGTGCTCTAATTTAATCCTCCATCTTTATTCTTCCTTCTTTTCCTTCTAATCCGTCAAAAGCCAAAAGTAAGCCTTTTAAGGCCATAGCTTAGTATATCAAGTGGCTTCAAGCTTAGGTGTGTCAAATTCAATATTAAGGGTAAGAATTTTATGGCCATTAATTTATTCTCTTCTTTAAGCCGCAACATAGAACTAATATCATTAATATCTTGTTTGTCAAATTTGGAAAGATCATTCGGATTTGCTAGTGTTGACTACAAGGAAGGTGAAATTCATTTCTGAAGGTGCACCATGTCGTATGTTCCTAGTTATTCAAATGAGTTTTGCATTTAAGATCCACAAGGTAAGCACTATAGCATTCTGCTAAAGCCTTACTTTAGTACATGGATCTATTTTATTATTATCTTAAAAGTGAAAACTAACCTGTAGAGATCTAGTGTTTGGTCGAATACAAGGAGAAGAAAAGCAAAGTTTTGGATTTGAGTGATAAGCAAATCGGCATTAAGGTAAGTCTTAGTGTACAAATCCTACTAGGATTTGGTTTTGTGGCCGAATGAGTTTTTCCTTAAACCTTTAATATGGGCCGAATGTAGGGAGTTAAAGATCTAAGGCAGTAGATCGAATTTCAGGATTTCAAGTGAAATTGTTATGCAAACCAGGTGTGTACCCTACTCTAAGTTTTAATATGTTCATGGCTATGTTTTAAATTAAATGTGTTAATATGAAAGTGTAAGAATATGGCTAAGGTACCGTGTGTACCCCACACTAGTCTTAATAGATTTATGGCTTTAATTTGATATATGTTGTTAATATGAAAGTGTAAGAATGTGGCTAAAGTACCATGTTATGGTACAAAGTACTCAGGTACGTTTCCTACTTCTACTAGGATTACGAAATATGTTATATTAACATGTGAAAAGTGACATGAATGTGAAATTAAGTATAATATTCATGATATAAATAATGTGGGCATTCGGGATATATGAGACAGGGGAAGTGTATGTGGTGACTTCGGTCCCACTATCTGAATGTGGTGACTTCGGTCACATTATCTGAATGTGGTAACTTCGGTTAGATTATCTGAATGTGGTGTCTCATGACACAATTATCTGGTGGCTATGCCACGAATTTTATATGGGCGATTAGCACATCGACTGCAGCGACTGCCTTCGATGGTGTGTAGCAGATGGAGGGTTGACTTAGTAGTCCCCACGGTGTGTAGGTTGGTACGGGGATGTGTAGCGGATGGTATCTAGGTTTGGGTTTGGGTTGCATCATTATCTTGAATCATTGAATGTGAAATTATGATACGTATGAATATGATTAGCTATGCCTGAATTTGTTAAGACTTAGTGTTTGTGTACACATTGAGTCTGTTTGACTCACCCCGTTGTGGGAACATGTTTCAAGTGACGATCAGTGATGGACCGGGTTCGGCAGAAGCTTAGGGTTGGCCATGCATAGCAAGAAATTTACGACTTGGACTTTTATTTTATTTTAAGTAATTTTAAAGTTTATTTTGGTTTAAATTTTGGGAAATTATTTGATGTAATAAGGCCATAGTAGTGTTTACTTTACTTTTATTTATTGAGCATACAATCTTTATATTTATTAAAAGATTATGTAAAAGTAATTTTAATTCAAAGCCCAAACGTTTTGTCACCTAAATCAAAAGGATTTTTAATAACAAAATAAACCTTTTTTCAACTCAAGCCCAACCTAAACAAACTTTCCTTCAAAACGCTCAAATTTTTCCTAAATACAAAAGAATTTGAAATGGTTTTCATCGAGGAACATACCAGATCCTGTCTAGGCTCGTGGGCCGGGTGTGGGGTGTTTCAGTACTTCGGTGGAAGTGCTTGAGGTCGCACTAGCACCTTTTTCGCTTCTTTGAAGTAGGAACAGCGATCTTTTTCCCTCGTGGTGGAGTCATTACGTACCTGAAAAAGCCAAATATTTTCAATGAATAAAGTATCATTGCCAGCCAGAAACATACTATCCTAGTATTCCTAAATAACCCTATAATAGTGAGATCAGATTATCAATTGGTTCTAACATTAGTACGAGTTAACAAGATTAACCGTTAGTATTAAAAAAATATGTTCAAACTAACTAACTATCAAAAGAACTAAGGTAACAGCCAAAAAAATGAAGATAATAATATGAACAATGAATAATATCAAATAAATAATTAAAGAGAAAAGAAATAAGTAACAATGGTGTAGAAAGGTGAACCGATGGAGGTATTGAAGTTATGGCTCGATCGTGGCGATGGGCACTGGCGTAGTGGTTCATGCATGGGCGTGGTTTATGGGCTGGTGCACGTGGAGAAAAAAGGGGAAAGAGGAAAAGGGAAGGGAAAAATAAGGAAAAAGGGGAGAAAGGGAACGGAAAGGGTAGAGGGGAAGTTGACGGTGGTCGCTAGAATGGGGAAAGTGAGTAGAGCAGGTAGAGAGTGGCTAGGGTTTTTAAGAGGGGGATTTGGGGGGAAGATGAACAGTAGGTTGGTTTAAATAGAAATTGGGGCACACAGTTAAGGCCCACGGCCATGTGCCTTTTATTTAACCCGTGTGTTTTGTAAGTTTTGAACTAGGGCGCATTTGATCCTTGTCCCACGCCCGTGTCCCTGGGGGTGTTGGGTTACACGGCCACATCGTACGGTCATGTTATAGCTTATTCATTTCTCCCACGCCCGTGTTTAGTGTCACAAGCCCGTGGTAATTAGTTAGTATCGACCACGATGAAACATTCTCACACCCTACCACGAGCCTCGACCGGATCCGTATGTTCCTAAAGTAAACCGATCTCAAAAACATTCGATACTTAGAGAAAATTGTAGATTTTAGAAAACTATTATTTGAGTTGGGCTTAGATTGAAAACCCATTTATTTAATCTTGTAAATCCAATTCATGTAACATGTCCAAAATAGTTCTTAGCAAAATATTAAAAAGTAATGTAAAACAAAGAATAATCCATGGGCCTTATGGCCTTATTACATCAAGTAAACCCAAAATAAAATTAAAAAGTATTAAAATTAAATAAAGTCCAAAATTGAATAAATTCTTCAAGTGATGCATGGCCTCCTCATGGTCTACCTACCCGGTCCACACCGATCATCACCAAAAATAATTCCCACAATGGGGTGAGTCAGCAGACTCAATGTGCACACAATACTATCATTCAATAAATCGCATTCATGTTCAAATCATCAAGTCCATAAAATAACAAAATTGTGATGCAACCCAAACCCAAAAACCTATAAGCCATCCGCTACTCTCCACCCGTACCAACTCGCACACCGTGGGGACTACTAAGTCGACCCTCCATCCGCTACTCTCCACGCTGTGTCATTAGACACTATTGTAACCGGTTACCAGAATTTCGCGAATGTGACCATAGTCGATATATTTCGTTGGTGAGACCAAGTCAACACCTTCGTTGGTGAGACCAAGTCAACACTGCTCTCCCCTTTAACATAAATCCCTAATGCCCCAAAACATGTATATATATATATAGCATAATTTAATTTCATGTTCATATTCATATATTCGCATGTTATTAAAATAACATTTTTTCACAATCCTATCGTAAGTAGGAAACGCACTTTGGTACTTTTTGTCACATGTATGGTACATAGCCACATTCATATTATTATTCATATCGATATTAAAATATTTAACCATAATATATCAAGAATAGTAAGGGTACACACCTTTTCGCTAATAGGTTCCTTGATTTCTCGAGAATCCCGATCTAATTTTTAGATCTATTAATCCCTATATTCGCCCATCCATTAACACACATTAATAAACCCTTTTAAACAAAACCAAATCCTAGTAGGATTTGTAAGGAAAAACTCACCTTGCCGATTTGGTGATTATACAAACCCGAAAGTTTGGTTTTTCCTCTACCGATATTCTACCAACCTTGTAGTTCAATATGGTTAGTTTTTCGCTTTTCAAAAATTAAGGAATGGATTTAGATACTCACACAACCCTTAGTCAATATTTTAGAGGCTTACCTTAGAGATTCCAAATCCCAAAGTTCCTTTTTGTCTTGAATATCGTCAAAACCCTAAAGATCATAGGTTAGATTTGATCTAACTTTAATAAGTGGTAGTTGGCCTTTAGCCAATGTGTCTTACCTTAATTTTCCTCGAATCAAATCCTAAAAACTTCGCTTT
Organism: Gossypium rotundifolium; assembly: GCA_025506655.1. Classification (NCBI taxonomy): domain Eukaryota; kingdom Viridiplantae; phylum Streptophyta; class Magnoliopsida; order Malvales; family Malvaceae; genus Gossypium; species Gossypium rotundifolium. Next base: position 92,237,874 of record CP106724.1, on the reverse strand, counting down.
TCCTTTACTTGTTGTTCGCCAACCTTAAAACTTCACAAAAATTAGTTTTCGCTTTCTAATAATTATGGATCCGATCTAGGTAATCACATGAACCTTGGCCGAATGTATAGACTCTCTTACCTCGGATCCCGGTTGATCTTTATTTCAAATTCTCGCCAAATCACTTATTAGATTAGATCTATTGTTTGATTATGAAAAGGGTTCTTTTGCCGAACGATATCTTGATGTACTTACCTCGTTTTCAATCCCGAAAATCCCTTATGCTATTCTACCATGAACATGAGGAGGGGTTAGTATCCCAATTCGTAAAAAGAAAAGAATAGAAGTTGATTGATCTTAGATCTTACCCTTTTGATGTTGTAACCGACTTCTCCTTTACTTAGAATCGATAGGATTCGGTTTTGATAGAAGAAACAGAGGAGAAGAGAAGAAAAGAAGATGGTATTTTGCTCAAGGAGAATTCGGCAAAGGGAGGGAGAAGAAAGCTATGAAAATTTTCGGCACACACTAGGAAAGATGAGAGAATGGCCTTGATTTTCCTCTTTTAACTGAAATTGATATGCCAAGAGTCCTTGACTTGGCCACCACTCCCCCCCACAAGTGATAATATTATCATTTAATTATCACTTTAATTAAATTAGGAGTACTTTATCCATCCTTTATCTCCTTATTTATTTTATTAAAAGAAATTCATTTACTTAACACTTAATTAAACGAGTTTTAACCGAAGTAAAATTCCTCTTATTCAACATGCTTGTGCCGTCCCACCTCCTAGCCTTGGAAGCAAAATAAGGCCTTCATTATTTGCTTCCTGGATGTCTCAAACTCAGGCCCAAAAGCCTCTTGTATTTGGGCCATTTCCTAAGGCCTTAGGTGGCATCTTCAGGCCACATTTCCAAGTCCGTTATTGGGTCAAATTTCTTGTGCTTTATATTTTTAGGGTCACTTGGCCCTAAGTTCCCCTTTGGGCTCTTAAATTCAACATTCGGGTCAATTTTAAGTTTCCTAAAATTTTCACATGGCTCAGAATCTGCCATTTTTCTTACATATCCAAGTTTCCTAAAATGTTCAGTTTCCAAAATGTTTATGTTTCCAAATGTTTAGGTTTCCAAAATGTTTAGGTTTCCAAAATGTTTAGGTTTCCAAATGTCTAAGTTTCCAAAATGTCTAAGTTTCCAAAATGTCTAAGTTTCCAAAATGTCCATTTCATTTCCATTTCCATTTCCATTTCCATTTTCATTTCCATTTCCATTTCCATTTTCATTTCCATCTCCATTTTCATTTCCATTTTCATGCATTTCTAGGTTCCCAAAAGTATCAAAATTTATTCATAGTACTTGTAACTTGTCATTTCATACAATTAAACTGAAATGCATAGGCCCTATTCAGATGTTACGCTTCTACCCCTTAAAAATAATTTAGTCCTCGAAATTACTTACTATCGCTCATCCGTATGGTCTAACTCACCACACTACGCTATTGTCAAGACTCGATCTTAAAGAACTATCTTACTTTCTAGGCACATTCTCTAGGTTCACAATCAAGGTTCCATATACTTCATTAGCAACATAAGATCGAACTAATCTTATAGCGAGAAAAGTAATGAAGTATAATCCATAAATAAGAAACTTACTTGTTGTCTCGTCTGGCGTCACTATCCTCGCGACTACCGATCGCATAAACTAATCTTGGCTGCCTTTGCTTCAACCGTCAACATCTCCGCTTGGTGCTCCACGACCTTGGTCAAACCATTACCTCACATTCGACCACGACCCCGCTGAGGCTGCGGTCCACCTCTACCGGGTCTGGCTAGCATTCGAACTACTGGTCGGCTCTCATCGATTGTTTGGGACAATCCCTAAACATATGGTCCTTGGACCCACACCTAAAACATGCTCCTATCTTTTTCCAACACTACCCTAGATGCCTCTTTCCACAATACTCACAAGGATGAATCACTCACTGCATCAAATTTTGTTGATCCTTTGGCCCATCGGCCTAGGCCTCTTATTCCCGATGATCCAAAACCTCTTTCCGCCTATTTCGATCGTTGTTCGCTTGATGGAATCCTTAATTCCTCGGCCACTTTAGCCTTATCCACCAAAGCAGAAATTCTCGCTCGATGCGGTGCTATCAATGCCTTAGATCATTCTCGGTCGTCCTCAAACGGACACTATTGTTCATGCTCGATTGCCACTACCCTCGAGCATAGCGGCTCAACCTCGTAAATTCTACCTCATATTCTCATGACGGACTTACTCCCTTGTACTAACCCTAGAAAAGCCTTCCTCCGCTTCATCTCAGATACCGGTTCCTACATACTTCTTCCGAAAGGCCCTTTAACAATTTCCTGTGTCGATTTTCATTACTGGTACCATCATTTAAAATAACCACCATTGATACGCTTCATCGCAGAACAATGCCACCATCCTTTCACTTCTCCTCCGAGTCAAGTCAAGCTCATCCATTATCCGCTCGTTGCTTCCAACCAAGATTTCACCAGACTGGTGCCACATTGATACCTCGAAACATTTCGCTCCATTAGCTCGGAGCCGTTCAGTACCGACTTTCGATTTCCTCCATTTCGCCGCACCACCACCATTTCCAAAACTCGCAGAATACCGCGACATAGCCTCTTTCCTCTCGAGCCTGCCGCTCAACATTAACAAATGGGGTGGTGGTGGTGGCATCTCATTGTTTGACACTTGACCGACCTAACGGGTTTCGACACGGTCATCCTTCCTCTTCCTCGACCACGACCACCACGCCCTCTAGAGCTCATTTTCTAGCGTCAGATTCGATTAAGAAATTTTATGGATTAGTTATTTGTTCCACTTATTTATCAACGAAGGAGTTTTATGAAAAGGGATTTTAGAGTGGTTCTTTCGTATCATACAAACACACAAATCTTTTCCATTCATTCATCCATCCATCAAACAAATATGAACTTCCGCTCATTCTGAGAAACGTTGTAGTTTTTGTTGTTTGTTGTTGTTTTCCACTACCCGGGGTATTTTCGTAATTTTGTCCCTGTGGTATTTTCGTAATTTTTTTTCGTAAGAAAAATATTTCTTGGTGTTTTGTCAAAAGTATTTTGAAGATTTCAAAGTCTTGGTAATTTTGGAAAAATTTCAAAATTGGGGTATTTCGGTAATTTTCACCTCGTGGGTATTTTGGTAATTTTCACAAATCATGGTGAATTTGAAAATTTTAATAAATTTGGGGTATTTCAAAAGTTGTAAAACTTTGAGGGTTCTTCTTTTTTTTTAAAAAAATGGTTCCTTCAAAAATGGGGATGTTGCAAAAATTTAAAAATTAGGGTCATTTTGGTAATTTTGTTAAGTTAGGGCAATTTTGTAATTTTCCAAAATCACGGTATTTTGGTATTTTACAAATTAGGGTTTTTGAATGTTTATGAAATGTTAGAATTTTGGTAAAGCTATTGAGTAGTTGAATATTTTATAAGCCAAGTATGCTTTTGGTAATTTCACCCCTAAGGGCATTTTTGTAATTTTCAGAATCAAGAGTTTTTCGTAAAAATGTTGTAAAATAATTTTCTGATTTAAAAGAAAAGTTTTAAGGGTTTGAATAAAACTAGGGTTTGTTGTTTTGTTCTCTCTTTTTTTAAAAAAAAACATGGCTAGTTCCTTTCGGGTTTTAGTCATTGTGTTTAGCCTATGACCGAGCCCTCTTGGTCGTGGTGAACCGGCTACGCACCAGTGCAGATTCATGTGGAGAGGAGGTGAGTCACGCTGGATCGCTTAAATACCAAGCTCCCACCAAACCATTCCTAGACATGCATGAGAGGTTGCCACACCACTAAGCTCTCTCGAGTTGGGGTGAACTGAAGCTACGCACTGTAGGATTCTGCAAGAGGAGGTGAGTCACTAGGACTGCTTAAATACCAAGCTCTTCCGGATCCAATCCTAGACATATGCATAAGGGTTACCACACCACTAACTCAATGACTTAGCCATAGGTTGGTTCAAGGTCTTAAGTCTTATGTACTTGTGTTTGAGTAGTCTAATCCTAGGGTTCAAGTTCCTATCATCTATTCTACGCTCCATGCCTTTTCTACCCTTATATAAATCATGTAATCACACATATAGTTGGGGTACTTACCGTGGATCATGGTTCGGAGACTTAGGGCCATGCCAAAAGCTCGCTTATTTTTAAAGAAAATCATTTGGCTCGCTTTGAAAATGTTTTGGGCCTGAGCCCATAGGCCGAGAGTTTAAAACTGGCTCGATACTAAATCGAACACCCTCACACCCGCCCACGAGCCCGGATCGGATCTCGTATGTTCCTAAAGTAAACCGATCTCAAAAACATTCGATACTTAGAGAAAATTGTAGATTTTAGAAAACTATTATTTGAGTTGGGCTTAGATTGAAAACCCATTTATTTAATCTTGTAAATCCAATTCGATGTAACATGTCCAAAATAGTTCTTAGCAAAATATTAAAAAGTAATGTGAAAACAAAGAATAATCCACGGGCCTTATGGCCTTATTACATCAAGTAAACCCAAAATAAAATTAAAAAGTATTAAAATTAAATAAAGTCCAAAATTTAATAAATTCTTCAAGTGATGCATGGCCTCCTCATGGTCTACCTACCCCCATTCACACCGATCATCACCGAAAAATAATTCCCACAATGGGGTGAGTCAACAGACTCAATGTGCACACAATACTATCATTCAATAAATCGCATTCATGTTCAAATCATCAAGTCCATATAATAACGAAATTGTGATGCAACCCAAACCCAAAACCTATAAGCCATTCGCTACTCTCCACCCGCATCAACCTCAAGACACCGTGGGGACTACTAAGTCGACCCTCCATCTCACTACTCTCCACGTTGTGTCATTAGACACTATTGTAACCGGTTACGAATTTCGCAATGTGACCGTAGTCGACATATTTCGTTGGTGAGACCAAGTCAACACCTTCGTTGGTGAGACCAAGTCAACACTGTTCTCCCCTTTAACATAAATCCCAATGCCCCAAAACATGTATATATATATAGCATAATTTAATTTCATGTTCATATTCATATATTCGCATGTTATTAAAATAACATTTTTTCACAATCCTATCAAGTAGGAAACGTGCCTTGGTACTTTTTGTCACATGTATGGTACATAGCCACATTCATATTATTATTCATATCGTATATTAAAATATTTAACCATAATATATCAAGAATAGTAAGGGTACACACCTTTTCGCTTAATAGGTTCCTTGATTTCGAGAATCCGATCTAATTTTTAGATCTATTAATCCCTATATTCGCCCATCCATTAACACACATTAATAAACCCTTTTAAACAAAACCAAATCCTAGTAGGATTTGTAAGGAAAACTCACCTTGCCGATTTGGTGATTATACAAATCCAAAGTTTGGTTTTTCCTCTACCGATATTCGCCAACCTTGTAGTTCAATATGGTTAGTTTTTCGCTTTTCAAAATTAAGGAATGGATTTAGATACTCACACAACCCTTAGCCAATATTTTAGAGGCTTACCTTAGAGATTCCAAATCCCAAAGTTCCTTTTGTCTTGAATATCCGTTAAAACCCTAAAGATCATAGGTTAGATTTGATCTAACTTTAATAAGTGGTAGTTGGCCTTTAGCCGAATGTGTCTTACCTTAATTTTCCTCGAATCAAATCCCGAAAACTTCGCTTTTCCTTTACTTGTTGTTCGCCAACCTTAAAACTTCACAAAATTAGTTTTCGCTTTTAATAATTATGGATCCGATCTAGGTAATCACATGAACCTTGGCCGAATGTATAGACTCTCTTACCTCAGATCCCAAGTTGATCTTTATTTCAAATTCCTGCCGAAATCACTTATTAGATTAGATCTATTGTTTGATTATGAAAAGGGTTCTTTTGCCGAACGATATCGATGTACTTACCTCATTTTCGAATCCCAAAAATCCCTTATGCTATTCGCCATGAACATGAGGAGGGTTAGTATCCAATTTTGGTAAAAGAAAAGAATAGAAGTTGATTGATCTTAGATCTTACCCTTTTGATGTTGTAACCGACTTCTCCTTTACTTAGAATCGACGTGGATTCGGTTTTAATAGAAGAAACAGAGGAGAAGAGAAGAAAAGAAGATGGTATTTTGCTCAAGGAGAATTCGCAAAGGGAGGAGAAGAAAGCTATGAAAATTTTCGCACACACTAGGAAAGATGAGAGAATGGCCTTGATTTTCCTCTTTAACTGAAATTGATATGCCAAGAGTCCTTGACTTGGCCACCACTCCCCCACAAGTGATAATATTATCATTTAATTATCACTTTAATTAAATTAGAGTACTTTATCCATCCTTTATCTCCTTATTTATTTTATTAAAAGAAATTCACTTAACACTTAATTAAACGAGTTTTAACCAAGTAAAATTCCTCTTATTCAACATGCTTGTGCCGTCCCACCTCCTAGCCTTGGAAGCAAAATAAGGCCTTCATTATTTGCTTCTGGATGTTCAAACTCAGCCCAAAAGCCTCTTGTATTTGGGCCATTTCCTAAGGCCTTAGGTGGCATCTTCAGCCACATTTCCAAGTCCGTTATTGGGTCAAATTTCTTGTGCTTTATATTTTTAGGGTCACTTGGCCCTAAGTTCCCTTTGGGCTCTTAAATTCAACATTCCGGTCAATTTTAAGTTTCCTAAAATTTTCATGGCTCAGAACTCTGCCATTTTTCTTACATATCCAAGTTTCCTAAAATGTTGTGTTTCCAAAATGTTTAGGTTTCCAAAATGTTTAGGTTTCCAAAATGTTTAGGTTTCCAAATGTCTAAGTTTCCAAAATGTCTAAGTTTCCAAAATGTCTAAGTTTCCAAAATGTCCATTTCCATTTCCATTTCCATTTCCATTTCCATTTTCATTTCCATTTCCATTTCCATTTTCATTTCCATCTCCATTTTCATTTCCATTTTCATGCATTTCTAGGTTTCCAAAAGTATCAAAATTTATTCATAGTACTTGTAACTTGTCATTTCATACAATTAAACTGGAAATGCATAGGCCCTATTCAGGATGTTACAACGTACAGGCAAGGACGTGTCCTACACTCATGTGATTCTTTCAGTTTCAACCACGGCTTCTGAGCATAGGCATGTCGCATGCCCATGTCATTTACTCAGTAACGACTACAGCTGTATCGCATGGTCGTGGCACTTTATCTCAGCCCGTGTTTTTGAGTCAGTTTTGACCACGACTGCATCGCATGGCTGTGGTACTTTATCGTAACCCGTGTTGGGGAAAGTTTTTCCTCCTTGGGCTGCACGGTCTTCACCACGCTGATGTCTCTTCTTGTGGTGTCCATACGGCCACGGCCATGCCCACGCCCGTGTGCTAGGCCATGTGGGTAGAAAATCCTGCGCCTATTAAATTGGTTAGTTCTTAATTAGATGCTAAAAATGAAAAATATGGATGTTAGTGAGGTTAGTGCTCGGGTTACCTCTCGAGAAGTGCTCGTCTAAAGTCTTAAGCTAGACTTACCCTGTTTTCATCTCTATATGAAGGTTCGCATGCTAAAGCTCCTCTCTCATATCCCTAAAGTCTTCACCATTATATATTTTAAGTTGTTGACCGTTTACCTTGAATTTTCCATAAGTCGGATGAGTTACCTCAATTGTGCCATAGAGAAAAATGGTTTTGATTACGAATGGACCTGACCAACTTGATTTTAGCTTTCCAGGAAACAATTTAAGCTTTGAATTTTATACTAGAACAAGATCTCCCACTTTGAATTGCTTCAATTGCTTCAAACGAGCATTATGGCGTTGCTTTGTTGCCTCCTTATATAGACGTGAGTTTTCGTAGGCATTAGCTCGCCACTCATCTAGCTCGTTCAACTGCATCATTATTTTCTCACCTACAAGTTTAAGATCGTAATTTAAGAATTTTGTAGCCTAAAATGCTTTGTGCTCTAACTCAAATGGTAGATGACAACTCTTTTCGTAGACAAGTCTGTATGGGGATGTTCCTATGGGAGTTTTAAAAGCGGTTCTATAGGCCCATAAAGCATCGTCTACTTTTAATGCCTAATCTTTCCTGTTTGATTCTACTATTTTCTCTAGAATACGCTTAAGCTCTCGATTTGCTACTTCAACTTGTCCACCTGTTTGAGGGTGATAAGGGGTAGCTGTTCTGTGGTGTACTCCATATTTCTTTAAGACATTATCAAATTGAATATTACAAAAATGAGTACCACTATCACTAATAATTGCTCTGGGTGTTCCAAATCGAGAGAAGAGTTTCTTAAGAAATCTCACTACCACCCTAGCATCATTAGTAGGTAAAGCTTGAGCTTCCACCCATTTTGACATATAATCAACTGCTACTAAGATGTATTTAATCCCAAATGAGCTAGGGAATGGACCCATGAAATCAATGTCCCATACATCAAATATTTCACCTGATAGCATATATGCTTGAGGCATTTCATCGCGTTTAAAGATATTACCTATACTTTGACATTTATCACACGAAGTAACATACCTGTTAGCATCCTTGAACAGAGTGGGCCAATAAAAACTTGATTCGAGTGTTTTATGTATTGTCCTAGTCCCACTGTAATGTCCTCCTGTTGGTCCTAAATGGCAATGTTCTAGGATTTTGCTTGCTTCTGCCTTTGTAAAACATCTTCAAATTACTTGATCTGCACATATACGAAAGAGAAAAGGGTCTTCCCAAAATAGTTTTTCACATCAGCAAAGAATCGCTTCTTTTGATGATGTGTTAACCCTTTTGGTAGGATGTTAGCAGCTAAGTAATTCGCAATATCTGCAAACTAAGGCACCTCAGAGTTGGATATAGGAAAGAGTTGTTCTTTAAGAAATGAGTCATTTATCTCACTCTCGTCGAGTTCTTTGATATGTGGATTTTCAAGCCTAGAAAGATGGTCTGGCGCGAGATTTTCAGCTCCTTTCTTATCCTGAATTTCCAAATCAAAATCTTGGAAGAGTAAAATCCATCTTATGAGTCGAGGTTTTACATTAGATTTAGTTAAAAGACAACGAAGAGCTGAATGGTCAGTGTAAACGACAACTTTAGATAATATCAAATACTATCTAAATTTATCAAATGTAAAAACCACAGCAAGCGACTCTTTTTCTGTGGTGGTGTAATTTTCTTGTGCGGCCATTAATGACTTGCTAGCGTAATAATTCGACTAAAAGTGCTTGTCTCATCGCCGTCCCAAAACTACACCTACTGCAAAATCATTCGCATCACACATTAGTTCAAAGGGTAAATTCCAATCAGGTGCAATTATAATTAGAGCATTTATTAATTTATCTTTGAGGATATTAAATGCATCTAAACATTCTTTATCAAAGTTGAAAGTTATATCTTTTTCTAGTAATTTCGTTAAAGGCTTAGCTATTTTAGAAAAGTCCTTAATAAATCTTCTATAAAATCCAGCATGTCCTAAAAAGCTTCTAATAGCCTTAACTGAACTAGGAAGGGGTAATTTTTCTATGGCCTCAATTTTTGTTTTATCAACCTCAATCTCTTTACTAGAAATTTGTGACCTAACACAATCCCTTCTCGAACCATAAAGTGACACTTTTCCCAATTAAGCACAAGGTTCATCTCCTCACATCTCATTAGAACTCATTTTAAATTTCTACGGCAAAGATGGAAAGAATTACCAAATACCGAAAAATCATCCATGAATACCTCCATAATATCTTCCACAAGTTCATCAAAGATGGCTAGCATGCAGCGCTGAAAAGTAGTAGGGGCATCACAAAATCCAGAAGGCATTCTATGATAAGCAAACGTATCATATGGACATGTAAATGTAGTCTTTTCTTGATCCTCAGGAGCTATTGGGATTTGGGAGTAGCTAGAGAGACCGTCTAGCAAACAATAGTACATATGCCCAGATAATCTTTCTAACATCTTATCAATGAAGGGTAAAGGGAAGTGATCTTTTCTCGTGGCATCGTTTAACTTCCTATAGTCAATGCAGACTCTCCAACCTGTGACTGTTCTTGTTGGAATTAATTCATTCTTTTTGTTAGCTACAACAGTCATGCCTCCCTTCTTTGGAACAACCTGCACAGGACTTACCCAAGTACTATTAGAAATAGGATAAATAACTACAGCATCTAGAAGTTTAATTACCTCAGCTTTAACAACTTGCTTTATATTGGGATTCAATCATCTTTGAGGTTGCACACATGGTTTATATTCATCTTCCATTAAAATTTTGTGGGTGCAAAATAATGGACTTATCCCTTTAATGTCAGAAATTTTCCAAGCTATGGCTCTTTTATCCTCATTTAATACCTGTAGTAGCTCATCTTTCTCATTAGGTTCTAATTCCGAAGAAATAATTACCGATAGTTATAATTATCTCCTAGGAATGCATACTCTAAATGGATTGGTAATTGTTCCAAATCTAATTTGGGAGGTTCTTCAATAAAGGGTTTTTGTTTTAGTTCATCATTTGTTTCAATGCCATCATACTTATTTTGTCTTAGGAAGAAGTATTAGAATTTAACTCACTTTTTATCTCCCCCATCTCATCGGTATCATCGTCTGCCCCCTCACATTGGGTAAGACACAGTTCCAATGTGTCTTCATGCATGATTTCCTGAAAAGAGTCTTGAATAAAATGATCAATAGCATCAATAAAATAATAGGAATCATCTTGCTCCCTAGAATATTGCATAGCATCATAAATTTTAAAAATAATCTCCTCGTCACCTACCCTTAGCACAAGTTTACCATTGCCTACATTAATAATAGCCCTAGCAGTAGCTAAAAAGTGCCGTCTTAAAATTAAAGGCACCTCAACGTCCTCATCCATGTCCAGCACAACAAAATTGACAAGGAATATAAATTTATCAACTTTTACCAGAATATCTTTAATAATTCCCCTAGGATATTTAATAGATCTGTCAGCTAATTGAATACTCATCCTAGTGGGTTTTGGTCCCCCAAGACAAAGCTGCTTGAACATTTTATAAGGCATTAAATTAATACTTGCACCTAAATCAGCTAGTGCTTTCTCAATATTTAAACTACCAATTAAATAGGGAATAGTGAAACTTTCCGGATCTTTTAATTTGGTTGGTAGCTTATTTTGGAGAATAGCTGAACATTCCTCATTAAGTTCCACAATCGATAGCTCTACAAGCTTCATTTTATTTGTCAAAATCTCTTTTAAGAATTTTGCGTATGTCAGCATTTGCGAAATAGGTTCAACAAAAGGTAAGTTAATATGTAATTGTTTAAAAAGTTTAAGAAATTTACCATATTGTGCGTCTATGAGGTCTTTCTTCAACTTTACCGGATATGGGATCGGTAGTTTATATTCTTTAAGTATCGGTGTTTCATTCTCGTTTACTTCCTCACTTTTTTCCTTATCAGTTTCTTGTGGAATCTTCTTTTCAGCTTCAACCGATACCTTTCCACTCCTTAGTGTAACTGCCTTCACATGCTCTTTTGGATTGGGTTCGGTGTTACCAGGTAAATTACCTGATTGCCTTTCAAAAACTAACTTGGTCAGCTGTCCAATTTGATTCTTAAGCCTTTGAATTAATGTTTACTGATTTTTCAATATCGTTTCGGTATTCTGAAAATGAGTTTTTGACACCGAAATAAACCTTGCTAGCATATCCTTAAGGTTTTGTTTTTCCTCTTGTGGGTAAGGTTGCTGTTGAAAGCATGGAGGGGGTTGTTGTCTTTGATTTCCTTGGCCACCCCATGAATAGTTTGGAGAGTTCCTCCAACCTGGATTGTAAGTGTTACCACGAAGGTAGTTTTAAGGTCTAGAATTGTTACCCATATAGTTCATCTATTCGTTTTCTATGCCAGGGTTGTAGGGTGGGTATTCTATATTGTTCGTCCCTCCTCCATTTGTATCACACTGCATCACTGGATGTACCTGCGAAGATCGATACAAACCATCAATCTTTTTATTTAACAGTTCTACCTGGTTTGATAGCATGGTCACTGCGTCGAGGTTGAAAACACTGGCGGCTTTTGTTGGCTTTGTCCTCATAACTTGCCACTGATAGTTATTTAGTGCCAACTCTTCTATGAACTTATAAGTCGCTTCAGGGGTCTTGTTATTTAGGGTCCCATTGGCAGCTGAATCAATCAACTACCTAGTTGAGGGGTTCACACCATTGTAAAAGGTTGGAACTTGTAGCCACAAAGGTAACCCATGGTGAGGGAACCTTCTTAGTAAATCCATGTATCTCTCCGATGCATCGTAAGGTGTTTCTAAATCCATCTACACAAAAGAAGAGATATCATTCCTCAACTTAATGGTTTTAGCTGGCGGAAAGTATTTAAGTAAAAAAATTTCGATAATTTGTTCCCATGTAGTGATTGATCCTCGTGGTAACGAGTTCAACCACTGTTTGGCTTTATTCTTCAACGAGAAGGGAAACAACCGAAGGCGAATGGCATCGTAAAAAACGTTATTTATTTTGAAAGTGTCACAGAGTTCTAGAAAATTTTTGCCAAGTGATTGTTTGGATCCTCATCCTGCAAACCATCAAACTGAACAAATTGCTGAATCATCTGAATAGTGTTAGGTTTCAGTTCAAAATTATTTGCAGCAACAGCAGGTCTAACAATACTTGATTCAGCTCCTATTAAATTAGGTTTAGCATAATCATACATAGTACGAGAGTAGGATTTTGATTCACTAGGTTTACGGCAACCACAGGAGGTAGCAGATTACTATCAGGCATCTCTTCGGTATTATTAGTATCATCCTTTTGCTCTTCTTGTATGTATTGTAGGCTTCACCTTGTTTCTCTTCGGTTTTTGCGAGCGGTACCTTCTATACACTGTAAAAAAGTAATGGTCCTGATGGGTTCCTTCTAGTCATAAACTAGAGTTACCTTCCAGAAGCAAATAAAGGGAAAAAATTAGTAAAGAAAATAATAATAAAAAATAAATAAATTGCAAACAAAGTAAAAATGACTAAAGTAATAAAAATTTAGTGTTCCTAATATCTTAGTCCCCGACAACGGCGCAAAAAACTTGATGTGGTCTAAAACTAACAACGATCATAATAAAGGCAAGTGCACCTATCGTTCAATAGTATAGTTATGGTAAGACCGGTAATATTGTATCCGCAAGGACCAAGAGTACTAGTAATTACTATATTTCTATTATCTAGCCTAAGAATTGAATTGATTTCTTTTTAAACTAAAACTTAATTAAAAACATGACAGAGAATGAATTTGGAAAATACTTTAGACAACTTTATGAGATAGGCAATACCTAAGGAAGACTCCACCTAGACTTCACTTATTACTTTTGATTCATATGATTTATTCACTTGACTTAATATGTAGAAACCCCTGATTTATGTTAATATCTTTTTTAAGACTAAAAACAACTAACTCTAGGCTGATTAATTGAAATTTCTTTCTAATTAAAACCCCTATTGTCTCATTAACTTGATCTATGGATTCCCTTATTAGATTTTACTCTAATCCGAAAGATTTTTGCCACCCTATTTCTAGGGTTACAATTAACTCCACTTAATTGTGTTGATCTACTATTAAATAGGGACTTTTGCTCCTCTAAATAAGCACATTCGACTTGAATTAATAACCTGAATTATCAAAACAAGAATAAGAACTCACAATTAAGAATAAGAACAAGTATTTATCTTATAAATAAAATAATAATAAGATCCGTCCTAAGTTTCATCCCTTTTGATATCTGAGGGATTTAGTTCATACTAATGGAGGGAAACATCTTAAAATAGGGAAAACAACAAAACATAAGAAAATCTAAAAACTTCTAAAGAACCTGATGGGAGATCTTCAGTCTTGATGAAGATCCTTCTTTCGAGCTGCTGCCGACGGCTATCTTCGAGTATTTTCTGCCTTTTATTCCGCGTCTCCTTTTGGGTTGCCCCCTAGGGTGTTTATATAAGCTTTGGAACACCTCTCTTAGCCCACAAGTAGCCTATTCAGAATAGAATTCAACTTTAATATGGTAGAGACATGCCCGTGCTCAATTCCTTAGATCGTGCTCAATTCTGCTCGCCACACACGGCCGTGTGGTCATCCCGTGTACATTGATCCAGGCCGTGTTTGATAGCCCAGATCGTGTTGATTCCTAAGGTAGGCCCATTTTGTCCCGTTTTGGCCTGTTTCTCGTTCTTTTCTACTCCAGAAGTTCTCTTGAGTGTAAAACATGAAATTAAGGGATTAGGAGCATCGAATTCATCAAATCTAATGAAAATTCATCCAAAAATAAGCCAAGCATGGGGTTAAAATATCTATAAATTGAGGTTTATCAGGTTTCCATGTATTTTGGGGAAGAAGATGATAATTATAATGTTATTTCTATTTAATTATTATATCATATTTTATTTTTCCTACTTTCCATTTAGTCCATTTCTTTTCTAATTTTTCATGAATGATTCATCATAAATATCTACTAACTTTTCTTAATGGTCTAATTACAATATAAGGACCTCAAGTTTTGAATTCCATAGCTATTTGATACTTATAGCTACTAGAACTCAACTTTTGCATTTTATGCAATTTTGTCCATTCCACAATTAAACATGAAATCGGTAAAATTTTCTTAATGAAATTTTCATACGTCATTTCTATCATAATGCAATTCATGCAATAATATTAAAATAATATTTCTTTCTGAATCGAATTTGTGGTCCCAAAACCACTGTTCCTATAACACCCCTTACTCGTGTCTGATGCCGGGACAAGATACGAGGCATTACCAGACTTAAACAAAAACATTTATACAAAACTGGGCTATAAAATATCATTCAATTTAAAATTTCTCATTCACACGCAAATCGCCCCTTATATGGGCCCACGAGGCCCAAAACATACATTGGGAACTATTCAGAACTAAATCGAGATCTTAGGAATATTTAAGAAGATTTAGAAAATTTTTATCAAAACAGGGGTCACACGCCCGTGTGGCTTGGGACACGTCCGTGTGGGTAGGCCGTGTGGTCACACACGCCCATGTCCTCAGCCTGTGTAACTCTCTGTTTATGACGTCATTAACAAAATAGGGTCAAACAGCCAAGTTAGACACTCGTGTGCTTAGGCCGTGTGGCAAATTAAATTCTAAAAAATAAATGTAGACTTCACGTGCCCGGGGCACACGCCCATGTCCCGGGGTCGTGTCCTCTACATGGCTGAGACACACGGTCGTGTCTCTGCCTGTGTGGCCAAGAAAATGAGTATTTACCAAACCATTTGGCACTCTCATTTGCACATACTTAAATACAACTTCAATCCATCCATACCAAACACATATAACCACATCACATGAAACCTTTAGTGTAGGCACACACATATAAATAGGCATTAAAACTCATTAACTAATATGAGCCATATCCCATGGCTATATACAAAATGAATCATATTACCATTATGAACCAAAACATTTTGCCAAATCAAATGACACATACACAATTGACTAAGTCCCTATACAAGCCATAAACTCAAAGGGTTTTGCATTCACTTATACCCAACATGATAGCTTGATAATGTGATAGCATATCTGGCAATCTCCAACTCAAGCTAGCATAAAACCCTATAAGATATGAGAAAGGAAGGGGAGTAAACTAAAAAGCTTAGTAAGTACATATGTAAATAATAAACAATTGATTACCATGCTTTTAACAATACTTAATATAAGCTCTCAAGATAATACCATCATTATTGCATAAAATTTCACAATTCATTTATGTTTATCTTGAGCTGTGTACTTGAGTTACAGTCACTAAATTATTTTTATCTGGAGGTACGAAACTCTAAATTATGATCCAAAAATTTTCCTAAAACTAGACTCTTATTTCATCTTACCATAAAGTTTCCAGAATTTTTTGTTCAGCCAATCAGTACAGTTTATTCTTTAAAGTCTCCCCTGTTTTGTTGTTCGACAATTCTGACTCCTCTTCACTAAAACTTTATTTTTCTCATGGTACAGAACTTGAATGACATTCCTGTTTGTTTCTATTGAAAATATACTCATTAAGAAATTCAAGTATATAAATCTTATCCCTTTATTGTTTTTGTAAATTTTTTAATGAATTTCCCAAGTCAGAATAGCGGATTTCGAAATCACTCTGCCCTATCCTATAAAAATTCAAATATCTCATAATATAAAATTATTTTTCTTACATAGTTTCTTTTATGTGAAAATGGACTCAATAAGATTTAATTTAATATCTGATTCAACTTCTAATTCAATTTACACCATTTTTGGTGAATTTTCAAAGTGATACAACTGTTGATGTCCAAACTATTTTATTGCTAATTTTACTCTATCATGTTTTCTTTGTATTAATTCTCATTTACAAACACATAACACTAAAATATATCCATAGTTAGCCATGCCAACATGCTAGTCATCATCAAATATTTACAAGCTATTCAATGGCCAATTTAACCTATACATCAACAACAAAGTCTTGAACATTTCATTTCTCAATTTAATTTGGCTTAAAAGCCTCACACATGATCATCATCAAATCTTATCGTGTTTCCATCCATCATGAATGTAGATCATTAATCACAAGGAAGTCAATATTTCACAAGTATAACTTATTCATGTACATTCCTTCCAAGAATTCATCATATACTGAATTCACTTCACATGAGTTCTATGTACATACCTGTACCTCTCATAACATAGTCACTTACTTTCTCGTTTTTAACATACCCGTTGAACCACTCGAAATGCTAAAAGATACTCGAAAATCTCATACATATAGTACCGCATCAACATCATATCCCCGATATGGTCTTACATGAAATATCATATCGACGCCATGTCCCTAACATGGTCTTATACGAAATCACATACTGAGCTCATTTCTCATGAGTTTCGCATATGTACTTGTATCACTCCATCACATAACTTTAACCCTTTTTCCATCTTTAACATCAACTTTAATACTTTATCCCGTTGAACCACTTGGAACTTTTAAGGATACTTAGAAATTGTCATACACGTAGTAAGATGCCAATGCCATATCCCAGATATGGTCTTAAATGAGATCACATGTCGATACCGATGCCATATCCCAGATATGGTCTTATACAGGATCTCATATTGATGTCGATGCCATATCCTAGATATGGTCTTATAGGAGATCGTATGTTAATGCCATGCCCCAGACATGGTCTTACACGATTTCATACTAAAGCCAGGTCCCAAACGTGGTCTTACACAGAATCATTATTTGATGCCGATGCCATATCCAAGATATGGTCTTATACGGGATCTCGATTAGGTGCCGAGGCCATATCCCATATATGGTCTTATACAGGACCTTCTTAATCGAATGTCGTGACAAGGGTATCCTTTCTATTCGTAAGGTTCAACCGGGAATCTCATTCTTCGATTCTTCGCCAAATCATCATCAATCGAATCCGTAAAAACATGTATATACAACTCATGCAATATCAAAATATTAAATACATAATATAATGTTTTATTATTTACACAGGAACTTCCTCGATACCAAAATGGCGAAAAGGGACCTAATCATCAGTTACTCGTTTTTCCCCTGTTTTAGGTCCGAACCCCGTTTTCTTTGATCTATAACATCACATTTAGCTTACTTAGTAGTCACATTATTCATTGTGACCCAAAAATCATACTATGAAAAATTACATTTTTGCCCCTAAACTTTGTCATATTTATAATTTTGCCCCTAGGCTCGTAAAATGATTTTTATTTAACTTTCTAGTATTTTAAGCCTATCCGAACCATTTTTCATAACTGTAGTAGTCCAAAATTTTCATTCATTCACACATTTTCATACATTTTTCAACTTTTTACAAATTAGTCCTTTTATGTGAGTTCATCGAAAATCACTTAGTAAAAGTCGTTTACTACACACCGAGCATTAATATTCTACCATTAGACACCAAATAACATGCATGTCATCCATGGGTAAATTTTTAAATGCAAACCCTAGCTCAAAATAATGGTAGAAATAGCTAAACCGAGTTACGGGGATCTCAAAACTGTAAAGAACATTAAAAACAGGGCTTAGATGCACTTACTATTGAGCTTGAAAGCTTGAAAACCATAGCCATGGCTTCCCCATACTAAATTTGGCCAAGCAAGAAGATGGACAAGGGTTTTTGGCTTTTATTTTGTCTTTTAGTCCATTTAATTACCAAATTACCAAAATGCCCCTAACTTTAAAATATCCTTTTTCACTTATCTCATATCCATTTTTGTCCAACAATTTAACCAATGGTCTAATTACCATTTAAGGACCTCCAATTTAAAATTTCATAGAAATTGGAAACTTCTAACATGTGGAACTCAACTTTTGCACAATTTACAATTTAGTCCTTTTGACTAAATTGAGTGCCCAAACGTCAAAATTTTCGAATGAAATTTTCATGAAATCTTTCCATGAAAATGTATACCATAAAAATATAATAAAAATAAGATTTTCCTTGTCAGATTTGTGGCCCTAAGACCACTGTTCTGACTAGGCCCAAAATCAGGCTGTTACAGTTTCGATTTCACTGAAAATGGGCTGTTACAATTCTCCCCCTTAAAGAATTTTTGTCCTAACAAATCTTACCAGTAAAGACGTTTGGGTACTGCTTCTTCATGGTATCCTCCAGTTTCCAGGTAGCTTTTTCTATGCCATGTCATTGCTAGAGAACTTTTACTAAAGCTACTTTTTATTTTTAACTCTTTTGTTTCACGTGCCAGGATTTTGATCGATTCCTCACTGTAAGTCATGTCAGGCTAAATTTATACTTCTGTCGGAGATATAACATGTGAAGGATCTAACTGATATCGTCATAACATAGACACGTGAAAACATTATGAATTCTGTCAAGCTCTAGCGGTAATGCCAGTCGATATGCAACAACTTTGATTCTTTCTGTAATCTCATAAGGTCCAATGAATCGTGGACTCAATTTTCCTTTACGGCCAAATTGGAGAACTTTCTTCCAAGGTGATATTTTCAAGAATACCTTATCACCTGTAACACCCCTAACCCGTGACCATCGCTGATCTAGGGTTAAAAAGCATTATCGAACAATCCGGAACAATTACAATCATTTTACAACACAAAGTATATCATCATCTAAAAATATCAAAATATAAGCATATAGTCCCTTAATGAGGTCTACAAGACCTTAAACACGTGTTAGAAAAGAATTGGGACTAAACCAAACACGTACTAAATTTTCTGAAAAATAAACATTTTTCAAAGCTACAAAGGTCACAAGCCCGTGTGAATAGGCCATGTGCCTCACATGGCCTCAGACATGCCTGTGTGTCCAAGCCGTGGCACAACAGGGCCTACATACTAACTTGTCCACACGGCCTGAGGCACGCCCGTGGTCGACACTGACTTGCACCACAAAGCCAGTCACACGTTCGTGTGTCTAGCCTGTGTGCGAGCCTGACTTGTTTTGAATTACAAACTCGAAAGACTCGGTCAAGCCACACACCGTGTGTTCAACTGTATGGGCAATTATAAATCATTTACAAGGCCAATTTGCCACCCACACTTAGGATCACCTATAAACAACAAACCAAAATAATTTATACCTCAAATGGCAACCAAAACATACCAATATCTGCACCAATTAATCATCAACCATACCATTTATTTCCATTCTCAAATCCAACTCAAATAAGTCCATCTAAAATATCAATTTCACATCTCAAATATCATAATCTATTCATCATTCATTCCTTACCAATTCCACCATGAAACATACCATTTCCATCTTGCTAATTCATGCAATAATGATCACTCTCATAGAACACACACAAAAACTTATAAATCATTCTTTCCACATGTTCAAAACATATATCGAAACATCAAACTATCAAGCCAAATCATATGGCAAGACTTATACACTTCAAAACATGCCATAATCACTAGCCTATACATGCCATATACCAAATATATACAACTCCCAAAAATACCAAAATAGATAGCCGATAGTGTGATTGAGTCACTAACGATCCCTAGATCCAAGCTAGCTTTAAATACACTGTGAAACAAAGAAACACTACACACAGTAAGCTCAAAAGCTTAGTAAGTTCGTAATATAATACATTTAACTCAATGATTCAAATCAAAAAACAAAATAAAACATCACATAGATTAGTTCAAAAGAATGCACAATCTCATCTAATCCCATACTCACATAACCATCCATTCGTCTATTTCCAAATTCATCAACCACATAGGTTCCAATGCATACCTTTTCCAACATTTAGTTAATGACCAATTTTGCTACTCAATGCTCGATACCACATTTCGATCAATCTTCTTTATTCCTTCGATTCAATCGAACTCTTAGTGCCAAATTTCATAGACGAAGCTTAAATATCATCGCACACTTAATGCCTTTACTTTAAACCGAATTTAGCTTGGTGTCGAACACATGGTGCCAATCAAAGTAGTCGATACTTTCTTTATTTCGCACACACAGTGCCATTCTTCAATACATCAATTTTATTCCGCACACTTAGTGCCACATCTCCCAAAATCATATTTAACATTACTAAATCAAATACCACATAATCATTCATTTCATAACACATAGATATGAATTTAAATGATTCGTATTATACACGAACTTACCTCAGACGTCGAAATAACAAAATAAGTCTATTAATCGAGCACTTTGTCTTTGCCTAAATCTCGATCAAAATCTCTCTTTTCTTGATATATACATATTCATATTTAACTCATTCAATCACCAAATCATTCAATTTAGTCCAAGCACACATATTTAGGGCATTTTACAAAATAGCCCTCACATTTTCACATTTTGACACTTTAGTCCCTATTTCATAAAATCATCAAATTCACATAATTTCACTTCGCATATGCCTAGACGGATTGTTCTTATGCTCATACAAGCCCATATATATCATTTATTTCACATTTAAGTCTGCTAATTTCTCATTTTCACAATTTAATCCAAATTACTCAAATTCACCAAAAATCCAAAGAAAAAACATGTTAACCCAACATTAAACTTTCATATTCCACCAACTATCATCACAAAAGTCACATATTCATCAATGGCACATCTCAAAATCTTCATCAAATTCTAAAATTAAAGCATGGGTTTGATAGAACACAAAGCAATGATCAAACCCGATCAAAAACACATACCCGATTGAGCTATGAATGTGTCAAATTCAAGAAAGCTTCAAACCCTTTATTTTTATTTCAATATTCGGTGCAAAAAGGATGAGAATGGCGATTAAAATGTTTTTATTTTATTCATTAAACATTAATACACATTTTACTATTTTACCCTTTTATTAAAACTTTAAAATTCCACTAACTTAGCCCATTTTTGTCCATCCAAGACATTAATGGTCCATTTACAACATAATGACCTCTCATTTGAAAAGCCATGCCAAATAAGCACCTTAACAATCAGCACACAGTTTTTGCATTTTAAGCGATTAAGTCTTTTTTCATAATTCGACACACAAACAATAAAATTTTAACACAAAATTTTCACACATGCTCAATCACATATTGTAAACACCAAAAATAGTATTAAAATATTTTTTTGACCATGAATTTGTGGACTCAAAACCACTATTCTAACTAGGGTCTAAACCGGGCTATTACATCACTGACCTGGAATTCTATCTCTTTTCGTTTAAGATCAGCATAAGACTTTTGATGATCAGAGGCTCCTTCCAAACTATCCTGAATTACTTTCACTTTTTCTTTAGTCTCATGGATGAAATCAACCCCGTGTATATTTTTCTCACTGAGTTCTGTCCAATACAACAGAGTTCTACATTTATGACCATACAGAGCCTCGTATAGTGCCATTTTAATGCTTGACTGATAAATATTATTATATGCAAATTCAACCAAAGGTAGGTATTTTTCCCAGTTACCTTTGAATTCCAAAACACAACACCGGAGCATATCCTATTAAATCTTTATTCCACGTTTAAATTGACCATCAGTCTGAGGATGAAATGCAGTACTGAAATATAACTGCGTACCCAGAGCTTCTTGCAATTTGTTCTAGAATCGAGATGTAAACTAGGGATCTCTGTCTGAAATAATGGAAATTGGCACTCCATGTAGTCTGACAATCTCGGAAACATATAATTTAGCCAATCTATCTTGGGAGAAATTCATACATATCAAAATAAAATGTGCGAACTTTGTAAACGGTCGACTATTACCCAAATGGCATCTTTTTTTTGGAGGATAAGGGTAATCCTGATACAAATTCCATAGTAACTCTTTCCCGTTTCCACTCCGGTATAGTAACTGGATGTAATAATCCCGAAGGCACCTGATGTTCAGCTTTTTCTTGTTGACATATCAAACATTTTGATACAAATCCAGAAATATCTCGTTTCATTTGTAGCCACCATTATATCTTTGTCAAATAATTATACATTTTGTTACTACCAGGATGAATAAACATTGTACCATTGTGAGATTTATACAAAATCCACTATACAAGTACTAAATTCTTCGGTACACATATTTTGCCTCTAAATAATAAGCAGTCATCAGACCCAATCTGAAATTCTGAAACAGAATTTGACTCACATTGTACCCGTTTAGCATGACTGAACCATCATCAGACAAAGATAATCGGGTATTCGTTGCTCGCAAAGAAAACAGAGATTTCCTACTCAGAGCATTAGCAACCACATTGGCCTTTCATGGATGATCAATAACCAAATCATAATCTTTTAATAACTCAAGCCACCTGCGCTGTCTCAAGTTCAAGTCTTTATGTGTCATTAGATACTTCAAGTTCATGTGATCAGTAAATATGTGACATTTTTCACCAAACAAGTAATGCTACCAGATTTTCAATGCAAATACAATAGCTGCAATTCCAAGTCATGTATCTAGTAATTTCTTTCCTGTGGTTTTAGTTGTCTAGAAGCATAAGCTATTACTTTGCCTTCTTGCATCAAAACATAGCCTAAACCATTTAATGATGCATTACTGTAAATTACAAATTCTTTACCCGATTCAGTTTAAACTAACACAGGTGCTTAAGTCAAAAAAGTTTTCAATCTATCAAAACTCTACTGACATCTATCAGACCACTCAAATTTCACATCTTTTTGCAACAAACGAGTCATCAGAGAAGCTATCATTGATAACCCTTTTATAAACCTCCGACAATAACCAGCTAGTCCCAGAAAACTTCTGACTTTAGACACATTTTTAGGTGGTTTCCAATTAACAACTGCTAAAATTTTATTCAGATACACTCTGATGCCTTTAGTAGATACTATATGTCCAAGAAAACCAACTTTCCTAAGCCAAAATTCACATTTACTAAATATGGCATACAGTTGTTTCTCACGCAAAGTTTACAACACAATTCTCAGATGACCAACATGTTCATTTTCATCTCGGGAGTATACTAGGATATCATCAATAAATACCACCACAAACCTGTCTAGATACAGTCTAAAAATTTCATTCATTAGATTTAGAAATATTGTAGGTGCATTCGTCAACCCAAACGGCATCATAAGAAATTCATAGTGCCTGTACATGGTTTTGAAAGCTGTCTTCGGTACATCTGAGTCTTTCACTCGTAACTGATAGTATCCAGAATCAAGATCTATTTTATAGAACATAGAGGCACCTTTTAGCTGATCAAAGAAGTCATCAATTCAAGGCAATGGATACTTGTTCTTGATTGTAACCTTATTGAGCTGCTTGTAATCAATACACAGCCTCAACAATCTATCTTTCTTCTTTATAAATAGAACCGGTGTACCCCAAGGTGAAAAACTAGGTCAAGCAAAGCCCTTATCTGTTAATTCTTGCAACTGTGCTTTCAACTCTTTTAACTCCATTGGGGCCATTCGATAAGGTGCTATAGATATAGGAGTTGTTCCTGGAATAAGATCTATAGAAAATTTCACCTCTCTAATTGGTAGTAATCTGGGTAATTCTTTCGGAAACACATCAGGAAACTCACAAACAACTGGCATTGACTTAATCTTTGATTCAGATACTTCAGTGTCAACACATATGCAAGATAAGCATCATACCCTTTTCTGACATATTTCTGTGTTGATATAGCTGAGATTACATTAGATAATCCATCTAGTTTATCAGATTCAACATGACGTAATTCACAATTCTCACATTTCAACATAATGTATTTTTGTTTACAATTTACCACCGCATCATGTTGAGTTAGCCAGTCTATTCCCAAAATTACATCAAATTCATCAAAAGGTAGTAGCATCAAATTAGTTAAGAAACAATAACCCTTTACCATAAATGGACAGTTTTTACAAACTCTATCCACCATAACACACTGGCCCAAAGTGTAACAGTCCGGTTTAGACCCTAGTCACAATAGTGGTTTCAGGACCATAAATCTGAGTTAGAAAAATATTTTTAATATTATTTTCTATGTCTACAGTATATAATTAAGCATGTGTGAAAGTTTTATGGATTAATTTGTTCGTTTATGTGTTCAATTTGATAAAAGGACCTAAGTGTGAAAGCTGTTAAAATAGCATGCCATATGTTAAAAGCACTTATGTGTCATGTCTTTATAAATGTGAGGTCCTTATAATGCAATTTAACCATTGGAAATATGGATGGACATTAATGCCTTACGTTAATGGAATTTAATTGATATTAAAAGGGTTAAATTTGGAAATTGATTAATAAGTTAATATTAAGTAAAATAAAGACATAAAATAAGCCATCTTGTTTAGTTCTTTGGCCTAATATCAAAAAGAAAGAAAAAAAAAGATCAAGCTTCATTCGGCTAGGTTTGAGATTAATTCAAGGTATGTTTTGCTTCAGTTTTTTATCATTTCTACATTTTCGTAATCGTTCCCTTGAGTACTTTGAAACCCATGCTTTAATTTTGTGAATTGATGAATATTTTGAAATGTTCCATTGAAGAACACATGAGTTTTGTGATGTTTGATGGTGAATAATGAAATATATATGTTAGATTAACAAGTTTTATCTTTGGATTTTTATTGATTTTAAGTAACTTGGACTTAATTGAGAAAATAATATTTTTACGAATTAAATTGTGAAATAAATGAAATGTATGGACTTGTTTGGACTATATAAGAATTCGGCTAAGCATGGGTGTATTGAGATTTTGTGAAATAGGAACTAAAATGTAAAAAATGTGAAAATAGGAGAGCTAATTTGTAAATTGCCCTAAATATGTTTTTTTGGATTAAATTGAATGAATTAGTGAATAAATGAGTTAAATTTGAATATGTATAGATCAAGAACCAAAGAAAATGGACTTAGATCTCGGGAAGTAAAAAATAATTGAGTAGCAGAGGTCGTTTCTGTATATCCGAATCCGAGGTAAGTCGATATACAAATAAATGTAATTATATTGATATATGTGTGTTTATATGAAAATTATGATGATGAATGTATATGAAATGATGAGTACATGAAATTCAAGATAATATCGACTTGTTGTCAACATCCAGAAAAGTCTCGTTTGAACTTAGGAATAAGTAGAATTGTGTATGTCATGACATAAGTTTCTGATATCTGATATCATGTAAGACCACGTCTGGGACGTTGGCATTGATTCGAGACTTCGTGTAAGACCACGTCTGGGATGCTGGCATCTATTTGAGATTTATGTGTAAGACCATGTTTGGGACATTGGCATCGCATTTGATTCGTGTAAGACCCTGTCTGGGATAGTGGCATCTATATTTGTGTACATATAAGACCTCGTCTGGGATGTTGGCATTGTACGATTATTCCGAGCACTCTAAGTATCCTGTTAGATTCTGAATGGTTCAACAGGCTAGTCCGAGAAATGGAAGTTTATGTGTTATGTGTAAACGAATCAGGTACGTATGATAAGTATACTATGTAATTGTATGGAAGGTAAGTGTATATATCAACTTACCAAGAGGACTATGTTTATATATTTGAAAAGTTATAATTTGATAAATGCTTGAAGATAATATGAGCAAATGCGTTATATTTAAGCTATGAAATGTGGGAAGTATGGCTAAACAAATGAGCCTAAGAACATCTTATGAAATTGTAAATGAGAAGTATTAATGACATTGTATCAATGTGATTATGTGTATTTTATGTTATGTTTATTTGTATATGACTTAGTAAGCTTTTGAAAGCTTACTTTGTGTGTGTTTGCTCTATTTTATAGATTATTAAAGCTACTGAGGGCTCGGGAATTGTCGAGGATCATCACCTCACTATCAATCTCTATTTTGGTACTTTTGAATATGTATATAGCTAGATATGGCACGTATAGACTAGTTATTTTGAGGTATGTTTGATATAAGTATATGGCCATGTGATATGGCTAGATATATGGTTTAGTTATTAATAGTTATTTATGTCCTATGATGCTAGTTTTGATATAGCTTGATAGTAAATGAAATAGTCATATGAATGGTAAGTTTATTGATGAATAACTAGCACATTATTGATGGTAAGTTTGTGATGGATTTATCTTGAATTGCTTGTGGTTATGTTGAGTTAAATAGCTATTAATTTGGTATGATTGTTAGGTTCATATTGAGTAAATATGGTGTACAATTTGATGTGTTTTGGTTGCCAAATGTGTATAGGATGATGCTTGAATGTGCATGGAAGAATGACCCAAGTGTGGGTGGCGTTTTGGCCTTGAAAATGGCCTATATTTGCCCACACGGTTGACCACACGGGCGTGTAGCTCGACCGTGTCCTACATGGTTTTATTTTAAAACAAGTCAGGCTCGACCACAGGCTAGACACACGAGCGTGTGACTGGCCGTGTGGTGCAAGTCAGGCTTGACCACAGGTGAGACACACGGGTGTGTCTCCGACCGTGGGGATAAGTCCGTATGTATGCCCTGTTTTGACACGGCTTAGACACACGTGCATGTTTGAGGTCGTGGGAGGTACACGGCCTGCCCACTCTGACGTGTGACCTCTGTAACTTTGAAAAATTTTTAAATTTTTGAGAATTTCTGTATGGGTTCTGTTTAGTCCCGGCCCTATTAAAAAGTATGATTAAGGTCTCGTTGACCTAGTTAAGGGACTCTTTGACTTGAATGGTTCAATTAAATTATAAATTGTCTGTAAAAGTTTTCAGTGTGTTTGGTAATACCTTTTACCCTATATCGACGATGGTTATGGGTTAGGGGTGTTACATTTGGTTAGTATCAAAGCCAGGTTTAGTCAATTCTCGGACTAACGTAACGTGTGAGAGTCTAGCTATACATGCCATATATATGAGATGTGATAGTGTGATGAATCCTGACATATAAAATGTGTTTATCGTATAGTAATGGATCCTAAAAGAGCCGTAACTGACGACGTTGAAAGCAATGCGCCTGTTCCTACTCAAGGGACAACACCATCTGATTCGAGACTGGCTACTAGCGGTCAAGAGGGAGAAGCTAAGCAAGCTTTCTTCTAGATGATGAGTGAGTGGTTCACTCAGTATATAAGAGATAATCCGGCTGTTTCACAACCTCCGCCCCTGACTAATCCCCTCAGACTTCAGTTGTCCCTCCGGTCATGAATCTGAATTTGTTGAACAAGCCTCTAGTCGATAAAATTTGTAAGTATGAGGCCGAAGAGTTCAAGGCCACTATTGATGATGATGCCAAGAAAGCTGAGTTTTGGCTAGAGAACACTATCCTAGTATTCGATGAAATGTCATTTACTCCAGACAAATGTATAAAATGTGTTGTTTCTTTGCTACGAGACGCATTTTATCCATGGTGGAAGACTTTGATTTCTGTGGTTCCAAAGGGACGGGTTACTTGTGATTTTTTCCAGTCAGAGTTTCGAAAGAAATACATCAGTCAGAGTTTTATTGATCAGAAACGGAAGTAATTTTTTGGAATTGAAGCAGAGTCGTACGTTTGTCACCGAGTATGAAAGAGAATTTGTGAGATTGAATCAGTATGCTCGTGAATGTGTATCCACCGAGGCAATAATGTGTAAAAGATTTAAAGATGGCCTTAATGAAGATATCCGTCTGTTAGTTGGGATTTTGGAAATAAAAGAGTTTGTTGTGCCTGTTGATCAAGCGTGCAATGCTGAAGCACTAGGGCAAGATAAAAGAAAAGCTGAGTTTGAAGTCAGAGATGCGAGAAAGAGATTCTCGAGCAAATCATTTCAGTCTACTTGAAAGAAATTCAGAGACGAGCATAGTCTTTCCAGAACTAATGTGGGACATTCGAATCCGAGAGATCAAGCTAGATCACAGCCGAATTTAAAAGCTCCAGCAACTGCGATGGCTAGTGATGAAATGTACGATCTGAGCAACTTGAATGTAAGCATTATGGTAAGAGACATCCGGTAGTTGTAGATTTAATGATCGAGTTTGTTTCAAATGTAGATCCTTAGATCATTTCATCCGAGATTTCCCAGAGTCTGTCGAGCAAGAGATTGTTTAGAATCCAAGATCTGATAATGCTTCAGCGAGAGGTAGACCTTCCCAAAATGCAATAAATGTCAGTGGTAGTCAAAGAACTATGAAAGACACTATTGCGAGATCTGAAGCCAGAGCGCCTGCCAGAGCATATGCCATTCGAGCTCGTGAAGAAGCTTTATCTCCGGATGTTATAACAGGTACATTTACTCTTTATGATACCTCTATGATTGCATTGATAGACCCAGGTTCTACTCATTCGTATATATGCATGAACTTAGTATCTAGTAAGACTTTGCTTGTAGAGTCTACTAAATTCATTATTAAAGTATCAAACCCTTTAGGCAAAAGTGTCTTGGTTGATAAAGTAAGAATTGTCTGTTGATGTTTCGAGATATCTATTTTCCGCCTGATCTGATGTTATTACCTTTTGATGAGTTTGATATAATTTTGGGTATGGACTGGTTGACGTTGCATGATGCTGTTGTAAATTGCAAAAAAAAAAAGACTATTGATTTGAAATGTCAGAATGATAAAATAGTTCGGATTGAGTCTAATGATTTAACTGGGTTACCTACTGTGATATCTATGTTGAAAGCTCAAAATTATTTGAGGAAGGATTATGAAGCTTATTTTGTTGATGTGATTGACTCAAAAGTGACAGAGAAGAAAGTTGAATCAGTGCCAGTGATATGTGAATTCCCTGACATATTTCCTGAAGAATTACCAGGATTGCCTCCAATATGGGAAGTTGAATTTGGTATTGATCTATTGCCGGGAATGACATCTATTTCGATAGCTCCATATAGAATGGCACCAACAGAATTGAAAGAGTTAAAAGTCACAGTCACAAGAGTTGACTGATAAAGGATTTGCAAGATCGAGTTTCTCACCTTGGGGTGCTCCTGTTCTGCTTGTGAAAAGAAAGATGGCACGATGATAATGCGCATTGATTACCACCAGTTGAACAAAGTGACTATAATGAACAAATATCCCTTGCCCAAAATTAATGATTTATTTGATCAGCTTAAAGGAGCCACTGTGTTTTCAAATTTAGATCTGAGATCGGGATACTACCAATTACGGGTAAAAGATTTAGATATTCTGAAGACTGCTTTCAGAACGAGGTACATGCATTATGAGTTTTTAGTTATGCCTTTCGGACTAATGAATGTTCTTGCTATTTTTATGGATTTGATAAACAAAATATTCAGATCGTACTTAGATCAAATTGTTGTAGTGTTCATTGATGACATCTTGGTTTATTCACGTGATGAGATTGAGCATGCTGAGCATCTGAGAATTGTTTTGCAAACTCTACGAGATAAGAAATTGTATACAAAGTTTAGTAAATGTGAATTTTGTTTGTGAGAAGTCAGTTTTCTAGGACATATTGTGTCAGCATCTGGTATACAAGTTGATCCGAGCAAGATTTCTACTATTCTGGAATTGAAACCTTCGAAGAATGTGTCTGAAGTTTACAATTTTCTGGGACTTGCTGGTTATTATCGACGATTTGTAAAAGGCTTTTCAATGATAGCTACTCCATTGACTAGATTTCTTTAGAAAGATGTGAGATTTGAATGGTCTGATAAATGCTAGAAAAGCTTTGATCAGTTGAAAACTCTGTTGACTGAAGCTCTAGTTTTGGTACAACAAGAATCGGGTAAAGAATTTATGATTTATAGTGATGCTTTATTCAATGGTCTGGGTTGTGTTTTGATACAGGAAGGCAAAGTTACAACTTATGCCTCGAGACAATTGAAGCTGCCTGAAAAAAATTATCCGACACACGATCTTGAACTAGCTACAATTGTTTTTGTATTAAAGATTTGGTGTCATTATCTTTTCAGTGAGAAGTGCCACATGTTTTCAGATCATAAAAGTTTGAAGTACCTGGTGACTCAGAAAGACTTGAATCTGCGACAGGGAAGATGGTTAGAGAAACTCTTTCTATTTTTGATCTATAAATCTCTAGCTAATGTATTTCTTCCTAAACTCAGACTGAAAGAAATCCCATGTAACCTGTTCTCTTGGAACAACAGAAATCAAAGTCTTCCACCACTGATAAGTTGCATCTCGTAACAAAGAAACAACATATTTCACACATTCATCGGGAGTCAATGACATTTCATCAAACACTCGGATTATGTTCTCGAGCCAAAACTCAGCTCTCATCATCATCATCATCATTAGTAGCCCTAAACTCTTCATCCCATATTTACGGATTTTATCGACCGGAGGCTTATTCAAAAAATTCAAATTCATAACCAGAGGTACAGTAGAAGTTTATAGAGAATTAGATGGGGGCAGAAGTTGTGAAACAGCCGGATTCTTTCTAACGTATTGAGTGAACCACTCATTCATCATTTGGAAGAAGGCTTGTTCAGCCACTCCTTCCTGATCGCTAGTAGCCGGTCAAAAATTAGATGGCGCTGTCCCTTGAGCGGGAGCAGGCACATTGCTTTCAACATCATCAGCTATAGCTCTTTTAGGATCCATTTACTCTATGAAAACACATTTTATACGTCAGGATTCATCACACTACCACAGTTTGTATATATGGCATGTATAGCTAGACTCTCACACGCTACGTTAGTCCTAGAATCGACTAAACCGTAGCTCTGATACCAATCAAATGTAACACCCCTAACCAGTAACCATCGCCGGTCTAGGGTTAAAGGCATTACTAGACTAATCGAAACTTTTACAAACATTTCACATTCTAACTAATCATTATGTAATCGAAGTGTCCCTTATTTATGTTTACGAGACCTTATACATGCTTTAGAAAGGGGCCGGGACTAAATTGAACACATATAAAATTTTCAAAAATTTAAACATTTTCAAAGCTACAGAGGTCACACGCCTGTGTGGTCAGGCTGTGTGCCTCACACGGTTTCAGACGTGCTTGTGTGTCTAAGCCATGTCAAAACAGGGCATACATACTGACTTGTCCACACGATCATGGACACACCCGTGTGCCTCACCCGTGGTCGCTACTGACTTGCATCACACACGGCCAGTCACACGCCCGTGTGTCCAACTCGTGGTCACTACTGACTTGATCCACACAGCCAGTCACACTCCCGTGTGTCTAGCCCGTGGTCAAGTCTGACTTGTTTTGAAATACCACCACGAGGGACACGATCGAGCCACATACCCGTGTGCTCAACCGTGTGGGCAATTATAGGCCATTTTCAAGTCCAAAATGCCACCCACACTTTGGGTTAACCCTACAAGCACATACAAACATCATTCCAAACACTTATGGAAACCCAAAACACACCAAATTGACCATATTTTCTGCCCATTCAAGAACATTTCAAGCACAACATCTTATGTACCATTTAGCTCAATCTAATCACAAGCATTTCCAAGTATAATCCATCATAAACTTAGTATTTCATTATGATAATCTATTATCAATAGTAAACTAGCTTGCATCATAAAGCATATTATCAATTTGATCATCTCATTAGCCATCAAACCATTCCAAACTATGCATCATATAACATGACTACTCATTCACATCACATTCAATTATCTAGCCATATCACATGGCTATATACACCTCTCAAACATTGACCATTTCAACTAGACTATACATGCCATACTTAACAATGTACACATTCAAAATGTTCCAAAATAGAGTTTGATACTGTGGTGATGATCCTCGATAATCCCCGAGCCTTTCGTAGCTTTGACGATCTATAAAACAAAGAAAACACACACAGAGTAAGCTTTCAAAAGGTTAGCAAGCCATATACAAATAAACATAACATATAGTACACATAATCATATCAAATATAAGATCATTAATGTTACTCAATTGTAAAGTCATAACTCTTCTTTGGCTCATTTATTTAGCCATTGCTCACCCACAATTCATATATCAAAGTATCTCTTTTGCTCATAACACAATCATACATATATCACATTTTGTCTCATTGAATCTATGCACATATTTCTCTATTGCAAATTCACAAATACTTACCTTTTATCTGTAATCAAAGCATATGCATCAAACATACCTGAAACGGTTATAAATCTCACCCATTCATTCATTTCTTGGATTTTCCAATTGAACCATTTGGAATCAAATAGGATACTCGGAATACTCAAAATAATTATACAATGCCAACGTCCCAGACATGATCTTACATGTAACCAAATATCGATGCCACTATCTTAGACAGGGTCTTACACGAATCAAGTACAATGCTAATGTCCCAGACATGGTCTTACACGTAAATCTCAAATCGACGCCAACATCCCAGATGTGGTCTTACATGATATCACATATCAGAACCTATGTCATGACATATGAAATCCTATCTATTCCTAGGTTCGTACAAGACTTTCCGGATATTGTCACCTTGTCGATACTTTCTCGGATTTCATGTACATATCATCTAGAACACATTCATCACAATCTAAATTTCATAGGTACATAAATAAACCAATTCAAATACATTTATTTTTATATAAACTTACCTCGTATTCAGACTAAACGAATGGATTCGACTACTCGATCACTTTCGACTTCCCTCGGTGTAAATTCATTTTCTTTGGTTCTTGATCTATTCATATTCAAATTTAACTCATTTATTCACCAATTCATTCAATTCAATCCAAAAACACACATTTAGGGCAATTTATAAATCAGCCCTCATATTTTCACATTTTGACATTTTAGTCCTTATTTCACAAAATCACAAAATACACATAATTCAATATAACCCATGTTTAGCCAAATTCTCTATAGGTCCCTAGCAACCCATATTTTTCATTTATTTCACATTTTAGTCCTTCAAAATATTATTTTCATAATTTACTCCAAATTACTCAAATTCATCAAAAATCCAAAGATAAAACATGTTATTCTAACACATATATTTCATATTTCATCCAAAACCATCACAAAGCACATGAATTCATCAATGGAACTTTTCAAAATCTTCATCAATTCACAAAATTAAGGCATGGGTTTGAAAGAACACGAATCAACGATTATAAAAACATAGAAATTATCAAAAATCGAGCAAAAAATAACCTTGAATCTAAGAACATCAATGGCAGAATGTAACCTAAGCTTAAACTCTCATTTCTTTCTTATTTTTGGTGGTGGATGGATGAACAATCCACTATCATCTTTCATTTATTTTATTTACTACATATTAATGTATTATTTACCAAATTAACTTTTGAATTTTTATAAGTAAACCATATAAACTAAGCCCATAACTGTCCACCCCAAAGTCTAATGGCCAAATTACAACATAAGGCATCATATATAGAAAGACACATCAATTAAGCACTTAATCAAATAGAATGCTACTTTTACATTTCATGCGATTTAGTCCATTTATTAAATTAAGCACACAAATGGATAATTTAATCCACGAAACTTTCACACATGCTAAATCACATACTACAAGCACAAAAAATAATATTAAAATAATTTTTTGACTCGAATTTGTGGTCTCGAAACCACAATTCTGATTAGGGTCTAAACTAGACTGTTACATGGGACATGAAACAACCCACACCCGGCCCATGAGCCTGGACCGGATCTGG
Source organism: Gossypium rotundifolium (assembly GCA_025506655.1). Classification (NCBI taxonomy): domain Eukaryota; kingdom Viridiplantae; phylum Streptophyta; class Magnoliopsida; order Malvales; family Malvaceae; genus Gossypium; species Gossypium rotundifolium. The sequence continues at coordinate 92,203,870 of CP106724.1, read as the reverse complement.
TATGTTCCTCGAAGTAAACCAGTTCAAAATTCTTCTGGTACTTTGAAAACTGTGTGTTTTGAAGATAGTTTGTTGGTGGGTTGGGCTTAAGTTGAAAGCAAGTTTATTTCGTTATTAGAAATCCTTTTGATTTAGGTGACAAAACGTTTGGGCTTTGTATTAAATTAATTTTACTTAATCTTTTAATAAATATAAAGATTGTAGGCTCATTAAATATAAGTAAAGTAAACACTACTACAACCTTATTACATCAAATAATTTCCCAAAATTAAAACCAAAATAAACTTTAAAATACTTAAAATAAAATAAAAGTCCAAGTCGTAAATTTCTTGTTGTGCATGGCCATCCCTAAGCTTCTGTCGAACACGATCCATCACTGCTCGTCACCTGAAACATGTTCCCACAACGGTTTGACTCAATGTGTAACCAACACTAAAATTAATAATTCAGGAATACCACACATTTCATGTTCACATAATAATTCAAGATAATGATGCAACCCAAACCCAAACCTAGATGCCATCCGCTACACATCCCCGTACCAACCTGCACACCGTGGGGACTACTAAGTCAACCCTCCATCCGCTACACACCATTGAAGGTAGTCGCTGCAGTCGACGTGCTTATCGCCCATATAAAAATTCGTGGCATAGCCACCAGATTTAATAATCGTGTCATGTGACACCACATTCAGATAATGTAACTGAAGTTACCACATTCAGATAATGTGACCGAAGTCACCACATTCAGATAGTGGGACCGAAGTCACCACATACACTTCCCCTTTCTCATATAACCCGAATGCCCCAATATTATTCATATCATATATATCATACTTATAGTTCACATTTATGTCACTATTCACATGTTAAATATAACATTTTTCGTAATCCTAATAGGAGTAGGAAACGTACATGAGTACTTTGTACCATAACATGGTACTCTAGCCACATTCTTACACTTTCATATTAACATATATATCAATTTTAAGCCATAAATCAATTAAGATTAGTGTGGGTACACACCCGATTTGCTTAACGAATTCCTTGAAATCTCGAAAAAATCAATCTATTGCTTTAGACTTTTAAGTCCCTACATTCGGCCAACATGGTAATGTTTAGCAAAGGCCTATTCGGCCAAACTTAGTGTTTTCTTTTAAAGCATAATCGGCTATAACCCAAATCCCAAAGGATTTATGTAGTCAACTTCTTACCTTGCTTGTCGAATTGACTATCAGCAAATCTCGAAACCTTGTGTTACTCCTTCCTTCAATAGGCTAGGCACTAAAACCACTTAACTAATTAGTTTTGGCTTTTACGCGAAATAAAGAAAATAGATATTCATACCAATATAAGCCTTGGCCGAATATTCATGTATACTTACCTTAGGGATCCAAATCCCGAAATTGCTAATTCCCTTTGGTATTTGTCAAAATTACCTATAGCCTCATGTTAGATCTAATCTAACATTAAACCATAATAGCTCATGGCCGAATGGTATTCATAACTTACCTTAGATCCTTAAATTCTGAAAGATTCTTCTTTGTAGTCGACAGCACCTAAATCCCAAAATTCCCTTCCATAGTTTCGGCCAAAATACAATATGAGGGATTAGTCCCTAAATTTTGACAGGCTTAAAAAGAAAAGAGTGAAAACCGAGTCTAGATCTTACCCTTACTTGGAGAAATTGACAGCCCTTATATGTTGTCAACACAAAGATTCGGCCTTGAGACTTGGAGAAGAGTCGGCTATGGTCACTTAGGTATTCGACTTCAACAAGACTGAAAAGAAAGAAAGATCTAAGGCCTTGGGGAGAATCGGCAATAGGGTGATTTGAGTTGAACAAGGTTGCGGCTAAGATGGAATAGGAAGAGGAGAATTTTGACTTTTAATGGTTGATGAAAACGTGAGAGGGAGAGGTGAAAGACTTAGGAGATTCAGCAGAGAGAGGAGTGGTGAGGAAGTAAAAGAAATCAAGAAAAGATGAACACTTATTTGACAAATTCGGCTATGACTTAATCTCTAGCCTTACCTTGTTATTCTTCAATTCTTATCTCTTATCTCCTCTTTAAATTATTTAAAAAAAAATCCATCACTTATCCATCTTATCTGCCAAATTTTAACAACAATAAAACACCTCCCTTATAGTGCCTTAATTCGTTCAACTCTCTTGTTCCTTGCACCAAAATAAAATTCTTTTGTTTGCTCCCCAAGTGACTCGAACCTAGGCCCAATACCCTTGCATGTGGCGCCATTTCCAAAGGCCCTAAGTGGCATCTTCAGGCCACTTTTCCAAGCCTATTTGTGTGTCAAATTTCACATACTTTTTCTCTTAAGGCCACCTTGCCTTAATTTCCTCTTTTAAACTTTAAAACTCGACATTTCTAAGTCATTTCTAAGTTTCCAAAAATTTTCGTTTGGCTCTTTAAACTTGACATTTCCTTACATTTCCTAGTTTCCAGAAATGCTCACTTTCCTCTTTTGAATCATTTCTAAATCATTTTCTTAGTTTCCATAAATGTTTACTTTCCTCTTTTGAATCATTTCTAAATCATTTTCCTAGTTTCCATAAATGTCCACTTTCCTCTTTTGAATATTTCTAAATCATTTTTCTATTTTCCATAAATGTTCACTTTCCTCTTTTTAATTTAGCATTTCCATACATTTTCGGGTTTCCAAAATGTTTAAAATTTATTCTTAACACATAAAACATGTCACTTGCATAATTAACCCGAAAATGCATAGGCCCTTTTCGGGATGTTACGTTCTACCCCTTAAAATAATTTCGTCCTCGAAATTACTTAAATAATCGTACATCCTAACTCACCACATTACACTCTTCTTTGCAAGACTCGATCTTAAAACTAACACATCTCCTATGCACAATTCCAAAGTTCACATCTAAGGTTTCATACCATTCACTAGCAATATAAGAACGAACTAGCTCTATAATAAACAGGGCAATAAAGGCATTCCGGAAGTAAGAAACTTACCCGTTGTCATATCTAGCACATCACTCTCCTCACGAAGGCCAACTGCATAAACCAACCTTGGTTGCCTTGCATCAGAACCTTCAGCACCTCCGCTTGGTGCTCCACGACCACGGCCGAAACCTTTTCCTCCATGGTTCGGACCACAACCCCGCTGAGGCTGCTGTCCACCTCTACCAGCCTGATTAACATTCTGAGCTGCTGATCGACTTTCATCTAGTTTCTTAGGACAATCTTTGAGCATATGGTCCTTGGACCCACACCTAAAACATCCTCCGTCTTTTTCCAGCATTCCCCTAAGTGCTTCTTTCCGCAATGATCACAAGGATGATACTACCATCCTGTACCACCTTGCTGACCCCACGGCCCATCAGCTCTGGGCCTTTTCTGCACATTTCCCGATGATCCTGACGACTCATAATCCCTCTTGGGTCTATTCCTATCAGAGTTCTGCTTAACCGAGTCTTTGATTCCCTCGGCTACCTTAGCCTTTTCTACTAACGCAAAAAACTCCCGCTCCTGATGTGGAGCTATCAGTAACCTTAGGTCATCCCTTAAACTTCTTCGAACCACACACACCGCTCATGCTCTCTAGCCACTACTCCTCGAGCATATCGGCTCAACCTCAGAAATTTAGCTTCATATGCTACTACTGACTTGTTCCCTTGAACCAGCCCCAGAAAAGCTTTCCTCTGCTCATCAATATATCATGTGCCGACATACTTTTTCTTATATGCCTCATTAGCATACTCCCAGGTCAGATCCTCAGCTGTGGCACCATCCCGAACTGTTAACCACCATTGATACGCTTCATCGCGTAACAGTGCCACCATTCCTTTCAACTTCTCTTTCGAGGTCAGATCGAGCTCATCTATAATGCACTCGGTTGCTTTCAACCAGTACTCAACTGTACTGGGTGCCACACCAGACACTCCACGGAACACCTCAGCTCTGTTGGCTCAGAGTCGCTCAGGTACGGACTTCCGAGCCCCCATATTTCCACCCACTCCAGCCACTATTTTTAGAACTCGTGATGCGACTGCGATATAAACATCATCCCCGTCGAGCTCTTTGCTCGACAATCGACAACGGTGGGGGGGTGGTGGTGGCGGTGGTAACTCATTATCAGACCCTTGACCCGATCTAACGGGCTCTGACATAGCCATTCTTCCTCTATCGCATCCATGACGACCGCGTCCCCTAGTATTCATACCTAACGATGCGCTTTAATCTGATTTAAGAAAATTTTCTGAATTAGCCCTTATTCCACTAATTATCCATGACGAAGTTTTATGAAAAGAATTTTAAGAGTGGTTCTTTCGTATTCATACATGCACACAGGCTTCACATTCATACATCCATCAATCAATTATGAACTTCCGTTCATTCAGAGAAATGTTGTAGTTTTCATTGTTGTTGTTTTTCCACTACCTAGGGGTATTTGCGTAATTTTTCCTACAGGGGTATTTTCGTAATTTGTCAAATAGGGTTCCTTGATAATTTTGTCAAAAAGTATTTCAAAAATTTTATAGTCCTAGGGTTCTTTGGTAAATTTGGAAATTCCAAGGGTATTTCGATAATTTTGAATTTTGGGGGTATTTTAGTAATAAACCAGGGTAAATTTATAAAGTTTAATAATTGAGGATATTTCAAAATTTGCAAAACTTTGAGGGTTCTTTTGAGAAATTTATTTTCCAAAAGCGATGAAGTTGCAAAAATTTTGGAAATCGTGGTCATTTGGAAATTTTGGTAAGTTAGGGGTAATTTTGTAATTTTCCAAAGATCAAGGTATTTTGATAATTTTCAAATAAGGGTTTTGGACTTGTTATAAAATAATGATAATGTTGATTAAAACTATGGGTATTTTAGACATTTTATAAACCAAGGGCATTTTTGTAATTTTACCACTAGGGGTATTTTTGTAATTTTATAAATCAAAATTTTTTGGAAATTGTGTAGAAAATAGTTTTCAAAATTAAAAAATGATTTTAAGAGTTTTAAAAAAATTAGGGTTCTAAAAAAACATGGCTAGTTCCTTTCGGGTTTTAGTTATTGGGTTTAGCTTTATGTAGAGTCTTCTTGGTCGGGGAGAACCAAAGCTACACACAGACGTGATTCGAGTGAGAGAAGGTGAGTCACACGGACTACTTAAATACCAAGCTCCCACTGAAACCATTCCTAGGCATGCGCACAAGGGTAGCCACACCCACTAAGTCCTCTAGGTTAGGGTGAACCGAAGCTACGCACCAGGTAGGATTCCTACGAAGAGGAGGTGAGTCACTAGGACTGCTTAAATACCAGGCTCTTCCGGATCCAATCCTAGACATGCGTACCATGGTTGCCACACCCTAACTCGATTGACTTAGCCATAGGTTTGTTTAGTGCATTAAGTCTTATGTATTTATGTTTGAGTAGACTAATCCTAGGGTTCAAGTTCCTATCATGCTATTCTACGTTCCATTCCTTTTCTACCATTCTATGATTCACATAATCACACAGATAGTTAGGGGTACTTACCTGGTGGACTGCGGTCGGAGACTTAGGTGCCATGCTAGAAAAACCTACTTATTTCCAGAAATACTTCCATAAAACTCATTTGGGCTCGATTTGAAAACGTTTTGGGCCTTAGACCACAGGCGAGAGTTTAAAACTGGGCTCTGATACCAAATTGAAACACCCCACACCCGGCACACAAGCCTGGACCGGATCTGGTATGTTCTTCGAAGTAAACCGGTTCAAAATTCTTCAGTTACTTTGAAAACTGTGTGTTTTGAAGATAGTTTGTTGGTGGGTTGGGCTTAAGTTGAAAGCAAGTTTATTTCGTTATTAGAAATCCTTTCGATTTAGGTGACAAAACGTTTGGGCTTTGTATTAAATTAATTTTACTTAATCTTTTAATAAATATAAAGATTGTAGGCTCATTAAATATAAGTAAAGTAAACGCTACTACGGCCTTATTACATCAAATAATTTCCAAAATCAAAACCAAAATAAACTTTAAAATACTTAAAATAAAATAAAAGTCCAAGTCATAAATTTCTTGTTGTGCATGGCCATCCCTAAGCTTCTGCCGAACCCGATCCATCACTGCTCGTCACCTGAAACATGTTTCCACAACGGGGTGAGTCAACAGACTCAATGTGTAACCAACACTAAAATTAATAATTCAGGCATACCATACATTTCATGTTCACATAATAATTCAAGATAATGATGCAACCCAAACCCAAACCTAGATGCCATCCGCTACACATCCCCGTACTAACCTGCACACCGTGGGGACTGCTAAGTCAACCCTCCATCCGCTACACACTATCGAAGGCAGTCGCTGTAGTCGATGTGCTCATCGCCCATATAAAAATTCGTGGCATAGCCACCAGATTTAATAATCGTGTCATGTGACACCATATTCAGATAATGTAACCGAAGTTACCACATTCAGATAATGTGACCGAAGTCACCACATTTAGATAGTGGGACCGAAGTCACCACATACACTTCCCCTTTCTCATATAACCCGAATGCCCCAATATTATTCATATCATATATATCATACTTATAGTTCACATTTATGTCACTATTCACATGTTAAATATAACATTTTTCGTAATCCTAATAGGAGTAGGAAACGTACCTGAGTACTTTGTACCATAACATGGTACTTTAGCCATATTCTTACACTTTCATATTAACACATATATCAATTTTAAGCCATAAATCAATTAAGATTAGTGTGGGGTACACACCTGATTTGCTTAACAAATTCCTTGAAATCCCGAAAAAACTGATCTATTGCTTTAGACTTTTAAGTTCCTACATTCGCCAACATGGTAATATTTAGCAAAGGCCTATTCGGCAAAACTTAGTGTTTTCTTTTAAAGTCTAATCGGCTATAACCCAAATCCCGAAAGATTTATGTAGTCAACTTCTTACCTTGCTTGTCGAATTGACTATCAGCAAATCCCGAAACCTTGTGTTACTCCTTCCTTCACTCGGCTAGGCACTAAAACCACTTAACTAATTAGTTTTGACTTTTAAGCGAAATAAAGAAAATATATCTTCATACCAATATAAGCCTTGGCCGAATATTCATGTATACTTACCTTAGGGATCCAAATCCCGAAATTGCTAATTCCCTTCGGTATTTGTCAAAATTACCTATAGCCTCATGTTAGATCTAATCTAACATTAAATCATAATAGCTTATGGCCGAATGGTATTCATAACTTACCTTAGATCCTTGAATTCTGAAATATTCTTCTTTGTAGTCGACAGCACCTAAATCCCGAAATTCCCTTCCATAGTTTTGGCCAAAATACAATATGAGGGATTAGTCCCTAAATTTTGACAGGCTTAAAAAGAAAAGAGTGAAAATCGAGTCTAGATCTTACCCTTACTTGGAGAAATTGACAGCCCCTATATGTTGTCAACACAAAGATTCGGCCTTGATACTTGGAGAAGAGTTGGCTATGGTCACTTAGGTATTCGGCTTCAACAAGACTGAAAAGAAAGAAAGATCTAAGGCCTTGGGGAGAATCGGCAATAGGGTGATTTGAGTTGAATAAGGTTGCGGCTAAGATGGAATAGGAAGAGGAGAATTTTGACTTTTAATGGTTGATGAAAACGTGAGAGGGAGAGGTGAAAGACTTAGGAGATTCAGCAGAGAGAGGAATGGTAAGGAAGTAAAAGAAATCAAGAAAAGATGAACACTTATTTGACAAATTCGGCTATGACTTAATCTCTAGCCTTACCTTGTTATTCTTCAAATCTTATCTCTTATATCCTCTTTAAATTATTCAAAAAAATCCATCACTTATCCATCTTATCTGCCGAATTTTAACAACAATAAAACACCTCCCTTATAGTGCCTTAATGCCTTCCAACTCTCTTGTTCCTTGCACCAAAATAAAATTCTTTTGTTTGCTCCCCAAGTGACTCGAACCTAGGCCCAATACCCTTGCATGTGGCGCCATTTCCAGAGGCCCTAAGTGGCATCTTCAGGCCACTTTTCCAAGCCTGTTTGTGTGTCAAATTTCACATACTTTTTCTCTTAAGGCCACCTTGCCTTAATTTCCTCTTTTAAACTTTAAAACTTGACATTTCTAAGTCATTTCTAAGTTTCCAAAAATTTTCGTTTGGCTCTTTAAACTTGACATTTCCTTACATTTCCTAGTTCCAGAAATGCTCACTTTCCTCTTTTGAATCATTTCTAAATCATTTTCCTAGTTTCCATAAATGTTCACTTTCCTCTTTTGAATCATTTCTAAATCATTTTCCTAGTTTCCATAAATGTCCACTTTCCTCTTTTGAATTATTTCTAAATCATTTTCCTAGTTTCCATAAATGTTCACTTTCCTCTTTTTAACTTAGCATTTCCATACAATTTTCAGGTTTCCAAAAATGTTCAAAATTTATTCTTAACACATAAAACATGTCACTTCGTACAATTAACCCAAAAATGCATAGGCCCTTTTCAGGATGTTACAGGACATGGCTTCAACACCAAAGGAAGATCTCGTGTAAGACCATGTCTAGGACATGGCATCGACATCGAGCTAAGAGATCCTGTGTAAGACCATATCTAGGATATTGCATCAGCATCAAGAGGTGATCTCATGTAAGACCATATCTGGGATGTGGCATTATCATCGAGGTACATGCATGATGAGATTGAGTATCTTCCGATATTATGGGCAATTCATTGGATAAAAGAGCTAAGTATGTAAAGGGGGCAAAAGAGCTAAGCATGTAAAGATGATATAGAGCCAAGTTATACAAAGATGGCATTGAGTTCCATTTATGTTAAGGATGATGAAAACTTTGAGTTTATGTTTATAATTGCATAAGTGCTAAACATGTGACTAAGTGAATGCAGGTACCATAAGTAAAATACAGGTTATTAAATCATAATGTGATATGTGATGGGTAAGAGTAAGTATGAGTAAGTGCGCCTAAGCATTTGAGACTTATGTTGCTATTGTTTCATGAGCTGGAAGAGTTTATTATGAGCAATGATGTTTCTATATAAATTTCATGCAAACTTACTAAGCTATATGCTTACCCCTCTCTTTTCCTTTTTCCTTGTAATATCGCCAAGCTAACTCAGGGATCGTAGAACATCGAAGATCGGGTCACATTATCAACCACTATTTTGGTATAGCAAAGTTAATTTATTTTGAGTATGGCATGTATAGGAACTTGATCATTTTGAGTTATGTCATTTTGGGAGCCAAAGTGTTGGCTATTAAGGTTACTCACTCTTTTTGTATATGGCCAATAGAAATTGGCCAATATTTGTCAAGTTTTATTCATCAATGATGATGAGTTTTATGATGTAAAAGTTTATACAATCAATGGAGTTATATGTGAGGAGTATGAATGATGATTTAAGGGATCTTTTATAGTGCATGATTACTATGTTATGTGTTGCTTGAGTTGGTATAAGTGTGTTTATGTTTCAGCGTGGCAATTGGCTTGGAAACTAGCCTCTAATTGTCCACATGGGTAGACACACGGGCATGTGTCTAGGCCGTGTGTGACATAAGGTCAGCCCCATGGGTGTGTTAATAGGTCATGTGTCCCCTGCATCAACTTGAGAGAATTTGATTCATCACACGGGCTAGCACACAGGCGTGTGCCTAGGCTATGTACTCTTAAGAGGTTGATAACATCATAAACAGAGACCTCCACAGGAGGAGGACACGGGTTATAGACACGAGCATATGTCCAGCCGTGTGAAAACTCCTGTAGGTTTGAAAAGAAAATAAATTCCACATGGGTTAGGAACATGGGCGTGTGAGACCACACAGTTCGACCCACGAGGCATATAATGGATGCCTATCTATACATCCAAGTAGCACCAAGATGTATAATGATTTAAAGAAATGGTATTGGTGGCCGAGTACGAAGAAAGATATTTCTGAGTTTGTTTCATGATGCTTGATTTCAGTAAGTAAAGGTTCAAAACCAAGTACCCTCGGGTTTGCTTCAACCTATTATGGTGCTCGAGTGGAAATGGGACCGTGTTACCATGGACTTTGTAATGGGTTTGCCATTAACACCGAGCAAGAAAGATGATGTATGGGTCATACTCGATAGACTTACGAAGTCATCCCATTTCATACATGTATGTGTTGACTACTCACTTGATAAGTTGGTAGACTTGTATGTTTCAGAGAATGTAAGGCTTCATGGAGTGCCTCTATTGATTATATTGGATAGAGATCCGAGATTCACGTCTAGATTTTGGAAAATTTTGCAAGATGCTTTGGGTACAAAGTTGAGTTTTAGTACGACTTTTCACCCCCATATCAACGGGCAGACGGAGAGATTAATACAGATACTTGAGGATACACTCCGGTGTTGCGTTCTTAAGTTTCAAGGAAGCTGGGAAAAGTACTTACCATTGGAAGAGTTTGCTTATAATAATAGTTTTTAGTCAAGTTTGAAAATGGCGCCTTATGAGGCTTTGCATGGGCGTAAGTGCCGAACGCCTTTACATCGAACTGAACTTAAAGAAAAATCAGATTCATGGGGTTGATCTGGCTAGAAAAATCGAAGAGAAAGTAAAGGTGATTCGATATTATTTAAAAGCTGCTTCTGATAGACAAAAATCCTATTCAAATTTGAAACAAAAAGAGATCGAGTATCAAGTCGGTGATAGAGTATTCTTGAAAGTGTCGCCATGGAAGAAAGTTCTTAGATTTGGCTGGAAATGCAAACTGAGTTCACGTTTTATTGGACCATATGAGATCACCGAGAGGATACGGCCAGTAGTCTATCAAATGGCTTTTCCATCTAAGTTATAAAATATTCACGATGTATTTCACGTGTCTATGTTACGACGTGATTGTTGTTTTATCGAGTTTTAAAATTTATAAAGAGAATGATCGAACCTAGAAACTAACCCCAACAATGACTTAAGGCAAGTGCACCTATCGAACAGTAGTATAGCTTAGGCAAGACCGGATTGCCAAACCTAAAGGAACTAAAAGTACTAATACTAACTTTCTTTTTATTATTTAGCCTAAATATTAAGGGATTGATTGTTTAATCTAATTACTAAGCTAAAGACGCTAAGACAAAAAGAATGAACTGGGAAAATACTGTTGGGAAAACTCAATTGATTAAGACGATACCCTTAGGAAGAATCCACCTAGACTTCATTTGTTATCTAACACTGAACCAGACTATTTATTCACTTGACTTGATCCATAGGATTCCCTAATTTATATTAAACCCTCTCTCGAGGCGAATAACGTCTAACCCTAGGTTGATTAATTGAAATCTTTTTCTAATTAAAACACCTAGAATCGCATTAACTCGATCTATGGACTCCTATATTAGGTTTCACCCTAATCTGGCAAAATCTCGTCACCCTATCTCTAGGCACGCGATCAACTCCACTTAATTATGCTAGATCTACTCTTAAGCAGGGACTTTTGCTTCACCACCTAAGCACATTCAACTTGAATCAATAACCCAGAAATATTAACACAAGAATTAAGCTCACATAATTAAGAACAAATCAAGTATTTATTATATAGTTTATAAAACAATAACAAGATCTATCTCAGGTTTCATCCCCTTCAAGTATTTGAAGGGTTTAGTTCATAATGATAAAATAAAGCATCTCAAGAGAAAAGATAAAACAAAACAGAAGAAATCCCTAAAACCCCCTGAAGGAATTGAAGGAAAGATCCCCGTCTTGAGTAGAATTTTAGCTTCTTGAGATGGATCAACTGGCTTCCTTCGAGTGATTCCACAAATCTGACCTTTTTGGCTCGGCTCCTTGGCCTAGCTAACCATTGGCTCTGGCAGAAGGTTTCTACCGAACTCCCCTTGAAGGTTATGCTTAGGGTATTTATATAGGCTCTTGGAATGCTTTAATTGGCCCCTAAGTATCCTAACTCAATTATAATTCCTACTCGGGTGTTTGAATAGGCTTTGGAATGTGTTTCTTTGCCTTTAATTACCCTATTCCGAATAGATTTGCTCTTTCTGCAGCAGGGACACGCCCTAGGGCACACGCCCGTGTGTTTCATAACCAGGCCGTGTGCGAGCCTGTTGATGAGGTATGGCCATATGAATCATGGTCAGGCCGTGTTTGGACTTCTCTTAAGAGGCACGGCCATGTGGGCTTAAGTCAAGGCCGTGCCAATTTCATGATATAGCCCAATTGGTCTGTTTTAGGCCCGTTTCTTATTCTTTTCATCCCTAGGTGCTTTCCTGAGTATAAAACATGAAAAGAAAGGATTAAGAGCACCTTTTTACACAATTAAGGGAATAAATAATCCAAAAGTACGCTAAATGTGGGATTAAAATATGTTACTTTTATGGTTTATCAAATACCCCCACACTTAAGCTTTTGCTTGCCCTCAAGAAAAATTCTCAACTTACAATTAAAACGAGCTTTCCACAATTCATAATTCTCATCAACAATGTCTCATAATAATTCATAGATAATTTATACATGGATAATTTAACTCAAAGACTCCTAAAGATTCAAATAGTTCTAAGTCATATATTTGTAGCATGAAAACGTAGGTGCTTCCCTTTATCTAAATAATTACCTTTAATTCAAAACCGACAAGGATTGACATCTTCACAAAAGATTCACTCAAATCACTCGAAGTGTTTAAGGTTCAGGAAAAGAGCACTCATAAGTCAAACCTGAAAAGTTAATCCCATAGGCTTGCCTGAAAATCAAATCTCCACCACTGTAATATGAGATGATACACAAATCAAAAGGTCTTTATTAGGGTTGTAATAGGGCTTGGGTTAAAGGTGTGGATAAAGGCTAAATTAGAAGGTTTAGAATTGAGATTGAATTAACAAATTACCTAACTTTAGAAAAATGAACTAATAACCTGAATAATCACATGAAAATTTAAAATACTAATAATAGGATCTTCTTCTTCAATATGTTGAATTTAAACATGTAAGCTCTTAGAACATAGAACTAATAATGAATATATTTCATTTTTTTAAGAACAAATCGATAAATACATAAAATAAGAAAGAACTTTATCAACTGAAATAAAGTAATTAGGCAACTGATCAAATCAATTCTCGATAGAAGGGTAGTCAAAGGAATGGTGATAACAAATACGAGTGGGGTTTTGGGTTAATATTAGTGGGTGAATCAATAAAAATGGTAGTTAGGATCAACAGGGTTCACTAAGGGTTAATTATGAAGGTAGGCTTTTTAGTGTAGTGAATAGGTTAAAACCTAGGTGCCTTTATCATCTCAGTATATCAAATAAAAAAATGTGGTTTTGACATGTATAATCGAGGCAAGTTCTAAAATAACAATTCAGTGTTGACACACTCATAATCAATAAGGTGAGCACGAAAAAGAATATATGCTCTAAAAGGCTCAAATCTCACAAAAATTATGGGTATTTGACATCAATCCCTGTAAATTTCAAACTTTAAGGTGATATTCAAATTCAGTTCGACAACCTAGAAAATTTTTTATTCTTAAAAAATAGAGTTATCATGCTTGATTCTCTAGTATCTTAAAGTATAAATCATTAATGCACAATTAATTATGACTTACTCAAAAACATATCAATAAGAATCATAAATCATCAGAAATTTCATCCTAATTAGTAATATGAGAAAATTACTTAAGAACTAGATATAATTCATGGATTTGAGAATAATGCAAAAAGTTAGGCACTTTTACCCCCCACACTTAAGATGTACATTGCCCTCAATGTACAAGGATAGATAAATAATCATGTAATGATAAAATCAAAAGAGGAGTGGAGAATTGAAACTTCCTGAATTTTTTCTGGGATCACTATTCCTTGTTCGATTTGGAGGAGGAGGTGGTGCTGTGGTGGATGCCAACAGTCACTGTGCTAGATGAAGAAATTGGGAAACTCGTGACGAATTAGCCAGGAACTAATAATAAAGATTCAAAATATACGAAATAAATATTTAAATAAAAGCAAGCTAAAGTGAAGGAAAATAAAAAGGAAAATAAACTTATAAGAATAGGTAAATGGACTGAGGAGTCCTTATTGTTGAATGGTTCGCAAGGTGGGTGTAATTTCTAAGGCTGTGTTGAGCTGGTGGTCATGGTTTCGGTGTGATTCCATAGTAGACTTTAGAACCTAAAACTAAGAAACTAAAGTAAAATAAACTAAATTAAGTAGAAGAGAAGTAAATATAAGGAAAGTAAAGTAAAAGAGAAAAGAAAAATAGAATCGAAAAGGTCTCGATGACCCTTGGCGTGTTGGAGGGTTGAAGTGGCCGGCATGAACTTATGTAGATCGGTCTCCCATAGGGAGATTCTGTTTGAATCCTTTCACTTCTTTGACATCGTTATGGTAGAGTAGGGGCTTTGTTAGGAGAAAAATGGTGGGGATGAAGGGTAATGAGGAGGAGTGAAAAGAGGGAGGGGTGGGGGGTTTAGATAGAGTTTTGAATTCTGAAACCTCCCCACGCCTGTGGATTGTGGTCGTGTCGATTCACATTGCCACCTCGTATGGTCGTGTTATGAGTCGTGTTGTTTCCCCACACCCGTTTTTCAGACTACCACACCCGTTTCTGAGAAGTCAGTGTCAACCACAGTCACGTCGTACGGCCGTGGTGTTCTGTCCATGCCCGTTGGATAGTGGTTGGGTCCGTGACTTTAAAAATTAGTTGGGTCTGATTTGTACCGTCTCTGCCATATTAGTACGGAGATTTTGTACTTCCACGCAGCCACAGCCATGGCCGTGTGGTCTAAAAATTTGCACTTTTGGTTAGTTTAAAACTAGGTGTTTAAGATGAGGAGGAGAAAAGAAAATAAATGCGAAAATAAATAGGGTTAGTGCTTGGGTTGCCTCCCGATAAGCGATCGTTTAAAGTCTTAAGCTAGACTTTCCTCATATTTGCAAAAATCAAGGTGGTTTAAAAGTTTGAACATCTTCCCTCATGCTATCAGTTTTATTTTCATGATAAAGTTTAAGTCGAGAAGCGTTTACCTTAAAAATGCCGAATGTTGGGTTGCTTATCTCGATTGTTCCGTACGAGAAGATTTTGCGTACCTCAAGAGGAGTTTCCTCATTTGTATTCAGGTCTGATGTGACTATGCGAGGATCTGCTTTATTTAACAGTACCTGATCTCCTATTTTGAAGTGGTTTGATGTTCCTACGAGCTCTTCTTGGTGCTCCTTCGGTTTTACTTCGTATTGTTTTGGTTCCTCTTTAAAGTGTGTCTTCCACTCTTCTAGTTTGTCGACCCTAAGGCTTTTATCTTCATATTTTTTTTTCTTTTTAGGCACGAGGTCCATGATCCGGCTCAAGTTTGTAACTTTACGGTGTTTCCTGTGGTGAAAGTTGAGCAAGTTGGTTATCAACTAGATTTACTTTCTCACCTTTATCACTTGATGTTCTGGCCGAGTCAAGAGCATGTAGACTGATTCATTCGTCACCTACACAAAGAATGAGTTCTCCTGTACAAACATCAATCTTAGTCCTGGCAGTTGCTAAAAAGGGTCTTATTAAAATTAAAGGAATCGAATTGTCTTCAACCATTTCTAAGACAATAAAGTCAACTGGGACAACGAATTTATCAATTTTTACAAGAACATCTTCGATAATCCCCTAGGAATTCTAACAGTTTTATCAGCTAATTGAATACTCATCCTAGTTTGTTTAGGTTTCCCTAGACCTAGCTGTTTAAACATTTTATAAGGCATGACATTTATACTTGCCCCTAAATCAGCTAAAGCATTGTCAACAGTTAAACTACCAATTAAACATGGAATTGTAAAACTCCCTAGATCTTTTAGCTTTCGTGGTAATCTATTTTGTAGAATTGATGAGCACATTACGTTTAGCTCCACATGCAAATCCTCGTCTAACTAAGCTTGTTCGTCAAGAGTTGTTTTAAAATTTTCCTCGAATCTAGCATATATGACAGAGCTTCAATATGTAATTTCTTTAAAAGTTTAAGAAACTTACCAAACTATTCCTCTGTATCGTCTCTCTTTAACGCTTCGGGATAAGGTATGCAAGGTTGGTACTCTTTGATTACCGATTTTGTCTTTTCTTGTGTTACCTCAATTTTTCCTTCTTCTACCTCACTTTCTTGAATTGAATTGGGTTCATCTAACCCTACATTTTCCTGAACTGTTATGGCTTGGATTTGCTCCTTTGGGTTGATCTCGGTGTTGCTTGGTAGACGCCCTTGTGGTCATTCGGACATTAACTTTGCAAGTTGTCCAACTAACTTTGTAACTTCCCTGACTGACTTAGTAAGTTCCCCAACTTGGTTCTTGATCCCTTCGATCGATGTTTGTTGGGTTTTCAGTGTTACCTCAGTGTCTTGGAGACGATTTTCTGTGGCTGCAATGAATTTTGTCAACATCTCTTTGAGGTTCGGCTTCATTTCTTGTGGATATGGCTGATTTTGGAAATTTCGAGGAGGTTGTTGTCTTTGATTTCCTTGATTCCCTTGACCTCACCACAAAAATTTGGACAGTTCCTCTAACCTGGATTATAAGTATTACTATATGGGTTATTATTATATCTGAAATTATTACCTATATAGTTCATCTATTCGCTTTTTATGCCAAGTTGGTAGGGTGGGTACTCAGGATTCACCACAGTTCCACTTACGTTGCACTGCATTATTGGATGTATCTGTGAAGATTACAAACTATCAAGCTTTTTATTCATCATCTCTACCTATGTTGATAGCATGGTTACTGCATCGAGGCTGAAAACTCCAGCTAATTTTTGTTGGTTTTGTCCTTGTAACTTGCCACTGATAGTTATTCAGTGACATCTCTTCAATAAACTTGTATGCTACTTCAGAAGTTCTATTGTTCAGGGTTCCACCGATGGCTGAATCAATTAGTTGCCTCATTGAGGTATTACACCGTTATAAAAAGTTTGGACTTGGCGCCATAAGGGTAAACCATGGTGCAGACACCTTCTCAAGAGATCCTTGTATCTCTCCCATACGTCGTATAATGTATCTAGATCCATCTGTACAAAAGAAGAGATATCATTCTGTAATTTGGCCGTTGGGAAATATTTTAATAAAAAATTTTCAATCATTTGATCCCATGTGGTGATTGACCCTCGTGGTAACGAGTTTAACCACTGTTTAGCTTTATTCCTTAATGAAAAGGGAAATAACCGAAGACGTATGGCATCATCGAAACGCCATTTATTTTGAAGGTATCACAGAACTCTAAAAAATTAGCTATACGAGTATTTGGGTCTTCGTCCTGCAAACCATCAAATTGAACAAATTGTTGAATCATTTGTATAGTGTTAGGCTTTAATTCAAATTATTAGTAGCTATAGTAGGCCTAACAATACTCGATTCTGCTCCTGTTAAATGAGGTTTAGCATAATTATACATAGTACAAGGAGCATTGTTTTCTCCCACATCTTGTGGTGGTGGGTTATTCTCATCCATCCCCTAAGTAGGATTGTATCCGCCTTGTTGTTCTTCTTCTCTGTAATTTAGGGCTCGCCTAATTTCTCTATGATTCATGCGAGCGGTAGCTTCAATATCACTGTCGTATACTAGTGGTCCTTTCGGGTTCCTTCTACTCATAAACTAGAGGTACCTGTGTTGAAAGGAAAGAAAGAAAATTAGCAAGGTTAAAACTAAAATAAAAATAAAAATAAAAATAAATTACAAAAATATAAAAATAATGGCTAAAGTAGTAAAAATAGGGTTTCCTTAATATTTTAGATCCCCGGCAACAACGCCAAAAACTTGATTGTTGTTTTGTCGAGTTTTAAATTTATAAAGAG
Organism: Gossypium rotundifolium; assembly: GCA_025506655.1. Taxonomy (NCBI): domain Eukaryota; kingdom Viridiplantae; phylum Streptophyta; class Magnoliopsida; order Malvales; family Malvaceae; genus Gossypium; species Gossypium rotundifolium. Next base: position 92,186,109 of record CP106724.1, on the reverse strand, counting down.
AATGATCGAACCTGGAAACTAACTCTGACAATGACTTAAGGCATGTGGACCTATCGAATAGTAGTATAGCTTAGGCAAGACCAGATTGTCAAACCCAAAGGAACTAAAAGTACTAATACTAACTTTCTTTTTATTATTTAGCCTAAATATTAAGGGATTGATTGTTTAACCTAATTACTAAGCTAAAGACGCTAAGACATAAAGAATGAATTGGGAAAATATTGTTGGGAAAACTCAGTTGATTAAGACGATACCCTTGGAAAGAATCCACCTAGACTTCACTTGTTATCTAACACTGAACCAGACGATTTATTCACTTGACTTGATCCGTAGAATTCCCTAATTTATATTAAACCCTCTCTCGAGGCAAATAACGTCTAACCCTAAGTTGATTAATTGAAATTTTTTTCTAATTAAAACCCCTAGAATCGCAGTCACTCGATCTAAGGACTCTCATATTAGGTTTCACCCTAATTCAGCAAAATCTCGTCACCCTATCTCTAGGCGCGCGATCAACTCCGCTTAATTATGCTAGATCTACTCTTAAATAGGGACTTTTGCTCCACCTCCTAAGCACATTCAACTTGAATCAATAACCCAGAAATATTAACACAAGAATTAAGCTCACATAATTAAGAACAAATCAAGTATTTATTATATAGTTTATAAAACAATAACAAGATCTATCTCAGGTTTCATCCCCTTCAAGTATTTGAAGGGTTTAGTTCATAATGATAAAATAAAGCATCTCAAGAGAAAAGATAAAACAAAATGTAAGAAATCCCTAAAACCCCCTGAAGGAATTGAAGGAAAGATCCCGTCTTGAGTAGAATTTTAGCTTCTTGAGATGGATCAACTGCTTCCTTCGAGTGATTCCACAAATCGACCTTTTGGCTCGGCTCCTTGGCCTAGCTAACCATTGGCTCGCAGAAGGTTTCTGCCGAACTCCCCTTGAAGGTTATGCTTAGGGTATTTATATAGGCTCTTGGAATGCTTTAATTGGCCCCTAAGTATCCTAATTCAATTATAATTCCTACTCGGGTGTTTGAATAGGCTTTGGAATGTGTTTCTTTGCCTTTAATTACCCTATTCCGAATAGAATTGCTCTTTCTGCGGTAGGGAAACGCCCTAGGGTAAACGCCCGTGTGTTTCATAACCAGGCCGTGTGCGAGCCTGTTGATGAGGTATGGCCATGTGAATCATGGTCAGGCCGTGTTTGGACTTCTCTTAAGAGGCATGGCCATGTGGGCTTAAGTCAAGGCCGTGCCAATTTCATGATATAGCCCAATTGGTCTGTTTTAGGCCCGTTTCTTGTTCTTTTCATCCCTAGGTGCTTTCCTGAGTATAAAACATGAAAAGAAAGGATTAAGAGCACCTTTTTACACAATTAAGGGAATAAATAATCCAAAAGTATGCTAAATGTGGGATTAAAATATGTTACTTTTATCGGTCCATAGGGGAATTTCAGTAAATTGATAATTTAGTAATTTTACCCACTAAGGGTAATTCGTTAATCTCGCAACCCAGGGGTATTTCGATAATTTACCCTCCAATGTTATTTTGGTAATTTCGCAACCCCGGACTTAACTACTAATTTGGGGCATAAAAATTGAAACTATCCATCCGCGTCATATTGACTAAATTGACTATAACTCGAGTTAGGAAACTTGAAATTTAGATCCGTAAATTTTACATGAAACTAGACTCATATAACTTCTTACTACGATTTTTCCAGAATTTTTGACTTAGCCATTTAGTACAGTTTATTAATTAAAGTTTCTCCTATTTCACTGACCAATGGTTCTAACCTTTCTTAACCTAAATTCAAATATCTCATTGTACAGTTTTTATATGTTGCTCCAACTTATTTATATTCAAAATAGACTCACTAAGGAATCTATACATATAAATTATAACTCATAACTCACTTTGTACAATTTTGAATGATTTTTTCAAGACATAACAAGGAACCACGAAGTCATTCAGAACCAGTCTCACTAAAATTAAAATATCACAGAATATAAAATTCCTCTTCCTTCTCTGTTTCTTTCATATAAAAATAGACACAATAATATTTCATTCTATATCTTATTCACTTTCTAATTCCCTTTCTCCTATATTTCATGATTTTTCAAAATCACGTCACTGCTGCTAACCAGAAATCATTTCATTGCAAAATACGGTTACCACTACGAACATACGCATGCCCGAGTGGTCACAGATGTCGGTTTCCAGTTTTCGATCTTTCCACCGAACCAAAAGACATTTCATGAAAATATTCAGAGAGGTGTGAGATTACACACCTTATTCAAAATCTGTAACACGATACTCTCCGTGGCACCAACAATCCGAGTCTCTTATTACGAGGGATAGGTGTTCGATTAGCCCTATGTTAAAGTACTTCGAGTCCCTAGAAGTGATTAACACAAGAACATATGTTTGACACACCTTATTCGGCTTGAGTAAGAATCACACAAACAATACACCCCTTCACCTACATTAGGTTTTACTTACTTACCAACCCTCTTCCGAAAGCCAAAGGGTAGAAAGATGACAAGAGTGTAAGCTAACACTCTACCGATTCGGCCCATACCAAGAGAACCAAGAAGATGGAAGTAGCAAGGAATGGATTCGGCCTTGCAAGCACTGAAAATCTAAGAAGGCAAAGAAACTTCGGTAACCACTATAACACGATTTGATTAAGAAGAGATTGTCCAACACGAAAGGAAAAAAAATGGTGAAGAAGTAGGGTTGTAACATCCTGGAAAGGGCCTATGCATTTTTGGTTTAATTGTACGAAGTGACGTGTTTTATGTACTAGGAATAAATTTCGAACATTTCTAGAAACCCGTAAATGAATGGAAATGAACATTTTTGGAAACCTGAAAATGTATAGAAATGTTAAGTTTAAAAATGGAAAGTGAACATTTTTGGAAACTAGGAAATGTAAGGAAATGATTTGGAAATGATTCAAAAGAGGAAAGTGAACATTTCTGGAAACTTGGAAATGTAAGGAAATGTCAAGTTTACAGAGCCAAACAAAAAATTTTGGAAACTTAGAAATGACTTAGAAATGTCGAGTTTTAAAGCTTAAAAGAGGAAATTAAGGCAAGGTGGCCTTAAAAGAAAAAAAAAGTTTGTGAAATTTGACACACAAACAGGCTTGGAAAAGTGGTCTGAAGATGCCACTTAGGGCCTCTGGAAATGGCGCCACATGCAAGGGTGTTGGGCCTGAGTTCGAGTCACTTGGCAAGCAAATAAAAGGAGTTTTATTTTTGCTTCCAGAAGCACAGGAGTGGACGGCAAGGCTTCTAGAAAAAGGGAGTTTTATTCCCTTTAAATTTCGGCAATTAATGGGATAAATAAGGGATTTAAATTGGATTATTTTTTTTGAAGAGATAATAGATGGATAAATATGGATTTATCCCTTTTATTTTGATAGATAAGGAAGAGATAAAAGAGGATTATTATTAGTATTATTTTTATTAAGAGATAAGAGATAATAAAGGATATTTCTTTAATTATTTTAAATTAAAGAGATAAAGCTATCAAATAAAGAAGAGTGGTGGCCAAGTAAGGGACTCTAGCCTAGTAAATTTGGCTATAAAAGGAAAAGAGAGGCCATTCATTCATTCACTTTTCCTTTGCCGAATTTCTTAAGCAAATTCTCTTCTCTCTGCCGAATTCTCTCTGTCATTGTTCTTCTTTCTCTTTTCAATTCTTCACAAAGCCGAAAGCAGAATCCCCCTAGTCTTGCCAAATTTTCCTAAGTTTTATATCTTCCTCTTCTTTCTTTAAAAAAAAACCAAAAATCCTCTACTGTTTATCAAGAAGCCAAAATTTTAATCCACATGAAGGCCATAGCCGAATATTGTTAAAGGCTCAAGCAAGGATTGTCGATTCCTAAAGTAAGGAGATCTTTCGGGATTTACTAAGTGTCGACTACAAGGAAGGAGAAGTTCTTTTCCCGAAGGTACACCATAAGCCGCGTGTTCCCTAGTTATTCGGTGAATTTTGGGATTTAAGAATCTAAGGTAAGTCATATTTAACATACGGCTAAGGGTTATTTGTTGTGAATAAATGTTAGAAATTGATCTAACATGTAGTTATAGGGATTTCGACAGATGGATACAAGGATTTCGGGATTTGAGAATTTCAAGTTAAGTTTTAAGAATACTAATCCTACTAGGATTTGGATTTATGGCCGAATGGCTTTTTATTAAAGTAGTAAGTGATTAATCAAATGTAGGAATTTGAGATCTAAGGAAGTAGATCAGATTTCGGGATTTCAAGGAATTCGTTAAGCAAATCAGGTGTGTACCCTACCCTAAGTTTTGATAGGTTCATGGCTATGTTTAAATTAAATTTATTATTAAGAATATGTGTACCCCACACTATTTCATAATATGTGTTATGGCTATGTTTAATTAATATATGTGATATTAAGAATATGAAAGTGGCTAAGGTACCATGTTATGGTACTAAGTACTCAGGTACGTTTCCTACTCCTACTAGGAATATGAAAATGTTATTTGTAACATGAGAATATGTTAAGAATGTGAATTGTGGCATGTAATTGCATAATATGTTATGGGGCATATGGGTTTGTTTGAAAGGGGAAGTGAAAAGTGGTGACCTAAGACCACAGTAATCTGAATGTGGGGACCTAAGCCCACGATATCTGAATGTGGGGACCTAAGCCCACGATATCTAAAAGTGGTGACCTAAGACCACAGTAATCTAAACGTGGTGACCTAAGACCACGAATGCGGTGACCTAAGACCGCAATTTAGAGTGTAGCAGAAGGAGGGTCGACTTAGTAGTCCCCACGATGTGACTGGCAGGTACGGGGGTGTGTAGTGGATGGACAATTAGGTTTGGGTTTGGGAATGCATCATTAATTGTATTCTATGATTTGAATGTGTATCATTTGTATGCGATTCTATTATGACTTAGTGTTGTGTACACATTGAGTGCATTGACTCACCCGTTAGGGAATATTTTTCGTAATGAGCAAGTAATGGACCGGTTGGCGAGGAGCTTAAAGGTGGCCATGCATAGCAAGAAATTTATGATTTGGACTTTCAATTTATTTTAAGTTTTACTTTGGGATCATTGATATAATAAGGCCATTGTGGTTTACTTTATTTTTCTTTTATTTATTATGTTTATGGATTTTTATCAATTAAAGTTTAAGTAAATTCCTTTTAAAATTAACTCTAAATGTTTTGTCACCTTAAATAAATGGGTTTTAACATAAGATAAATTTGTTTTCAACTCAAGCCCAACCCAAAACAATCTTTCTTTCAAACACACAAGTTTGTCCTAAGTAACAAAAGAATTTGAAACGGTTTACACCGGGGAACATACCAGATCCGGTCAAGGCTCGTGGGCCGGGTTTGGGGTATTTCAGTTTGGTATCAGAGCCTAGTTTTAAACTCTCGACCTTGGGTTTAAGGCCCAAAACATTTTCAAAGTTAAGCCCAAAAAGAATTTTTGTGAATTAAGCAGGATTTTCTGGCATGGCCCACTAAGTCTCCGACCCGCAGTCCACCAGGTAAGTACTTCTGACTTTTGAAATGATTTGAATATGTGAAATGTATGGGATTTTATGGCAACGTAGATTAGTGAACTAGGATCTATTGAACCCTAGGACTAGTCTACTGAAAAACACAAGTAAATAAGACTTAAGGACCATTAGACAAACCTGTGACTAAGTCACCGAGCTAAGGTGTGGTAACTGTTGTGCGCATGTCTAGGATTGGTTTCGGTGGGAGCTTGGTATTTAAGCAGTCCGCGTGACTCACCTCCTCTTCACTCGAATCCTACCTGGTGCGTGGCTACGGTTCACCCTAACCAAGAGGACTTAGTCACGGGCTAAACCCAATAACTAAAACTCGAAATGGACTAGCCATATTTTTATGGAAACCCTAGTTTTAAAAGTCAACAAACTACCCTTTTGGAATTTTGAAAATTATTATTTTGGAAAAACTTTCTAAGAATTCTCGATTTACAAATTTACCTAAATCCCCTTAGTGGTAAAATTACTAAAATGCCCTTGATTTTCCAAAATTACCATACTACCCCGATTTCAATAACAATTTCTGATTTTGCACAAGTATTCAAAAACTTTACAAAATATCAAAGATACCCTGATTTGGAAAATTTACGAAAGTACACCTGATTTGCAAAATGACTGAATTACCCCTAACCTGTGCAAATGACCAAAATACCCTCAGTAAGGAAAATCAACGAAGTGCCCTAAGTTTAGAAATCTATAAAGACACCCTTGTTTTGAAAGTCACCAGGAACCATATTTTGCAAAAAAAATATTCTGAAATGACCCTGGTTTGTAAAATTACAAAAATACCCCTCGTGTATAAATTACCATTTTACCCTTGAAATTTTCTAGCAAGTAATTTTAATTTTGCAAAACATCAACAATCTCTATTTGGCAATATTTTCAAATACCCTAATTTGAAATTTTCCAAAATACCCCTATAGGATAAAATTACGGAAATACCCCTGGGTAGTGGAAAAACAACAACAATGAAAACTACAACATTTCTCTGAATGAACGAGAGTTCATAATTGATTGATAGATGTATGAATGTAAAGACTGTGTGCATGTATGAATACGAAAGAACCACTCTTAAAATTCTTTTCATAAAACTTCTTCACGGTTAAACAGTGGAATAAAGAACTAATGCATAAAACTTTTTAATCAGATTAAATCGCGATGTTAGTAATGAGTTCTAGTGAACGTGGTCGATGTAGTATCTATGAAATGTGTTAGATTTGTTAAGATCAAAGTGCGCAGCGTAAGCATAAGTGCGGTGAGAAGGATTGTACGACTGTTAATAAGTAATTTCGAGGACGAAATTATTTTAAGGGGGTAGAACTGTAACATCCTGGAAAGGGCCTATGCATTTTTGGTTTAATTGTATGAAGTGACATGTTTTATGTACTAGGAATAAATTTTGAACATTTCTAGAAACCCGAAAATGAATGGAAATGAACATTTTTGGAAACCTGAAAATGTATAGAAATGTTAAGTTTAAAAATGGAAAGTGAACATTTTTGGAAACTAGGAAATGTAAGGAAATGATTTGGAAATGATTCAAAAGAGGAAAGTGAACATTTCTGGAAATTTGGAAATGTAAGGAAATGTCAAGTTCTGAGCCGAACGAAAATTTTGGAAACTTAGAAATGACTTAGAAATGTCGAGTTTTAAAGTTTAAAGAGGAAATTAAGGCAAGGTGGCCTTAAAAGAAAAAAAATTTTGTGAAATTTGACACACAAGCAGGCTTGGAAAAGTGGCCTGAAGATGCCACTTAGGGCCTCTAGAAATGGCGCCACATGCAAGGGTGTTGGGCCTAAGTTCGAGTCACTTGGGAAGCAAATAAAAGGAGTTTTATTTTTTGCTTGAGAAGCGAGAGGAGTGGACGGCAAGGCTTCTAGAAAAAGGAGTTTTATTCCCTTTAAATTTCGCAATTAATGGGATAAATAAAGGATTTAAATTGGATTATTTTTTGAAGAGATAATAGATGGATAAATATGGATTTATCCCTTTTATTTTGATAGATAAGGAAGAGATAAAAGAGGATTATTATTAGTATTATTTTTATTAAGAGATAAGAGATAATAAAGGATATTTCTTTAATTATTTTAAATTAAAGAGATAAAGCTATCAAATAAAGAAGAGTGGTGGCCAAGTAAGGGACTCTAGCCTAGTAAATTTGGCTATAAAAGGAAAAGAGAGGCCATTCATTCATTCACTTTTCCTTTGCCGAATTTCTTAAGCAAATTATATTCTCTTTGCCGAATTCTCTCTGTCATTTTTCTTCTTTCTCTTTTCAATTCTTCACAAAGCCGAAAGCAGAATCACCCTAGTCTTGCTGAATTTTCCTAAGTTTTATATCTTCCTCTTCTTTCTTTAAAAAAAAAAACCAAAAATCCTCTACTGTTCATCAAGAAGCCAAAATTTTATTCCACATGAAGGCCATAGCCGAATATTGTTAAAGGCTCAGGCAAGGATTGTCGATTCCTAAAGTAAGGAGATCTTTCGGGATTTACTAAGTGTCGACTACAAGGAAGGAGAAGTTCTTTTCCCGAAGGTACACCATAAGCCGCGTGTTCCCTAGTTATTCGGTGAATTTCAAGATTTAAGAATCTAAGGTAAGTCATATTTAACATACGGCTAAGGGTTATTTGTTGTGAATAAATGTTAGAAATTGATCTAACATGTAGTTATAGGGATTTCGACGAGATGGATACAAGGATTTGGGATTTTGAATTTCAAGGTAAGTTTTAAGAATACTAATCCTACTAGGATTTGGATTTATGGCGAATGGCTTTTTATTAAAGTAGTAAGTGATTAATCAAATGTATGAATTTGAGATCTAAGGCAGTAGATCAGATTTCGGGATTTCAAGGAATTCGTTAAGCAAATCAGGTGTGTACCCTACCCTAAGTTTTGATAGGTTCATGGCTATGTTTAAATTAAATTTATTATTAAGAATGTGTGTACCCCACACTATTTCATAATATGTGTTATGGCTATGGTTAATTAATATATGTGATATTAAGAATATGAAAGTGGCTAAGGTACCATGTTATGGTACTAAGTACTCAGCACGCTTCCTACTCCTACTAGGAATATGAAAATGTTATTTGTAACATGAGAATATGTTAAGAATGTGAATTGTGGCATGTAATTGCATAATATGTTTTGGGGCATATGGGTTTGTTTGAAAGGGAAGTGAAAAGTGGTGACCTAAGACCACGAAGAATCAATGTGGGGACCTAAGCCCACGATATCGAATGTGGGGACATAAGCCCACGATATCTAAAAGTGGTGACCTAAGACCACAGTAATCTGAACGTGGTGACCTAAGACCACGAATGCGGAGACCTAAGACCGCAATTTGGAGTGTAGCAGAAGGAGGGTCGACTTAGTAGTCCCCACGGTGTGTGGCAGTGCAGGGGTGTGTAGCGGATGGACAATTAGGTTTGGGTTTGGGAATGCATCATTAATTGTATTCTATGATTTGAATGTGTATCATTTGTATGCCTGATTCTTTTATGACTTAGTGTTGTGTACACATTGAGTCTGTTGACTCACCCCGTTGGGTAATATTTTTCAGGTAATGAGCAGTAATGGACCGGGTCGGCAGGAGCTTAAAGGTGGCCATGCATAGCAAGAAATTTATGATTTGGACTTTCAATTTATTTTAAGTTTTACTTTGGGATCATTGATATAATAAGGCCATTGTGGTTTACTTTATTTTTCTTTTATTTATTATGTTTATGGATTTTTATCAATTAAAGTTTAAGTAAATTCCTTTTAAAATTAACTCTAAATGTTTTGTCACCTTAAATAAATGGGTTTTAACATAAGATAAATTTGTTTTCAACTCAAGCCCAACCCAAAACAATCTTTCTTTCAAACACACAAGTTTGTCCTAAGTAACAAAAGAATTTGAAACAGTTTACACCAGGGAACATACCAGATCCGGTCAAGGCTCGTGGGCCAGGTTTGGGGTGTTTCAGGGGTGGTAATAGGTTCGGGTTTGGAGAGAATCGAAAAAAAAGTTTGATCACAAGATAATGTCAATTTAAGAAAAGAGAAAAGGTTGATGAAATGATCAAAAGAAAAGAATTGATGGAGGAAGAGTGCCTTGGTAGTTTCGGCCAAAGCAAGGGGAATGTTTCGGCAAGACAAAGAAAAAGGTTTGGAAAAGAAACACAAAGTGTTCAAACAAAAGAAAAATACCTCTCAAGCACCAAAACTAGAAAAATGGTTTGCAAAAATTTGGCTCTCCCTTCCCCCTAACAAAACCGTATGAAACTCTTGCCAAAAGGATAGATGTTGACCATAAACTTCTTTCCAAAATATCTTCCCTAAAATCGGCCAACATATCCCCCTTCTTGCTCCTTTCTTTTACTCCTTTCCAAACACTCCTCCTTACCATATTTCCTTAGCCACCTTTCCATAATTAAAAAGTCCACCTTACCAAAAATACAACCATGGCCGACACTATGAATGAATAGCACAAAAAAATAATCAAAATTTGCACTAGGTGGGATTCGAACCCAAGCTCTCCCCTCTGCCATTCACGCCACTTACCACTAAGCCACAAGCTCCTCTTGTGTTAGCAAGTTTCCCAATTATTCCCTTATGCTAGACACCACTTGCCTTCTCCCCTTTAAATGCTTCAACACTAAAATTTTCTTATGGCCTAACTTGAACCAGGAACTTCCTAGAAACCCCGTAACTTTCCAAAATCACCTTCCTAATAAGTTCAACTTGAAATAATGTCGTTCTCTTAATCTCAAAAATTTTAAACACTCCTTACGTCCAAGGCCCATTGGGCCCAATTCTACTAGGCCCAATTTTGGGATGTTACAAAAAGCGAACTACGAACTTAGATCGAGGGAAGAGCAAGATATCAGATTAGTTAATTGTGCCATCATTTTCACATCCGAGTAAAGTTCGTATGTAATAAGCTTTATTATAATTATGCTTAAAATGCTTTGATATTGCATAAATTGTATATACGAGATTACGATCAAGTTTGACAAAAATTCTGCTATGTATGGTACTTAGTGTGTGATTCGAGATATCTTCGGCTATGTATGGCATTTAGTGTGCGATTCGAGAAAGCTTCAGCTATATATGGCACTTAGTGTACGAGATCGAGATAGTTTTGGCTATGTAAGGCACTTAATGTGCGAGATTAAAATAGCTTCAGCTATGTATTAACACTTAGTGTGTGACAAATCAAGCATTCAACAGTATTCGAATAGGTATGAACTCGTTATGAATTTGTACAGGTATGTACATGGAAAGTATAAGCTTAAATTAGAAGAAGTTATGAATTTGTATATAAGCATATGAGAAAGTATGAGGAAGGTTCGTTTGTTATCATGAATTATATCTTAACTAGTTCAAATTAATGAATTGTGTATTATGAATTGTTGATTTTACTTCATGCGAGCTTACTAAGATTTATAGCTTACTTTGTTTATTTTTCCCGTGTTTTATAGTGAATTCAAAGCTAGCTCGGATTTGGGGATCATCAGAGACTCGTCACACTATCCAATCGTCAATTTGGTACTTTTGAACTTATGGTTTGGTCATATGACTTGTATAGGGACTTTGAGTCATTTTGGTTATGTTTTGGTTTTGGCATTGTAAATGTTTATGTTTGGCATATATATATAGCTTTGTGTGATGGATTATTTTGGAATGTTTGGATAATGTACATATATGTATAATTAAGTCTTGTGAATTGAGTTGGTTTATGGTTGTGTGATGATTGGTGATAATAGGTACTATGAATGGTAAATTGATGATTTGTAGATATAGGTATTTTTGTGAAAATAGGCCAACTAATGTGTCTTTGATAATGGTTATTTTGATTATTGGAGAAGACAAGGATGGGTATGAATTTAGATAGTATATAGTGGTTTGGTTAGTATTGAAATGGTAAGATTTAGGCTTTGTAACACCCCAAACCCGGTCAAAACGCTACGAATGAATCGGGTATGTCACAGGGAAGGAAACGATTTTGAAAACAAGTTGTCGTCTCTAATTTAAGGAAAACTTTTGATGTTATGAAAAACCGAGTTGATTTAAAAGTATTACTAAAACTATTTTGAATTTAGCTTCAAAATAAAAATTCTCGATACTTTGTTAATCTTAAAAGTTTGCTTATCTATCCGAAGGTGAAGTTTTAGAAAAACCCGATAATTTGTGTGAATTTAGAAAACATTCAATTAATAAGTTATTTAGGCATGCCATTTTATTTAATTTATACAAATTTCTATGAAAATAAAACAGATAAATAAACTCCAAAATAAAATTTAATGGCCTTATTACAACCCAAAACCAAATTTTAAAGTAAGTAAAACCAAAATAGAAGTTTAAAACAAAACCCAACAGAAAATGCACATGGCCACCCCGAGTCTGCCCCGGCTCCGCATTCGCGATCTATGAATCATCTGCAAAAATGCAGAGAAAGGGGTGAGTCTACGCGACTCAGCGTATAAATCCCTATCCCAATATTATCAAGCCCTTACACAATTTCATAAATCAATATATAAGTCATGCAACCCAACCTAACCATCCGAACTCCTGCATCTACCCCGTGTGGTCAAAACCACTGGTGGTGAAAACCACTGGTGACCGTAGTCACAAATAATATCGGTGTGGTCAAAACAATTGGTGACCGTAGTCACAAATAATATGATGGGGCCAACCCATCTTGTGGTCAAAACCACTTATGACGATCCCGTATATCAATATGTGGGGCCAACCCACTGTGGTACCAAACCACTGGGACAAGTCACAAGATTAACAACATGTGGCACCAAACCACTGGTGGTGAAAACCACTGAGACTAGTCACGATAATCATATAGAAAGCGGGGCCAACCCACTGTGTGATCAAAACCACTGGTGACAGTCTAAATCATCCTTCCCCCTCCTCTCATCATACCCATTAATGTATATACTTTTCAAGGCATAAATATCATGCTTAGCAATTAGAGATCACATGGCATGGCATATACAAATTTTATCAGGCATTTTAATGTTAACCAAACAAAGTGGACTTACCTGGAGTCCTCGATTTTACCCTCATGGGTATCATACCCATTCTAACCGTTAATCCAACCTTTAGCAGTTTACACGCTAATACATATTAACAAAGAAAGTGTGTAAGGGCTACACACCTTATTACTCGTAAAATGACGCTCTCTACGTCGGTATTGTCGTTAATCGACACTACCGCTATCTGCCTACTCTCCTGCTCGAATGCTGGTCCACACCCAGGTGGCCAATCGCGAACCGCAGACATGGCCCTCTTCTTGAACTTAGGGGCTCAGATCTGACCCCTCCTAATGCTTGGCTGCCATTAGGGTCCATAACACCTTTGGTCACTAAGCCAGGTTAACACAGAGAATACTATGACTAAGAATATCAAAACCGAATGAATAAATCCCTTACCTAATCGATAAATCCCAAAGATTTAGATCTAAACCACGAGTCGAGCAACTCCCGAGAATCCAATCGCTTGCGTCACTCCTTTCCTATAATCGGCCAACTAACACCATCAGCAACATAGCCATTCGACTTAGGCATGAAAATTCTGGAAGAGAAAAGATTAACTCAAGAGAACAACACTAACCTTAACCCGAAAGATCCCTTTGGCACCTAGAATGATTCGGCCCTACCACAAAAGATGAGGGAATTTGGCAAATCAAGAAAAGGAGATGTAAGAATTGCACAAAGAGAATCAAAGAGATCAATAAGAATATAGATTTGAGACTAATTCAGCTAAGGGAGGAACTTACCAACTAAAATTAACAATGCTTCGATCTCGAGCCAAATTTGATGAAGAGGAAAGGTAGTTTTGGCTATCAAGAAGTTGTGAATGGAAGAAAAAATAACAATATGAAAGGGGAAGAATAAGTGGTGATTCAGCTTTGAGAAAAGAAATGGAGAGAAGAGGATAGGAGAGGTTCGGCTATGGCTTTAAGAGGAGAGAAAGAAAAAGATGTTAATAGAGAGGGAGGGCGATGATTTCGGCTTTAGCACAAGATGAGAGGAAAATAGAGAAGCTCTTGGTGTTTTCGGCACAATGAGAGGGATTGGGAGAAGAGATGAAGTTGAAAGAAACAATATGAGAAGGGGCTTATAAGGACATTCGGCCAAGGTATTTTGGAAGAGGGGGGAAAAAGAACCAAAACGCCAAAAGTGTGGAATTGAGAGAGATTTCGGCGCAAATAGAGAATGGAAGAACTTAAGTCAAAAAGAAAATGTAGCTCACACCAAAATGCCAAAAATCATAGCCCAAAATAACTCAAATTCGGCACACCCCCTAACCACACTCTAAAATCTAATGCTCACACCCATACCACTTCAAATTTTGGCAACACACTCCCACTCCCTTCAACCACTATCCCATCCCCCTCCTTTCTCCTCAAATTTCTCCCTTCCACTCATTCAAACAATTTGAATGAGTCAAGCTCCTACATTCACTCCTCTCCATCCATTTCAAATGTGTTGACTCATTCAACACTCATCCCCCAGAGTCCATCCTGAGCACACTACCTCCCTAGCTTTGGCGTCAAAAAGAATGAACAGAAAAGGAATCCTTGCAACTCTAACCCAGGCCCTCTAGCATACATGAGGCGTCACTTCCTTTGCCTAAGTAGCGCCTCCCTTGCCACTTTGCCACTGGGATTCTTGTGACAAATCTTGCTACCTTTTTCCCTTAACACCTAACGCCAATAGCTCCCCCCTTCCAAGTACCTAAAATAAAAATTTTTGCTATGGCTCAGGCCTACCCCAAGCTCATGCCTGGCCCCTAAAACACCCTAATCTGACATAACACTCACACTATCAACAAACAAACAGATAAAATGCAAAGCCCCTGATTTAAGGATGTTACAGTTCTACCCCCTTAAAAAATAATTTTGACCTCAAAATTACCTGGTCAAAAGAGTTGAGGGTATTGCTGCCGCATCCCATCTTCCGGTTCCCATGTGGCCTCTTCTGCTCCATGATTCCGCCATAACACCTTTACTAAAGGAACTGACTTCCTACGCAGAACTTTGACATCCCGATCTAAAATTTGCACTAGTTCTTCCTCAAAGGACAAATCTGGACTCACCTCTATCTCCTCTACTGGCACAACATGCGACGGATCTGATCGATAGCGCCTAAGTAGGGAAACATGGAACACGTCATGGATCTGACTCAATTCCACCAGTAACTCGAGCTGATAAGCTACTGGTCCCACACGCTTCAACACTTTATACGGCCTAATGAACCTAGGGCTCATCTTGTCCTTCCGACCAAACCTCAGTACTTTCTTCCACGGTGACACCGTAAGAAAGACCCTGTCCCCCACTGTGAACTCTATATCTCTTCGCTTAAGATCGGTATAAGACTTCTGCCTGTCTGAAGCCTCTTTCAGACGAGCCCGAATCAGCTTGACCTTATCTTCTGTTTCAACCACCAACTCTGGACCCAACAGCTGACACTCACCCAACTCTAGCCAACATGTAGGAGTGCGACACTTCTGCCCATATAGTGCTTCATACAGTCCTACAAGTTTCAGTCTCTAAAGTAGTTCCCTATCTTGTGGTCAAAACCACTGATGATGATCCCGTATATCAATATGTGGGCCCAACCTACTGTGGTACCAAACTACTGGGACAAGTCACAAGATTAACAACATGTGGTACCAAACCACTAGTGGTCAAAACCACTGAGACTAGCCACGATAATCATATAGAAAGCGGGGC
Organism: Gossypium rotundifolium; assembly: GCA_025506655.1. Lineage (NCBI taxonomy): Eukaryota > Viridiplantae > Streptophyta > Magnoliopsida > Malvales > Malvaceae > Gossypium > Gossypium rotundifolium. The sequence continues at coordinate 92,170,792 of CP106724.1, read as the reverse complement.
CAACCCACTCTATGGTCAAAACCACTAGTGACAGTCTGAATCATCCTTCCCCCTCCTCTCATCATACCCATTAATGTACATACTTTTCAAGGCATAAATACCATGCTTAGCAATTAGAGATCACATGGCATGGCATATACAGATTTTATCAGGCATTTTATTGTTAACCAAACAAAGTGGACTTACCCAAAGTCCTTGATTTTACCCTCATGAGTATCACACCTATTCTAACCGTTAATCCAGCCTTTAGCAGTTTACACGCTAATACATATTAACAAAGAAAGTGTGTAAGGATTACACACCTTATTACTCATAAAACGACGCTCTCTACGTCGGTACTATCGTTAATCGACACTACCACTATCTGCCTACTCTCCTGCTCAGATGCTGGTCCAATCCCAAGTGGCCAATTGCGAACCATCAACACGACCCTCTTCTTCAATTTAGGGGCTGGGGTCTCAGGTCTGACCCTTCCTAATGCTTGTCTGCCATAAGGGTCCATAACACCTTTGGTCACTAAGCCAGGTTAACGCAGAGAGTACTATGACTAAGGATATCAAACCCGAATGAATAAATCCCTTACCTAATCGATAAATCTTGAAGATTTAGATCTAAACCATGAGTTGAGCAACTCTTGGGAATCCAACCGCTTGCGTCACTCTTTTCCTATAATCGGCCAACCAACACTATCAGCCACATAGCCATTCGGCTTAGGCATGAAAATCCCAGAAGAGAAAAGATTAACTCAAGAGAACATCACTAACCTTAACGCGAAAGATCCCTTTGGCACCTAGAATGATTCGGCCCTACCACAGAAGATGAGGGAATTCGGCAAATCAAGAAAAGGCGATGTAAGAATTGCACAAAGAGAATCAAAGAGATCAATAAGAATATAGATTTGAGATTGATTCAGCTAAGGGAGGAACTTACCAACTAATATTAACTATGCTTCAATCTCGAGCCAAATTTGATGAAGAGGAAATGTAGTTTTGGCTATCAAGAAGTTGTGAATGGAAGAAAAAATAATAATATGAAAGGGGAAGAATAAGTGGTGATTTGGCTTTGAGAAAAGAAATGGAGAGAAGAGGATAGGAGAGGTTAGGCTATGGCTTTAAGAGGAGAGAAAGAAAAAGATGTTAATAGAGATGGAGGGTGATGATTTCGACTTTAGTACAAGATGAGAGGAAAAGAGAGAAGCTCTTGGTGTTTTCGGCACAATGAGAGGGATTGGGAGAAGAGATGAAGTTGAAAGAAACAATATGAGAAGGGGCTTATGAGGACATTCGGCCAAGGTATTTTGGAAGAGAGGGGAAAAAGAACCAAAACGCAAAAAGTGTGCAATTGAGAGAGATTTTGGCACAAATAGAGAATGGAAGAACTTAAGTCAAAAAGAAAATGAAGCTCACACCAAAATGCCAAAAATCATACCCCAAAACAACTCAAAGTCAGCACACCCTCTAACCACACTCTAAAACTGAATGCTCCCACCCACACCACTTCAAATTTTGGCAACACACTGGTTCTAGGGGTTATGCATTTAGTGCATAACTCAGGTGTTGGCATACTTCAGTGAGTGGTTGGGTGAGTTTTAGGGGTCTTGAGAACCCTAGAAGATAGTGGAATGCCTTAGAAAATTTATAGTTTTTAGTGCTAAATAGGGGGAGCTTGGCTATGGGGGTTTTAAAAGAAATATTTGGGGAGGTTTAGACACAAGAATTGCTTTGGAAGAGTGGCAAGGAGGCGCTACTTTAGGCCTTGGGAAGGTGATGCCTCATGGTCCAAGGGGGGCTAGTGTTCGAGCTGCAAAGGCAGCTTTTTGCTTTTGTTTTTGCGTCAGGAAAGGGGGGAAGGAGTTGGTTTCAGATTTTGGCACCTTAAAAGGAGGATTGACTTGTTCAAATTAGTTTAAATGGGTGGCTAGGAGAAGAGATGAGTTGGTTTTTATTTTGAATTGTTTGAAGGGTTGGTGTAGAGTAAAACTAGGAGGTAATCAAGGGATTTGGGTGAGGAGTGAAGTGTGGGACAGCTAAAGGGGTTGGCATGTTGACTTTTTCAACCATGATGGTTAGGGGGGAGTGGTTGAATTCTATAAAAGGGGGTGTACTCTTCCTTTGCCGAATTTTAGCTTTCATTCTAAGCCTTCACCCATTTTCTTCTCATACTCTAAAAACACCTTTCTCTTTCACTGGTACACCTTAGCCGAAACTTCAAGTCACCTTTCCTTCCATTTTCCTTGTTCATCTACTTTCGATTCAACCACCTTCAAAAGTCAGAGAGCTTTTCTCCTTTTAGGAAGTGATAGCCGAACCTTTTTAAGCCATCAACATTTCTTTACTTTCCTATTTTCACCAAAGCCAAAAGTTCACTTAGCCGAAACCTTGTTTTCCTATTGTTATCTTGCTAATCCAATTCTTGAGGCCGTCAAGTACTCTCTCTCTCAGTCTCTGCAAGCGTGGTAGTAAGTAAGCCCTTCCCTAGTAATCAATTTTGCTTCTTTCTCTTGTGGGGTGCCGAAACCAAAAGATGGTTTTGGTATTTTGGTGATGGCCGAATGTTATTGTTAGGGCCTTGATATTGTTTCTTTCTTGTGTAGCCAAAGGAAGGGAGCACTAAGGATCTTTTAAGGTTCGATTCATCAAGGTAAGGAAGTGGTAGGTGTTCGCCAAAAGCCACCTTTTGATGTTTAAGAGGTGAGGCCAATTAATGTGGTGTTGTTTTAGGATTTCGACGGTGTTGTAGGAGCAATCGGATTCAAGTTGGATTGGTAAGCAATGTTGGTAAGATTCAAGAAGATTAAATACTTGGATTTATGGCTTGGAAGATTAACTTTTCGATCCGATTAAGCATTTTGATGGAGGTGAACACCACCAAGGAGGGCAAGGAAAGCCCCTATCCCGAAGTTCAAGAAAAAGTCGTCTCGGATGTTGGGATTGGCCACCGGGTGGGGCAAAGATCGAGCAAAGAGTTTAGGCAAATCGTCGTAGTTTCGTTTAGCGATAGCATTGAGATCGAGGGTTTAGAACTTCAAGTGATTAGGTGCGTAATCATCGCACTGTTTCTCCAGTTAATTGTTTATTAACATATATACCTATGTATGATGTGTGGTAGCCGACAATAAAGGCTAAGGTGATGGATACCCATGTTTGGGGTAATCGGTTAACAGGTTAGTCATTTTTGATATTATATTATTTATGGTGTCTGTTTGTTATGGTAATGAGCATGTGATTATACTCACTCTATATGTTGATTTGACTTGTTATATGGACATATGTGCATGGGGATTGGATTTGAGCAATGAAGGACGGGGAGTACATAATATGTCCGTGGTCTAATGTTAGCCTCGTGCTACATTAGCGCTTGATGATTAGCTGTGTGCTACATCAAGGGAGGTGTGGCTAGGTGCCCATCTCGGCGGTTGATAGTTGAGTGCATCACTGTAGACAATTATTATTGGGATCACGATGTGATCAGTGGCTCAGCCATGGCCTTGTGCAGCAGGTCTGCCTAGGTTCGATATGTGGGATCACTCGGTTGTGATCGATGGATTAGCCACGGCCTTAAGCAGGAAGTCTGCTAGGGTTGGCGTAATGGAGGGACTTAGGTTGGGTTGGATCATAATTGCAGTTCTTTGGTATGGATTGTATGGTTATGGGCTAAGCCCAATCGTGTGAAACATGTGTCATGATTATGCACTGAGTCTGTGGACTCACCCAATTATTTTCTTAACCATTTCAGGTGATGCGTAAAGTTGGACCGGGTTCGGAGAGGACACAGGGTGGCCCATGCAGAAGAAGATGTTTTGATATTTTTTTAACATTAAGTACTTTGTTTAAGTATTGGTTGTAATAAGGGCCTCTTTATTATTTTTGGTAATATTTTAATTATGGCTTGTTTTAATTGAATTGCTATGTGGAGATGATTTTATTTTAGCAAACTTATTGATTCAAATTATATATATAGGTTTAATAAAGTTTTAATTCAGACATTTTATAACATTAAGGTTATCATATTATTCTAAATGGACATGGTCCAGAAGTTAACACTAGTTTTAAGATTTTATTCTAAAGTCACAAAGATTTTCAACCATCTTTCCGTAGTGACAAAACCAGATCCGTTCAAGGCTCGTGGGCCGGGTTTGGGGATGTTACAATCCCCCTCTTTTCTCCTCAAATTTCTCCTTCCACTCATTCAAACAATTTGAATGAGTCAAGCTCCTACATTCACTCCTCTCCATCCATTTCAAATGTGTTGACTCCTTCAACACTAATCCCCCAGAGTCTATCCTGGGCACACTACCTCCCTAGCTTTGGCGTAAAAAAGAATGAACAGAAAAGGAATCCTTGCAACTCTAACCCAAGCCCTCTAGCATACATGAGGCGTCACTTTCTTTGCCTAAGTAGTGCCTCCCTTGCCACTTTGCCACTGGGATTCTTGTGACAAATCTTGCTACCTTTTTCCCTTAACACCTAACGCCAATAGCTCCCCCCTTCCAAGTACCTAAAATAAATTTTTTTGCTATGGCTCAAGCCTACCCCAAGCTCATGCCTAGACCCCAAAACACCCTAATTTGACATAACACTCACACTATCAATAGACAAACAAATAAAATGCAAAGCCCCTGATTTAAGGATGTTACAGGCTTGGCTTGGTCATTTTGGGTTAAATATTTTGCTATGGTTTGGTATCATTTGGGTAGGTAAAGATGTGTACCAAATGGGGTGGCAAATGGCTTGGTAAATAGCCTATTTTTGTTCATATGGGCAGAGATATGGGTGTGTGTCTTAATCGTGTGTGACACACAATCATGTTGCATGGCCGTGTGTCCCTTGGTGTCGAAATTGAAATGAAGTCAGTATACCCCACATGGTCTCACACACAGACATGTGAATTATCGTGTGGCATAAGTCAGTATACCCCCTAATTTGCACACAGCCTAGCAAACAGGTGTGTGACTTGGACCGGTTGCATAAGTCAAGATACCCTATGTGTTTGGCACTACCGCACATAGCACCGCACACAGTGTGTATGGTTACTTGAAGGGCACACGGGCTAGACACACGGGCGTGTGGTTGGCCGTGTGACCCTAGTTAGTAAGCTCCCTTTTTGGGACACGGGGTAGGACATGGGCTGGGCCACGACCATGTGCTTTCATTTCAAATGTTCACATAGCCTGCGACACGGACGTGTCTGGTGGCTGTGTGAAACACATGGCCTGGTCACATGGGCGTGTGTCCCATGTTTCAAAGAAAAATTTTATAAGTGTTGAAAAATTTCTCGACTTATTGGTTTAGTCCTGAACCACTCTCAATGCATGTTTAAGGCCTCGTACGCTCGTATTAGGGATAAATTGATTGAGATTGAATGATGATTGCATGTATTGATTAAATGAGTGAGAAAAGTATGTTTAAATGTGTTGTAAGTCTGATAATGCTTTGTAACCCTATTTTGGCATTGAATACGGGTGAGAGGTGTTGCATTTATTAGTATCAGAGCTACGGTTTAGTCAATTCTAGGACTAAAGTAGCGTGCGTGTGGGTCTAGCTTGTAACACTCTAAACCTAGCCTAGACATTAAGGCCGAATCTGGCGTGTCACATTGAAGTATTTTTTGAAAATCATGTTTTCATTGAAAACCCTTCATGAAAATTTAAAAACTCCTTTCATTTAAACTTGTCTAAAGCCTTAGCTTGCGTTCATTTATTTTCAAAACAAGGTTCATTGAAAAAGGTTGTCCTTTTTTTTTTAATGTTGCAGAAACATGAGAACCGAAAATAGTTGTTGTAATGTAGTGTTTTGAAAATAATTATTATTTTAAAAAATTGAGATCTACTTTTAACAGATAAAAATTAAAATAAAACCAAACCTAAAATTTAAAATCCAAAAACTTTAAGAGGCCTTATTACAAACCAAAACAAAATAAAGTACTTATGAATAACTTAATAGAAAAATGAAGTAGTTGTGTGGCCATCTCCGAGTCCCTCGCAGCACCGATCCTCCTAATGCTGGGGATTACCTGCATAGTTAAAAATAGGGTGAGTTTGCAAAAACTCAGTGTGTAATCCCCTCCTAACTAAAGCAGTTAGTAAAATAGACAAAATTCAAAATCAGTCTGGGCCGGAGCCCAATTCAGTAACAAAACAATGTGTGTGGGTCTAAGCCAAGTACAGTGACAGATCTCATAAACAGATATGCAACAGTATGAGGATGCATCCCACCACGATCTAGCCAATACACCACCCGTACCAACCCTACACTTACGTGGGGATAAAATCGGCCCACCCAGCCAACACACCAAGCTTAGCATCGATTGCAGCACTAAGTCAACAGGATGGCTCGATGCCGTAGAAAAAATGGCTAAAAGCCGTAAATAGAATGGTTATAAACCATAATCAGAATGGTACAAAGCTATTTGTTACTGTAATAAGGTTGGCACATAGCCACGGGTAATTATGATCAACACAGAGTCATCAATATATATGTTAGGCATTGTAACATCCCAAAACTGGCCTAGAAGTTAGGCCCGAATCTAGCGTGTCACACTGAGGTGTTTTTTTTTTTTCAAAAATCGCATTTTCATTGAAATCACCTCTTGATATTAAGAAAAACAGAAGTCCCAATTTGCGATTATTATTAATAATTGACATTTATTAGAAAGTCATTACCTTCAAAACCTTGTTCATTGCGGAAGCTTAATTTAAAACAATTGACTTATAAAACGTGATATTTACAACTTGGTTGCGAAAATGTAGTATTTTGAAAGTAGATATTGTTTTGGAAAACTGCAATTCAATGTTTAGAAGATTTAAAACATAATAAACTAAAAATCCAAAGCTAAAAACCAAAATTTAAGAGAGGCCTCATTACAAAATATTAACCCAAATTAAAGAAAAGTAAAATACTAAAATCCAAACTACTCGTAGTGTGGCCACCTCCGAGTCCTCCAATATGTCAAATTGCCTACTGAAGGTTACCTGGAAAAATTAAAAAGAGGGGGTGATTTTGCAAAAACTCAGTGTGTACAACCCTCATCAATAAAAACATGCATCACAATAATTCGGGCCGGCGCTCATTACAATAACGATGGCAGATGGGCCTTACCCAAAATAACCTCCGTTGGGCCTTAACCCATATCTTATGTCACATATCATAAATATTTGGGCCTAAGCCCATCTTAATAATATAATCCATATATGCATTGCATTAATGCCCATATCAACCCTACACTCCGTCTCCTGTCCAACCGTGCACTCCTATATGGATTTAATCGACCCACCCATCCGTACACTCCTTATATAGCACTGGTTACGGCACTAACTTATCAGTGCAGCATGGTTGCTCGGTAGCTAAAAGGCCTTCGGTGGATCCACAGTCGTCAAGCAACCATGCGATCCTATTAGCACTGCCTCTGTATTAATAATCCCTTTCCCATGCAACATAATAAGACATGAATGCATCATACAATAAGAAACATACCATAATAATCATAAATCGCATACAAGAATAACCATATAACATGTAAGGGCATTTTCATCATCTTGCCCTTCAAGGGAATATCGGCCATTTTACCCATCGAAGGTATTTCAGTAATTTTTGCAAACTAGGGGTATTTCGATAATTTCACAAACTATGGGGTGTTTTGGTAATTTTGCAAACCAGGGGTATTTCGATAATTTTACAAACCAATGGTATTTCGGTAATTTTTCAAACCACGGGGTGTTTCGGTAATTTTACAAACCAAGGGTATTTTGGTAATTTTACAAACCAAGGGTATTTTGATAATTTACTGATCGAGGGTACTTTGGAAATTCTACAAACTAGGGGTATTTCGATAATTTTGCAAACTAGAGGTATTTCGGTAATTTTAAAAACTAGGGGTATTTCAGTAATTTACCCATCGAGGGTACTTTGGAAATTTTACAAACTAGGGGTATTTTGGTAATTTCACAAACCAGGGGTATTTTGATAATTTTACAAACTAGGGGTATTTTGGTACTTTTGCAAATCAGGGGTATTTTTGTAATTTTGCAAACCATTGGGTGTTTCGGTGATTTTACAAACCAGAGGTATTTTGGTAATTTACCTATCGAGGGTACTTTGGTAATTTCGCAAACCAGGAGTATTTTGGTAATTTTCCCATAGTCCAGTTCACTATCTACTACACAATCATACAATTTATTCATATGGGCCTATGGGCCCATTGGGCCCACTTAGCCCTTTTTGGCCCATCGTGGCCCAAATGCACAAGAACACTCAAGCTGGCCTCAACTATCACGTTGAAGCTCCCACACGTGTGCTCGCACGCTCGTGTGGCTACCATTGCCGTGTGATCGGCATTTTAGCATTTTTCGCTCTACAACTAGAGCAGATAGAATACACACCTGATATGAGTCTAAAGCTAATCCGCGCTACTAATGCTCCTATGCCCAAATGCCCACCAAGGTATGCTTCCTCTCTTCATTGACAGCTTCATTTATAGCCAGCTTCTCACCTTCCCTCTTGCTATCTTTTCGATGTGGGATCCCTTCGTCAACAGAGTTTAAGTCTAATTCAAACTCTGGCCATCCAATCCGCAAAATAAATACTCCCCGCTTGTCATGAGATTCAAACCCTGGCTCCCTTGCACCCTTAATGATGCCTTGCCACTAGACCACTCACTTCCTTGTGTCTAACATCATGCGCAACTAAATATAAATCTATAGGCCAAAGTCCAAGTTCACTTAAAAATAAATCAAAATGAAATGCTAGCGCCAAGGCTTGAACCCTGGACCCCTTGCTTCCTTGTGGCGTCACCTCCTTGTCTCCTATATGGCGTCACTTCGCTGCTACACCACAAGCTCTTCTTGTGTCATTTTTATCCACATTTTATTCTTGAAGCCTACTTACTAACTCTCAGGGTTTTATTCACCTAAAACCAAAATTTTCCTAAAGCCCAAGTTTGATCCCGGGACTTCATAAAATCCCCATAACCTTCCAAAATCATCTTCCTAACAGGTTCAACTTGAAAAAGTTACGTTCTCATAATCCCAAAAATTTTAAAACGCTCCTACGCTTAAAGCCCAATGGGCCCAATCCTACTAGGCCCAAATTCAAGGTGTTACAGTCACATAGCCATGGCTAAATATAATTGGCACAAAGCCATAATTAAGATGGCACAGAGCCATATTTAGGTTGGCTCAGAGCTATAATCAGATTACGCGGCTTAAGCCGTCGTCAATCCACAGTTGTCTAATGCGACCCGTGCAACCTTAACAGATCAATACTGGATCCACAGTCGTCTTATGTGACCTGTACGACCCTATCAGAACTTCCTCCGTATCAATGTCTGAACCCCATGCAATATGTCGTGTATGTCATGCTCAATCATTACACGTGTATGCAAAATGGCCATGCCAAGTAACAGTCATTTAGGCATATTAGTCACCCGACCATAGTCAAGACAGTTTAAACACAGTCACACAATCACAGTCAAATCAATCAAATTCATAGTCTAAGTCAGTCATTTACCTACAAGGGCAAAATAATCATTTTACCCTATAAAGGTATTTCAGTAATCCTACCCTTCAGAGGTATTTTAGAAATTTTAACCTACAAGGGTATTTCAGTATTTCTACCCTACAGAGGCATTACGGTTATTTTACCTTATAGGGGTATTATGGTTATTTTACAAATCGAGGGTATTTCGGTTGTAACATCCTAGAATTATGGGTTCTGCATTTTATGCTATTCCTTGTGTTTGTCTCATTAAGCATGTTATTTTGGTATGGTTAGGGGTCCTAGGGAGGCCCGGGGTTAAACTAGAGTCTTGGTGAAATTTTGGTTTTTGGGGCTTAAGGAGGGAAAGCTAGTGGTAGCACGCTTTAAGAATAACTAATTGTGTTTGTTAACAAAAAGAAAAGTGTGGTGTGATGGTAAGGTGATGCCACTTAAGGAGCAAGTGAGTGGAGTCACAAGGGAGCAGGAGGGGGAAAGAGTTCGAATCCCCTCTGCTGCAGTGGATGACTTTATTTTTATGCTCAGGGAAAGGTAGAAGAAGCATACGATTGGGACTCTTCATGGTGGTTGTGGAATGAGTCACCAGGTTCAAATGGATGGACAAGAGAGGTTGGAGGGGTTTGAATGAGTCAACAATTTTGAATGGGTGATGGAGAGTAATTGGTGGAGCAAAACAAGGGATTTGGTGGGCGGCAGAGTTGTTTGCCGATTGTGGGGACTGTGTGGGGGAGAATTTCGGTTTAGTTAGTAAAGGGTTGTGCCAAAATTCTCTGTAGGCTTAGGCATTTTTTCTTAGCATATTCGGCTATAGGGTGTGAGGGGTACCGAATGTTGCAAATTCTTTAGGATTCTTTTCTCTTCATCTCCTTTTGTATCTTTGGTTTAGCCGAATTAGAAAGTGACCATTTGGGTATTTTTTACTCTTCATCTATTTTTCTGCACCTGACTTCTCTGTTATTCTCTCTTGGCCAAAACTCTCTTCTCATCCACTTTTTCTTCTTTAGCCGAAACACTTTAGCCAAAACACTCTTTGATTCCTCATTACTTCTCTACACTTTTCCCCATCCTCTGTGAATCTGTTCTTACTTCATTTGTTGGTAGCTGAAACTCCCATTTTCTTTTTAGTGTTCTTATTATTCTCCCTTATCATACTTGGAATCAATTTCTTTCCTCTATTGCTAATAGCTGAATAGTTCTGGGATCTTGCTGAGGGCCGAATCTTATTTTCTTTTCGACACAGTCATGTTAGTTTGGTAAGGGGTTCTTCTTCCTCTTTTTTCTTTTCGTTCTTTTCTCTTCTCTTGTCGCCTTGTTAAAACTAAAAGTCTTAACCTTACTTCTTTTTGGGCTTTGGCCAGTTGTAGAGGGGATTGATATTACCTTCTTCTCTTCGTCCAGCTTTTAATCAGAAGGCATTTGGTAAGTGGTGGAGTTCGCTTATTAGGTGAAGGGCGTCTTTCACGTTCCTGTTTAGCCAAAAGGCCGTTTCTTTTGATTCTTATTTTGGGCATCGATCCTAACCTTGTGCTTTTTAGGGACTCATCTGGGTTTGTAAGATGAATCTATTGGTGTTTGATTCTCTTTTGATCAAGGTAAAGATCCTCTTTTATCTGGTTTTGTTCCTCTTTCGCTTTCATATTACTCTGTCTAATCAAACCCCATGCTGGGGCAATCCCTATTTTCGCTATAGTATTATATTGATCAAGATTTTTCTCCATGGATACGAGTGCCAATCATTCTAAGGAGGTGAGTGAACCCGTAGTCTCTGCCCCTAAGTTTAAATGACGTGTTGTGTCGGTGGTTCGAGACTTTCTACCTGGCTGTGGTAGGTAGCGGACATCTACCTGGGATAGACAAATCGCGGTGTTTCTTCTAGTGAGAGTGTCGACAATCTAGAGATTCTAGTCTTACGCGTAATTAAGTGTGTAATGCTCACACTTTACTTTATTAATATGCATTAATAACTGTGTTGGCTGAAAGTCGAAACGACGGTTTAGATAGTCAAGATACACTTGTAGGTAAGGTTGGAGACACAGGGCAAGTTCCGCTATGATGTTACTTTCGAATATGTGAATGTATGAGTTAATTATCTGTTGTACATTGAAAGCATGCTGCATTCATATCAGTATGATAATATGTTGCATGGGCTTCGAGAAATGATTGAAAGGGGAAGTGTGATTCAGTGACTTCTGTCATAGTGGTCTGGGACCACAGTGGTTTGGAGCCACGTATACATATATTTATCAATGACTCATCTCAGTTGTCTGGGACCACAGTGGGTTGGCCCCACGTTTATATATTCTATGACTCTGTCACAAGTGGGCTTGGACAACAGTGGCTTGATGCCATAGGTGTTTGGCCGATTCAGATGACCTAAAGGACGGAAAACTAGGTTGGGTTTGGCTGCATTGCAAACATGTTTAACATGCTATCTTATGTGGGCTAAGGCCCAATGGGCATCTGTGGGCTTGCAGCACAAATTGCGTTATAAGGGGGATTTACACACTGAGTCTTGGTGATTCACCCCTCTGCCTAATTTTGCAGGTAACTCTTAGTTGCGGATTGGGAGCCGAGGAGGACTTCAAGGTGGCCATGCAACGTTTCTTCTGTAAATTTCGTTGCTTTCATTTAAACTTACTTTTAATTTGGGATTTTGTTTTGTAATAAGGCCTCTATAGCTTTAATTTGGGTTTGATTCAATTTGGGATTTGACTAATATGTTATGAGAGGCTTAACACTAAGTTTTTCTTAAAATATAAATAAATGTTTTCCAAAATATAAACAAACGAATAACATGCAGAGTAATAATTCAAATTCAGAAAGTTTTCTTAAAACCACAAAAACTGTTTCCAAAATATTACGTATATGAAATTCCCTAATTTCGACTTCCGTAGAAATGAACCTATTTACGACTTTTAGTTCAAATTAATAAAATAAGTTGGTAAGAAACCTTCCAAAAAAATTCTAAATTATCTCTAATATGGAGTCACTAAGCGAAAAGTATTTTTTAGATTGCGATGTTTTCCTAAAATTTTGAAACTACCTTTCTTGTAATATACCAGATTTGGTCGAAACGTATTGACCGGGTTTGGGGTGTTACAATTATGGTATCAAAGCCTAGGTTTTAAAAGCTCAGCTATGAAAATGGGTTCAAAAAGGTTTTCATAAAGTTTGTTTGAAATATGGTATAGAAAAAAGGTATATACATGTTTTCTGGAATCATGGCACCCGTCTCTGGCATTATTCCGCACTGTAAGTTTTCTAATTTTTTTTTTTTATTTTCTTATGGGAAGACTATATTATGATTGATAGTTTTAAGAACTTCAACTTTAGAGATTAAGACCTTTAGAACTATGTCTTGCGAAAAAAACCAATTACTTCTAATTCTATTTTCATAAGATTGTCAGGTAATAAACAGTAGAAGAAATATTAACTCATAAAATTTGTAATTAGGATATTTTGAATTCATAGTTATGAGCGCTAGAGGACTTGGACATGGTATACGCGGCCGTGGTAGAGGTAGGGGTATTGAGGCTGAACCTGTAAAATCAGGACATGGGCCGGATCATGAAGTGCCAGCCTTACCAGTAGCGAAAGCGGGGTCTCAGGACCGATCTGGAGGGGACGATGCTTTGTCCCAAGCAATGATGCATGTTCTGGAGCGGGTCACTGGAGCTAGCACAGCAGCAGTAGCTTAGAAATCTATCCCAGAGTGACTTTGAGCTAACGGGGCTGAGATATTCAAGGGTATTTCTGGTGTGGCTCCTAACGTAGCTGAGTATTGGTTGGAGGCAGTCAAGCGGATTATGGACGATCTTGACTATACAGCGGATGAAAAGTTGAAAAGAGTAGTGTCCCTCATTCGAGATGAGGCGTACCAATAGTGGCTCACAGTAAGGGATGGTACGTCAGCAGATCGTATTACCTGGGATTTCTTCAAGACAGCGTTCCAGGGGAAGTATGTTGGAGCAAGTTACGTGGATGCTCAGAGAAAGGCATTTTTAAACATGGTCCAGGGGAATAAGTCATTGCTTGAGTAAGAGGCTAAATTTTTGCGTCTAACTCGATATGCTCGGGGTATCGTAGCGACTGATTATGAGCGCTGTGTCCGGTTTGAGGATGGCCTAAGAGATAAGTTATGGGTATTGATAGCTCCAAAATGGGAGAGAGAGTTTGCTAACTTGTTGAGAAGGCTAAGATAGCAGAAGAGGTGAAGCAGTCTGAGAGACAGGATTAGGATAGGGATAGGGGTAGGAATAAAAGGAATTTTGGGTCGTCAAGATCTGTTGGGGGTTTCCAACAAAGACCTATGTTTGATTGGTCGGGTCAAGTTGCGAAGCCTATTACTGTTGGTCAGTCTCAATTGTGTGCTAGATGTTGAAATTTTCATTTGGGGGAGTGTTGGGCAAGAAATAAGGGATGCTTCAGGTGTGGGTCTGTAGATCATCTGGTAAGGGATTGTCCGCAGGAGCCAAACAGGGCACGACTAGTTGGTCAGGGTTATACACAGACCAGAAGAGGTGGTCAATCACTGAGAGGTGGTGGTCCGGCCAGAGGAGGAAATGGATTTGGTCGAGGGCATGGAGCACCGGGCAGAGGTGCTGGGAATACAGATGCAAGACAGCCTGGGTTGGTTTATGCAGCTAGACGACAAGAGTATGGGCGATGCACCGGACGTCATAACCGATACATTCCTTATTTTTGGTTTGTCCTTTACAGCACTGATAGATATTGGGTCTACACATTCATATGTTGCTAGTACTGTGTCCGGAACTTTGAATATAGAATCTAAGGTTGCTTCTAGAGAGATGACTATGATTAGTCCTTTAGGACAATCTTTAGTAGTGAACAAACTATTTAGAAGTGTGCCTTTAAAAGTACAAGGGGTTATTTTCCTGGCTGATTTGATAGAATTGCCATTCGGTGAGTTCGATTTGATTTTAGGCATGGACTGGTTAGTTAAGTATCAGGAAAACTTGGATTGTGCAGCTAAGCACATGGTATTGAGGACTCTTGAGGATAGGGAGGTGCTGGTGATATGTGAGAGAAGGAATTACCTGTCCAATGTGGTGTCTATTTGAAAGGTTGCAAGGATGGTGCGGAAAGGATGTAGGGCGTTCTTAGATTTCATCAGTGCTTTGGAACTAAAGAATTGTCTGTAAAGGCTATTAGAACAGTGAAAGAATTCTCAGACGTCTTTCCAAAAGAGCTTCTAAGGTTACTTCGGATCGCGAGGTGGAGTTCGGCATTGATTTACTTCTGAGAATAGCTCTGATGTCCATTGCCTCTTATTGGATGGTGCCGAAGGAGCTGGTAGAACTTAAAGCTCAGATTTAGGAACTTTTAGACCGGGGTTTCATCCGACCAAGTGTGTCACCATGGGGAGCACCAGTGTTATTTGTTAAGAAAAAGGACGGATCGATGCGGATGTGCATTGACTATAGGCAATTGAACAAGTTGACGATTAAGAACAAATACTCGTTGCTTAGTATTGACGATCTATTCGATCAGCTGCGAGGTGCTTCGATTTTCTCAAAGATAGACTTGAGGTCAGGTTATCATCAACTTAAGGTCAAGGAGGTGGATATTCATAAGACTGCTTTTTGAACTCGTTATGGTCACTACGAGTTCTTAGTGATGCCATTCAGGTTGACAAATGCACTAGCTGCGTTTATGGACATGATGAACCAGGTAATCTAACCTTACCTGGATTAGGTTGTCATAGTGTTCATAGACGATATCTTGGTTTATTCAAAGACGGAAGAGAAGCATGATTCACATCTTCAGATTGTTCTGTAGATTTTGAGAGAGAAGCAACTATATGCCAAATTCAGCAAGTGTGAATTCTGGTTGAGGGAAGTTACTTTTCTAGAGCATGTTGTGTCGACTGAGGTGATTAGGGTTGATCCCCAAACGATTGAAGTTGTTTTGGATTGGAAACCACCGAAGTCAGTAGCAAAAATTTGAAGTTTTCTAGGGTTAGCTCGGTATTACAGAAGGTTCGCTAAGGGATTCTCGTTGATAGCTGCACCTTTAACCAAGTTGTTACGGAAAAGGATACCATTTGTCTGTTCAGATAAACAGCAGGAAAGTTTTGAGAAGTTGAAGAGGATTTTGACTGAGGCACTGGTGTTGATTCAGCCTAAGGCTGGAAAGGAGTTTGTTGTCTATTGTGATACATCGCACACAGGGTTAGGATGTGTGCTAATGCAAGAAGGGAAGGTAGTAGTGTATGCATCTCGGCAGTTAAGACCGTATGAAGTGAATTATCCCACTCATGATCTAGAGTTGGCTGCGATGGTGTTTGCTCTAAAAATTTGGAGGCATTACTTATATGGAGAGAAGTCGATCAGCTATACCGATCATAAGAGCATGAAATATCTCCTTACTCAGAAAGAGTTAAATTTAAGGCAGCGGAGGTGGATTGAATTGCTGAAAGACTATGATTGTTCAATCGAGTATCACCCAGGTAAAGCTAACGTAGTGTCGGATGCGTTGAGCCGTAAGGTGATATCTGATTTGAGGGCGATGTTTGCACATCTCAGTTTGTATGAAGATGGAAGCTTGTTAGCTGAACTTCAAGTGAAGCCTTCATGGGTAAGTCAGATTAAAGAAAAGCAGTTGTTAGATGAATCGCTAAGTTCTCGACTTCAGCAAGTGAAAGTTGGTGAGACAGAAGAATTTAGTTTGATCAGTGATGGGGTATTGTACCTTCATGGAAAGGCTTGTATGCCGAAGGGTTTCGAGTTGAGACAGAGGATTCTACAGGAAGCGTATAGTAGTCCATAAGCTATGCATCCCGGTGGGAGTAAGATGTATGGAGATTGCGTGAGCAGTTCTGGTGGCCAGGTCTGAAGCAAGAAGTTATCGAGTTTGTGATTAAGTGTTTGACGTGTCAGTAGGTAAAAGTAGAGCATCAGTTGCCTTCGGGGTTTCTACAGCCAGTGAAGATTCCACTTTTGAAGTGGGAGAGGATAACGATGGACTTTGTTAGTGGGCTACCTCTTACGCCTACTAAGAAAGAGTCGGTGTAGGTGATTGTCGATCGGTTGACGAAGTTCACTCACTTCATACCAGTTTGTGTTGATTACTCACTACAGAAGTTAGCCAAGTTGTATGTAATAGAGATTATGATGTTACATGAGGTACCAGTGTCTATCGTATTAGATAGAGACCCTAGGTTTACATTGCAGTTCTAGAAGGCGTTACATCAAGCGTTGGGTACAAGACTGGATTTCAACACGGCGTTTCATCCACAGGCTGATGGTCAGCCAGATAGGGTAATTCAGATATTAGAAGATATGTTGAGAGGCTGTGTTATCGACTTCAGAGGTAATTGGGAAGATTATCTACCATTGGCAGAGTTTGCGTACAACAATATCAATCCAGTATCCAGATGGCACCCTACGATGCATTGTATGGTCGTAGGTGTCGTACTCCTACCTGCTGGACAGAGTTAGGTGAGCAACAGTTGTTGGGTCCAGAATTGGTTTCAGAGACCGAGGAAAAGGTTAAATTGATTTGGGCTCGATTGAAGGAAGCTTTCGACAGGCAAAAATCGTATGCAGATCTGAAGCGTAAGGAAATAGAATTCGCAGAGGGTGATCAGGTTTTTTTTGGAAGTTTCACCTTGGAAGAAGGTTTTAAGGTTTGGGCGAAAGGGCAAGTTGAGCCCCAAATTCATCGGGCCTTATCAGGTGTTAAAACGTGTGGGACCATTAGCGTATTAGCTTGAGTTACCGCCGGAGTTGAATCAGACACATGATGTATTCCATGTTTCAATGTTAAGGCGCTATCGTTCGGATCCATCTCACATAGAGAAGGTAGAGGAAATTGAAATAAGACCTAATTTGTCTTTTGAAGAAGAACTCGTTCATATCATAGGTCGAGATGTTAAAGTGTTGAGAAGGAAGTCAGTTCCATTGGTTAAAGTTCTATGGCGAAATCACGGTTCAGAGAAAGCCATATGGGAGCCAGAGGATGTGATGCAACAGCAATACCCTCATCTCTTTTGATCAGGTAAATTTTGAGGCCGAAATTTCTTTAAGGGGGTAGAACTGTAACATCTTAAAATTAGGGATTATTCATTTTATGCTATTGCTTGTGTTTGGCTCGTTAAGCATGTTATTTTGGTATGTTTGGGGGTCTTGGGGAGGCCCGGGGTCTGTAACACCCCAAACCTGGCCCATGAGTCCTGACCGGATCTGGTATGTCACGGAGTATAATAATTTTTATCATTTTGAAAGTTTGGTGAAAACTTGATAAAATTTGGCTAAGGTATGAAAACGGTGTTTGAAAACTCAGTTGGGCATTTTATAAATATAGTTGGGTTGGTAAATCCTTTGAAAATGTTCGATCATGTAAAATTTAAAAATCGTTAAAGTTATCATTGACTTGGTTTATTTTTGTTACCCGATGGTAACATCTTAGAAAACCCTTAGAAGTTACTTAGTTGAAAAAGTTGCTTTTAACCGGTCTAATTAATATTTATAAAATTCCATTTGTAATATAACATGAATAAAAAAAAGCATCCAAAATAATAATAGCGGCCTTATTACATCCCAAATTAAAAGGACTTAGAAAATAAATAATAATAACTAAAACAAAGAATTTCAAATCCAATGATAAGCATGGCCGCCTCGAGTCCTCTCCGGCTCCATCTCCGCAATCTACTCATCTGCAAAATAGTAAGGGAAGGGGTGAGTCACCAAGACTCAGTGTGTAAATCCCCCACCCGGAAAAGTAACTCATACACAGGTTATTAATAAACATGCAAGTATGCAAACCCCACTAGCCATCCATACTCCTTATCTACCCCGTGTGGTCAAAACTACTGGTGGTCAAAACCTCTGGTGACTAGTGTCACAAATTAAATGATGGGGCCAACCCATCGTGTGGTCAAAACCACTGATGACCATAAGTCACAATTTATCAAGTGTGGTCAAAACCACTGGTGGTACCAAACCATTGGGACTTAGTTGCAATTTATCAATCGGTGTGGTCAAAACCATTGATGACCATAGGTCACAAATAATCTGATGGGGCCAACCCATCTTGTGGTCAAAACCACTAGCGACAGTCCATAAAATCATCCCCCTCCTCTCATCAATCCCACCATCATCACCTTCCACGGTCTTTATTACCATGCGCTTAGTTGCGCAATCCAGGCTAGCCTGATACTTTACTAGCCAATCCATCCCGAGGATTAGGTCAAACTCCCGAAACGGTAGTTCCATCAAATCAGCCAAGAACACGACCCCTTGGAGTTCTAGGGGTACATCCTTATAGAGTCTACTTACTTCTACAGAGTGACCTAGAGGGCTTAATACAGTCATCTTTCTAGAAGTAAGCTCAGAGTCTAGATGCAAAGTTTCCACTACGCTACTAGCAATGTACGAGTGGGTTGAGCCAATGTCAATCAAGGTATTATAAGGCACACCAAAGATCAGGAACATCTTAAAATGAAGCTATTGGTATTAAGTTGAATTTTAGTACAGTTTTTCATCCGAAAACTGAAGGATAGTTTGAACGAGTAATTCAGATTCTTGAAGATATGCTACTATGTTGTGTTTTAGAGTTTGAAGGCAACTGGAAGAAATATTTACAGGTAGTTAAATTTGTATATAATAATAGCTTTCAATCGAGCATAAGTACGGCACCGTATGAAGTATTGTATGGTCGTAAATGATGAACTCCATAGTACTAGACTGAACTTAGCAAGAAACAAATTCACGGGGTTGATTTGATTAGAGAAACCGAAGAGAAAGTTAATGTAATTTGCGACTGTTTGAAAGTAGCTTTAAATCGTCAGAAACCATGCACAGATTTGAAACGAAAAGATATTGAATTTTAGATTGATGATAAAGTGTTTTTTGAACGTATCTCCATGGAAGAAAATCCTTAAATTTGGTCGAAAAGGCAACTTGAGTCCGCGTTTCATTGGGCCGTACGATATCATCGAAAGAATTAGACCAATGGCATATCGACTAGCTTTACCATCAGAGTTAGGAAAGATCCATAATGTGTTTCACGTGTCGATGTTCCGTCGATATAGATCTGATCCATCTCATGTGATTTATCCGTCAGAGATCGAAATTCAACCTGATATGACGTATAATGAAGAACCAATCAGAATTCTAGCATGTGACATTAAAGAGCTGAGAAATAAATACATAGCTTTGGTGAAAGTTTTGTGACAACGACACGGTGTTGAAGAGGCTACGTGGAAGCCCGAGGAAGCTATGAGAAAACAGTACCCTAACTTTTTCACTGCAAGATTTTCAGGGATGAAAAATCCATAAGGGGAAGAGTTGTAATAGCCCATTTATGGTCGAATTAGAGTAGTGGTTTCGAGATAGAAAATCCAATGTAAAAATATTTATTTTATTATTTTAATGTTTACATCATGATAATATGTTTGTGTGAAAATTTCGTTAAGAAATTTTATCGTTTGATTAGTTAATTTGATAAAAAGGGCTAAATCGCGTAAGGTGTAAAAGTGGAGTTTCATTAGCTAAATGTATTCAATAGCTAAGGATCTTAAAGTCAAGGTCCTTATGTTGTAATTAGACCATTAATAGCATAAGTGGACAATTATGGACAACCATTATATGATTTTAATGTTTAATTAGTAAGGTTAATATTGTAATTTGGTAAATAACATTAATTAAAACAAAACAAATTCAAAATTTTTGTCCACCTTCATACTGATAGCCGAATTTAACAAAGGAGAAAACCATTCTTAGGGCTTGAAGCATTCGGCCAACTCCTAGCTCAATTGTAAGTCCGTTTTTGTCCCATTTTTAGTGAGTTTTACGTTTTAGAGATCATTGCAGCTTATTCTAACTAGCTTAGGGACTATTTTACAAAACTATTAAATATTTTGAATTTTGCGATTGATGAATATGTATGAGTTTTGATGATTGATGGT
The DNA here is from genome assembly GCA_025506655.1 of Gossypium rotundifolium. Lineage (NCBI taxonomy): Eukaryota > Viridiplantae > Streptophyta > Magnoliopsida > Malvales > Malvaceae > Gossypium > Gossypium rotundifolium. The sequence goes on along the minus strand of CP106724.1, from coordinate 92,150,371 downwards.
AGATTTTGAATGCTTTGTTGTTAGATATACAAGTTTTGTAAATTGATTTTTAGTGAAAATGCAAAATAGGGATTAAATAGAGAAATGTGCAAAACTACTGGTTAAATGTGTGAAAAAGTGATAAATATGGGCTGCTAGAGGTCTTATAGGAATTCGGCTATCATGGGTATTAAATAAATTTCATGAATTTGTGATTTTGTGTAATAAGGATTAAATTGTAAAGATGTGAAATATTAGGGGCAATTGTGTAAAAATGACTTAAAGTGAAATTTAGACTAAATTGAATAAATGGATGATTAAATGAGTTGAAATTGATAATATATAGATCAAGAAAATTTTAGAACTACGGACTTAGATCGAGGGAAGAACAAGATATTGAATTAGTTGATCGTGTCGTTGTTTTCATATCCGACGTAAGTTCGTATGTAATAAGCTTTGTTATAATTATGCTTAAAATGCTTTGATATTACATAAATTGTATATACGAGAATATGGTCATGTTTGATGAAAATTCTGCTATGCATGACACTTAGTGTGCGATTTGAGATAGCTTCGGCTATCTATGGCACTTAGTGTGCGATTCGAGATAGCTTCGATTATATATGGCACTTAGTGTGCAAGATCAAGATAGCTTTGGCTATGTAAGGCACTAAGTGTGTGAGATTAAAATAGCTTCAGCTATGTATTAACACTTAGTGTGCGACATATCAAGTATTCGACAGTATTACGAATAGGTATGAACTCGTTATGAATTTGTACAGTTATGTACATGGAAAGTATGAGCTTAAATTAGAAGAAGTTATGAATTTATATATAAGCATATGAGTAAGTATGAAGAAGGTTTGTTTGTTATCATGAATTATATGTTAACTAGTTCAAATTGATGAATTGTGTATTATGAATTGTTGATTATACGAGCTTACTAAGCTTTATAGCTTACATTGTTTATTTTTCCTGTGTTTTATAGTGAATTCAAAGCTAGCTTGGATTTGGGGATTGCCAGAGACATCGTCACACTATCCAACTGTCACTTTGGTACTTTTGAACTTATGGTTTGGTCATATGGCATGTATAGGGACTTTGAGTCACTTTGGTTATGTTTTGGTAATGACATTGGCCATATGAATTGGCATTGTAAATGTTTATGTTTGGCATATATATAAAGCTATGTGTGATGGATTATTTTGGTATATCTGGATACTGTACATATATGTATAATTAAGTCTTGTGAATTGAGTTGGTTTATGGTTGTGTGATGATTGGTGATAATAGGTACTATAAATTGTAAATTGCTAATTTGTAGATATAGGTATGTTTGTGAAATTAGGCCAAATAATGTATCTTTGATAATGGTCATTTTGATGATTTAAGAAGACAAGGATTGGTATGAATTTAGATAGAATATAGTGGTACTTAGGTGCTTTGATTTGGTTAGTATTGAAATGGTAAGGTTTAGGCTTGGCTTGGTCATTTTGGATTACATATTATGCTATGGTTTGGTATCATTTGGGTAGGTGAAGATGTGTACCAAATGGGGAAGCAAAATGGCTTAGTAAATAGCCTATTTTGTTCACACAGGTAGGGACACGGGTTTGTGTCTCAGCCGTGTGTGTCACATGGCCATGTTGCACGGCCATGTGTCTTCTAGTGTTGGAATTGAAATGAAGTCAGTATACCCTACACTGTGTCACACACAGGCGTGTGAATAGCTGCGTGGCACAAGTCAGTATACCCCTTAATTTGCACACAACCTAGTACACGGGCATATGACTTGGCCGTGTTGCATAAGTCAGTATAACCTACAAGTTTGGCATGCCCTAGCACACGGCTTGGGACACGGGCATGTGTGGCCACTTCGAAAGGCACACAGGCTAGACACACGAGTGTGTGGTTGGCTGTGTGACCTAAGTCAGTAAGCTCCCTTGTTGGGACACGGGGTAGGACACGAGATGGGACACGTCCATGTGATTCCATTTCAAATGTTCACATGACCGTGACATGGGCGTGTCTGGTGGCCGTGTGAGACACACAGCCTGGTCACACGGGCGTGTATCCCCTGTTTTAGAGAAAAAAATTATAAGTGTTGAAAAATTTACCGAGTTATCGGTTTAGACCCGAACCACTCCCAATGCATGTTTAGGGTCCCGTAGGCTCTATTAGGGACAAATTGATTGAGATTGAATGATGATTGCATCTATTGATTAAATGAATGAGAAAAGTATGTTTAAATGTGTTGTAAGTCCAGTAATGGTCTGTAACTTATTCCGGCATTGAATATGGGTGAGGGGTGTTACATTCTCAACACTTTTACCAAAACTCTTCTTCTTTATAACTTAAAACATTTTAAGAACAACCCTCACTTAATAACTTGATACATACTATGCGCAAGAAGAACAATTGGGCGAATAACACTACTCCACTCTAGTTATTTATGTTTACTCACCAAATTCGAAACCCACCCAAAGTTGGGTGTTACATTTAAGATTACTGGACATAAAATTTCCCTAGTAGTTGTTTCACCCATCAGGCAGGCCCGACCCTAGGGGTAGTCTAGGAGTGAAGCCGCCTAGGGCCTAGGGTTCAAAAGGGGCCAAAAAAAATTATTTCTTTAGCTTCGAAAAAAATCTTGACCTTTTAAATTTTCGGATGTATGCTTCATCAGTTCATTAGAGGTAGGAAAAAAAAGAGTTCATTGCAGGCAGGAAAAAGAGAAAATGAGCTTTAAATTCTTCCCCATAAATGCTTCATCTCCAACTCCTACCATTAAAGCTGAAAAAAATAATTTTTACTCTAAAAAATCAACAATTACTAACATTCAACCTTTTTTATTTTTCCATAACCATGGCAATGGGAGAAATTTTCTACAAATTAAATAGGGCCAAATTTCATTTGAGTAATAATCATTCATTAGTCATCAGCATAAATAAATGTCATCAGCATAAATAAATTAAGGGTATTAATTTTTACATTATATTTGAGAGATTGAGAGCCTTCCATCTACGGTCTACCGAGTATACCATTGTTGCAGGTACAATTCTCCCTTCTTCATCTTCTTTCTTGTAGGGACTTACTAAAGACTATAGAAAATAAATAATCCCCTATACATCATGTTACCTGCAGATTCAAACAGGGCACATTACTTTGTTAGTTTGTTATGCCATCAGGATCTGGTCATTATTCATGTTATTTTTTACATTGATTTTAATGAAATTTAGCTATTTTGAATTAATCTTCTTGGTGTTTAGTTTTTCATTATATCCATTTGGTTCTTATAATTGTACCATAGTTACTTCCTGGTTATATTTTCCTATGTAGCTATCTTGAAAAAATAGCTACAGATTTGATGTATGCATTAGATTTGAAAAGAAGAAAAATGTACATGTTCGAGATCTTATACTCACAAATCCATATGAGATTACTGATTATTGCAAATATATGTGCCATAGTTCTTTTCCTTTGCTTGCCAATCATCATCAGCTTGATTCCTAATATATGATATTGGATACATACTATGGCATGATGCCATATTTCATGAAGATGTTGTATAGCTAGTCTGCTATAAAGCAATACTTACTCCCCTCCTATTCAATTACACCATTTTAACTATGAAGTATATTACACCATTGTCCTATTAAAAATGTTTCCTTGATTATGTAATTTTATTTTGCTTAATCTTGCATATTTTTTTAAGATGTATCACATTTTCATTAGAAATGTTCTTATGTATCAAATTCTATCATCTCTCTTTCTTAATAGGTTATTATTTGAAAATTACAACTCACCATTCCAAAAGATATGTTGCTCTAAAAGTCATGTATTTTGGTCAGAGGTATGCATTTTAACCATAATCCCTTGTAATGTTGCTCTCTGTTAATAGCCTATTTCCTTTTTTGTTACAAGTTTATTGTCAAAGGAGAGGAAAAAGATAATAGAAAATAGCAATCATGTATTTATGGTAGAAGAACTAGTTTTATTAGCTACACGATTATTTCATGTAACTCGGTTCAACCTTCATACCAACAAAACATTGTCACCCATAGTGATGATTTTATGCTTTACTTTCTTACTAGGGCAATTTTCCTTCAAGAACTGTTAAAATATCTATACTTAGGTCCCCTACATAACATGTATTTCCTTTTGTAAATATTGCTACTTACGTTTATGACCTACTGGCATTTTGACAAGATTGAGACTTCGAATCTTGGACCGAGTATCTTCTAAAATCAACATGGCATCAGTTTCACTTATTTTTTTACTTGAGGTTATGTTTTTGTAACTCATTTAATTTTTTACTTGCATTTTTTTATTTGTTTAGTTAATTACAATATCTATTTGTAATTGATTATTATAATTATATTTGCAGAATTCTATTGACTCGATTTGATTTTTGTCATTAGAAAATTTGAAAGCAAATATTCAACTTGGAATTTTTCTATTAGGTGCTATTGTTCTATTTTCTTGTGTTATTTGAGTATCTGATTTATCTTTTATATATAATGTTGCCTAAAAAGCATTTATCTGGAAGTGAAAAAAAGGAAAAATAGAAAACGTGTTGAAGATGTAACATTCGGGACTTAGGGGTCTCACATTTTAATTTATTTCTATGTGCTAGTATGCTTTGGATGCTGTTAGAGTGTGTTTGGGGGCTTCGGGAAACCTTGGGGTTAGGTAGGAGCCTTAGTAAAAATTTTTGTTTTTAAGCCTTTAGGGGAGAGCTAGGGGAGCTAGGCCTTAAGGGAATTAATGAGGAGGTTATAACACAAGAAAGAAAGTGGTGGAGTGGCAAGGTAATGCATGGGAGCAAGGGGGAGAGTTTGCGTCAAAGGAGTTCCAAGAGGGAGGAGGTCCGAGCAGCATGAGGAGCATTTTGGGGTTGTTTTTGCGTCAAGGGGAGTGGAGAGTTGGATTCGACTATGGCACTTAAAAGTGGGAGTTTGAATTGGTCAAGGTGTTTGAATGTGTGGTGGAGAGTGAGATAGAAGGTTTGAATCATTCAAATGAGCTTGAATGAGAGGAGAGGAGGAAAATGAGGAGGAAAAAGGAGCATTTGGTGAAGGGAGGAGTGTTGGCCGAATTTGGGACTCTAGGGGGATGGCAATTTCGGTCATGTAAGGGGAGAGTAGGTGCCGAAATTGAGCTAGTATGTGTGTGTCCATCTTTTTGGCATTTTCTTTCCTTTCTTTAGTTCTCTTTGCCGAATGTGTTAGTCAAGTGCTCTTCAATTATTTTTCTCTCCATTTGACCAAAAACTGAAGGTAAGGATGACCATTTAGGCATTTTTTTCACTCTCGTTTCCTCTTTTCTTTATCTCTATTCAAAGGACCGAATCGCAACTCTCTCTTCTCTTCTTTTTCTTCTTCACTTTGTCAACTTTGAGCCTTCACTCTCCAAAAGCCGAGACACACCCTCCACCCTCACCATAGCCGAAACCTCCTAAACCTAAACTCTTCCTTCTTCTTTATTTCTTTTCACTTTGGAAGCCTTCAACCTTCATCTCTATTTCAAAGCCGAACCATACTTCTCATTCCTTCTCCTTTGTTTTTTCTTCATTTGGAGAACCCTCATTTCTTTTTGTCAAAAACCGAATAATCTCTTTCTCTTGGTAGCCGAATCTTGTAGCTATTCTTTTTCCCTTATTTTTTTCTTTTTTCTTCTTCTTCTTTCATCTCTTGTTATTTTATAAAGCCGGATCTCTTTCGAAGAGTAACACTTTTCGATTATCTTTTGTTAGAGGGAGCACCGTCGTTCATCTAGTGTCAACTCTTCCAATCGATTTTTACTATTGGGGTATGGGGTTCTTTTCTATTTCGAATATTGCTCTTTCTTTTTGGTTTGCCGAAACCAAAAGTCTAATCTTATTTTCTTGTATGGCCGAATCTGTGAAGGAGGGAGTTTGGGTTCTCTGTATAAGCCAACGATAGGAGTATTAAGGATCTTTCGGGATTTCACCAAGCAAGGTAAGAAGATATTTGGTACGGCCAAAGGCCATTTCTTTGTCTATTAAGGTTAGGCCGAATATGATATTGGCATATGTAGGGATTTTGACAGCGTTTAAGATCAAGTGAGAATCTTTGGGATTTGAGTCGACTTTGGTAAGGTTATTGATTTAGATATTATTTAGTTTCGTTTAAGATCTAATTTAACGTTTAACTGGGTCTTCTGATTAAGTACTATTCGATGGATGCGAGTACCAGCCAAGGAGAGAAAGGGGTTGGACACGTAGTCCCTACCCCTAAGTTCAAGAAGCGATCAGTTTCAGTAGTTTGGGATTGGCTACTGGGGTATGGGCCAGCGTCGAAATAGGATCGTAGGCAAATAGCGGTAGTGTTGGTTAGTGATAGCGTCGATGTTGAGAGCGTGGTATTACGGGTTATCAGGTGTGTAATTAGCACACTGTTTCTTTACTTTACATGTTTAAATTAATTAAATGCATGTGATATGTGTGATACCCGAGTTAGTGGCTGTGGTGGTATTGTTACCCATAAAGGGGTAATTCGGTAATCAGGTTAGTATATTTCCTATATCAAAAATGTGGTGGGATATATGTGGATCTATGTAAGCATGTAAAATATGTATACCTGGACATGTTCACACGTTTTATGCCATATCATCACAACATGCTTCATGTGCATAGGGTTTGGTATATATTGTAAATGGGAAATGTGTATATATATTTATATATACGTGGATTAATGATGGCTTCGCGCCACATCGTGGATTGATGACGACCTAGAGTCTCATCGTGGATATTGTGATTTTAATCACGTGGATATGTGGCTAGACCACTAAGTGGACTTTGAGCAGCACGACTGCCAAAGAGGTGTGTAGCGGATGGAGGGTCGATTTAGTAATCCCCTAGTGTGTGGTGGTTGGATATACGGGTGGTGTGTAGCGGTTGGATATTAGGTTGGGTTGGGTTCACATTATGCGTGATAATATGTGGTATATGGATTTGATGTGGTTTTAAGGCTAAGCCCATTTGTGGAAATATGTGGATTAATTGCACACTGAGTCAAAATGACTCACCCTGTTTTTCAAACAATGCAGGTAATACATGATACTTTGGACCGGGCTGGAGAGGATTCGAAGTGGCCATGCAGAAGCTGTTTTCTTAGTTCTATTCACGTTCTAAACTTTTCTTTACTTTTTGGGATATTTTTATTGTAATAAGGCCGCTTTAAATGTTTTGGGATTATTATTATGGTTTTAAGTTATTTTTCCTATCCGTTGATTAATTAAAAGATGGTATTAAGATATTACTAACATAAGGGTAACAAATGGAAGTTTGTTCAAAATTTTGGATCACTTATAAACAAACGATTTTCGGATGCTCAAGCAAGAGTAATGTTTTGAACCCTATATAGCTCGGGAGTTTTTATTCATCGCCAAACTGCTAGGTTTGAACGAGAAACCCTCTTTAAATGGAGTTTTTGTTTTAGAATTTAAAACCCATTTTTCACTTATGAAACCAAACCATTTTCAACCTTTTTCTCTGTAACATTTCGAATCCGACCGTGGTGTTTTGGGCCGGGTTTGGGGTGTTACAGAAGAGTTAAAAAAATCGTAGCAATATGCTATAGATAAATTTTCTTTTAAAAGAGTAGTTTTTAAGGAAAATTTTGATCAATCAAATGAAAGTTTCAATAATAATGATAATGAGAATGATGAAATTAAAGATCCAAATAAGCCTAATGATGTGCCAAATGTATCCAATATTGGAAATATTGGTCTTAATGAATAACAAACAATTCCTCCTAATATTGGCATTGATGAAGAACAAACAATTCCTTCTTTGGATATTTATGATCCTAAAAATTAGGTTAATCTTGATAATAAAACAAGGGACATTTTTGTGGAAAATGGGCCTATATAGAGAAATGAATCTTGATTTTCCTCTCAATAATAATAGATATTTTTCATATGCTTATTTTTCTAGGAAGTTGAGCAATGGTTAGTTTAGCGATAGAAAATAGTTGATTTATTCCAAACATGTTGACAAAGTGTTTTGTTTTTGTTGTAATTTGTTTAAATCTACTAGTATCAAAAGTTGGAAAATGAGAGTTTAAGTGATTGGAGGCATATTAGTGAGAGGCTCAAACAACATGAAAACAGTGCTGAGCATATGACTTATATGAATACTTGGAATGAAATGAGAGTTAGGTTGGATAAAAATGAAACAATTAATAAAAACTTCCAAGAACAAATTATGAAAGAGAAAGAGCGATGGAGGCAAGTTTTACTTAGAATATTTTCAACTGTGAAATGTCTTACTACTCATAATTTGGCTTTTTGAGGATCTAATGAAAAACTCTATCAACATAGAAATGGTTATTTCCTAGGATTAATTGAAATTATTGTGGAATTTGATATGATAATGCAAGATCATGTTAGGTGCATTCAAAACCGTGAAAATCATTACATTATATTAGGCATAAAGTTCAAAATGAATTGATTTCCCTTCTACCCAATAATGTTAAAAGTTCTATAACTAAGATCATCAAATAGGCAAAATATTTTTCTATAATTCTTGATTGTACCCCTACTATTGGTCATCAAGAACAAATGACTCTAATAGTACGATGTGTGGATATGTCAACTAATAAAATAAAAATTGCAGAGTACTTTTTAGAGTTCTTAAAGGTGGATAATACATCTAGATTGAGACTTTTTAATGAATTACAAGATGTTTTGAAGTCTTTTGATCTTAATGTTGATGATGTAAGGGGTCAAGGTTATGATAATGGTTCCAATATGAAAGGGAAACGCCAAGGTGTTCAAAAATGATTTCTAGAAATAAGCTCAGGAACATTATATATGCCTTGTGATTGTCATAGTTTGAATATTACCCTCAGTGATATGGAACATTCTTACATTAGATCTATTTCATTCTTCTGATTTGTTCAATACATATATTCATTATTTTCGGGTTCTACGAAAAGATGGAAAATTTTACTTGACAATGTCCTTAAATTAACTGTGAAATTTTTATCTACTACTCATTGGAAGAGTCAAATTAAAAGTGTTAAAGCTATTAGATTTCAAACTCCCCAAATAAGATTTGCTTTGTCAGAATTATATAAATCTTGTGATGATGCAAAGTCAAAGAGTGAAGTGGAGAGTTTGGTTAATGTACTTGAGAGTTTTGAGTTTTTGCTTGGTATGAAATTTTATTTGCTATAAATATCATGAGTAATAAATTGCAATCTAAGTCTATGTGCATTGACACCACCATAAAGCAATTAGAAGATGTATTGTCATATTTTGAAAAGTATAGGGATGAAGGCTTTACTTCTAGTATGAATATTGCTAAAAGTATTGCTCTTGATATGAATGTAGAGCCTACCCTTCCAACAAAGCATCATGTTATTAGAAAAAAAAATTGATTAGAATAGCCAAGAGGATGAAGAAATTCATTCCGCTGATGAATTATTTAGAGTTGATTATTTTTTTAGTTCTTGTAGACATGGCAATTACTTCTTTGAAGAGCAGATTTGAGCAACTAAAAACATTTGAAAGTAGTTTTGGGTTTTTGTTTGATTCAAACAAGTTAAAGTCATTGGATGAAAAGGAATTGAGAGAATGTTGTGCTACTTTTCACTCTACCTTTTCTTATGGTGATTTATTAGATGTTGATTTAAATGATCTTTTCTATGAATTGAAAGTGTTGCAATTTACTTTACCGAATGAATTAATGTCAGCAATTGAAATTCTTAAGTTTGTCAAATTTTAGTGTATAAACTAACATTGATAATGTCAATATAAAATGATGGCAATGCGAAAAGAAAGAAAAATAAGAACACATATTTTACATGGAAACCCTTTCGAGAAAAAAACCACAGGCAGAGGAGAAGAAAATTCACTAATGTCAAATTCGAATGATACAAGATGAGTTTAGACTACATCTATTTATAGGTTGAAAAAAATTTCTTCTGATCAATTTCGAATAGATGAAGTGTAGTAAGGTTGAAAAACCTTATTCTAATCAGTGTAAAATAAAAGAAGCATAGTTCTATATGGATTTTACTTTTATTTTATCTTACCACTGTATTTTATTTTATTAAGGATTCAAGTCATTCAACTCTAACAATCTCCACCTTGACACGAATTCTAAACGAGCAAGTTCTTCACCACGAACTCTTGATAAACATGGTCTCCACCTCTTCCACGAAACCCTTTAAGGGGTGTTCTTCAAAATAAACACCAACCAAGTCCAAGAAATGCTCAAACTTGGTTATAGGAAGTGATTTAGTCATCATATTTGCAGGATTATTATGAGTACTAACTTTGCTCACAACAATTTCTCCACGAGCAATAATATCACGCATAAAATGACACTGAACATCAATGTGCTTTATTCTCTGGTGAAATATTGATCTTTCGTAAGGAATATGACACTCTAACTATCACAAAACACTGTACTGATCTGAAGGTCTTTATTGAGTTTACCAAAGAGTCCCTTTAACCAAATTGCTTCTTTTCAAGCCTCAGTAATCGCCATGTACTCAACTTCAGTAATAGACACAGCAACTGCAGTTTGCAAAGTGGCTTTCGAAGTGATTGCGCAACCCCCAATTATAAATACATAACCCTGTGAGAAATCTTCTTTTATCAAGGTCTCCAGCAATATCAGAATCAACATACCTAACGAATCGATCTCTAATTCTTCAAAACTGTAGGCAAGCAATAGTAGTACCTCGTAAGTATCTGAAAATCCACTGAATTGCTTTCCAATGTTCTTTGCCAAGATTTGTCATGTATATACTAACTGCATTAACTGCATATGATAAATCTAGATGTGAGCAAACCATAACATACATGAGAAATCCCACTGCATTAGAATATGGAACACATGATGTAAAAGTCTAAATTTGACCCTAATCGAAACGGTGGTTTCAAGACCACGAATCCGAGTTCAAAAAATTTTAAAATATTATTTTTTGTGTTTATTATATGTGAATTTGGATGTGTGAAAGTTTCATATAAAAATTTGATTTTCTGTGTGCTCAATTAGTCAAAAAGGACTAAATCGCGTAAGTGGTAAAAGTGGCCAACTATTCAATTAGGAGGTTAAATTAATTTGTCCTCTTTTGAATGAGGTCTTATGATGCAAATTGGCCATTTAGAACCATAGTGGACGGCATGGATGTTTAAGTGAGCATTAATATGTTTTATTTATCTAGCTATTTATATTATAAGTAAACTTTTATATTATATTATATGTTAAAAATATAAAACATCATAAAATAAAGGCACATGCATTATCTTTCTTCTTTGGCCGAATATAAGGTGACAAAAACACCATAGTTGAAGCTCAAAGTTTTGGCAAACAAGGAAGCTTAATTAGGGTATGTATTTTGTTTAGTTTTTTATAATTTTTACGTTTTTGTAATCGTTGCTTCGAATACTTCAAGGCCCATGCTTAAATTTTTTATTTTGATGAATATTTTGAAATGTGCCATTGATGAGTTCATGAGTTTTATGATGATAGTTGATGAATTATGAAAGATATATGTTAGATTAATATGTTTTGTATTGAGATATTTGGTAATTTTGAGTAAATAGGGCTAAATTGAGAAAATAAATCTTTGAGGGGTTGAAATGCAAAATAAATGAGATGCATGGACTTGTATAGATATGTGGAAGATTCAGCCTAGCTATATTGTTGGGAGATTTTGCATATTTTGTGTTTTGTGCAAATAGGACTAATTTGTAAACATGTGAAACATTAGGGGTAAAATGGTAATTTTCCCATTTAGATGTTTTTGGATTAAATTGAAATGAAATATATTTGAATGAGCTTAAATTTAATATGTTTAGATCAAGAACAAAGAAAAACGAACTTGGATTGGGGAAAGGCGAAGGTTAACGAATAGCTGGTTCTTGACGTCTGACGATATCCGAGGTAAGTCTTTAAGCAAGTTAATACCATAAGTATCGATTATGACCTAGGATACATGCTGAATTATGAATTTGTGGATTGAAATATGACAAAGTCGAATGTTTTAAAGTGATTTAGCAACAAAATGTAGTTGAATTAATTGAGTTCACTATGTGAAAATGATGTGAATTATATGTGATATATGTGATATTGCTAATGTGTAATGTGAATAAGTTGGCTCGATAATATGAATATTCGGGCTTCGAGCCTAGCAGGCCTTGTGCCGGTGAACTATATCGGGCTTATTGCCTAGCAGGCCTTGTGCCGGTGAATTTTATCGGGCTTATTGCCTAGCAGGCTAAATACCGGTGTTTAAGTTTTAGACCTCGGGTCTAGTAGGCCTAGTGCCGGAGTATATTTTAGGCTTTGATGCCTAGCAGGCTTAATGCCGGTGATGTATTATAAATGGAGAATTCATGAATCATTTACAAGGTGGAACATAATTACTGCAATAAGCTGAATGCTCGGGTAAGTATAAGTTTTCATAATTGCAAGGAATAAGGTAAGTTATTATATTACCACTCAAATTAAGTGAGATGTGATATAGTTGAAGCTTTGGTAAGATTTTAATATGTGCAATTAATCTTACCATTGATGGGTATGATTTATATATAATAGAATTTAAGCTTGGATATGCTTTTGGAGAATCGGCTATATGTGAAAATGCTAAATGTGAAAGAGGTTGGATATGTTTTCATATGTGTAAAAATGATTACATGTGGTTGATATGTATGTTATATTTATTTGATTTGGAATATGCGTATACATATTGTATTTAGGTGTTTCGATGAGTTTACATACTTATGGTAAGAAAATGATAATTATTATGGTATGTATGGTAATAACATTCGGCCATAGTGAACTTTTGGGTTAAATTATTTGTATTCAATGTCATAAACAAATTGTTTTATAATGCTTGAATGCTTGAATGCTATGTTATAATTGCTTAAGACTTACTAAGCTAGTAAGCTTACTCTATGTGTGTTCATTGTTCTGTTTTATAGATTTTGATCAAGCTACGAGCTCAGGGGATTGTCACTAAAGTTATTCACACTATCGGCTCACTTTGGTACCTCTAATGTTTAGACTTTTGATCTTAAGGCATGTATAGGCTAGTCAAATATTTTAATGATATTTTGTTAATGTATAAAAGCCATGCGAAATTGGCTTGTTTTAAATGTTAATGTTCGAGGGTTCATTCAATCTTTGATATAATATGCATGTATGTTTTGCTTGGAAGATGAATGAAGATGTGATATAAATATTGCATGCTAAGTAGGTATATTTGTGTATGAATGATTAATGTGAGGTCATTAGGTATAATGATTAATGTGAGGTCATTAGGTATGAATTTTGTTAACTCTTGGTAAGTATATATGTACATAAATATATATATGTTTAACAAGTTTGAATGAGATTTGATGTACAATACCTTGATGTGTATTTTGGAAATATGAACTGATTTCAGGGACTATGTATTCGGTAATAGGGGAAATAAATAGAAAAATGTACTTAAATGCTATATTCGGTGACGGACTATGTTTCCTCAAATAAATTTAGATATGCATGGTTTTGGTAGAGTATAGTGGGTTTACTTGAAATTATTAATCAATGTGTTATAAGACTATGTTTATAAATGTTTAAATGCCATGACCGTTATCTTATTTTGTATATTATCTGCGTATATGTGCATATTCCTTGAATATGGTTTTAAATGATCAAATGAATTATATATACTTGGATTAAGGATAGAAGAATGAATATTTATTAACTAGGTATTTATAAACCGTGCTTTTAATGTTTGGTTGTTAAAAAGAAAAATTTTGATGCATGTGAGATGGGCGGTTAAGAGATGTAAACAAATTAGTAGTGTACGTTTGGTATGTGAGCATGTTTATCTATGTGCTAGTCGTTAATATTGTAAGTATGGATTCAACTTCTTTTAGTTAAGTATTTTAAATTGGATAAATGATCTTTTTGACTGTGCTGAGTTGGAATGTGTAAAGTAATGCCTCGTAACCTGAATCCGACGACGGATATGAGTGAGAGGTGTTACATTTGATTGGTATCAGAGCTTATGGTTTAGTTGATTCTAGGAATACTGTAGCGTGTGTGAGTCTAGCTATACATGCCTTAATTTTATAATACGATAGTGCGGTGACTTCTAACATTTAAATTCTGTTTTATACAGTAAGTGGATCCTGAAAGAGCCTAGTTGATGATGTAGAGAGCGTAGCGCCTGATCTCGCACATGGGTCAGTGCCGGTAGACTCTCGACCTATCTCAGGTAACCATGAGTGGGAGGCTAAGCAAGCCTTCTACCAGATGATGAATGAATGGTTTACCCAATTTATTCGAACTAATTCGGCTGTACAACAACCTCCACCCCCGAATAATCCAACTCCGATACCTTCAGCACCTCCGATTATAGATCCGATGAGAGTTGTCAGGCCTCCCATTGATAAAATGAGGAAATTTAAGGCCGAAGAATTTAAAGCTAATGATGATGACGACGTGGAACAAGCTGAGATGTGGCTTGATAATACTATCCGTGTGCTTGATGACCTTTCATGTACTCCAGACGAATGCTTGAAGTGTGCTATATCCTTATTACGGGACACCGCATATCACTGGTGGAATACACTAGCATCGGTGGTTCTGAAAGAAAAAGTAACTTGGGATTTCTTTCAGACCGAGTTTCATAAGAAATATATCAGTCAAAGATTCATTGATCAGAAATGAAAAGAATTTCTGGAATTTAAATAGTGTCGAATGACCGTGACTGAGTATGAACGAAAATTTGTTAGACTAAGCCAATATGTCCGTGAATGTGTGTCAACTAAAGCCATTATGTGTAAAAGGTTCGAAGACGGTCTGAATGAAGATATTACGTTGATAGTTGGCATACTCGAGATTAAAGAGTTCGTGGTACTTGTTGAACGAGCTTGCAAAGCCGAAGAGCTTGGGAAAGAGAAAAAGAAATGCTGAAATGAAAGCTAGAGACATTCGTAAAAGATCATCGAGTAAGACTTTCCATTCACTATCCAAGAAGTTCAAAGATGAATTAGGCCGACATAAAGCTACTTCAGACATATCTAGACGAGATCGACCTCCTGTGGGTTTCAGAGCTACTTCGATGGCCAGTGTTGTAATGCTCCACAGAATTGGGTTGAGTGCAAGCATTGTGGTAAATGGAATTCTGGGAGTTGTAGATTTCGAGATCGGTGTTGCTTTAAATGTGGATTGTCGGATCATTTTATTCGGGAGTGCCCAATGCTAGCTGAGCAAAATATGGCTTAGAATATCAGACCGAGTAATGTGTCAGTGCGAGGCAGACCACCTAGGCATTCGGGAAATGTAAGTGGCTGTCAGAAAGGAACCAAAGACACTGTAGTTCGATCTGAGGCTCGTGCACCTGCTAGAGCATATGCTATACGTGTCAGAGAGGATGCTTCTTCCCCAGATGTTATCACCTATACTTTCACTCTTTATGATACTGCTATGATTGCATTGATTGATCCTGGCTCGACTCATTCATATGTGTGTGAAACTTTAGTATCCAGTAAGATCTTCCTGTTGAGTCTACTGAGTTTGTGATTCATGTATCCAACCCTTTAGGTTGATGTATTCTAGTTGATAAAGTGTGTAAAAGTTGCCTGTTGATGATTCGAGATTCATACTTTCCAGCTGATTTAATGTTGTTGCCTTTCGACGAGTTCGATATGATTCTAGGAAGGGGCTGGTTAACTTTGCACGACGCTGTTGTTAATTGCAAAAAAAAAACCATTGATTTGAGATGTCAGAATGGTGAAATCATCCGGATTGAATCTAATGACCTGAATGGGTTACCGGCAGTAATATCCTCGATGTTAGCTCGTAAGTATGTGAGAAAAGGGTGTGGAGCTTACTTGGCTTATGTGTTGGATAGTAAAGTGACCGAAAAGCAGATTGAATCCGTACCAGTTGTGTGTGAATATCCAGATGTGTTTCCTGAAGAACTATCGAGTTTACCACCTATTCGAGAAATAGAGTTTGGCATTGAATTAGTGCCGGGGACGACTCTGATTTCAATAGCTCCGTATAGGATGGCACCTACAGAATTAAAAGAGTTGAAAGCATAATTGCAAGAGTTAATAGATAGGGGCTTTGCATGACCGAGCTTCTCTCCTTGGGTGCACCAGTCTTATTTGTGAAAAAGAAAGATGGGACTATGCGAATGTGTATTGATTATCGGCAGCTGAACAAGGTGACTATAAAGAATAAATACCCGTTGCCTCGGATTGACGACTTGTTTGATCAGTTGAAAGGGGCTTTAGTGTTTTCAAAGATAGATTTGAGATCGGGTTATTATCAGTTGCGAGTCAGATATTCTGATGTGTCAAAGACTGCTTTCCGAATGAGGTACGAACATTTTGAGTTCTTGGTTATGCCTTTTGGACTTACTAATGCACCTACTATTTTTATGGATCTGATGAATCAGATTTTCAGATAGTATTTGGATCGGTTTATGGTAGTGTTTATAGATGATATTTTGATCTATTCCAGAGATGAAATCGAGCATGTTGAACATCTGAGACTGGTGTTACAAATTTAGTGAGATAAACAGTTGTACGCAAAGTTTAGTAAGTGTGAGTTTTGGCTGAATGAGGTCAGTTTTCTGGGTCACGTTGTTTCAGTGTTAGGCATTCGGGTTGATCTGAATAAAATATCGGCTATACTTGATTGAAACCACCAAGAAATGTTTTTGAAATTTGAAGCTTTCTGGGACTCGTTGGTTACTACAGACGATTCGTGAAAGGTTTTTCTATGATAGCTACCCCATTGACAAAGCTATTACAGAAAGATGTCAAGTTTGAATGGATAGAAAAATGTCAGAAAAGCTTCGATCAGTTGAAAGCTCTCTTGACCGAGGCTCCAGTGTTAGTTCAGCCTGAATCGGGTAAATAATTTGTTGTGTATAGTGATGCTTCTTTGAATGGTTTGGGTTGCATTTTAATGCAAGAAGGAAAAGTAGTAGCCTATGCTTTGAGACAGTTGAAGCCACATGAAAGAAATTATCTAACACATGATTTAGATTTAGCAGCCATTGCATTCGCGTTGAAGATTTGGCGTCATTATCTATTCGATGATAAATGTCATGTTTATTCGGATAACAAAAGGTTAAAGTATTTGATGACTCAGAAAGATTTGAACTTGAGACAACGCAGATGGTTAGAGCTATTGAAAGATTACGAATTAGTGATTGATTACCATCCGGGGAAAGCCAATGTTGTTGCGGATGCCCTAAGTCGAAAATCATTATTTGCTCTTTGTGCATTGAACGCACATATGGATATGTCTGGTAATGGTTTGATAATAGTCGAATTGAAAGCAAGACCGTTGTTTATTCAACAAATTTGTGATGCTCAGAAAGTTGACAAAGATACGATGGCAAGACGAGTTCAATGTGAAAATGATGCAGAGTCAGAGTTTTGAATCAATGAAAATAACTGTTTGAACTTCAAAGGCCGATTATGTGTTCCGAGGAATGTGGATTTGATTCAGATGATATTGAATGAGGCTCATAATAGTCGATTGTCAATACATCAGGGTACCACGAAAATGTATAATGATTTGAAACAGTTCTATTGGTGGCCTGGTATGAAATGGGATATATCCGAATTTGTCTCGAAGTGCTTAATTTGTCAGCAAGTAAAAGTCAAACATCAGGTGCCTTCTGGGTTACTTCAGCCGATCATGATACCTGAATGGAAATGGGATAGAATTGCTATGGATTTTGTATCCGGTTTGCCTTTGACACCGAGTAAGAAAGATGCAATTTGGGTTATAGTGGATAGACTCACCAAATCAGCTCACTTTGTTCCAGTTCGTACGGACTATTCGCTTGATAAGCTTAATGAGTTATATGTATCTCAAATTGTGAGATTACATGGTGTACCGAGTTCCATTGTTTCGGACAGAGATCCGAGATTCATGTCGCGGTTTTGGAAGAAATTACAAGATGCTTTAGGTACCAAAATACACTTTAGCACAGCTTTTCATCCGCAGACAGACAATCAGTCTAAACGAACCATTCAGATACTTGAGGATATGTTGAGATGTTGTGTCCTCGAGTTTGAAGGTACATGGGAACGATACTTACCTTTGATTGAATTTGCTTATAATAAAAGCTTTCAATCTAGTATCAAAATGGCACCTTACGAAGCTCTGTATGGCTGCAAGTGTCGTACACCATTGTACTGGACTGATCAGTGAAAACAAGATACACGGGGTTGATTTGATTAAAGAGACTGAACAGAAAGTGGTAGTAATCCGAGATAGTTTGAAAGTTGCATCAGATCGTCAAAAGTCATACGCGGATTTGAAACGTAAAGACATTGAGTTTCATGTTAGAGACTGGGTATTTTTGAAAGTTTCTCAGTGGAAGAATGTACTTTGATTTGGTCGTAAAGGCAAATTAAGTCCGAGGTTCATCGGACCATATGAGATCATCGTACGTGATGGGCCTGTTGCTTATAGATTAAAGTTACCTTCTGAATTAGAAAAAATACACAACGTATTTCATGTTTCGATGCTTCGTAGATATAGATCAGATCCGTCGCATGTGATCGCCCCGTTTGAGATAGAAATCTGCTCCGATATGACGTACGAGGAAGAATTGATCCGTATTTTAGTTCGTGAAGTGAGAGAGTTACGAAACAAGAAAATTCTATTAGTAAAAGTACTATCGAATCAACATGTAGTAGAAGAAGCTACGTGGGAGCCTGAGGATTCAATGAGGCAACAATATCCAACTTTGTTTAACGGTAAGATTTTCGGGGACAAAAATCCCTAAGAGGGGAGAGTTGTAGCAGTCTGAATTTGACCCTAATCGAAATGGTGGTTTCGGAAACACTAATCCGAGTTTGAAAAATTTTAAAAATATTAATTTTTGTGTTTATTATATGTGAATTAGTATGTGTGAAAATTTCGTATAAAAATTTGATTGTCTGTGTGCTCAATTAGTCAAAACGGACTAAATCGCGTAAGTGGTAAATGTGGCCAACTATTCAATTAGGAGGTTAAATTGATTTGTCTTCTTTTGAATGAGGTCTTATGATGCAAATTGGCCATTTAGAACCATAGTGGACTGCATGGATGTTTAAGTGAGCATTAATATGTTTTATTTATTTAGTTATTTATATTATAAGTAAACTTTTATATTATATTATATGTTAGAAATATAAAATATCATAAAATAAAGGCACATGCATTATCTTTCTTCTTTGGCCGAATATAAGGTGAGAAAAAAAACCATAGTTGAAGCTCAAAGTTTCGGCAAACAAGGAAGCTTAATTAGGGTATGTATTTTGTTTAGTTTTCGATAATTTTTACGTTTTTGTAATCGTTGCTTCGAATACTTCAAGACCCATGCTTAAATTTTTTATTTTGATGAATATTTTGAAATGTGCCATTGATGAGTTCATGAGTTTTATGATGATAGTTGATGAATTATGAAGATATATGTTAGATTAATATGTTTTGTATTGAGATTTTTGGTAATTTTAAGTAAATAGGGCTAAATTGAGAAAATAAATCTTTGAGGGGTTAAAATGCAATATAAATGAGATGCATGGACTTGTATGGCTATGTGGAAGATTCGGCCTAGCTATATTGTTGGGAGATTTTGCATATTTTGTGTTTTGTGCAAATAGGACTAATTTGTAAAAATGTGAAACACTAGGGGTAAAATGGTAATTTTCCCATTTAGATGTTTTTGGATTAAATTGAAATGAAATATATTTGAATGAGCTTAAATTTAATATGTTTAGATCAAGAACAAATAAAAATGGACTTGGGTTAGGGAAAGGCGAAGGTTAACGAATAACTGGTTCTTAACGTCCGACGATATCCGAGGTAAGTCTTTAAGCAAGTTAATACCATAAGTATCGATTATGACCTAGTATACATGCTGAATTATGAATCTATGGATTGAAATATGACAAAGCCGAATGTGTTAACGTAATTTAGCAATGAAATGTAGTTGAATTAATTGAGTTCACTATGTGAAATGATGTGAATTATATGTGATATATGTGATATTGCTAATGTGTAATGTGAATATGTTGTCTCGGTAATATGAATATTCGGGCTTCGAGCCTAGCAGGCCTTGTGCGAGTGAACTATATCGGGCTTATTGCCTAGCAGGCCTTGTGCCGGTGAATTTTATCGGGCTTATTGCCTAGCAGGCTAAATGTCGATGTTTATGTTTCAGACCTCGGGTCTAGCAGGCCTAGTGCCAATGTATATTTCAAGCTTTGATGCCTAGCAGGCTTTATGCCGGTGATGTATTATAAATGGAGAATTCATGAATCATTTACAAGGTGGAACGTAATTACTGCAATAAGCTAAATGCTCGGGTAAGTATAAGTTTTCATAATTGCAAGGAATAAGGTAAGTTATTATATTACCACTCGAATTAAGTGAGATGTGATATAGTTGAAGCTTCGGTAAGATTTTATTATGTGCAATTGATCTTACCATTGATGGGTAGGATTTATATATAATGGAATTTAAGCTTGGATATGCTTTTGGAGAATCGGCTATATGTGAAAATGCTAAATGTTAAAGAGGTTGGATATGTTTGCATGTGTGTATAAATGATTACATGTGGTTGATATGTATGTTATATTTATTTGATTTGGAATATGCGTACACATATTGTATTTAAGTGTTTTGATGAGTTTACATACTTATGGTAAGAAAATGATAATTGTTATGGTAAGTATGTTAATAACATTCCGCCATAGTGAACTTTTGGGTTAAATTATTTGTATTCAATGTCATAAACAAATTGTTTTATAATGCTTGAATGTTTGAATGCTATGTTATAATTGCTTAAGACTTACTAAGCTAGTAAGCTTACTCTGTGTGTGTTCATTGTTCTGTTTTATAGATTTTGATCAAGCTACGAGATCGGGGATAAATCATCGAAGTTATTCACACTATCGGCTCACTTTGGTGCCTCTAATGTTTAGACTTTTGATCTTAAGGCATGTATAGGCTAGTTAAATATTCGAATGATATTTTGTTAATGTATAAAAGCCATGCAAAATTGGCTTGTTTTAAATGTTAATGTTTGAGGGTTCATTCAATCTTTGATATAATATGCATGTATGTTTTGCTTGGAAGATGAATGAAGATGTGATATAAATATTGCATGCTAAGTAGGTATATTTGTGTATGAATGATTAATGTGAAGTCATTAGGTATGAATTTTGTTAACTCTTGGTAAGTATATATATACATAATATATATATATATATATATTTATATATATATGTTTAACAAGTTTGAATGAGGTTTGATGTACAATACCTTGATGTGTATTTTGGAAATATGAACTAATTTTAGGTTCTATGTATTTGACAAGAGGGGAAATAAATAGAAAAATGTACTTAAATGCTATATTCGGTGATGGACTATGTTTCCTCAAATAAGCTTAGATATGCATTGTTTTGGTAGAGTATAGTGGGTTTACTTGAAATTATTAGATCAATGTGTTATAAGACTATGTTTATAAATGTTTAAATGCCATGATCGTTATCTTATTTTGTATATTATATGCGTATATGTGCATATTTCGTGAATATGGTTTTAAATGATCAAATGAATTATATATACTTGGATTAAGGATAGAAGAAGGAATATTTATTAACTAGGTATTTATAAATCGTGCTTTTAATGTTCGGTTGTTAAAAAGAAAAATTTTGATGCATGTGAGATGGGCGGTTAAGAGGTGTAAACAAATTACTAGTATACGTTTGGTATGTGAGCATGTTTATCTATGTGCTAGTCGTTAATATCATAAGTATGGATTCAACTTTTTTTAGTTAAGTATTTTAAATTGGATAAATGATCTTTTTGACTGTGCAGAGTTGGAATGTGTAAAGTAATGCCTCGTAACCTTAATCCGGCGACGGATATGGGTGAGAGGTGTTACACATGACATGTATTCAATCTCATTATCTAATTGTGGAGACAAATTCAATGAAAGTCTAAAGTAGGCTGCTAATAGAGTACTAATAGGCTTGACATTCTACATATTGAACCTGCAAAGAACTTTCCCAATGTACCCTTTCTGACTTAGGTACAATTAACATGTTTTTTTACCTCTAAGAATCTCCATCCCAAGTATCTTCTTCATTGCTCCCAAATTTTTCATCTCAAATTCTTTACTAAGTTGGGGTTGATTTTTCTTATCTCTCTTTTATCTTTGGTTGCTATCAACATGTCATCAACATAGAGGAGTAGATACACAAAAGAACCATCACTATTTTTTTTAAATAAACACAACTGTCAAAGCTGTTTCTTTTGAAATCATCAGTAGTCATAAAAGAATCAAACCTCTTGCACCACTACCTTGGTGACTGTTTCAAACCATAAAAGGGACTTTTTCAGTAAGCAAAGATAGTCTTTGATCGTTGCAAAATAGTCTAGTTTTAAAATTTATAAAGGATAATCAAACATGTAGACTAACTATGACAACGATAGAGGCAAGTGCACCTGTCGAACAGTAGTATAGCTTTGGCAAGAATATCTTATCGTACCCAAGGAACCTAAAAGTACTACTACTCACTTTCTTCCTATTATTTAGCCTTAAATATGGAGTGATTAATTAACTTATCTAAGACTAATGAAATACTTAAACTAAATGCAATGACAAAAGAATAAAACTGGGAAAGGACTTTGGAAAACTCAGTTGATAAAAACGATACCCTCGAGAAGAATCCACCTATGACTTCACTTATTATCTAACTTTCAATGCATATGATTTCTTTTACTTAGCTTGATCTGTGAGACTCCCTAACCTATATTAAACCTTCTCTCAAAGTGAATAATGTCTAACCTTAGGTCAATTAGTGGAACTCTTGTTCTCTTATAATAACCCCCTAAGGAAGCAGTAAATCGATCAATGGACTCCCATATTAGGTTTCACCCTAATCCGGTAAAATCTCGTAACCCTATCTCTAGGCGCCCGATCAACTCCGCTTAATTATGCTAGATCTACTCTTAGGTAGGGTCTATTCCTCCACCACCTAAGCACATCAGATTAAATTGAGCAACATAATTAAGAACAAACTAAGTATTTATCATATAAACTAATCGCTGCAAAATAGTCTAGTTTTAATATTTATAAAAGAGTGATCGAACCTGTAGACTGACTGCGAAAATGATAGAGGCAAGCGTACCTATCGAACAGTAGTATAGCTCAGGCAAGAATATCTTATCGAACCCAAGGAACCTAAAAGTACTACTACTCACTTTCATTCTATTATTTAGCCTAAAATATGGAGTGATTGGTTTATTAAACTAAAACAAATGAAATATTAATGCAAAGATAAAAGAAACAAAACTTTGGGAAAAGACATTGAAGAAAACTCAATTGATAAAGATGATACCTTCGGGAAGAATCCACCTATGACTTCACTTATTATCTTCCTTTTCAATTCATATGATTTCTTAACTTAGCTTGATCTGTGAGACTCCATAACCTATATTAAACCTTTTCTCGAAGTAAATAACGTCAAACCTTTGGTTAATTAGTGGAACTCTCATTCTCTTATAATAACCCCCTAAGGAAGCAATAATGGACTCCCATATTAGGTTTCACCCTAATCCGGTAAAATCTCGTAACCCTATCTCTAGGCACCCGATCAACTCCACTTAATTATGCTAGATCTACTCTTAGGTAGGGTCTATTCCTCCTCTACATAAGCACATCAGATAAAGTTAATCAACATAATTAAGAACAAACTAAGTATTATCATATAAACCAAAAGAATTAAATAACAAAATCCATCATATGTTTCATCCCCTTCAGGTATCTGAGGGGTTTAGTTCAGAATTAAACAAGAAAACATCTCAAGAGAAAAGATAAAATAAAACATAGGAAATCCTTAAAACCCCCTGAAGGAATTGAAAAGGAGATCCTTCGTCTTGAGTAGAATTCTGACTCTTCGAGATGGATCAATTGGCTATCTTCGAGACAATCCCTAAACGAGTAAATCTCTGGCAAAAAATTATGCTAAAACCGATGCCCTTGAATTGCTACCGTGGATTGTTTATATAGACCTTTGGGATGCTTTCCTTGGCTCTTAAGTACTCATAATTTAGGTATAATTCATCCTAAGTGTTTCAGTAGACTTAGGATTACGTTTCTTAGGCTCTAAGCATCTTATTCCGAGTGAAATTGCTCTTTCTCGCGACAGGGGCACGGCTAAGGCACGCCCATGTAAGTCGTGGTCCAGCCCGTGTCTCCATCCTGTTGATTTAGGCACGACTATGACATGCCCGTGTAATATATGGGTAGAGGCCGTGCTTCGGGTCTACCAATTGGGGCAAGGCCATGTACATCGGGGTCAGGCCGTGTTGGGCTTTTTGTCGACGAGGCACGGTCGTGTAAATCAGGGTGTGACCGTGTGTAATCTAAATATTGGGGCACAGCCATGTGGCATGAAGTCCATTAACGGACTGAATTTGACCCTAGTCGGAATGGTGGTTTCAGGACCACGAATCCGGGTCTGAGAAATATTTTAATATTATATTTTGAGTCTATTAAATGTGAATTAATGTGTGTGAAGGTTTCGTAGAAAAATTTTATTGTTTAAGTGCTTAATTTGAAAAAAGGACTTAATCGCTAAAAGCGTAAAAGTAGCATGCTAAGGTGTAATGTACTAGATTGCTTGTGGCTTTTTAAGTGGGTGTCCCAAAGGGCAATTAGCCCATTGACCATATTAATGGACTGACAATGGGCCAAGTTAGCTACCTATATATGTTAGTTTAATTATATAAAATTTTATTATAAGGTTATGTTATATATTATAATAATGTTAATGCATTTATATAAAATAAACATAAAAATAAAGCCATCATCTCTTTTATTCTCTCCTACCGAATGTTAGGATAGAAAACACCATTGTTAAAGCTTCAAGTTTGCAAGTTAGAAAGCTTGATTAAGGTATGGTCGGTTTTAGTTTTGATAATTTTACGTTTTTGAGATCGTTGCTTAGTATATTACCCAACCCATGTCTAAATTTTTGAAAATACTATGTATATAGGATTGACCATTAACATGCTTGGATAGTTTTGATGTTTGATGATTTTAGATTTAATATATGTTAAAGATTTATAAGTTTTGTGTTGAAGTTTTGGAGATTTCAAGTAAATAGGGTTAAAATGAAAAAATAAATTTGTAAAGGGTTAGAATGACAAATAAATGAAATGCATGGACACATATGGCTATGGGGAAGATTCGGCCAAGCTATGGTGTTGGTAAATTTTGCATATTTTGTGTTTTGTGTAAATAGGACCAATTTGTAAAAATGGGAAACATTAGGGGCAAAATGGTAATTTGCCCATTTTTGTGTTTTGGGACTAAATTGAGATGAAATGCGATTAAATGAGCTAAATTCTAATGTGTTTTAGATCAAGAGCAAAGAAAAACGAAATTAGACCGGGGAAAGACGAAGGTTCTCGAATAGCCGATTCGCACGGACTATCGACAACCGAGGTAAGTCCTTAAGCAAGTATAGGTTATCAAATTATTTATGAATGTGTTAAATGATGTTATTCGATAGAATTTGTGTAAAACCTTGTGTTAGCCGAATGTGAGCGTATTGGTATGGATTGGTTGGAATTTTATTTAAAGTGATGTGAATAAGTGTTTTGGTTTGTTATTCGATATAATACGTGAATTATAAGTGATAGTGAATTTGAAATGAAATGTTGTTATATCTCTAAACGAGTTGGTATGTTAAAGTGATTTGAATGATGTGTGATTTATGTTATTTTGGCAAACATTACTATAATGTTTATGAGATGATAATAATATTGTTTTGGGCTTTGAGCCTAGCGAGCTTGGGCTAGTGATTTATTTCGGGCTATAATGCCTCAGCGTGCTTCGTCTTGAGTGATTTCTTTCGGCTTTGAGCCTAGCGTGCTTCGTGCGATGATTTATTTCGGGCTATAATGCCTAGCGTGCTTTGTGCCGTTGATTTATTCGGGCTATAATGCCTAGCGTGCTTTGTGCTTGATTTAATTCGCTTAAATGCCTAGCGAGCTTCGTCTTGATGATATGCCATAAGTGGAGATTTTGAGGATCAAACAAGGTGAGATATATATGTGGTTATGTACTAAATGTTCGGGTAAGAATTTGCCTACTATATTGTAAGGAAGAAAGTGAGTTAAGTTTTTTTTTTTTTGTTATGAATCAATTTGATGTGAATATACAAAGCATATATGTGAAGTTGATAAAGCTTATGATCAGAGTGATATAGTGATGAAAATAGATACAAATGTGACCTTAGTATTTGGCTAGTATATTTGAAATATATATACATATATAGAGAAATTTATGTGCAATATTATTAGTTTGAAAAGTTAAGTGTTTAATTGTATGTTCATTGTAAGTATATGTGCTTAGGACTTACTAAGCCAGTGAGCTTACTCTGTTTATGTTGTGTTCTATTTTATAGATCAATATTTCAACTACGGGCTCAGGGGATCACCAAGACAATCGACCACACTATCACTCTCTCCGTATAGTTTTGTAAACTTTTGAATCAAAGGCATGTATAGGCTTTATTTTGAAAAATAAGAATGATGTCGGTTTGTGAATATAAATATGGCCTTGCGAATAAGGCTGTTGCTTTTGAGTTTTTGGTTAAGTTTAGGTTTCATATATGATATGGTTGCTTGCATTAAAATGTCAATTGATAATGCTTAAAGATGTATGGCTTCGTGGTAAGTATTAGAGTAAAACTTTTATATTTGATAAGAGTACTTATGGTACGCATAAATGCATGTAATCTATGTTGAATTAGGTATATTTTATAATTAAGAATTGGATGAACATAGATACCACTAATTGCATGTATTGTATATTAAATGCATAAATAAATAATAATAGGTTATGAGTAGAACTTGTTGGTGTTTAGGTTTACATATGAATGCTAACCATATTCGGTTATGTGAAATGAGTATTAAGGTATGATTATGTGGTTATATTTACATAGGTATATATGTATATGTACGTAAGAAATGGTCATGGCCGAATGGGGTGAATGAAAATGTGAATTGATGAATCGGTTGATATTTATAAACATGTTATGTTATAATGAAAAATGGTTACATACACAAATGGTATGATATTAAATGATAAAGAAATGAGGAATTTATGAAATCCATAATGATGTATGCTTATTTAGTCCTTGTTGGTGAATGATTCAATGAGTAATGTGTCACTAGTTGTAAATGATTTTATTTGTGAAGTATTATTGAATGACTTGATATTCGACTAGGGATATTGCCCTTTCTTCAATAATATGATTTGGTATACTATATTTAAATGGTAATAAGTATAAAAGTGTATTTAAATGGTATGATATATGTGTATTATATTATAAGCTTGTTTAAATATGATTGAAATGATTGAATAAAAGTAATGATTATTCGAAATGCCCGTAACCCTAATTCGGCGACGGATACGGGTTAAGGGTGTTACATTTTATTGGTATCAGAGCTACGGTTTAGTCGATTCTAGGACTACCGTAGTACGTAAGAGTCTAGCTATACTTGCCTTTGAATTTTATATGTGATAGTGTGGTGACTTCTGACAATTTCAATTGTATTTTATATAGTAAATGGATTCCAATCCCGATAGAGCTGTAGCTGATGATGTGGAGAGTGTTGTGCCTGGTCTCGTACATGGATCAGCGCCATTAGACTCTCAACCAGTTACGGGTAACCACAAGCGAGAGGCTAAACAAGCCTTCTACTAAATGATGAATGAATGGTTTACCCAGTTTGTTCAGAATAATCCAACTGTACAACAACCTCCACCCCCGAATAATCCAACTCCGGTACCTTTAAGACTTCGATGATAGATCCAATGAGATCTAGTAGGCCCCTATTGATAAAATCAGAAATTTAAAGAAGAATTCAAGGCTATGATGATGATGCAGAGCGAGCTAAATGTGGCTTGATAACACTATTCGGTACTTGATGAGTTATCTTGCACCTGCATTTAATGTTTAAAATGTGCTATATCATTACTTTGGGACACTGCCTATCACTGGTGGAATACACTAGTATCAGTGGTTCCAAAAGAAAAAGTGACATGGGATTTCTTCCAGAATGAATTTCGCAAGAAATATATCAGTCAGAGGTTCATCGACCAGAAACGAAAAGAATTTCTTGAACTGAAACAAGAGAAAATGACCGTGACCGAATATGAGCGAAAATTTGTCAAATTGAGCAGATATGCTCGGAAGTGTGTATCAACTGAAGCCATTATGTGCAAAAGGTTTGAAGACGGTTTGAATGAAGATTTAAAGTTGCTAGTTGGCATTCTTGAGATCAAGGAGTTTGTGACACTAGTCGAGCGAGCTTGCAAAGCTGAAGAGCTTGGGAAAGAGAAAAGAAAGGCCGAGATGAAGCTAGAGATACTCGTAAAAGACCGTGGGAAGAATTTTCACTCCACATCTAAGAAGTTTAGAGATGACTTCAGCCGGCATAAAGCTACTTCAGATTTACCTAGACATGATCGACCTTCTGTGGGCTCCCGAGCTACCTCGATGGCCAGTGTTGATAACGTTCCACAGAATCGAGTTGAATGCAAATATTGTGGAAAATGGCATTCTGGGAGTTGTAGAGTTCGTGATCGGTCCCGCTTTAAATGTGGATCCTCGCACCATTTTATTCGAGAGTGCCCGATGTTAATGAAAGCGTAATACGGTGCGTAATTCTAGACCGAAAGCAAAGGCATTAGCCCGTGGCAGCACCACCCTGCATTCGGAAATGTAGGTGGTAGCCGAGAGGATGAAAAACACGTGATTCGATCGAGGCTAGAGCTCCCGCTAGAGCTTATGTCACTCGAGCTAGGGAGGATGCTGCTTCTCCAAACGTCATTATCGGTACTTTCACCCTTTATGATACTACTGTGATTGCATTGATTGATCCTGGTTCGACTCATTCATATGTATGTGAAACTCTGGTATTCAGTAAGACTCTACCAGTTGAGTCTACTGAGTTTGTGATTCGCGTATCCAACCCTTTGGGTAGATGTGTGTTTGTTAATAAAGTGTGTAAAAGTTACCCATTGATGATTCGGGATTTTTGCTTCCCAGTCGATTTAATGTTGTTGCCTTTCGATGAGTTTGATATAATTTTGGGAATGGACTTGTTAACTTCGCATGATGCTGTGGTGAATTGCAAAAGAAAGCTTATTGATTTGAGACACCAGAATGGTGAGATCATTAGAATTGAATCCAGTGATTTAGGTGGGTTTCCTACTGTTATATCCTCAATGTTAGCCCGAAGTATGTGAGAAAAGGGTGCGAAGCTTATTTAGCTTATGTACTGGATAATAAATTGTCCGAAAAATAGATTGAATCTGTACCGATAGTACGTGAATACTCAGATGTGTTTCTCAAGAACTGGGTTTACCCTCAAAGACGAGAGATTGAGTTTGGCATTGAATTAGTACGGAACAACTCCGATCTGAATAGCTCCATATCGGATGGCACCCATCGAGCTAAAAGAGTTGAAAGCACGATTGCAAGAGTTAACAGATAGGGCTTTGCACGACCAAGTTTCTCTCCTTGGGTGCACAGTTTTTTGTGAGAAAGAAAGATGGAACGATGCGAATGTGTATTGATTATCGGCAATTGAATAAGGTAACTATAAAGAATAAGTACCGTTACCTCGGATTGATGATTTGTTTGATCGGTTGAAAGGGCTTCAGATTTTCAAAAATAGATTTGAGATCGAGTTATTATCGATTCATGAGTCGAGATACGAGATGTGCCAAAGACCGCATTTGGACGAGGTACGAACATTTTGAGTTTTTGGTTATGCCTTTTGGACTCACTAATGCACTGCTATTTTTATGGATTTGATGAATCGGGTTTTAGATAGTTTTGGATCGATTTGTGGTGGTGTTTATTGATGACATATTGATCTACTCCAAAGATGAAATTGAACACGTGAACATTTGAGGTTAGTGCTACAAACTTTGCGAGATCATCACCGTATGCTAAGTTTAGTAAGTGTGAGTTCGGATGAAAGAGGTCACTTTTTAGGACATGTTGTTTCAAAGATCGACCATTCGAGTTGATCCGAACAAAATCTCGGCTATCTTGGATTGGAAGTCACCAAAAATGTTTCGAGATTGAAGTTTTCGGGACTTACGAGTTACTATCGATCGTGAAAGATTTTTCTATGATAGCTACCCGCTGACAAAGTTATTGCGTAAAGATGTCGAGTTCGAGTGGTCGAAAAGTGTCGAAAAGTTTTGATCACCGAAAGCCCTTTTGATGAAGCTTCAGATTAGTTCAAATTTGAATCGGGTAAAGAATTTGTTGTTTATTCGATGCTTCTTTAAATGGTTTGGGCTGCGTTTTGATGCGAGGAAGGCAAAGTTGTAGCCTACGCTTCAAGACAATTGAAGCCGCATGAAAGAAATTACCCGACGCATGATTTAGAGCTTGCGACCATTGTGTTCGCACCCGGGAAAAGCTAATGTTGTTGCGGATGCGTTAAGTCAAAATCATTATTTGCTCTTCGTGCAATGAATGCAGATGGCTATGTCTAGTGATGGTTCGATCATAGCGAGTTACAAGCAAGACCGATGTTTATTCAAACAAATTTGTGATGCACAGAAAGTTGACAAAAATTTGATTGCTATTCGGATTCAGTGTGAAAACGGTATAGAATCAGATTTTTAGATTGATGCAAATGATTGTTTGAATTATAAAAGCCGATTGTGTGTTCCAAAGAACTCAAATTTGATCTGTGTGATTCGAGTGAGGCCCATAGTGGTCGACTATCGATACACCCGGTAGCACTAAAATGTATAACAATTTGAAAGCAGTTCTATTGGTGGCACGACATGAAACGAGATATATCTATGTTTGTTTCAAGTGCTTAATCATCAACAAGTAAAAGTCGAGCATCAAAACCGTCCGGACTACTTCAACCAATCATGATACCTGAATGGAAATGGGATAGAATTATAATGGATTTTGTATTCGGTCTTCCTATGACACCGAGTAAGAAAGATGCCGTATGGGTTATCGTTGATAGACTGACTAAATCAGCTTATTTTATACCGATACGTACCGACTATTCACTTGCTAAGCTTGTCGAATTGTATGTGTCACAGATTGTAAGGTTACACGGTGTACCAAGTTCCATTGTTTCAAATAGGGACCCGAGATTCACATCGCGGTTCTGGAAGAAATTGCAAGATGCTCTAGGTACTAGACTTCATTTTAGTACAGCCTTCCATCCGCAAATAGACGGTTAGTCTGAGCGAACTTGATACTTGAGGACATGTTGAGGTGTTGCATTCTCGAGTTTGAAGGTACGTGGGAACGATACCTACCTTTGATTGAATTTGCTTACAATAATAGCTTCCAATCTAGCATAAAATGGCGCTTTATGAAGCCTTGTACGGCGAAAATGTCGCACGCCGTTGTATTGGTGAACTCGGTGAAAATAAGATACACGGGTTGATTGGATTAAAGAAATGTAATGTAAAGTGTTTGTTATTAGGAGTAATTTGAAAGCCGCCGGATCGTCAAAAGTCTTATGCCGATTTGAAGCGCAAGGACATTGAATTTCGTGTCGGAGATCGGGTGTTCTTAAAAGTTTCTCCGTGGAAAAAGGTACTCGATTTGGTCGGAAGGCAAGTTGAGTCCGAGATTTATCGGACCGTACGAAGTCATTGAACGATTGGGCGGTTGCTTATAGATTGAGATTGCCTCCGAGTTAGAAAAGATACATGACGATTTCACATTTCGATGCTTCGTAAGTACAGATCAGATCCGTCTCATGTGATCACACCGACAGAGATTGAACTCCAATCTGATTTAACATATGATGAAGAACCGATCCGTATCTTAGCTCGGGAAATAAAAGAGTTAAGAAACAAAAGAATTTCGTTAGTGAAGGTTCTATGGAATAAATCACGGAGTTGAAGAGGCTACGTGGGAGCCCGAGGATTCAATGAGGCAACAATATCCGACCTTGTTTAATGGTAAGATTTTGGGACGAAAATCCTAAAAGGGGGAGAGTTGTAATTTGACCGAATTTGACCCTAGTCGAAATGGTGGTTTTGGGACCACGAATCCGAGTCCGAGAAATATTTTAATATTATATTTTGAGTCTATTAAATGTGAATTAATGTGTGTGAAAGTTTCAGAGAAAACTTTTATTGTTTAAGTGCTTAATTTGAAAAAAGGACTTAATCGAAAAGCGTAAAAGTAGCATGCTAAGGTGTAATGTACTAGATTGCTTGTGGCTTTTTAAGTGGGTGTCCCAAAAGGGCAATTAGCCTATTGACCATATTAATGGATGGCAATGGGCCAAGTTAGCTACCTATATATGTTAGTTTAATTATATAAAATTTTATTATAAGGTTATGTTATATATTATAATAATGTTAATGCATTTATATAAAATAAACATAAAAATAAAGCCATCATCTCTTTTATTCTCTCCTACCGAATGTTAGGATAGAAAACACCATTGTTAAAGCTTCAAGTTTGACAAGTTAGAAAGCTTGATTAAGGTATGGTCGGTTTTAGTTTTTGATAATTTTATGTTTTTGAGATCGTTGCTTCAGATATTACCCGACCCATGTCTAAATTTTTGAAAATACTCAGATATAGGATTCGCCATTAACATGCTTGGATAGTTTTGATGTTTGATGATTTTAGATTTAATATATGTTAAAGATTTATAAGATTTGTGTTGAAGTTTTGGAGATTTCAAGTAAATAGGTTAAATTGAAAAAATAAATTTGTGAAGGGTTAAAATGACAAATAAATGAAATGCATGGACACATATGGCTATGGGGAAGATTCGCCAAGCTATGGTGTTGGTAAATTTTGCATATTTTGTGTTTTGTGTAAATAGGACCAATTTGTAAAATGGAAACATTAGGGGCAAAATGGTAATTTGCCCATTTTTGTGTTTTGGGACTAAATTGAGATGAAATGCGATTAAATGAGCTAAATTCTAATGTGTTTTAGATCAAGAACAAAGAAAACTAATTAGACACAGGAAAGACGAAGGTTCTCGAATAAATGATTCGCACGGACTATCGACAACCGAGGTAAGTCCTTAAGCAAGTATAGATTATCGAATTATTTATGAATGTGTTAAATGATGTTATTCGATAGAATTTTGTATAAAACCTTGGGTTAGCCGAATGTGAAAGTATTGGTATGGATTGGTTGGAATTTTATTTAAAGTGATGTGAATAAGTGTTTTGGTTTGTTATTCGATATAATACGTGAATTATAAGTGATAGTGAATTTGAAATGAAATGTTGTTATATCTCTAAACGAGTTGGTATGTTAAATTGATTTGAATGATGTGTGATTTATGTTATTTTGGGCAGCATTATCGTAATGTTTATGAGATGATAATAATATTGTTTTAAGCTTTGAGCCTAAAGGTGCTTCGTGCTTGGTGATTTATTTGGGCTATAATGCCTAGCGTGCTCGTGTCGATGATTTATTTCGTGCTTTGAGCCTAGCGGGCTTCGTGTCGGTGATTTATTTCGGGCTATAATGCCTAGCGTGCTTTGTGCTTGATTTATTTCGCTATAATGCCTAGCGTGCTTTGTGCTTGATTTAATTCGCTTAAGCGCCTAGCAGTGCGTCTTGGCTTGAAATGCCATAAGTGGAGATTTTGAGGATCAAACAAGGTGAGATATATATGTGGTTATGTACTAAATTTCCGGGTAAGGATTTGCCTACTATATTAGTAAGGAAGAAAGTAAGTTAATTTTTTTTTTTGTTATGAATCAATTTGATGTGAATATACAAAGCATTTATGTGAAGTTGATAAAGCTTATGATCGAGTGATATAGTGATGAAAATAGATACAAATGTGACCTTAGTATTCGGCTAGTGTATTTGAAATATATATACATATATAGAGAAATTTATGTGCAATATTATTAGTTTGAAAAGTTAAGTGTTTAATTGTATGTTCATTGTAAGTATATGTGCTTAGGACTTACTAAGCCGGTGAGCTTACTCGCTTATGTTGTGTTCTATTTTATAGATCAATATTTCAACTACTGGCTCGGGGATCACCAAGACAATCGACCACACTATCACTCTCTTTGGTATAGTTTTGTAAACTTTTGAATCAAAGGCATGTATAGGCTTTATTTTGATAAATAAGAATGATGTCGATTTGTAAATATAAATATGGCCTTGCGAATAAGGCTGTTGCTTTTGAGTTTTCGGTTAAGTTTAGGTTTCATATATGATATGGTTGCTTGCATTAAAATGTCAATTGATAATGCTTAAAGATGTATGGCTTCGTGGTAAGTATTAGAGTAAAACTTTTATATTTGATAAGAGTACTTATGGTACGCATAAATGCATGTAATCTATGTTGAATTAGGTATATTTTATAATTAAGAATTGGATGAACATAGATACCACTAATTGCATGTATTGTATATTAAATGCATAAATAAATAATAATAGGTTATGAGTAGAACTTGTTGGTGTTTAGGTTTACATATGAATGCTAACCATATTGATTACGTGAAATGAGTATTAAGGTATGATTATGTGGTTATATTTACATAGGTATATATGTATATGTACGTAGGAAATGGTCATGGCGAATGGGGTGAATGAAAATGTGAATTGATGAATCGGTTGATATTTATAAACATGTTATGTTATAATGAAAATGGTTACATACACAAATGGTATGATATTAAATGATAAAGAAATGAGGAATTTATGAAATCCATAATGATGTATGCTTATTTAGTCCTTGTTGGTGAATGATTCAATGAGTAATGTGTCACTAGTTGTAAATGATTTTATTTGTGAAGTATTATTGAATGACTTGATATTCGACTGTGGATATTGCCCTTACTTCAATAATATGATTTGGTATACTATATTTAAATGGTAATAAGTATAAAAGTACATTTAAATGGTATGATATATGTGTATTATATTATAAGCTTGTTTAAATATGATTGAATTGATTGAATAAAAGTAATGATTATTCTAGAATGCCCGTAACCCTAATTCTACGACGGATACGGGTTAAGGGTGTTACATTTTATTGGTATCGAGCTACGGTTTAGTCGATTCTAGGACTACCGTAGTAACGTAAGAGTCTAGCTATACATGCCTTTGAATTTTATATGTGATAGTGTGGTGACTTCGACAATTTCAATTGTATTTTATATAGTAAATGGATTCCGATCCCGATAGAAAGTCAGAATGATGATGTGGAGAGTGTTGCGCTGGTCTCGTACATGGATCAGCACCATTAGACTCTCAACCGCCACGGGTAACCACGAGGAGAGGCTAAACAAGACTTCTACCAAATGATGAATGAATGGTTTACCCAATTTGTTCGAATAATCCTACTGTACAACAACCTCCACCCCGAATAATCCAACTCGGTACCTTCAAAGACTTCGATGATAAATCCAATGAGATCTAGTACGCCTGTTGATAAAATCAAGAAATTTAAATAAGAATTCAAGGCTAATGATGATGATGATGCGAGCAAGTTTGAAATGTGGCTTGATAACACTATTCGGTACTTGATGAGTTATCTTGCGATCGCATTTAATGTTTAAAATGTGCTATATCATTACTTGAGACACCGCCTATCACTTGTGGAATACACTAGTATCGATGGTTTCAAAAGAAAAGTGGCATGGGATTTCTTCCGAATGAATTCGCAAGAAATATATCATCAGAGGTTCATCGACCGTAAACGAAAAGAATTTCTTGAATCAAACAAGGAAAATGACCGTGACCGAATATGAGCAAAATTTGTCGATTGAGCGGATATGCTCGGAGTGTGTATCAAGCTGAAGCCATTATGTGCAAAAGGTTTGAAGACGGTTTGAATGAAGATTTAAAGTTGCTAGTTGGCATTCTTGAGATCAAGGAGTTTGTGACACTAGTCGAGCAAGCTTGCAAAGTCAAGAGCTTGGGAAAGAGAAAAAAAAGGTGAGATGAAGCTAGAGATACTCGTAAAAGACCGTCGGGCAAGAATTTTCCTCCACATCTAAGAAGTTTAGAGATGACTTCACCGACATAAAGCTACTTCAGATTCACCTAGACATGATCGACCTTAGTGGACTCCCGAGCTACCTCGATGGCGATGTCGATAACATTCCACGTAATCGAGTTGAATGCAAATATTGTGGAAAATGGCATTCGGGAGTTGTAGAGTTCGTGATCGGTCCTGCTTTAAATGTGGATCCTCGCACCATTTTATTCGAGAGTGCCCGATGTTAGTGAAAGAGAATATGGCGCGAAATTCTAGACCAAAGCGAAGGCATTAGCCCAGGCGGACCACCTGCATTACGTAATGTAGGTGGTAGCAGAGAGGACGAAAAACAGTTAGATTCGATCGAGGCTAGAGCTCCGCCAGAGCTTATGTCACTCGAGCTAGGGAGGATCTTCGCTTCTCCGCACGTCATTATCGGTATTTTCACCCTTTATGATACTACCGTGATTGCATTGATTGATCCTAGTTTGACTCATTCATATGTATGTGAAACTCGGTATTTGAGAAGACTCTACTAGTTGAGTCTCTCGAGTTTGTGATTCAGCGTATCCAACCCTTTGGGTAGATGTGTGTTTGTTAATAAAGTGTGTAAAAGTTGCCCATTGATGATTCGGATTTTTGCTTCCCAATCGATTTAATGTTGTTGCCTTTCGATGAGTTTGATATAATTTTGGGAATGGATCGTTAACTTCGCATGATCTTGTGGTGAATTGCAAAAGAAAGCTTATTGATTTGAGACACGAGCGGTGAGATCATTAGAATTGAATCCAATGATTTAGGTGGGTTTCCTACGCTTATATCCTCAATGTTAGCCCTAAGTATGTGAGAAAAGGGTGAAGCTTATTTAGCTTATGTAATCGGATAATAAATTGTCCGAAAAATAGATTGAATCTGTACTGATAGCACGTGAATACTTAGATGTGTTTCCTGAAGAACTACCGGGTTTACCCCCAGTACGAGAGATTGAGTTTGGCATTGAATTAGTACCGGGAACAACTCCGATCTCAATAGCTCCATATCGGATGGCACCTACTGAGCTAAAAGAGTTGAAAGCACAGTTGCAAGAGTTAACAGATAGGGCTTTGCACGACCAAGTTTCTCTCCTTGGGTGCACCGTTTTTTTGTGAGAAAGAAAGATGGAGCGATGCGAATGTGTATTGATTATCGGCAATTGAATAATGTAACTATAAAGAATAAGTACCCGTTACCTCGGATTGATGATTTGTTTGATCAGTTGAAAGGGGCTTCAGTATTTTCAAAAATAGATTTGAGATCGGGTTATTATCGATTCATGAGTCGAGATACAGATGTTCCAAAGACTGCATTTCGGACGAGGTACGGACATTTTGAGTTTTTGGTTATGGCTTTTGGACTCACTAATGCACCTACTATTTTTATGGATTTGATGACTCGGGTTTTAGATAGTTTTTGGATCGATTTGTGGTGGTGTTTATTGATGACATATTGATCTACTCCAAAGATGAAATTGAACTATTTGAACATTTGAGGTTAGTGCTACAAACTTTGCGAGATCATCACCGTGCTGAAGTTTAGTAAGTGTGAGTTCGGATGAAAGAGGTCACTTTTTAGGACATGTTGTTTCAAAGATCGTGCATTCGAGTTGATCCGAACAAAATCTCGGCTATCTTGGATTGGAAGCCACCGAAAAATGTTTAGAGATTCAAGTTTTACGGGACTTACGGGTTACTATCGACGATTTGTGAAAGATTTTCTATGATAGCTACCCGTTGACAAAGTTATTGCGTAAAGATGTCGAGTTCGAGTGG
This sequence comes from Gossypium rotundifolium, assembly GCA_025506655.1. Taxonomy (NCBI): domain Eukaryota; kingdom Viridiplantae; phylum Streptophyta; class Magnoliopsida; order Malvales; family Malvaceae; genus Gossypium; species Gossypium rotundifolium. Next base: position 92,112,526 of record CP106724.1, on the reverse strand, counting down.
TCGGAAAAGTGTCGAAAAGTTTTGATCAGCCGAAAGCCCTTTGATGAAGCTCCAGTATTAGTTTAGCCTGAATCGACTAAGGAATTTGTTGTTTATTCTGATGCTTCTTTAAATGGTTTGGGCTGCGTTTTGATGTAGGAAGGCAAAGTTGTAGCCTACGCTTCAAGACAATTGAAGCCGCATGAAAGAAATTACCCGACGCATGATTTAGAGCTTGCAGCCATTGTGTTCGCACCCGGGAAAAGCTAATGTTGTTGCGGATGCGTTAAGTCAAAAATCATTATTTGCTCTTCGTGCAATGAATGCACAGATGGCTATGTCTAGTGATGGTTCGATCATAGCAGAGTTACGAGCAAGACCGATGTTTATTCAGCAAATTTGTGATGCACAGAAAGTTGACAAAAATTTGATTGCTATTCGGATTCAGTGTGAAAATGGTACAGAATCAGATTTTCAGATTGATGCAAATGATTGTTTGAATTATAAAAGCCGATTGTGTGTTCCAAAGAACTCAGATTTGATACAGGTGATTCTGAGTGAGGCCCATAGTGGTCGACTATCGATACACCCGGGTAGCACTAAAATGTATAACGATTTGAAACAGTTCTATTGGTGGCCTGGCATGAAACGAGATATATCTGAGTTTGTTTTCAAGTGCTTAATCTGTCAACAAGTAAAAGCTGATCATTAGGTACCGTCCAGACTACTTCAACCAATCATGATACCTGAATGGAAATGGGATAGAATTATAATGGATTTTGTATCCGGTCTTCCTATGACACCGAGTAAGAAAGATGCCGTATGGGTTATCGTTGATAGACTGACTAAATTAGATCATTTTACACCAGTACGTACCGACTATTCACTTGCTAAGCTTGCCAAATTGTATGTGTCACAGATTGTAAGGTTACACGGTGTACCAAGTTCCATTGTTTCAGATAGGGACCCGAGATTCACATCGCGGTTCTGGAAGAAATTGAAAGATGCTCTAGGTACTAGACTTCATTTTAGTACAGCCTTCCATCTGCAAATAGACGGTCAGTCTGAGCGAACTTGATACTTGAGGACATGTTGAGGTGTTGCGCTCTCGAGTTTGAAGGTACGTGGGAACGATACCTACCTTTGATTGAATTTGCTTACAATAATAGCTTCCAATCTAGCATAAAAATGGCGCCTTATGAAGCCTTGTACGGCGAAAATGTCGACGCCGTTGTATTGGTGAACTCGGTGAAAATAAGATACACGGGGTTGATTGGATTAAAGAAACAGAACAGAAAGTGTTTGTTATTAGGAGTAATTTGAAAGCCGCTTCGGATCGTCAAAAGTCTTATGCCGATTTGAAACGCAAGGACATTGAATTTCAGGTCGGAGATCGGGTGTTCTTAGAAGTTTCTCCGTGGAAAAAGGTACTCCGATTTGGTCGGAAAGGCAAGTTGAGTCCGAGATTTATCGGACCGTACGAAGTCATTGAACGTATTGGGTCGGTTGCTTATAGATTGAGATTGCCCTCTGAGTTAGAAAAGATACATGACGTATTTCACGTTTCGATGCTTCGTAAGTACAGATCAGATCCGTCTCATGTGATCACACCGATGAGATTGAACTCCAACTGATTTAACATATGATGAAGAACCGATCCGTATCTTAGCTCGGAAATAAAAGAGTTAAGAAACAAAAGAATTCGTTAGTGAAGGTTCTATGGAATAAATCACGGAGTTGAAGAGGCTACGGGAGCCCGAGGATTCAATGAGGCAACAATATCCGACCTTGTTTAATCGGTAAGATTTTCTGGGACGAAAATCCTAAAAAGAGTTGAATTTGAATTTGACCCTAGTCGGAATGGTGGTTTTGGGACCACGAATCCGAGTCGAGAAATATTTTAATATTATATTTTGAGTCTATTAAATGTGAATTAATGTGTGTGAAAGTTTCAGAGAAAAATTTTATTGTTTAAGTGCTTAATTTGAAAAAAGGACTTAATCGCTAAAAGCGTAAAAGTAGCATGCTAAGGTGTAATGTACTAGATTGCTTGTGGCTTTTTAAGTGGGTGTCCCAAAGGTCAATTAGCCCATTGACTATATTAATGGACTGACAATGGGCCAAGTTAGCTACCTATATATGTTAGTTTAATTATATAAAATTTTATTATAAGGTTATGTTATATATTATAATAATGTTAATGCATTTATATAAAATAAACATAAAAATAAAGCCATCATCTCTTTTATTCTCTCCTACCCGAATGTTAGGATAGAAAACACCATTGTTAAAGCTTCAAGTTTGCAAGTTAGAAAGCTTGATTAAGGTATGGTCGGTTTTAGTTTTTGATAATTTTTATGTTTTTGAGATCGTTGCTCAGATATTACCGACCCATGTCTAAATTTTTGAAAATACTATGTATATAGGATTCGCCATTAACATGCTTGGATAGTTTTGATGTTTGATGATTTTAGATTTAATATATGTTAAAGATTTATAAGTTTTGTGTTGAAGTTTTGGAGATTTCAAGTAAATAGGGTTAAATTGAAAAAATAAATTTGTGAAGGGTTAAAATGACAAATAAATGAAATGCATGGACACATATGGCTATGGGGAAGATTCGACCAAGCTATGGTGTTGGTAAATTTTGCATATTTTGTGTTTTGTGTAAATAGGACCAATTTGTAAAATGGGAAACATTAGGGCAAAATGGTAATTTGCCCATTTTTGTGTTTTGGGACTAAATTGAGATGAAATGCGATTAAATGAGCTAAATTCTAATGTGTTTTAGATCAAGAGCAAAGAAAACTAATTAGGCAGGGAAAGACGAAGGTTCTCGAATAGCCGATTCGCACGGACTATCGACAACCGAGGTAAGTCCTTAAGCAAGTATAGGTTATCGAATTATTTATGAATGTGTTAAATGATGTTATTCGATAGAATTTTGTATAAAACCTTGTGTTAGCCGAATGTGAAAGTATTGGTATGGATTGGTTGGAATTTTATTTAAAGTGATGTGAATAAGTGTTTTGGTTTGTTATTCGATATAATACGTGAATTATAAGTGATAGTGAATTTGAAATGAAATGTTGTTATATCTCTAAACGAGTTGGTATGTTAAATTGATTTGAATGATGTGTGATTTATGTTATTTTGGGCAGCATTACTGTAATGTTTATGAGATGATAATAATATTCTTTCGGGCTTTGAGCCTAGCAGGCTTCGTGCCGGTCATTTATTTTGGGCTATAATGCCTAGCAGGCTTCGTGTTGATTTATTTCGGCTTTGAGGCTAAAGGTGCTTCGTCTTGTTTGATTTATTTCGGCTATAATGCCTAGCGAGCTTTGTGCTTTGATTTATTTCTGCTTAAGCGCCTAGCGGGCTTCATGCCAGTGATATGCCATAAGTGGAGATTTTGAGGATCAAACAAGGTGAGATATATATGTGATTATGTACTAAATGTTCGGGTAAGGATTTGCCTACTATATTAGTAAGGAAGAAAGTAAGTTAAGTTTTTTTTTTTTTTTTTTGTTATGAATCAATTTGATGTGAATATACAAAGCATTTATGTGAAGTTGATAAAGCTTATGATCAGAGTGATATAGTGATGAAAATAGATACAAATGTGACCTTAGTATTCGGCTAGTGTATTTGAAATATATATACATATATAGAGAAATTTATGTGCAATATTATTAGTTTGAAAAGTTAAGTGTTTAATTGTATGTTCATTGTAAGTATATGTGCTTAGGACTTACTAAGCCAGTGAGCTTACTCTGTTTATGTTGTGTTCTATTTTATAGATCAATATTTCAACTACGGGCTCAGGGGATCACCAAGACAGTCGACCACACTATCACTCTCTTTGGTATAGTTTTGTAAACTTTTGAATCAAAGGCATGTATAGGCTTTATTTTGATAAATAAGAATGATGTCGGTTTGTAAATATAAATATGGCCTTGCGAATAAGGTTGTTGCTTTTGAGTTTTTTTTAAGTTTAGGTTTCATATATGATATGGTTGCTTGCATTAAAATGTCAATTGATAATGCTTAAAGATGTATGGCTTCGTGGTAAGTATTAGAGTAAAACTTTTATATTTGATAAGAGTACTTATGGTACGCATAAATGCATGTAATCTATGTTGAATTAGGTATATTTTATAATTAAGAATTGGATGAACATAGATACCACTAATTGCATGTATTGTATATTAAATGCATAAATAAATAATAATAGGTTATGAGTAGAACTTGTTGGTGTTTAGGTTTACATATGAATGCTAACCATATTAGGTTCACGTGAAATGAGTATTAAGGTATGATTATGTGGTTATATTTACATAGGTATATATGTATATGTACGTAGGAAATGGTCATGGCGAATGGGGTGAATGAAAATGTGAATTGATGAATCGGTTGATATTTATAAACATGTTATGTTATAATGAAAATGGTTACATACACAAATGGTATGATATTAAATGATAAAGAAATGAGGAATTTATGAAATCCATAATAATGTATGCTTATTTAGTCCTTGTTGGTGAATGATTCAATGAGTAATGTGTCACTAGTTGTAAATGATTTTATTTGTGAAGTATTATTGAATGACTTGATATTCGACTAGGGATATTGCCCTTTCTTCAATAATATGATTTGGTATACTATATTTAAATGGTAATAAGTATAAAAGTACATTTAAATGGTATGATATATGTGTATTATATTATAAGCTTGTTTAAATATGATTGAATTGATTGAATAAAAGTAATGATTATCTGGAAATGCCCGTAACCCTAATTCGGCGACGGATACGGGTTAAGGGTGTTACATTTTATTGGTATCAGAGCTACGGTTTAGTCGATTCTAGGACTACCGTAGTACGTAAGAGTCTAGCTATACATGCCTTTGAATTTTATATGTGATAGTGTGGTGACTTCTGACAATTTCAATTGTATTTTATATAGTAAATGGATTAGATCCCGATAGAGTCAGAATGATGATGTGGAGAGTGTTGCGCTGGTCTCGTACATGGATCAGCACCATTAGACTCTCAACCGATTCACGGGTAACCACGAGGGAGAGGCTAAACAAGCCTTCTACCAAATGATGAATGAATGGTTTACCCAGTTTGTTCGGAATAATTCGGCTGTACAACAACCTCCACCCCCGAATAATCCAACTCCAGTACCTTCAGCACCGCCGATGATAAATCCAATGAGATCTAGTACGCCCCCTATTGATAAAATCAAGAAATTTGGGGCCGAAGAATTCAAGGCTAATGATGATGATGATGCAGAGCGAGCTGAAATGTGGCTTGATAACACTATTCGGGTACTTGATGAGTTATCTTGCAGTCCAGACGAATGTTTAAAATGTGCTATATCATTACTTCGGGACACTGCCTATCACTTGTGGAATACACTAGTATCAGTGGTTCCAAAAGAAAAAGTGGCATGGGATTTCTTCCAGAATGAATTCCGCAAGAAATATATCAGTCAGAGGTTCATCGACCAGAAACGAAAAGAATTTCTTGAACTGAAACAAGGGAAAATGACCGTGACCGAATATGAGCGAAAATTTGTCAGATTGAGCAAATATGCTCGGGAGTGTGTATCAACTGAAGCCATTATGTGCAAAAGGTTTGAAGACGGTTTGAATGAAGATTTAAAGTTGGTAGTTGGCATTCTTGAGATCAAGGAGTTTGTGACACTAGTCGAGCGAGCTTGCAAAGCTGAAGAGCTTAGGAAAGAGAAAAGAAAGGCTGAGACAGAAGCTAGAGATACTCGTAAAAGACCGTCGGGCAAGAATTTTCACTCCACATCTAAGAAGTTTAGAGATGACTTTAGCCGACATAAAGCTACTTCAGATTCACCTAGACATGATCGACCTTCCGTGGGCTCCCGAGCTACCTCGATGGCCAGTGTCGATAACGTTCCACAGAATCGAGTTGAATGCAAATATTGTGGAAAATGGCATTCTGGGAGTTGTAGAGTTTGTGATTGGTCCTGCTTTAAATGTGGATCCTCAGACCATTTTATTCGAGAGTGCCCGATGTTAGGCGAAAGAATCGGTGCGTAATTCTAGACCGAGCGATTGCATTAGCCGTGGCGAACCACCCGAGCATTCGGCAATGTAGGTGGTAGCGAGAGGGACGAAAAACACGGCGATTCGATCGAGGCTAGAGCTCCGCTAGAGCTTATGTCACTCGAGCTAGGGAGGATGCTGCTTCTCCAAACGTCATTATTGGTACTTTCACCCTTTATGATACTACTGTGATTGCATTGATTGATCTGGTTCGACTCATTCATATGTATGTGAAACTACGGTATTGATGAAGACTCTACCGGTTGAGTCTCTTCGAGTTTGTGATTCAGCGTATCCAACCCTTTGGGTAGATGTGTGTTTGTTAATAAAGTGTGTAAAAGTTTCCCATTGATGATTCGGGATTTTTTCTTCCCAGTCGATTTAATGATGTTGCCTTTCGATGAGTTTGATATAATTTTGGGAATGGGTCGTTAACTTCACATGATGTTTGTGGTGAATTGCAAAAGAAAGCTTATTGATTTGAGACACCAGAACGGTGAGATCATTAGAATTGAATCCAGTGATTTTGGTGGGTTTCCTACAGTTATATCCTCAATGTTAGCCCGTAAGTATGTGAGAAAAGGGTGCAAAGCTTATTTAGCTTATGTATTGGATAATAAATTGTCCGAAAAATAGATTGAATCTCTACTGATAGTACATGAATACTCAGATGTGTTTCCTGAAGAACTACCGGGTTTACCCAAAGACGAGAGATTGAGTTTGGCATTGAATTAGTCACGGAACAACTCCGATCTCAATAGCTCCATATCGGATGGCACCTCTTGAGCTAAAAGAGTTGAAAGCACAGTTGCAAGAGTTAACAGATAGGGCTTTGCACGACCAAGTTTCTCTCCTTGGGGTGCACCAGTTCTTTTTGTGAGAAAGAAAGATGGAACGATGCGAATGTGTATTGATTATTGGCAATTGAATAAGGTAACTATAAAGAATAAGTACCGTTACCTTGGATTGATGATTTGTTTGATCGGTTGAAAGGGCTTCATATTTTCAAAAATAGATTTGAGATCGGGTTATTATCGATTCTTGAGTCGAGATACAGATGTGCCAAAGGCGCATTCCGCATTTGAGTACGGAACATTTTGAGTTTTTGGTTATGCCTTTTGGACTCACTAATGCACCTACTATTTTTATGGATTTGATGAATCGGGTTTTTAGATAGTTTTTGGATCGATTTGTGGTGGTGTTTATTGATGACATATTGATATACTCCAAAGATGAAATTGAACACGCTGAACATTTGAGGTTAGTGCTACAAACTTTGCGAGATCATCAGCTGTATGTGAAGTTTAGTAAGTGTGAGTTCTGGATGAAAGAGGTCAGCCTTTTAGGACATGTTGTTTCAGCATTAGGCATTCGAGATGATCCGAACAAAATCTCGGCTATACTGGATTGGAAGCCACCGAAAAATGTTTCCGAGATTCAAAGTTTTCTGGGACTTACGGGTTACTATCGACGATTTGTGAAAGATTTTTCTATGATAGCTACCCCGTTGACAAAGTTATTGCAGAAAGATGTCAGGTTCGAGTGGTCAGAAAAGTGTTAGAAAAGTTTTGATCAGCTGAAAGCCCTTTTGACAGAAGCTCCAGTATTAGTTCAGCCTGAATCGGGTAAAGAATTTGTTGTTTATTCTGATGCTTCTTTAAATGGTTTGGGCTGCGTTTTGATGCAGGAAGGCAAAGTTGTAGCCTACGCTTCAAGACAATTGAAGCCGCATAAAAGAAATTACCCAACGCATGATTTAGAGCTTGCAGCCATTGTGTTCGCACCCGGGAAAAGCTAATGTTGTTGCGGATGCGTTAAGTCGAAAATCATTATTTGCTCTTCGTGCAATGAATGCACATATGGCTATGTCTAGTGATGGTTCGATCATAGCAGAGTTACGAGCAAGACCGATGTTTATTCAGCAAATTTGTGATGCATAGAAAGTTGACAAAAATTTGATTGCTATTCGGATTCGGGCAGAAAGCAGATGTAATCGATTTTGATTGATGCAAATGATTGTTTGAATTATAAAAGTCGATTGTGTGTTCCAAAGAACTGATTTGATCTGGTGATTACGAGTGAGGCCCATAGTGGTCGACTATCGATACACCCGGTAGCACTAAAATGTATAACGATTTGAAACAATCCTATTGGTGGCACGGCATGAAACGAGATATATCTCGAGTTTGTTTCATGTGCTTAATCATCAACAAGTAAAAGCTAAGCATCAGGTACCGTCCGGACTACTTCAACCAATCATGATACCTGAATGGAAATGGGATAGAATTATAATGGATTTTGTATCCGGTCTTCCTATGACACCGAGTAAGAAAGATGCCGTATGGGTTATCGTTGATAGGTCGACTAAATCACTCATTTTATACAGTGCGTCCGACTATTCACTTGCTAAGCTTGCCGAATTGTATGTGTCACTGATTGTAAGGTTACACGGTGTACCAAGTTCCATTGTTTCAGATAGGGACCCGAGATTCACATCGCGGTTCTGGAAGAAATTGCAAGATGCTCTAGGTACTAGACTTCATTTTAGTATAGCCTTCCATCCATAAATGACGGTCGATCGAGCAAACTTGATACTTGAGGACATGTTGAGGTGTTGCGTTCTCGAGTTTGAAGGTACGTGGGAACAATACCTACCTTTGATTGAATTTGCTTACAATAATAGCTTCCAATCTAGCATAAAATGGTGCCTTATGAAGCCTTATGCGGCGAAAATGTCGCACGTCGTTGTATTGGTGAACTCGGTGAAAATAAGATACGGGGTTGATTGGATTAAAGAAATGTAATGAAAGTGGTTGTTATTAGGAGTAATTTGAAAGCCGCTTCGGATCGTCAAAAGTCTTATGCCGATTTGAAACGTAAGGACATTGAATTTTAGGTCGGAGATCGGGTGTTCTTAAAAGTTTCTCCGTGGAAAAAGGTACTCCGATTTGGTCGGAAAGGCAAGTTGAGTCAGAGATTTATCGGACCGTACGAAGTCATTGAACGTATTGAGCCGGTTGCTTATAAATTGAGATTGCCCTCTGAGTTAGAAAAGATACATGACGTATTTCACGTTTCGATGCTTCGTAAGTACAGATCAGATCCGTCTCATGTGATCACACCGACAGAGATTGAACTCCAATCTGATTTAACATATGATGAAGAACCAATCCGTATCTTAGCTCGGAAATAAAAGAGTTAAGAAACAAAAGAATTCCGTTAGTGAAGGTTCTATGGAATAAATCACGGAGTTGAAGAGGCTACGTGGGAGCCCGAGGATTCAATGAGGCAACAATATCCGACCTTGTTTAACGGTAAGATTTTCGGGGACGAAAATCCTAAAAGGGGGAAGAGTTGTAACGGACTGAATTTGACCCTAGTCGGAATGGTGGTTTTGGGACCACGAATCCGAGTTTGAGGAATATTTTAATATTATATTTTGAGTCTATTAAATGTGAATTAATGTGTGTGAAAGTTTCGTAGAAAAATTTTATTGTTTAAGTGCTTAATTTGAAAAAAAGGACTTAATCGCCAAAAGCGTAAAAGTAGCATGCTAAGGTGTAATGTACTAGATTGCTTGTGGCTTTTTAAGTGGGTGTCCCAAAAGGGCAATTAGCCCATTGACCATATTAATGGACGACAATGGGCCAAGTTAGCTACCTATATATGTTAGTTTAATTATATAAAATTTTATTATAAGGTTATGTTATATATTATAATAATGTTAATGCATTTATATAAAATAAACATAAAAATAAAGCCATCATCTCTTTTATTCTCTCCTACCGAATGTTAGGATAGAAAACACCATTGTTAAAGCTTCAAGTTTGACAAGTTAGAAAGCTTGATTAAGGTATGGTCGGTTTTAGTTTTTGATAATTTTTACGTTTTGAGATCGTTGCTTCGTATATTACAGACCCATGTCTAAATTTTTGAAAATACTGTGATATAGGATTCACCATTAACATGCTTGGATAGTTTTGATGTTTGATGATTTTAGATTTAATATATGTTAAAGATTTATAAGTTTTGTGTTGAAGTTTTTGGAGATTTCAAGTAAATAGGGTTAAATTGAAAAAATAAATTTGTGAAGGGTTAAAATGAAAATAAATGAAATGCATGGACACATATGGCTATGGGAAGATTCGCCAAGCTATGGTGTTGGTAAATTTTGCATATTTTGTGTTTTGTGTAAATAGGACCAATTTGTAAAATGGGAAACTTTAGGGGCAAAATGGTAATTTGCCCATTTTTGTGTTTTGGGACTAAATTGAGATGAAATGCGATTAAATGAGCTAAATTCTAATGTGTTTTAGATCAAGAGCAAGAAAAACGAAATTAGACGGGGAAAGACGAAGGTTCTCGAATAAGCGGATTCAAGCACGGACTATCGACAACCGAGGTAAGTCCTTAAGCAAGTATAGGTTATCGAATTATTTATGAATGTGTTAAATGATGTTATTCGATAGAATTTTGTATAAAACCTTGTGTTAGCGAATGTGAAAGTATTGGTATGGATTGGTTGGAATTTTATTTAAAGTGATGTGAATAAGTGTTTTGGTTTGTTATTTGATATAATACGTGAATTATAAGTGATAGAGAATTTGAAATGAAATGTTGTTATATCTCTAAACGAGTTGGTATGTTAAATTGATTTGAATGATGTGTGATTTATGTTATTTTGGCGACATTACTGTAATGTTTATGAGATGATAATAATATTCTTTTAAGCTTTGAGCCTAGCAGAGCTTCGTCTTGTTTGATTTATTTCGGGCTATAATGCCTAGTGTGCTTCGTGTTTGATTTATTTGGGCTTTGAGCTAGCAGTGCTTCGTCTTTGATTTATTCGGGCTATAATGCCTAGCGTGCTTTATGCCGATGATTTATTCGGGCTATAATGCCTAGCGAGCTTTGTGCTTGATTTAATTCGGGCTTAAGCGCCTAGCGTGCTTCTTGGTGATATGCCATAAGTGGAGATTTTGAGGATCAAACAAGGTGAGATATATATGTGGTTATGTACTAAATGTTCGGGTAAGGATTTACCTACTATATTATTAAGGAAGAAAGTGAGTTAAGTTTTTTTTTTTTTTGTTATGAATCAATTTGATGTAAATATACAAAGCATATATGTGAAGTTGATAAAGCTTATGATCGAGTGATATAGTGATGAAAATAGATACAAATGTGACCTTAGTATTCGGCTAGTGTATTTGAAATATATATACATATATAGAGAAATTTATGTGCAATATTATTAGTTTGAAAAGTTAAGTGTTTAATTGTATGTTCATTGTAAGTATATGTGCTTAGGACTTACTAAGCCGGTGAGCTTACTGCTTATGTTGTGTTCTATTTTATAGATCAATATTTCAACTACGAACTCGGGGATCACCAAGACAATCGACCACACTATCACTCTCTTTGGTATAGTTTTGTAAACTTTTGAATCAAAGGCATGTATAGGCTTTATTTTGATAAATAAGAATGATGTCGGTTTGTAAATATAAATATGGCCTTGCGAATAAAATTTGTTGCTTTTGAGTTTTTGGTTTTAAGTTTAGGTTTCATATATGATATGGTTGCTTGCATTAAAATGTCAATTGATAATGCTTAAAGATGTATGGCTTCGTGGTAAGTATTAGAGTAAAACTTTTATATTTGATAAGAGTACTTATGGTACGCATAAATGCATGTAATCTATGTTGAATTAGGTATATTTTATAATTAAGAATTGGATGAACATAGATACCACTAATTGCATGTATTGTATATTAAATGCATAAATAAATAATAATAGGTTATGAGTAGAACTTGTTGGTGTTTAGGTTTACATATGAATGCTAACCATATTCGGTTATGTGAAATGAGTATTAAGGTATGATTATGTGGTTATATTTACATAGGTATATATGTATATGTACGTAGGAAATGGTCATGGCCGAATGGGGTGAATGAAAATGTGAATTGATGAATCGGTTGATATTTATAAACATGTTATGTTATAATGAAAAATGGTTACATACACAAATGGTATGATATTAAATGATAAAGAAATGAGGAATTTATGAAATCCATAATGATGTATGCTTATTTAGCCCTTGTTGGTGAATGATTCAATGAGTAATGTGTCACTAGCTGTAAATGATTTTATTTGTGAAGTATTATTGAATGACTTGATATTCGACAAGGGATATTGCCCTTTCTTCAATAATATGATTTGGTATACTATATTTAAATGGTAATAAGTATAAAAGTGCATTTAAATGGTATGATATATGTGTATTATATTATAAGCTTGTTTAAATATGATTGAATTGATTGAATAAAAGTAATGATTATTTGGAAATGCCTGTAACCCTAATTCGGTGACGGATACGGGTTAAGGGTGTTACAGTCCAGGCCGTGCCGACTTCTTGGGTTGGCCCAATTTGGTCCATATTAGGCATGTTTTACGTTCTTTTTATCCTTAGGTGTTCTCCTGAGTATAAGACATGAAAAGAAAGGATTAAGATCATCTTTTTACCTAAATTGAGGGCTAAATCATCCAAAAGCATACTAAATATGGAGTTAAAATGTGTTACTTTTACGGTTTATCAAATACCTCCACACTTAAGCTTTTGCTTGTCCTCAAGTAAAATTCTCAATTTACAATTAAAACGAACTTTCCAAAATTCATAATTCCCATTGACAATGCATCGTCATAATTCATAGATAATTTATACATGGATGATTTAACTCGAAGTGCCCTAAAGATTCAATTATAATAAGTCATACCTTTATAGCCTGAAACTGTAGGTGTCTCCCCTTATCTAAGTAATTACCTTTGATTCAAAACTGACAAGGACCGACATCCTCACTAAAGATTCACTCAAATCACTCAAAAGTTTTTAAGGTTCAAGAATAAGCACTCTAAGTCAACTTGAAAAGTTAATCCCATAAGCTTGCCTAAAAATCAAATCTCCACCACTGTATATAAGATGATAAACAGATCAAAAGGTCTTTATTAGGGTTGTAACAGGGCTAGGGTTAAAGGTGTGGATAAAGGCTGAATTAGAAGGTTAGAATCAAGATTGAATTAACTAATTACCTAACTAGAAACAATGAACTAATATAAGTACTTACATTAATTAAAAGCTAATAAGAATACTATAATACTTCAATACAAGCTCTTCTTCAATCAATTGGAATTTAGATACATGAGCTCTAAACTTTGATTGAATTTTTTTTAAGAACAAACTAAAATATTACATCATAAATGATAAATGTAACTACTGAACTAATATAATTCGGTAATGTAATCAAATCAAACCTCGATTAAAGGGTAGTCAAAAGAATGGTGATAACAAATATAAAGGGATTTTGGGTTGATATTAGTGGGTGAGTCAATAAAAAGGTTATTAGGATTCAACGTGGTTCACAAGGGGTTAATTTGTGAAGGTAGGCTTTTTAGTGGAGTAAATGGGTTAAACCTAGGTGCCTTTATCATATCAGAGTATCAAATCATTAATGTGGTCTCGACATGTATAAACGAGGCAAGTTCTAGAATAACAATTTAAAGTTGACACACTCATAATCAATTAAAGTGAGCATAAAAAAGGGTATATTCTCTATAAGGCTCAGAATCTCACAAAAAATTGTGGGTGTTTTGACATCAATCCTTATAAATTTTGAACTTCAAGGTGATACTCAAATTAGGTTCAACAACCTGTCAAAATTTTTTTAGAAAGTAGACTTATCATGCTCGATTCTCTAGTATCCTTCAAACTTAGTCATCAATGCACAATTAACTATGATTTAATTAGAGACATATCAATAAAGAGCATAAATCATTAGAAATTTCATCCTAATTAATAATATGAGAAAATACTTAAGATCAAGACTAATTTGTGGTTTTGAGAATTATGCAAAAGTTAGGCACTATTACCCCCACACTTAAAATGTACATTGCCCTCAATGTACAAAGATAGATAATGAAATTTATGTGCCAAATCAAAAAGATAAGTGGGGAAAATAATACTCCCTGAAACCTGGATGATCCCTAGCGTCTTTGGTGGCGGTGATGGTGTTTTCTATGGGCCTGGTGGAGTGGCTATCGAGAAGCAATTTGCTAGATAAAGAAATTGGGTAGCCTGTGAAGATATAGCCAAGAGATCTAGAGAAATAATAATGATATACTAATAATAAATTTAAAGATTAAGAAAATAAAAAGAAGGAGACTAAGAAGAGAACTAAAATTGAAAGAAAAGACTAATGGACTAAGGAGTCCTTATTGTTGGATGGTTTGCGAAGTGGGTGTGACTTCGAAGGCTGTGTTGTGTGATTCCCTAGCAGCCCTTAGAACCTAAAACTAAGAAACTAATATGAAATAGATTACATTAAGCATAAAATAAGTATAGATAAGGAAAATAAAAGAGATGAGAAAAGAAAAATAGAACCGAAAATGTTTTCGAGACCCTTGGCGTGTCAATTAAGTGAAGCTGCTAGCATGAACTCATGTTGAGGTTTCCTCTGAGGATACGATGCTTACGTTTCTTCGGCATGGTCTTTGTGTTGCTCAAGTGTCTTGGATCTTTTCTATGAGTAGGAAGAAAAATTTGAAAGAAAAGAGAAAGAAGGAATAAGAAAGAAGATGGGAAAAAGAGGAAGGGCTGTAGGGGTTTAAATAGGATTTCAAATCTGGCATGTTCACATGTCCGTGTATCGAGGGTGTGTTGATTCACACGGCCGCATCGCACGACCGTGTTGTGGGGTGTGTTGTTCTTCTACGTTCGTTTTGTTGGTTTGCACGCCCGTTCCTAAGAAGCCAGTATAGGAGCACGGTTGGAATGCACGGGCATGGTCTGCCCATGCTAAATAGGTCAGTATCTTAGCACGGCTGTGAGGTACGGTCGTTCTATTTTTGTCGGTTCTCGTGCTATGGGTGGTTGGATCCATGACATTGGGGTGGTTGGACTGACTTGCACGGCTCTGCTCTATCAGTGTGGTGGTTTCGGTGGTCTACATGGCCACGAGCACGGCCGTGTGTAAGGCCGTGTGGCCTGGAAACCTGCATCTTTATTTTAAATGTGGAGAGAGAAGAGAGAAGGAAAGGAAATGAGAGAGAATAAATTAATGGTAAAAAAATAATAATTTTGAAAAATAAAAAGTGTTAGTGCTTGGGTTGCCTCCCGAGAAGAGCTCGTTTATAGTCTTAAGCTAGACTATCCTTAACTTTGAAAAATTTTAGGGCGGTTTAAAGGTTTGAATATTTTCCCTCTTACTGACTGTTTTATTTTCGTGACTAAGTTTAGGTTGAGAAGCGTTTACCTTGACTGTGTTGTGAGGGAAGATTTTGTCTACCTTGGGAAGAATTTCTCCCTTTGCCCTCAAGTTTGTTGAAGTGATGTGAAGATCGGCTTTGCCTACCAGTGCCTAGTCTCCTATTTTAAAGTGATTTGATGTTCCCATGAGCTCTTCTGGCGGTTCCTCAGGTTTTACTTCGTGTTGGTCCGGCTTTGTTGTGTCTTCTGCTCTTCTAATTTGTCGACCTTAAGTGTACGTGATTCTTCTATGTCGACTAAGATGCTATGGTTTGATTCAGATTTGATGTCGTGTGGTGTTTCCTACAATAAAGGTTGAATAATTTGATTATTGACTAGAGTAATTTCCGTACCTTCATCATTCATGGCTCTAGCTGAGTTGTGAGCTTGAATATCTATTGATTCATCTCCTACGCGAAGTATGAGTTCTCCTGTGGCGACATCAATCTTAGTTGTAGCAGTTGCTAGAAAAGGCCTTCCTAAAATCAAAGGGATTGAATTATCCTCATCCATGTCTAAAACAACAAAGTCTACTGGGAAAATAAATTTATCGATTTTGACTAAAACATCTTCAATAATGCACGTAGGGATTCTAACAGTTTTACCAGCTAGTTGAATACTCATCCTAGTTTGTTTGGGCTTCCCTAGACCTAGTCATTTAAAAAGTGCATAAGGTATAACATTTATACTTGCCCCTAAATTAGCTAACGCATTATTAATAGTCAAACTACCAATTAAGCATGGAATCGTAAAACTCCCTGGATCTTTTAGTTTTGTGGTAGCTTCTTCAGTAGCATTCTTTGAGCATGTTGCGTTTAATTCCACATGGTGCTCTTCATCTATTTTGCGTTTGTTCGTCAATAGCTTGCTTAAGAATTTCCTTGCATCAGGCATCTGAAAAAGAGCTTCAAGAAGAGGTAAGTTAATATGTAATTTTTTCAAGAGTTTTAGAAACTTACCGAATTGTTCCTCTGAATCATCTATTTTCAATGCTTCGGGATAAGGTATGCAGGGTTGGTATTTTTTGATTACTGGTTTTTGCTTTTCTTGAGCTACCTCGGTCTTATCCTTCTTTTCTTGCGCTGATGTGTGTCTATCTACTTCTGTACCCTCTTGAGTTGTAATGGCTTGGATTTGCTCTTTTGGGTTTATTTCTGTGTTGCTTGGTAGACGTCCTTGTTGGAGTTCAGAAATTAGCTTTGTGAGGTGTCCCACTGACCTAGTAAGTTCTCCAACTTGATTCTCGAGTCCTTTCATTGACTTCTGTTGTTCATCAAGGTTTGTATCAGTCTTTTGAAGACGGGATTCTGTGGCTGCCATGAATTTTGTCAACATCTCTTCAAGGCTTGATTTTTTTCCTGTGGGTAGGGCTGATTTTGATAATTTGGAGGAGGTTACTGCCTTTGCATTCCTTGATTTCCTTGTCCTCCCCACGAAAAATTTGGGTGGTTTGTAACACCCCCAAACCCGACCCAAAACACCACGATCGAATTCGGAATGCTACTAGAAAAAATGTTTGAAAAGAATTTGATTTAATGGTGAAAGCACGTTTTGAGTTTAAAATATTTTTCTTAGTTCATAAAAGATGACGGGTCTACAATATGTTCGTCGTTTTGAAAATAAGTTACTGGGGGTGATGCAAAACTTTGAAGGTTGTGTGTAGTTTAAAACCATCGTATGTTTGGAAACTCAAGAGAAATCGAGTTGTTATAAGTATCCGGGTTTAAAACTTTAATTTAAGTCTTTAAGTTGTAAATTGTTTCCAAAACCGTTCCCAATTATTAACCGATAGTCAATCTAACTCAATATAGTAAAAATCCCCAAATATTTAAAATGGCCTTATTACAAGAAAGAGAAATTAACCCAAAAGTAATTAAGAATCCAAGTGCATAAAGAATTAAAACAACTTCTGCATGGCCACCACGAATCTACTCCAGCCCGGTCCATGTATCACGTATCACCTGTATTGTATAAGAGAATAGGGTGAGTCGAACAGACTCAGTGTGCAATTATTCCATATGTTTCCCAATTGGGCTTGGCCTAAAACCACACCATCCACATACCACACACATGATGATGCAAAATGATACCCTTTCCAACCTAATATCCATCCGCTACACACCCCCGCATCCTGCTATCAAACACCAGGGGATTACTAAATCGACCCTCTATCCGCTACACACCTCTTTTGGCAGCCAAGCTGCTCAAAGCTAATATAACGTGGCCTAGCCACCGATCACTAAGTGACCAAATCTCGATATCCATGATGTGACCCATGGTCATCATCAAACCAAGATGAAGCACGAAACTAACATCATCGCACGATGTGGCACATAGCCAACATCGAGCCATGATATGGCACATAGCCAATCATCACCACGTACATAAATGTACACCCTGTCCTTCATTTTATATATATATATCCCGATCCCATGCATATGCAACATGTTATAATGATATGATAGAATAATGCATGGACATTTTAGGTAGGCATGCTCACAAGTATTCACAGTAATCAACCACAACTACACTTTATATAGGGTACTAACCTGGTTACCGAAATACTCAATTAAAAGTAACAATTCCACCACAACCACTGAACCGGTTATCACACACATATCACATATAATTAATTGACTAACAGGGAAACAACGAATTAACCACACACCTGATAACCCGAAGCACTAGACTCTCAACATCGACACTGTCCCTAAAGGAACCTACCGCTATCTACCTATGATCCTACTCTGACGCTGGCCTACACCCCGGTGGCCAATCCCGAACTACAGAAACCAAACGTTTCTTGAACTTAGGGGTAGGGGCAACCCCTTTCTCTCCTTGACTAGTACTCGCATCCATTGCATAGCACTTAATTAGAAGACCCAGTTAAATTTTAAATCAAAACTTTAAACGAGACAACACCAAATCTTAATCGAATACTCTTATTGAAATAGATCTGAAATCCGACGGCTCCTTGTCAACCTTTGTCGAAACTCCCCTTACATCAGTCGAGTTAGAATCGCTAAATTGCATAAAGCCAAAAGATGTGGCCTTTGGCCGAACCAAAAGTACACCCCCTTACCTTGCTTGATCAAATCCCAAAAGCTCCTAGATACCTACAACGTCGGCTTCCAAAAATGGACACAAGGTCACCACCTTGAATAGATTCAGCCACACCTATACAAAGTTAAGCATCCAACTTTCGGCAACCAAATGAAAGAGAAACAAAACGACAAGAAGAGAACCCTTACCAACTATTAGAACCGATTGGAACAGATCCTGACAGATTTGGCCTAGAGTAAAAGTTTTGAGAAATAGGAGAAGAACGCGAAAAAGAAAGAGAAGAGATGCCTTAGAAGATTCAGCCAAGGTATAAAGAGGTTTTCGGCTTCTAGCAAATGAAAAGAAACGAAAGGGTTGAAGGTTTATGGGTGTTTCGGCTATGGTGGAAGTAAAGAGATAGGTTCGGTTTTAGTGACTGAGGGAGTGAACAATTCCAAGAGAAAAAGAAAAAGATGAATGCCCCAAATGGAAGATCTCACTTTCGGTTTTGGATGCTAAGAAATAGAGAGAAAAGAAACATAATCACTAGCTTTTTGGTACACCACTTTCGGCAAAGAGCTTAAAAGAAAAGAAAAGAAACTGAAAGTAAAATGACCCCTAAATAGCTAAAGCACATTCAGCACCTATATCCCCTCCTTATGACTGAAAATGTCACCTCCCCCATAGCATCCAATATTCGGCCAACTCCTCCTCTCTCCCAAATCCCTTCTTTTCCTCCTATTTTTCCTCTTCACCTCTCATTCAAACGAATTTGAATGCTTCAAACCTCTCCAAAAGCTCTCCACCACTCATTCAAACATCTTGACCAAGTCTTCCTCCCATCCTTCCAGAGTTCAAATGCCGCCCAAATCTCCCACTCCCTTGACGCAAAAAGTAACCCCAAAATGCTTCCTCTGTAGCTCGAACCTTGTGTCACTCCCTTATGCACTAAGTGGCGCCTCCCTTGCCACTCTACCACCTGATCTCTTGTGTCTTAAACTCAACATAAGAACCCTTAAGGCCTATCTCCCCTAGCTCTCCCCTAAAGGCTCTAAACCAAAAATTTACCTAAGGTCCAAACTTAGCCTCAAGATTTCCCGAAACCCCCAAACACATACAAACAGCGTATAGAGCACACTACCACATATATATAACTTAGAAAGAAATGCAAGACCCCTAAACCCCGGATGTTATAGTTTTATCCCCTTAAAAAAATAATTTTGGCCTTGAAATTACCTGATCAAAATAAGTGAGGGTATTGTTGTCGCATCGCTTCTTTCAGTTCCCATGAAGCTTCTTCTGATCCATGGTTATGCCATAACACTTTGACTAGAGGAATTGATTTCTTTCGAAGTACCTTCACATCCCACTCTAAAATCTGAATTGGTTCTTCTTCGTAGGACAAATCTGGTCTCAACTCAACTTCCTCAACTGGCACTACGTGAGATGGATCCAAATGGTAGTGACATAACATTAACACGTGGAACACATCATGCATCTACTTCAATTCTAATGGCAACTCTAACTGGTAAGCCACTAGCCCCACTTGTTTTAAAACCCTATAAGGCCCTATAAACCTGGGACTCAACTTACCCTTGTGTCCAAATCTCATCACCTTCTTCCATGGCAAAAATTTCAGGAACACACTATCACCCACAGCAAATTCCATCTCTTTCTGCTTCAAATTCGCATAAGACTTTTGTCTGTCATATGCCTCTTTTAACCGTGCTCAAATTACCTTAACCTTTTCCTCTGATTCTGCCACTATCTCTGGACCCAAAACATGACGTTCACCTAATTTTGTCCAACACGTAGGAGTGTGACACTTCCGTCCATACAACGCTTCATACGGTGCCATCCGAATACTTGCTTGGTAACTGTTGTTGTATGCAAACTCTGCCAAAGGCAAGAATTCCTCCCAGCTACCCCTGAAGTCGATAACGCAACCCCTCAACATATCTTCTAACACCTGAATTACCCTTTTAGACTGGCCGTCTGACTGTGGATGAAATGCCGTACTAAAGTTCAACCTGGTACCCAAAGCCTGATGCAACGCCCTCTAAAACCTCGACGTAAATCTAGGATCCCTATCCGATATGATCGACACTGGCACTCCATGCAGTCTCACAATTTTTGCTACATACAGCCTCACTAATCTTTGCAAAGAGTAATCAACCCGAACAGGTATGAAATATGTGGACTTTGTCAATCGATCCATAGGCACCCATACCGAGTCCTTCTTAGTAGGCGTAAGAGAAAGCCCATCATGAAATCCATTGTGATCCTCTCCCACTTCCATTGTGGAATCTTACTGGTTGTAGCAACCCTGAAGGTACCTAGTGTTCAGCTTTGACCTGCTGACACGTCAAGCACTTCCCCACAAATTCTGTAACTTCTCGCTTCAATCCAGGCCACCAAAACTGTTCCCGTAGGTCCTTATACAACTTACTTCCTCCAGGATGCATAGCGTAAGGGTTATTATGCGAATCCCGAAGAATCTTCTGCCTCAATTCCACATCCTCCGGCATACACACCCTACCACGAAAACACAGAACTCCATCATAGTTTACACTGTAGTCCTCTAACTCCCCACTCTGAACTCGCTAAAAATGAGTACCCAAAACCTCATCCACCAACTATTTCTCTCTTACCTGACTTAACCACGTCGGCTTCACCTGTAGCTCTGCTAACAAACTCCCGTCGTGTAGAGACTAAGATGTGCGAACATAGCCCTCAGATCTGATACAACCTTCTGACTTAATGCATCCGCCACCATATTTGTTTTACCCAGGTGGTACTCAATCGAACAGTCGTAATCTTTTAACAGCTCCACCCACCTTCGTTGTCTCAAGTTCAGCTCCTTCTGAGTCAACAGATACTTCAGGCTCTTGTGGTCCGTGTAGATCACCGACTTCTCTCCATACAGATAATGCCTTCACACTTTCAAAGTGAAAACTACTACTGCCAACTCCAGATTGTGCGTCAAATAGTTAACTTCATGCGGTCTCAGCTACCGAGACGCATAAGCAACCACCTTCCCTTCCTGCATCAGTACACAACCTAACCCCGTGTGAGAAACATCACAATACACCAAAAAATCTTTTCCCGCCATAGGCTAAATAAAAACCGAGGCTTCTATCAAAACTCTCTTTAGCTTCTCGAAACTTTCCTGCTGCTTGTCCAACCACACAAAAGGTACCTCCTTTCTCAATAGCTTAGTCAAAGGTGCCATTATCAAAGAAAAACCCTTGACAAACCTCCTATAGTACCCTGCTAGCCCCAAGAAACAGCAAATTTTTGCTATCGACTTAAGTGGTTTCCACTCTAGTACTGCCTTAACCTTTCGAGGATCCACTCTTATTCCCCTCGCGGATACCACGTGACCCAGAAAAGCAACTTCACTCAACCAGAATTTGCACTTGCTAAACTTGGCATACAACTTGTTTTCCCTTAAAATTCACAGCACCACCCGCAGATGTGCATTATGTTCTTCCTCCGACTTGGAATACACCAGGATGTCATCTATGAACACCATGACAAATTGATCCAAGTAAGGCTGGAAAACTTGATTCATCATATCTATAAACGCAGCTGGTGCGTTAGTCAACCTGAACGACATTACCAGGAATTCGTAGTGCCCGTATCGAGTCCGAAATGTCGTCTTATGGATATCAGCCTCCTTCACTTTAAGCTGGTGATACCCCGACCTCAAATCTATCTTTGAAAAGATTGTAGCTCCTTTGAGCTGGTCAAACAAGTCGTCTATCCTCGGTAGCGGGTACTTGTTCTTGATCGTTAGTTTATTCAACTGGCAGTAATCTATGTACATACGCATAGACCCATCTTTCTTCTTTATGAACAACACCAGTGCTCCCCACGGAGAAACACTGGGTCAGATAAACCCGCGATCTAGCAACTCTTGGATTTGGGCTTTCAGCTCAACAACTCCTTTGGTGCCATCCTATAAGGAGTAATGGACACTGGCGTTGTTCCTGGCAACAGGTCAATTCCAAACTCCACCTCCCTATCCGGAGGTAAACCTGGAAGTTCTTCTGGAAAAACATCCACAAATTCCTTTACTGTCCTGACCTCCCCCATAGCTGCCTCCTTAGCATCCAAGGTACTAACAAACATCAGAAAAGTCGAGCACCCCTTCTTCACCATCTTCACCGCCTTAAGAGCAGAGACTACGTTAGACAGGTAGTCTCTCCTCTCACCTATCACTGCAACTTCATAATTCTCGAGAGTCCTCACTGACATGCGCTTAGCAACACAGTCCAGATTCACACGATACCTTACTAACCAATCCATCCCTAGGATCAGGTCAAATTCCCTGAACTGTAGCTCCATTAAGTCAGCTGGGAATACCGCCCCCTGAACCTCTAAAGGCACGTCTCTAAAGAGTTTATCTACTACCACAGATTGCCCTAAAGGACTAAGTATAGTCATCTTTCTATGGACAGTCTCAGAGTTCACATTCAAGGTTCCAGATACCATGCTAGCAATGTACGAATGCGTTGACCCAACATCAATTAAAGCAGTAAAGGGAATCCCATAAATAAGGAATGTACCTGTGATAACATCTGGTGTGTCCCCCTCCTCACGACGTCTAGCTGCATACACTAATCTTGGCTACCTTGCATCTGAGCTCCCAGCACCTCTACCTGGTGCTCCACGACCTCGGCCGAAACCATTCCCTTCACGATTCAGGCCACGACCTCTCAACATCTATGAACCACCCCTTCCTGGCTGCACATACCCTCGACCCACTGTTTGAGCCCTATCATCATTCTAAGGACAATTCTTCACTAAGTGAGACCCACACCTGAATCACTCTTTGATCCTTCCCTAGCACTTGCCTACATGAGTCCTCCAACACTGAGCACATGGATAGACCTGATTCCCAGTAGCTGGCATAACAACACGAGTAGAATTGTCCACCCTAGGCTTTTTCTGGAAACCCCCCGAAGATCCTGACGATCCAAAACCCCTCTTGTTCTGGCCTCTATCCCTATCTCTATTCTACCTTTCAGCTTGCTTAACTTCCTCGACGATTCGAGTTTTCTCCACCAAAGTAGCGAAGTCCCTCTCACGCTGAGGAGCTATCAACACCCGTAGTTCATCTCGGAGCCCATCCTCAAACCTTACGCAGCGGTTGTAATCAGTAGCAACAATCCCTCTGGCATACCGACTTAACCTCAGGAATCCTGTCTCATATTTCGCTACTGACTTACCCCCTTGCACCAGATTCAAAAATGCCTTCCTTTGTGCGTGCACGTAACTAGCTCTGACGTACTTCCCCTCAAACTTTACCTTAAAGTAACTCCAATCTACTCGGTCTGTTGGAGTACCCTCTTTGATGGTAAGCCACCACTGATAGGCCTCATCCCGTAGTAGAGATACAGCGCCCTTCAGCTTTTCCTCAGTAGTGCAGTCCAAATCATCCATGATCCTCTCGACTGCCTCCAACCAATACTCTGCCACATTTAGAGCCACCCCCGAGACACCTCTAAATATCCCAGTTCCATTCGCTCAAAGTCTCTCAGAAATGGACTTCCGAACCCCAGTACCCACATTCGCTCTCGCCACTCTTTCCAAGACTCGCAGCATAGCCTGAGATACTGCGTCATCTCCACCCGTCTGATCTTGGAACTTAGCTTCTACCGCGGGCGACGTTGTTTCATTCCCCGATCCATGACCAGACCCAACTGGTTTTGATACTGACATTCTACCCCTACCATGTCCACGTGTATTACGACCTCGTCCCCTAGAACTCATGTCTATCGCTGCGTTTTAATCTGTTTAAGAAATTTTATGCATTAACTTATTGTTCCACTGATTACCCACAAGCAATTTTATGTAAAGACATTTAATAGTAGTTCTTTCGGTCATTCAAAGTTTTTGTCTCAAGTCCTCCACCCTAGCTCAGAGAATCACATTCATTCATTAACACTATCCTTTACACACGTTCACCACTTTGAGCATTTTCATCCCAACCCAGGGACATTTTAGTAATTTATCCTATAGGGGTATTTTGGAAATTTTGCAAATTAGGGATATTTTGGTAATTTTGGTAAATAGGGGTATTTTGGTAAGATTCGAGGGTAGTATGGTAATTAATCAAAAAATTTTCTGAAATCAGAGGTAATTTGATTATTTTACAAAATCGGGTATTCGGTTCCTTTCAAGTTTTAATTATAGATTTGACCCGTTAATAAGTCCTCACGGTTAAGGTGAACAATCACTGCGCACCAGGTAGGATTCCAGAAAAGAGGAGGTGAGTCGCTAGGACTGCTTAAATACCAAGCTCATTTGGAATCCATGCCTAGACATGCGCATGCTTGTTACCACAACTTGAACTCCGTGACTTATTCCCGGGTTTGGTGAAATGAGTTAAGTCTTATGAAATTTAGTATTAAGGTAAGCTAATCTTAGGATTCAATAGTTCCTAACTTACTAATCTATGATCCCATATCACCCTTCATTTCTACATACAAATCACGCAATGGTTTGAAGTACTTACTTGGTGGACATCGGGCCGGAGACTCAGGTGCCATGCCAGAAAACCTGAATAGCTTGTAAAAAAATACATGTTTTAGTAAAACCCATCTTCAAAAGATGTTTTGGGCCCAAGAGCCCTCAAAGCTGAGTTTTGAACCGGGCTCTGATACCAAACTATAACACCCCCAAACCCGGCCCAAAACACCACGGCCGAATTCGGAATGCTACTAGGAAAAATGTTTGAAAAGAATTTGATTTAAGGGTGAAAGCACGTTTTGAGTTTAAAATGTTTTTCTTAGTTTATAAAAGATAACGGGTCTACAATATGTTCGTCGTTTTGAAAATAAGTTGCCGGGGGTGATGCAAACTTTGAAGGTCGTGTGTTGTTTAAAACCATCGTATGTTTGGAAACTCAAGAGAAATCGAGTTGTTATAAGCATCCAGGTTTAAAACTTTAATTTAAGTCTTTAAGTTGTAAATTGTTTCCAAAATTGTTCCCAATTATTAACCGATAGTCAATTTAACTCAATATAGTAAAAATCCCAAAATATTTAAAATGGCGTTATTAGAAGAAAGAGAAATTAACCCAAAAGTAATTAAGAATCCAGGTGCATAAAGAATTAAAACAACTTCAGCATGGCCACCACGAATCTACTCCAGCCCGGTCCATCTATCACGTATCACCTGTATTGTTTAAGAGAATAGGGTGAGTCGAATAGACTCAGTGTGCAATTATTCCATATGTTTCCCAATTGGCCTTGGCCCAAAACCACACCATCCACATACCACACACATGATGATGCAAAATGATACCCTTCCCAACCTAATATCCATCTGCGACACACCCCCGTATCCTGCCATCACACACCAGGGGATTACTAAATCGACCCTCCATCCTCTACACACCTCTTTGGCAGCCAAGCTGCTCAAAGCTAATATAATGTGGCCTAGCCACGATCACTAAGTGACCAAATCTCGATATCCATGATGTGACCCATGGTCATCATCAAACCACGATGAAGCACGAAGCTAACATTATCCCACGATGTGGCACATAGCCAACATCGAGCCATGATATGGCACATAGCCAATCATCACCACATACATAAATGTACACCCTGTCCTTCATTTTATATATATATATATCCTGATCCCATGCATATGCAACATGTTATAATGATATGATAGAATAATGCATGGACATTTTAGGTAGGCATGCTCACAAGTATTCATAGTAATCAACCACAACTACACTTTAGATAGGGTACTAACTTGGTTACCGAAATACTCAATTAAGAGTAACAATTCCACCACAACCACTGAACCGGTTATCACGCACATATCACATATAATTAATTGACTATCAGGGAAACAGCGAATTAACCACACACCTGATAACCCGAATCACTAGACTCTCGACGGCGACACTGTCTCTAAGGGAAACTATCGCTATCTGCCTACAATCTTGCTTTGATGCTGGCCCACACCCCGGTGGCCAATCCCGAATTGCAAAACTGAACGTTTCTTAAACTTAAGGGCAGGGGAAACCCCTTTCTCTCATTGACCGGTACTCGCATCCATTAAATAGTACTTAATCAGAAAACCCAATTAAATTTTAAATCAAAACTTTAAATGAGACAACACCAAATCTCAATCGAATACTCTTACCAAAATAGATATGAAATCTGATGGCTCCTCGTCAACCTTTGTCGAAACTCCCCTCTTACATCAGTCTAGTTAGAATCGGCTAAACTGCATAAAGCCAAAAGATGTGGCTTTTGGCTGAACCAAAAGTACACCCCCTTACCTTGCTTGATCAAATCCCAAAAGCTCCTAGATACCCCCAACGTCGGCTTCCAAAAATGGACACAAGGTCACCACCTTGAATAGATTTGGCCACACCTATACAAAGTTAAGCATCCAACTTTTGGCAACCAAATGAAAGAGAAACAAGATGACAAGAAGAGAACCCTTACCAACTATTAGAACCGATTGGAACAGATCCTGACAGATTCGGCCTAGAGTAAAAGGTTTGAGAAATAGGAGAAGAACGCGAAAAAGAAAGAGAAGAGATGCCTTAGAAGATTCAACCAAGGTATAGAGAGGTTTTCACTTCTAGCAAATGAAAAGAAAAGAAAGGGTTGAAGGTTTATAGGTGTTTCGGCTATGGTGGAAGTAAAGAGATAGGTTCAGTTTTAGGGACTGAGGGAGTGAACAATTCCAAGAGAAAAAGAAAAAGATGAATGCCCCAAATGGAATATCTCACTTTTGATTTTGGATCCTAAGAAACAGAGAGAAAATAAACACAATCACTAGCTTTTTGGTACACCACTTTTGGCAAAGAGCTTAAAAGAAAAGAAAAGAAATCGAAAGTAAAATGACCCCTAAATAGCTAAAGCATATTCGACACCTATCCCCCCTCCTTATGACCGAAAATGTTACCTCCCCCTAGCATCCAATATTCGGCCAACTCGTCCTCTCTTCCAAATCCCTTCTTTTCCTTCTATTTTTCCTCTTCACCTCTCATTCAAACGAATTTGAATGTTTCAAACCTCTCCAAAAGCTCTCCACCACTCATTCAAACATCTTGACCAAGTCTTCCTCCCATCCTTGTAGAGTTCAAATGCTACCCAACTCTCCCACTCCCTTGACGTAAAAGCAACCCCAAAATGCTTCCTCTGCAGCTCGAACCTTGCCCCACTAGCTCCCTGAGGCATCACTCCCTTATGCACTAAGTGGCGCCTCCCTTGCCACTTCACCACCTGATCTCTTGTGTCTTAAACTCAATATAAGAACCTTTAAGGCCTATCTCCCCTAGCTCTCCCTAAAATGCTCTAAACCAAAAATTTACCTAAGGTCCAAACTTAGCCTCAAGATTTTTTGAAACCCCAAACACATACAAACAGCGTATAGAGCACACTACCGCATACATATAACTTAAAAAGAAATGCAAGACCCCTAAACCCCGGATGTTACATGGTTCCTCCAACCTGGGTTATAAGTATTACTATAGGGATTATTATTGAATCTGAATTTATTACCTATATAGTTTTTCTGCTCGTTTTCTGCTCCTAGTTGGTAGGGTGGGCACTCAACATTCGCCACATTCTGGCTTGCTTCGTTTTCTGCTCATAGTTTTTATTGCATTGTCACTGCATCTATGTTGAAAAATCAGACTGATTTTGTCGGCTTTACCCTTGTGATTTTCCATTGATAAGTTTTCAATGACATCTCCTCAATAAAATCATAGGCCGCTTCAGGAGTTTTGTTGTTTAAAGTTCCACCGGCTGATGAATAAATCATTTGCCTAGTTGAAGAATTCACACTATTGTAGAAAGTTTGGACTTGAAGCCACAAAGGTAATCCGTGGTGTGGGCATCTTCTTAGGAGATCCTTGTATCTTTCCCATGCATCATATAATGTTTCAAGGCCATTCGCACAAAAGAAGATATGTCATTCTGAAATTTGGCCGTTTTGGCTGGTGGAAAATACTTTAAAAGAAAATTTTCGGTCATTTGGTCCCATGTGGTGATTGACCCTCATGGCAACAAGTTCAACCACTGCTTTGCTTTATTCCTTAATGAAAAAGAAAATAACTGAAGACGTATGGCATCATCAGAAATGCCATTTATTTTGAAAGTATCACAGAACTCTAAGAAATTAGCTATATGAGTATTTGGATCTTCCTCCTGCAATCCATCAAATTGAACAAACTGTTAAATCATTTGTGTTGTGTTAGGTTTTAATTTAAAATTATTTGTGGCTATAGCAGGCCTAATAATACTAGATTCTGCTCCTGTCAGATTAGGTTTAGCATAATCATACATAGTACGCTGAGCATTTTGATCTTCTTGATCAAAGTGATTATTTTCTACCATCCTTGATAGGATTGGATCTATTTTTTGTTCTTCTCTTTGGTAGTCTAGAGCTCGTCTAGTTTCTCTGCGGTTTCTACGAACGGTAGCTTCAATATCACTGTCGTATTCTAATGGTCCTCTAGGGTTTCTTCTAGTCATAAACTGGAGGTACCTTGCAATTTTAATAAAGAAAGAGGATTAGTAAAATTAAAAAAAGTTATAAATAATGGCTAAAGTAATAAAAATAGAGCTTTCATAATATTTTAGAAAGTTCCCCAGCAACGGTGCCAAAAACTTGATCGCTGCAAAATAGTCTAGTTTTAATATTTATAAAAGAGTGATCGAACACAGAGATCGATTGCGACAACGATAGAGGCAAGCGCACCTATCGAACAAAGAGTATAGCTCAGGCAAGAATATCTTATCGAACCCAAGGAACCTAAAAGTACTACAACTCACTTTTTTTCTATTATTTAGCCTAAAATATGGAGTGATTGGTTTATTAAACTAAAACAAATGAAATATTTAAACTAAATGCAAAGACAAAAGAAACGAAACTTTGGGAAAAGACGTTGAAGAAAACTCAATTGATAAAGATGATACCTTTGGGAAGAATCCACCTATGACTTCACTTATTATCTACCTTTTCAATTCATATGATTTCTTTACTTATCTTGATCTGTGAGACTCCCTAACCTATATTAAACCTTCTCTAGAAGTGAATAACATCTAAGCCTTAGGTTAATTGGTGGAACTCTCATTCTCTTATAATAACCCCCTATGGAAGCAGTAAATCGATCAATGGACTCCCATATTAGGTTTCACCCTAATCCGCAAAATCTTGTAACCCTATCTCTAGGCGCACGATCAACTCCGCTTAATTATGCTAGATCTACTCTTAGGCAGGGTCTATTCCTCCTCCACCTAAGTACATCAGATAAAGTTAAGCAACATAACTAAGAACAAACTAAGTATTTATCATACAAACCAAAAGAATTAAATAACAAAATCCATCATAGGTTTCATCCCCTTCAGGTATCTGAGGGGTTTAGTTCATAATTAAACAAGAAAACATCTCAAGAGAAAAGATAAAACAAAACATAAGAAATCCTTAAAACCCCCTGAAGGAATTGAAGAGGAGATCCTCCGTCTTGAGTAGAATTCTGACTCTTCGAGATGGATCAACTGGCTCTATTCGAGATAATCCCTAAACGAGTAAAGCTCTGGCAGAAAATTCTGCTAAAACTTGACGCCCTTGAATTGTTGCCGTGGATTGTTTATATAGACCTTTAGGATGCTTTCCTTGGCTCCTAAGTACTCGTAATTCAGGTATAATTCTTCCTAGGTGTTTGAGTAGACTTAGGATTACATTTCTTGGGTTCCAAGCATCCTATTCCGATTGAAATTACTCCTTCCCACGGCAGGGGCACGGCTAAGGCACGCCCGTGTAAGTCGTGGTCTAGCCCGTGTCTCCATTCTGTTGATTTAGGAACGGCTATGACACGCCCGTGTAATATATGGGTAGAGGCCGTGCTTTGGGTCTGCCAATTGGGGCACGACTGTGTACATCGAGGTCAGCCGTGTTGGGCTTTTTATCAACGAGGCACGGTCGTGTAAATTAGGGAGTGACCGTGTGCAATCTAAATATTGGGGCACGGCCGTGTGGCATGAAGTCCAGGTCGTGCTGACTTCTTGGGTTGGCCCAATTTGGTCCGTATTAAGCCCATTTTACGTTCTTTTTATCCTCAGGTGTTCTCCTGAGTATAAGACATGAAAAGAAAGGATTAAAAGCATCTTTTTACATAAATTAAGGGCTAAATCATCCAAAAGCATACTAAATATGGGGTTAAAATATGTTACTTTATTGTTTATCATAAACCAATAGATCAAATAACAAAATCCATCATAGGTTTCATCTCCTTCATGTATCTGAAGGATCTAGTTCATAATAAAATAAGAAAACATCTCAAGAGAAAAGATAAAACAAAACATAAGAAATCTCTCAAAACCCCCTGAAGGAATTAAAGAGAGATCCTCCATCTTGAGTAGAATTCTAACTCTTCGAGATGGATCAACTGGCTATCTTCAAGTAATTCCCTAAACAAGTAAAGCTCTGGCAGAAAACTCTGCTAAAACCTGACGACTTTGAATTGCTACCTTGGATTGTTTATATAGACGTTTGGGATGCTTTACTTGGCTCCTAAGTACTCGCAATTCAAGTGAAATTCATCCTAAGTGTTTGAGTGGACTTAGGATTTCGTTTCTTGGGCTCAAGCGTCCAATTCCGAGTGAAATTGCTTTTTCCCGCGGTAGAGGCACGGCCTTGACACGCCCGTGTAAATCGTGGTCCAGCCCATGTCTCCATCCTATTAATTTAGGCACGGCTATGACACGCCCGTGCAATATCTTGCCAGAGGTCGTGCTTCGGGCATGCCAATTGGGGCACGGCCATATACATCGAGGTTAGGCCGTGTTGGGCTTTTTGTCGATGAGGCACGGTTGTGTAAATCAGGGTGTGACCGTGTGCAATCTAAATATTGGGGCACGACCGTGTTACATGAAGTCCAGGCAATGCTGACTTCTTGGGTTGGCCCACTTTGGTCCGTTTTAAACCCGTTTTGTGTCCTTTTTATCCTTGGGTGCTTTCCTGAGGATAAGACATGAAAAGAAAGGATTAAGAGCACCTTTTTATATAAATTAAGGATAAATTCATCCAAAAGCATACTAAATGTGGGATTAAAATATGTTACTTTTACAGTTTATCAAATACCCCCACACTTAAGCTTTTGCTTATCCTCAAGAAAAATTCTCAACTTACAATTAAAACAAACATTCCAAAATTCATAATTCCCCTTGACAATGCCTCCTCATAATTCATAGATAATTTATACATGGATCATTTAGCTCAAAGTGCCCTAAAGATTCAAACAAGATAAGTCATGATTTTGTAGCATGAAAACATAGGTCTCTCCCCTTATTTAAATAATTACCTTTGATTCAAAACTGACAAGGATTGACATCCTCACTAAAGATTCACTGAAAGCACTCAGAGTGTTTAAGGATCAAGAAAAAAGGCTTAAAAGTTGAACCTGAAAAGATAATCCCATAGGCTTGCCTAAAAATCAAATTTCCACCACCGTATATGAGATAATAAATAGATCAAAAGGTCTTTATTAGGGTTGTAACGGGGCTTGGGTTAAAAGGTGTGGATAAAGGCTGAATCAGAGGGTTAAAATTGAGATTGAATTGACTAATTACCTAATCTAAAAATAATGAACTAAATATGAATATTTACATCGAATAAAAAGTAATAATGCCACTATTGATAAATAATCTATAATAAAAAGTATTTTCTTCACTTTAAATTTTGATAATACTTTAATACGAGCTTTTTTCTTCAACAATTGGAGTTTAATTGCTCTAAGCTCTTTTATTGAACAAACTTGGATTTGTTTTTTTAAGAACAAACTAAGAAAAACTTAATAGAAGGAACTTTGATAATTGAAATAACCTAATTTGGCAATTGATCAAGTCAATTCTCGATAGAGGGGTAGTCAAAAGAATGTTGATAACAAATACAAAGGGATTTTTGGATAATATTAGTGGGTGAGTCAATAAAAAAGTTGTTAGGATTCAACGGGGTTCACTAGGAGTTATTTATGTAGGTAGGCTTTTTAGTGGAGTGAACAGGTTAAAACCTAGGTGCCTTTATCATCTCAGTATATCAAATCATTATTGTGGTCTCGACATACATAAACGAGGCAAGTTCTAGAATAACAGTTCAAAGTTAACACACTCAATATCAATAAAAGTAAGCATGAAAAATAATATATGCTCTATAAGGCTCAATATCTCACGAAATTATGGGTGTTTTTGACATCAATCCTATAGATTTCAAATTTCAAGTAATACTCATATTTAGTTCAACAACCTATCAATTTTATTTTTGAAAAATAGACTTATCATGCTTGATTCTCTAGTATTCTTCAAATTTAATCATCAATGCACAATTAACTATGATTTGTTCTAAAACATATCAATATATAAATCATAGAAATTTCATCCTAATTAATAATATGAGAAAAATACTTAAGATCAAGACTAATTTTAGGGTTTTGAGAATTATACAAAAAGTTAAGCACTATTACCCCCACACTTAAGATGTACATTGTCCTCAATGTAGATAATGAAATTTATGTGCCAAATCAATAAGATAAGTGGGGAAAGTAATACTCCCTGAAATCTGGATGATCTCGGGCGTCTTTGGTGGCGGTGATGGTGTTTTCTATGGGCCCGGTGGAGTGGCTACCAAGAAGTAATTTGCTAGATGAAAAAATTGGGTAGTCTATGAAGATATAGTCAAGAGATCTAGGGAAATAATAATATACTAGTAATAAATTTAAAGATTAAGGAAATAAAAAGAAAGAGACTAAGAAGAAAACTGAAATTGAAAGAAAAGACTAATGGACTAAGGAGTCCTTATTGTTGGATAGTTTGCGAAGTGGGTGTGACCTCGAAGGCTGTGGTGTGTGATTCCCTGGCAGCCTTTAGATCCTAAAACCTTGAAACTACTATGAAATAAATTAAATGAAGCATAAAAGAAGTATAGATAAGAAAAATAAAGAAGACGAGAAAAGAAAAATAGAACTAAAAAGGTTTCCGAGACCCTTGGCATGTCAATTAAGGGAAGCTGCCGACATGAACTCATGTTGAGGTCTCCTCTAAGGGGATGATGCTTACGTTTCTTTAGCATGATCTTTGTGTTGCTCAAGTGTCTTGGATCTTTTCTATGAATAGGAAGAAAATTTTGAAAGAAGAGAAGGAAGAAGGAATGTGGGAGAGAAGGGAAGGCTGTGGGGATTTAAATAAAATTTTAAATCTAGCTTGTTCCCATGCCCGTGTGCCGAGGGTGTGTCCATTCACACGGCTGCCTAGCACGGCCGTGGCTAATGGTGTGTTGCTTCTTACACGCCCGTTTCTTAGTCAGTAATGCCCGTTTTGAGAAAGTCAGTAGCTTTACACAGTTCATAGGCACGCCCGTGCTGTTCTTGTCGATAGTCGTGCTTTAGAGTTGTTGGGCTCGTGACATCAGGGAGTGGCTGGACTAACTTACACGACCCTACTCATGTCAGTGTGGTGGTTTCGGTGGTCCACACAGCCACAGACATGGCCATGTGTAAGGTCGTTGGTCTGGAAATATGCACTTTTGTGTTAGTTTCCAATTAAATACTTAGGAAAGAAATATGGAAAGAAAAGAAACTGAAAACAAATTTGAAAATAAATAGTGTTAATGTTCGAGTTGCCTCCTAAGAAGCACTCGTTTATAGTCTTAAGCTAGACTGTCCTCATGTTTGAAAATTTTAGGGAGGTTTAAAGGTTTGAATATCTTCCCTCATGCTTGTGATTTTATTTTCATGACAAAGTTAGAGTCGAGAAGCATTTACCTTGAATTTATCGAATTTTAGGTTACTTACCTCGACTGTGTTGTGGGGGAAGATTTCGTGTACCTTGGGAAGAATTTCTCCCTTTGCCCTAAAGTCTGTTGAAGTGATGTGAAGATCGGCTTTGTCTAACAGCACCTGGTCTCCTATTTTAAAGTGATTGGATGTTCCTATGAGCTCTTCTGGTGGTTCATTAGGTTTTACTTCACGTGGATCCGGCTTTTCTTTGGTGTATATCTTCTGCTCTTCTAAATTGTTGATCGTATGCGTCTGTGTTGGCTCAATTTTGATGCTTCGTGATGTTTCCTGCGATGGAGTTTGAATAATTTGATTATCTATTGAAACGACTTTCTTACCTTCATCTTCTGTGGTTCTGACTGAGTCGAGAGCTTGAAGATTGACTGATTCATCTCCTCAACGAAGTATGAGTTCTCCTGTGGCAACATCAATTTTAGTCTTAGCAGTTGCAAAAAAAGGTCTTCCTAAAATTAAAGGGATTGAATTTTCCCTATCCATGTCTAAAACAACAAAAATCTACTAGGAAAACAAATTTATTGATTTTGACTAAAACATCTTCAATAATGCCCTTAGGGATTCTAACAGTTTTATCAGCTATTTGGATACTCATCCTAGTTTGTTTGGGCTTCCCTAGACCTAGTTGTTTAAATAGTGCATAAGGCATAACATTTATACTTGCCCCTAAATCAGCTAACGCATTATCAATAGTCAAACTACCAATTAAGCATGGAATCGTAAAACTCTCTGGATCTTTTAGTTTTTGTGGTAGCCTGTTCTGTAGCATTGCTGAGCATGCTGCGTTTAATTCCACATGGTGCTCTTCATCTATTTTACGTTTGTTCGTCAAGAGCTTGTTTAAGAATTTCCTTGCATCAGGCATCTGAAAAAGAGCTTCAAGAATAGGTAATTTAATATGTAATTTCTTCAAGAGTACTTACTAAATTGTTCCTCTAAATCTTCTTTTTTCAATGCTTTGGGATAAGGTATGCAAGGTTGGTATTCTTTGATTATCAGTTTTGTCTTTTCTTGAGCTACCTCGGTCTAGTCCTTCTTTTCTTGCACTAATGTGGGTCTATCTACTTCTGTACCCTCTTGAGTTGTCATGGCTTGGATTTGCTCTTTTGGGTTTATTTTTGTGTTGCTTGGTAGATGTCCTTGTTGGCGTTCAGAAATTAGCTTTGTGAGGTGTCCCACTGACTTAGTAAGTTCTCCAACTTGATTCTCGAGTCCTTTCATCGACTTCTATTGTTCATCAAGGTTTGTATCAGTCTTTTGAAGATGAGATTCTGTGGCTGCCATGAATTTT
This sequence comes from Gossypium rotundifolium, assembly GCA_025506655.1. NCBI lineage: Eukaryota > Viridiplantae > Streptophyta > Magnoliopsida > Malvales > Malvaceae > Gossypium > Gossypium rotundifolium. The sequence continues at coordinate 92,076,996 of CP106724.1, read as the reverse complement.
GTCAGCATCTCTTCAAGGCTTGATTTTTTTTTCCTATGGGTGGGGCTGATTTTGATAATTTAGAGGAGGTTGCTGCCTTTGAATTCCTTGATTTCCTTGTCCTCCCCACGAAAAATTTGGGTGGTTCCTCCAACCTGGGTTATAAGTATTACTATAAGGATTATTATTGGATCTGAAATTGTTACCTATATAGTTTTTCTGCTCATTTTCTGCTCCTGGTTGGTAGGGTGGGTACTCAGCATTCACCACATTCCCGCTTGCTTCGCATTGCATTATTGGATGTACCTGCAAAGAACATAAATTATCAAGCTTTTTATTCATTAACTCCACTTGTGTTGACAGCATTGTCACTGTGTCTATGTTGAAAACTCTGACTGATTTTGTCGGCTTTGCCCTTGTGATTCACCATTGATAAGTGTTCAATGACATCTCCTCAATAAAATCGTAGGCCACTTCGTTGTTCAGAGTTCCACCGGCTAATGAATCAATCATTTGCCTTGTTGAAGAATTCACACCATTGTAGAAAGTTTGGTTTGAAGCCACAACGGTAAACTGTGGTGTGGGCATCTTTTTAGGAGATCCTTGTATCTTTCCCATGCATCATATAATGTTTCTGCGTCATTCTGCATAAAAGAAGATATGTCATTCCTAAATTTGGCCGTTTTGGCTGGTGGAAAATACTTTAAAAGAAATTTTTCGGTCATTTGGTCCCATGTGGTGATTGACCCTCATGGTAACAAGTTCAACCACTGCTTTGTTTTATTCCTTAATGAAAAAGGAAATAACCGAAGACATATGGCATCATTAGAAACGCCATTTATTTTGAAAGTATCACAAACTCTAAGAAATTAGCTATGAGTATTTGGATCTGCGTCCTGCAATCCATCAAATTGAACAAACTGTTGAATCATTTGTATTGTGTTAGGTTTTAATTCAAAATTATTAGCAGCTATAGCAGGCCTAACAATACTAGATTCTGCTCCTATCAAATTAGGTTTATCATAATCATACATAGTACACGGAGCATTCTGATCTTGTGCATCAGGCGGATTATTTTTGGTCATCTCTTTAGTAGGATTGGATCTGTTTTGTTGTTCTTCTTATTGATAGTCTAGAGCTTGTCTAGTTTCTCTGCGATTTCTGCGAGCGGTAGCTTCAATATCACTGTCGTATTCTAATGGTCCTCTAGGGTTTCTTCTAGTCATAAACTAGAGGTAGCTTGCAAGTTTAATAAAGAAAGAGGATTAGTAAAATTAGAAATTTAATAAAAATAAAAATTAGAAATAATAGCTAAAGTAATAAAAATAGAGCTTCCATAATATTTTAGAATTTCAAAGAATAAATAGCCAAAAACTTGATCGCTACAAAAGCAGTCTAGTTTTAAAATTTATAAAGGATAATCAAACTCAGAGACTAACTATGACAACGATAGAGGCAAGTGCACTCGTCGAACAAAGAGTATAGCTTTGGCAAGAATATCTTATCGAACCCAAGGAACCTAAAAGTACTACTACTCACTTTCTTCCTATTATTTAACCTTAAATATGGAGTGATTAATTAACTTATCTAAGACTAATGACATACTTAAACTAAATGCAAAGACAAAAGAATAAACTGGGAAAAGACTTTGGAAAACTCAGTTGATAAAAACGATACCCTCGGGAAGAATCCACCTATGACTTCACTTATTATCTAACTTTCAATTCATATGATTTCTTTTACTTAGCTTGATCTGTGAGACTCCCTAACCTATATTAAGCCTTCTCTCGAAGCGAATAACGTCTAACCTTAGGTTGATTAGTGGAACTCTCGTTCTCTTATAATAACCCCCTAAGGAAGTAGTAAATCGATCAATGGACTCCCATATTAGGTTTCACCCTAATCCGGCAAAATCTCGTAACCCTATCTCTAGGCGCCCGATCAACTCCACTTAATTATGCTAGATCTACTCTTAGGCAGGGTCTATTCCTCCTCCACCTAAGCACATCAGATTAAATTGAGCAACATAGTTAAGAACAAACTAAGTATTTCTCATATAAACCAATAGATCAAATAACAAAATCCATCATAAGTTTCATCCCCTTCAGGTATCTGAAGGATCTAGTTCATAATAAAATAAGAAAACATCTCAAGAGAAAAGATAAAAAAAAACATAAGAAATCCCTAAAACCCCCTGAAGGAATTGAAGGAGAGATCCTCGGTCTTGAGCAGAATTCTGACTCTTCAAGATGGATCCACTGGCCATCTTCGAGTAATTCCCTAAACGAGTAAAGCTCTGGCAAAAAACTCTGCTAAAACCTGACGACTTTGAATTGCTGCCTTGGATTGTTTATATAGACATTTGGGATGCTTTACTTGGCTCCTAAGTACTTGTAATTCAAGTGAAATTTGTCCTAAGTGTTTGAGTGGACTTAGGATTTCGTTTCATGGGCTCCAAGCATCCAATTTCGAGTGAAATTGCTCTTTCCCACGGCAGGGGCACTGCCTTGACACGCCCGTGTAAATCGTGGTCCAGCCCGTGTCTCCATCCTGTTGATTTAGGCACGGCTATGACACGCCTGTGCAATATTTGGGTAGAGGCCTGCTTTGGGTCTACTAATTGAGGCACGGCCGTGTACATCGGGGTCAAGCCGTGTTGGTCTTTTTGTCGATGAGGCACGATCGTGTAAATCAGGGTGTAACCATATGCAATCTAAATATTGGGGCACGGTTGTGTGGCATGAAGTCTAGGCCCTGCCGACTTCTTGGGTTGGCCCACTTTGGTCCGTTTTAAACCCGTTTTGCATCCTTTTTATCCTTGGGTGCTTTCCTGAGTATAAGACATGAAAATAAAGGATTAAGAGCACTTTTTACATAAATTAAGGATAAATTCATCCAAAAGCATACTAAATGTGGGATTAAAATATGTTACTTTTACGGTTTATCAGTCCTCCTTTTCTGAGACAGTAAAACCATCTGATTGTTGCATGTAAATATCTTATTTAAGTTCTTGATGCAAGAACGCTATTTTTACATCTAACTACTCAAGCTCCAAACCATACTTGACCACAATACCAAGCAAGGATCGAATCGAACTATGCTTCACAATTGTAGAAAATGCATCTGTGAAGTCTACACTTGGAATCTAACTATAACCTTTTGCAACCAGCCTTGTTTTATATCTGAGTTATTCAACTCTTGTAGTTCCTTTTTTCTTTTTAAACACCCATTTACAATGAATAACCTTTTTACCTTTAGGAAGCTTCACTAGATCCCATGTTCTGTTCTTATGGAGCAATTCCATATCTTCTTACATGACAATCATCTAGTTTCCTAAATCTTCACAGCTAGCTACCTCAGAATAAGAAGATGGCTCTTGATTTTCATCATATCATCAGCCACATTTAAAGCATAAGCATCGAGATTAGCCCTGGCGTACCTATTTGGAGGTTTATTTATCTTCTAGGTTTGTTCTTCGCAATAGAATATTGTGGTGAAGAAGCAACTCTACTATGAGTTTCTGTAGGAACTTGAGGAGGAGACTTTATTGTAGATCCTAGATCAATCTGAAGCTCCACCTGCTTTTGCTTGTCTTTATTAGAAGAGTCTTTAAGAGATAAGTTAGGTAGTATAGCGGTTTTATAAAAAATAACATCTCTTCTAATTACAACTCTTCTATTTTTCATGACACTATAACTTATACCCTTTAACACAAACCTTATAACCAAGAAAAAAATTAATCTTTCTAGGTTCCAATTTTTTATTATCAACATGAGCATATGCAGGATACCCAAAAATTTTTAAATTAGAATAATCAGTAGGATTATCAAATCATACCTCTTGCGGAGATTTTTTCTTAGTGGCTATGGACGGAGATCAATTAATCAAAAAAATGTAGTGGAGGCCACTTTAGCCCTAAACGACTTCGGTAAACAAGTATTCAAGAACAAACTTCGAACCTTTTCCATGATTGTTCTATTCATTCGTTCTACAATGTTGTTTTGCTGTTGAGTATAACAAAATGTCAAGTGTCTCACGAGTCTTTCTAATTTGCACTATTTATTAAACTCATCATAACAAAATTCCAAGTCATTATATGTACGAAGGTGTTTTATCTGTTTTATTGTCTGCTTCTCGATCATATTTTTCCAAGCCTTAAATGCAAAAAACACATCACTTTTTTGCTTTAAGAAGAATGCCCAAATTTTTCTAGAAAAATTGTCAATGATCGTCAGAATATAATTATCTCCACCCCTCGAAGACACTCTAAATGGTCCCCAAATATCAAAATGAATATAATCCAGTGTTCCCTTCATGTTATGGATTCCTCTGGTGAATTGGATTCTCTTATGCTTCCCAAAAATGCAGTGCTCATAGAACTTCAGTTTACAAATGCCTTATCTAGTAAAATCATCATTTGATAAGGAAGAGGAAGCAGCAACTGCATCTTCAGTAACAGTTAAACCTTGAAACACTTATAACTTGATAGTCTTTCTCTGCCATTTCATCACAACGAGGGAACCCTTGCTAATCTTCAGAACCCCACTTTCAGCTATGTACTTGTGCCCTTTTAAATCAAGAGTACTCAATAAAATCAAATTTCTCTACAATTCTAGTACATGTCACACACCACTAAGTGTTCTAATGACTCCATCAAACATATTAATTTTGATCGTGCCAACACTTGTGATTTTACATGAAAATTTATTTCCCATCAAAACAACACCTTTAGACACTATTTCATATCTTGTAAACCAATATTGATTGAGGCTCATATGATAGGTGCAACTAGAATCAAGGATCCACTCCTTGTTAACTTTAGAATTGTAAGCAGAAGCAACTAGAAGTTCACTATCGTTGTAGTATTCTACAACATTAGCTTCAATATATTGTTCTGGTTGTTTTCCCTTTTGATTTGCAGTCTTCCTTTTAATCTTTTTCTACAACTTATAGCACTCAGATTTAATGTTCCCTTTCTTTTTATAGAAGTTACAGGTTTTACCTATGTTTAAAGATCTCGATATACCTTTAGATTTACTATGAGGATTTCAGTCCTATGTCCTCCCACGATTATCATCAGTATTCCATTCTTGTCTCCCATGAATAATGAGACCTTCTCCCTAAGAGTTAGATCCCACCACAAGATGTTTCATCTTGTCATACAAGGTTAAGGAAGCATAGACTTCATCAACTGTGAGAGATTTGTGACTATACAAAATCGTATCTCTAAAGGTTCAATAAGACGGGGGCAACGAACAAAGTAGAATTAGTCCTCAATTTTCTTTATCATACTGAGCCTCTATGGCCTCTAAGTTTGAGAAAATTTCTTTAAACACAGTTAAGAGTTCGTGCATAGATGCACCTTCCTCTAAACGATGAGTATAAAGACGCTGCTTTATATACAACTTACTAGTTAGGGTTTTCAAAATGCATAGTTGTTGAAGCTTTGCCCATAATGCAGCGATAGTCTTCTCCTTCATCACGTCTTGTAGAATTTCATTCAAAAAATACAGATGTAATTGCGTTAAAGCCGTTCGATCTTTACATTTCTTATCTTCCTCCGTCAATGTCAAAACCATCTTATCTTTCCCTAGCAGGTCATCCTCCAAATCCATTTACGCAGGAACTGCCTGCATCTTTATATACCACAATGCGAATCTGGTGTTACGATCCAACAGTGGAATATCATACTTCAATGTCACCATTACCGTGATCGAGACAAGCAAGTCGAAAAGCTCTTGATACCAATTTGTAGAAACTAACGTCGACAATGGCAATATAGAACGGTTAGAAAGAAAAAAAAAAAAGAAAAATAAGAACACACAAATTTTACATGGAAACCCTTTTGGGAAAAATAACCCCAGGTAGAGGAGAAGAAAATTCACTACTATCATATTCAAATGATATAAAATGAGTTTAGACTACATCTATTTATAGGTTGAGAAAACCTTATTCTGATAAATGTCAAATAGATGACGTGTAGTAAGGTTGAAAAACCTTATTCTAATCAATGTAAAATAAAAGAATTATAGTTCTATATGGATTTTACTTTTATTTTATTTTACTACTATATTTTATTTTAAAATGATTTAAGTCACTCAACTCTAACATGCAGATTGCTATTCGAATGTTTCAATTGCTTATAGAATTTTTTAGCAATCCCTTTGGCTATGGAATCAACTGGAAAAAGTTTTTCAAAGTTAAAGTTAATCAAAACCTACTTGAGGTCATCAATGTCACAAGAACGGTTCAATTGTCTAGCAATTTTATCAATCAAGAAGGATGTTTTTGGAAAGCATTGATGTTGATGTTATCATTAATGATTTTGCATCTTGGAATGCTTGTAGAACCCATTTTTTTTATGTGTTTTTGTAGTTGATGACATAGGAGTAGATTGAATGAAAATATTTTTTAAAGAGATTACTAGTATATATTTTTATTTTATTGTATTACATTTTATAATTATTTTAACAGGGCCCAATTTATTATTTAGCCTACGGTTTGAAAAATGTCAAGAACAGGCCTAACATCAAGCACGGTATCACAATATCCACAACAGTCTTAAGACTGGGAGTCTTAGGGGGTCCCGGTATCGCGATACTCGTTACTTAGAATCTATTATTAGCCTCAATTTTCTTCACTTCAGCACTATTAGAGATATCACGACTTTCAGGCCTCGATATTGCAATACCCCGTTATAAGTGATGTAACATCCTAGAATTAGGGGTTCTGCATGTTATGCTATTCTATGTGTTTGGCTCGTTTAGCATGTTATTTTGGTGTGTTTGGGGGTCTTGGAGAGGCTCGGGTTTGAGCCAGAGCTGTGGTAAATTTTTCTCTTTAGGGCACTTTAGGGGGGAGAGCTGGTGGAACCAGACTTTAAGATTATTTACGTGTGCTTGTTGACATAGAAGGTGCTTGTGTCCAAGTGGTGGTGGCGTCATTGGCAAAGCAAGGGGGAAAGAGTTCGAATCCCATCTGCTACAACAAGAGCTTTATTTTTGTTCCAAGGTAGAGGAGTGGTGGTTTCAGCTGGGACTCTTCAAAGGTGGTTGTTGAATGGGTTAAATGCATTCAAATGGATGGACAAGAGAGCTTGGAGGAGTTTGAATTGGTCAAACTAATTTGAAAGGGTGATGGGGAGATTTTGGTGGAGCAAATCAGGGGATTTGGTGTGTGGTGGAGGTGTTGGCCGAATGTGGGGGTCTTGGAAGGGAGCATTTTTTATTGTAGCTTGTAGAGGGGTTTGCCGAAATTCTCTTTAGTCTTAGGCATTTTCAGTCATATAGGGAGAGTGTCAAATTTGTGCTTCTCTTTGTGTTGAAATTTTTCAGCTCTTTGTGCTGAAATTTTTTAGCTCTCTTCTTTTCATCTCTTCTTGCTTCTCTAACATTAACCGAAACTAGAGTGACCACTCGGGCATTCCTTTTCCCCTTCATTCTTCATCTCTAATTGTTTTCTCCCTTATTCTCTCATAGCCAAAACCTGTTGCCCATTTCTTCCTTAGCCTGAACCTCATTAGTTCATTCCCTACTATTAATGCTATCTCTACAATTGAACCTCCCTTGTCATCCCACTCTAAATAGACTTCTCCCTTGTGTGTTCTTCACTAGCCGAATCCAATTGCCTTTTTCTTCACTTTCCTTTTTGTTTGTCTTTTGTTTTCTCTTGAGCCGAAACCTTGTGGAAATTTGATGCTTGTGCTGAAACTTCTTGGTCTTCATTCGATCTCTCTCAGTTGAAGGTAAAGAACTTTTCTATATTCTTATTATCTCCTTATTTCTTCTAAGCAAACCGGCCACTCATTCGTTAATCACAAACTGAAATTGGTTTCCCTTCTGAAGTTGGTCACTCCATATTTTGTAAACCATTGCTTTTATCATTTTTATTTAGCCGAACCCCAAGAATCAAAGGGTTAGTTGGTTTCTAAAGGTCTCCTCTTCAATTGGTTTCTATTTATGCAAGGTAAGGGAAACTTTTTTGGTTCTTTCTCTATCTTTCGGTCTTAGATATGTATGGCCGAAATGGCCATTTCATTTTTAACGTTAGTTTGCGACTAATTTTTTCTATTCTCCTCTTAACATGGCATGTTTGCATCGAATTAGAATCTATAGCCAAGTCGATCTGAGTGCGGTTCATTCTTTGACCAAGGTAAGGAGGTTCTCTTGATTTCGATTTATCTATCCCCTTTTCTCTTTTGTTGCCTTAACCCAATCTCTTTGTTAGATAACCTACGTTTCTCTTTGAGTACTGATCAAGGCTCTCTTCATGGATGCGAGTGCTAGTCATTCCAAGGGGTATCGTTAAAGGAGCCTGAGGAAAGTGAACCCGTAATCTCTACTCCTATGTTTAAATGACGTGCTGTATTGGCAGTTCGAGACTTTCTGACGGGTTGTAGTAGGGAGCCCACATCTGCTTGGGATAGATAAATTACGGTTATTCCTACTAGTGAGAGTGTCGACGATCTAGAGTGTTTAGTTTTACACGTAATCAAGTGTGTAATGCTCACACATTCCTTTATTATTTTTGCATTAATAACTGTGTTGGCTGAAACCCGAAACGACTGTACAGACAGTTGAGATACCCTTGTGGATAAGGTTGGAAACACCAGGTAAGTATCTTTATGATTCTATTTTTCGAATAACATAGCCTAAGAATATGTATGATTTGATTATCTGTTGTATATTGGAAATATGATTGCATTCATCACAAATTGTTAATATGTTTGCATGGGCTTTGGGATATGATTGAAAGGGGAAGTGTGATTCAGTGACTTTTGTCACAGTGGTTTGGCACCACATATACATTTATATATTTCATGACTCTATCACAATGGTTTGGTACCACAGTGGTTTGGTACCACAGTGGCTTGGTGCCACAGGTGTTTGGCTGATTCAGGTGATGTAGAGGATGGAAAACTAGGTTGAGTTAGGTTGCATTGCATCCACTTTCTAATATGCCATAATGTTAGGGCTAAGGCCCAATATGCATCTGTGGGCTTAAGGCCAGATTGCGTTCTTAAGGAGAATTATACACTGAGTCTTGGTGACTCATCCCTCTACTTAATTTTGCAGGTAACCCCTAGTTGCAGATTTGGAGCCGAGCTGGACTTCTGAGGTGGCCATGCATTACTACTTCCATAAATTTTCATTTCTTTATTTAAACTTACTTTTAATTTGGGATTTTACTATGTAATAAGGCCTCCATAACTTTAATTTGGGTTTTAATTTAATGCTGCTACTATGTATTTTATGAAATGTTAAATATGCAATTTTTCTAAAAAAAAATTTATAAACAATCATTTTCTGAAGTGTTAACAAAAAGATGACAAGCGAACAAATTATTAAACTCAAAATTTTCTTAAAACCACAAACGTTGTTTTCAAAATGTCGTTTATGCCCTAAATTTGGCTTTCGTAAAAACAAAATAGATTACGACTCTTAATTCATTTTAGTAAGAAGTTGGCAAGAAACCTTCAAGCAGAATTTAATTTTTAAGATGGGTAAACTAAACGAAAAGTTTTCTATATTACGATGTTTGTTTAAAAATTCTAAACTATCTTTTCATGTAACATACTAGATTCAGTCGTAACATATAGACCGGGTTTGGGGTGTTACAATTATGGTATCAGAGCCAAGGTTGCAAAACTCAGCTGTGGCATGGGTTCAAAAATGTTTTCAAAGTTAGTTTGAAATGTGGTTTAGAAAAATACATGCTTTCTGAAAGTATGGCACCCGAGTCAGCGGCACCAATCCGTACTGTAAGTTTTCTGATTATTGCTTATTTTTTTATGGAAAGATTATATTATGTTGTGATTGATAGTCGTAAAAGATTCAACTTTAGAGATTGAGACCTTTAGAAATATGTTTTGCGAAAAACTACTTCTAATTCTATTTTCATAAGATTATCCAGTAATAAACAGTGGAAGACATACTAATTCATAAAATTGTAATCAGATTAAGTCGATTCCGTAATCATGAGTACTAAATGACATGGACGTGGTATGCACGGCTGTGGTAGAGGCCGGGGTGTTGAGGTTGAACCCTCAGAATCAGGGCATGGGCCAAAAGGTGAAGTGCCAGCATCACCAGTAGCAGAAGCGGGATCTCAGGATCGATCTGGAGGGGACGATACTTTGTCCCAAGCTATGCTGCGTGTTCTAGAGCGGGTTGCTGGAGCAAGCATGGGATCAGTAGCTCAAAAATCTATTTCTGAGCGACTTAAAGCAAATGGGGCTGAGATATTTAAGGGTATTTTCGGTGTGGCTCCTAACGTAGCTGACATGAATCATGGACGATCTTAACTGTATCGCAGAGGAAAAGTTGAAAGGAGTAGTGTCCCTCCTTCGAGATGATGTGTACCAGTGGTGGCTCACGGTAAGGGATAGTACATCAGTCGACCAGATTATCTGGGACTTCTTTAAGATAGCCTTCCAAGGAAAGTATGTTGGCTTAAGTTATGTGGACGCACAGAGGAAGGTATTTTTAAACTTGGTCTAGGGGAATAAGTCAGTGGCTGAGTATGAGGTAGAGTTCCTGCGTTTAAGCCGCTATGCTTAGGGTATCGTCACAACTAATTATGAGCATTGTGTTCGATTTGAGGATGGTCTGAGGGACGAGTTATGAGTATTGATAGCTCCGTAACGGGAAAGAGAGTTTGATGTTCTGGTTGAGAAGGAAAAAATAGCTGAAGAGGTGAAACGATCGGAGAGGAAGAATAAAGATAAGGATAGGGGTAGGAATAAGAGGAACTTCGGGTCGTCAGGATCTGCAGGGGGTTTCCAAAAGAGGACTAGGTTTGATGGGCTGGGTCGAGTTGCAAAGCCCATTACTGTTGGTCGGTCTCAACCGTGTGCTAGGTGTGGGAATTTTCATTCGGAGGTGTGTTGGGCAAGAAATAAAGGATGCTTCAGGTGTGGATCTATAGATCATCGGGTAAAAGACTGTCCGCAAGAGCCAAACAGGGCACGGCTAGTAGGTCAGGGATGTGCATAGTCTGGAAGAGGTGGGCAGCAAGCATCGAGAGGTCGTGGTCTGTCCAGAAGAGGAAATGGATTTGGTCGAGTGCGTGGAGCACCAGGCAAAGGTGTTGGAAGTACATATGCAAGATAGCCTGGGCTGGTTTATGCAGCTAGACATCGAGAGGATGGCAATGCACCGGACGTCATAATTGGTACGTTCTTTATTTTTTGTGTGCCCATTACAGCTTTGATAGATATTGGGTCTACACATTCATATGTTGCTAGTAATGTATCTGAAACTTTGAATATAGAATCTGAGGTTGCTTCTAGAGAAATGACTATGATTAGCCCTTTAGGACAATCTGTAGTGGTGATAAAACTTTTTAGGAATGTGCCTTTAGAAGTGCAAGGGATTATTTTTCTGGCTGACTTGATGGAATTGCCATTCGGCAAATTTGACTTGAATTTAGGCATGGACTGGTTAGTTAGGAATCGAGAAAACTTGGATCGTGCTGCTAAGCGCATGATATTGAAGGCTCTCAAGGATAAGGAGGTGTTGGTGATAGGTGAGAGAAGGAATTACCTGTCCAATGTGGTGTCTGTATTAAAGGCTGAAAGGATGGTGCGAAAAGGGTGTGGGGCGTTCTTAGCTTTCATTAGTGCTTTGGAGGCCAAAGAGTTGTCTATAAGAGATGTTAGAACGGTGAAGGAGTTCTCGGATGTCTTTTCAGAAGAGCTTCCAAGGTTACCTCCGAATCGCGAGGTGGAGTTCGGCATTGATCTACTTTCAGGAACGGCTCCGGTGTCCATCGCCCCATATAGGATTGCATCGAAGGAGCTGGTAGAACTTAAAGCTCAAATTCAGGAGCTGTTGGACCGTGGCTTTATCTGACCAAGTGTGTCACCATGGGGAATGTCGGTGTTGTTTATTAAGAAGAAGGACGGGTTGATGCAGATGTGCATTGACTACAGGCAATTGAACAAGTTGACGATTAAGAACAAACACTCGTTGCCAATGATTGATGGCTTGTTCGATCAGCTGTGCGACGCTTCGGTCTTCTCGAAAATAGATTTGAGGTCGGGGTATCATCAGCTTAAGGTCAAGGAGGCGGATATTCATAAGATTACTTTTTGAACTTGTTATAGTCACTATGAGTTTCTAGTGATGTCGTTCGGGTTGACGAATGCTCTAGCAACATTTATGGATATGATGAACTGGGTATTCCAACCCTACTTGGATCGGTTTGTCATAGTGTTTATAGACGATATCTTGGTATATTCAAGGACCAAAGAGGAGCATGATTCGCATCTTCGGATAGTTCTGTAGATTTTGAGAGAGAAGCAACTGTATGCCAAATTCAGTAAGTGTGAATTTTTACTAAGGGAAGTTACCTTTTTGGGGCATGTTGTTTCCACCGAAGGGATTAGGGTTGATCCCGAAAGATCAAAGCTATTCTGGACTGGAAGCCATCAAAGCTTGTAGCAGAAATTTAGAGTTTTCTTGGGTAAGTTGGGTACTACAGAAGGTTTGTTAAGGGATTCTCGTTGATTGCTGCACCATTAACCAAGTTATTACAAAAAGGGGTACCGTTTGTATGGACTGATAAACAGTAAGAAAGCTTTGAGAAGTTGAAGAAGATTTTGACGGAGGCACCAGTTTTGATTCAGCCTGAGGCTGGAAAAGAGTTTATTGTCTATTGTGATGCGTTGCACACAGGGTTAGATATGCGTTGATGCAAAAGGGGAAGGTGATAGCGAATACGTATAGGCAATTAAGATCGGATGAAGGGAATTATCCCACTCATGATCTGGAGTTAGCTGCAGCAGTGTTCGCTCTGAAGATTTAGAGACACTACTTGTATGGAGAGAAGTTGATTATCTACACAGATCATAAAAGCCTAAAATATCTCCTTACCCAGAAGGAGTTGAATTTAAGGCAGCGGAAGTGGATTGAATTGTTGAAAGACTATGACTGCTCGATGGAGTATCACCCGGGTAAAGCTAACGTAGTGGCGGATGCGTTGAGCCGTAAGGTAATATCAGATTTGAGGGCAATGTTTGCTCATCTCAGTTTGTATGAAGATGGAAGCTTGTTAGCCGAACTTCAAGTGAAGCCTTCATGGGTAAGTCAGATTAAAGAGAGACAGTTGGCAGACGAATTGTTAAGTTCTCGACTTCAGCAAGTGGAAGGTGGTGAGATAGAGGATTTTGGTCTAAACAGTGATAGAGTATTGTGCATTCGTGGAAAAGTTTGTATGCTAAAAGATTCCAAGTTGAGATAGAGGATTCTGTAGGAGGCCCATAGTAGCCCATAAGCTATGCATCCCAGTGGGAGTAAGATGTATCGAGATTTGCATGAACAATTTTGGTGGCTAGGTCTGAAGCAAGAAGTTACCAAGTTTGTGAGTAAGTGTTTGACGTGTCAGCAGGTAAAGGCGGAACATCAGTTGCCTTCAGGGTTACTACAGCCAGTGAAGATTCCACTTTGGAAGTGGGAGAGGATAACGATGGATTTTGTAAGTGGGCAACCTCTTATGCCTACTAGGAAAGATTTAATGTGTGTGATTGTTGATCGGTTGACAAAGCCTACCCACTTCTTACCGGTTTGTATCAACTACTCACTATAGAAGTTAGCCAAGCTATATGTAGCAGAGATTGTGAGGTTACATGGGGTACCAGTGTCTATCATATCAGACAGAGACCTTAGGTTTACATCGCGGTTCTAGAAGGTGTTACATAAAGTGTTGGGTACAAGACTGGATTTTAGCACGGCATTTCATCCACAGACTAATGGTCAGTCAGAGAGGGTAATCCAAATTCTGGAAGACATTTTGAGAGGTTGTGTTATCGACTTCAGGCGTTGTTGGGAGGATTTTCTACCATTGGTAGAGTTTGCGTTGTTGGGAGGATTTTCTACCATTGGTAGAGTTTGCATACAACAATAGCCATCATCTGGTGAGGGAGGTCCAGAGTTCAAAGAGCTCCCATTTTGTCACCCATTTTTAGGATCGGGTTGCATTAATTATGTTGCTTTGTATGATGTGTGTTAGCATGTTGTTTTTGGGAGCGGGGTTTACACATTTGAGTCACTCGACTCACCCTCTCCTTTGACATTTCAGTGACTCGTGAAGACGCGACATGGAGCCGGATGGATCGGGTGCACATGCCATGCTTTAATAAAGGACTATTGAATTTGGGTACTTTAGCTTATTTACTTTATTTGGGTTTTATATTGGATTTGTAAAAGGCCTTTAATTTATGTTTTGGTGATGTTTATGTTTTAATTAGATTTTTAATATGCCTTAACAAAACAAGTTGGTATAAATTTTACTAAAACTTGGAAAGATAATGATTTCAAAATTTTAACGCAATGTGATTTTAAACCATACCATCGGGTATCACACTATGTCTTTATAGTAAGCAAATTCAAGTGATTTTCAAATCAAACTTGTATTACTCCTAAGTCTAATAAGGTTTTAAGTAACACTAAGAAACTATTAAGGTTTAAATGGTTTAAACTCATTTAGCCACATGATCAAGTTAAGATTTCAAGAATCTCCTGTTTCACATACTCCATCCGATTTCAAACAAGTTTACTCAAATTGCCTTCAAAATACAATGTGTTTTCACTCGGCTTTTAGCGAAAAATTTAACCTCTCACAAACATGTTTCCCCGTAACATACCGATTCGGACGTGGTGTCCGTCAGGGTTTGGGGTGTTACATTTGTGGTATCGAGCTAAGTTCAATAGCTTTCTACTGTGGGCCCGAGGCCCAAAATGTTTTAAAACTATAATTTTCAAGTATTCATTTTTAAAGTATGGTTTGAAGGGCATGGCACCGAGTCACGGCACTGATTCGCCTGTGTAAGTACCGTACTATTTGTTGTGATTGACATGATTGGATAGCTAGTAAGACTACTTTAGAGACGAGACTAATAGGACTCTGTGGACTCATGAAAACAAAGCTTCTTTAAAATTCATAAAACTTTGCTTTAAACACGGTGGAATAATGGTGATACATAAAATTTTTTAACTGCATTTAGATTTAGTCATGAGTACCCGAGGTGGACGTGGTCGTGGGACGTGGTCATGTAGGATGACTGCTTCGAGCCCGTAGGTTCAGGGTGGTTCAGAGAATGAGATACCTGGGCCCGCCACCAGTGGAGGTGGTGAGTTCGTGAATGCCGGCGATGATGCAAAGGTCACAGCGATGTCGCTGGTTTTAGAGAGGTAGCTGGAGCGGTGGAGGCGAGAGCTAGGAAATCAGGTGCTGAGCGACTTGGGCAAATGGAAATTTGAATTCTTCCGAGGTGTCTCGGTGTTGCTCCAGCCTTCGCCGAAGTATTACCGAAGCGGCAGAGCGGATCATGGATGATCTAGACTGACCGCAGAAGAAAAATTAAAGGGATCGATCACTTCTCGAGATGAGTCATACCGGTGGTGGCTCACGGTCCGGATAGTACCGCAATGGAAGATCCGACTTGGGACTATTTTGGCCGCTTATCGAAGAAGTACGTCTTGAGCTAATTACATAAATGAGCAGAGGAAAGCATTTCGAGGTTAGTCCAGGGAGCAAATCAGACGGAGTATGAGGCCGAGTTTCGAGGTCGAGTCGGTATGCTGTGGGTATGGTGGCTATCAAGAGGAAAGGTGCATTCGCTTCGAGGATGGCTGCGAGACGAGTTAAGATTGTTGATTGCGCCTCAGCGTAAGCGTGAATTTGTTACTCGTTGAAAAGGTGAAGGTTGCCGAGGGCATTAAAGAGTCGTGAGGCAGGTATGGATAGGAACCGCCATAAAAGGAGTTTTGGGTCTTCGGGTCATCGTAATCGCGAAGAGGGCTAGACCGAGGGCGAATCACGGTAGGTTTGTTCTTTGCTAAGCGAGGGACCGCCAGCAGTAAGATTGTGGAAAGGCTCACTGGGAGGATGTTGGACCGATGGTAGAGGTTGTTTTGAGTGTGGCTCGTTGGACCACCGTGTGAGGGACCTGTCTGCAAGTTGGCTAGAATTCATCCGAGAATCGGGCGTAATTAATACGTAAATAATGGACCACCGCAGAGGGGCCGAGGTAATGGCAGAGGAGGTATGATTCGGTCTGGGCCGTGGAGCACCGGCAGAGGTGCAGTAGTTCACGAGGCCAGCAAATGGGCTAGTGTATCTTCGCGAGGCGCCGAGAGGAGGGCGACGACCGGACGCCATAAGAATGACGTTTTGATTTTTGGTTCTCCTTATACCGCTTTAATTGATGTGGGGTCTACGACTCTTATGTTGCCGATGAGTATAGTAGAGACAATGGATTTAGACTCGAGATATCTTCTAGGCGATGACCGTAATAAGCCCTCTAGGTCACTCAGTAGTGGTAGATAAACCGTATAGAGACGCACCTCTAGAACTCCAAGGGTAGTATTTGAGGTCGATCGATGGAACCGCCATTCGGGAGTTCGATCTAATTTCTGAATGGACTGGCCGGGTAAGTATCAAAGCGGTTGGACTGCATTTGCGCTAAGCGCATGGTTACGAACACGGTGAGGGTGATGAAGTAGTTCGACGGTAATAGGAGAAACTATCTCGTCCAATGTGGTATCTGCCTCAAAGCCGAGAAAATGGTTAGAAAGGGTTGCGAAGCATATATGGTGCATGTGTATGCCTTGGAGGCTAAGGAGACTGCTGTGGAGACCGTTCGGACAGTTGGGGAATTTGTTGATGTGTTTCCTGAGGAGCTTCCGGGTTTGCCACCGGATCGGGAGGTAGAGTTCGGGATAGATCTGTTACCCGGAACTGCACCCGTATCCATTGCTCCGTACAGGATGGCACCTAAAGAGTTAGTGGAGCTTAAGGCTCAAATCCAGGAGTTATTGGACCGAGGCTTTATCAGGCCAAGTATTTCGCCATGGGGCCTTGGGGTATTTTGTAAAGAAGAAAGACGGTACTATGCGGATGTGCATAGACTACCGCCAACTAAATAAATCGACGATCAAAACAAGTATCCACTACCCGGATAGATGACTTGTTTGATCGGTGAAGGGGCGTCGGTTTTCTCAAGATCGACCTAAGGTCAGGTATCACCATTGAAGGTAAAAGAGGTGGATATCTCAGAAGACGGCATTTCGCACTCGGTATGGGCACTTTGAGTTCTTGGTTATGCTGATTCGGGTTGACTAACGTGCCCAGCACTTTCATGGATCGATGAATGTGGTGTTCCAACAAGATATCTAGATCAATTCGTAGTGGTTTTTATCGACGACATCTTGGTATACTCAAGGATCAAGAAGAGCATGATGCTCATTTCGGGTAGTATTGCAGATTCTAAGGAGAAACAAATGGCTGCTAAGTTCAAGAATGCGAGTTCGCTCGTGGAGGTGACATTCTTGGGTCATATAGTATCTACCGAGGGGATTAGAGTGGATCCTCGAAAGATGGAGGCCGTTCTGGATTGGAGGCCGTCTAAGTCAGTAGCAGTTTTCTAGGGTTGGTAGGATACTACCGAAGGTTTGTAGAGGGTTTCTCGTTAATTGCAGTGCCAATGACCAAATTATTGAGAAAGGGAGTTCCGCTTAGTTGACCGAGAAGCAACAGGAGAGCTTTGATAAGTTAAAGAAGATTTTGATCAAGCTCCTGGCTCGATTCAACCCGAGGTCGGTAAGGAATTTGATGTATCGCGATGCATCACATCTGAGCTTGGGTTGTGTCTTGATGCAAGAAGGGAAGGTTGTGGCTTACGATCCCGACGGTGAGGCCACATGAGGTAAATTACCCACGCACGATCCGGAGTTAGCATTGTAGTATTTGCCTTAAAGATATGGAGGCATTACTTGTACGAGAGAGAACGATAGTCTACACGGACCATAAGAGTCTCAAGTACCTTCGACTCGGAAAGACTTGAATCGAGATGTCACCAGATGGATTGAGTCACGAAAGACTACGATTGCTCAATTGAGTATCATCCGGCAAGGCTAATGTTGTGGCAGACGCATTGAGCCGTAAGGTTGTTTCGGATCTAAGAGCGTTGTTTGCCCACTTGAGTTTGTATGAGGATGGGAGTATTCGCGAGCTGCAGTTAAGCCTACTTGGGTTGAGCGATCGAGAAAAGCGCTTGTTGGATGAGGTTTTGAGCGCCTGAGAGGACACAAGTGCGAATGAGGGTTTGAAGGGTTCTGACTTGTCCATTGATGGGGTTCGTGTTTCGTGGGAGGGCTTGTATGCCGAGAGATGCTGAATTGAGGCAAAGATTCTTCAGATGCTCATAGCACCTCTACGCTATGCATCCCGGAGGTAGCAAAATGTATAAGGATCTCGAGGAACAGATTACGTGGTAAGTGCGAAAAGGAGGTGACCGAAGTTTGTGGGTAAGTGTCCGACTTGTCGCCAGGTCAAGGTGAGCATCGATTGCCGTCTGGTTGCTTCACCAAAGGAAGATTCCACGCTGGAAGTGGGAAAGGATCACTATGGATTTCGCGGTGGATTACCGCTACACCGAGCAAGAAGGATTGATTTGGGTAGTTATGGATCTACCGACTAAATCACTCACTTTATTCCGTGAGGGTGGATTACTCACTGTGAGGTTGGCTAAGTCGATGTGTCGAGATTGTGAGGCGCACGGGTGCCGATGTCGATCATCTCGGATAGGGATCCCGATTCACGCCAAGGTTTCGGAAGGCTTTGCATCGAGCTCTGGGTACAGTTAGATTTCAAGACCGACATTTCATCCGCAGATCGACGGGCATCGGAAAGAGTTATCTGATATTGGAGGACATGCTTCGAGGGTGTGTTTTGGACTTCTGTGGGTAGTGGGAGGAGTATCTACCGTTAGTGAATTCGCCTACAACAAATGACTACCAAGCAAGTATCAAGATGGCACCTTATGGCGTTATACGGTAGGAAGTGTCGCTCACCGACTTGTTGGATGAGTTAAGTGAACGCCGGTTATTGGGACCAGAGTTGGTTCTCGAGATCAAGACAAGGTTAAGTTGATTGAGCTCGATTGAAGGAAGCTTCGACCGCAGAAGTCCTATGCCGATCTTAAGCGAGAGATATTGAGTTTCTTGTGGGAGATCGGGTTTTCCAAGGTCTCACCGTGGAAGAAAGTATTAAGGCTCGGGAAGAAAGGCAAGCTAAGTCCGAGGTTTATTGGGCCGTATAAGGTACTAAGACGAGTGGGACCAATTGCGTATCAGCTCGAGTTGCCAGCTGAGCTAAGTCAAATTCACGACGTGTTTCACGTTTCGATGCTTCGGCGATATCGCTCCGATCCGTCACATGTGATGGCAGTAGAAGAGATCGAGGTAAACCCAGATATGTCCATGGAGGAAGAGCCCTGTCAGATTTTAGATCGGGATGTGAAGGTTCTGCGTAAGAAGTCCGTGCCATTGGTTAAGGTTCTTTG
The DNA here is from genome assembly GCA_025506655.1 of Gossypium rotundifolium. Taxonomy (NCBI): domain Eukaryota; kingdom Viridiplantae; phylum Streptophyta; class Magnoliopsida; order Malvales; family Malvaceae; genus Gossypium; species Gossypium rotundifolium. The sequence continues at coordinate 92,057,672 of CP106724.1, read as the reverse complement.
GCGGAATCATGGCGTGGAAGAAGCGACGTGGGAACCCGAGGATATGATGAGACAGCAATACCCGCAACTCTTTTGATCAGGTAATTTCGAGGTCGAAATTATTTTTAAGGGGGTAGAACTGTAATATCCCGGGTTAAGGGGCTATTTTGTTGTTGCATGTTATTGCATGTGTTTAGTGTGCTGTGTTGCTATTTCGGTGTTATAGGGCTTAATTGTAGCCTCGGTGTATGCCTGAGTGAATGGGAAAATTTTGGTTTTTGGGTGTTAAGTCGTGGATTTGTTGGAGCTAGGGTATAAGGGTTTTCTTTGGTGTTTTATTGCACAAGTGAAGAGTGGCAGAGTGGCAAGGAGGAGCTTGGTGTGGCCATCTAGTGGTGAGGGAGGTCCAGAGTTCAAGTCGTAGAGCTCCCATTTTGTCACCCATTTTCGACAAGATGGAGGAAGAGGTAGAAGGCAAGTGGAATTCTACCTTGGACTAAGTCAAACCGCTCAAAAGTAAGGTGGAGAGTGATTGTAGGAGTAAGAGTTGGTAAACACATTTGAAATGTGTGGAGTGGAGTGTTTGGGGGATATGGCAGAATGTTGGGGAAGTGGGGAGTGTATGGCGGTTTTGGGAAGTGGGGAGTGAGTAGGCCGAATGTTCCTTTTGAATGTGATGCATATTCGGTCATTAGGAGACCAAACCAAACTCTTTCATTTTGGAAACACCAAAGTCAAGTTCTAAAGAATTCTCTCATCTTTTCTTCACTTCTTGAACCGAAATACCAAGTCTCTTTAGTTGCCAAAATTGTCTTGTTCACTTGGCTGTGTGTAGCCAATACACTCTTGCATCTATCCTTCTTTCTTCATTTGTGTAAGTGAATCGGGTATCTTTTCTTCTCACACTTTCATTCATTTTCTCTTGTCATACTTGTGCCGAAATCATACTACTTCTAAACCCAGGTCCTCTATTTTGACTTCTCCATTACTAGTAAGTCAAACCATATCATCTTCTTCCCTCAAACTCTCATTTGCTTTTCTCAATAATCCTAGCCGAATCTTTCATTTGTGCCTTACCATTTCATTGCTTCGATTTCTTTCAAAACCGTAAGTATTTGTTCCCATCCATTTCATATAATTTTTTTTTATCTTCCATTTCAAAAGCTCTTGGTAGAATGTCCCTTTTCTCCTAGTGGTTCTTGTGGCGAATTCTTGGTGGTTGGTGTTGGGGTAAGTCCTTGGCGAATGGTCATGTTTTCTTTCTCTAGTTTTATGATTGATTTCGATTAGATTAAAGCTTATGATGGTTGTGGATTGAAGTGAGTTAATCGTTGTTAATCTCTTCATTATAGGACATCAAAGGTTTCAAAGCAAGCAAGAGGAGCCGTTTTCTTCGCAGTTGATTAGTAAGTGGAGGTTAAGTGATTGGTTGTTGTTAGTTCATTCTCTTAGTTCTTGGTTAGTCAAAGCTTCAAGAGATTAATGTTTCCTTCTTGATAGGTGGGCGATTGTCTAAGGGAACCACTTTTGGTTCTGGATTTGGTAGGAAACCAAATCGGTGAAAGGTAAGGGCTTTCGACAAACCCTTTTTGGTCTAAATGGTGTTGGCCGAATGTGTAGATGTCTAACCCCTATGTTTTGGCCGATTGTAGGATCTAGTAATCGAAGGACTTAGATCATTTTCGTTGGATTCTAGACTCGTATTTACCAGGTGTGTAAACTAACACACTTCTGTTTAGTAATATGATTAATAACCTGTGTGATGATTAATGAAACAGTGATGATTGATATGGTACCCTAATGGGTATGATTCTGGACTCGGGTAAGTCAGTATTATTATTATGAGTTTACTGATGATCTATGTGATACCATGGCTGTGGCTATATGTGACATGGGATATGAGGTTACATAATAGCATGATATGCATGATTATATGATATACATGATTACATGAGTATGGTATGTTGATGGGTGATACGAGTGGAGGGAGGTGAGTGATTTTGTGTCGACGAGCACCGGTGCTTTGGTAGCACACTTTGTGACTTTGGGTCACAGAGGTTTGGCACCTCATTGCGACTTGTCCCCGTGGTTTAACCACTGTGGGTTGGCCCCACATGAGATATGGGATCGTCGCTAGTGATTTGGTATCACACGATGGGTTGGCCCCATCATCGGATTTGTGACTTGGTCACCGGTGCTTTGGTAGCACAATTGTGTCTTTGGGACACCGGTGGTTTGGTACCACATTGACGGATATTGTGTCTTTGGGACACAAGTGTTTTGGTAACACATTGTGACTATATGTCACCAGTGGTTTGGCACCACCAAAGGGTTTGGTACCACACGGGTAGAAAAGCGATATGGATGGTTAGGATCGGGTTGCATTAATTATGTTGCTTTGTATGATGTGTGTTAGCATGTTGTTTTTGGGAGCGGGGTTTACACATCGAGTCACTCGACTCACCCTCTCCTTTGACATTTCAGTGACTCAGAGACACGGACATGGAGCCGGATGGACTAGGGTGCACATGCCATGCTTTAATAAAGGACTATTGAATTTGGGTACTTTAGCTTATTTACTTTATTTGGGTTTTATATTGGATTTGTAAAGGCCTTTAATTTATGTTTTGGTGATGTTTATGTTTTAATTAGATTTTTAATATGCCTTAACAAAACAAGTTGGTATAAATTTTACTAAAACTTGGAAAGATAATGATTTCAAAATTTTAACGAATGTGATTTTAAACCATACCATCGGGTATCACACTATGTCTTTATAGTAAGCAAATTCAAGTGATTTTCAAATCAAACTTGTATTACTCCTAAGTCTAATAAGGTTTTAAGTAACACTAAGAAACTATTAAGGTTTAAATGGTTTAAACTCATTTAGCCACACACCGTTAAGATTTCAAGAATCTCGGGTTTCACATACTCCATCCGATTTCAAACAAGTTTACTCAAATTGCCTTCAAAATACACTGTGTTTTCACTCGGCTTTTAGCGAAAAATTTAACCTCTCACAAACATGTTTCCCCCGTAACATACCAGATTCGGACGTGGTGTCCTGTCTGGGTTTGGGGTGTTACAACAATAGCTATCAAACCAATATTCAGATGGCACCTTACGAAGTGTTGTATGGTCGTAAGTGTCGTACTCCTACCTGCTAGACAGAGTTGGGTGAGCGACAATTGTTGGGTCTGAAATTGGTTTCAGAGATGGAGGAAAAGGTTAAGTTGATTCAGGCTTGGTTGAAGGAAGCTTCCGATAGGCAGATATCCTATGCAGATCTGAAGCGTAAAGAAATAGAATTCTCAGTGGGTGATCAAGTTTTTCTGAAAGTCTCACCTTGGAAGAAGGTTATAAGATTTGGACGGAAAGGCAAGTTGAGCCCCAGGTTTATCGGGCCTTATCGAGTGTTGAAACGTGTGGGACCAGTAGCTTATCAGCCTGAGTTACCTCCGGAGTTGAGTGAGATACATGATGTATTCCATGTTTCAATGTTGAGGCGCTATCGTTCGGATCCATCTCACATAGTGCCGGTGGAAGAAATTGAAGTAAGACCTGTGATAAACCGTAAAAGTAACATATTTTAACCCCATATTTAGTATGCTTTTGGATGATTTAGCCCTGATTTATGTAAAAAGGTGCTTTTAATCCTTTCTTTCCATGTTTATACTCAGGAAAGCACCTAGGGACGAAAAAGAACAAGAAAAAGGCTTAAAACGGGCCAATTTGGGCCAAAGAGGAAATCGACACACCTGGACTTCAAGCCACATGGCCGTGCCTCGACAATTAACTAAGACACGGCCATGCCACGATTTACACGGTCCTGCCCCAATTGACAAAATCGAGACACGGCCTGAAAATGATTTACACGGGCATGTACCATGACTGTGCCCCTGCCGCAAGAGAAAGCAATTTCACTCAATTTTGGATACTTTGAGGGAAAGAAACACTTTCCAAATCTTATTCAAACACCGAGTAGGAAGTATATTTGAATTGGGACACTTAGAGGCCAAGTAAAGCATCTCAAAAAGTCTATATAAACACCCTAAGTGTATCCTGAAAAAGGGGCGGTGAGCGAGGCCAATAAGTCGAGCCAGAAAGGCCAGATTTGTGGGAATTACTCTAAGATAGCCAGTGGATCCATCTCAAGGAGCCAAAATTCTACTTAAGACGGCGAATTTCTTCTTCAATTCCTTTAGGGGGTTTTAGGGATTTCTTAAATTTTGTTTTATCTTTTCTCTTGAGAAGTTTTCTTTATTTGTTATGAACTAAACCCTTTAGATACCTGAAGGGGATGAAACCTAGATGAATCTTATTATTTGAATTATGAATTACATGATAAATACTTATTTTGTTCTTAATTATGTATGCTCAATCTAAATCCGATGTGCTTAGGTGATGAGGAATAGACCCTGCTTAAGAGTAGATCTAGCATAATTAAGTGGAGTTGATCGCACGCCTAGAGATAGGGTGACGAGATTTTGCTGAATTAGGATGAAACCTAATATGGGAATCCATAGATTGATTTACTGCTATTCTAGGGGGTTATTATAAGAGAACGGGAGTTCCACTAGTTAACCTAGGGTTAGACGTTATTCACCTCGAGAGAGGGTTTAATATACGTTAGGGAGTCTTATGGATCAGACTAAATGAATAAACTGTATGATTCAGTGTTAAATAACAAGTGAAGTCTAGGTGGATTCTTCCTGAGGGTATCGTCATGATCAATTGAGTTTCTCTTCAAGTTATTTTCCAATTTGTTCTTTCTGTGTTTGCATATTTTGTTTAGTAGTCGTAATTTAGATTAAAACAACTTCACTTATTTTAGGCTAAATAATAAAAAGAAAGTTAGTATTAGTACTTTTAGTTCTTTTGAGTTTGACAATTCGGTCTTGCCTAAGCTATACTACTGTTCGATAGGTACACTTGCCTTTAATCATTGTCAGAGTTAGTTTCCAGGTTCGATCATTCTCTTTATAAATTTTAAAACTCGAACGACATGTGATCACGTTTTTGCGCCATTGTTGTGGAACTAAAATATTAAGAAAGCTTTATTTTTATTACTTTAGACATTATTTTTATTTTTATTTTTTTTGCAATTAATTTTATTTTATTGTTTTTTGTTAATTTCATTTTTTTCCTTTCTTTTTCCTAGTAGGTACCTCTAGTTTATGACTAGAAGGAACCCGACAGGACCTCTAGTTTATGATAGTGAAAATGAAGCTACCGCTCGCAGGAACCGCAGAGAAATCAGGCGAACCCTAAATTACACAGCGGATGTAACACCCTAAACCCAGTCAACACACCACGACCGAATCTGGCATGTCACAGAGTGAAAAAGTTTCGAAGGAAAACGAGTTGCCGATTTATTTTTAAAAAAAAACTTTTGTTTTTGTATTAAACCCGATGTATGTATAGTTGATATCGTTAAGTTGCTTCAAAATCCTAAAAGGCTTTTTAAAGCTCATTTATCATTCATTACGTAAAAAAAATGTTAAAGTTTATTGAAACCCGAGTGAGTTCTTATTTAGTTAATTTAAAAACTTATATTTTGAAATTTGAAAAAATAAACATTTAAGTTAACTTTGCTATCCTCTTGTAAATATTGTTACCTGATGGTAAGATTTAGAAAACCCGTTGTGTAGTAAAATTTTTGAAAACTTTGGTTATCAGGTTATTTAAAACATGTTGAACAATTTACTTAGAAACATTTAGAAAATTTAAAGCAGGTATAATAAAACCATAAATAAAAATACTAATGGCCTTATTACAACCCAAATAAAATCAAAATTTAAATGATGGTACCCAAATCGGAAATCCAAGTAAAACTAAAAGTAAATGTCGCATGGCCACCTCGAGTCCACCCGGCTCCTCATCCGCGATCTACGAGTCACCTGAAAAGATAAGGGAGAAGGTGAGTCACCAAGACTCAGTGCATAATTCCCCTCCCGATTATAGCAACATTCTTACACAGGTCATAACCAAGCAAACATATCATGTACCCGAACCTAACCACCCACAGCTCCTTTTTCTACCCCGTGTGGTACCAAACCACTGGTGACCCAAAGTCACTAATATCAATAATAGTGTGGTGCCAAACCAGTGGTGACCCAAAGTCACGAATAATCCATATGTGGGGCCAACCCACGTTGTGATACCAAATCACTGGTGACAATCCCGTTTTATCAAATGTAGGGCCAACCTACTGTGGTGCGAAGCCACTGGGAGGAGTCGCTATGAGGTGCCAAACCTCTGGTGACCCAAAGTCACGAATATTAACTGTGGTACCAAACCATTGGTGACCGAAGGTCACAGATATCAATCTTCCCCCTCCTTTCATATCACCCACAACAATGCACATGCATATACATATCATGCCAACATGATTATTCATTAAACATATAATAAACCATAGCATATGCGATTTCATCAGAATCAAATATCTTAAACTTATCAAACAGACTTACCCGAATCCTTGCTCATACCCATAAGGGTACCAAATCGAAACCTACACAGTTTCGACTTTTAACATAGTTTTAGGTTATTAACAAGTTTACATAGATTATGAAGAATGTAAGATACACAGCTGGTTACTAACGCGACTATCGAATCCCGAAGATCAAGATCTAAGGCACTAGATCCCCCATTTCCTACATTCGGCCAAGACAACTGTTAACAAAAAGGCCATTCGGCTACACTTGTAAATCTCGAAAAGTTAACGCATCTAATAACCATCCTTACCTTAGCACTTTTTGATCCACAGTCACAACCCGAGATATACGAGATAGAGCCTTCCCCTACAATCGGCCAAGATCTTAAACCATAATACTCATAGCCTTCGGCTTTTCTTTCAAATAATTAGAGGAAAGATTGAGTCAGCATGAAACCTTACCACTTACTAAGACCAATTGACAGAGAATCGATGATCACAATCCACTGCTTCAAAATCCCGAAGAGCCTAAAAGAAACCGATTTTAGAGATGATTAAGAATCATGACAAATCCGAAATTCAGCTTTTGTTCTATATATGTCGACAGAGAGAAAAGAAGAAGATAATAGAGTTTTGGCCAAGAACACTTACCCCTTCCAAAACCGATTAGAGAAGAAGACCAAAGGGATCTACCCTTGATTGATATTCGGCCAAAGTTTAGAAATAAGGAGAGGAGAGTAAAGGAAGATTTCGATAATGGTGGTGGAACAACCAAAGAAGTTTCGGCTATGGCTTCTGGAAGAAGAGAAAAAGAGATTCGGCTTGCAAGAAATCAAGAAAAGATTGTTGATCTTTCGGCACAAAAGAAGATAAGGAGAAGAAGAGATGTTGATGGGGTTTTGAAACAAATATGAGAGAAAAGAAAAGAAAAGAATGGGGGAGAGGGAGATTCGGCTAGATGCTTTAGAGTGAAATGGTGCATTAAGGGAAGAAATTGACAAGGCTAAGGGGGTTTCGACTTAGCTTACAATCGAGTACACCAAGGCATTGACTAGCCAAAATTATCATCAAGGAATTTTGGCACCCCCTAGACTTCCAACCGATTACTCTTTCTCACACTAGAGTTCAAATTTCGGCAACCTCCCCAAATCACTCCTGGCCAACCATTCAAATGAGTTTGAATCGATCAACTCCTAAATTCTCTCTTCTCCACTTGTTTAAATCTGTTGACTTATTCAACAGTTATCCATCAGAGTTTGAGCTGAGCATAACTCTTCCCCCCTCTTGCGTCAAAAATAATTACACAAAGGGAGATTTCTGCAGCTCGAACCAAGGCTCCCCTTCCCAGCATGTGGTGTCACCTTCCTTGTACCTTAGTGGCGCCTCCCTTGCCACTTTAGCACTAGGTTATTGCATCAAGACACTCCAACAACTCCTTTTAACCCCTAACTTCCCTAACTCCCCCTTCCAAACACCTAAAACAGAAAATTTTAGCCATAACTCAGGCCTAACCCGAGGTCATGACCCCAAGACACCTTGATTAACCACAATATCAAGCCATTCACATGCCATTAATGCAAACATAATAGCCCATAACTAAGGATGTTACAGTTCTACCCCCTTAAAATAATTTCAACCTCGAAATTACCTAGTCAAAAGAGTTGAGGGTATTGTTGCCTCATCACATCCTCTGGTTCCCACGTAGCTTCTTCCATACCATGGTTCCGCCATAACACCTTTACTAATGGAACTGACTTCCTGCGTAAAACCTTTACATCCCGATCTAGAATCTGCACTGGTTCCTCTTCCATGGTCAAATCTGAGCTTACCTCAATTTCCTCCACCAATACAACATGCGATGGATCTGAACAGTAACACCTAAGCATGGAGATGTGGAATACATCATGTATCTGACTCAGTTCTGCTGGCAACTCAAGCTGATATGCTACTGGTCCTACTCGTCTCAACACCTTATATGGGCCAATAAATCTTGGGCTTAGCTTGCCTTTCCTTCAAAACCTTAGCACTTTCTTCCATGGCGAGACCTTCAGGAAAACCCTGTCACCCACTGTAAACTCAATATCTCTCTGCTTAAGATCGGCGTATGACTTCTGCCTGTCCGAAGTTTCCTTTAAACGAGCCTAAATAAACTTGACCTTATCCTCGGCCTCAGTAACCAACTCCGGTCCCAACATCTGACTCTCACCCAACTCCGTCCAGCATGTAGGTGTACAACACTTCCTACCATACAACGTCTCATATGGTGCCATCTTAATGCTTGCCTGGTAACTATTGTTGTACGCAAATTCAGTTAACGGTAGAAATTCTTCCCAACTACCTCTAACGTCCAAAACACAGCCTCTTAACATATCTTCCAAGATTTGTATAACCCTTTCTGACTGTCCATCCGACTGCGGATGAAATGGCATACTAAAATCCAATCACGTACCCAACGCCTGATGCAATGCTTTCCAGAACCTTGACGTGAATCTAGGATCCCTATCCGAGATGATTGATATTGGCACACGGTGCAACCTCACTATCTCTACCACATACAGCTTAGCTAACTTCTAAAATGAGTAATCAACCCTCACAGGTATGAAATGAGATGATTTCGTCAACCGGTCCACAATCACCCAGACTGAGTCCTTCTTACTAGGCTTAAGGGGTAGCCCACTGACAAAGTCCATAGTGATCCTTTCCCACTTCCACTAAGGAATCTTCACTGGCTGAAGTAAACCTAATGGCAACTGATGTTCAGTTTTGACCTGCTGACATGTCAGACACTTACCCACAAACTCAGTCACTTCCTACTTCAGACCTGGCCACCAAAACTGCACTCGCAAATCCCGATACATCTTGCTACCTCTAGGATGCATAGCGTATGGGCTGCTATGTGCGTCCTGAAGAATCTTCTACCTTAACTCGACGTCCTTTGACATACAAGCTCTCCCTTGAAAACACAACATTCCATCGTTGGTCAAGCTGTAACATTCCCAACCACCACTCTGTACTTGCAACCTCCAAGAATTCAAACCCTCATCCACTAACTGTTTCTCTTTAATCTGCTCTATCCAAGTCGGCTTAACCCGCAATTCTACCAAAAGACTCCCGTCGTCATGCAAGCTAAGATGAGCAAACATCGCTCTCAAGTTTGACACTACCTTAAGGGTCAACGCGTCTGCAACCACGTTAGCCTTGCCCGGATGATACTCAATTGAACAGTCATAGTCCTTCAACAGCTCAATCCATCTGTGCTGTCTCAAATTTAAACCCTTCTACGTCAAAATATGCTTCAGACTCTTGTGGTCCGTATAGACTATCGATTGCTCTCCGTGCAAATAGTGTCTCCATATCTTCAGGGTGAAAACCACTGTAGCCAACTCCAAGTCATGTGTCGGGTAGTTACCCTCATGCGGTCTCAGCTGTCGAGACGCATATGCCACTACTTTCGCTTCCTACATCAGCACACACCTTAAGCCAGTATGTGATGCATCGCAGTAGACCGTGAATATCTTTCCTACCTCAGGCTGAACCAGAACCGGAGCTTCCGTCAGAATCTTCCTCAACTTGTCAAAACTTTCTTGTTGTTTCTCAGACCGCACAAATGGGACACCTTCACTCAATAACTTGGTCAATGGTGCTACGATCAGAGAAAATCCTTCTACAAATCTTCGGTAATACCCTGCCAGACCTAGAAAACTCTGAATCTCTGCAACCGACTTAGGCGGTTTTCAGTCCAACACTGCCTCAACCTTGCGAGGGTCCACTCTAATCCCTTCGGCTGACACTATGTGACCTAAGAAAGTCACCTCCTTAAGCCGTAACTCGACTTCTTTGAACGGGCAAATAAGCTGTTTTCCTCGAATTTGCAAAACTACCCGCAAGTGCGTATCATGATCCTCCTCAGACCTTGAGTACACCAATATGTCGTCTATAAATACCACGATGAACTGGTCCAAGTATGACTGGAACACCCGATTCATCATGTCCATGAATGCTGCCGGCGCATTAGTCAATCCAAACGGCATTACCAGAGACTCGTAGTGCCCATATCGAGTGCGAAACGCCGTCTTGTGAATATCAGCCTCCTTCACCTTAAGCTGATGATACCCAACCTTAGATCGATCTTTGATAAAATTGATGCCCCCTTAAGCTGATCAAACAAGTTGTCTATCCTCGGCAACGGATACTTGTTATTAATCGTCAGCTTATTCAACTGGCGGTAGTCTTTGCACATCCGCATTGTACCATCCTTCTTCTTAACAAAGAGTACTGGCGCTCCCCAAGGTAAAACACTTGGCCGGATAAAACCTCGATCCAACAACTCCTGAATTTGAGCCTCCAGCTCCACTAATTCCTTTGGCGCCATTCTATACGGGGCAATAGACACTGGCGCAGTTCCAGGTAACAAATTTATACTGAATTCAACTTCCCAATCTGGAGGCAGACCCTGAAGTTCTTCTAAAAATACATCAGCAAATCCCATCACTATTCGGACATTCTCCACAGCTGACTCTTTGGCCTTCAAGGAGTACACATGAACCATGAACGCTTCACAGCCCTTCCTGACAATCTTCTCAGTTTTCAAAGTAGGCACCACGTTGGATAGATAATCTCTTCTATTACCTATCATCACCACTTCTTCACCCTCACCTGTTTTCAAAACCATGCGCTTAGTCGTGCAATCCAAACTTGCTTGGTACTTCACCAGCCAGTCCATCCCAAGAATCAGATCGAACTCCCCAAACGACAGTTCCATCAGATCAGCCACAAATACTACCCCTTGGAGTTCTAGGGGTACATCCCTATACAGCTTATTTACTTCTACAGAGTGACCTAGAGGGCTAATTACTGTCATCTCCCTAGAAGTAGTTTCAAAGTCTAGGTTCATGGTCTCTATTATGCTACTGGCAACATATGAATGTGTCAAACCCACATCTATCAAAGCAGTATATGGTAATCCAAAGATTAAGAATGTACCGGTTATGACGTTCGGTGCATCGCCTTCCTCTCGACGCCATCAGATATACCAATCCAGTGTCTTGCTTCAATGTTGTTTACACCTCCGCCGTGGTGCTCGTGGCCCACCGTAACCATTACGCCCTCTGCCGAATCCACGACCCCTCTGCGATTGCGGTCCCTCATTCCTGAATTGAGCACGGCCCTGACCCTCAGACTGAATTCTGGCTAACTTTTATGGATAGTCCCTCACACGATAATCCAGCGACCCACACTCAAAACATCCTTTGCCACCGGTCCAACATCCTCCCCAATGAGATTTTCCCCACTGGTTACACTGTGCTGGTCCTTGATTAGCAGCAACAGGTCTCCCAGACTGATTCGGCCCACCATGCCTAGCCCTTTTCTGGGAGTTTCTGGCTGATCCGGATGATCCAAAACCTCTCTTTTGTTTATTCCTATCCTCATTCTCACAGATTCGTTGACCCCTTCGACTACCTTAGCCTTTTCTACCAACACAGTAAACTCTCGCTCCTGCTGTGGAGCAATCAGTAATCTCAGCTCATCCTTCAGTCCGTCCTCAAACCTGACACATTGCGCATGCTCCGTAGCCACGATACCTCGAGCATACTGGCTCAACCTTAAGAATTTTGCCTCGTACTCCGATACGGACTTACTCCCCTGAACCAGCCTCAGAAGCACCTTCCTCTGCACATCAATATAACTAGACCCAATATACTTCTTTTGATAAGCTGCCTTGAAATAATCCCAAGTGAGATCATCCGTTATAGCACTATCCCGAACCGTGAGCCACCACTGGTATGACTCATCCCGGAGAAGCGACACTACCCCTTTCAATTTCTCCTCAGCCGTCAGATCCAAATCGCCCATGATTCGCTCCGTCGCTTCCAACCAATACTCAGCTGTATTGGGCACCACACCAAAAACACCTCGAAATACCTCAGCTCCATTGGCTCGAGTCACTCGGATCTGATTTACGAGCTCCGCACCTCCACCGCTCCCACCACTCTCTTAAGAACTGCAAAGATCACTGCGACATCAAGATCATCCCCGTCGATCTTGGTACTCAACACCGATGGTGGTGGTGGTGGTATATCATTCTCGGACCCTTGACCAGACCTAACTGGTTCCGATACGGTCATTCTGCCTCTACCACGCCCACACACATTACGACCACATCCTCTAAAACTTATATCTATGATCGCGATTTAATCTACTTTAAGAAATTTTATGCGTTAGCTTCTGTTCCACTAATTACCCACGAACAAGTTTTATGTAAAGAAGTTTAGTAGTAGTTCTTTCGATCATTACAAAGTTTTCGTTTCAAGTCTTCTACTCTAATTCAGAAAATCACATTCATTCCTCAACGACATCCACCACACACACTCACCACTTGTAGGGGTATTCTCGTCATTTCACTATCTAGGGGTATTCCTGTAATTTATCCTATCGGGTATTTTAGTAATAAATCAGGGTTAATTAAAAAATCTTTACAAATTATAGGTATTTTAAAAATTTTTGAAATCGAGGGTATTTTGGTAATTTCATAAACCAGGGGGTATTTTGGTAATTTCGTAAACCAGGGGTATTTTCGTGATTTTCCAAAATATGATTTCGGGTGGTTTTATGAAATAAGGGTATTTTGGTAATTTTCAATTCAAGGGTATTTCGGTAATTATCATATCTAAGGTAGTTTTTTACAAATCAGGTAATTTGGTCAATTTGAAAATCAGGGGTATTTTGGTCATTTTCAAATCGGAAAATTTTTACGAATCAAGGGTACTTTAGTGATTTCAAAACCAAGGTTTAGTTTAGGGTTGTACAAAACAAGGTGGCTGGTCCCTTTCGTGTTTTAGTTATAGGTTTTGGCCTGTCAACATGTCCTCATGGTTAGGGTGAACAGTCACTACGCACCAGGTAGGATTCCAGTGAAGAGGAGGTGAGTCACTATGACTGCTTAAATACCAAGCTCCCCCTGAATCCAATCCTAGACATGCGCACAACTGTTGCCACACCCTTAACTCGGTGACGTACTCATAGGTTTGTTTGATTGATCTTTAAGTCTTATGTAATTTTGTGTTGGAGTAAGCTATTCCTAGGGTTCAATTGCTCATAATCTACTAATCTACAATCTTCCACATACAAATCACACAATGATTAGGGGTACTTACCTGGGCGGATTGGTGCCGGAGACTCGGTGCCATGCTATTCAAACCATGTATATTTTCCACAAAACTTTTTAAAACCATACTTTTAAATATTTTGGGCCTCGGGCCCACAGCAGAGCATTTGAACTTGGCTCTGATACCAAAAATGTAACACCCTAAACCCGGTCAACACACCATGACCGAATCAGGCATGTCACAGAATGAAAATGTTTCGAAGGAAAATGAGTTACCGGTTTATTTTTAGAAAAAAAACTTTTTGTTTTTGTATTAAACCCGATGTATGTATAGTTGATATCGTTAAGTTGCTTCGAAATCCTGAAAGGCTTTTTAAAGCTCATTTATCGTTCATTACTTAAAAAAATTAAAGTCTATTGAAACCCGAGTAAGTTCTTACTTAGTTAATTTTAAAACTTACATTTTGAAATTTGACAAAAAAAAACATTTAAGTTAACTTTGCTATCCTCTTGTAAATATTGTTACCCGATGGTAAGATTTAGAAAACCCGTTGTGTAGTAAAATTTTGAAAACTTTGGTTATCAGGTTATTTAAAACATGTTGAACAATTTACTTAGCAACATTTAGAAAATTTAAAGAAGGTATAATAAAACCCTAAATAAAAATACTAATGGCCTTATTACAACCCAAATAAAATCAGAATTTAAATGATGGTACCCAAATCGAAAATCCAAGTAAAATCAAAAGTAAATGTCGCATGGCCACCTTGAGTCCACCCGGCTCCTCATCTGCGATCTACGAGTCACCTGAAAAGATAAGGGAGAAGGTGAGTCACCAAGACTCAGTGCATAATCCCCCTCCAGATTATAGCAACATTCTTACACAAGTCATAACCAAGCAAACATATCATGCACCCAAACCTAACCATCCACAACTCCTTTTTCTACCCCGTGTGGTACCAAACCACTGGTGGTGCCAAACCACTGGTGACCCAAAGTCAAGAATAATCCATATGTGGGGCCAACCCACGTTGTGATACCAAATCACTGGTGACAATCCCGTATTATCAAATGTAGGGGCAACCCACTATGGTGCGAAGCCAGTGGGACGAGTCGCTATGAGGTGCCAAACCTCTGGTGACCCAAAGTCACGAATATTAACTATGGTACCAAACCACTGGTGACCCAAAGTCACAGATATCAATCTTCCCCCTCCTCTCATATCACCCACAATAATGCACATGCATATACATATCATGCCAACATGATTAATCATTAAACATTTAATAAACCATAGCATATGTGATTTCATCAGAATCAAATATCTTAAACTTATCAAATGGACTTACCCGAATCCTTACTCATACCCATAAGGGTACAAAATCGAAACCTACACAGTTTCGGCTTTTAACATAGTTTTAGGTTATTAACAAGTTTACATAGATTATGAAGTGTGTAAGATACACACCTGGTTACTAACGCGACTATCGAATCCCGAAGATCAAGGTCTAACGCACTAGATCCCCCTTTCCTACATTCGGCCAAGACAACTGTTAACAAAAAGGCTATTTGGCTACACTTGTAAATCCCGAAAAGTTAACACATCTAGTAACCATCCTTACCTTAGTGCTTTTTGATCCACAGTCACAACCCGAGATATACGAGATAGAGCCTTCCCCTACAATCGACCAAAATCTTAAGCCATAATACTCATAGCCTTAGGCTTTTTTTTTCAAATAATTAGAGGAAAGATTGAGTCGGCATGAAATCTTACCACTTACTAAGATCGATTGACAGAAAATCGATGATCACAATCCACTGCTTCAAAATCCCGAAAAACCTAAAAGAAATCGATTTCAGAGATGATTAAGAATCATGACAAATGCCTATATTCGGCTTTTGTTCTATATATGTCGACAGAGAGAAAAGAAGAAGATAATAGTGTTTCTGCCAAGAACACTTACCCCTTCCAAAATCGATTGATATTTGGCCAAAGTTTAGAAATAAGAATAGGAGAGTAAACGAAGATTTCGGTAATGGTGGTGGAACAACCAAAGAAGTTTCGGCTATGGCTTTTGGAAGAAGAGCAAAAGAGATTCGACTTGCAAGAAATGTGTTGATCTTTCGGCACAAAAGAAGATGAGAAGAAGAAGAGATGTTGATGAGGTTTTGAAACAAATATGAGAGAAAAGAAAAGAAAAGAATGGGGGAGAGGGAGATTCAGCTAGATGCTTTAAAGTCAAATAGTGCATTAAGGGAAGAAATTGACAAGGCTAAGGGGGTTTCGGCTTAGCTTACAACCAAGTACACCAAGGCATTGACTAGCTGAAATTGTCATCAAGGAATTTCAGCACCCCCCTAGACTTCTAATCGATTACTCTTCCTCACACTAGAGTTCAAAGTTCGACAACCTCCCCAAATCACTCCTGGCCAACCATTCAAATGAGTTTGAATCGATCAACTCCTAAATTCTCTCTTCTCCACTCGTTTAAATCTGTTGACTTGTTCAATAGTTATCCATCAGAGTTTGAGCTGAGCACAACTCTTCCCCCCTCTTGCGTCAAAAATAATTACACAAGGGGAGATTTCTACAGCTCGAACCAAGGCTCCCTTTCCCTGCATGTGGCGTCACCTTCCTTGTACCTTAGTGGCGCCTCCCTTACCACTTTAGCACTAGGTTATTTGCATCAAGACACTCCAACAACTCCTTTTAACCTCTAACTTCCCTAACTCCCCCTTCCAAACACCTAAAACAGAAAATTTTAGCCATGAATCAGGCCTAACTCGAGGTCATGCCTGGACCCCAAGACACCTTGATTAACCACAATATCAAGCCATTCACATGCCATTAATGCAAACATAATAGCCTCTAACTAAGGATGTTACAGCGGAAAGCCAAGAAGGCAGATTCAATCATATTGAAGGGATGGACAAGAATAACCCACAACCACATGATGTGGGGGAAAATAATTCTCCGCGTACTATGTTTGATTATGCTAAACCGCATTTAACAGGAGCGGAATCTAGTATTGTTAGGCCTACTATGGCTGCTAATAATTTTGAACTAAAGCCTAACACAATACAAAGGATTCAACAATTTGTTCAATTTGATGGTTTGCAGGATGAAGACCCGAATACTCATATAGCCAATTTTTTAGAGTTCTGTGATACTTTCAAAATAAATGGCATTTTTGATGATACCATTCATCTTCGATTATTTTCCTTTTCATTAAGGAATAAAGCCAAATAGTGGTTATACTCGTTACCATGAGGGTCAATCACTACATGGGACCAAATAACTGAAAAAATTTATTAAAATATTTCCCACCGGCCAAAATGGCCAAATTATGGAATGATATCTCTTCTTTTGTGCATATGGATTTAGAGACATTATACAATGCATAGGAGAGATACAAGGATCTCTTGAGGAGATGTCCACACCATGGTCTCCCCTTGTGGCTACAAGTGCAAACTTTTTATAATGGTGTAAACCCCTCAACGAGGCAACTAATCGATTCAACCACGGTGGAACTCGAGCAATGCCAGAACTCCCAAGCGACCCTACGAGTTCATTGAAGAGATGTCACTGAATTACTATCAGTGGCAAGTTACAAGGAAAAGCCGACAAAATCAGCCAGAGTTTACAACCTCGATGCAGTGACCATGCTATCAACACACGTAGAGATGATGAATAAAAAGCTTGATATTTTGTGTTCTTCGCAGGTACATCCAGTCATGCAATGCAACGCAAGTGGAACTGTGGCGAATCCTGAGTACCCACCCTACCAACCGAATGCAAAGACCGAACAGATGAACTATATAGGTAATAACTTCAAATCCAATAATAATCCTTATAGTAATGCTTACATTCCATGTTGGAGGAACCACCCAAATTTTTCATGGGGAGGCCAAGGAAACCAAGGAATTCAAAGACAACAACCTCCTCAAAACTTCCAAAATCAGCCATATCTCGCAAGAGAAGAAGCCAAACCTCAAAGAGATGCTGACAAAATTCATGGCAAACACAGAAAATCATTTCTAAGAAAATGAGAAAACAATCAAAATCAATGAGAACCAAATTAGGGAACTTACTAAGTCAGTCAAGGAAGCCACTAATGCAGTCGAACAACTCGCAAAGCTAATGTCAGAACGACTGCAAGGACGTCTACCAAGTAACACCGAGATTAACCCAAGGGAGTAGTTCAAGCCATCTCAGCTCATAACAGTAAGGCGTTAGATGAGCCCAATCCAATACAAGAAAACAAGGTAGACGAAGGTAAGGCAGAGGTAACACAAGAAAAGCCAAAACCAGTAATTAAAGAGTACCAACCTTGCATACCTTATCCCGAAGCGATGAAAAGAGACGATTCAGAGGAACAGTTTGGTAAGTTTCTTAAACTCTTTAAGAAATTACATATTAACTTACCTCTTATTGAATCTCTTTTTCAGATGCCATACTTGAGGAAATTTTTAAGACAGCTCTTGAAGAACAAACACAAATTAGACAAAGAGCACCACGTGGAGTTAAACGTAGCATGATCAACAATGTTACAGAATAGACTACCACAGAAGCTAAAAGATCCAGGGAGTTTTACAATTCCATGTTTAATTGGTAGTTTAACTATTGATAATGCATTAGCTGATTTAGGGGCAAGCATAAATGTCATGCCTTATACATTATTTAAACGACTAGGTCTAGGGAAGCCCAAACAAACTAGGATGAGTATACAATTAGCTGATAAAGTTGTTAGAATTCCTAAGGGCATTATCGAAGATGTTCTTGTCAAAATTGATAAATTTGTTTTCCCAGTAGATTTTGTTGTCTTAGATATGGATGAGGATAATACAATCCCCTTAATTTTGGAAGACCTTTTCTAGCAACTGCCAAGACTAAAATTAATGTTTCCACAAGAGAACTCATACTTTGTGTAGGTGACGAATCAATCAGTATTCAAGCTCTTGACTCGGCCAGGACAACAATCGATGAAGGTAAGATAGTCAATACAGATGATAATCAAATTGTTCAACCTTTATAGCAGGAAACACCACAAAGACACAACCCTGAGCCGACTCATAGATCCTAAATCGACAAAAAAGAAACACACAAAGAACAAGACCTTAAGGTCGACAACTTAGAAGAACAGAGGATACAAGTCAAAGAAGAATCGGAACCGCACGAAGTAAAACCAGAGAAACCACCAGAAGAGCTCGCAGGAACATCAAATCACTACAAAATAGGAGACCAGGTACTGTTAGATAAAGCAGATCCACACATCATCACAACAGACCTGAAGGCAAAGGGAGAAAACCTTCTTAAGGTACACAATATTTTCCCATACGAAATAGTCGAGGTAAGCAACCCAACATTCAACACTTTTGGGTAAACACTTTTCGACTTGAACTTTGTCAAGAAACTAGAACTATAAGCATGAGGGAAGATATTCAAACCTTTAAACCTCCCTGATTTTTTTTTCAAAGTCAAGGAAAGTCTAGCTTAAGACTATA
This sequence comes from Gossypium rotundifolium, assembly GCA_025506655.1. Taxonomy (NCBI): domain Eukaryota; kingdom Viridiplantae; phylum Streptophyta; class Magnoliopsida; order Malvales; family Malvaceae; genus Gossypium; species Gossypium rotundifolium. Next base: position 92,038,647 of record CP106724.1, on the reverse strand, counting down.
AACGAGCGCTTCTCGGGAGGCAACCCGAGCACTAACCCAACTTCTTTATACATTTGTTTTCATTTTATTTTCTTTTCGTTCTCTTTCTCTTTGTAAACTAAAGTGTAGATTTCTAGGACACACGGCCTTACACACGGTCGTGTCCGTGGACGTGTGGACCACCAAAATCCTCGTACTGACATAACAGAGGCCATGCGAATCAAATCCCAACTGCTTTTCAACGTCACATATCCAACTACTCCTCCACGGGCACCGACAGAGTGGCACGGTCGTGCCCTACAACCATACGAAGCTACTGGCTTGCCAACCACGAGCGAAACACGCCCGTACCTCACAACCATGCCAACATACTGACTTCTTAGACACGGGCGTGGCTAGCTGAAAAATAGGCATGGTAAAACAACACACACATCTACACGACCGTGCGAGGCGGCCATGTGATTTGACACACCCTTGGTCCACGGTCATGAGAATATACCAGATTTGAAATCCTATTTAAACCCCACACCCTTCTCCTTCTCCCCTCATTCTTTCTTCCTTCTTTTTCTTTATTTCCTTAGAAAAGGTGTCCAGACTCTTGAGCTACACTAGAATCATGCCGAAGAAGCGTAAGAAGGCAAGCATTGTCTCCTCAAAAGAGACCCCAACACATAAGTTCATGCCGACCGCTTCATCCAAACACCAAGCCAAAGGTCTTTTAGACCATTTAAATTTTTCTTTACGTTTATTTTCCCCTTTATCTTACTTATCTATACTTCTCTTCTGCTTAATATATTTTAGCTTCTTTTAGTTTCTTGGTTTTTGGTTCTAAAGGCTGCTTGGGAATCACGCACCACAGCCTTAGAGGTCACACCCACCTCACGAACCATCTAACAATAAGGACTCCTTAGTCCATGAGTCTTTTCTTTTAATTTTAGTTTTCTTCTTAGTCTCCTCCTCTTTATTTTCTTTGTCTTTAATTATAGTATTAGTATATTATTAATGTTTCTTTAGATTTCTTGGCTATATCTTTGCAGGCTACCCAATTTCTTTATCTAGCACAAAGCTCATCGATAGACACCCCACTTGGCCCATAGAAAATGCCACCACCGCCTCCTCCACCCACCTTCTACCATGACATCTGCCAACTCCCAGAATCATCCAAAATTCAGGAAGTGTTACTTCTTCCCTTCTCTTTTGATTTTATTATTACATAATTGTTTATCTATCTTTGTACATTGAGGACAATGTACATTTTAAGTGTGGGGGTAAAAGTGCCTAACTTTTTGCATTATTCTAAAATCCCAAATTTTAGTCTTGTTCCTAAGTAATCATCTCATATTATTAATTAGGGTGAAATTTCTAATGATTTATGATTTTTATTGATAAGTTTTTGAGTAAGTCATTGATAATTTGCATTGATGATTTATACTTGAAGAATACTAGAGAATCAAGCATGATAAGTCTATTTTTCAAAGATTCAAAAATTTTCTAGGTTGTTGAATTGAATTTGAATATTGCCTTGAAGTTTGGAATTTACAGGATTGATGTCAAGTACCCATAATTTTTGTGAGATTTTGAGCCTTATAGAGCATATATTCTTTTTCATGCTCACTTTATTGATTATGAGTGTGTCAACACTAAAGTGTTATTCTAGAACTTGCCTTGATTATACATATCGAGACCACATTAAATGATTTGATATACTAAGATGATAAAGGCACCTAGGTTTTAACCCATTCACTCCACTAAAAAGCCTACCGTCACAAATTAACCCTTAGTGAACCCATTTGATCCTAAAAACCCTTTTTATTGAATTACCCGCTTAATATTAACCCAAAACCCTTTATATTTGTTATCACCATTCTTTTGACTACCCTTCTATCAAGAATTGATTTGATCAGTTACCAAATTAGTTTATTTCAGTTGATAAAGTTTTCTTTATTATGTTTCTATTTGATATAAAAAAAAAAACCGATCAAAAAATCAAAGTATATTCAAGATTAGTAGTATAATAAGTGAGCTTGTACATTTAAATTTCAATTATCAAAGAAAAAGCTCGTACTATGATTAGTTCCAAAGTTGCATGTGATTTAATTATTCAAATTATTAGTTTAATTATTTTTCTAAAAGTTAGGTAACTTGTTAGGTCAATCTCGATTCTCAACCTTCTAATTCAGCCTTTATCCACACCTTTAACCTAAGCCCAGTTACAACCTTGTTAAAGACCTTTTGATTTGTGTATCATCTTATATTACAGTGGTGGAGATTTGATTTTCAGGCAAGCCTATGGGATTAACTTTTCAGGTTCGACTTATGAGTGCTTTTTCTTGAACCTTAAACACTTCGAGTACTTTGAGTGAATCTTTAGTGAGGATGTCAATCCTTGTCAGTTTTGAATTAAAGGTAATTATTTAGATAAGGGGAGACGCCTATGTTTTTATGCTACAAATTTATGACTTAAAATTCTTTTAACCGTTAGGAGTCTTTGAGTTAAATTATTCATGTATAAATTATCTGTGAATTATGATGAGGCATTGCTAATAGGAATTGTGAATTGTGGAAAGTTCGTTGTAATTGTAAGTTGAGAATTTTGCTTGAGGACAAGCAAAAGCTTAAGTGTGGGGGTATTTGATAAACCGTAAAAGTAACATATTTTAACCTCATATTTAGTATGATTTTGGAAGATTTAGCCTTGATTTATGTAAAAAGGTGCTTTTAATCCTTTCTTTTCATGTTTATACTCAGGAAAGTACCTAGGGACAAAAAGAACAAGAAACGAGCTTAAAACGGGCCAATTTGGGCCAAAGAAGAAAATCAACACGGCCTAGACTTCAAGTCACACGGCCGTGCCTTAACAATTAACTAAGACACGGCCATGCCATGATTTACAAAGTCGTGCCCTAATAGACAGAACCAAGACACGGCCTGAAAACGATTTATATAGGAGTGTACCATGACCGAACCCCTACAGTGGGAGAGAGCAATTTCACTTGGATTTGGATACTTTGAGGCAACGAAACACTTTCCAAAACTTATTCAAACATCGAGTAGGAAGTATATTTGAATTAGGACACTTAGAGGATAAGTAAAGCATCCCAAAAGTCTACATAAACACCCTAAGTGTATCCTAAAAAGGGGGCGGTGAACGAGGCCAAAGAGTGGAGCTAGAAAGGCCAGATTTGTGGGAATTACTCGAAGGTAGCCAGTGGATCCATCTCAAGGAGCCGAAATTCTACTCAAGACGGTGGATTTCTCTTTCAATTTCTTCATGGGGTTTTAGGGATTTCTTATGTTTTGTTTATCTTTTCTCTTGAGATGTTTTCTTTATTTGTTATGAGCTAAACCCTTCAGATACCTGAAGGAGATGAAACCTAAATGAATCTTGTTATTGAATTCTAAATTATATGATAAATACTTAGTTTGTTTTTAATTATGCATGCTTAATCCAAATCTGATGTGCTTAGGTGGAGGAGGAATAGACCCTGCTTAAGAGTAGATCTAGTATAATTAAGCGGAGTTGATCTCACACCTAGAGATAGGGTGACGAGATTTTGTCGGATTAGGGTGAAACCTAATATGGGAATCCATAGATCGATTTACTACTATTTTAGGGGTTATTATAAGACAATGAGAGTTCCACTAATTAACCTAGGGTTAGACGTTATTCACCTTGAGAGAGGGTTTAATATACATTAGGGAGTCTTACGGATCAAACTAAGTGAATAAATCGTATGATTCAGTGTTAAATAACAAGTGAAGTCTAGGTGGATTTTTCCTGTGGGTATTGCCGTGATCAACTGAGTTTCTCTTCAAGTTATTTTCCAATTCATTCTTTCTATCTTTGCGTCTTTAGTTTAATAGTCGTAATTTAGATTAAAACAACTTCACTTATTTTAGGCTAAATAATAAAAAGAAAGTTAGTATTAGTACTTTTAGTTCCTTTGAGTTTGACAATCTGGTCTTGCCTAAGCTATACTACTGTTCGATAGGTACACTTGCCTTTAATTGTTGTCAGAGTTAGTTTCCAGGTTCGATCATTCTCTTTATAAATTGTATAACTCGAAAGACACACGATCAACCTGATTTGTCTTTTGAAGAAAAACCAGTGCAGATCCTAGATCGAGATGTTAAGGTGTTAAGTAGAAAGTCGGCCCCATTGGTTAAAGTTTTATGCCGGAATCACGATTCATAGGAAGCCATATGGGAGCCAGAGAATGTGATGCGACAGCAATACCCTCACCTCTTTTGATCAGGTAAATTTTGAGGCTGAAATTTCTTTAAGGGGGTAGAACTGTAACATCCTAGAATTAGGGGTTCTGTATGTTATGTTATTCTATGTGTTTGGCTCGTTTAGTATGTTATTTTGGTGTGTTGAGGGGTCTTGGGGAGGCTCGGGTTCGAGCCTAAGCTTTGGTAAATTTTTCTCTTTAGGGCACTTTAGGGGGGAGAGCTAGTGGAAGCAGACTTTAAGATTATTTGCATGTGCTTGTTGACACAAAAGGAGCTTGTGTCCAAGTGGTGGTGGCATCATTGGCAGAGCAAGGGGGGAAGAGTTTGAATCCCATCTGCTACAACAAGAGCTTTATTTTTGTGCCAAGGTGGAGGAGTGGTGGTTTTGGCTGGGACTCTTCAAAGGTGGTTGTTGAATGGGTCAAATGCATTCAAATGGATTGACAAGAGAGCTTAGAAGAGTTTGAATTGGTCAAACTAATTTGAAAGGGTGATGGGGAGATTTTGGTAGAGCAAATCAGGGGATTTGGTGTGTGGTGGAGGTGTTGGCTGAATGTGGGGGTCTTGGAAGGGAGCATTTTCAGTTGTAGTTTGTAGAGGGGTGTGCCGAAATTCTCTTTAGTCTTAGGCATTTTCGGTCATATAGGGAGAATGCTGAATTTATGCAAAAGTCTTGAGAGTTTTTCTTTCTTTTTCTCTTCTGGGTTTCCTACTCCTCTTTGTGTCGAAATTTTTTAGCTCTCTTCTTTTCATCTCTTTTTGCTTCTCTCACATTAGCCGAAACTAGAGCAACCACTCGAGCATTCCTTTTCCCCTTCATTCTTTCTCTCTAACTGTTTTCCCTCTTATTCTCTCATAGTCGAAACATGTTGCCCATTTCTTCCTTAGGCCAAACCTTCTTAGTTCATTCCCTAATATTAGTGCTATCTCTATAATTGAACCTCCCTTGTCACCCCATTCTAAATGAACTTCTCCCTTGTGTGTTCTTCACTAGCTTAAATCCCAGTTGCCTTTTTCTTCACTTTCCTTTTTGTTTCTCTTTTGTTTTCTCTTGAGCCGAAACCTTGTGGACATTTGCTGCTTGTGCCGAAACTTCTTAGTCTTCATTCAGTCTCTTTCGGTTGAAGGTAAAGAACTTTTCTATATTCATATTATCTCCTTACTTCTTCTAAGGAAATCGACCACTCATTCGTTGATCACAAACCGAAATTGGTTTCCCTTCTGAAGTTGGTAACTCCATCTTTTGTAACCCGTTCCTTTCATTAATTTTATTTAGTCGAACCCCAAGAATCAAAGAGCTACTTGTTTGCCAAAGGTCTCCTCTTCAATCAGTTTTTGTTTATGCAAGGTAAGGGAAACTTTTTCAGTTCTTTTTGTATCTTTCGGTCTTAGATGGGCATGGCTGAAATGGCTATTTCATTTTTAACGTTAGTTCGTGACTAATCATTTCTATTCTCCTCTTAATGTGGCATATTTGCATCAGATTAGAATATATAGCCAAGTCGATCTGAGTGCGGTTCATTCTTTGATCAAGGTAAGGAGGTTCTCTTGATTTTGGTTTATCTATCCCCTCTTCTCTTTCATTGCCTTAACCCAATCTCGTTGTTAGACAACCTACGTTTCTCTTTGAGTACTGATCAAGGCTCTCTTCATGGATGCGAGTGCTAGTCATTCCAAGGGGGTATTGTTAAAGGAGCCTGAGGAGAGTGAACCCGTAATCTTTTCTCCTAAGTTTAAATGACGTGCTGTGTTGGTAGTTCGAGACTTTTCACTGGGTTGTGGTAGAGAGCCGACATTTGCTTGGGATAGACAAATCGCGGTTATTCCTACTAGTGAGAGTGTCGAAGATCTAGAGTGTTTAGTTTTTCGCATAATCAGGTGTGTAATGCTCACACATTCCTTTATTATTTTTGCAATAATAACTGTGTTGGCTGAAAGCCAAAACAACTGTACAGACAGTTGAGATACCCTTGTGGGTAAGGTTGGAAACACCAGGTAAGTACCTTTATGATTCTGTCTTTTGAATAACGTAGCCTAAGAATATGTATGATTTGATTATCTGTTGTATATTGGAAATATGATTGCATTCATCACAAATTGTTAATATGTTTGAATGGGCTTTGGGAAATGATTGAAAGCGGAATTGTTAATCAGTGACTATTGTCACGGTGGTTTGGTACCACAGTTGTAACACCTCATACCCAAGTCCGATTCCAGGTCTAGATATGAGACGTTACCACACTTGAACTCACTTAGACATACACTTACAAGTTGAAGATAGTTCGTTCCAACTTAACAACTTCACTTTCTTAGTTTAATCATATAATTTTGGGGCCTACGAGGCCTTAAGCATTACCCTGAAAACTTTTAGATCTTGATCAAAAACCTTTCTTACAAACAGGGGTCACACGCCCATGTGCCTTGGGACACGCCCGTGCACCCGTTGACACCCTCATGCCTTCTAACCATGGGGAGTTACTGACTATTTTCACATGGTCTCGACACGCTCGTGTTTTTTAACAGTGAGGAGTTACTGACTTGATTCACACGGTCTCGACACGCCCGTGTTTTCCAACCGTGGGGAGTTACTGACTTGATTCATACCTCTACTTTTAAATTCATTTGCTTATCCCACCATACACTGGAAATAATCAAAGACATATTTTTGTAATCATTACGATAAGTATAAAGCCAATGCCACATTCTCTAGGTGGTCTTACATGGAGTCTTCTCTAGGTACTGATGCCATGCCCCGGACATGGTCTTATAGGGAATTACCTTTATGTGCTAATGCCATATCCCAGATATGGTCTTACACCATCTCTTGTCTCAATATCGATGCCATGTTCCAAACATGGTCTTACACTGACATTCATAATACGGCTGATGCCATGTCCTAGACATGGTCTTACACCATCTCTTGTCTCAATGACAATGCCATGTTCCAAACATGGTCTTACACTTGCATTCATAATATGGCCAATGCCATGTCCCAGACATGGTCTTACACTGACCCTCATAATATGGCCGATGCCATGTCCCAGACATGGTCTTACATTTACCCTCATAATATGGCCGATGCCATTTTTTCGTACTCGTCATAGTCCATTGGGACTTCAATATCATTTCCACATAAGTTTCTCAATTTATTGAAGTATCATGCATCACTATGTTATCAAGCATCTTCAATTATACTAATATAATATTGCATTAATTCACATACAACTTACCTCGTTTTCAAAATGAGCTAGTTCTTCGGTTTAGTCTACAACTTTATCCTTTCCCCGATCGATGTGAATTCTCGTCTCCCTTTGCTCTATAATAGCAAATTAGCTCATTTTAATCTTCATATTAACGTAAGCAGCTCAAAATCATGCTTAAGCAAAATTACCATTTTTACCCTTAAATTTTGGCAAAATGACCATTTTACCCCTAGGCTCGAAAATTGATTCTAATCATATTTTTATCCTCAACAAGCCTAGGCAAACATTTAATGCTCTTAAAGCTATCATCAAAAATCAATATTTCACATACTTACTATGAAGTTTATAGCCTTTTCATTAAGGTCCTATTTGGTGTTCTCATGCAAACACCCTTTTTAAAAGTTGTTCATCTAACAACTAAGACTCAAGTTCTTCCATAAAAATGCAGTAACTAACTAAGGTAGCTCTCATGGTAGAACTCTACACCTTTCACAACATTTCACAATAGTCCCCTCATTTCAAAGCTTAAGCTCTAGGGGTCTCAAAAGTACAATTATCATCAAGAAAACTAGAACACTTACTTGAATATATGAAAGCTTGCTGAAATTTTTGAAGGTTGTACCCCTTATTTGCTGCAAATTTTGGTGGAAGATGATAGGAGAAAAGATGATAACTTTTCTCTCCTTATTTTCTTAATATAAGTCAATTTAGTCCACTTACTACTACTAACTTTGACTAAAATTGACAATCTTGTCTCCCATGCTCTCTTATGGCCGGCCAAGCCTCTTCCAAAGGCTCATTTTCCTTTTAAAGACCGCAAATTAACAATCCATGGCCATTTGGTACTTTTATCATATAGAATTTAACTTTTGCACTTTATGCGATTTAGTCTTTTTTCGCGATTGAGCATGAAATCGCTAAAATTAAAGTACGAAAATTTTAATGCTCATATGCTATCATGTTCTAACGCATAATATATCATGAAAAATAATTTCTCAGGTCTCAGAATAGTGATCACAAGATCACTATTCTGACTAGCCCCTAAGTGGGGCTGTTATAATTCTCCCCCTCAATGATTTTCGTCCTCGAATATCTTACTAGTGAAAAGATTGGGGTATTGGTTTCTCATCATTTCCTCAGACTCCCATGTAGCCTCTTTTATTCCGTGCCTTTGCCATAGGACTTTCACTAGGGCTATGCTTTTATTTCTTAACTACTTGACCTTACGAGCCAATATTTTAATTGGTTCTTCACCATAAGTCAAATCTGGTTGTATCTCCACCTCTGTCGGCTCTATAACATGTGAAGGGTCTGAACGGTATCGGCGTAGCATAGATACATGCAAGACATCGCAAATCTTTTCTAACTTAGTGGCAAAGCTAGCCTATAAGCTACCATTCCTATCCTTTCGGTAATTTCATAAGGTCCGATAAAGTGCAGACTCAATTTGCCCTTCCGACCAAATCTGAGGACTTTTGTCCAAGGTGATACTTTTAAGAACACTTTATCACCGACTTCATATTATATCTCTTTCCTCATTAAATCTAAATAGAACTTCTGTCTATCTGAGGCAGATTTCAAGTCAGTTACGTATCACTTCTACTTTCTTTTTAGTTTCTTTAACCAAATCAACCCCAAGTATCTGTTTCTCTCTGAGTTCTGACCAATACAAGGGCGTTCGACACCTATGTCCATACAATGCCTCATAAGGCGCCATCTTCAAACTTGACTGAAAACTATTGTTGTTGGAAAATTCCACCAATGGTAAGTATCTCTCGTAACTACCGTCAAATTATAAAACACAATATCTAAGCATGTCTTCTAATATCTGAATTGTTCTCTCTGACTGCCCATCGGTTTATGGATGGAAGGTGGTACTGAAACTTAATTTCGTGCCCAAAGCTTCTTGTAGTTTTCTCTAGAACCATAATGTGAATCTTGGATCTCTATCTAAAATGATTGACAATGGTACACTATGAAGTCTTACTATCTCTGACATGTATAAGTCTGCAAATTTATCAAGTGAATAGTCGACTCACACTGGTATAAAGTGGGCTGACTTAGTGAGTCTATCAACCACTGCCCAAATTGTATATTTCCTCTTGGGAGTTAACGGTAAACCCGTCACGAAATCTATAGTGACACTGTCCCACTTCCACTCAGGAACCATAATAGACTGAAGTAAACCTAAAGGTACTTGATGTTTACCCTTCACTTGTTGACAAAACAGGCATTTTGATACAATCTCGGAAATATCTTTCTTCATACATCCATTATGTGCTTCCTGTAAAATTTTACGAATAAGCTCATCATTCCTGGGTACACAGACTCGATCTCGAAATGTCAGACATCCATCAAGATTTACTCGAAAGTCTGACTCAACGCTTGACTCACATAAAGCTCTTTTGGCTTGCAAACTGTTATCATCCTTCTGAGCTTTGCAAATATCTTGGAGGAACAATGGTTTAGCCCTCAATTCAGCTAATATGGAACCATCATCTAACAAGGTCATCTGGGTGCTCATAGCTTTTAGTGCAAAAAATGATTTTCTGCTCAAAGCGTCGGCTAATACATTTGCCTTCCCCAGATGGTAGTCAATTACTAACTCATAATCTTTAATCAACTCTAACCATCTTCGTTGCCTTAAATTTAGTTCCTTTTTAGTCATCAAATATTGTAGGCCCTTGTGGTCAGTAAAAATACGACACCTTTCACCATATAAATGATGTCTCTAAATTTTCAACGCACACACGATTGCAGCCAATTCTAAATCATGAGTCGGGTAGTTCTTCTCGTACGGCTTCAACTGTCTAAAGGCGTATGCAATCACTTTACCCACTTGTATAAGTACACAACCCAAACTGTTCATGGACGCATCACTGTAAACCACGATTATCTTCTTGGCTTAGGTTGCACTAAAACAGGAGCCTCAGTCAACAGTGTCTTCAATTTCTTGAAACTCTGTTGACATTCCTCAGTCCAAATGAATTTCACATCTTTCTATAGAAGTCTTATCATCGGTGTAGCTATCACAGAAAACCTATTGATAAAATGCCTATAGTAGTCGGCTAGGCCTAGAAAACTTCTTATTTCAGTTACGTTCCTCGGTGGTTTCCATTCAAAATCTTATTCGGGTCAACTCTAATCCCATCTCCAGAAACAATGTGCCCCAGATATCCCACTTCCCTAAGCCAAAATTCACTCTTACTGAATTTGGCATACAATTGTTTCTCTCTCAAAACTTGTAGAACTATACTCAAGTGCTCAGCATGATCATTCTCATCTCGAGAGTAGATCAATATGTCATCGATGAAGACCACAACAAATCTATCCAAATAACGTCAAAAAATACGATTCATCAAATCCATGAATATAGTGGGGGCATTTGTTAGACCGAAAGGCATGACCAAAAATTCATAGTGGTCGTACCTAGTTCTGAATGCGGTCTTCGGCACATCTAAATCCTTAACTTTCAACTGATAGTACCCCAACCTCAAATCTCTCTTAGAGAATACTGTAAATCCCTTCAATTGGTCAAATAGATCATCGATCCTCGGCAATGGGTACTTATTCTTCACTGTCACTTTGTTGAGTTGTCGATAGTCTATACATAATCTCATGGAACCATCTTTCTTCTTCACGAATAGGACGAGAGCACCCCATAGAGAAAAACTTGGCCTCACAAAACCCTTATCCGTTAATTCTTGCAACTGTGTTTTTAGCTCTTTTAGCTCGATTAGAGCCATTCTATAAGGGGCAATAGAAATAGGAGCAGTACCCAGAACTAGATCAAGTCCAAATTCAATTTCCCTCTCCGGAGGTAGCCCTGGCAACTCTTCTGGGAATACATCTAGGTATTCACATACTATGGGTACTAACCCAACTTTCAATTCAGTCTCTTTAGTGTTCAACATAGAGGCAAGATAAGCCTCATACCCCTTCCGTAGGTACCTTTGAGCCAGCATGGTTGCTATCATTATTGGTGATCCATCTGGCTTATTTGATTCAACACGAATAAAACTTTCATTTTCATCCATCAACTCAATATGCTTCTTTCCACAGTCCACAATTAGCTTATGAGCAACTAACCAATCCATCTCGAGAATGACATCAAACTAGTCAAACGGTAATAACACAAGATCGACAGGGAAACAATGACCCCAAATTATCAAAGGACACCCATTATAAACTCTATCAACCAACACACTCTTACCTAGGGGATTTGACACTCTTATAGTGAATTTAGTGGACTCTATAGGCATACTCATGCTAGAGACTAATTTCACGCATATGTACGAGTGGGTAGATCCTGGGTCAATTAATGCTATAACACGAGTATTATGGAAGGAGAAGATACCTGTGATTACGTCAGGGGAAGATGCCTCTTCACGACCACGGATGGCATATGTTCTCGCCGGTGCTTTACCCTCAACCATAGCAGCTCATTTTTTAGGTGGATTCTTATTTCCCATCTCACTCCCCAGATTTTTCAACGGTCTACCTTTTGTGGTACTTCCTGATCTCACATTCTGAGGTCTTCCTTTCACGTCTAACTCGGCATAATTTCTGATAAAATGGTCCAATGACCCACATCTGAAACAACCTTTCTCATTAGCTGGACATTCACCAAAATGGTTTCAGCCACACTGAGGGCATTTTGGTTTGTTCGGATGGATGTTGTCCACACTAGCAACTGATGTAGTTTACCATTTTGATCCCGAAAATCGCCCACCCTTATTCCAGGTTGAAAACCCCGTTAAAGTGGCTATTCGAGGAGTGAAATCCCTTGATTTCTTAGATGAGGATTGGTAAGACTTGTTCAGTTGTCTCTTCCTCGAGTCATGTGATTCATACTCAGCTTTTCTCTTATCTCTGGCCAACTCTTCGTCTTTACAAGCCATATCCACCAATACTACAAACTCCTTTAATTCGAGAACTCCCACGTATAGGCGGATATCTTCATTTAATCCGTCCTTGAATCTCTTACACATGATAGCCTCGGTAGACATGCACTCTCTTGCATACTTGCTAAGTCTTACAAACTCTTGTTCGTAGTCAGTCACTAACATACAGCCTTCCTTCAGTTCCAAGAACTCCTTTCTCTTGTGGTCGATGAACTGCTAGCTAATATACTTCTTCCGGTATTCCTCCTGGAAGATTTCCCAACTAACTCTCTCCCTTGGCACTACCGACACGAAGGTGCTCCACCATTGGTAGGCTGAGTCTCTCAGGAGAGATACAACACATTTTAAGCACTCCTCAGGCGTGCAGGATATCTCATCAAATACTCGAATGGTGTTCTCGAGCCAGAATTCTATTTTCTCCGGGTCATTATCCTTATTTGCCCAAAATTCCTCCGCTCCCTATTTTTGGATCTTATCTGCTAGAGGCCTTTCTCTCCTCGCCAGCTCAACCACTTGAGGAACTACTGGAGTGAGTTGAGGAATAGGTGGGGGCAAAGGGCACTGAGCATTGGGATTTGCTTAGGTATACTCAGTATACCAGTTGCTCATCAAGTGGAGAAAAGCTTCTCGAGCTTGATCTCCTTAACCCAAGGTCTCGGGTTTACTATTAGCTGGTGCGGTCCCTTGAGCGGGAGTCGGTGCATTACTTGTAGCATCATCAGCTGTAGTTTGGTCTGAATCTGAATCCCTCTACTATATAAAACATAATTTTATACGCCAAGAGTCATTACACTATCATTACTCAGACACTCATACATGTGGCATCTATAGCTAGACTCGTACTTATGCTACGTTAGTCTTAGAACTGACTAAACCGTACTCTGATACCACTAAATGTAACACCCCATACCCAAGTCTGATGCTAGGTCTAGATATGAGATGTTACCATGCTTGAACTCACTTAAACATACACTTACAAGTTGAAGATAGTTCGTTCCAACTTAACAACTTCACTTTCTTAGTCTAATCATATAATTTATGGGCCTACAAGGCCTTAAGCATTACTCTGAAAACTTTCAGAACTTGATCGAAAACCTTTCTTAGAAACAAGGGCCATAATCCCATGTGGCTTGGGATACGCCCGTGCACCCCTTGACACCCCATGCCTTCTAACCATGGCGAGTTACTGACTATATTCACACAGTCTCGACATGCCTGTGTTTTCCAACCGTGGGCAGTTACTGACTTGATTCACATGGTCTCGACACGCCTGTGTTTTCCAACTGTGGGGAGCTACTAACTTGATTCACACCTTTACTTTCAAATTCATCTGTTTATCCCACCATACACTGGAAATAATCAAAGACATGTTTTTGTAATCATTACGATAAGTATAAAGCCAATGCCACATTCTCTAGGTGGTCTTACATGGAGTCTTCTCTAGGTACCGATGCCATGTCCTAGACATGGTCTTATAGGGAATTACCTTTATGTGCTAATGCCATATCCCAGATATGGTCTTATACCATCTCTTGTCTCAATGCCGATGCCATGTTCCAAACATGGTCTTACACTGGCATTCATAATACGGCCGATGCCATGTCCAAGACATGGTCTTACACCATCTCTTATCTCAATGCCGATGCCATGTTCCAAACATGGTCTTACACTGGCATTCATAATACGGCTGATGCCATGTCCTGACATGGTCTTACACTGACCCTCATAATATGGCCGATGCCATTTTTTCGTACTCGTCATTGTCCATTGGGACTTCAATATCATTTTCACATAAGGTTCTCAATTTAATGAAGTATCATGCATCACTATGATATCAAGCATTTTCAATTATACTAATATAATGTTACATTAATTCACATACAACTTACCTCGTTTTCAAAATGAGCTAGTTTTTCTGTTTAGTCCACGACTTTATCCTTTCCCCGATCGATACAGATTCTCATCTCCTCTTCCTCTATAATAGAAAATTAGCTCATTTTAATTGCCATATTAACGTAAGCATCTCAAATTCATGCTTAAGCAAAATTATCATTTTTACCCCTAAATTTTGGCAAAATGACCATTTTGCCCCTAGGCTCAGAAATTGATTCTAATCACATTTTTATCCTCAACAAGCCTAGGCAAACATTTAATGCTCTTAAATCTATCATCAAAAATCAATATTTCATATACTTACTACGAAATTCATAGCCTTTTCATTAAGGTCCTATTTGGTGTTCTCACGCTAACACCTTTTTTAAAAGTTGTTCATCTAACAACTAAGACTCAAGTTTTTCCATAAAAATGCAGCAACTAACTAAGGTAGCTCTCATGGTAGAACTCTACACCTTTCACAACATTGCACAATAGTCCCTTCATTTGAAAGCTTAAGCTCTAGGGGTCTCAAAAGTACAATTACTATCAAGAAAAGTTCACTAGAACACTTACTTGACTAGATGAAAGCTTGCTGAAATTTTTGAAGGTTCTACCCCTTATTTGCTGCAAATTTTTTGTGGAAGATGATAAGAGAAAATATGATAACTTTTCTCTCATTATTTTATTAATATAAGTCAAATTAGTCCACCTACTACTACTAACTTTGACTAAAATTGACAATCTTGTCTCCCATGCTCTCTTATGGCCGACCAAGCCTCTTCCAAAGGATAATTTGCCTTTTAAAGACCCCCGATTAACAATCCAAGGCCATTTGGTACTTTTAGCATATAGAATGGAACTTTCACACTTTATGTGATTTAGTCCTTTTTCGCGATTGAGCATGAAATCGCTAAAATTAAAGTACCAAAATTTTAATGCTCACATGCTATCATGTTCTAACTCATAATATATCATGAAAATAATTTCTCAGGTCTCAGAATAGTGATCTCGAGATCACTATTCTGACTAGCCCCTAAGTCGAGCTATTACAACAGTGGTTTGGCACCACATATACATTTATATATTTAGTCACTCTGTCACAGTGGTTTGGTACCATAGTGGCTTGGTGCCACAAGTGTTTGGCTAATTCAGATGATGTAGAGGATGGAAAACTAGGTTGGGCTGGGTTGCATTGGATCCACTTTCTAATATGCCATAATGTGAGGGCTAAGGCCCAATGTGCATCTGTGGGCTTAAGGCCAGATTGTGTTCGTAAGGGGAATTATACACTGAGTCTTGGTGACTCACCCCTCTGCTTAATTTTGTAGGTAACCCCCAGTTGCAGATTTGGAGTCAAAGTGGACTTCTGAGGTGGCCATGCATTACTACTTCAGTAAATTTTCATTTCTTTATTTAAACTTACTTTTAATTTGGGATTTTGTAATGTAATAAGGCCTCCATAACTTTAATTTGGGTTTTTATTTAATGCTGCTACTACGTATTTTATGAAATGTTAAATATGGAGTTTTTCTAAAAAAAAAATTTATAAACAATCATTTTCCAAAGTGTTAACAAAAAGATGACAAGCGAATAAATTATTAAACTCGAAATTTTCTTAAAACCACAAACATTGTTTTCAAAATGTCGTTTATGCCCTAAATTTGACTTTTCCAAAAAAAAAAAATGGATTACGACTCTTAACTCATTTTAGTAAGAAGTTGGTAAGAAACCTTCAAACAGAATTTAATTTTTAATATGGGTACACTAAACGAAAAATTTTCTAAATTGCGATGTTTCTTTAAAATTTCTAAACTATCTTTCCATATAACATACCAGATTCGGTCGTAACGTATAGACCAGATTTGGGATGTTACAAGTGATGTTTTCTTCCAATTTGGGCCATTATTAAATCCCTAAACCTCAATCTCATTGTTAGGTTCCCCATGGCACAATTGGTCAATTTGGGTCTAAAATGGCATAAAACTAACAAAAAAAAATTTATTAACAACAAAATCAAAATAAAAAAAAGTAAAGAAAAGACACCTAATTTGCTTGAGAATAAGCTTTTTAAGTGTAATTAAGAGTCTAATTTGATGTATCAAATTACGACAAATCACTGATTGTCAAGAAGCTTACACTATCCCAACATTGGTTCGATAGTCTTTTATTCACTTTATTCAGTTATATGGCATGTACATAGGAGTTAATGGTTGTGCTTACTTTTGAATGATAATTTTGGTTTAAACTTTGCTAAATGTTTAAATTTGGACGATTATAAGGTTATATATAGGTTTGTGCATGCTTAGTAACATTTTAAGCCACATATGCATCATATGATTATCAATTTAGAAGTTAAATTGCATGGTTAAAGTAATGGAAATGAATTATTGTACAAATGTGAATGTTTGAGAACTTACAAGTTGGAAAAGATGTGATTATGTCATAATTGAATGAATAAATGTCTAAATGATAGAAATGGTTGAATAGAAAATTTAGGCATGATTTGAACTATTTATATGCAGTTTTAAGTGTGTGTATTGGCACCAATTGATTGTGTTTTGGTTTAGGCTTGAAAAGGGACCAAAATGGAATGATTTTTTTGACATATTTGGTACTGTGGTATTAATACCATTGGTGAAGGTATCAGTTCTTTATATTTTTAGTAAATTTTTTAAAAAAATTTATGAACCTTAAATGGTATAGATACCAGACTAAAGTATCTATACTCTGTATCATAGTATCGATATTATTAAACTTTGTTTTCAACTTTTACAAAACAAAATGTAAAAACTATATCGATAATAGAGTTTGGTATTGATACCTATAGAAAAGTATCAATACCTTGTGACTAGTATTGATACCTTTTGATTTAAATTGATTTTTTGAAATTTCAAGGTTAGAAATGGTATTGATATCTAATAAGGATATCGATACTTGGTTTGAAACTTTGAAAACTCTACAATTTGGTCCTATTTCATGCTTAGGTCTACCAAAAAGAGCTTTTGTAAGCTTGAATAAGCTTAAATTCAATTGTGTATCATAATGTGAATGTGATTATGACATGATTTGTCATGCCCTAATCTAGGGGTTAAATTTTTTTCAGGAAAATTTCTTGTGTTGAAAATTTATTTGTTGTTGATTGGGCCTCTGTCTGTAGTCTGGCCTGCTTAGTACTTTTGGAAACTCAAGGGTTGACAAAAAGCTTGAAGTGAAGTAGTTGGTTAAGAAATTGTTAATGCTTCAAGAGGTCGTGAGTTCAATTCCTATTGGTGCTGCATATATTATTAATACATTTCTTTTACTCCTTTCCAACTTGTACACGCCCTAAAGTTCAGCAATTGGAAATAAGTTTAGATGTAAATAAGTAATTGACCTAGTGGTTAATTTTTAGTGAAATCATCTTTGTGACTCGAGATTGATTCCTTCACTTGTAAATTCTTTTTTGAAAGCCTGTTTCGTTCAGCCCTAGCAAATTTTGAGATTTCAGTCTCACTTAAACACTAGAAAATCTAATTAACTTGAATATTCAAAGACTTTATTTGAATTATCAAAAGGCTATCAATTTTTTTAAAAAAATATTAAACTAATTTTTATGTTGAGTTTTTTTTTTTTCCATATTTTTCCTCTTCTTTTCCTCTAATTTTGTCCCATCTCCTTTTCTCCTTTTTTTCTTTCCTTATTTTCTCTTCACCCTTGTGTCGCCCCTTTGTGTTCTCTTCTTCTTATTCTTTTCTTCTTGCTGAATTACTGATTACTCTGGCCAAATTCATTTGTACTGCTTGGATTTTTCATTGGTTCTTCGAATCTATCATTCAAATGGAGTAAGTAGTTTTTTCTTTCGATCTGATCTTATCTTATTTCCTTCTTCCTTTATTTTAAGATTTGGCTAAATGTTACTAGTTGATCGTTGTTTTGTTGAGTTTTAAAATTTATAAAGAGAATGATCGAACCTGGAAACTAACTCTGACAGCGATTTAAGGTAAGTGCACTAATCGAAAAGTAGTATAGCTTAGGCAAGACCGGATTGTCGAACCCAAAGGAACTAAAAGTACTAATACTAACCTTCTTTCTATTATTTAACCTAAATATTAAGTGATTGGATGTTTAATCTAAATTTATCTACCTACTAAGCTAAAGATGCAAAGATAAAAAGAATGAATTGGGGAAATAACTTTAGGAAAACTTAGTTGATCAAAACGATGCCATTAAAAAGAATCCACCTAGACTTCACTTGTTATCTAACACTGAACCAGACGATTTATTCACTTGACTTGATCCGTAAGATTTCCTAATTTATATTAAACCCTCTCTCGAGGTGAATAACGTCTAACCCTAGGTTGATTAATTGAAATCTCTTTCTAATTAAAACCCCTAGCATCGCATTAACTCGATCTGTGGATTCCCATATTAGGTTTCACCCTAATCAGGTAAAATCTCGTCACCCTATCTCTAGATGCGCGATCAACTCCAATTAATTATGCAAGATCTACTCTTAACCAGGGACTTTTGCTCCACCACCTAAGCACATTCAACTGGAATCAATATCCCGTAAATATTAACACAAGAATTAAGCTCACA
This sequence comes from Gossypium rotundifolium, assembly GCA_025506655.1. Classification (NCBI taxonomy): domain Eukaryota; kingdom Viridiplantae; phylum Streptophyta; class Magnoliopsida; order Malvales; family Malvaceae; genus Gossypium; species Gossypium rotundifolium. Next base: position 92,019,875 of record CP106724.1, on the reverse strand, counting down.
TAATTAAGAACAAATCAAATATTTATCATATAGTTCAGAAAACAATAACAAGATTCATCTTAGGTTTCATCCGCTTTAGGTATCTGAAGGGTTTAGTTCATAACAAAAGAAAACATCTCAGAAGAAAAGATTAAACAAAAGATAAGAAATCCCTAAAACCCCATGAAGGAATTGAAGGAGAGATCCGCTGTCTTGAGTAAAATTTTGGCTTCTTGAGATGGATCAACTGGCTATCTTCGAGTGAGTCCCACAAATCTGACCTTTTTGGCTCGACTCCTTGGCCTAGCTAACCACCCTGACAAAAGCCCTGGCAGAAGGCTTCTGCCGAACTCCCCGCTTAAGTTGCCCCCTAGGGTGTTTATATAGACTTTAAGATGCTTTACTTGGCTCTTACATATCCTAATTCAAGTAGAATTCCTACTAGGGTGTTTGAATAGGCTTTGGAATGTGTTTCTTTACCTCTAAGTATCCAAATGTGAATAGAATTGCTCTTTCTGCGGCAGGACACATACTAGGGTACACGCGTGTGTTTGTGGCCGTGCCGTCTCATGAGCTTCATTGATGAGGTACGTAGTATGAATCGTGGTCAGGCTGTGTTTGGACTTCTCTTAAGAGGCACGGCCATGTGGGCTTAAGTCCAGGCCGTGCTGATTTCATGTTTGGTTTGTTTTAGGCCCGTTTCTCGTTCTTTTCATCCTCCAGTGCTTTCCTGAGTATAAAAAATGAAATGAAAAGATTAAGAGCACTTTTTTACACAATTCGGGGAATAAATCCTCCAAAAGTATGCTAAATGTAGGATTAAAATATGTTACTTTTACGGTTTATCAAATACCCCCACACGTAAGCTTTTGTTTGTCCTCAAGCAAAATTCTCAACTTACAATTAAAACGAACTTGCCACAATTCATAATTCTCATTAACAATGCATCATCATAATTCTTAGATAATTTGTACATGGATAATTTAACTCAAAGACTCCTAAAGATTCAAACACTTCTAAGTCGTATATTTGTAGCATGAAAACATAGGTGTCTCCCTTTATCTAAATAATTACCTCTGATTCAAAACCGACAAAGATTAACATCCTCACTAAAGATTCACTCAAAGCACTCGAAGTGTTTAAGGTTTAGGAAAAAGCACTCATAAGTAAAACCTGAAAAGTTAGTCCTATAGGCTTGCCTGAAAATCAAATCTCCACCACTGTAATATGAGATGATATTCAAATCAAAAGGTCTTTAACAGGGTTGTAACGGGGCTAAGGTTAAAGGTGTGGATAAATGCTGAATTTGGAAGGTTAAAATCGAGATTGAATTAACAAGTTACCTAACTTTAGAAAAATACAAATAATACGAGCTTCTTCTTCAAGGTGTTGAATTTAAACGTACAAGCTCTTAGAACATAGAACTAATAATGAATGTACTTCGTTTTTTAAGAACAAATCAAAAAAATACATAATATATGAAGAAATTTATCAACTGAAATAAAGTAATTAGGAAACTGATCAAATCAATTCTTGATAGAAGGGTAGTCAAAGGAATGGTGATAACAAATACGAGCAGGGTTTTGGGTTAATATTAGTGGGTGAATCAATAAAAAGGGTTGTTAGGATCAATGGGGTTTACTAAGGGTTAATTCTGAGGGGAAGCTTTTTAGTGGAGTGAATGGGTTGAAACCTAGGTGCCTTTATCATCTCAGTATATCAAATAAAAAATGTGGTCTTGACATGTATAATCGAGGTAAGTTCTAGAATAACAGTTCAATGTTGACACATTCATAATCAAAAAGTGAATATGAAAAAGAATGTATGCTCTGTAAGGCTCAAAATCTCACAAAAATTATTGATGTTTTTTATGTCAACCTTGTAAATTTCAACTTCAAGGTAATATTCAAATTCAGTTTGACAACCTAGAAAATTTTTCTATTCTGAACAATAGACTTATCATGCTTGATTCTCTAGTATATTAAAGTATAAATCATCAATGCACAATTAACTATGACTTACTAAAAAACATATCAATAAGAATCATAAATCATTAGAAATTTCATCCTAATTAGTAATATGAGGAAATTACTTAAGAACTAGATATAATTCAGGGATTTGAGAATAATGCTGTAGTTAACCCCCCACACTTAAGATGTACATTGCCTTCAATGTACAAAGATAGATAATATCAAAATAATCATAAAATCATAAGATGGAAAGAGAAGTGAAACTTCTTGAATTTTTTATGTAGTCAATGAAAAGAAACCGGATAAGATTGGAGGTGAACGTGGAGGTGAATGTGGGGGGAGCACCTCGAACCTAATTGAATTTGAATCATCGAAGTAACCGGCTTGGTTTTATTGCATCCTAAGCTAAATCTAAATGGTATAAAGAATAAGAAGAAAGTAATAAAGGAAATAAAATAAAGAAATGAAAAAATAAAAATAAAATAAAATAAACAAAAATAAAAATAAATAATAGGAAATGAAAGAAGAAAGACAACTAGAAAAGAAAAAGGAAGAAGGAGGTTTAAATAGATATATAGCCCGTGTTTTGGGATTTTCTTTTTGTTGCCACACGGCCATGGCCACTACCGTGTGGTCTGGAAATCCATTGTCTTGGTTAGTTCGGTGCTCAAGAAGAAGAAGAAAATGAAAGAAGAAAAAAATAAAAATATAAAAATAAATAGGGTTAGTGCTCGGGTTGCCTCACGAGAAGCGCTCATTTAAAGTCTTAAGCTAGACTTTACCTGTTATTCATATGGTCATGGTGGTTTCAGGAGGTGAAAATCCTTTCGCATGCAATCAATTCAGTTATGGATATATAATTTAAGTCGAGTAGTGTTTACCTCAAAAGTGTTAAATTTAGGATTGCTTACCTTGACTGTGCCGTATAGGAAGACATTAAGTACCTTAAAAGTGATTTCTTTGTTTGTCTTGAGCTCTGAATTGGCGATTCAAGAGTCTTTCCTATTCAACAATACCTGATCCCTTATTTTGAAGTGATTTGTTATCAGCTCGTCTGGGGTTTCCTTCGGTTTCACTTCGTGTATTCCTAGTTTCTCTTTAAAGTGTGTTTCCACTCGTCTAGTTCATCAACCTGAAGCCTTAGTTCTTCATAAATTATTTCTTTATATGTACTAGGTCTAATATATGGCTTAGCTAGGTGATTTCATGATGCTTCTTGTAAAGAAGGTTGAACCAAATGGTTATCAATAGAATTAATGTTCGTACCTTTATTACTCGATGTCCTAGCTAAGTCAAGAGCTTGAAGAGTGATTGTTTCATCGTCTACATTAAGTGTGAGTTCACCGAATTCTTCCTATGTGTGGTCTTTTTTTAATGAATCGGGATATGGCACACGAGGTTGGTACTCTGTAATTGACGGTTTTGGTATATCATGGTGCACCTCAACCTTACCTTCACTTACCACAGATTCTTCCCTTGGGTTTTGGTACGCCTAACCTTCACCATCGTAAATGGCTTGATTTTGCTCTCTTGGGTTAGTTTCAGTATTGATTGGGAAGCTTCCTTGTGGTAGTTCTGAGATCAGCTTAGCAAGTTGTCCAACTGACTTTGTAAGTTCCCCAACGGACTTCGTAAGTTCACCAACTTGGTTCTTGATCCCTTCAATCGATGTTTGTTGATTCTTAATGGTGGTCTCAGTGTCTTGGAGACGGGTATCTGTGGCTATCATGAATTTGGTCAGCATCTCTTCAATGTTTGACTCCTCTTCCTATTGGTGAGGTGGTTGTTGAAAATCTGGAAAGAGTTCTGGTCTTTGGCTATTTTGATCATCCCACGAGAAATTGGGATGGTACCTCCAACCTGCATTATAAGTGCCTTTATAAAAATTATTTTATGGTCTAGAATAGTTACCCGTAATGTGAGCTTGCTTGTTTTCCATGCCATATCCATAGGGTGGGTACTCAAGATTCACCATGCCTCCTAAATTCGAATCATATTGTATTTCTGGGTGTACATGCAAGAGACATTGATAATTATTCAGTGCCATCTTCTATAGACTAAAATTATCTGCCAAAACCAAATAAAATAAAAATTAGCAAACTAATAAAAATTAAGTTGTAGAAAATAAAAAAATGGCTAAAGTAATAAAAATAGGGCTTTCTTAATATTTTAGTTCCCTGGCAACAGCGTCAAAAACTTGATCATTGTTTTGTCGAGTTTTAAAATTTATAAAGAGAATGATTGAACGTGGAAACTAACTCTAACAACGATTTAAGGCAAGTGCACCTATCGAACAGTAGTATAGCTTAGGCAAGACCGAATTGTCGAACCCAAAGGGACTAAAAGTATTAATACTAACCTTCTTTCTATTATTTAGCCTAAATATTAAGTGATGGTTGTTTAATCCAAATTTAACTACCTACTAAGCTAAAGACGCAAAGACAAAGAGAATGAATTGGGGAAATAACTTTAGGAAAACTCAGTTGATCAAAACGATACCCTTAGGAAGAATCCACCTAGACTTCACTTATTATCTAACACTGAACCAGACAATTTATTCACTTGACTTGATCCGTAAGATTCACTTGACTTGATCCGTAAGATTCCCTAGGTTGATTAATTGAAATCTCTTTCTAATTAAAACCCCTAGAATTAGATTAACTCGATCTATGGACTCCTATATTAGGTTTCACCCTAATCCGGCAAAATCTCGTCACCCTATCTCTAGGCGTGATGCTAGATCTACTCTTAAGCAGGGACTTTTGCTCCACCACCTAAGCACATTCAACTTGAATCAATATCTCAGAAACATTAGCACAAGAATTAAGCTCACATAATTAAGAACAACTCAAATATTTATCATATAGTTCAGAAAACAATAACAAGATTCATCTTAAGTTTTATCCCCTTCAGGTATCTGAAGGGTTTAGTTCATAACAAAAGAAAACATCTCAGAAGAAAAGATAAAAAAACATAAGAAATCCCTAAAACCCCCTCAAGGATTTGAAGGAGAGATCTGCCATCTTGGGTATAATTTCGGCTTCTTGAGATGGATCAACTGGCTATCTTCAAATGATTCCCACAAATCTAACCTTTCTAGCTCGGCTCCTTGGCCTAGCTAACTGCCTTGGCAAAAGCCTTGGCAGAAGGCTTCTGCCAAACTCCCTATTTAAGTTTCCCCCTAGGGTGTTTATATAGACTTTGATATGCTTTAATTGGCCCCTACATATCCTAATTCAAGTAGAATTCCTACTAGGGTTTGAATAGGCTTTGGAATGTGTTTCTTTGCCTCTAACTATCCAAATCCGAATAGAATTGCTCTTTCTGTGGCAGGGACATTCCCTAGGGCACACGTCCGTGTGTTTCATGGCCAGGCCATGTGTGAGCCTGTTGATGAGGTACGGCCATGTGAATCGTGGTCAGGCCGTGTTTGAACTTCTCTTAAGAGGCACGGCCGTGTGGGCTTAAGTCCAGGCTGTATCAATTTTGTGATATGGCCAATTTGATTCTTGGAGACGGGTATCGTGGTATCATGAATTTGGTCAATCTCTTCAATGTTTGACTCCTCTTCCTATTGGTGAGGTGGTTGTTGAAAATCTGGAAAGAGTTCGGTCTTTGGCTATTTTGATCATCCCACGAGAAATTGGGATGGTACCTCCAACCTGCATTATAAGTGCCTTTATAAAATTATTTTATGGTCTAGAATAGTTACCGTAATGTGAGCTTGCTTGTTTTCCATGCCATATCCATAGGGTGGGTACTCAAGATTCACCATGCCTCCTAAATTGAATCATATTGTATTTCGGGTGTACATGCAAGAGACATTGATAATTATTCATGCCATCTTCTATAGACTAAAATTATCTGCCAAAACCAAATAAAATAAAAATTAGCAAACTAATAAAAATTAAGTTGTAGAAAATAAAAAATGGCTAAAGTAATAAAAATAGGGCTTTCTTAATATTTTAGTTCCCGCACAGTCAAAAACTTGATCATTGTTTTGTCGAGTTTTAAAATTTATAAAGAGAATGATTGAACGTGGAAACTAACTCTAACAACGATTTAAGGCAAGTGCACCTATCGAACAGTAGTATAGCTTAGGCAAGACCGAATTGTCGAACCCAAAGGGACTAAAAGTATTAATACTAACCTTCTTTCTATTATTTAGCCTAAATATTAAGTGATGGTTGTTTAATCCAAATTTAACTACCTACTAAGCTAAAGACGCAAAGACAAAGAGAATGAATTGGGAAATAACTTTAGGAAAACTCGGTTGATCAAAAGCGATACCCTTAGGAAGAATCCACCTAGACTTCACTTATTATCTAACACTGAACGGACAATTTATTCACTTGACTTGATCCGTAAGATTCACTTGACTTGATCCGTAAGATTCCCTAGGTTGATTAATTGAAATCTCTTTCTAATTAAAACCCTAGAATTAGATTAACTCGATCTATGGACTCCTATATTAGGTTTCACCCTAATTCGCAAAATCTCGTCACCCTATCTCTAGGCGTGATCTATTATGCTAGATCTACTCTTAGCGGGACTTTTGCTCCACCACCTAAGCACATTCAACTTGAATCAATATCTCGAAACATTAGCACAAGAATTAAGCTCACATAATTAAGAACAACTCAAATATTTATCATATAGTTAGAAAACAATAACAAGATTCATCTTAAGTTTTATCCCTTGGTATCTGAAGGGTTTAGTTCATAACAAAAGAAAACATCTCAGAAGAAAAGATAAAAAAACATAAGAAATCCCTAAAACCCCCTCAAGGATTTGAAGGAGAGATCGCCATCTTGGGTATAATTTGACTTCTTGAGATGGATCAACTGGCTATCTTCAAATGATTCCCACAAATCTAACCTTTCTAGCTCGGCTCCTTGGCCTAGCTAACTGCCTTGGCAAAAGCCTTGGCAGAAGGCTTCTGCCAAACTCCCTATTTAAGTTTCCCCCTAGGGTGTTTATATAGACTTTGATATGCTTTAATTGGCCCCTACATATCCTAATTCAAGTAGAATTCCTACTAGGGTTTGAATAGGCTTTGGAATGTGTTTCTTTGCCTCTAACTATCCATATCCGAATAGAATTACTCTTTCTGTGGCAGGGACATTCCCTAGGGCACACGTCCATGTGTTTCATGGCCAGGCCATGTGTGAGCCTGTTGATGAGGTACGGCCATGTGAATCGTGGTCAGGCCGTGTTTGAACTTCTCTTAAGAGGCACGGCCGTGTGGGCTTAAGTCCAGGCTGTATCAATTTTGTGATATGGCCAATTTGATTCTCATTCTTTTCATCCTCCAGTGCTTTCCTGAGTATAAAACATGAAAAGAAAGGATTAAGAGCACCTTTTTACACAATTTAGGGAATTCAAAAGTATGCTAAATGTGGGATTAAAATATGTTACTTTTACGGCTTATCACTAGTGCCATAACCAAACATTCTATACTAACCTTTGAGTGTTATTTTGATTCAAGGACCTAATCCAAACATCATGAATCAATAGTAACATCAGAACTTGATCATGTCTTCATTATATATCAAAATAGAATTTGATCTAAAGTTGTCTAGATCTAAGTTGTAGAAGTTACGGTTACGTTAGTGTATCAGGTTCATGTAAATTAGGTGTGGGTCTAACCTTTGGGTGTTTAATTAACTATAATTAATAATGTTATGTGCATGATAAACCAAAATACATGTTGATTTATGTGTGGCCGAATGGTCATGAGTGGATTAAAAGTTGTCGATTAAGGTAAGTATTAAAAAGAGGTAGTGGTCAAATGCTTTAAGGCTTTAATTAAGATGAAATGATTGTGTGGGTGCTGAATGTAATTACTTTTAATGTGTTTTCTGGTTTTTGTGACATGATAATATTAATGAATGCATGATTAAGCATGCTATTGAGATTGTTAAATCGGAAACATGATAAGCATGCTACTAAAATTATTAAACTGAAAGCATGATAAGCATGCCATTGATATTGTTACTGTTACAAAATAGTAGGATATGCTACATGATTGATATGCATATTGCATTGTATGAGTTTGGGTATTGATTGGGTGACAGAAGAGTTCCATGGAGTACTGGCAGTTTATTCACAACATTGGTTAGTCAATATACTGCACCCGGGAGTATTGTGGAGTACTAGCAACTTATCACATCCTACTGAAAGCTTGTCTACATTTTACGAGCCGTTTTATCTGCATACTATTACTGGTGGTTTAACCACATAGCAATTTTATCTGCATACAATTACTAGTGGTTTAACCACACCGAGCTAGGCTCTTATTGTTTTGGTGTTCGGATGACGAGTTTTGAGGAACTCGTGGTGTTTAATGGATGGATGGGTAGGGAAAGTAGGCCCACACACTCGTGTGGCCCATTCAGCCCAAACCTAGCCACATATATGAGATTCACATAGTCTAGTTCACTATCTACTACTCAATCTTACATTTTACTCAAATGGGCCCCCGGGCCCATTGGGCTCACTTGGCCCCTTTCGGGCCATCGTGGCCCAACAGACCAAACTCGCAAGAATACTCATGGTGGCCTCGACTATCGCGTCAAAGCTTCCACACGTGCGCTCGCACGCTCATGTGGCTACCATCGCTGTGTGACTGACATTTCGGCATTTGCCGCTCTACAACTATAATAGAGAGAGTACACACCTGATAGGAGTCTGAAGCTGCTAAACCGCGCTCCGAGCACTTCTACGTCCAATGCCAACCAGGTATGCTTACTCTCCTCCTAGATAGCTCTATATATAGTTAGCTTCTCACCTTTCTTCTTTGTATCTTTCCGATGTGGGATCCCTCCGTCAATAGAGTTTAAATCCAACTCAAACTCTTGCCGTCCAATCCGCAAAATAAACACTCCATTGCTTTCGTGAGATTCAAACCCAGGCTCCCTTGTAGCATAATCCACGCCACTAACCACTTGTCCACAAGCTCCTCTTGTGACTAAAACCATGCGCAACTAAATATAACCCTATGGCAAAAATCTAGAGTCCCTTTAAAAAGAAAACCAAAATGCAAGAGCCAAGACTTAACCTTGGACCTCCTTCCTTCCTTGTGGCGTCATCCCCTTGTCTCTTATGTGGCGTCACTTTGCCACTACACCACACACTCCACTTGTAACATTTTCGCCACATTTTATTCATAAAGCCTACCTACTAACTCCCAGGGTTTTATTCACCTAAAACCAAAATTTTTCCTAAGGCCTAACTTGAACCCGGGACTTCAAAGAAGCCCCCTAACCTTCCAAAATCAATCACCTACTAGATCCAACTTGCATTAAAGTCATTCTTTTATTCTCAAAAATTTTAACTGCTACTACGTCCAAGGCCTATTGGGCTCAATCCTACTAGGCCCAAATTCGGGATGTTACAAATCTACCCCCTTAAAAAAATTTTGTCCTCAAAATTTCCAACTAACTAACAGTCGTACATCCTAATCTATAGCACTACGCTCACGTTGCACACTCTGATCTTAATAACACTAATATACTTTTTAACTAAATCTCAAAGCTTCTTCCTCACAACTAGATACCTAACCGCAGAAGCACATAGAAGTTTATCACACATACACATAATTCCAATATTCAAGCAACTCATCCAAATAGGACACATACAGAACAAATACCAACATACAGTCATTACAGCATATAACTGAGCATAATGTTAGGAAACTTACGAATTTGGTGCCAGAGACTCGGGTGCCATACTTCCAATAAAGATACTTTTCTTTTCCTTTTTTAAAACCAAATTTCAAATAACTTTGAAAAACATTTTTGAACCTATTCCACAGTTGAGTTTTGCAACCTAGCTCTGATACCACAATTATAACACCCCAAACCCGCCTAGAGTTACGATTGGATCCGCATGTCACATGGAAAGGTTGTTAAAGAATCTACGCTCGTTAAAAATATCAAGTTTTGTTGCTTGTGAAAATCCAATTTGTTGTATGGTTCTCTTTGCAAAAATATTTTCGTGCTATTTTTGATGATCTTGTTTATAATTAATCCAACTCAATGAGTTTCGAAAATGACATTTAAATTATTGTAGACATGCGATATTTCAAAAAGAGTTATCAACGTTAAGAAAATCCGAGTTTTATCCATTATAGTTTGTAAACCGTATTAACATTATAGAAAAATTATTATTAATGTTTTAGAAAATCCCAAATTGAGCAATCAAAATTGATAAGCAGAATCAATTAAAAACTAAAACCAAAATAAAATACAAAAGGCCTTATTACAAAACAAAACCCAAATTTAAATAAAATCTATAGTATCAGAAAACAAAATTTATTAAGCTACGATATGTGGCCACCATAGAGTTCACCTCGCTCTAAACCGTAAAGATATGAATTACCTACAAAATTAAGCGAGGGTGAGTTACGAGAACTCAGATGTAATCCTTTATATGAACGATAATTGGGCCTAAGCCTACAGAAGCACATTGAGCCTTAGCTCTCACAGTAATGAAATTGACCGAAGCCCATACGAGTTGAACTAGGCCGTAGCCCTAACAACATGGCATAAATAGTGAATGCAATGCAACCCAGCCCAACCTAGTATTCCATCCTATACACTCTACTCCATATGTCCAACCTCAGCACGTCTGTGGGGATTTCTACAGTCAACCCTCCATCCTCTACACTCCTCTTTGGCAGTATGTTGACAGTCACACTGCTCAAAGTCGATATAATGTGACAGAGTCACCAATATATATGGCACCAAGCCATCAAAACAATGTGGCAAAGCCACCAAAATAATAATATAATCAGCACAAAGCCCTGGGTAAATATGATTGACACAAAGTCATCCATAATTATATTATGCTTGGCACATAGCCATCAACGACGTAATATAATCGACACACGACCTTGGGCAAATGCGATTGGCACAAATCCATAAACAAGATGGCACGAGCCATATTTAGGTTGGCATATAGCCATTATACGTAATGTGGCGAGCCACCGATATATACTTTACCGATCATCAACATCCCATCCTCATGCAATATGTCGTATGTCATGCTCAATCATTACACGGTATGCGTAATGGCCATGTCAAGAATAATCATTTAAACATGTAATAAAAGCATATCACCATACAACCGCAGCCAAACCGGTCATATCATAGCACAAGACAATCACTTACCTACAAGGGCAAATCAATCATTTTACCCTATAAGGGTATTCTAGTAATCCTACCCTTCAGGGGTAGTTCGGTAATTCTACTCATAACTAATTCATGTATGCAGTGTATCTCAAACATAATCAATCATACAATTAACACATAAAACGCTAATACTACCATGAGGGTACAACGGTCATTTTGTCGTTTAGGGGTAAAATAGTAATTTTACAAATCAGGGGTATTTTGGTAATTTCAAACTGGGTATTTTGTTAATTTCACAAATCGGGTATTTTGGTAATTTTACGAGCGGGGTGTTTGATAATTTTACAAACTAGGGTATTTTGGTAATTTTACAAATCGAGGTATTTCGATAATTTTGCAAACCGGGTATTTCGTAATTTTGCAAACTAGGGATATTTTGGTAATTTCACAAACTAGGGTATTTTGATAATTTGCAAATTAGGGATATTTCGATAATTTTACAAACTAGGGGGTATTTCGGTAATTTTACAAACCAAGGGTATTTCAGTCATTTTACAAATCAAGGTATTAACAACCCAACTGAAGGTCCACTGTCACCTCGAACGACTCAAGTATTTTAACAGAGATAATGATGCGAATGGGCCTAAGGCCCATTCTCACTTCAAATAGGTCCACACACTGGTGGCCCATTCACCAAACCTAGCAACATATATGAGATTCATATAGTCTAGTTCACTATCTACTACTCAATCATACATTTTACTCATATGGGCCTCTCGGGCCCATTGGGCCCACTTGATCCCTTTCGGGCCATCGTGGCCCAATAGCCCACACCTACAAGAATACTCATGGTGGACTCGCTATCACGTTGAAGCTTCCACACGCGCTCGCATGCTCGTGTGGCTACCATCACTGTGACCGTATTTCAGATTTGTCGCTCTACAACTATAGTAGAGAGAGTACACACCGATAAGAGTCCAAGTCGCTAAACCGCGTCTCGAGCACTTCTACGTCCAACGCCAACCGTATGCTTACTCTCATCCTAGACAGTTCTATATATAGCTAGCTTCTTACCTTCCTTCTTTGTATCTTTTTGATATGGGATCCCTCCGTCAATAGAGCTTAAATCCAACTCAAACTCTTGCCATCCAATTGCAAAATAAACACTCCCTTACTTTCCATGACATTCAACCAAGGCTCCTTGTAGCATAATCCACGCTGCTAACCACTTGGCCACAAGCTCCTCTTGTGACTAAAACCATGCGAACTAAATATAACCCTATGGCAAAATTCTAGAGTCTCTTTAAAAGAAAACCAAAATGCAAGAGCCAATACTTGAACCTTGGACCTCCTTCCTTCCTTATGGCGTCACCCCTTGTCTCTTATGTGGCGCACTTTGCCACTACACCACACACCCCACTTGTAACATTATCTCCACATTTTATTCTTCCAATAAAGATACTTTTCTTTTCCTTTTTAAAACCAAATTTCAAATAACTTTGAAAAACATTTTTGAACCTATTCCACAGTCGAGTTTTGCAACCTAGCTCTGATACCACAATTATAACACCCCAAACCCGGCCTAGAGTTACGATTGGATCTGGCATGTCACATGGAAAGGTTGTTAAAGAATCTACGCGTTCGTTAAAAATATCAAGTTTTGTTGCTTGTGAAAAATCCAATTTGTTGTATGGTTCTCTTTGCAAAAATATTTTCGTTGCTATTTTTGATGATCTTGTTTATAATTAATCCAACTCAATGAGTTTCAGAAAAATGACATTTAAATTATTGTAGACATGCGATATTTCGAAAAAGAGTTATCAACGTTAAGAAAATCCAGAGTTTTATCCATTATAGTTTGTAAACCGTGTATTAACATTATAGAAAAAATTATTATTAATGTTTTAGAAAATCCCAAATTGAGCAATCAAAATTGATAAGCAGTAACCGAATTAAAAACTAAAACCAAAATAAAATACAAAAGGCCTTATTACAAAACAAAAACCCAAATTTAAATAAAATCTATAGTACCGCAAAACAAAATTTATTAAGCTACGATATGTGGCCACCATAGAGTTCACCTCGGCTCTAAATCCGTAAAGATATGAATTACCTACAAAATTAAGCAGAGGGGTGAGTTACGAGAACTCAGTATGTAATCCTTTATATGAACGATAATTGGGCCTAAGCCTACAGAAGCACATTGAGCCTTAGCTCTCACAAGAATGAAATTGACCAAGCCCATACGAGTTGAACTAGGCGTAGCCCTAACAACATGGCATAAATAGTGAATGCAATGCAACCCATCAACCTAGTATTCCATCCTATACACTCTACTCCATATGTCCAACCTCAAGACGCTGGGATTTCTCGATCAACCCTCCATCCTCTACACTCCTCTTTGGCGGATGTTGGACAATCACCTGCTCAAAGTCGATATAATGTGACGAGTCACCAATATATATGGCACCAAGCCATCAAAACAATGTGGCAAAGCCACCAAAATAATAATATAATCAGCACAAAGCCCTGGGTAAATATGATTGACACAAAGTCATCCATAATTATATTATGCTTGGCACATAGCCATCAACGACGGTAATATAATCGACACACAGCCTTGGGCAAATGCGATTGGCACAAATCCATAAACAAGATGGCACGGAGCCATATTTAGGTTGGCATATAGCCATTATACAGAATGTGGCAGAGCCACCGATATATACTTTACCGATCATCAACATCCCATCCTCATGCAATATGTCGTGTATGTCATGCTCAATCATTACACGTGTATGCAGAATGGCCATGTCAGTAACAATCATTTAAACATGTAATAAAAGCATATCAGTCATACAACCGCAGCCAAACCGGTCATATCATAGCACAAGACAATCACTTACCTACAAGGGCAAATCAATCATTTTACCCTATAAGGGTATTCTAGTAATCCTACCCTTCAGGGGTAGTTCGGTAATTCTACTCATAACTAATTCATGTATGCAGTGTATCTCAAACATAATCAATCATACAATTAACACATAAAACGCTAATACTACCATGAGGGTACAACGGTCATTTTGTCGTTTAGGGGTAAAATAGTAATTTTACAAATCAGGGGTATTTTGGTAATTTCGCAAACTGGGGTATTTTGTTAATTTCACAAATCAGGGGTATTTTGGTAATTTTACAGAGCAGGGGTGTTTCGATAATTTTACAAACTAGGGGTATTTTGGTAATTTTACAAATCAGGGGTATTTCGATAATTTTGCAAACCAGGGGTATTTCGATAATTTTGCAAACTAGGGATATTTTGGTAATTTCACAAACTAGGGGTATTTTGATAATTTCGCAAATTAGGGATATTTCGATAATTTTACAAACTAGGGGGTATTTCGGTAATTTTACAAACCAAGGGTATTTCAGTCATTTTACAAATCAAGGTATTAACAACCCAACAGAAGGTCCACTGTCACCTCGAACGACTCAAGTATTTTAAACAGAGATAATGATGCGAATGGGCCTAAGGCCCATTCTCAGCCCAAATAGGTCCACACACTCGTGTGGCCCATTCAGCCCAAACCTAGCAACATATATGAGATTCATATAGTCTAGTTCACTATCTACTACTCAATCATACATTTTACTCATATGGGCCTCTGGGCCCATTGGGCCCACTTGATCCCTTTCGGGCCATCGTGGCCCAATAGCCCACACCTACAAGAATACTCATGGTGGACTCGGCTATCACGTTGAAGCTTCCACACGTGCGCTCGCATGCTCGTGTGGCTACCATCACTGTGTGACCGGTATTTCGGCATTTGTCGCTCTACAACTATAGTAGAGAGAGTACACACCTGATAGGAGTCTGAAGCTGCTAAACCGTGCTCCGAGCACTTCTACGTCCAACGCCAACCAGGTATGCTTACTCTCATCCTAGACAGCTCTATATATAGCTAGCTTCTTACCTTCCTTCTTTGTATCTTTTTGATATGGGATCCCTCCGTCAATAGAGCTTAAATCCAACTCAAACTCTTGCCATCCAATTCATAAAATAAACACTCCTTACTTTCCATGACATTCAACCAAGGCTCCTTTGTAGCATAATCCACGCTGCTAACCACTTGGCCACAAGCTCCTCTTGTGACTAAAACCATGCGCAACTAAATATAACCCTATGGCAAAATTCTAGAGTCTCTTTAAAAAGAAAACCAAAATGCAAGAGCCAATACTTGAACCTTGGACCTCCTTCCTTCCTTATGGCGTCACCCCTTGTCTCTTATGTGGCGCACTTTGCCACTACACCACACACCCCACTTGTAACATTATCTCCACATTTTATTCTTAAAGCCTACCTACTAACTCCGTGGTTTTATTCACCTAAAACCAAAATTTTCTTAAGGCCTAACTTGAACCCGAGACTTTATAAAGCCTCTAACCTTCCAAAATCACACACCTACTAGATCCAACTTGCATTAAAGTCATTATCTTATTCTCAAAAATCTTAACCGCATTACGCCAAAGGCCCATTGGGCCCAATCCTCCTAGGTCAAATTGGATGTTACGATCCATCGTCACTCTATCCCATTTCCACTAAGGAATCAAAATCAGTTGTAGCAAACCAGATGGAACCTGATGTTTGGCTTTTACTTGCTGACAAACTAAACATTTTAAAATAAAGTCAGAGATATCCTTTTTCATACCAGACCAACAACAATGTTGATTCAGATCATGGAACATCTTTGTACTTCGTGGATGTACAGATAGGCGACTATTATGAGCTTTACTCAAAATTAATTAAATTAATTCTGGGTTTCTCAGAACACATATTCAATCTCAAAACCATAAGAAATCATCAACATCAACTCAAAATTCAGAATCAGAGTTCGAATCACACTGAGCTCGTTTCGCTAACATTTTATTGTCAACTTTCCGAGCATCACATATTTGTTGTAAAACAATGGTTTGCTTTTAATTCACTATCACCGAACTATCATCGACAGATCTACTTGAGTATTCATAGCATGTAATCCAAACAGTGACTTCAGAATCAATGCATTGGCAACAACATTTGCTTTACCCGGATGAGAGTCTATCACAAGCTCATAGTCTTTCAACAGCTCCAGCCATCTTCTCTGTCGTAGATTCAAATCTTTCTGGGTCATCAGATACTTCAAACTTTTATGATATAAAAACACATGGCATTTCTCACCGAACAGATAATGTCGCCAAATCTTTAATGCAAACACAATCATAGCTAGCTCAAGATCATGTGTTGGATAATTCTTTTCATGAGGCTTTAGCGTCTCAGGAATAAGCTATTACTTTGCCTTCCCGCATTAGTACGCATCCTGCACCATTCAACGAAGCATCACTCTAAATTACAAACTTTTTACCGATTCGGTCGTACCAAACTCGAGCTTCATCAAAAGAGTTTTCAATCGATCAAAACTTTTCCGACATTTATCGGACCATTCATATATCTCATCTTTCAAGTAATCTAGCCAATAGAGTTGCAATCATCGAAAAGCCTTGTACAAATCTTTGATAATAACCAAGAACTCCCAAAAATTACAAACTTGGATACATTCTTTAGAGGTTTCCAATCTAAAATAGCAAAAATCTTACTCGGATCAACTCGTATTCCGAGGCCGATGCAATATGTCCTAAAAACGACTTCATGCAACCAGAATTCATATTTGTTGAATTTTGCATACAATTGCTTTTCTCGTAGAGTTTGCAACACAATTCTCAGATGTTCAGCATGTTCAGTTTCATCCCGTGAATAAATCAAACTGTCGTAAATGAATACAACAACAAATCGATCTAGGTACAGTCTAAAAATTTTATTCATTAGATCTATAAAGCAAGCAGGAGCATTCGTTAATCCGAAAGGCATAACTAAAACTCATAATACCGTATCTTGTTCTGAAAGCTATTTTTGAAATGTCTGAGTCTTTTACCCTCAACTGGTAGTAACTCGATCTCGATCTATCTTTGAAAATACGGTGGCTCCTTTTAGCTAATCAAACAAATCTTTAATCGGGCAACAAATATTAATTTTTTATGGTCACTTTGTTCAACTTCACTATCTACTACTCAATCATACATTTTACTCATATGGGCCTCTGGGCCCATTGGGCCCACTTGATCCCTTTCGCCATCGTGGCCCAATAGCCCACACCTACAAGAATACTCATGGTGGACCTTGCCATCACGTTGAAGCTTCCACACGCAGGCCGCATGCTCGTGTGGCTACCATCATCGTGTGACCCAGATTTCTAAGATTTGCCGCTCTACAACTATAGTAGAGAGAGTACACACCTGATAAGAGTCTGAAGCTGCTAAACCGTGCTCCGAGCACTTCTACGTCCAACGCCAACCAGGTATGCTTACTCTCATCCTAGACAGCTCTATATATAGCTAGCTTCTTACCTTCCTTCTTTGTATCTTTTTGATATGGGATCCCTCCGTCAATAGAGCTTAAATCCAACTCAAACTCTTGCCATCCAATTCGCAAAATAAACACTCCCTTACTTTCCATGACATTCGAACCAAGGCTCCCTTGTAGCATAATCCACGCTGCTAACCACTTGGCCACAAGCTCCTCTTGTGACTAAAACCATGCGCAACTAAATATAACCCTATGGCAAAATTCTAGAGTCTCTTTAAAAAGAAAACCAAAATGCAAGAGCCAATACTTGAACCTTGGACCTCCTTCCTTCCTTATGGCGTCACCCCCTTGTCTCTTATGTGGCGACACTTTGCCACTACACCACACACCCCACTTGTAACATTATCTCCACATTTTATTCTTAAAGCCTACCTACTAACTCCCAGGGTTTTATTCACCTAAAACCAAAATTTTTCTTAAGGCCTAACTTGAACCCGAGACTTTATAGAAGCCCTCTAACCTTCCAAAATCACACACCTACTAGATCCAACTTGCATTAAAGTCATTATCTTATTCTCAAAAATCTTAACCGCTACTACGCCAAAGGCCCATTGGGCCCAATCCTCCTAGGCCGAAATTCGGGATGTTACAGTCCATCGTCACTCTATCCCATTTCCACTAAGGAATCAAAATCAGTTGTAGCAAACCAGATGGAACCTGATGTTTGGCTTTTACTTGCTGACAAACTAAACATTTTAAAATAAAGTCAGAGATATCCTTTTTCATACCAGACCAACAACAATGTTGATTCAGATCATGGAACATCTTTGTACTTCGTGGATGTACAGATAGGCGACTATTATAAGCTTTACTCAAAATTAATTAAATTAATTCTGGGTTTCTCAGAACACATATTCAATCTCAAAACCATAAGAAATCATCAACATCAACTCAAAATTCAGAATCAGAGTTCGAATCACACTGAGCTCGTTTCGCTAACATTTTATTGTCAACTTTCTGAGCATCACATATTTGTTGTAAAAACAATGGTTTCGCTTTTAATTCAGCTATCACTGAACTATCATCAGACAGATCTACTTGAGTATTCATAGCATGTAATCCAAACAGTGACTTCCGAATCAATGCATTGGCAACAACATTTGCTTTACCCGGATGAGAGTCTATCACAAGCTCATAGTCTTTCAACAGCTCCAGCCATCTTCTCTGTCGTAGATTCAAATCTTTCTGGGTCATCAGATACTTCAAACTTTTATGATATAAAAACACATGGCATTTCTCACCGAACAGATAATGTCGCCAAATCTTTAATGCAAACACAATCATAGCTAGCTCAAGATCATGTGTTGGATAATTCTTTTCATGAGGCTTTAGCTGTCTCGAGGAATAAGCTATTACTTTGCCTTCCTGCATTAGTACGCATCCCAGACCATTCAACGAAGCATCACTCTAAATTACAAACTTTTTACCTGATTCTGGCTGTACCAAAACTGGAGCTTCAGTCAAAAGAGTTTTCAATCGATCAAAACTTTTCTGACATTTATCGGACCATTCATATATCTCATCTTTCTGAAGTAATCTAGCCAATAGAGTTGCAATCATCGAAAAGCCTTGTACAAATCTTTGATAATAACCAGCAACTCCCAAAAAATTACAAACTTCGGATACATTCTTTAGAGGTTTCCAATCTAAAATAGCAAAAATCTTACTCGGATCAACTCGTATTCCAGAGGCCGATGCAATATGTCCTAAAAACTGACTTCATGCAACCAGAATTCATATTTGTTGAATTTTGCATACAATTGCTTTTCTCGTAGAGTTTGCAACACAATTCTCAGATGTTCAGCATGTTCAGTTTCATCCCGTGAATAAATCAAACTGTCGTAAATGAATACAACAACAAATCGATCTAGGTACAGTCTAAAAATTTTATTCATTAGATCTATAAAGACAGCAGGAGCATTCGTTAATCCGAAAGGCATAACTAAAAACTCATAATACCTGTATCTTGTTCTGAAAGCTATTTTTGAAATGTCTGAGTCTTTTACCCTCAACTGGTAGTAACCTGATCTCAGATCTATCTTTGAAAATACGGTGGCTCCTTTTAGCTAATCAAACAAATCTTTAATCCTGGGCAACAAATATTAATTTTTTATGGTCACTTTGTTCAACTGATGATAATCAATGCACATTCTAAACGTGCGATCTTTCTTTTTCACAAACAGAACGGGAGTACCCCAAGGTAAGAAACTCGGTCTGGCGAACCCTCTATCAGTCAACCCTTGTAGCTATGACTTTAACTCTTTCAACTCTATTGGTGCTATCTATACGGAGCTATCGGTACCAGGCAGTAGATCTATACCAAATTTGACTTCACGAATCGAAGGTAATCCAGGTAGTTCTTCAGGGAAAGCATCAGGGAACTCACAAATAACAGGCACTGATTCAACTTTCTTTTCAGATACTTTTGAGTCAATTACATAAGCAAAATATGCTTCATGCCCCTTTTTCACATAACGTTGAGCTTTCAACATAGATATCACAGCGGTAATCTAGCCAAGTCTTTAGACTCAACCCGAACTACTTCATCATTCCGACATCTCAAATTAATAGTCTTTCTTTTACAATTCACAATAGCATCATGCAATGTCAACCAGTCCATACCCAGAATGATATCAAACTCATCAAATGGTAATAGCATCAGATTAGCAGGAAAACAGATATCTCAAAACATTAACGGACAGTTCTTGCATACTTTGCCAACCAAGACACTTTAACCTAAGGGGTTCGATACTTTTATAACAAACTCAGTAGACACTACAGGTAAAATTTTACTGGATAATAAGTTCATGCATATATATGAATGAGTAAAACCAGGGTCTATCAATGCAATCACAGAATTATCATGAAGAGTAAATGTACCCGTTTAACATCCGGAGATGAAGCTTGTAACAGCCCGATTTTGGGGCTAGTCAGAACAGTGATTTTGAGACCACTAAACTGAGGATAACGAAAATTATTTTGATATTATTTTATGTGTTATAGCATTAAAATATGACTATGTAGAAATTTTGGTGCTTTAATTTTAGCAATAGCATGCTTAATTGTGAAAAAGGACTAAATCGCATAAGATGCTAAAGTTCTATTTTATAAGGTAGGGGTACCTAATATCTATATAATTTAATTTGGAGGATTTTAAAATGCAATTGGGCCATTTTGGAGTGTAATGGCTGGCCATAATGTGCATAGGGAACAAAAGCATTAATTTTAGTCAAAATTAGATGATAGTTGGTGACTAATTGACTAAAATATGATAAAATAAGATGACTAAAGGAAGCTATCATCTTTCACTATTCATCTCCCCCTCTACCACCAAAAATTTCAACAAGATTAAGGGTTTGAAAGCTTGAAAATTTTAGCTACATCTCATCCTTTCAAGTAAGTAATTTTTGAAGTTTTTCTTAATGATTTTTGTACGTTTGGGGTCCCCGAAGCTTAAGCTAGCTAATGAAGAGACTAATTTGTGATATGGTTGAAAGTCTAGAGACTTTCCATGAGAGTATTCATGTTGTTATCTGAGTTTTTATGGAAGAAAATGAATGTTAGGGAGGTGGGAAACAACCATTGTGAAAGTTGTTAGCATGAAAACACCTAATTAGGATTTAAATGCAAAGATTGATTTTGTGTCATAAATGCATGAAATAGTTGGAATTGTGAGTGGTTGTAAGAGAAATAAATGTTCAGATAGGCTTGTTTAATGAGAAAGTGAGTTGAAAAATAACTTACAAGCCTAGGGGTAAAATCGTAATTTTGCCAAAGTACAAGGGAAAAATAGTCATTTTTGCCTAAGTGTAGATTATGATGCATTATGATCATAGAATGATCTAAATGAATAAATTTTATTGTTATAGATCAAGAAAAGTGTGGAATTAACCTTGACCGGGAAAAAGGCAAGGTTACGGATTAGACGCTCAGTTAACGCGTTTTGCACCGAGGTAAGTTTATGTGTAAACTATATAATTTGTATACATACATTATTGTTGTTGATTGGTGCATGGCATGATTAAGAACATGTATGATTCAAGTGGATTGAATTTGATAGTCATTGTATAGTTTCGAATGAATGATGAAATAGTCATATAAATGTTTAATGACAACACTTGACGGTGGGCTAAGTGTGATACCACCTTATTACTTAACTATGATGGGTTGTGTGCGATACCAGCATTGTTATATTATTTAGTGGGCTATGTGCAAGACCACTATAATTATCCTTTTTGGTGGGCTATGTGCGATACCACTCTATTAAGGATTGATGGTAGGCTAAGCGCGAAACCTCCAAGTGTTTTAACATTGTGATTGGATTAGTGAGAAACTATGAGGTGTTGTATCATAAAAAATTATGGTGTTGAGTGCAGGCATGCAACTAAATGAATATAAGCATTATGCTTGTGATGTGGTGAGAATGTGGTAAGGGATTAAATGAGTAAGCATGAATGTGAATATGAATGTGTATGGCTTTAGTTTGGTATAATGCTATTGTTGTTTAACTCATACTATGATGTTACTTGTTTACATGTAAACTTACTAAGATTAATGCTTACTCCCTCTTTCTTTTCCCGTGTTTTATAGAGTTTAAAAGCTGAGCCTGGATATACCTATAACTAGAAAATCGCCCACACTTTCAACTCACCTCGTTATATCTAGACTTAGTGATTTTGTGTATGGCATGTAGAGGTGCTAGACTAGTTAGACTATTTTGTTATTTTGGCCAAAATGTGTTGGCCCCTTTTTGGGACAAACTATTTTGTATATTGCCACGGTTGATGGCTCACCTTTTTTTATGAAAGTATGTAGTCATTCATGAAAGTTTAGATTGCAAAATATGAGTCGTTTGATGATATGTTGAATGAATCCATGCTGTGTGAACTAGAGGAGTGAAAGGAATTTGGCAAATAGCCTTGTTCTTGTCCACACGAGTAGGAACACGGGCGTGTGTCTATGCACTGTGTGACACACAGCCAGTCCATGGGCGTGTGCCCATGCCGTGTGAAGTCTGCACTTAAGATTTGGAATTTAAATCGTAACACAGTAGAAGCACACGGGCGTGCGACCAGCTGTGTAGATTAATCAAAGATGACCACAGGCCAGCCACACGAGCGTGTGCTTTGGCTGTGTGCTAATTAAGGGTTGATGATGTCATAGTCAGAGAGCTCTACAGGTAAAAGACACGGGCGTGTTTGGGCCGCGTGAGTTAAGTCAGTGTTGTCCACGGGCATCAAACACGGGCGTGTGAGATGATCACAGCCATGTTCCTAAACCAACACAAGCGTGTGGCCTCTATTTTGATGAAAAGTTTCTCGAGTTTGTATAAGTTTAGGGGTTAGTTCCAAAGCTCTTGGCGGTATGTTTAAGGCCTTTTAGCCCAAGATTGAGCTTTGCGATAGGTTTAGTAGCGATACTTTATAGCCCATTTCGAGGTGTTAAGTGTGATAAGTTAAGTAATGCCTCAATCCTAGTTTCGGCTTCGAATACGAGTAAGGGGTGTTACATTTAGTGGTATCAGAGCTATGGTTTAGTCAATTTTAGGACTACCGTAGCGTGTGTGGGAGTCTAGCTGTACATGCCATTAGGATATAATGATAGTGTGGTGGCTTCTAATGATTCTAAACTTGTTTTATGTAGTATATGGATCCCGATCAATCAGCTGCTGATGACGCAGCTAGTAACGCGTCGACTCCCGTGCAAGGGACCGTGCCTGTGGAAAGTGGACCGAGACTAGGGGTCATTGAGAAGTGGCTCGGGATACCTTCCTCCAAATGATGAGTAACTAGTACACGGAATATGTACGAGCAAACCCAAATGCTTAACCTCCTCCACCCCCTCCTATACCTCAACCAAATCCTGTGGCTCCTCAAGGTATAGATGTAGTGAGAATAACCAAGCCCCGGTAGATAAGATTCGTAAGCATAGGGCCGAGGAGTTTAGAGCCAACATAGATGATGACCCCAAGAGGGCAGAGTTCTAGCTTGAGAACTCGATAAGAGTATTTGATGAACTCTCCTGTACCCCTAAGGAGAGCTTAAAATATGCCGTATCTTTGTTGAGGGACTTGGCGTACCACTGGTAGAAAATATTGACGTCAGTGGTTCCTAAGGGGAGAGTAACAAGGGACTTCTTTTTGGAGGAATTTCGAAAGAAGTACATAAGTCAGCGATTTGTTGACCAGAAACGGAAGGAATTCCTTGAGTTAAAGCAAGGAAAAATGACAGTGGTGGAATATGGGTGCGAATTCGTTAGGCTTAACAAGTACACTCAAAGAGTGCGTGTGTACAAAAGCCATTTTATGCAAGAGGTTTGAAGGTGGGTTGAATGAAGATGTTAGACTTTCAGTTGGGATTTTAGAATTGAAAGAATTTTTGGTATTGGTAGATAGGGCAAGCAAGGCCGAAGAATTGAGTAAGGAAAAGAGGAACGTTGTGAGTGAAGCCTGGGATGCAAGAAAAAGGCCGATGAGTAAATCCTACCAAGCTCAATCGAAAAGGTCCAAGGAACTGAACCCTCTGACGACTGCATCAGTTGGATTTTCGCAAAGAGAGCGAGGCAATACATACTCAGGTTCGAGAGTTCGAGCCACCTTAATGGCAAGTGTAGACAATCCAAAGTCCAAACCGGAGTGTCCAAATTGTGGAAGACATCACACTGGGGACTGTTGGGGAAACAACCGAACTTGTTACAAGTGTGGTTCCCCCAATCATTTCATCCGAAACTGCCCGGAAAGATATGACAAAGAAAGGAAGCAAGAAATAAGATCAAGCAATGTATCTTCTAGAGGTAGGCCGCAAAGGAACCCAGTAAGTGGGGTTCGTAGTAGAGGTGCGTCGCGAGACACTGCTGTAAGGCCAGAGGGTTGGGCACCCGCAAGGACTTATGCCATTCGTGCTCATGAAGAGGCATCATCACCAGATGTAATAACGAGTACTTTTTCTCTTCATGTCACCTTTGTTATTTCTTTTATTGATCTGGGGTCTACCCATTCTTATATTTGTATGAGATTGGCATCTAGTTTGAGTATGACTGTTGAGTCTACAAAATTTGTAGTAAACGTGTCGAACCCGTTAGGTAAACATGTGTTAGTCAAAAATGTGTGTAGGAGTTGTCCTTTGACAATTAGGGGTCATTATTTTTCGAAAAATCTTATGTTGTAACAACCCAAACCCGGCCCATACATCAAGACCGAATCTGGTATGCTACGGGTTGAATGTTGAAAACTTTGCCTTGAATGGTTTTGAAAGGCTCAGTTTATTTTAACCGATTAATCATTAATTGTGACATTTTTGAAGAAACTTTATCATTTGCGTTGAACATGCTTGGCAAACCCATTTTCATTTCACTTTATGGTTAAGACTTTGAAAACATAAGTTTGTGAGATGTAATATAAAAAAAAATAAAAATCGATAACCTAAGTTATGGAGGCCTTATTACAAAAATAATCCCAAAATTTTAACTTAAAGAAATTAAAATCGAAAATAGTCTATAAAGATAAAAGACTTGATGGCCCCTCGAGTCCGCCTCGGCTCCCATGTCCATGATCTATTACTCATCTAAAAAGTTGGGAAAAATAAAAGGGTGAGTCACCAAGACTCAGTGTGTAAATCTCGAAAACACATAAAAGCCTTGGGCCCACAAACACATTATGGGCCTTGGGCCATACACAATGGCAACAGAATATATTTACATGCAATATGGCCTATCCCAAACCTAAGTGTCCATCCTCTACACACCCCCGTACCAACCATCACACCGTGGGAATTTCTACAATCAACCCTCCATCCGCTACACACTATATCGACACCTGTGCTGCCTGTCATAAAGACCGATCACTATGTGACCTATGTTGCGAAGCCACCAATCGCCATGCGACCATAATAATATGCTGTGGTATTTCGACAGCTGTGCTACCTGTCATAAAGACCGATCACTATGTGACCTATGTGGCAAAGCCACTGATCGCTATGCGACCTGCTCCCCTTCATCATATCAATCCCATCCCATGCATACATACATGTAGGAATCAGAATATTAAACTACCTAAACAGATCACATACTTTCACATACTTCGATACACATAGAGAAGTTTCTATGATTACGTACCTGGCATCCTTTGCCTACCCTTTTTGGGTAACACGACTGTTCATACAGCCTCATTTTCCAGCTTTTAGCCCATAACTTACATATAATATAGATTAACTAGTGTGATAGAGATCTATACACCTGATTACTGACAGGACAGTACTTTTTATGTCGACACTATCAGAAGTCGATACGACTACTAACTGCCTAAGGTTTTGCTCTAAAGCCGGTCCACAACCCTGCGGCCAATCCCGAACTGCTGACACCACGCGTTTCTTGAACTTTGGGGCTGGGACTACAGATCCAACCCCTTCCTTTGATTTGCTGACATCCGAGTCCATGAATGACCTTAGTCAGAAGATACTATAATGATTGCTTAACGAGCCATTTGGTTAAGGCACAATTAATCAAAAAGAAATCGATTAAACATCATAGGGAGAATTGAACCCTTACCTTAAAATCTTGAAAATAATAAAATGGTTCGAACGTTAACAATTTCTGGCTTAGAAACCTCGACGATTAGATCTCATTCAAATCCGGAATGCCGCCCAAAAAGAACACGAGATCAGTGAGAACGTCAAACTATAGATGGCCTAACAACTAACTAGCCATTCGACTATGGTCTCAAAAACCAGAAGAGAAGAAAAAAGAACAGAAAAAATCGGCACTTACCTTAACACAGAGAATTCAGCAACTCCTAGGGAATTTTGGCTTTTGAGAAGATCAAAAAGAAAAGATGATCTCAAGAGATCTATGAAGATTCGGCTTTGATGAAGAAAGTGGTAAAAAGAAAAGAATAGACAAGGGTATTCGGCTATGGAGATGAAAGAAGATAAAACAATGGAATTTCGGCTTTTGCATAAAAGTGGAGATGAGAGAATAATATTAGGGGTTTCGACTTTTGAATAATGAGAGAAAAGAATGGGAAATAAAACCCTAATACCGAAAATAAAAAGATATTCCCCCCACCTAAACACAAAATTTTAGCAACTACTACCTAAAACCCGAAAATGCCCCTTTTTAAAACGTCAAACTAAGCTATTAATCAAAGGAAATTTTGACACCCCTCTGGCATACTGAAACCGATTTCTTCCCCCCTCCAAGAGATGGAAATTCAGCCACCACTGGCTGTTCAGCAGATAACTCCTATTCTTTCTCCCTTATCTTTCTCCATTCACACCTCCAAAAGAGGCCTAAATAACACCACCTCTTCTTTCCTTTTTCAGCATATTATCCACATTATCCAAGTAATTTAATCCCTCCTAATTTTAAGCCTTATTGGCATCCCACTTGCTCCTCCTTTAAGTGTCAAAAATGGCCCAAATACATGGGCTCCAAGCGGCCATAACTTGGGCCTCTTCACCTACTAATGACACCACCTTATAGCTCATTTGCAGCGCCCCTTGCTACTGGGCCACAAACCCATTTTGTAATTTAAACCACAGATACCATCTTTTAAACCCTATAGTGTCAAACAGAAAATTTAACCAAGGCCTCAGCCCTATCCTGAGCCCAATCTGGACCCCTAACACTCTAATTAGCACATGATACATAACCACACATTAAATGCATAGGCCCATTAATTCAAGATGTTATAGTTCTAGCCCCCTCAAAGAAATTTCGGCCTCGAAATTACCTGATCAGAATAGATGCGGGCACTGCTGCCGCATCATCTCCTCTGGTTCCTATGTAGCCTCCTCAAAACTGTGATTCCTTCATGGAACCTTAACCAACGGAACCATCTTCCTTCACAACACTCTGACATCACGATCCAAGATTTCCACTGGTTCCTCTTCAAAGGATAGGTCAGGTCTTACCTCAATTTCCTCCATAGGCACCACATGAGACGAATCTGAACGATATCATCTCAACATAGAGACATGAAACACATTGTGAATCTGGCTTAACTCTGAAGGTAGCTCAAGCTGATAGGCTACTGGTCCGACTCGTTTCAACACCCGATAAGGTCCGATAACTCTGAGACTTAATTTACCCTTCCGTCCAAACCTCAGTACTTTCTTCCATGGCGACACCTTCAAGAACACCTTGTCACCCACTGGAAACTCTATGTCCTTACGCTTCAAGTCTGCATAGGACTTATGTCAGTCCGACGCTTCCTTTAGTCGAGCTCGAATTAACTCAACCTTCTCCTCTGTTTTGGTAACCAACTCGGTCCCAAAATCTGACGTTCCCCGAATTCCATCCAACAGGTAGGAGTATGACACTTCCGCTCGTACAATGCTTTATATGGCGCCATCTGAATACTAGACTGGTAGCTGTTGTTGTAAGCAAACTCCGCCAACGGTAAAAACTCTTCCCAACTACCTTGAAATCAATAACACATCCCCTCAACATGTCCTCCAACTTTGTACCCAACGCTTGATGCAAAGCCTTCTAGAATCGTGATGTGAACCTCGGGTCCCTGTCCGATATGATTGATACTGGTAGTCTATGCAACCTCACCACCTCCGCTATGTATAGCTTAGCCAATTTGTGTAAAGAGTAATAGACCCGTATTGGTATGAAATGAGCAGATTTTGTCAAGCAATCAACAATCACCCAGACTGAATCTTTCTTAGTAGGCGTGAGGGGTAGCCCACTAACAAAGTCTATTGTGATCCTTTCCCACTTCCATTGTGGAATCTTCATTGGCTGTAATAACCCTGATGGGAACTGATGTTCCACTTTTACCTGCTGATCGGTCAAACACTTACTTACCAATTCAGTTACCTCCCGCTTCAAGCTTGGCCACTAGAATTGATCCCACAAATCCCGATACATCTTACTCCCTCCGGGGTGCATAGCGTATGAACCACCATGCACTTCTTGCAAAATCCTACGCCTCAATCCCAGATCTTTTGGCATACAAACTTTCCCTTGAAAAAATAACAGTCCTTCCTTATTCATACTGAAGTCCGTCGATCCATCACTTGATCCTACATGAAACTTCTCCTTTAGCAACTTATCGGTCTGCTGCTTCTCCTTAACCTGAATGACCCAAGAGGGTTTCACTTGAAGTTCAGCCAATAAGCTCCCATCATCGTATAAACTAAGGTGAGCAAACATTACTCTCAAGTCAGAGATTAATTTACGACTTAAAGCATCCGCCACCACGTTAGCTTTACCCGGATGGTACTCGATCTAGCAATCATAATCTTTTAACAACTCGGTCCACCTCTTCTGCCTTAAATTCAACTCCTTCTGGGTCAAAAGGTATTTTAGGCTCTTATGATCGGTGTAAATAATAGATTTCTCCCCGTACAGATAATGTCTCTAAATCTTTAAAGTAAAAACCATCACCGCCAACTCCAAATCATGGGTGGGATAATTTGCTTCGTGCGGTCTTAACTGCCGAGATGCATATGCAACAATCTTTCCATCTTGCATCAACACGCATCCTAGTCCCATGTGTGACACATCACAGTAAATTATGAATTCCTTTCCAGCCTCCGGTTGAATCAATACCGGAGCCTCAGTCAAAATTCTTTTCAACTTCTCAAAATTCTCTTGCTGCTTACTAGACCAAATAAACAGAACTCCTTTCCATAATAACTTAGTCAATGGTGCCGCGATTGAAGAAAATCCTTCAACAAACCTTCGATAGTACCCGGCCAGACCAAGAAAACTCTGAATTTCTGCCACAGACTTAGGCGGCTTCCAATCCAACACCGCTTCAATTTTTCGAGTGTCAACCCTAATCCCCTCTACCGACACAACGTGGCCTAGAAAAGTAACTTCACTTAGCCAAAATTTGCACTTACTGAATTTGGCATACAACTGATTCTCCCTCAGAATCTGTAAAATCACTCGCAGATGTGAATCATGCTCCTCTTCCAATCTTGAGTAAACCAAGATATCATCTATAAACACCACGACAAACCGATCCAAGTAGGGTTGGAACACTCGGTTCATCAAATCCATAAACGCCGCTGGTGCGTTAGTCAACCTAAATGGCATTACCAAAAATTCGTAATGGCCATAACGGGTCCTGAAAGCTATCTTGTGAATATCCAATTCTTTGACCTTAAGCTGATGGCATCCTGATCTCAAATCTATCTTTGAGAACACTAACACCCCTTTCAGTTGATCGAACAAGTCATCAATCCTTGGCAACGGATACTTGTTCTTGATAGTCAACTTGTTCAGCTGACGGTAGTCAATGCACATACACATTGATCCATAATTCTTCTTAACAAATAACACCTGGCGCTCCCCAAGGCAACACACTTGTCGAATAAATCCTTTATCTAACAACTCTTGTATTTGTGCTTTCAACTCTACCAACTCCTTTGCCGCCATCCTATATGGAACGATAGACACTGGTGCTGTTCCCAGAAGAAGATCGATACCAAACTCCACTTCACGATCCAGAGGTAATCCCAGAAGCTCTTCTGGGAAAACATCAGGAAATTCCTTCACTGTCCTAATGTTCCCCAACAGTTAGGTCATTGGCTTCCAGAGCCCGAATGAACATTAATACCGCCTCGCATTCTTTTCTCACCATCCTTTCTGCTCTTAGGGTAGTCACTACATTCGACAGACAGTTCCCCCTTTCTCCTATCACCAACACTTCACCACCCTCGGGGGTTTTCAACACCATACGCTTGGCTGCACAATCTAAATTAGCTAGTGTAAGGCAAACCAAATATTAAAAATGTACTGGTTATAACATCCAGTACGTCGGCCTCCTCTTGATGTCTGGTAGCATAGACCAACCCTGGCTGCCTCTCCTCAGTGTTTCCTACCCCTCGGCCTGGTGCTCCATGACCCCGACCGAAACCATTACCACCTCTAGCCGGACCACGACCCCTCTATGGCTGCTAACCTCCTCTACCTAGCTGAGCATTTCCTTCCCCTGCAGGTCCTACATTGCTCCGTGGCTGTGGACAGTCCCTAATCTGATGGTCCAAAGATCCACGCCTAAAGCACTTTCCACTGCCTGCCCAACACTCACCTATATGGAATTTACCACAGCGAACACACCTCCGTGTCTGGTTGGCAGCAGGTCTCTCCACCCAGTTCGGCTCATCCAACCTAGGTCTTTTCTGAGTACGCCCTGCTGCTCCTGACGATCCAAAATTCCTCCTACTTTAACTTCTATCTTTATCCTGATTCAACTTTTCCTTTCATTTTACCTCCTCAGCTATCTTAGCCTTCTCCACAAGCACAACAAATTCCCTCTCCCACTGTGGAGCTATCAAAATACGTAAATCATCCTTCAGGCCATCTTTAAATCAACACACCGTTCATATTCTATGGCCACTATCCCTCGAGCATAACGGCTCAAGCATAAGAATTCTGCTTCATACGCTGCCACCGACCTACTTCCCTAAGAATTCTGCTTCATACGCTGCCACCGACCTACTTCCCTAAACCAGATTCAGGAATGCTCTACGATGTGCATCCACATATCTCGTTTTAATGTTTTTACTCTGGAATGCTATTCTGAAGTAATCCCAGGTGATACAGTCAGCCACTGCACCATCCTTAACCGTAAGCCACCATTGATAAGCTTCGTCCCGAAGAAAGGACACTACTCCTTTCAGCTTCTCTTCTTCTGTGAAATCCAAATCATCCATTATGCGTTCGACTGCCTCTAACCAATACTTACCTATACTCGGGGCTATCCCAGAAATTCCCCTAAACACTTCTGCCCCATTATCTCTAAGTCGCTCTAACACAAATTTTTGGGCTCCTGTGCCCATGCCTGCACCAGCAACCCTCTCTAACACCCTCAACATCGCCTGAGATACTGCATCATCTCTGGCCGTCTGATCTTGAAATTTTGCCTCCACAACTAGTGGCACTGGTACCTCATTCCCGACTCATGACCAGACCCTACCGGTTCCAACACAGTAATCCTGCCTCTACCTTGGCCACGCACACCACGTCCTCTAGTGCTCATTCTACCGATTCGTGTTTATCTGATTAGGAATTTTATGAATTATTAATTTCTTCCACTGATTAAGAATGAATAATCTTATAAAAAGTAGTTTTAACAGTAGTTCTTTCGAATTCGAACTCTATCTACAAGGTTCAGTTCTCAAGCCTGTATTTCCTAGCTCTAGAATCCACATACATTCAACCATCCATTTACATTCCAAACAAAGGACCACATAAATGCATTAAGCATACAAGTAACATCCATGAACTCACCTTCGTCACATAGGGGTATTTTCGTCATTTCACTACCCAAGGGTATTTTCATAATTTTATCCTACAGGGGTATTTTCATAATTTTCCAAAATAGGGTATCTTCGTGATTTTACAAAATAGGGGTATTTTGGTAATTTTACAAACTAGGGGTATTTTGATAATTTTGACAACCGAGGGTATTTCGGTAATTTTTACAAATTTTGGTAATTTTTACAAATCTAGGGTATTTCGTAAATTTTACAAAACTAGGGATATAAGTAATTTTACAAAAATAGGGTGGCTGGTCCCTTTTGGGTTTTAGTTATAAATTTTGGCCCGTCAATAAGCCCTCTCGGTTAGAGTGAACAAACACTACGCACCAGGTAGGATTCCAGCGAAGAGGAGGTGAGTCGCTAGGGCCACTTAAATACCAAGCTCTCCCTCGATCCAATCCTAGACATGCGTATGCCTGTTACTAAACCTAAAGTCCATAAACTCTAGCATACTAGCCTACGTCCCTAGAGAGCCCATCAAGCCCAACATGCATATCACATAATGAGTTTAGAATACTTACCTGCGTGGATCGGGTGCCGGTAGACTCGAAGGCCATATCTCAACTGAACTTTTCTCAAACTTACATTATTTTTATAAATCACTACTAGACCCATTTCACAGCTCGAGTTTTGAACTGGGCTCTGATACCAAAAAATGTAACAACCCAAACCCGACCCATACGTCAAGACCAGATTTGGTATAGTACGGGTTGAACATTGAAAATTTTTCCTTGAAGGGTTTTGAAAAGCTCAGTTTATGTTAACCGATTAATCATTAATTGTGACATTTTTGAAGAAACTTTATCATTTGCGTTGAACATGCTTGACAAACCCATTTTCATTTCACTTTATGATTAAGACTTTGAAAACATAAGTTTGTAAGATGTAATATAAAAAAAAATATATCAATAACCTAAGTTATGGAGGCCTTATTACAAAAATAATCCCAAAATTTAAACTTAAAGAAATTAAAACCAAAAATAGTCTATAAAGATAAAAGACTTCATGGTCCCTTGAGTCCGCCTCGGCTCCATGTCCACGATCTACTGCTCATTTGAAAAGTTGGGAAAAATAAAAGGGTGAGTCACCAAGACTCAGTGTGTAAATCCCGAAAACACATAAAAGTCTTGGGCCCACAAACACATTATGGGCCTTGGGCCATACACAATGGCAACAGAATATATTTACATGCAATATGGCCTATCCCAAACCTAAGAGTCCATCCTCTACACACCCCCGTACCAACCATCACACCGTGCGGATTTCTACAATCAACCCTCCATCCGCTACATACCATATCGACACTTGTGCTGCCTGTCATAAAGACCGATCACTATGTGACCTATGTGGCAAAGCCACCAATTGCCATGCGACCTTAATAATATTGTGGTATTTTGACAACTGTACTGCCTGTCATAAAGACCGATCACTATGTGACCTATGTGGCAAAGCCACCGATCGCTATGCTACCTGCTCCCCTTCATCATATCAATCCCATCCCATGCATACATACATGCAAGAACCAGAACATTAAACTACCTAAACAGATCACATACTTTCACATACTTCGATACACATAGAGAAGTTTCTATGATTACGTACCTGGCATCCCTTGCTTACCTTTTTGGGTAACACGACTGTTCGTACAGCCTCATTTTTTGGCTTTTAGCCCATAACTTACATGTAATACACATTAACTAGTGTGATAGAGATCTACACATTTGATTATCAACAGGACAGTACTTTCTATGTCGACACTATCAAAAGTCGATACGACTACTAACTGCCTAAGGTTTTGCTCCGAAGCTAGTCCACAACCCGATGGCCAATCCCGAACTGCTGACACCGCGCGTTTCTTGAACTTTGGGGCTAGGACTATAGATCCAACCCCTTCCTTCAATTTGCTGACATTCGAGTCCATGAATGACCTTAGTTAGAGGATACTATAATGATTGCTTAACGAGGCATAAGGTTAAGGCACAATTAATTGAAAAGAAATCGATTAAACATCATAGGGAGAATTGAACCCTTACCTTGAAATCTCAAAAATAATAACATGGTTCGAACGGTAATGATTTCTAGCTTAGAAACCTAGGCAATTAGATCTCCTTCAAATCCAAGAATGTCTCTCAAAAAGAACACGAGATCAGTGAAAACATCAAACTATAGATGGCCTAACAACCAACTAGCCATTTGGCTATAGTCTCAAAAATCAGAAGAGAAGAAAAAAGAATAGAAGAAATCGACACTTACCTTAACACAGAGAATTCGACAACTCCTAGGGAATTTTTGCTTTTGAAAAGATCAGAAAGAAAGATGATCTCAAGAGATCTATGAAGATTTGGCTTTGATGAAGAAATTAGCAAAAAGAAAAGAATAGGCAAGGGTATTCGGCTATGGAGATGAAAGCAGAGAAAATAATGGAATTTCGGCTTTTGCATAAAAGTGGAGATGAGAGAATAAGATTAAGGGTTTTGATTTTTTAATAATGAGAGAAGAGAATGGGAAATAAAATCCTAATTTCAAAAATAAAAAGATATTCCCCCCACCTAAACATAGAATTTTGGCACCTACTACCTAAAACCCAAAAATGCCCCTTTTTAAAACGTCAAACTAAGCTATTAATCAAGGGAAATTTTGGCACCCCTCTGGCATACTGAAACCGATTTCTTCCCCCTCTAAAGATGGAAATTCAGCCACCACTGGCTGTTCAGCAGATAACTCATATTCTTTCTCCCATATCTTTATCCATTCACACTTCCAAAAGAGGCCTAAATAACACCACCTCTTCTTTCCTTTATAAGCACATTATGTACATTATCCAAGTCATTTAATCCCTCCTAATTTTAAGCCTTATTGGAATCCCACTTGCTCCTCCTTTAAGTGTCAAAAATGGCCCAAATACATGGGCTCCAAGTGGCCATAACTTGAGCCTCTTCACCTACTAATGACGCCACCTTATAGTTCCTTTGCAGTGCCCCTTGCTACTGGGCCACAAGCTCATTTTGTAATTTAAACCACAAATACCATCTTTTAAACCCTATAGTGTCCAAACAAAAAATTTAGCCAAGGCCTCGGCCCTATCCTGAGCCCAATCTGGACCCCTAACACTCTAATTAACACATCACACATAACCACACATTAAACGCATAGGCCCATTAATTTAGGATGTTACATATGTTGTTGCCGTTGATAAATTTGATTTAATTCTTGGTATAGGTTAGTTGACTACCCATAGTGTTTTAGTGAACTGTGGTAGTAAATTTATTGAATTGAAATGTGAAAATAGAGATGTTATTCAGGTTGAATCAGGTGGGTCAGATAGCTTACCGGTGATGATTTCTTCCATGGTGGCTAAGAAATATTTGAGAAAAGGGTACGAGTCTTATCTCGCTTTCGTGTTAAATACTCAAGAGTCTGAAGTAAAGATTGAAACAGTACTGGTGGTATGTGAGTATCCGGATGTATTCCCGGAAGAATTACCTAGATTACCTCCGGTTAGAGAGGTCAATTTTGGGA
Organism: Gossypium rotundifolium; assembly: GCA_025506655.1. Classification (NCBI taxonomy): domain Eukaryota; kingdom Viridiplantae; phylum Streptophyta; class Magnoliopsida; order Malvales; family Malvaceae; genus Gossypium; species Gossypium rotundifolium. The sequence goes on along the minus strand of CP106724.1, from coordinate 91,984,540 downwards.
TTGAGTTAGCTCCGAGAACGGCACCTATTTTGTTGCTCCGTATTGGATGGCACTATTAGAGTTGAAAGAACTGAAGGTTCAGTTGCAAGAGTTAACGGATAAGGGCTTTGTGAGACCGAGCTATTTATCATGGGGTGCTCTAGTACTGTTTGTGAAGAAGAAAAATGGGTGAATGAGATTGTGTATAGATTACAGATAACTCAAAAAGGTGACAATGAAGAATAAGTATCCTTTACCAAGGATAGATGATCTATTTGATCAACTGAAGGGAGCTACGGTGTTCTCCAAGATAGACCTAAGGTCTGGTTATTACCAGTTAAGGGTTAAGGAGCAAGATGTGCCAAAAACTGCATTTTGGACAAGGTACGGCCATTATGAATTTCTGTTCATGTCGTTTGGTTTAACGAATGCTCTTGCGATTTTTATGGATTTAATGAACTGTGTCTTCTGACCATATTTGGACATGTTTGTGGTTGTCTTTATTGATGATATACTGGGATATTCTATGGATGAGAGTAAACATGCGGGGCATCAGAGAATTGTCTTACAGAATTTAAGACATAAGCAGTTGTATGCTAAGTTTAGTAAGAGTGAGTTTTGGCTCAGAGAGGTTGGATTCCTAGGACACCTTATGTCCGATGAGGGTATTAGAGTGGATCTGAGAAAGATCTTGACTATTATGGAGTGGAAACCTTTGAGAAACGTGACGGAAGTCAGTAGCATTTTGGGTTTAGCGGGGTACTATAGACGGTTTGTGAAGGGATTTTCCATGATTGCTACTCCGATGACGAAACTTTTGTACAAAGATGTTAAGTTTGAATGGACTAAGAAATGTCAGCAGAGTTTTAAGAGATTGAAAACATTGTTGATGGAGGCGCCAATGTTGGTTCAACCTGAGTCAAGGAAAGAGTTTGTGGTCTACAGTGACACGCCTTTTAATGGTCTCAGTTGTGTGTTGACGCAAGAGGGTAAGGTAGTCGCTTATGCCTTGAGGCATCTACAATCGTACCAGAGGAATTATTCGACTCATGACTTGGAGTTGACCGGGATTATGTTCGCATTGAAAATTTGGCGACATTATTTGTATGATGAGAAGTGTCGAATCTTCACTGGTCATAAGAGTTTGAAGTATTTGATGGATCAAAAGGAATTGAATTTGCGACAACGGCGGTGGCTTGAGTTATTAAAGGACTATGAGCTAGTAATCAATTACCGTCCAAAGAAAGCGAATGTGGTTGCAGATGCCCTGAATAGGAAATCTTTGTATGCTTTGAGAGCTATGAGCACGAGTTTGGCATTGTCTAATGATGGAACTATATTGGCCAAGTTGAGAGCTAGGCCACTATTTTTTCAACAAATATGTGAGGCTCAAAGGAATGATAGTGAGATACAAGCTAAAAGAGCTAAGTGTGAATCGAAAAATGATTCTCATTTTCAAGTGGGTTTGGATGGTTGTTTAATGTTCCATGATAGGGTTTGTGTACCGAGAGATGATTAGTTGATTCAGAAGATATTAAATGAAGCACAGAGTGGTTATTTGTCAGTACATCCGAGCAATAAGAAAATGCACAATGATTTAAAGAAATTTTATTGGTAGCCGGGAATGAAAAGGGACATCTCAAAGTATGTAACAAGATGTCTGATTTGTCAACAAGTAAAAGCTGAGCATAAAGTGCCTTCGAGGTTGCTTCAGCCAGTGATGGTTCTCGAGTGAAAATGGAGTCAGATCACCATGGATTTTTGTGAAGGGTTTACCTTTGACTTTGAAAAAGAAAGATGCTGTGTGATTTTTCGTTGATAGGTTAACGAAGTCGGCTCACTTTATTCCAGTGCATGTTGATTATTCACTAGATAAGTTGGTTGAGTTGTATATTGGGGAAGTGGTAAGATTACATAGAGTGCCTGTATCTATTATCTCAGATAGAGACCCGAGATTTACTTTGAGGTTTTGTAAGAAGTTGCAGGAGGCCTTGGGTACAAGGTTGAATTTTAACACTGCATTCCCTCCTCAAACTAACAGCCAATCTGAAAGAGTAATTCAAGTTCTCGAAGATATGCCCCGATGTTGTGTGTTAGAATTTTAGGGTAATTGGGAGGGATACCTACCTTTGGTTTAGTTTGCCTACAACGACAGTTATCATACGATAATACGAATGGCACCGTATGCAGCCTTGTATGGTCGTAAGTGCCAATCGCAAACAGTCGACACAGCCCTCTTCTTGAACTTAGGGGCTAGGGTCTCAGATCTAACCCCTCCTAACGCTTGGTTATCCTTTGAATCCATGAATACCTTAATCACTAACCGAATCAAAGCAACGAAATCCAAACTAAACGATTAACCCAACACTTAAAGCGAACACCCTTACCTAGATCGATAATCCCCGACATGTTAGATTTGATCCACAAGTCAAGCGAATCCTGAGTATCTCCACTGAAAAGTGACACCCCCCTTCACCACCTACATTCGACCAAGCCCTCACATTAGGCCAAATAGCCATTCGGCTTTGGCATGAAAACCCGAATAGATAACACAAAATAGCAATAATCGCTACTAACCTTACACCCAAGAGAATTCGGCACTAGAACAGAGGAAGAGGAAATTCGATAAAACAGCCACCACCAAGAATATTCGGCTCCTAAGATTAAAGAGTGAAAAGAAAGAATCAACCATCCAGATAATAAGAAAGTGATGAGATGAGAAAGAAAGAGATATTACAAAGAAGAAACGGCAGAGATTTTACTAATCATACAATGATTCGGCCATAGTATTGAAGGAGAAGAGAAAAGAGTAACAAAAGTTTTGACAAAACAAGAATGAAAACAAGATGGAGAGGAGAATGAAAGATAGAGTTTTGGCTCTCAAAGAAATGGCAAGAAAGTGAGTTGCAAATGATGGGTAGGAAGTAAAGTAGATTCGGTTAAACGCAAAAGAAGCCAAAAGAAGAAAAGAAAAAAATGAGAAGAGATGTAGGAAGGATTTCGGTTTTGTCTTTTTGAGTGAAAAGAAAATGCTACCAAGGTGCTATAGGGTATTTCAGCGCAAGAGAGAGATTGGGAGAAGAAAAAGGAAATCGAAAGAAAGGGGAAATGTTGATTTTGGTTTTGGTACAAAATAAAGAAAAGAAAGTAGGAGAGATTCGGCTTTGGCTTTTTGAGAGGAGAAGAAAAGAAATAGCAATTATAAAATGCACTAGGGAAGTAGCTCAATTTGGCACCAAAGAAAATAAAAGAAAAAGATTTCTTGGTGCTCTCCCACTAGCCGTATTGTCACTTGAGAACCAACACCCCAAGTTCAAATGTGCAAATTCGGCACCTCCCTAAGCTACCCAAACTGATTCTCCCTTCTCCTATAGAGTTTGATATACGGCCAACTCTAAGCTCAAGTGTCCATCCCCTTTTTTCCTCCACGAAATTCTCCTAGCCACACATTCAAACTATTTTGAATGTTTCAAACTCCTCAGAATTCTCTCTTCCACTAACTTGAATTTTTTGACTCCTTCAACACCTATCCATCAGAGTCCATCCTGAGCACAACTCCTCCCTTGTCCTGGCGTCAAAAATAACAAGCAGAAAGGGATCTTCGTAGCTCGAACCAAGGCTCTCCCACTCTCCTGAGGCATCACTTCCTTGAGCACTAAGTGGTGCCTCCTTGCCACTTCGCCAAGGCACTTCTTGTGCCAAAACTTGCCACCAACAATCTTTAACACCTAGCTCAAATAGTTCCCCTCTTCTAGAAACCCAAAACGCAACTTTCAAGGAAATTCAGGCCTATCCCTGGCTCAGGCCTAGACCTTAAAATAGCCTAAACTAACATGACAACTAAACTAACTACATGCAATAGATAAAATGCAAAGTCCCTGATTTAAGGATGTTACAGAGCCATTGAAGAATGCTTGAGCTATGTGCTAGTTGATAGTGAAATATGAAAACTTGGTGTTGGGTTAACATAGTTTGTATTGGGATTTTTATTGAAATTGAGTAATTTGGGCTTAATTGATAAAATGAGAAATTTGAAGGATTAAAATGTGAAATAAATGAAATGTGTTGACTTGAATGAACATAGAGAGAATTCGATTAAGCATATGTGTTTTAAAATTTTGTGTATTTGATGATTTTGTGTAATAGGACTAAAGTGTTGAAATGTGAAAATGTAAGGGCTATTTTGTAAAATGCCCTAAATATGTGTGTGGACTAAATTGAATGAATTGGTAATTGAATGGATTGAATTTGAATGTGTATAGACCAAGAAAAGTGAGGTTCGGATCGAGATCGAGGTAAAGATAAAGTGCTCGACTAATCGACTGTTTCAATAGTTCAACGTCCGGGGTAAGTTCGGATATAATATGTGTAATTAGCTATGTTTAAATGTTGTGAAACGAATGGTTATGATATTATTGAATTATAAATGTTATGCGAGAAATGAATCTATGTGGCACTAAGTGTGCGTATTTTAGAAGGTAACCGAGAAGATTAGCACTTTGTGTGTGAAATAATAAAAGTTTCAGCTTTGTGATTGGCACTGTGTGTGCGATACTGAATTGAGTTTGATTTTGTATTAATTCACTAATTGTGCGATATCATTTAAGGTTTGGCTATGAATTGAGGCACTAAGTGTGCGATTATAATTAATGAATAGTATTGTGTGTGTGATATAATAGAAGCTACGACTTTAATGAATAACATTTTGTGTGTGAAAAGATAGAAGTTTCAATTTATCAAATTGTCACTGTGTGTGCATTACCGATGTAAGTTCGGTTTAACATATTGTCACTAAATGTGCGATGACTATTAGGCTTCGATTGTGAAATTGGCACTAAGTGTGCGATGACTATTAGGCTTCGGTTGTGAAATTGGCACTAAGTGTGCAAATTTATTTGAGTAATAGCAAAGGTTGAACGAGAGGTAAAATTGAGAAATTGAGTTGTTTGAATGGTGAGTAACTATGTGTTGATCAAGATATGTTTGAACCTATGTGTTTAAGTATAGATTTGAAAGTTGAATGAATAAATATTTGAGTATATGGTTGAGATTGATAATGTGTTTAGTTGTGCCATTATCTATGTGATGGTTTGATAGTATAGTTAATGAGTACCTAAGTGTTGTCAAAGGTAGGTATGATACCTATGTGGTTAGTGAAATTGAAAGTAAATGAATGGATTGCTATATGAGTAATGGATAAAGTTGAACTGGTGTACCATTGGTAAATTATTCATGTGATGGTTAAATGTGCATATTGGATTGGTTCATTGAGTTAATTATTTTATAATTCGAACTTACTAAGCTTTGGAAAGCTTACTGTGTGATTTATTTCTCTGCTTTGCAGTGTCAATAAAGCTAGCTAGGATCTGGGGATCGTCAGCATTTCAATCACACTATCGGCAATCTATTTTGGGGTATTTTGGAAAGATGAACATAGTTAAAATATGGCATGTATAGTTTAGTTATTTGAATCAAGTTTGAGATTTGTAAGTAGCCTTGAGATGTGGCTAGATATGATGGTCCTAAGCATGAATGGCTTGTTATATATGATGCATAATATGGTTTGGCTAGTTGGTGATGAAAATGTCTTTAATGATAGATTGATGCTATCATGATTTAGTGTTATAATGGATGAATCATGCTTGGTAATGCATGAGTTTGAGTTGTGAAATTTGGTTTATAAGTTGGCAAGATTAGAAATGGGATTGGATAGGATGGTATGTGATCATTTGACATGCATTTGGTTGCCAAATTGTGTGAGAAAATATGTATATTTGTGCTTGTAGGGTTGACTCTTTTGGGTGGCATTTTGGTCTTGCAAATGACCTATAATGTCACACGGCCATGGCACACGGGTGTGCCTAGTGACTGTGGGGTAAAGTCAGTATATGGCCTAGTAGGACACGGCCTTAGCACACGGGGGTGCTTGGTAGATTTAAGTAAATCGACTATTCACATCCATAAATGTATCATAACACCAATTCGACTCCTTTGATGACACGTAGAACAAATATGTTGCGTATTATTATTAGGAACAGAAATATTACAAAATTTTAAGGTAAATCTTAGGACCTGAGATGATAGGTGCCCAAGTCACCGATGTCACAACTCAAATATACTACAAATAGTAGAGGAGCTAGGATTATTCGCTAACTCGGTGTTATTCAAGCACAAGCATGGATCACAAACGGACTCCAAAGCAATAGAGGACAATATCGAAGAAAATCTATACAAATCGTCATGTGTATGATCGTGAAGCAATATTTCCTTGGTCTGAATATCCTTTACAATAGAATGAAAAGGATCAAAGTAAAAAAAACACATTATTATCTGGAGTAAATTGAGAAATTGAGATCAAATTCTTACGAATGTTAGGCACATGCAACATATTCGTCGAATGCAATCGTTTGGTTGAAGTAGATATAGTACTATGACCTAAATGTGCAATATTAGCATGAAAACCATCTCCCATGAGTAAAGGTGCCATATCTGAGTATTCACTTGTACCATTCAACAAAAAAGCATCATTACAGACATGGTTCCATTCCCTAGAATCTTGTAAAAAGTTGTAACATCGATGGATTTGTTCCTATCCAAAAAAGAATGCATAGAAGTAGGCTAGATTGAACCAAATTTTTAAAAAACATGAGAACTAGCAGTCTGTCCATGAGAATTAACTGAATACCCAAGTGGAATTTGAGATGGGCCATAAACATTCAAATGAGGTGAGCCCATGTGAGTAGCTACCGAATTTGAAAATCAATATAAGCCCAAGTGAGTCGCTATTGGACTTGAAAAATCATATGTCTGGGCGTGTGTGACAGGAGTGGCTATAGAGAAATGATAGGCATGCATCATAGGCTTGGTGTGAACCAATGAGCCATGTGACATAGGCATCGGTGGTGGGCCATGTGATTAAAAAATTGCATCACTAGGGTTATACCCAAAACCAAACCTTTTCTCTGACGACGGAAAGTCACCAAAAGATAGATCAAACGATAATAACATTTTTTAGCAACATGTCCTAACCGACCACACAATTGACATTGTGGATGACCACGGCCATCCTGGTCTAGACCAGAAAAAGAAGCTCAACCACGGTATGAAAAATATGATGAAGGGACTCAATTGAGGTACCCTGTACTACCGGAGAAGACCCAGACAAAGCAAATTGTTGAACCAGATTCGCCTAAATTGAAACCTCAACTGCAAATTTTTTTTTACTGACTTTCACACTCAAGAAACATGCTGGTGAGACGATCCAATGGAAGAGACTCTGAAGCGTATGAGGAAAATGTCAAGATGGAGTCAAACTTCACTGAGAGACTAGAAAGGATGACGCTTACTTGTTCTTTATCAGGAACATCATGACCGAAAACACTCAAAATATCACAAGTGCCTTTGGTTTTAGCCAAATCTTCCTTCAAAGTCAGGTGGCCTTTCTTCAGAGAATACAATGAGTGCCTCAAGTGAGACACCATGGTCTTCGACACCGTTAGAAATAGGAGACAAGGCTTGCTCCAAATAGCATAAGCTGTGGTGGTGCCTGTAAAATAAAGTAAGACATTGGTATTGATAGTAGATAACAACAAATAAGTAAAAAATTTATCTTGCTCATGATGAGTGGCAAAATCAAGATTCGAACCTCCTTTTTTTATCATGAACAACTAGAGGAGGAGTGACCATTATGCCAGTGATAAAGCCAGTTAGCCCATAACCATCAACATTAAGACTAATTTGATGCTTCCATTAAACAAATGTTCTTTCTTAAAGCTTTATCGTATAATGACGAGAAAATGATTGAATGACTCAAAACGCAGCACCTTCCTCTGTGAAACAAGAAGTCGAAAACCACTGAGTAGGGATCGGAGCATTGGAATCCTCTCCATATGTAGAAACGTGTTGAGCAGTTTCCATCAAACAACCAAATATCTACTTCCCAGGAACTTATCTCTTGATACCATGAAAGAATGTACCAAAACAACAATGAACATAAAACAAATGAGATACTAGATGTGATTTATCATTAAAGAATAGAGAGAAAAATGGTGAATAACATGCTTTATACAGAGAAGAATAGCCAGAGATTTGTGAGACTACTATCTATGTAGAAAATATAAGATTTTTTTAGTTTGATTTCAATTGGAGTTTTATAATTAATTGTATTTTAATGTGTAAAAATGAAAATTACAATTATAAGAGAGTAACACCAATAACATATGTGGTTATAATTGTTATTAACATTTAATTTGTTAATTAAATTAAGTAATTAAAGAATTTTTTTTTTTTGTAATAGAAAGTAGCATAAAGCTAGAAAACTAAGAAGTAATCATTTATATGTTACAATATTTATAAGTTGTAATTTCTTAAATCTAATTGATTTCTTATCCCATATTTATTTAAAATATAAATATAATTTATTAACATTTTATTAGTGAAGAAAAATGTCTCGTAAAACTTAATAATTAAATATTTATTTATATATTTCAATATGGTTATAATTTACAATTTGTTGAACCTCCTTTTTATTTTTTTTATCCATATTGTAAGCTAAATAAGGAAAAATATTGATAATAAAAAGTAGTAAAAATATATAGGGAAAAGATCATGATGACCCTATTTATTCCTAAGACTCTCATAAGAGTTGAAAATATATTTAATATTATTATATAAAAATATTTAAAACATAATAATTTAAGCTTAATGATGATAGAATATTTGTATCGAAAAAAGTATTCAATAATAGAATTGAGAGAAAGATCCAATAAAAAAATTATAGAAAGAAAGAAAAAGAACATTAGTGAAGGAAAATGATGTCTATTTAAAGGTTAAATTAGCCAAAAGCGTTGATTTAATAAAATTTGAGAAAATAGGCCGTTTTCTGTGATATTTATCGAATATACCGATTTTGGAGAGATAATGTAACTAGATACATTTTCATTTGACTATGCAAGAAAGTGCTCCTAACAGGATGCATTTTTTACTATCTAGTTAGAGGTATCAATACCCTTAAGAAAGTATCGGTACCTTTCACCATGTATTGATACTCTCCTTCTTCTTCTTCTTTATATTTTGATTCTGTAATTGGTAAGTGATAACTCTTGAAAAGAGTTATATTTCATGCCTTTATACCTAGCTAATTGCTTGTACTTAGGTACATTTAGTTGCATTTTAGGACATTTCATTCGTATTTTCATCATTTCCCTATACTGTGCTTAAATATTATTATTTGTTACTTTTAATTGCATGTGGAAGGGTTGTGTTTGGTGGCTTGGTAGGTGAAAGTTGAAGAACGAGAAATAAAGGAGTGAAGGTTTTCTGAGGCAAAAGGTTGGACATTTTGTCAGCACGAATGCCGTGGCAATTCCAGGAAGACTGAGTCAACACTGAACGCATACCAATTTCAGCCCAACTGTACTTATAGTAGAAAAATCTTTCTAAAAAAGAGGAGAAGATAATTTTGGGTTGTTGGTTTTTATCCTAGAAAAAAAAGGAGAAGATAATCTTAGGTTATTGAAAAAAGAAATTAAAAAGAGGAGAAGATAAACATGGGTTGTTGGATTTACCCTAGGGAAAATCCTATAAAAAGCCAAAGGAGGAAACCCAAAAAGGGGCAAACAAGAGGGAGAGATCCTTAGGCAAGAATAGAGAATAGCGGCTGAGCAGTGACAGGAAGAGGAAGACGAAGGCTGTAACACCCCTAACCCGTCTCCGTCACCAGATAAGGATTATGGAGCATTACCGTACTATCGAAAAACATTTAACACCATAACATTTAAATAAATTAAACATATTATAAACCATTCATTCACATGAATTTCATCCCTAAATCGAGCCTTTGAGGCCTTAAAAATTACTTAGAAGTAATTTGGGACTAATTTGAAACAATTCAAGAAGTTTAAGAAAAAGTTTGCAAAAATTGAAAAATAGGGGCCACACGGCCGTGTGACATAGCCCAGACCATGTAACATTCGAACAAGAGACACACAGCCGTGTCCCAGCCCAGGTCCTCACTGATGTATCTCACTCAGCTGCCATATACTCCCGTTTGCCAGACCGTGTGTTAGGCCGTGTAACTCACTGAATTGGAACACTAAGAAATTTCAAATGACACACAGCCGTGTCGCCAGCCGTGTGAACCCAAAATTCACCCTAAAATCAAGCCATTACGAGTCCAATTCATACCTAGTCATTCATACCATTTAGGCATACATTCAAGATATTTAAACACCATTCAAACACGTATAAACATACCATTTCAAACATCCTAAATCACCTAACCAATATGTCTTCAAAGGCACCACAATTGTATCCAAACATCAATTACCAAAACATGTCAATATTGCCATTTTCCAAACATAATAACCTAGTTTAATTAACTACCACACATTACCATTTGCAAGCCATCAACATACCAAAAGAACCATTTTTACAAGCACTTAAAAGTGACCAATATGACATAATTTGGTAAGGCATCAAAGTACACCAAACCAACATAACTTCAAAAGTTTAAACATATCAAAATTTACATAAACACGTTCACAAAATACCATTACAAAATAACCTATACATGTCATTATTAACCTTAGCCAAAATACTCAAAATATACCAAAATAGTTGTTGGATAGTGTGATAAGTCTCCGATGAACTTCCAACCAATCGAGCTTTTGATAATCTATAAAAAAAATGAAAGGAACTACGTAAGCAATGAGTTCTTAGTAAGCTTGTATAAACTTAAACATAACTTACATGTCATTTATACAATTCATATATTAAGCATAAATCACTAACAATGCCATAAGCTTAGTAAAAGCCTATACAACATCATCAAACTCACAAGTTAGTATACTTGTCCATGATACAAATGAAATCAACCATAAGATATGTAGTTTACCATATATAAGATAATATATAACTCATCAATGTTGCCATAAGATCATGATTCATCCCATTTGCATACTTACCATTTCAATTCCTTTTCTTACCCGTTGAATCGTCTAGAATTACACCAGATACTTGAGAGTGCTCACACATAGTGTGCCTTTCCATATAACTGTAACATTTCCTTTACATCAATGCTCACACGAGCTGTGGGTAGGAATGTAAGCTACACGATGTTATTCACATAAGCTGTGGATAATCTGCAACAAATGCAGGACCTCAGTCATTAGTAGGACATTCAAGACCAACACCCAAAACATGAAATCCCTAATGACATGTCATTTGTATCATAAGAATTCTTAAGGTTCAAACATGACTCGTTATCTATCAATTCATTATAGCATAGATACATTTATATATCAATTCATTTTTATTGAAACAACAAAACAATTAGCCAATTTCGCTAACATTAAAACTATCATAGTTCATACGAACTTACCTCAACAACTAAGGCCATAGTAGTAGAGTCGAACTAATACGAAGCTTTCGTTTTTCCTCTATTTAAGTCTGAATGTGGTTTATCTTGACCTAAATAGATAATTTCAATCAATTAAGTACTTGTAGTATTCAATTTTGTAACACCCCAAACCCGGCCTATACGTTAAGACGAGATTTGGTTTGTTACATAGATCGAACTACCTCAATAATTTAGGTGAATCGGTATATCAAAACCCTTTTGAAAATAGAGTTTAATAAAAACCAAGAGAAATAATTTTAAATTTGATGTATTTGAGAAACATTAGTTGAAAATCTCATCATTTAATATTTAATTATCAAAACCTTAAAGTAATTTTTATAAGAGTTCAAAATATTTAAAAATAAAAATAGATAAAGGATTTCATATGTTTGAAAAAAACCCAAAGTATTTTAAGAAAAAATTATAAGATAAATATAAGCCCATATTAAATATCTAAAACATAATTTAAATCCATCCACACATAAAATCCATAAAATATTAATAGAGGCCTTATTACATTATACCCAAAATAGCAAATTAAAGAAAGTACTTATTAAAAATTCAAAGTTTATTAAACTCATGTTTGTAGTATGGCCTCCATGAAGTCATCCTCGGCCCAAGTCCACGTCAATTTCCATTACCTGAGATGAAAAATTTGAGGGAGTGAGTTACTCAGAACTCAGTGTATAACTTACTTACTCTATCCACTGGGCCAGATCATCAAATCATAATTTTGGGCTTAAGCCCATTAACAGATTTAGCAATAAAAATAATGAGATACATGCAAAATGAAATTTCCCACCCAAACCTAATTTCCATCCGCTACACACCACCCGTACCAACCATCACACCTGTGGGGATCAAGTCAACCCACCCCGCCAACACACCAATCGTAGGCATTAAGCCATTTTATATTTGTGGCAGAGCCACCGAACTAGATTGTGACAAAGTCACCGAACTAGATGCATTGAGCCATTAAAATATTTGTGGCAGAGCCACCGTACTAGAGGCAATCAGCCATTTAATTATTTTGTGGCAAAGCCACCGAACTAGAGGCTATAAGCCATTTAATTATTTTGTGGCAAAGCCACTGAACTAGAGTGTAACATCCCCAAACCCGGCCCATTCATTACGACCGAATCTGGTTATGTTAGTAAAAATAATTTTCTTTTACTTAGAATTTAAAACATGAAAACTTACTATCTTTTGAAAACCATGTCTATTTGAGATTTGTATGAAAAACTTTAATATCTTAGAATATCCCACTTAAAACCTTAGTGCATATCCTTTGAATAAAGTTTATAAACGAAACCAACTTCAAATAGTGATTCAATGTCATCAAGCTTTAATTAATACAATACCCAAAACAATAATCATCGGGCCTTTATTACAACCCCTTTCTAATTTAGTACCTCGATTAAGAAAGCTTAAAAATAATTAAAACTTTTCCTTCTAAGACGGCCACCACGTGTCCTCTCCGATCCCGGTCCAATCACGCATCACCGAAATGTTAGGAAAATAATTGGGTGAGTCCACGGACTCATGCATAACCACAACACAATTTCCCACACGTATGGGCTAGGCCCAATACCAAACAATTCACATAGCAAGTCATGCACATATGCATCTCACCAACCCACAAACCAATCAGTACTCCAACCTTGGCGGACTTCGCCAAGGCCGTGGATAAACCACCACTGATCACATCGTGATCCTTAAATCTTACCTCGGCAAACTCACTGCTCGAGGCCGTGGCTGAGCCACCGATCAACCAAAGTGATCCAACAACATATTCTGCCTACGGTGATGCACATAGCCATCGATCACGAGATGGGCACCGAAATGACATCTCCTTGAGGTAGCACAAAGCTAGCCATCAAGCGCTAATGTAGCCGAGCTATCATTAGACCACGTACAACTTGTGTACACTTCCTCCTTCTTCAATCCAATCCCATGCCCATGTGTCAATAAATCATGCAAGAATATCATATAAGGTGAGTATTTATTATTGATCAAAACCACATCAAACATGTATAAAATATATATATATATCACAACCAATCTTACCATCATCGGTTCACATCACTTAAGCCATTATAATCGGCTTCACACATAACACATATGTTAATAGCTAGCAGGCAAATCAAGAAATAGTGCGATGGTTACGCACCTTGTTAGATACAATCGATCAAATCCTAACTGCTCTTACAACACTTGATGAATAAGACTTAAGAGTCCCTTCCTATAGCTCCTTCCTGTCGGCTACCCACAAAAGAATTTTCATAATAAGACAATAAGAACATTCGGCCAAACCTTAAACACCAAGACCACCTTTCGTTAACGAAACATCAAAAGAAATAAACTATAACGTAAAACCTTACCTTCACAATGACTAGAGCAGAGACTCAAACGCTCCACTCCACGCTTAAGATTCGCCAACCCCGCTAGAAAGATTTGGAAAAGAGAAAGAAAGAAGGTATGGGAGACAATATGAAATGGTTTTGACTTAGGAAAAATAGAGAGAACCAAGTAAGAAAATCGGCTAGGTGACCTTAAAGATTGACCAAAGTGCATAGGTGAAGAGAAGGATATTTTAGTGTTGGTAGAGTATGGAAGATAAATGGATGAAGGCTTAAGAGGGACTAGGATTCGCAACCAAAGAAATGGGGAACAAGTTTCGGCAGGGAGCACAAATGGTGAAAAAAACAACAAAGGTGAGCACCTCCCCTTATTTAAAGAGTTCGGCCAGCTCCTAGAATCTCTCCTAGCCACTAATTCAACACATTTGAATTAATCCAACCCCCAAATTTGCTCCCAGCCAACCATTTTAAATCAATTCAAAATTTAAAAATAAAACCCACCTTTAATCCATTACCACCCCTCCAATTTGAAATATAAAATAAAAAACTAAAAAAAATTAACCCATTATCCCATCAATTCAAAAGAAATAACAACCAAACTCATCCTTATCCTCCACCACCCATGTGCAGTCCCCGCCGCCCACTCTGCTAAAAAGAAGGAAAAACCCCACCAGTGACCTCCAAGGCTCGAACACACGACACTGGGAACCAACGACCATGTAAGCGCCCCAGGCCATTCGCCTAGGCCGCTTTATATCAAAAGCAACAAATTCTTTTAAGCCTTCCCAAGACTTAACGCTCGCTTGCAAAATATCAAAACTCGCCTTCCTTGCGCCTCGAACTCATGACCTTTACCAGTAGCCCTTACATGCAGCGCCACTCCGCCCACCGCCTTTCATGTCCATAGAGCCCCAACAATTATTCATAAAGCCTTCATACTCGGTGCCCAATACTACATATGAAAAATAAACGCGTAAGCTAACTGCTTCCACTCGAACCAGTACCCTTCTCCCCTTCAAGCCTAAGTGGCGACGCTAGCCACTTCGCCAAGCTCTTTCTTGTGCCAAAATTACCGAAAAATATACTTAAGGCCTCCTTGGCTCGATTCCTTCTTAACCCCGAAAATCAAAATTTTCCAAAGTCTTCCCTTTTACTTCGAGCACTTTCAACACCTCTCAACACATCCAAGCCTACCCAAAACCCAATAGAACATGAGTTATACCCCACATGCATAGCCCCTAAACCAGGGTGTTACATAGAGTTTTGGCAACATGCCTTTCTTCTCTTCATCATTAATCCCATCCCATGCAACATGTATGCAAAATAATCTATATACATATGATGATTTTAGTAAAAAGGCCCAATTTACATATGAGTCAATATTTCAGATTTTTATTAAGGCCCATAATACAAAATATCATTTATCCCATATAACAATTTAGCATCTTTGGCCCATTTAACGATCTAGCAAAATTTTTGGCCCATTTAACGATCTAGTATAGATTTCGGCCCATTTAACAATCTAACAGAGATTTCGGCCCATTTAATGATCTATCAGGGATTTTGGCCCATTTAACTATCTAGAATACTTTTTGGCCCATTTTACGATCTAGCATATTTTTGGCCCAATTTACGATCTAGCATATTTTCGGCCCATTTTACGATCTAGCACATTTTCGGCCTATTTTACACATGAGACATAAAATTTACATTTTAACAACTAACTCATAGAGGGCATTTTCGTAATTTTCACAATTTTAACCGTTTTCATGTAATTTCACCAAAAATACCAATTATTTCTTATTGTACCGATTTTGTCGTTTTTATGATTTTGCTCAATACTACGGTGTGACATCTAACCCGAGATAAGTGTGAAGTTACACACCTTGATATCATGAGTACTAAACCTTCCCGCTCGTCAACACCTAAACGTAACACGAACCATTAGAACACTTTCATTTATCAAAAGAAATACACTATTGGTAAACGATCTAAATCTTTACCCTTTTGATTTTGAACCACTTCTATTTTTGGTTTCTCCTCGATTGTTGATTCATTGCCCAATGTGAATCCACGAATGAACAAAGGCTCGGGAGTACGAATAACCTCAAACAATTGATTCTCCTCGGTTGAAGGTCCGCAACCCGGTGGAAAATCCCGGATTCTCGAAACAACCCTTCGTTTATATTTAGGGGGATTAGCGGAACCGCCCCTCTTTCGAAGACTATGGACTGCCCTTTTCTGCCCTATCTTGAATGTCTCTAAAGACATAAGATCATTAGTCCGACTTATAAGTATCGAAATATGGCTAACGATTTATAAGATTTGAGATTTGGCTTACCACGATTATCTTCGTTCCTCGAAGAAACGATCGAGCGATTATGTCCCTAAAATGGAATCAATTAATAACTAACTATACTAATATAATGAATAAAACAAGAACCCTTAAAAGAAAATCTCCTTACCTTATTTCTTGAAATCGATTCCAAAGTTCCAAAAAAATACTCAAGAACACCTTGAGTTTTTACCTTCCAAAAATCTCACTATGCCCACGATTGAAAAGAAAATCGAGTGAGAAGAATTATGTATGATTAAAGATATCGGTTGTGATCAAAGAAAATGAAAGAAATTTTGGCACAAGAATAAGTTAACATTCGCCATGGATGAAAGTATTGGAGAGATTTTAATGAAGAAGAAAATGAAAAATGGGCAATTGGAAGTGATATAATTCGGTTTCAAGAGAGAAAGAAAGAAAGAAAAGAGAAGAAAAGAGAATGGAGTTTAAAAGAAAAGTGCATTCGGCATTTGGGGAGGAAAAATGAGAAAAATAAAAGAAGAAGAATCCTTGCTTGCCTAAGTGTTTTCGGTCACAAAGAGAAGAAAGGATTTGGGAGAGGAAAATTTTCAAAATCGAAATGGTCAAAAGAGAATGGCTCAAAAATGAATTGTTTACTCAAGTATGTTGGCAAATTTCGGCTAGAGAGAATATGGGTGGAAGGGAAAGATGTTTTGCTAAGAAAATGGCCAAATGAATGTGTTTTTACCAAAACCAAAGCCTACCAAAACAAACACAAAACCGGCCATCCCCCCTAGTCTCTATGCCGTCCAAATACAATGGTCAAAAGGCCATTGGAAAGTTTCCAAAACATCCTCCTACTCTTAAGCCTTATCCCCCTCCTTTTTCCTTAAGTTGATGAAACATAATCCCCCAATTCAAGCCCTTATCTTTAGCTTTCCAAATCTTTAATCTTCTTACCAAAATAAAAACAATCCAACTCATCCTAACCTTATCCCTTGCCGACACATGCTTAAGCTAAAGCAAAAAAAAATAAAAATTCCTAATTGCATGCTAGGTGATTCGAACTCCTTCCCTCATGTCCAACTTATGGCGCCATCACCACTTTGCCAATTACTCATCTTATGCCTTCTTTTAGTACTTAATTAACTTAAGTCTCAAGGTCACCTAATTTCTTTACTCTAAAGTACACTTAACTAATATTTTTATTCTAACTCCAAGTAAACCCGAACTAACATTTAGCAACATAATGATTTTTAAAATTTTAGGATGTTACAATTCTACCCCCTTAAAGAAAATTTCGTCCTCAAAATTTACCTGATTAAAAGAGGTGAGGATATTGTTATCGAATTGCATCCTCAGGCTCCCACGTAGCTTCCTCCGCTCCGTGATTACGCCATAAAACTTTGACCAACGGCACAGTCTTCTTTCTTAGCAATTTAATATCCCGGTCTAAAATTTCCACTGGTTCTTCCTCAAAAGACAAGTCTGATTTCAATTCCACTTCCTCTACCGGTACTATGTGAGATGGATCCGATCTATAGCGTCTCAGCATGGAAACATGGAAAACATTATGAATTTGACCCAACTCCGGAGGTAATTCGATCTGATAAGCCACTGGACCAACACGCTTCATCACACGATATGCCCGATGAACCTATGGCTCAACTTGCCCTTCTTTTCGAATCTGAAAATTTTCTTCCAAGGTGAGACCTTCAGGAAGACCTGTTCTCCCAAAGCAAACTTGATATCCTTATGCTTCAGGTCTGCATACGACTTCTGTCTATCTGAAGCTTCCTTTAACCGTACTCGAATAACTTTTACTTTTTCTTCCGTTTCAGATATCAATTCAGGACCCAATATCTGCCGTTCGCCCAATTTAGTCCAACAAGTAGGAGTACGACATCTACGACCATACAGTGCCTCGTAGGGTGCCATCTGAATGCTAGACTGATAGCTATTATTATACACGAATTCTGCCAATGGTAGAAAATCCTCCCAACTACCTCTGAAGTCGATCACACATCCCCTTAACATGTCTTCATTCCCAAGGCTTCATGCAGAGCTTTCCAAAATCGTGATGTAAATATAGGATCCCTGTCTGATATAATAGACACTGGTACCCCATGCAACCTCACGATTTTAGATACATACAGCTTAACCAATTTCTGTAATGAATAATCCGTACGAACTGGAAGGAAATGAGCAATCTTCGTCAAACGATCAACTATTACCCATACGTAATTTTTCTTAGCAGGTGTTAAAGGTAACCCACTAACAAAATCCATTGTTATTCGCTCTCATTTCCAAAGAGGAATCTTTACTGGGTGTAACAAACCTGATGGTAATTGATGCTCCGCCTTCACTTGCTGACAAGTCAAACATTTTCCTACAAACTCATAAATCTCACGCTTCAACCACGCCACCAATATCATTCACGGAGATCTCGATACATCTTATTTCCTCCGGGGTGTATGCATAAGGGCTACTATGCACCTCCCATAGAATCATTTGCCTTAATTCTGAGTCTTTAGGCATACAAACCCTTCCACGAAGCCTGAAGACTCCATTCGTGTTTATACCAAAATCCTCTATTTCACCACTTTCAATCTGCTGGAATAAAAGTCCCAACTTTTTATCTGATGTTTGCTTTTCTCTGATTTGTTCTAACCATAGAGGCTTCACCTGAAGTTCTGCTAATAGACTACCATCCTCATATAAACTCAAATGAGTAAACATTGCTCTCATTTCAGATACCATTTTACGACTTAGCGCGTCAGCTACTACATTAGCTTTTCCAGGATGATATTCAATTGAGAAATCATAGTCCTTTAATAATTCTACCCATCTTCTTTGTCTCAAATTCAACTCCTTTTGGGTAAGGAGGTACTTAAGACTCTTGTGATCCGTGTAGATGATAGACTTCTCACCATGGAGATAGTGCCTCCAAATCTTTAAAGCAAATACCACTGCAGCTAACTCCAAATCATGAGTAGGGTAGTTTACTTCGTGCGGTCTCAATTGACGAGAAGCATAAGCCACCACCTTTCCATTTTGCATCAGCACACAACCCAAACCGATGTGAGACGCATCACAATAAATGGTAAATTCTTTTCCAGCCTCAAGCTGAATCAAAACTGGTGCTTCCGTTAGAATCTTCTTTAATTTCTCGAAACTCTCTTGTTGATTTTCAGTCCAAACATACGGTACTCCCTTCCGCAGCAGTTTAGTTAGGGGTGCAGCAATCAACGAAAATCCCTCAACAAAGCGTCTATAATAACCAGTCAATCCTAAGAAACTCTGAATTTCAGCTATCGACTTTGGTGGTTTCCAATCCAGTACAGCCTCAATCTTTCGAGGATCCACCCTTATTCCTTCAGCTGATACCACATGACCCAAGAAAGTCACTTCCTTTAGCCAAAATTCACATTTACTGAATTTGGCATAAAGTTGCTTATCACGAAGTAGCTGCAATACTATACGCAAATGCGTGTCATGCTCCTCTTCATTTCTTGAATAAACCAAGATGTCATCTATGAACACTACCACAAACCGGTCTAAATATGGTTGAAAGACTCGGTTCATCATGTCCATAAATGCACTGGTGCATTGGTTAATCCAAACGGCATCACCAAAACTCATAATGTCCATAACGAGTTCGAATGTCGTCTTATAAATATCCGCTTCTTTCACCTTAAGTGGTGATAACTCGATCTCAAATCAATTTTGGAGAAAGCTGAAGCTCCTTCAATTGATCAAACAGTCATCAATTCTCGGTAAAGGATACCTATTATTGATCGTCAATTTATTCAATTGTGCGTAATCAATGCACATACGCATCAATCCATCATTCGAAAAACCGGTGCTCCCACGGAGACACACTCGGTCGAATAAATCCACGATCCAACAATTCTTGAATTTCACTTTAAGCTCGCCAACTCCTTGGTGCCATTCTATAAGGAGCAATGGACTTTGGAGCCGCTTCCGAGCAAAAGCTCAATGCCAAATTCTACTTCCGATCCGAGGTATACCGGAAGTTCATCGGAAATACATCTGAAAATTCCTTTACCGTTCTCACATCATTCACAGATAACTCTTTGGCATCCAAAGCACAAATAAAAGCTAGGAATGCTCCATATCCCTTCCGCACCAACTTCTCTGCCTTCAACGCAGATACCACATTTGCCAAGTAATTTCTTCGTTCGCCTATCATTATTACTTCTTTATCATCCGAAGTTCTTATTGACATCCGCTTTTGAGCACAATCCAAATGCGCCTGATGCATAACCAACCAATCCATACCCAGAATGAGATCGAACTCGCTGAAAGGCAATTCCATCAAATTCGCCAAAAATACTTCTTCTTGAATTTTTAAGGCACGTCTCTAAAGCAGTTTATTTACAATTCTCGGCGCCTAAAGGACTAATTACTGTCATCTCACTATCGGTAATTTCAGATTCAAGATTCAAGTTTCCAGATATGGCGCTAGTAACGTACGAATGGGTAGAACCAATATCTATTAAAATAGTAAGAGGTACATCGAAGATGAAGAACGTACCAGTTATTACATCAGGTGCATTACCATCCTCGCGGCGTCTAACTGCATAGACCAATCCTGGCTGTCTTGCATCTGTGTTACCTCTAGGACCATTGCCTCGACCCAGTGCACCTTGACCACGTCCAGCCCCATTACCATAACGACCTGGTCCACGACCTCTCGGTGGCTGCTGAGTACCTCTGGCCGGCTGTGCATCAGTATTACAAACTTCCTGAGTTGTATCCATACGTCGAGGGCAATTTCTATATTGATGATCCATTGAACCACATTTATAACAAGCGCCCGTTTTCCTCTAGCACTCTCCAAAATGCCTTTTCCCACATTCAGCACAATCTCGACTTTGATTATTAGCTACAGGTGCTCTACCTTAAGCTGGTTCATCATTCCGAGGCCTCTTCAGAAATCTTTTTGAAGAACCCAACTGCTTTATATCTCTCTTGCTTCTAAATCTTTCTCGATTTTGTCATTCTGAGTTCTTAGCCTCTTCGGCTATCTTGGCCTTCTCCACAAGCATGGCAAAAGTTCTAACTTGTTGTGGGGCAATCAAAGCCCGCAACTCATCATTCAGCCCATCCTCGAAATGTACACAATGTTCATGATCCGTTGACACTATTGTCCAAGCATAGTGACTCAAGCGTAAAAAATCAGCCTCATATGCTACCACTGTCTTATTCCCTTGAATTAAATTCAAAAATTCCTTCCTTCGAGCGTCTACATAACTTATTCCTATATATTTCCCTTGAAAGGCAGTTTTCAAGAATTCCCTATGATCAATGTAGCCTCAGTGCCCTCTCGAACAGTAAGCCACCATTGATACGCCTTGTCTCTTAACAAGGATCTGACTCCTTTCGGTTTACGCTTTCGACGATTGCATTCCATATCATCCATAATCCGTTCCATAGCTTCGAGCCAATACTCTGCCACATTTAGAGCTACACCAGAAACTCCTCTAAAGACTTCTGCATTATTTGACTTGAGTTGTTCCGAAATTGACCCACGAGTTGTTGGCCCAATTCTAGTTCCAGCGACCCTTTCTAGGACTCGCAGCATTGCTTGTGTCAAAGCATTATCTTCTTCCATATGATCCTGTGATCCAGTCTCACTTACAAGTGATGCAGGTGCATCCATTTTCGGCATATGATTTGGTGCTTCAGTTGCACCTCTAACACCTCGTCCTCTACCACGGCCATGTCTACCGCGTCCACGACCACGTCCTCTAGTGCTCATGATGACTAATTTGATTTAATCTGATTACAAGTTTTATGAATCAGAAAATTATTTCAGTGTTTATTAACGATGTTTTATGAGATTTGAGAGATAAAGTTATTTTTCGCAACCATAACCTATAGTCTCAATCTCTACGATTTTCAACATCTAAAACTAGAAGTTCTAGAGTGTTCCTATGATCATATCATCATCATCATAATAATCATTTAGTAGCGAATACTTACTTGACTTGGTGCCAGATGCGTGTGGTGCCATACTGATCTTTAAAACATAATTGAAATGATTTCATACAGAAATTATTTGTTGAACCCAACCACAGTCGAGTTTTGAAACTAGCTCTGATACCATTTAAATGTAACACTCCAAACCCGGCCTATACGTTAAGACGAGATTTGATTTGTTACATAGATTGAACTACCTCAATAATTTAGGTGAATCGGTATATCAAAACCCTTTTGAAAATAGAGTTTAATAAAAACCAAGAGAAATAATTTTAAATTTGATGTATTTGGGAAACATTAGTTGAAAATCTCATCATTTAATATTTAATTATCAAAACCTTAAAGTAATTTTTATAAGAGTTCAAAATATTTAAAAATAAAAATAGATAAAGGATTTCATATGTTTGAAAAAAACCTAAAGTATTTTAAGAAAACATTATAAGATAAATATAAGCCCATATTAAATATCTAAAACATAATTTAAATCCATCCACACATAAAATTTCATAAAATATTAATAGAGGCCTTATTACATCGTACCCAAAATAGCAAATTAAAGAAAGTACTTATTAAAAATTCAAAGTTTATTAAACTCATGTTTGCAGTATGGCCTCCACGAAGTCATCCTCTGCCCAAGTCCACGTCAATTTCTATTACCTGAGATGAAAAATTTGAGGGAGTGAGTTACTCGAACTCAGTGTATAACTTACTTACTCTATCCACTGGGCCAGGTCATCAAATCATAATTTTGGGCTTAAGCCCATAAATAGATTTAGCAATAAAAATAATGAGATACATGCAAAATGAAATTTCTCACCCAAACCTAATTTCCATCCGCTACACACCACCCGTACCAACCATCACACCTGTGGGGATCAATTCAACCCACCCCGCCAACACACCAATCGTAGGCATTAAGCCATTTTATATTTGTGGCAGAGCCACCGAACTAGATTGTGACAAAGTCACCGAACTAGAGGCATTGAGCCATTAAAATATTTGTGGTAGAGCCACCGAACTAGAGGCAATCAGCCATTTAATTATTTTGTGGCAAAGCCGCCGAACTAGAGGCTATAAGCCATTTAATTATTTTGTGGCAAAGCCACCGAACTAGATTTTTGGCAACAGGCCTTTCTTCTCTTCATCATTAATCCCATCCCATGCAACATGTATGCAAAATAATCTATATACATATGATGATTTTAGTAAAAAGGCCCAATTTACATATGAGTCAATATTTCAGATTTTTATTAAGGCCCATAATACAAAATATCATTTATCCCATATAACAATTTAACATCTTTGGCCCATTTAATGATCTAGCAAAATTTTTGGCCCATTTAACGATCTATCAGGGATTTCGGCCCATTTAACTATCTAGCATACTTTTTGGCCCATTTTACGATCTAGCACATTTTTGGCCCAATTTACGATCTAGCACATTTTCGGCCCATTTTACGATCTAGCACATTTTCGGCCTATTTTACACATGAGACATAAAATTTACATTTTAAAAACTAACTCATCGAGGGTATTTTTGTAATTTTTACAATTTTAACCGTTTTCATGTAATTTCACCAAAAATACCAATTATTTCGTATTGTACCGATTTTGTCGTTTTTACGATTTTGCTTAATACTACTGTATGACATCTAACCTGAGATAAGTGTAAAGTTACACACCTTGATATCATGAGTACTAAACCTTCCCACTTGTCAACACCTAAACGTAACACGAACGATTAGAACACTTTCATTTATCAAAAGAAATACACTATTGGTAAACGATCTAAATCTTTACCCTTTTGATTTTGAACCACTTCTATTTTTGGTTTCTCCTCGATTGTTGATTCGTTGCCCGATGTGAATCCACGAACGAACAAAAGCTCGGGAGTATGAATAACCTCAACCAATTGATTCTTCTCGGTTGAAGGTCCGCAACCAGGTGGAAAATCCCGGATTACCGAAACAACCCTTCGTTTATATTTAGGGGGATTAGCAGAATCGCCCCTCTTTCGAAGACTATGGACTGCCCTTTTCTGTCCCTATCTTGAATGTCTCTAAAGACATAAGATCATTAGTCCGACTTATAAGTATCGAAATATGGCTAACGATTTATAAGATTTGAGATTTGGCTTACCACGATTATCTTCGTTCCTCGAAGAAACGATCAAGCGATTATGTCCCTAAAACGGAATCAATTAATAAATAACTATACTAATATAATGAATAAAACAAAAACCCTGAAAAGAAAATCTCTTTACCTTATTTCTTGAAATCGATTCCAAAGTTCCAAAAAAAATACTCAAGAACACCTTGAGTTTCTACCCTCCAAAAATCTCACTATGCCCACGATTGAAAAGAAAATCGAGTGAGAAGAATTATGTATGATTAAAGATATCGGTTGTGATAAAAGAAAATGAAAGAAATTTTTGGCACAAGAATAAGTTAACATTCGGCCATAGATGAAAGTTTTGGAGAGATTTTAATGAAGAAGAAAATGAAAAAAAGGGCAATTGGAAGTGATATAATTCGGTTTCAAGAGAGAAAGAAAGAAAGAAAAGAGAAGAAAAGAGAATGGAGTTTAAGAGAAAAGTGCATTCGGCATTTGGGGAGGAAAAATGAGAAAAATAAAAGAAGAAGAATCCGTGCTTGCCTAAGTGTTTTCGGTCACAAAGAGAAGAAAGGATTTGGGAGAGAAAAAGTTTCAAAACCGAAATGGTCAAAAGAGAATGGCTCAAAAATGAATTGTTTACTCAAGATGGCTCAAAAATGAATTGTTTACTCAAGTATGTTGGCAAATTTCGGCTAGAGAGAATATGGGTGGAGGGGAAAGATGTTTTGCTAAGAAAATGACCAAATGGATGTGTTTTACCAACACCAAAGCCTACCAAAACAAACACAAAACCGGCCATCCCCCCTAGTCTCTATGCTGTCCAAATACAATGGTCAAAAGGCCATTGGAAAGTTTCCAAAACATCCTCCTACTCTTAAGCCTTATCCCCCTCCTTTTTCCTTAAGTTGATGAAACATAATCCCCTAATTCAGGCCCTTATCTTTAGCTTTCCAAATCCTTAATCTTCTTACCAAAATAAAAACAATCCAACTCATCCTAACCTTATCCCTTGCCGACACATGCTTAAGCTAAAGCAAAAAAAATAAAAATTCCTAATTGCATGCTAGGTGATTCGAACTCCTTCCCTCATGTCCAACTTATGGCGCCATCACCACTTTGCCAATTACTTATCTTATGCCTTCTTTTAGTACTTAATTAACTTAAGTCTCAAGGTCACCTAATTTCTTTACTTTAAAGTACACTTAACTAATATTTTTATTCTAACTCCAAGTAAACCCGAACTAACATTTAGCAACATAATGATTTTTAAAATTTTAGGATGTTACAAATTTAGTCCATAGTTCATATTTATGCAAAATTACAAAATTGCCCCTAATACTTTGACTTTTCACAATTTAGTACTTGAGCTCATAACTTGAATATAACTCATTTTAACTTAAATCCATGGTAACTAGTGTTACATAGGACCTTGAATCAACCCATTAATACCATCATTTCACAACAAAACCTATGGATTTATATTTTTAAAAATTTAATCCCTAATTCCAAAATTTAACAAAAGTCACTTAACAAAAAATGGTTATTTTATAATCAAAACTAATAATCTATCAACTAACATCAAAACACATTCAAAAAAATCCATAACAAATCCCTCAATATTTATCAGTTTTGCAAATTAACCATCAGGCTAGCTAGATTAAGCTAAAAAGAACTCAAAAACATAAAAATGAATAAAAACGGAGCTTGAATTCACTTACATGCATAAATTAAACCCTAGCCGAAACATCAAGCTCTCCTCCTATGGATTTTCAGTTGAAACAAAAATGAAAGGAAGAAGATGATGACAATGTTTCACCTTTCTTTACTTAATTTTTCTTTTAATTATTCAATTACCATTTTAACCTTTAAAAATTATCAAAATTTCAACAAAACATTGTCCATTACTATCCACTAATTCATTAAATGGTTTATTTACAATTTAAGTCCATTAACTTAAAAAATCCATAGCCATTTGACCCCTTTAACTAATAGAACTCAACTGTTTCATTTGATTCCATAGCCATATTTGATTCAATTTACTGTTTCATTCAATTGTCTTTTATTTCTAAATTGTATGCGTGCAATCCCTAGACATAGATGATTGTTCAACATGCCCATAAACTAAATCTAATTCTAAAAATGTTGGATTAGTTGAATCGAAATTGAATGATATGAGCAAGTACTCGACTAATACTTGCATAGAATCTAAACATAGAAAGTGTTCACAGAGAAGGAAAACAATACAGGGTATCATATTAAGGCCTATAGACTTGGGCAAGGTAACTTGAGGTTTTTGCTCTCGAAAAAAGTAGACCATTTTAGAACTCTTCTGAGCAGCAAACTCAATATGATTTTGCTGAGTCATTATTGATAGTAAAGGTAGATTTTTAGTAATCTAAACCTTCCAAATCAACATCATATATCATTTATTCTTTGTCGTTGTATCTTTACTATATCATTCTTAGTTAGTTATTTGATTGTTTACACAATATTTCCATAGTAATTCTCATAATTACCATTACATATCTATTCTGGTTTTGCCATAGTATTTCCAAGTATTTATTAACTCCACATATTTCATACATCATTATTCCTTTAATTTTCACTACATACTTACCATAGCTTTACGATAGCATTAATTGCATTTTATTATATTAACCTGACCACTTTTGTGCCTCAATCCGATGTGTATACTTGATCCGATGTGTATACTTGCACAATTCGCATATCATTTCACACGTCATAAGTTTTTGAAGTCATTGCTAGGGATCAGCAATTTGGTGAAATTTGGTTTTGTTATTTTACTTAATTCCATTAGTTTTATTCAACTTAGTTGTATTTAATTTTTATAGGTTTGCTATTAGTGTATAAGAAAAGGCATTCCTACTAATGAAGAATATCCTTTTGACCTAGAGATCAAGAGAACTTTGCAATGAAGGTGAAAAGAATTAAGAAAAATGGCTAGAAACGGGAATGATTTTGGTCTCAACGAAAATCCAAATGGTCGAGATGTTAATCCTCCCATTAGACGTGGGATAGATGACTGAGATAGACTAATTTGAGAGCATATTATTCCAATGTTGGATGATTTGAATCCAGGGATAGTCAGACCAACCATACAAGCTGAGCAGTTTGAATTGAAACCAGTAATGTTTTATATGTTGCAAATAGTAGGACAGTTAAGTGGACTACCCAATGAAGATTTAAGACTGCATTTAATATTTTTTCTCTAGAAGTCTGTGACTCATTTAGTCAACAGGTTGTTCCTGAAGATGCTCTGAGGCTTAAGTTATTCCTGTATTCTTTGAGAGATCGTGTGAGAGCATGGTTGAATGCTTTGCCATCAAGAACATTGGTATCATGGAATAATCTTTGCCAGAGATTTTGGCTACGGTATAATCCCCTAAATATGAATGCCAAGCTTAAAAATGACATCACATATTTTTGGAAATCAGATGATGAAACACAATATGAAGCTTGGGAACAATTTAAAGACTTAATTTAGAAGTGTCCAATGCATGGATTTCAACACTGGACTCATATGAAAAAATTCTATAATGGGTTGAATGTGCATACGAGTATGGTAGTTGATGCATCTGCCAATTGTACTTTGTTGGATAAAACTTATAATGAAGCATATAAAATTTTGGAAAAAAGTTGCCAACAATGATTATCAATATCCGAGAGTTAGGGCGGGTAAGAGAGCTACTGGTACCATTGAACTTGACGTAATCACTTCATTAACGACCTAGGTACCTTCTCTAGCTAATATGATTAAAACAATGAAAAATCCAATTACAGTCTGTGAGATGAAATCTCAAGTTGTAATGTGTTTATTGCGGTAAAGGCCATATGTTTGATGAATTTCTATCAAACCCAGCATCAGTATACTACATAGGTAATTTTAATTGGAATAATAACCCCTATTCCAACACTTATAATCTGAGGTGGAAGCAGCATTCAAATTTTAGTTGGAATAATCAAGGTACGTGGAGTTCACACAATGTTGAAAGACAAAATATCCACAATGCACCACCCGGTTATAAGAATCCTATGTCAAGGTAAAATGCTCAACAAGGTCAGGTATCATCTTCTAATTTTATTGAATCTTTATTGAAGGAATATATGGCCGAGAATGAGGCTGTAATCCATAGTCAGACTGTATCTTTATGAGCTCTTGAGAAACAATTATGGCAAATAGTAAATGTTTTAAATTCGAGACCACAAAGGGCATTTCGAGTGATACCGAGAATTTGAGATCACAAGGGAATGAACAATGCAAAGCCATCACTCTTAAAAGTTGAACTCAGCTTGATGATATTGGTAAAGATGTCACAGCAGAAGAGGAAAACTCAAATAACAACCAGGTAAAGATCCTAAAGTCATCTGAAAAACATACTGAATCTGAAAAGGGTAAGCAGCCAAATGTTATGGTAGAATCAAAACATGTTGTTAATAAGAATGTCATAGTAAAATAATATCAGCAACATGAAGGACAACCACCTCTACCTTTTCCTCATTAATTTCATAACTCTAAGTAGGATGTTCAGTTCAAAATATTTTTGGATGTATTGAAGCAACTCCATATCAATATATCATTGGTAAAAGCTTTGGAGCAAATGGCCAACTATGTGAAATTTATGAAAGACATACTATCAAAGAAGCATAGATTGAGAGAATTTGAGACTGTAGCTCTCACAAAAGGGTGCACAATAATGTTGAAAAATAAACTACCTCCAAACTTGAGGGACCCAGGGAGTTTCACTATCGCATGTTCCATTGGAAATCATTATGTTGGTAAGGTGTTATGTGATTTAGGAGCAAGTATAAATCTAGTGCCTATTTCTATTTTCAGGAAGCTAGAAATTAGTAAAGCAATATCTACTATGGTGACTTTGCAATTAGCTGATCAATCCTACACCCATCTAGAAGGTAAAATTGAGGACGTACTGGTAAGAGTGGATAAATTTATCTTTCCTGATGATTTCCTTATTTTAGAATTTGAAGTCAATCAAAATGTGTCAATTATCCTTGGAAGGTCTTTTCTTGCTACAGACAGAACTTTAATTGACGTAAAGAAAGGTGAATTAACCATGAAGGTAAGTAATCAATAAGTTAATTTTAATGTTTTTGATGCTTTGAAATGTGCAAACAAAAATGAAGAATGCCACGTCATTGGTTTGATAAAAACAATAGTGGAGGAAGAATTCAACAGATTTTGCCATAGAAATTTTGATAGTGATGAAGATTCATTTGAGCAGAAACCCTTGTGCACTTTGTTGGAGCAAAATAGTGAAGTTGTTGATGTCAAGGACATGAAAATGGGGGACCCATTTAAAATTAATGGACAACCTTAAAGCACTACTAGGGTGCTCATGTGGAGCGTGACAAGTAAAGCATCCACCTTCAAAATGCTTGAGTTAACAATTTTTTTCTTTTATTTAATTGCTTTACTTTAATTTTGTCTTTATTATTGGTTATATTTAATAATTTCATGTTGTTTTCATTCTACTTTTATTTTTGAATAAATAGGCAGTTTTTTTCTAGATTCACGAGGACTTATGAAGTCAATGCCTGTAAATCCACACGTCGGATAGAATGAAGTAACTACACTCCAGTCCAAGAAAGGAAAGTTTTCTTTTTCTTTCTTACATATTGCATTGCATATATTTTTCCATGACATATATATATATATTACGTTTATATATGTACAATCATTGAGGACAATGCATACCTTAAGTTTGAGGGTGTGTTGTGCATTTAGGCTGCATTTTATATTTAGTATGTATGATCATTTTAGTGTAGTTAAATTTGTTTGCCATTACAACATAACTACTAAGTACTATTTTGCCTATGCAGAGTACAATATTTACTTATGATGTTCGATGATGAGTTTACATTTTTCGATATACCTAGAACATGTGACAGTAGATTGGGTGAATTTAGGTTAGGTTAAGATGCTTGAAAATTGATTTCTAAAAATAGGATGTCTTATACTCAATGTGGTTTTTTTTGGGAATTGTAACACCCTAAATTAGGGGTTGTTTGTAACTTAGCTAAATTCCCATGTGTGTACTTGAAGGGTTAAATTCTAGGATTTATTTGACATATTCAAGGGTCTAAAAATAACCCGAGTTAGGCCTGACCTAGTGTTAAATTTTTTTTTTTAGTACCATAAAGGAGGGAGCTAGATGAGATAAGGCTTTAATAAAATTTTGGGTGAGTTATGACACAAAGTAGGCCTTGGCAAAGTGGCTACAAGGTGCCACTTAAATGGAAGCAACGCTTGACAAGGGCTTGGGTTCAAGGCACAGCAGCAAACAAAGGCGTTTTAAATTTTGGGTTGGCGTTACAAATGGAAGAAGGCTTTAAAAGGAGTCAGGCGACTTTAAGACACAAAGAACTCATTGGCAAAGTGGTGCCGTCGTCACTTAGGAGCTGGAGGTGTGCGTGGTACTGGTTCGAGGGGTGGAGCGACATCTTGCATGTTTTATTTTGATATCGGTTATAAATTTGGAGTAGGAAGGGTTTAAAATAAATGTTGTGGTGTTATGACATGAAAGTCTAATGGGAGAAGTGGCTAAGGGCGTTGGAAGAGAGGGTGGGGCGTGAGGTCGGTGGTTCGATTCAAAGAAGCAACACTTTGGTTTTTCCTTTTCTTCTTTGGCGTGACAAGGTGAGTTAGCTGCACATGGTTCTTTGTTTAGCATTAATTTGGAAGAGTTTGTTAGGCACATGGTTTCTTTTATTTATTATTTATTTGATAAGATAAAAGGGATAATATTAGCATTATTATTAGATTATTATGGGATTATTATTTAATTATTATTAGATGTATTCAAATTATTTTGAATTAAGTCAAATATGTGGTCAAGAGCAAATTAAGGAAGTGGTGGAATTTTAAACACTTCAAGGAGAAGTGGACTGCAAGCTCAAAAAGGGGGTCTTAGAATGCCTATAAAAACACCAACTTAGCACTTTGTTCTCTTTTTCCCATTATTGCTACTAGTAGAAATTCTTATCACATTTTTCCTTCCACTATTTTCTTTCCATTATTTTCCTTCATAAAACCGAATACACCCATTTGATGTGCGAATTTCTTTCTCTTTTTTTTAAACACCTAGGCGAATATTGTACAAGGGGGAGGCTTTCTTTTAATTGCTTTTGGAAAGGTAAGTGTGTTTGGCCGAATGCCCATGTCCTCTTTTCCTTTCTTGTCGACTTTGATAAAGGTAGGTAATTGGTTTCGGCAACTGTTAATTAAGGGTACTAATCACAGATTAAACCAAATTCGTTGTAGGATCTTCGGGATTTGGAAATAAGCAAGTGGGTTCACCAACGTTCGTCAATCAATTTTCGGTAAGGATCTACATATGTATTTGGTGTTCATTTAAAAGCAAAAGGCTATGGTTATTGACCGATTGTAGTTTGTGAACCAGATTCGTGATTCGGGTGCTGAAGCTAGTACTCAAAGTGATTAGGTAAGGATTCGGGTTCAAAAGGAGAACCCCTTTAATTATTTGATTTGGTCGAATATACTAACTAATGTTTTGGCCGAATATAGGGACAATAGATCTAGTGTGACCGACTCCTCCATTCGGGATTTAGATTATTCGTGGGTGATAGGTGTGTACATACACACTTATAATAATTAATTAAATGCATGCTATGAGTAAATCTGCTTTATGTAGATATGGAATTAGTACCATAATGGTACAAGCGAGGAACTCGGTAAGTCTCTGTCATTGTGAGATTGATAATAATGCTTTTGGGAAGCATAGCTTATGTGATGCATGTGATAAATGTATGTTGTTATAAACTCTGTTATAATATGATTTGATATGGGTTGATGAGTGGAGGGGGCATTATTATTAGTGTCGACGGACACCAGTGTTTTGGTAACACACTGTGACTACGGTCACCAGAGGTTTGGTACCTCCAGAGGTTTGGCACCTCATAGCGTCTCGTCCCTATGGCTTAGCACCACCGTGGGTTGGCCCCACTTTGAGATATGGGATTGACGCCAGTGATTTGGTATCACACGATGGGTTGGCCCCATCAATCGATTTGTGTCTACGGACACCAGAGGTTTGGCACCTCCAGTGATTTGGTATCACAATTGTGACTTTAAGTCACCAGTGGTTTGGCACCACCAGTGGTTTGGTACCACAACGGGGTAGACAGAGGCGTTTGGTTGGCTAGGTTGGGTATATGTCTAAATGCATGATTAATGTGTTATATAGTGTGTATGATATGGTATTTACCGGGGAAGGGTTACATCGAGTCTTGGTGACTCACCTTCTCCTTTATTTTTTCAGTGACACATACTTGGCGGATATGGAGTAGGAGGGACTTGAGGTGGCCATGCGGTGGAATTTTAAAATTTATTAGACTTTGAATTTGGTTCTTTACATTTTCTTTATTTTTGGTTGTTTTAGTTGGGTTGTAATAAGGCCTCCTAAAAATTATTTTATTTCGTGATATGCTTGAGTATTCGTTTCAAACTTTATGATTATAAGAATGAATTCACATGTTTTTCCAAATCAATCGAAAAGGGTTTTCAAGTACCATCGGTACATATAAAATATACATAATAACTTGACTTAACAAATATTTTCAAAATAAATCCAAGTATAAGATTTGTACACCTCAACTTTTTTTAACAAAACGCTATCTTTTATCAAAAACTTAAACCGTTTTTAAAAGATTTCAAAAGGTTTTCTCAGTAGCAAACCAAACTCGGTCGAAGTGTTTGGTAGGGTTTGGGTTATTCTGATTGGTATCGAGCCAGTTCAAAACTTCATTGTGGGGGCCCAAAGCCCAAAAATGTTTTGTAGGCCTTTTGAAGTATTTTGGTTTTTGAACAGCATGGCATGTCTCCGGCACCTATCCGCCCATGTAAGTGTTCCTAACTTCTGTATGATTTATTTCCTGTAGAAGGGTAGGAGACATGGAACGTAGGACAGACTTATAGGAATTTGAACTCTAGGATTAGACTACTCAAACATAAACCGAGCATAAGACTTAATGAACTCAACCAACCTATGACCAAGCCATTGAGCTAGGGTGTGGTAACCCCTGTATGCATGTCTATGATTGGATCCGGAAGAGCCTGGTATTTAAGCAGTCGAGTGACTCACCTCCTCTTCGCAGGTATCCTACCTGGTGCGTAGCTTCGGTTCACCCTAACTCAGAGGGCTCAGTGGTGTGGCAACCTCTGTGCGCATGTCTAGAAAGGTTCGGTGGGAGCTTGGTATTTAAGCAGTCCGTGTGACTCACCTCCTCTCCACTCGAATCCTGCCTGGTGCGTAGCTTTGGTTCACCCTGACCAAGAGGGCTCGGTCATAGGCTAACCATAACGACTAAAACCCGAAAGGGAACTAACCATGTTTTTGAAAAAAAAAAACCCTAGTTTCTTCAAAATCTTTAAAATCACTCTTTCAAATATGAGAACAACCATTCTTACAATGTTTTTTCCCGAAAAAGTTGATTTGTGAAAATTATAGAAATGCCCTTAGGGGTGAAATTACTAAAATACCCTTGACTCATAAAATACCAAATCAATGGTTTTGCCCAAAAATTTCCTTATTCTAGAAATATCCAAAAACTCTATTTTGCAAATCATCAATGAAATACTTTGGTTTGGAAAATTCTGAAAATGCCCTCAACTTGTAAAATTACCAAAACGACCCTGAGTACAAAATTTTTGCAACATCATCATTTTAAGAAAGGAAAACTCTCAAAAGGGACCCTCAGAGTTTTACAACTGTTAAAATACCCCGGATTTGTTAAAAATTTCAAAATTACCCCGATTGACAAAATTACCAAAATACCCCTAGTTTCCAAAATGATGCCATAACTTCGAATTTTACAAAATTTTAGAAATGCTCTTCAGTTTTGGAAATTTCAAGTGACCTGCTTTATTAAATTTTGAAATCTCTCAGATTCTACTACAAAAAAAAAATACCCTATAGGAAAATGACGAAAATACCCACGAGGATAAAGCAGGATGAAATGTCCGAAGAGTGAATAAGTATGGAAGGTATTAGGGAATGGATGTTCTTCTCTGTGTGAACTAGGATAGAGAACTTAAAACTTTGATTGATCGAAAGAATCCCTATTGAGCTTTCCATAAAACTTCTTCGCGAATAACCAAGTGGAACAAATTACTAATCCATAAAATTTTTCTAATCAGATTAAAAGCACGATAGTTAGAATGAGCTCTAGAGGACGTGGCCGACGTGGACGCGGAAGGGGAAGGTTGACCGTGTCAGAACCCGTGAGGTCGGGTCAGGAATCGAAGAATGGGGTACCACCGCCACCACCATCCCTAATTTTTAGAGCTGAGGAGCAGGATTAGACGGGAGGTGAGGCAGTAACGCAAGCTGTGTTGTGAGTTCTCGAGTTGGTGGCTGGGGCTGGTGGAAATCTGGGAGCTCAAAAATCTGTTCCCGAGCGAATTCGGTCCAACAGAGCTGAGGTGTTCCGGGGTGTGTCGAGAGTGGCACCTAGTGCAGCAGAATACTGGTTGGAGTCAACGGAAAGGATCATGGACGATCTTGACCTGACTAACGAGGAAAAGCTAAAGGGAGCCGTGTCGCTTCTGAAGGATGAAGCATATCAGTGGTGGCTCACCGTTCGAGATGGGGCCACGACAGACAATCTTACATGGGATTACTTAAGGGCTGCTTTCCAGAAAAAGTATGTGGGTACTAGCTACACTGACACTCAGAGAAAGGCTTTTCTGGGGTTAGTGCAAGGAACTAAGTCAGTGTCGGAATATGAGGCGGAATTCTTAAGGCTGAGTAGATATGCTAGAGGCATTGTGGCTACTGAACATGAGCGCTGTGTCCGCTTTGAGGATGGACTTAGAGATGATTTGAGGTTGCTGATTGCCCCACAGCAGGTTCGTGAGTTTTCGTCTTTAGTGGAAAAGGCTAAGGTAGCCGAAGGGATCAAGGAGACCGTAAGACAGAAGCATGATAAGAGCAACCAAAAGAGAGGCTTTGGATCGCCTGGATCGGGCAGTAATGTGGAGAAGAGGGCTAGATTTGGGGAATCAGGAAGAACCACAAAGCCTGCTCAGTGGCCACCTCAGTGTGTTATATGCGGGAAATCCCATTCAG
The DNA here is from genome assembly GCA_025506655.1 of Gossypium rotundifolium. NCBI lineage: Eukaryota > Viridiplantae > Streptophyta > Magnoliopsida > Malvales > Malvaceae > Gossypium > Gossypium rotundifolium. The sequence goes on along the minus strand of CP106724.1, from coordinate 91,949,260 downwards.
GAGAATGTTTGGCTAAAAGTAAAGGGTGCTTTGAATGTGGGTCATTCGATCACCGTGTAAGGGATTATCCTCGGAAGTTAGCTAAGAATCAACCAGAGGGTCGAAACCGTGCTCAGGATAGAAACGAAGGACCACCACAGAGGGGTCGAGGTGCAGCTAGAGGTAATGGAAATGGTAACGGGCGTGGCCGAGGTACTGAAGGTGCAGAGGAGAGGCAACCAAGGTTGGTTTATGCAGTTGGCCGTCGCGAAGAGGAAGATGTGCCAGACTTGACAACGGGTAAGTTTCTTATTTTCGGAATACCCTTATTTGTCTTGGTTATGGTTACGTTAATTCACTCTTAGGTTGCTAGTAAAGTGTATGGAACTTGGATTATGAACGTAGGGAATGTTTCTAGGAAGTATGATAGTTCTTTAAGATCAGAGTGCGCAGCAGTAGCGTAGTGTGATGAGTTAAGGATGCACGATTGAACGATAGTAAGTAATTTCAAGGACGAAATTATTTTAAGGGGGGTAGAATTGTAACACCCTAAATTAGAGGTTGTTTGTAACTTAGCTAAATTCCCATGTGTGTACTTGAAGGGTTAAATTCTAGGATTTATTTGACATATTCAAGGGTCTAAAAATAACCCGAGTTAGGCCTGACCTAGTGTTAAATTTTTTTTTTAGTACCATAAAGGAGGGAGCTAGATGAGATAAGGCTTTAATAAAATTTTGGGTGAGTTATGACACAAAGTTGGTCTTGGCAAAGTGGTCGCAAGGTGCCACTTAATATTTGGAAGCAACGCCAACAAGGGCTTGGGTTCAAGGCACAGCAGCAAAGAAAGGCGTTTTAAATTTTGGGTTGGCGTTACAAATGGAAGAAGGCTTTAAAAGGAGTCAGGCGACTTTAAGACACAAATAACTCATTGGCAAAGTGGTGCCCGTCGTCACTTAGGAGCTGGAGGTGTGCGTGAGCCTTTGGTTCGAGGGGTTGAGCAAGATCTTGCATGTTTTATTTTGATATCGGTTATAAATTTGGAGTAGGAAGGGTTTAAAAATAAATGTTGTGGTGTTATGACATGAAAGTCTAATGGGAGAAGTGGCTAAGGACGTTGGAAGAGAGGGTGGGCGTGAGGTCGGTGGTTCGATTCAAAGAAGCAACACTTTGGTTTTTCCTTTTCTTCTTTGGCGTGACAAGGTGAGTTGGCCTGCACATGGTTCTTTGTTTAGCATTCGTCTGGAAGAGTTTGTTAGGCACATGGTTTCTTTTATTTATTATTTGTTTGATAAGATAAAAAGGGATAATATTAGCATTATTATTAGATTATTATGGGATTATTATTTAATTATTATTAGAGGTATTCAAATTATTTTGAATTAAGTCAAATATGTGGTCAAGAGCAAATTAAGGAAGTGGTGGAATTTTAAACACTTCAAGGAGAAGTGGACGGCAAGCTCAAAAAAGGGGGGGTGCCGAATGCCTATAAAACACCAACTTAGCACTTTGTTCTCTTTTCCCATTATTGCTACTAGTCAAATTCTTATCACATTTTCCTTCCACTATTTTCTTTCCATTATTTTCCTTCATAAAACCGAATACACCCATTTGATGTGCCAAATTTCTTTTCTATTTTTTTAAACACCTAGGCGAATATTGTACAAAGGGAGGCTTTCTTTTAATCGCTTTTGGAAAGGTAAGTGTGTTTGGCCGAATGCCCATGTCCTCTTTTCCTTTCTTGTCAACTTTGATAAAGGTAGGTAATTGGTTTCGGCAACTGTTAATTAAGGGTACTAATCACAGATTAAACCAAATTCGTTGTAGGATCTTCGGGATTTGGAAATAAGCAAGTGGGTTCGCCAACGTTCGTCAATCAATTTTCGGTAAGGATTTACATATGTATTTGGTGTTCATTTAAAAGCCAAAGGCTATGGTTATTGACCGATTGTAGTTTGTGAACCAGATTTGTGATTCGGGTGCTGAAGCTAGTATTCAAAGTGATTAGGTAAGGATTCGGGTTCAAAAGGAGAACCCTTTTAATTATTTGATTTGGCCGAATATACTAACTCATGTTTTGGCCGAATATAGGGACAATAGATCTAGTGTGACCGACTCCTCCATTCGGGATTTAGATTATTCGTGGGTGACAGGTGTGTACATACACACTTATAATAATTAATTAAATGCATGCTATGAGTAAAACTGCTTTATGTAGATATGGAATTAGTACCATAATGGTACAAGCGAGGAACTCGGTAAGTCTCTGTCATTGTGAGATTGATAATAATGCTTTTGGGAAGCATAGCTTATGTGATACATGTGATAAATGTATGTTGTTATAAACTCTGTTATAATATGATTTGATATGGGTTGATGAGTGGAGGGGGCAGTATTATTAGTGTCGACGGACACCAGTGTTTTGGTAACACACTGTGACTATGGTCACCAGAGGTTTGGTACCTCCAGAGGTTTGGCACCTCATAGCGTCTCGTCCCTGTGGCTTAGCACCACCATGGGTTGGCCCCACTTTGAGATATGGGATTGACGCCAGTGATTTGGTATCACACGATGGGTTGGCCCCATCAATCGATTTGTGTCTACGGACACCAGAGGTTTGGCACCTCCAGTGATTTGGTATCACAATTGTGACTTTAAGTCACCAGTGGTTTGGCACCACCAGTGGTTTGGTACCACAACGGGGTAGACAGAGGCGTTTGGTTGGCTAGGTTGGGTATATGTCTAAATGCATGATTAATGTGTTATATAGTGTGTATGATGTGGTATTTACCCGGGGGAAGGGTTACATACTGAGTCTTGGTGACTCACCTTCTCCTTTATTTTTTTCAGGTGACACATACTTCGCGGATATGGAGCCGGAGGGACTTGAGGTGGCCATGCAGTGGAATTTTAAAATTTATTAGACTTTGAATTTCGGTTCTTTACATTTTTCTTTATTTTTGGTTGTTTTTAGTTGGGTTGTAATAAGGCCTCCTAAAAATTATTTTATTACTGTGATATGCTTGAGTATTCGTTTCAAACTTTATGATTATAAGAATGAATTCACATGTTTTTCCAAATCAATCGAAAAGGGTTTTCAAGTACCATCGGGTACATATAAAATATACATAATAACTTGACTTAACAAATATTTTCAAAATAAATCCAAGTATAAGATTTGTACACCTCAACTGTTTTTTAACAAAACGCTATCTTTTATCAAAAACTTAAACCGGTTTTAAAAGATTTCAAAGGTTTTTCTCAGTAGCAAACCAAACTCTATTGAAGTGTTTGGGCGGGTTTAATATTCTGAGAATATTGTAAGTATCTTTTAATGAAATTAGGGATTTTTAAAACCAAGCATTAGTTATATTACCATAGCATTATTTAAATAAAGGACAGTGGGCACTCCAATGTTTAGAATTGCCAAGTAGATCAACATCACTTTATTTACTCCATCGTGCTGTTGATTAAAAAGGTGAGTCTAAGCAATAGTGTGTTTCATGGAAATAAAGTTAGGGGCACTCCGCTGTAGCAAAAAGGACTAAGTACATAAAGAGGTAGTTGTATGCTCCATCCATCTTTTTAGTCAAAAGTTTGAGCTTCATGGGTTAGTCCTTGTTTAAATTGTGACATGATTGAGTATTCAGCAATTCGGTGTATGTGATTGTCAAGTCAAAGAATTTTGTGACATGCTAAATCCACTAATAATAATACCATCCAGAAAAAAGCACAAATATGATTAATATATTCCGAGTAGGCTTAAAGCAAGTAACTTATGTTTAGGTAATAAATGAACTAAGTAAATTAAAAGATGGTTGTTGTAGGCCAAAATAGTGAATACATGAGTACTTAGGAGATTCTGTGTTTAGGGAGAAATTTTTGCTCTACTTTTGTTAAGAAACCCTTTGACACTTGAACGAGTTTTAGAAAAAATAAGATTACTGAGAACTGATGTACTTGTTGTTCTTCGAATAGCCTGACAGAATGAGTAGGTTTGGTACACTGGCAAAATGTTGGCATATATGCATGCATGTATACATAAGTATTATGCTTGAGGACAAGAAATAACTTAGCTTTTGGGGTTTGCTAACTCTTGAAAAGAGTTATATTTCATGCCTTTAGACCTAGCTAATTGCTTGTACTTAGGTACATTTTGTTGCATTTTAGGACATTTCATTTGTATTTTCATCATTTCATTAGGAGCCTAGACTGTGCTTAAATATTATTATTTTTTACTTTTAATTGATTATAGAAGGGTTGTGTTTGGTGGCTTGCAAGGTGCAGGTTGAGGAACTGGAAATAAAGGAGTGAAGGTTTGTCAGGGAAAATGGTTGGACATTTTTTCTGTAACACCCCTCACCCGTTTTCAATGCTGGAATAGGGTTACGAGGTATTACCGATCAATTCACAACATATATAGCATACATTGGTGCAACAATAAGTATTCATTCTCATAAATCATTCAACACAATCACATTGTCCTTTATAAGGGCCTACAAGGCCTTAAACATGCTTTAAATTTGGTTCGGGACTAAACTGATATCATACAAAAATTTTGGACACTTAGAAATTTTTCATGTAAACAAGGGTCACACGCCCAGGTGAACAGGCCGTGTGCCTCACACGGCTAGTAGACATGCCCATGTCTCAGGCCATGTGAAAATAGGGCATACATACTGACTTGGGTCACACAGCTGACCACACTCACATGTGTCTAGCCCGTGTACCCTTCGAAGTGGCCACACACGCCCGTGTGCAAAGCTGTGTGCTAGCCCATGCCAAAACTATAGGGTATACTGACTTATGCAGCACGGCCGAGTCACACGCTCGTGTGCTAGGCCGTGTGTCAATTTGGGGGTATACTGACTTATGCCACACAACCGATTACATGCTCATGTGTGAGGCCGTGTGGAGCATACTGACTTGCTTCCAATTGAAACACCAGGGGACACATGACTGTGTACTTTGACCGTGTATCACATATGGCTGAGACACACGCCTGTGTCTCTGCATGTGTGGACAAAAATTGGCTATTTACCAAGCCATTTTGCCACCCCATTTGGTACAAACCTCCACCTACACATATGGCACAAAAACAAAGCAAAATAGGCAATCCATAACAACCAAATCAACCATAATTCTTACCATTTCATCTAACATTTCTTAGCCTAAACTTCAATCACAATCATCATCGATTTATCAACTGTAACACCCAAACCCGACCTATGTATTAAACCCGGATTTCGGCATGCCACACAAATTAAACGTACATTCAAATCGTTTAACGAAGTAGAAATCAAATTCCAAAACGATTAAGAGAATGACTTTATCGAAAAAAATTGAAGTTAATTGAAAACCATGTTTAAAACACAAGAGTTTATCATTTGGTCTATAGAGTAGTAATTGATTAAAACTTTGGATTTATTTAGTTGAAATGTTTCATCGATAAGTTTTAAAATAATTTCCTAAGTTTCAATGATATTTAAGAAAAACCTTTATTTTATACGAGAGTTATAGAAAAACATTTATAAAAACTAAACCAATCCAACTTAGGAAAAAGCGAAACATAATAAAACCCATCCACATAATAAAAATCCATAATTAAAGAGGCCTTATTACATCGCCATAAAAATAGTACTTAATAAAAATTATAAAAGAAGTCTTAAAGTTTTATAAACCACCATTTGTAGTATAGCCTCCACACGAAGTCATCTCCGACCCAAGTCTCCATCAATTGTTATTACCTGAGAGTGGTAAAAAAAATGGGGTGAGTTACTTAGAACTCAGTGTGTAACTCACTTACAATAATCCACTGGGCCAAGACCATTTAAGCATTTATTTGGGCCTAAGCCCATTTCAAATATAATAATTTAGCATGTATAAAATGCAAGTGATATGCAATTCCCAAAACCAAACCTAGATTTTCATCCGCTACACACCACCGCGTACCAACCAAAGACACTGTGGGAGCTTTAGTCACCCACCCGCTAACACACCAAAATAGGCTTTAAGCCCAATATAATATTTGTGGCAACGGCCATTTAAATAATTATGGTAGAACCACCGATCTAGATTTGAACAGCGACCATCGTGATGAGTCACCTATCTAGAATTTTGGCATCAAGCCTTTCTTCTCTTCATCATTGATCCCAACCCATGCAATCATGTTTATGCATAACAACATATTTGAAAAAAAAACCATATTACAATTTATCAATTTTGGCCCATTAATCAAAATAGCATTTTGGCCCATAAAATCACATATCACATATAACCCATTTATCAATTATCATAAACCGCCCAATTATCAAATATCACTTATGGCCCATTTATCGATTATCACATATGGCCCAAATTCTCAAATATCACATATGGCCCAAATTGTCAAATATCACATATGGCCCAAATTGTCAAATATCACATATGCCCCAAATTGTCAAATATCACATATGGCCCACTTATCAAATATCACATATGGCCCACTTAACACTTTTATCGAATTAGCTCATTAAGGGCAATTTCGTAATTTTCATGATCTTAATACAATTTTCAAAATCTTATCTTTAAGATGATAATTATGTTATTCTTCCCGATTTCACTAACTTGTGATTTCATCCAACAATTTATACGATATAGTCATCTAACCCATGAGATACGGTGTGAGATTACACACCCGATTACAGTGAGAACTACACTCTCCTGCTCGTCGATATCTAAACACACATCACGAAGGATTAGAACACTAAAATTTAATATTAAACTATTCTAATATTAAGCGATCTAGATCTTACCCTCGGAATCTCGAACAACCACTATTTGTGATTTCTCTCCGATCAAAGGTTCAGAACCACGAGTAAACAATGGTTCGGGGGTACGTACGACTTCGAATAATTAATTTTCACCAGATGAGGTTCCACAACCCGGTGGAAAGTCTCGGATTCTCGAAATAGTCCTTCCCTTTAATTTAGGGGGAATAATGGAACCACCCCTCTTCTGAACACTATTAACAACTCTTTTCGTCCCTATTTTGATTGTCTTCAAAGACAGTGAATCATTAGTCCAAACTAATATTCGTTATTATAACCGGTTGATCTTATGAGCGAAGTCGGCTTACCTCAAAATCCTTACGTTCACAGGATGAAAATCGAGTGATAGAGTCCCTATGATAAAAATCGGTTAATCAACACAGTCTTTAACAAATAAAAAGTAATATAGAATCCTTCCAAAAAAATCCTTACCTTGAACGATGAATTTTCCTTTTTCACACGATCTTCCTATGGCTAGAGTCGATTAAGCGATGTCGAAATAATCGGCACTTCACTATACCACTACAAGAAGAAAGGTTTTGTTTGAAAGAGAAAAGATAGTGATTTCGGTAAAAAAGAACCTCCCAAGTCAACATATGAATTTCAGCAATAGAGGAAAAATAAAAGAATTGAAAAGAGTGTTCTTACCGATTGCTCAAAGATAACCACTCGAATGAAAAAGAGGGTTAAATGGAAGATGGAAGATTCGGCTATAGTGAAAATATTAGAGAGGATGATGATCAATAACATTCGGCCATGGTGAAATATTAAAGAGGGAGTGATGTTTGAGAGTTTTTGCAAGAAGAAAAAAAGAAGAAAATAGGGTGTTTATGTTTCGGGTTTTCTTTCAAGAATGGAAGATGAACAAAGAAAACGTCTTGAGGCTAGTGTGCATTCGGCAATAGAAGAAAAGAAAAGAAAAGAAAAATGCCCTTCAAGATTGTATGGTTTAGGCACAGTGAGGAAAAGATTTTTGGGGAGAATGAAAGATAATACCGAAATGGTCAAAATGAAATGGCCAAAACAAAACACAAATTTTACCTATTGCTCAAGACACATTCGGCTAGGGAGAAGAATTTGGAGAGAAGGATTTTGGAGAGGAAAGCTATTGATACACCAAAATGCCAAAATGAAAAATGACCAAAACTAGCACCTACCTTGCCAAATGCTAACCAAAAATTCGGCCATCCCCCCTATCCCCTAAAACCATCCAATTGCATGGCCAAATGGTCAAAGTTTAGCCACCCAAACTTTCCAAAACATCTCCCCTTGTTTTAAGCCTTATGTCGCCCTTACATGCCTTTTCCATATGATTCATTTCCCTAAGTTATCACTTGTCTTTTTCCCATGGTCTTCTTGCCATAAAAAAAATTAATCCAACTCATCTAATCCTTATCCATGACCGACACTTGCTAAGGAAAAGCAAAAATAAAAGCTTTCAAATTGCATGCCAGGAGATTCGAGCCTCTCCCCTCAAGCAAACATGCATGCGCCAACACCACCTTGCTACTAGCTCATCTTATGCTAGTTTCTGACACTTAAACTTACTTAAACCTCAAAGTCACTTGCTCCACTTCAATTAAATACTCCTTACTAAAATTTATTCTAACTCCGAATAGTTCTCAAGTCTTCTCAAGACTATACTAAACATGCAAAATTTTAATTATACACAAGTTAAGCACCAAAACATGCATCATATCAATACTCAAATTTTATGATGTTACAACTCTATCCTCCTTAAAGAAAATTTCGTCCTCGAATTTTACCTGGCTAAAAGAGATGAGGATATTATTGTCGAATTGCATCCTCAGGCTCCCAAGTAGCTTCCTCTACTCTGTGATTACGCCATAAAACCTTGACCAACGGTACGGTCTTTTTTCTTAACACCTTAACATCTCGGTCTAAGAATTTCACTGGTTCTTCCTCGAAAGACAAATCTAGCCTTAATTCCACTACTTCTACCGGTACAATGTGCGATGGATCCGATCTATAGCGTCTCAGCATAGAAACATGGAAAACACTATGGATCTGACTCAATTCCAGAGGTAAATCAAGTTGATAGGCCACTGGTCCTACACGCTTCAACACACGGTACGGCCCACTGAACCTAGGGCTCAACTTGCCTTTCCTCCCGAATCTGAAAATCTTTTTCCACGGTAAAACTTTCAAAAAGACCTGATCTCCCACCGCAAACTCGATATCTTTACACTTCAGATCCGCGTACGACTTTTGTCTATCCGAAGCTTCCTTTAACCGCGCTTGAATTACTTTTATTTTTTCTTCCGTCTCTGATATCAGTTTAGGACCCAAAAGTCGTTGTTCCCTAATTCACCAATAAGTAGAGTACGACACCTACGACCATATAACGCTTCATAGGGTGCCATCGAATCTTGGATTGATAACTATTGTTATCATAAACTCGCCAAGCAGAGAAAATCCTCCCAACTACCTTTGAAGTCGATCACACAACCTCGTAACATGTCTTCCAAAATCTGGATTACTCTTTCCGACTGACCATCTGGCTGAGGGTGAAAAGTCGTACTGAAGTTTAACTTTGTACCTAGAGCCTCATGTAAAGCTTTCTAAAATCGTGATGTAAACCTAGGATCCCTATCCGATATGATAGACGTCGGTACCCCTGCAACCTCACGATTTCAGATACATATAGTTTAGCCAACTTTTGTAATGAGTAATCCGTACGAACGGTAGAAAATGAGTAGTCTTCGTTAATCGATCTACTACCACCCAGACAGAATCTTTCTTAGTAGGTGTTAAGGGTAACCCACTAACAAAATCCATCATTATCCGCTCCCATTTCCATAGAGGAATCTTTACTGGTTGCAACAATCCCGACGGTAATTGATGTTCTGCCTTTACTTGTTGACAACTCAAACACTTTCCCACAAAATCAGTAACTTCCCGTTTTAACTTTGGCCACCAATACTGTTCATGGAGATCCCGATACATCTTATTTCCTCCGGGGTACATAGCATAAGGGCTACTATGCGCCTCTAGAAGAATCATTTGCCTTAAATCTGAATCCTTGGGCATACAAACCCTTCCACGAAAACACAGTACATCATCTTTGTTCAAACCAAAATCTCCTAATACACCACTTCCAGCTTGTTGTATTAAAGAACCCAAATTTTAATCGGATAATTGCTTTTCTTTGATTTGTTCCAACCATAGAAGGTTCACCTGAAGTTCCGCTAGCAAACTGCCATCCTCATACAAACTGAGATGAGCAATCATTGCTCTTAACTCCGATACAACCTTATGACTCAACGCATCTGCTACAACATTAGCCTTTCCAAGATGATACTTGATTGAGAAATCATAATCCTTTAACAACTCCACCCATCTCCGTTGTCTTAAATTCAATTCCTTTTGGGTAAGGAGATACTTAAGACTCTTATGGTTAGTATAAATGATTGACTTCTCACCGTAAAGATAATGTCTCCAAATCTTTAATGCAAACACTACCGCAGCCAACTCCAAATCATGAGTAGGATAATTGACTTCATGCAGCCTCAACTGTCGAGAAGCATAAGCTACCACTTTTCCACTTTACATCAATACACATCCTAAATCCGTGTGTGACGCATCACAGTAAACGGTAAACTCTTTTCCAGCCTCTGGTTGAATCAGTACTGACACTTCTGTTAGAATATTCTTTAATTTCTCAAAACTTTCTTGTTGTTTATCGGTCCATACATACGGTACTTCCTTCTGTAACAGCTAGTTAAGGGTGCAGCAATTAATGAAAACCCCTCAACAAAGTGTCTATAATAACCAGCCAAACCCAAGAAACTTCAGATCTCAGCTATTGACTTTGGCTGTTTCTAATCCAACACAGCCTCTACCTTTCGAGGATCAACTCTTATTCCTTCAGCTGACACTACATGACCCAATAAAGTCACTTCCTTCAACCAAAATTCACGCTTATTGAATTTGGCATAAAGTTGCTTATCTCGCAAAATTTGCAACACAGTGCGCAAATGAGAGCCATGCTCTTCTTCATTCCTCGAATATACCAAGATGTCATCTATGAACACTACCACAAACCGGTCTAAATAGGGCTGAAAGACTCGGTTCATTATGTCCATAAATGCAGCTGGTGCATTAGTCAAACCAAACGGCATCACTAAAAACTCATAATGTCCATAACGAGTTCGAAATTCCGTTTTATAAATATCTGCCTCTTTCACCTTGAGTTGATGATAACCCGATCTCAAATCAATCTTGGAGAAGACTAAAGCTCCTCTTAATTGATCAAATAGGTCGTCAATTCTCGGTAATGGATACCTATTCTTGATCGTCAACTTATTCAACTGCCTATAATCAATGCACATACGCATCGACCCATCCTTTTTCTTGACGAACAAAATCGGTGCTCCCCACGGAGACACACTTGGTCGAATAAATCCCCGATCTAGCAGTTCTTGAATTTGAGCTTTAAGCTCTGCTAACTCCTTCGGTGCCATTCTATAAGGAGCAATGGACACCAGAGCAGTTCCGGGCAAAAGCTCAATGCCAAATTCTACTTCCCGATCTAGAGGTAGACTTGAAAGTTCTTCGGGAAAGACATCTAGAAATTCTTTCACCATTCTCACACCTTTTACCGATAATTTCTTGGCATCCAAAGCACTGATGAATGCTAGGAATGCTCTATTCCCTTTCCGCACCAAGTTTTCTACCTTCAAAGCAGATACCACATTTGCCAAAAAGCTTCTTCGCTCGCCCATCATTATTATCTCCTTATCATCCACAGTCCTAATTGACATCTACTTTTCGGTACAATCCAATTGCGCCCGATGCTTCACCAACCAATCCATGCCCAAAATAAGATCAAACTCGCCAAAAGGTAATTCCATCAAGTCCGCTAGAAATACCTCTCTTTGAATCTCCAAGGGTACATCTCTAAATAATTTATTCACTATTATCGACTGTCCTAAAGGACTAATTACCGCCATCTCTCTATCGGTAATCTCAGATCTAATATTTAGGTTTCCAGATATAGTACAAGCAACATACGAATGGGTGGACCCAATATCTGTCAAAGCAGTAATAGGTACATCAGAGATGAAGAATGTACCAGTTATCACATCAGGTGCATCGCCGTCCTCACGACGCTTGACAACATAGACCAATCTTGGCTGTCTTGCCTCTGTGTTACCTCTAACACCATTACCTCGACCCGGTGCACCTTGTCCACGTCCGTTACCAATACCACCACGCCCTGGTCCACAACCTCTTGGTGGCTGCTGAGTACCTCTAGCTGGCTGAGCCTCAGGTTTACGAGCTTCCTGAGTCATTTCAGTCCGTCGAGGACAATTCTTAAACTGATGATCCTTGATTCCACATTAAAAACAGGCTCCAATTTTCGTCTAACATTCTCCGGGATGTCGTCTTCCACAATCGGCACATTTTCGAATCTGATTGGCAGTCACAGGTGCCCTAAATTGAACTGGCTCATCATTCTGTAGCCTCTTTTGAAACCTTTTATAAGAACCAGAGTACTTAAAATCCCTCTTTCCTCTGATTTTTTCTCGGTTCTGGCGTTTTGAATTCTTAGCCTCTTCGGCTATCTTAGCTTTCTCTACAAGCGAGGTAAAAGTCCGTACTTGTTGTGGGACTATCAGTACCCGCAACTCATCATTCAGCCCATCCTCAAAGCGTACACAACGCTCATGATCAGTCTGTACTATAGTACAAGCATAACGACTCAAACCAAGAAATTCTGCCTCATAAGCTGCTACAGTCTTACTTCCTTGAATCAAATTCAGGAATTCCTTCCTCCGGGCATCTACATAACTTGTCTTGACGTACTTCCCTTGGAAAGTAGCTTTAAAGAAATCCCAATTAACCAATGTAACCTTGGTGCCTTCTCGAACAGTAAGCCACCATTGATACGCCTCGTCTCTTAGCAAAGACACGGCTCCTCTCAGTTTTTGCTCGACGGTACACTCCAGATCATCCATAATTCGATCTACAGCCTCAAGCCAATACTCTGCCACATTCGTAGCTACACCAGAGACACCTCTAAAAACTTCTTCACCACTAGACTTGAGTCATTCCGCTATTGATCCGCGAGCTACTGGCCCAGTTTTGGCCCTAGCTACTCTTTCTAAGACTCGCAACATTGCTTGAGTCAAAGCATTATCCTCATTCGCATGATCATGAGATCCAGTTTCGCTCTCAAATGACGCAGGTGCATCCATTTCCGGTATATGACCCGGCGCTTCAGACGCAGCACCTCGTCCTTTACGACGGCCACGTCTACCGCGTCCACGACCACATCCTTTAGTGCTCATATTGACTAATTCACTTTACTCTGATTACAAGTTTTATGAATCAGAATATTATTTTAGTGTTTATTAACGATATTTTATAAGATATAAGAGATAGGGTTGTTTTCGCTATCACATCCTATAGTCTCGATCTCTATCGTTTTCAACACCTAAAACTAGAAGTTCTAGAGTGTTCCTTAGGTCTCATCACAAAAATAAACATTTAATAAACAAATACTTACTGAACATACTTACTTGACTTGGTGTCGGATGCTCGTGGTGCCATACTACATTTAAAACATAAAGTCTAGAAATTTAAGTGGTTTTTTAACAGAAATCATTGTTGAACCCAAACCACAGCCGAGTTTTGAAACTGGGCTCTGATACCATAAAATGTAACACCCCAAACCCAGCCTATGTATTAAGCCCGGATTTCAGCATGCCACACAAATTAAACGTACATTAAAATCATTTAACGAAGTAGAAATCAAATTTCAAAACGATTAAGAGAATGGCTTTATCGAAAAAAATTGAAGTTCAATGAAAACCATGTTTAAAACACAAGAGTTTATCATTTGGTCTATAGAGTAGTAATTGATTAAAACTTTGGATTTATTTAGTTGAAATGTTTCATCGATAAGTTTTAAAAGAATTTCCTAAGTTTTAATGATATTTAAGAAAAACCTTTATTTTATACGAGAGTTATAGAAAAACATTTATAAAAACTAAACCAATCCAACTTAGGAAAAACTAAAACATAATAAAACCCATCCACATAATAAAAATGCATAATTAAAGAGGCCTTATTACATCGCCATAAAAATAGTACTTAATAAAAATTATAAAAGAAGTCTTAAAGTTTTATAAACCACCATTTGTAGTATAGCCTCCACACGAAGTCATCTCCGACCCAAGTCTCCATCAATTGTTATTACCTGAGAGGGGTAAAAAAAATGGGGTGAGTTACTTAGAACTCAGTGTGTAACTCACTTACCATAATCCACTGAGCCAAGAACATTTAAGCATTTATTTGGGCCTAAGCCCATTTCAAATATAATAATTTAGCATGTATAACATGCAAGTGATATGCAATTCCCAAAACCAAACCTAGATTTCCATCCGCTACACACCACCCGTACCAACCAGCACACCTGTGGGAAGCTTTAGTCACCCACCCCGCCAACACACCAAAATAGGCTTTAAGCCCAATATAATATTTGTGGCAATGACCATTTAAATAATTGTGGTAGAACCACCGATCTAGATTTTGGGCAACGGCCATCGTGATAGAGTCACTTATCTAGAATTTTAGCATCAAGCCTTTCTTCTCTTCATCATTGATCCCAACCCATGCAATCATGTTTATGCATAACAAAATATTTGTAAAAAAAAAAAAAAAACATATTACAATTTATCAATTTTGGCCCATTAATCAAAATAGCATTTTGGCCCACAAAATCACATATCACATATAACCCATTTATCAATGATCATAAATGGCCCAATTATCAAATATCACTTATGGCCCATTTATCGATTATCACATATGGCCCAAATTCTCAAATATCACATATGGCCCAAATTGTCAAATATCACATATGGCCCACTTAACACTTTTATCTTTAAGGGCAATTTCGTAATTTTCATGATCTTAATACAATTTTCAAAATCTTATCTTTAAGATGATAATTATGTTATTCTTCCCGATTTCACTAACTTGTGATTTCATCCAACGATTTATACGATATAGTCATCTAACCCATGAGATACGGTGTGAGATTACACACCTGATTACGGTGAGAACTATACTCTCCCGCTCGTCGATATCTAAACACACATCACGAAGGACTAGAACACTAAAATTTAATATTAAACTATTTTAATATTAAGCGATCTAGATCTTACCCTCGAAATCTTGAACAACCACTATTTGCGATTTCTCTCCGATCAAAGGTTCAGAACCACGAGTAAACAATGGTTCGGGGGTACATACGACTTCGAATAATTGATTTTCGCCAGAAAAGGGTCCACAACCCAGTGGAAAGTCTCAGATTCTCGAAACAGTCCTTCTCTTTAATTTAGGGGGAATAATGGAACCACGCCTCTTCCGAACACTATTAACAACTCTTTTCGTTCCTATTTTGATTGTCTTCAAAGACAATGAATCATTAGTCCAAACTAATATTCGTTATTATAACCAATTCATCTTATGAGCGAAGTCGGCTTACCACAAAATCCTTACGTTCACAGGATGAAAATCGAGTGATAGAGTCCCTATGATAAAAATCGATTAATCAACACTGTCTTTAACAAATAAAAAGTAATATAGAACCCTTCTAAAAAAATCCTTACCTTGAAGGATGAATTTTTCCTTTTTCACACGATCTTCCTATGGCTAAAGTCGATTAAGCGATGTCACAATAATCGGCACTTCACTATACCACTACAAGAAGAAAGGTTTTGTTTGAAAGAGAAAAGATGATGATTTCGGTCAAAAAGACCCTCCCAAGTCAACATATGAATTTCGGCAATAGAGGAAAAATAAAAGAATTAAAAAGAGTGTTCTTATCGATTGTTCAAAGATGACCACTCAAATGAAAAAGAGGGTTAAATGGAAGATGGAAGATTCGACTATAGTGAAAATGTTGGAGAGGATGATGATCAATAACATTCGGCCATGGTGAAATATTAAAGAGGGAGTGATGTTTGAGAGTTTTTGCAAGAAGAAAATAAGAAAAAAATAGGGTGTTTATGTTTCGGGTTTTCTTTCAAGAATGGAAGATGAACAAAGAAAACGTCTTCAGGCTAATGTGCATGAGGCAAAAGAAGAAAAGAAAAGAAAAGAAAAATGCCCTTCAAGATTGTATGGTTTCGGCACAAGGAGGAAAAGATTTTTGGGGAGAATGAAAAATAATACCGAAGTGGTCAAAATGAAATGGCCAAAACAAAACACAAATTTTACCTATTGCTCAAGACACATTGGACTAGGGAGAAGAATTTGGAGAGAAATATTTTGGAGAGGAAAGCTATTGATACACCAAAATGCCAAAATGAAAAATGACCAAAACTAGCACCTACCTTACCAAATGCTAACCAAAATTCGCCATCCCCTAGCCCTAAAACCATCCAAGTGCATGGCCAAATGGTCAAAGTTTAGCCACCCAAACTTTCCAAAACATCTCCCCTTGTTTTAAGCCTTATGTCACCCTTACATGCCTTTTCTATATGATTCATTTCCCTAAGTTATCACTTGCCTTTTTCCAATGGTCTTCTTGCCATAAAAAAAAATTAATCCAACTCATCTAATCCTTATCCATGACCGACACTTGCTAAGGAAAAGCAAAAATAAAAGCTTTCAAATTGCATGCTAGGAGATTCGAACCTCTCCCCTCAAGCAAACATGCATGCGCCAACACCTCCTTGCTACTAGCTCATCTTATGCTAGTTTTTGACACTTAAACTTACTTAAACCTCAAAGTTACTTGCCCCACTTCAATTAAATACTCCTTACTAAAATTTATTCTAATTCTGAATAGTTCTCAAGTCTTCTCAAGACTATACTAAACATGCAAAATTTTAATTATACACAAGTTAAGCACCAAAACATGCATCATATCAATACTCAAATTTTAGGATGTTACATCAACCATTTCCAAGTAACATTAAACACTTCACAAAATAACATTAGCTTATATCTAAAAACATTTATGAAACGTGCATCATTTTGTTCCATTTCACAAACATAATACCAATTCCATAAACCTCATAATATAAGCCATAAGCACACTTATATATATATACATAATCAACCTAGCCAAACTAAGCCAAATCTCATGGCTATAAATACAAACAAAACATAACCATTCATAAGTCATCTCAAATGGAAATATTCACTTTCAAAACATAACCATAATGACTCAAGCCTATACATGCCATATACCATTTTTCCACAACTCAAAAGTACCAAGTAGATGGTTGGATAGTGTGACTAGACTCTGAAGATCCCCAAATCTGAGCTAGCTTTGAATTCACTATAATACACGGGAAAAACAAACCAAGTAAGCTACAAAGCTTAGTAAGTTCATACTAAATGTACTCAACAATTCATAAAACAAAAATCATCAATCTAAACATATTATCATGAAATTCAAGATTACTAAATGCTTATTCATAATCTTATATTCAAACTTTGTAACTTTGTAACACCCCAAACCCGGCCTATGCATTAAGCCCGGATTTTGGCATGCCACACAAATTTAACGTACATTCAAATCATTTAACAAAGTAGAAATCAAATTCCAAAACGATTAAGAGAATGACTTTATCGAAAAAAATCGAAGTTCATTGAAAACCATAATTAAAAACACAAGAATTTGTCGCTTGATCTATAGAGTAGTTATTGATAAAACTTTGGATTTATTTAGTTGAAATATTTCATCGAAAAGTTTTAAAAGAATTTCCTAAGTTTCAATGATATTTAAGAAAAAACTTTTATTTTATACGAGAATTATTAAAAAACATTTATAAAAAACTAAACCAAACCAACTTGGGAAAACTAAAACATAATAAAATTCATCCACATGATAAAATCCATAATTAAAGAGGCCTTATTACATCGCCATAAAAATAGTACATAATAAAATTATTAAAGAAGTCTTAAAATTTAAAAAAAAAAAAGCACGATTTGTAGTATAGCCTCCACACGAAGTCATCTCCGACCCAAGCCTCCATCAAATATTATTACCTGAGAAGGGTAAGAAAAATTGGGGTGAGTTACTTAGAACTCAATGTGTAACTCATTTACCATAGTCCACTGGGCCAAAACCATTTAAGCATTTATTTGGGCCTAAGCCCATTACAAATATAATAATGTAGCATGTATGAAATGCAAGTGATATGCAATTCTCAAAACCAAACCTAGATTTCCATCCGCTACATACCACCGCACCAACTTGACACTTGTGGGGAGCTTTAGTCACCCACCCGCCAACCTAATGAAGTAGGCATTAAGTCAGTATATCAAATTTCGTGGACAAGCCACCGAATTCACGAGTTTACATTGCATTTGCCATTTTTTGAATTGTGGCGAGCCACCAAAATATTGTAGCAAAGCTACCAGAACTTCTCTTCTTCAATAGCCCAACCCATGCAATCATGTATATAGCATGCATAACAATCCATTCATATAATTATTCCAACATAAGGCCCATTATAAAAATTATTACAAACTGGCCCATTTCACATTTTTGGCCCACGAAGTCTCATATCACATAGGACCCATTTATCAATTATCACATATGGCCCAATTGTCAAATATCACATATGGCCCAATTATCAAATTTCACATAAGGCCCAATTATCAAATATCACATATGGACCATTTATCAAATATCACATATGGCCCATTTATCAATTATCACATATGGCCCAATTATCAAATATCACATATGGCCCAATTATCAAATATCACATATGGCCCAATTATCAAATATCACATATGGCCCAAATTGTCACTTTTATCGAATTAGTCCGTTAAGGCAAATTTTGTAATTTCCATGATCTTAATACAATTTCAAAATTTTACCATTAAGGTGATAACTATGTTATTCTTCACGATTTCACTAACTTGTGATTTCATCCAACAATTTATACGATATAGTCATGTAATCCATGAGATATGGTGTGAGATTACACACCTGATTACGGTGAGAACTACACTCTCCCGCTCGTCGATATCTAAACACACATCACGATGGATTAGAACACTAAAATTTAATATTAAACTATTCTAATGATTATCGATTTAGATCCTTACCCTCGGAATCTCGAAGAACTACTATTTACGATTTCTCTCCGATCAAAAGTTCAGAACCACGAGTAAATAATGGTTCGGGGGTACGTACGACTTCGAATAATTGATTTTTCCCGGATGAGGGTCCACAACCCGGTGGAAAAACTCGGATTCCCGAAATAGTCCTTCTCTTGAATTTAGGGGGAATAATGAAACCACCCCTCTTCCGAACACTATTAACAATTCTTTTCGTCCCTATTTTGATTGTCTTCAAAGACAATGAATCATTAGTCTAACCAATAAGTTATCAAAATTTCGACTAGCGGTTTAAAAAAATGAGAATAACTTACCACAAATATCCTCGTTCCACAATATGAAAATCGAGCGAGAACGTCGCCTAAAACGAAATCGATTAATAAACTATTTATATCCATATGTCGAGTAATATGAAAATCCTTAATAATCCCTTACCTTTAACACTTTAAATCCGATTTCAACGATCTACGATGTTTACGAACACTTGATTTTTGGCCCTCCACTATCACACTATTGTCCAAGGCTTCAAAGAAGAATGATCAAGAAGGATACTTATGTATAGTGGAAGATTCGGCTATGAATAAACAAAGAAAAGAAAAATAATTCGGCAATGGAGTAATCTAACATTCGGCCATGAGAGAAAAATAATGAAGAAAGTATGGTTAAAAAAAATAAGAGATGAAAGAAAGAGATGATGTTGATTCGATTTTCAAGAGAGAAAAGAGAAAGAAAGAGAAAGAGAATGATAGGTTTATAATTCTTTTATCAATGGTAAAAGAAAAGCAAAGAGAGAGTGTTTAAGACAATGGTGCATTCGGCAATGGGGAATGAAAGCTATGGCTTATTGTGTTGGTAGTTTCGGTACTAGGAGAGGTTTTGCAAAAATAAGGTGATCAAATGGTCAAAAATATGGACATAAGAAATGAAACAAAAGTTGTTTTTCTCCTATACCAATACATTCGGCCAAGGGAGAAAATAGATGGAGAGAAAGTGTTTTGCAAAAGCAAAAATGACCAAAGGTAATAGCCCCAAAAGCTACTAACCAAACTAGCCTATCACCAAAATTCACCACCCAAATTTGGCTCCCCCCTTTAGCCCACAAAACCGTCCCCATTCATGGTCAAAATGACCATGAAAGAGTTACCAAAACATCAATCTTAGTCTCAAGCCTTACCATCCTCCATTTCCATTAAGTTTGAGAAATCTTATCCCCAACGTCAAGCAATACCAAATTGTCAAATATCACATATGGCCCAAATTGTCAAATATCACATATGCCCCAAATTGTCAAATATCACATATGGCCCACTTATCAAATATCACATATGGCCCACTTAACACTTTTATCGAATTAGCTTGTTAAGGGTAATTTCGTAATTTTCATGATCTTAATACAATTTTCAAAATCTTATCTTTAAGATGATAATTATGTTATTCTTCCCGATTTCACTAACTTGTGATTTCATCCAACAATTTATACGATATAGTCATCTAACCCATGAGATACGGTGTAAGATTACACACCTGATTACGGTGAGAACTACACTCTCCTGCTCGTCGATATCTAAACACACATCACGAAGGATTAGAACACTAAAATTTAATATTAAACTATTCTAATATTAGCGATCTAGATCTTACCCTCGAATCTCGAACAACCACTATTTGTGATTTCTCTCCGATCAAAGGTTCGAACCACGAGTAAACAATGGTTGAAGTGCGTCGACTTGAATAATTAATTTTCACCGGATGAGGTTCCACAACCCAGTGGAAAGTCTCGGATTCTCAAAATAGTCCTTCTCTTTAATTTAAGGGGAATAATGGAACCACCCCTCTTTTGAACACTATTAACAACTCTTTTCGTCCCTATTTTGATTGTCTTCAAAGATAATGAATCATTAGTCCAAACTAATATTCGTTATTATAACCGGTTGATCTTATGAGCGAAGTCGGCTTACCACAAAATCCTTACGTTCACAGGATGAAAATCGAGTGATAGAGTCCCTATGATAAAAATCGGTTAATCAACACTATCTTTAACTAATAAAAAGTAATATAGAACCCTTCTAAAAAAATCCTTACCTTGAACGATGAATTTTCCTTTTTCACACGATCTTTCTATGGCTAGAGTCAATTAAATGATGTCGAAATAATCGGCACTTCACTATACCACTACAAGAAGAAAGATTTTGCTTGAAAGAGAAAAGATAATGATTTCGGTAAAAAAGACCCTCCCAAGTCAACATATGAATTTCAGTAATAGAGGAAAAATAAAATAATTGAAAAGAGTGTTCTTACCGATTGTTCAAAGATGACCACTCGAATGAAAAAGAGGGTTAAATGGAAGATGGAAGATTCAGCTATAGTGAAAATATTAGAGAGGATGATGATCAATAACATTCGGCCATGGTGAAATATTAAAGAGGGAGTGATGTTTGAGAGTTTTTGCAAGAAGAAAATAAGAAGAAAATAGAGTGTTTATGTTTCGGGTTTTCTTTCAAGAATGGAAGATGAACAAAGAAAATGTCTTGAGGCTAGTGTACATTCGGCAATAGAAGAAAAGAAAAGAAAAGAAAAATGCCCTTCAAGATTGTATGGTTTCGGCACAGTGAGGAAAAGATTTTTGGGGAGAATGAAAGATAAAACCGAAATGGACAAAATGAAATGGCCAAACAAAACACAAATTTTACCTATTGCTCAAGACACATTAGACTAGGGAGAAGAATTTGGAGAGAAGGATTTTGGAGAGGAAAGCTATTGATACACCAAAATGCCAAAATGAAAAATGACCAAAACTAGCACCTACCTTACCAAATGCTAACCAAAAATTCGGCCATCCCCCCTATCCCCTAAAACCATCCAATTGCATGGCCAAATGGTCAAAGTTTAGCCACCCAAACTTTCCAAAACATCTCCCCTTGTTTTAAGCCTTATGTCACCCTTACATGCCTTTTCCATATGATTCATTTCCCTAAGTTATCACTTGCCTTTTTCCCATGGTCTTCTTGCCATAAAAAAATTAATCCAACTCATCTAATCCTTATCCATGACCGACACTTGCTAAGGAAAAGCAAAAATAAAAGCTTTCAAATTGCATGCTAGGAGATTCGAACCTCTCCCCTCAAGCAAACATGCATGCGCCAACACCACCTTGCTACTAGCTCATCTTATGCTAGTTTTTGACACTTAAACTTACTTAAACCTCAAAGTCACTTGATCCACTTCAATTAAATACTCCTAACTAAAATTTATTCTAATTTCGAATAGTTCTCAAGTCTTCTCAAGACTATACTAAACATGCAAAATTTTAATTATACACAAGTTAAGCACCAAAACATGCATCATATCAATACTCAAATTTTAGAATGTTACAACTCTACCCTCCTTAAAGAAAATTTCGTCCTTGAAATTTACCTAGCTAAAAGAGATGAGGATATTGTTGTATATTTGCATCCTCAGGCTCCCAAGTAGCTTCCTCCACTCTGTGATTACGCCATAAAACCTTGACCAACGGTACGGTCTTCTTTCTTAGCACCTTAACATCTCAGTCTAAGATTTTCACTGGTTCCTCCTCGAAAGACAAATCTGGCCTTAATTCCACTTCTTCTAACGGTACTATGTGCGATGGATCTGATCTATAGCGTCTCAACATAGAAACATGGAAGACACTATGAATCTAACTCAATTTCGGAGGTAAATCAAGTTGATAGGCCACTGGTCCTACACACTTCAATATACGGTACGGTCCAATGAACCTAGGGCTCAACTTGCCTTTCCTCCCGAATCTAAAAATCTTTTTCCAAGGTGAGACCTTTAGAAAAACCTGATCTCCCACCGCAAACTCAATATCTTTACGCTTCAGATCCACGTACGAATTTTGTCTATCCAAAGCTTCTTTTAACCGCGCTTGAATTACCTTTACTTTTTCTTCCGTCTCTGATATCAATTCAGGACCCAAAAGTTGTTGTTCCCCTAATTCAGTCCAACAAGTAGGAGTACGACACCTACGACCATATAACGCTTCATAGGGTGCCATCTAAATACTGGATTGATAACTTTTGTTATACGCAAACTCTGCCAACGGTAGAAAATCTTCCCAACTACCTCTGAAGTCGATCACACAACCTCTTAACATGTCTTCCAAAATCTGGATTACTCTTTCCGACTGACCATCTGACTGAGGGTGAAAAACCGTACTGAAGTTTAACTTTGTTCCCAAAGCCTCATGCAAAACTTTCCAAAACCATGATGTAAACCTAGGATCCCTGTCCGATATGATAGACACTGGTACCCCACGCAACCTCACGATTTCAGATACATACAGTTTAGCCAACTTTTGCAACGAGTAATCCGTACGAATTGGTAGAAAATGAGCAATCTTCGTTAATCGATCTACTACCACCCAGACAGAATCTTTCTTAGTAGGTGTTAAGGGTAACCCACTAACAAATCCATCGTTATCCGCTCCCATTTCCATAATGGAAACTTTACTGGTTTCAACAATCCCGATGGTAATTGATGTTCCACCTTTACTTGTTGACAAGTCAAACACTTTCTCACAAAATCAGTAACTTCCGTTTTAACTTTGGCCACCAATACTGTTCTCAGAGATCCCGATACATCTTATTTTCTTCGGGGTGCATAGCATAAGGGCTACTATGCGCCTCTAGAAGAATCATTTGCCTCAAATTCGAATCCTCGGGCATACAAACCCTTCCACGAAAACACAGTACACCATCTTTGTTCAAACCAAAATCTCCTATTACACCACTTTTAGCTTGTTGTATTAAATGACCCAACTTTTCATCGGATAATTACTATTCTTTAATTTGTTCCAACCACAGAGGCTTCACCTGAAGTTTCGCTAGCAAATTGCCATCCTCATACAAATTGAGATGAGCAAACATTGCTCTTAACTCCGATACATCCTTTCAACTCAACTTGTCTGCCACAACGTTAGCCTTTCCAGGATGATACTCGATTGAGAAATCATAATCCTTTAATAGCTCCACCCATCTCCGTTGTCTTAAATTCAACTCTTTTTGGGTAAGGAGATACTTATGACTCTTATGATTTGTATAAATGATTGATTTCTCACCGTAGAGATAATGCCTCCAAATCTTTAATGCAAACACCACCGCAGCAAACTCCAAATCATTAGTAGGATAGTTGACTTCATGTGGCCTCAACTGTCGAGAAGCATAAGCTACCACTTTTCCACTTTGCATCAGTACACATCCTAAACCTGTGTGTGACACATCACAGTAAACAGTAAACTCTTTTCTGGCCTCTAGTTGAATCAGTACTGGCGCTTCCATTAGAATTTTTTTTAGTTTCTCGAAACTTTCTTGTTGTTTATCGGTCAACACATATGGTACTTCCTTTCACAAAAACTTAGTAAGGGGTGCAGCAATCAACGAAAACCCCTTAATAAAGCGTCTATAATAACCAGCCAAACCCAAGAAACTTTGGATCTCAGCTACTGACTTCGGCGGTTTCCAATCCAACACAGCTTCTACCTTTCGAGGATCAACTCTTATACCTTCGGCTGACACTACATGACCCAAGAAAATCACTTCCTTTAACCAAAATTCACACTTACTGAATTTGGCATAAAGTTGCTTATCTCGAAAAATTTGTAACACAGTGCGCAAATGAGAGTCATGCTCTTCTTCATTCCTCGAACATACTAAGATGTCATCTATGAACACTACTATGAACCGGTCTAAATGGGGTTGAAAGACTCGGTTCATCATGTCCATAAATGCAACTGGTGTATTAGTCAAACCAAACGGCATCACTAAAAACTCATAATGTCCATAGCGAGTTCGAAATGACGTCTTATGAATATCTGCCTCTTTCATCTTAAGTTGATGATACGCCGATCTCAAATCAATCTTGGAGAAGACTGAAGCTCCTCTTAATTGATCAAATAGGTCATCGATTCTCGGCAATGGATACTTATTCTTGATCGTAAACTTATTCAACTGCCTATAATCAATGCACATACGCATCGACCCATCCTTCTTCTTGACGAACAAAATCGGTGCTCCCCACAGAGACACACTTGGTCGAATAAATCCCCTATCTAGCAGTTCTTGAATTTGAGCTTTAAGTTCTGCTAACTCCTTTGGCGCCATTCTATAAGGAGCAATGGACACCGGAGTAGTTCCGGGCAAAAGCTCAATGCCAAATTCTACTTCTCGATCTGGAGGTAGACCCGAAAGTTCTTTGGGAAAGACATCTGGAAATTCTTTCACCGTTCTCACACCTTCTACCGATAATTCCTTGGCATCCAAAGCACTGATGAATGCTAAGAATGCTCTATTACCTTTCCGCACCAACTTTTCTGCCTTCAAAGCTTGCCAAAAAGTTTCTTCGCTCGTCTATCATTATTATCTCCTTATCATCCACAGTCCTAATTGACATCCACTTTTCGGGACAATCCAATTGCGCCCGATGCTTCACCAACCAATCCATGCCCAAAATAAGATCAAACTCATCGAAAGGTAATTCCATTAAGTCTGATAGAAATACCTCTCTTTGAATCTCTAAGGACACATCTTTAAATAATTTATTCACTATTACCGACTGTCCTAAAGGACTAATTACCGTCATCTCTCTATCAGTAATCTTAGATCAAATATTTAGGTTTCCAAATATAGCACTAGCAACATACGAGTGGGTAGATCCGATATCTATCAAAGCAGTAATAGGTACATCAGAGATGAAGAACGTACCAGTTATCACATCAGGTGTATCACCATCTTCGCGATGCCTGACAGCATAGACTACTGTCTTGCCTCCGTGTTACCTCTAACACCATTACCTCGACCTGGCATACCCTGTCCATGTCCGTTACCATTACCACCACAACCCGGTCCACGACCTTTAGTGGCTGCTGGGTACCTCTAGCTGGCTGAGCATCAGGGTTACTAGTTACCTGAGTCGTATCAGTCCGTCGGGGGCAATTCTTAAACTGATGATCTTTGGATCCACATTTAAAACAGGCTCTAGTTTTCCTCCAACATTCTTCGGGATGTCGTCTTCCATGATCGGTACATTCTCGAATCGATTGGTAGTCACAGGTGCCCTAACTTGGCGGCTTATCATTCCGTGGCCTCTTTTGAAACCTTTAGAAGAACGAGTACTTAAAATCCTCTTTCCTCGACTTTTTCCGGTTACGGCGTTCTAAATTCTTAGCCTCTTGACTATCTTAGCTTTTCTACAAGCGAGGTAAAAGTTTGTACTTCTGTGTGGGCTATCGAGACCAGAACTCATCATTCAGCCCATCCTCAAAGCGTACACAACGCTCATCTTCAGTCTGTACTATAGTATGAGCATAACGACTCAAACGAAGAAATTTTGCCTCGTAAGCTACTACAGTCTTACTTCCTTGAACCAAATTCAGGAATTCCTTCCTCCGAGCATCTACATAACTTGTCCCGACGTACTTCCCTTGGAAAGTAGCTTTAAAGAAATCCCAATTAACCAATGCAGCCTTGGTGCCTTCTCGAACAGTAAGCCACCATTGATACGCCCCGTCTCTTAGCAAAGACACGGCTCATATCAGTTTCTGCTTGATGGTACACTCCAGATCATCCATAATTTGTTCTACAGCGTCAAGCCAATATTCTGCCACATTCGAAGCTACACCAGAGACACCTCTAAAAACTTCTTCACCACTAGACTTGAGTCGTTTCGATATTGATCCATGAGCTCTTGGCCCGATTCGGCTCCACTACTCTTTCTAAGACTCGCAACATTGCTTGAGTCAAAGCATTATCCTCATTCGCATGATCATGAGATCCAGTTTCGCTCTTGAATGACGCAGGTGCATCCATTTCCGGTATATGACCCGGCGCTTCAGACGCAGCACCTCACCCTCTACCACGGCCACGTCTACCGCGTCCACAACCATGTCCTCTAGTGCTCAAATTGACTAATTCGCTTTTAATCTGATTACAAGTTTTATGAATCAGAATATTATTTCAGTGTTTATTAATGATATTTTATGAGATATAAGAGATAGGGTTGTTTTCGCAATCACATCCTATAGTCTCGATCTCTATCATTTTCAACACTTAAAACTAGAAGTTCTAGAGTGTTCCTAAGGTCTCATCACAATAATAAACATTTAATAAACAAATACTTACTTGACTTGGTGTCGGATGCTCGTGGTGCCATACTACCTTTAAAACGTAAAGTCTAGAAATTTAAATAGTTTTTAAATAGAAATCATTGTTGAACCCAAACCACAGCCGAGTTTTGAAACTGAGCTCTGATACCATAAAATGTAACACCCCAAACTCGGCCTATGCATTAAGCCCAGGTTTTGGCATGCCACACAAATTTAACGTACATTCAAATCATTTAACGAAGTAGAAATCAAATTCCAAAACGATTAAGAGAATGACTTTATCGATAAAAAATCGAAGTTCATTGAAAACCATAATTAAAAACACAAGAATTTGTCGTTTGATCTATAGAGTAGTTATTGATAAAACTTTGGATTTATTTAGTCGAAATATTTCATCGAAAAGTTTTAAAAGAATTTCCTAAGTTTCAATGATATTTAAGAAAAACTTTTATTTTATACGAGAGTTATAAAAAAACATTTATAAAAAAACTAAACCAAACCAACTTGGGAAAACTAAAACATAATAAAATCCATCCACATAATAAAATCCATAATTAAAGAGGCCTTATTACATTGCCACAAAAATAGTACTTAATAAAATTATTAAAGAAGTCTTAAAATTTTAAAAAAAAAGCACGATTTGTAGTATAGCCTCCACACGAAGTCATCTCCGACCCAAGCCTCCATCAAATATTATTACCTAAGAAGGGTAGAAAAATTGGGGTGAGTTACTTAGAACTCAGTGTGTAACTCACTTACCATAGTCCATTGGGCCAAAACCATTTAAGCATTTATTTGGGCCTAAGCCCATTACAAATATAATAATTTAGCATGTATGAAATGCAAATGATATGCAATTCCCAAAACCAAATCTAGATTTTCATCCGCTACACACCACCCGTACCAACCAGCACACTTGTGGGGAGCTTTAGTCACCCACCCCGCCAATACACCGAAGTAGGCATTAAGCCGTATATCAAATTTCGTGGACAAGCCACCGAATTCACAGAGTTTTTATGGCAGTTGCCATTTTTCAGAATTGTGGCAGAGCCACCAAAATATTGTAGCAAAGCTACCAGAACTTCTCTTTGTTAATAGCCTAACCCATGCAATCATGTATATAGCATGCATAACAATCCATTCATATAATTATTCCAACATAAGGCCCATTAAAAAAATTATTACAAATTGGCCCATTTCACATTTTTGGTCCACGAAGTCTCATATCACATAGGACCCATTTATCAATTATCACATATGGCCCAATTGTCAAATATCACATATGGCGCAATTATCAAATTTCACATAAGGCCCAATTATCAAATATCACATATGGCCCATTTATCAAATATCACATAAGGCCCATTTATCGATTATCACATATGGCCCAATTATCAAATATCACATATGGCCCAAATTGTCACTTTTATCGAATTAGTCCGTTAAGGCAAATTTCGTAATTTCCATGATCTTAATACAATTTCAAAATTTTACCATTAAGGAGATAACTATGTTATTCTTCCCGATTTCACTAACTTTTGATTTCATCCAACGATTTATACGATATAATCATCTAACCCATGAGATACGGTGAAACACCCCACACCCAGCCCACGAGCCTGGACCGGATCTGGTATGTTCCCCGGTGAAAACCATTTCAAAATCTTTTGTATTTAGGAAAAAAACTTGAACGTTTTGAAGGAAAGTTTGATTTGGGTTGGGCTTGAGTTGAAAACAGGTTTATTCGTTATTAAAAATCCTTTTGATTTAGGTGACAAAATGTTTGGGCTTTGAATTAAATTAATTTTTACTTAATCTTTTAATAAATATAAAGATTGTATGCTCAATAAATAAAAGTAAAGTAAACACTACTACGGCCTTATTACATCAAATAATTTCCCAAAATTAAAACCAAAATAAACTTTAAATTACTTAAAATTAAATAAAAGTCCAAGTCGTAAATTTCTTGCTATGTATGGCCATCCCTAAGCTTCTGCCGAACCCGGTCCATCACTGATCGTCACCTGAAACATGTTCCCACAACGGGGTGAGTCAACAAACTCAATGTGTACACAAACACTAAGTCTTAACAAATTCAGGCATAACAAATCATATTCATACATATCATAATTTCACATTTAATGATTCAAGATGATGATGCAACCCAAACCCAAACCTAGATGCCATCTGCTACACATCCCTGTACCAACCTGCACACCGTGGGGACTACTAAGCCAACCCTCCATCCGCTACACACCATCGAAGGCAGTCACTGCAGTCGACGTGCTCATCGCCCATATAAAATTCGTGGCATAGCCACCAGATAATTGTGTCATGAGACACCACATTCAGATAATGTAACCGAAGTTACCACGTTCAGATAATGTGACCGAAGTCACCACAGTCAAATAGTGAGACCGAAGTCTCCACATTCACTTCTCCTTTCTCATAAAACCCGAATGCCCCAAATTATTCATATCATGCTTAATTTCACATTCATGTCACTTTTCACATGTTAAATATAACATATTACGTAATTCTAGTAGGAGTAGGAAACGTACCTGAGTACTTTGTACCATAACATGGTACCTTAGCCATATTCACATTCTTATAAACATGCATATATTTATTATAGCCATGAATCTTATTAAAAGTAGTGTAGGGTACACACTTGATTCGCTTAACAACTTCACTGAAATCCCGAAATCGATCTACTACTTTAGGTTTTTAATGCCTACATTCGGCCAACATGGTAATATTTAGCAAAGGCCTATTCGGCCATAAAACCAAATTCTAGTAGGATTTGTATTCTTAAAACTTACCTTGTTGCCGTTTAGATGATTAATCAAATCCGAAAACTTGTATTCTTCCCCCTTTGAAATCGGCTAATCACTAGATCCCTTGAATCGTTAGTTTTCGGTTAAAACAAATAGATCTAAGTACTTTAGATAGGGCCTTGGCGAATCGTGAATACACTTACCTTGGAGTTCTCAAATCCCAAAACTTTGCTTATGCTCCTTCCTTGTATTGACCAACTCTAGATCCCTTTAACATATTAGTTTTCGCTTTTAAGATAATAAAAGATAGATCCAAACACTAAGATAAGCCTTGGCGAATGCTATAGAGACTTACCTTCCAAATCTTAAATCCGAAATTGATCTTTTGTCTTAGGTGCTTGTCGAAATCCTTATAATCATATGTTAGATTTGATCTAATATTAAAGTATGGAAGAGACCTTTGGCCGAATGTACATATATGTACTTACCTTGTTTTTAAATCCCGAATGATCCTTAGTAATAATCGACTATGGCTATCATATGTAACATAAAGTTTCAGCTTTTGTAACTGTGAAGGAATCGGCTAGGGCTTTGCTTATTTTCGGCTTTTGAGGCTATGAAGAATTTGGCTTGAGAAGAAGAAAATCTTGGTGAGGAGAGGAGAAAGAAATTCGGCAAAAGAAAAGAGAGGGAGAATGAATGAAGAATAGCATTGCTCTTCCTTTCTTAACTGAAATTGCTAGGCTAGAGTCCCCTACTTGGCTACCACTCTTCCTATGTGATAATTATCACTTTATCAAAAAAATTAATCCAACAATTATCTCCTATTTAGCCGAAATTCTAAAGGAAATAAAACTCCTCTTTTGCAAGCCTTGTGCCGTCCACCTCTATGCTTCTAGAAGCAAAAATAAAACTTCTTTTATTTGCTTCCCATGTGACTCGAACTCAGGCCCAACACCCTTGCATGTGGTGCCATTTTCAGAGGCCCTAAGTGGCATCTTCAGGCCACTTTTCCAAACCTATTTGTGTGTCAAATTTCACATACTTTTTCTCTTAAGACCACCTTGCCTTAATTTCCTCTTTTAAACTTTAAAACTCAACATTTTTAAGTCATTTCTAAGTTTCCAAAAATTTTGTTTGGCTCTTTAAACTTGACATTTCCTTACATTTCCAAGTTTCCAAAAATGCTCACTTTCCTCTTTTGAATCATTTCTAAATCATTTTCCTAGTTTCCATAAATGTTTACTTTCCTCTTTTGAATCATTTCTAAATCATTTTTCTAGTTTCCATAAATGTCCACTTTCCTCTTTTGAATCATTTCTAAATCATTTTCCTAGTTTCCATAAATGTTCACTTTCCTCTTTTTAACTTAGCATTTCCATACATTTTTCAGGTTTCCAAAAATGTTCAAAATTTATTCTTAACACATAAAACATGTCACTTCGTACAATTAACCCGAAAATGCATAGGCCCTTTTCAGGATGTTACAATTCTACCCCCTTAAAAAAATTTCATCCTCGAAATTACTCACTAACGAACAATCGTACAATCTAACTCACCACACTACGCTATTGCTGTGCACTCTGATCTTAATAAAACTAACACATTTCTTAGATACTACCTCGACCACGTCCACTAGAACTCATTACTAATGTCGCGATTTAATCTGATTAAAAAGTTTTATGCATTAGTTCTTTGTTCCACTGTTTAACCGCGAAGAAGTTTTATGAAATGAATTTTAGGAGTGGTTCTTTCGTATTCATACATGCACACAGTCTTTACATTCATACATCCATCAATCAATTATGAACTTTCGTTCATTCAGAGAAATGTTGTAGTTTTCATTGTTGTTGTTTTTCCACTACCCAGGGGTATTTGCATAATTTGTCCTATAGGGGTATTTTTCGTAATTTGTCAAATAGGGTTCCTTGGTAATTTTGTCAAAAAGTATTTCAGAAATTTTAAAATCCTGGGTTTTTCAGTAAATTTGGAAATTTCAGGGGTATTTTGGTAATTTTGAGTTTCGGGGGTATTTTGGTAATAAACCAGGGTAAATTTGTAAAGTTTAATAGTTCAGGGATATTTCGAAATTTGCAAAACTTTGAGGGTTCTTTTTGAGAAATTTATTTTCCTATACGATGAAGTTGCAAAAATTTTGGAAATCAGGGTCATTTTGGGAAATTTTGGTAAGTTAGGGGCAATTTAGTAATTTTCCAAAAATTAAGGTATTTTTGATAATTTGCGAATAAGGGTTTTTGGACTTGTTAGGAAATAATGAAAATGTTGATTAGAACTGTGGGTATTTTAGACATTTTTATAAACCAAGGGCATTTTTGTAATTTTACCACTAGGGGTATTTTTGTAATTTTATAAATAAGAAATTTTTCGAAAAATTGTGTGGGGAAAAATAGTTTCACAAATTAAAGAAAAATGATTTTAAGAGTTTTTAAAATTAGGGTTCTTTTTAAAAAAAACATGGCTAGTTCCCTTTCGGGTTTTAGTTATTGGGTTTAGCCTATGACCGAGTCTTCTTGGTCAGGGTGAACCAAAGCTACGCACTGTAGGATTCGAGTGAGAGGAGGTGAGTCACACTTGACCGCTTAAATACCAAGCTCCCACTGAAACCATTCCTAGACATGCTTGCAGAGGTTGCCACACCCACTAAGTCTTCGGGTTAGGGTGAACCAAAGCTACGCACTGTAGGATTCTGTGAAGAGGAGGTGAGTCACTAGGATCGCTTAAATACCGTGCTCTTCCGGATCCAATCCTAGACATGCGTACCATGGTTGCCACACCCTAACTCGATTGACTTAGCCATAGGTTTGTTTAGTGCATTAAGTCTTATGTATTTGTATTTGAGTAGACTAATCCTAGGGTTCAAGTTTCTATCATGCTATTCTACGTTCATTCCTTTTCTACCCTTCTATGATTCACATAATCACACAGATAGTTAGGGTACTTACCGGTGGATCATGGTCGGAGACTTAGGTGCCATGCCGAAAAACACGCTTATTTCATAAGATACTTTATAAAGCTTATTTGGGCTCGATTTGAAAACGTTTTGGGCCTTAGCCCACAGGCCGAGAGTTTAAAACTGGGCTCTGATACCAAATTGAAACACCCCACACCCGGCCCACGAGCCTAGACCGGATCTGGTATGTTCCCTGGTGAAAACCATTTCAAAATCTTTTGTATTTAGGAAAAAAAACTTGAACGTTTTGAAGGAAAGTTTGTTTTGGGTTGGGCTTGAATTGAAAACAGGTTTATTCGTTATTAAAAATCCTTTTGATTTAGGTGACAAAACGTTTGGGCTTTGAATTAAATTAATTTTTACTTAATCTTTTAATAAATATAAAGAT
Organism: Gossypium rotundifolium; assembly: GCA_025506655.1. Classification (NCBI taxonomy): domain Eukaryota; kingdom Viridiplantae; phylum Streptophyta; class Magnoliopsida; order Malvales; family Malvaceae; genus Gossypium; species Gossypium rotundifolium. The sequence continues at coordinate 91,916,082 of CP106724.1, read as the reverse complement.
TGTATGCTCAATAAATAAAAGTAAAGTAAACGCTACTACGGCCTTATTACATCAAATAATTTCCCAAAATTAAAACCAAAATAAACTTTAAATTACTTAAAATTAAATAAAAGTCCAAGTCGTAAATTTCTTCTTTGTGCATGGCCATCCCTAAGCTTCTAGAACCGGTCTATCACCGATCGTCACGAAACATGTTCCCTACAACGGGTGAGTCAATGCAGACTCAATGTGTACACAAACACTAAGTCTTAACAAATTCGGGCATAACAAATCATATTCATACATATCATATTTCACATTTAATGATTCAAGATGATGATGCAACCCAAACCCAAACCTAGATGCCATCCGCTACCAACCTGCACACCGTGGGGACTACTAAGCCAACCCTCCATCCGCTATACACCATCGAAGGCATTCAGCTGCAATCGACGTGCTCATCGCCCATATAAAATTCGTGGCATAGCCACCAGATAATTGTGACATGAGACACCACATTTAGATAATGTAACCGAAGTTACCACATTCAGATAGTTAGACTGAAGTCTCCACATTCACTTCCCCTTTCTCATAAAACCCGAATGCCCCAAATTATTCATATCATGCTTAATTTCACATTCATGTCACTTTTCACATGTTAAATATAATATATTTCGTAATCCTAGTAGGAGTAGGAAACGTACCTGAGTACTTTGTACCATAACATGGTACCTTAGCCATATTCACATTCTTATACACATGCATATATTTATTATAGCCATGAATCTTATTAAAAGTAGTGTAGGGTACACACCTGATTCGCTTAACAACTTCACTGAAATCCCGAAATTTGATCTACTGCTTTAGGTTTTTAATGCCTACATTCGGCCAACATGGTAATATTTAGCAAAGGCCTATTCGGCCATAAAACCAAATCCTAGTAGGATTTGTATTCTTAAAACTTACCTTGTTGCCGTTTAGATGGTTAATCAAATCCCGGAAACTTGTATTTTTCCCCCTTTAAAATCGGCTAATCACTAGATCCCTTGAATCAATTAGTTTTCGGTTAAAACAAATAGATCTAAATACTTTAGATAGGGCCTTGGCCGAATATGTGAATACACTTACCTTGGAGTTCTCAAATCCCAAAACTTTGCTTATGCTCATTCCTTGTATTCGGCCAACTCTAGATCCCTTTAACATATTAGTTTTCAGCTTTTAAGATAATAAAAGATAGATCCAAACACTAAGATAAGCCTTGGCGAATGCTATAGAGACTTACCTTCCAAATCTTAAATCCCGAAATTGATCTTTTATCTTAGGTGCCATTAAATCCTTATAATCATATGTTAGATTTGATCTAATATTAAAGTATGGAAGAGACCTTTGGCCGAATGTACATATATGTACTTACCTTGTTTTAAATCCCGAATGATCCTTAGTAATAATCGGCTATGGCTCTCATATGTAACACAAAGTTTTGGCTTTTGTAACTGTGAAGGAATCGGCTAGGGCTTTGCTAATTTTCGGCTTTTGAGGCTATGAAGAATTTGGCTTGAGAAGAAGAAAATCTTGGTGAGGAGAGGAGAAAGAAATTCGGCAAAAGAAAAGAGAGGGAGAATGAATGAAGAATAGCCTTGCTCTTCCTTTCTTAGCCGAAATTGCTAGGCTAGAGTCCCCTACTTGGCCACCACTCTTCCTATGTGATAATTATCACTTTATCAAAAAAATTAATCCAACAATTATCTCCTATTTAGCCGAAATTCTAAAGGAAATAAAACTCCTCTTTTGCAAGCCTTGTGCCGTCCACCTCTGTGCTTCTAGAAGCAAAAATAAAACTTCTTTTATTTGCTTCCCATGTGACTCGAACTCAGGCCCAACACCCTTGCATGTGGTGCCATTTCTAGAGGCCCTAAGTGACATCTTCAGGCCACTTTTTCAAGCCTGTTTGTGTGTTAAATTTCACATACTTTTTCTCTTAAGGCCACATTGCCTTAATTTCATCTTTTAAACTTTAAAACTCGACATTTCTAAGTCATTTCTAAGTTTCCAAAAAATTTCGTTTGGCTCTTTAAACTTGACATTTCCTTACATTTCCAAGTTTCCAGAAATTCTCACTTTCCTCTTTTGAATCATTTCAAAATCATTTTCCTAGTTTCCATAAATGTTCACTTTCCTCTTTTGAATCATTTTTAAATCATTTTTCTAGTTTCCATAAATGTCCACTTTCCTCTTTTGAATCATTTCTAAATCATTTTCCTAGTTTCCATAACTGTTCACTTTCCTCTTTTTAACTTAGCATTTCCATACATTTTTCAGGTTTCCAAAAATGTTCAAAATTTATTCTTAACACATAAAACATGTCACTTCGTACAATTAACCCGAAAATGCATAGGACCTTTTCAGGATGTTACATACGGTGTGAGATTACACACCTGATTACGGTGAGAACTACACTCTCCCACTCGTCAATATCTAAATACAAATCACGATGGATTAGAACACTAAAATTTAATATTAAACTATTCTAATAATTATTGATTTAGATCCTTACCCTCAGAATCTCGAACAACCACTATCTGCGATTTCTCTCCGATCAAAAGTTCAGAACCACGAGTAAACAATGGTTTAGGGGTACGTACGACTTTGAATAATTGATTTTTGTCGGATGAGGGTCCACAACCCCATGGAAAATCTCAGATTCCCGAAATAGTCATTCTCTCAAATTTAGGGGGAATAATGGAACCACCCCTCTTCCGAACACTATTAACAATTCTTTTTGTCCCTATTTTGATTGTTTTCAAAGACAATGAATCATTAGTCTAACCAATAAGTTATCGAAATTTTGACTAGCAGTTTAAAAAAAAATGAGAATAACTTACCACAAATATCCTCGTTCCACAATATGACAATCGAGCGAGAACGTCCCCTAAAACGAAATCGATTGATAAACTATTTATATCCATATGTCGAGTAATATGAAAATCCTCAATAATCCCTTACCTTTAACACTTTAAATCTGATTTCAACGATCTACGACATTTACGAACACTTCAGTTTCGGCCCTCCACTATCACACTATTGTCCAAGGCTTCAAAGAAGAATGATCAAGAAGGATACTTATGTATAGTGGAAGATTCGGCTATGAATAAACAAAGAAAAGAAAAATAATTCGGCAATGGAGTAATCTAACATTCGGCCATGAGAGAAAAATAATGAAGAAAGTATGGTTAAAAAAAAAAAGAGATGAAAGGAAGAGATGATGTTGATTCGGTTTTCAAGAGAGAAAAGAGAAAGAAAGAGAAAGAGAATGATAGGTTTATAATTCTTTTTATCAATGGTAAAAGAAAAGCAAAGAGAGAGTGTTTAAGAAAATGGTGCATTCGGCAATGGGGAATGAAAACTATGGCTTGTTGTGTTGGCAGTTTCGACACTAGGAGAGGTTTTGCAAAAATAAGGTGCTCAAATGGTCAAAAATATGGACATAAGAAATGAAACAAAAGTTGTTTTTCTCCTATACCAATACATTCAGCCAAGGGAGAAAATAGATGGAGAGAAAGTGTTTTGCAAAAGCAAAAACGACCAAAGGTAATACCCCTAAAAGCTACCAGCCAAACTAGCCTATCACCAAAATTCACCACCCAAATTCGGCTCCCCCCTTTAGTCCACAAAACCATCCCCATTCATGGTTAAAATGACCATGAAAGAGTTACCAAAACATCAATCCTAGTCTCAAGCCTTACCATCCTCCATTTCCCTTAAGTTTGAGAAATCTTATCCCCAAAGTCAAGCAATACCATCCCTTAACTCATGCTTACCATAACCTTAAGTCTTCTTACCATAAAAATTTAATCCAACTCATCCTAATCCTTATCCATGACCGACACTTGCTAAGGAAAAGAAAAAAAAAAAGCTTTCAAATTGCATGCTAAGAGATTTGAACCTCTCCCCTCAAGCAAACATACATGCTCCAACACCACATTGCTACTAGCTTATCTTGTGCTAGTTTTTGACACTTAAACTTACTTAAACCTCAAAGTCACTTGATCCACTTCAATTAAGTACTCCTAACTAAAATTTATTCTAATTCCGAATAGTTCTCAAGTCTTCTCAAGACTATACTAAACATGTAAAATTTTAATTATACACAAGTTAAGCACCAAAACATGCATCATATCAATACTCAAATTTTAGGATGTTACAAACTTCTTCAATTTTAATCTCATAATATATATACATACCTGTACTAATCCATAAAAAGTTCATGCTTACACGGAATGCCATTGAAATACTCGATATCTCTCACACCTAGTGTCATAGTCGATGTTTCGAACACTAAGTGCCATACTCGATGTCTCGCACACTAAGTGCCATACTCGATGTTTCACACACTAAGTGCCATCGCATAGCCGAAGCTATTATAATCCCACACACTAAGTGCCTTACATAGCTGAAGCTATCTCAGTCTTGCATACTAAGTGCCATATATAGCTGAAGCTATTCAAATCGCACACGAAGTGCCATATATAGTCGAAGCTATTACAAATCACACACTAAGGGCCATAAATAGTCGAAGCTATCTCGAATCGCACACTAAGTGCCACATAATCGATTTATCGCCGAACATGATCGTAGTCTTGTGTATACAATTTATGCAATATCAAGGCATTAAAAACATAATTGTAACAATGGTTATCTCGTACGAACTTACCTCGGATGCTAAAACGACGAATCGAGTCGTTTAGTCGATAACTTTAGTTTTCCCCCGATCTAGGTCCGGATTCCACTTTTCTTAATCTATATAAAATTAATTTTAGCTTATTCAATCACTACTTTATTCAATTTAATCCAAAATACTCTTTAAGGCTCATTTACACATTTGCCCCTAAACTTTCACATGTTTCACAATTTAGTACTTATTTCATAAAATAACAAATTAATGAAATTCACAACAAACCCATGCTAGCCAAATTACCATAATACCCCTAGCAGTCCATATTTTTCATTTATTTCACATTTTAACCACTAACTTTCAACATTTTCAATTTAGCCCCTAATTTGCATTTTTACTAAAAATCACTTAACAAAACTTGTTTATATAACAACAAACATTCAAAATCTACTGTCAATCATCAAAATTCATACATATTCATCAATTCCATCATTCAAAATCTTTAATATTTTTGCAAATTAGTCCTTGGCTAGCTAGAGTAAGCTGCAACGATCTCAAAAACGTAAAAAGCATTAAAATTGGGACAAAAATCGTACCTTAATGAGAAATTTAACCAAGGTCAAATGTAAAACCTAAAAAAATGGTTTCTTCCTCTTTTAGAATCGGTTTAAGATGATGATATTAGGTAATGGCTTTATTTTTTTATTTATCTTAACTTAATTACCAAATTACATTTTTAACCTTAATTAATAAACATATAAATCACTTAATGCTTGTCCATCTTCGTCCACTCACATTTAAAATGGTCTAATTACAACATAAGGACCTTAACTTTAAGGTTCTATAGCTATTAGACACCTTTAATAAGTAGAATGCAACTTTTTTATTTTACGCGAATTAGTCCTTTTTCTCAAATTGAGCAATTAAATGATAAAATTAGCTCACGAAATTTTCACACATATCAAATAACATGCTGTAAATACCAAAAATAATATTAAAATAATTTTCCAACATTGGATTTGTGATTCTGAAACCACTGTTCTGACTTAGCTAAAACCAGGCTATTACATTGTCAGCACGAATGTTTTGGCAATTCCAAGAATACCGAGTCGACACTCAATGCATGCCGGTTTCAGTTTAACTATACTTTTAGTAGAATAATTTTCCAAAAAAAGAGGAGAAGATAATCTTGGGTTGTTGGTTTCTATCCTAGAAAAGAAATTTTTAAAAAAGAGAAGATAATCTTGAGTTGTTGAAAAAAGAATTTAAAAAAAGCCTATAAAAAGCCAAAGGAGGAAAGCCAAAAAAGGGCGAACAAGAGGGAGAGATCCTTAGGAAAGAATAGAGGATAGCAGTTGAGCAGTGACGGGAAAAAAAAGATGGAGGCAGTCCCTCTCAGCCACCACAGGACATTGTGTCATTGGAGTATGAACTGGACACGTAAGAGCTATCTTCTCAAAGTCTTCCGTATTTCTTAATTTTTTCTTCCATGAATTGAATGATGAAAATGGTGTTGGATGTTATTTTGGTTTTGAATTATATGTGCCAACCCATGAGCTAAATCTATTAGGTTGGGATTACATGATGACACTTTTATTTTCTTTAATGGTTGAAGCATATATCTAATTCAATTTACTATTTCATGCAGTTGTCTTTTATTTCTAAATTTTATGCGTGCAATCCCTAGACATGGATGATTAGTCAACATGCCCATAAAATAAATCTAATTCTGAAAAGGTTGGATTAGTTGGATCGAAATTGAATGATATGAGCAAGTACTCGATCGATACTTGCAGTAGACTCGAGACATAGAGCAGCGCTCATACAAAAGGAAACCAATGCAAGGTATCATATTAAGGCCTATAGACATGGGCAAGATAATTTGTGTTTTTTTTCTCTCGAATGAAGCAGAACATTTTAGAACTCTTCTGAGCAGTAAACTGAGTATGATTTTGCCAAGGCATCATTGACAGTAAGGGTAGATTCTTAGTAATCCTGACCTTCCAAATCAACATCATATATCATTTATTCTTTGCCTTCATATCTTTACCATATCATTCTTAGTTAGTTACTTGATCGTTTAGATAATATTCCTATAGTAATTCTCATAATTGCCATTACATTTCTAATATCATTTTGCCATAGCATTTTCAAGTATTCATTAATTCCACATATTGCATACATCATTATTCCTTTAATTATCATTGCATTCTTACCATAGCTTTACCATAGCATTAATTGCATTTTGTTATAATAACTTGACCACTTTTGTGCCTTAATCTAATCTTTGTGGGAATATTGTCACTCATCACTTTATTACTTGATCCAACGTGTATACTTGCACAATTCGCATATCATTTCACACGTGACAATAAGCTATATGATGGGGGAGTCAAGTAGGTAGAAGGGTTAGGGAAAGCGAAAAAAATGGTTGTGGGTTTTGAATTTTATTACAAGTGTCATACAAATAATATAGAGTTTGCCACGTAAATCCTGCTCGCTCAGTATGTGAGCTTGCCACTCATACTAGTTGGCGAGGTATGGTCTAGCTAGCCAAGGTATTGCTCACAACCAAACTAGCTAGCTCCCCAACAGCTCGCCCGATACGTATGCTGCCACTTGCATGGTCTTACCCTACTTGCTCATATCCTCCAAGGGGTATCTAGGACATGTGCAACCCCTAGGGTGTAACACCCCTTACCCTTATCCGTTGCCGGAATAGGGTACGAGGCATTACTGGACTTAATCACATATAATCGATCATTTTTGAGTCACAGATTTCCATTCAAATTTAAAAATTTTCATTCATAATCATATTGTCCCTATTACGGGCCTACGAGGCCCGAAACATGCTTTGGAAGCAGTCGGGACTAAACCGAGAACTTTGGAAAATTTCACAACACATAGAAAATTTTTCTTCAAAATAGGGTCACACTTAATATGCATCCTCAACAACTCTTATACATGCGTAACTATATCTAAATATCATACCATACCATTGAGCCAAACTTAGCCATTCAACATCAAGACTACTAGCGCATTCAACCATTAGGTATTTAGGCCATAACCCAGTACTCATCATGTATCATGCAAACACAGCTCACATCACAAGACATTGGCATATAAATAATATATATAGGCTTACAATCAATTAGCCAATATAAGCCAATTAGCATGGCTACATACTATAATAACCTTTAACAATTACAAGCCAATACATTTGGCCAAACATAATAACACATACATAAAATGACTAAGTCCCTATACATGCAATAGACTTCAATTACTTGAAGGCATTGATACCAGTCAAAAGCTTGATAGTGTGATAGAATCTCCAACAATCTCCAACCCGAGCTAGCCTCTGTACACTATAGGAAAAAGGAAAGGAAGGGGGTAACCATTATAGCTTAGTAAGTAGGTATGTAAATAATAAGTTATTTATTAACAAGCTTTTATAAATCTTCACAATATGTTCTCAAGATAATACAATCATAATTGCACATAGTTCCACTATTTATTCATGTTCATCTCAAGTAGTCTACTCGAGTCACAGCCACTAAATTATTTATATCTCGAGCTACAAAATTCAAAATTAAGATCTGTTAATTTTCCTGAAACTTGACTCACATATCTTTTTACCATAAAATTTTCAGAATTTTTGGTTTTCCCAATAAGTACAATTTATTCTATAAAGTCTACCATGTTCTGCTGTCTGACAGTTTCGACGCTTCTTCACTAAAAATTAATTATCTCATTGTAAAAAAATTGGATAATGTTCCTGTTTATTTATCATGAAAGTAGACTCATTAAGAAATTTAATCATATAAATTATAAACCATAATTATTTTATACAGATTTTAGTGATTTTCAAAAGTCGGAATAGGGGATTTCGACATCATTCTGACCCTGTCTCACAAATATTCGAATATCACAAAATATGAAATTCTTTTGTTTACACCGTTTCTTTTATGTGAAAATAGACTCATTTAGATTTAATTTATTCTTATTCAACCTCTATTCGATTTCAACCATTTTTGGTGATTTTTCAAAGTCACACAATTGTTGCTGTCCAAAACTGTTTTGTTGCTAAATTTACTCTTTCATAATATCACTTACTCCATTTCATCTTACTGAATGTTCGATCAAATATCGAGCACATTGTTCATAAATTTTCACACTTATACATGCAGTTATTCATCACATAATCATATTCAATTACAGTTAGTCGTTACATGATTACATGTATTTTCACTTAGTCAATTTCCAGTTGAACTCATCGGAATAATAACAGATACACGGTGGCCTGCACATAGTACCACCCTTGTAGCCGAAGCTATCTAGTGCACATAGTAGCCTGCACTTACTACTACACATGTGACCAAAACCATCACTTACACATAGTGGCTTGAACTTAGTACCACACATGTGATCGAAGCTATCGGGTACGCATAGTAGCTTGCACTTAGTACTACACATGCGGCCCTTCCTTCTGGTACACGTAGTAGCCTGCACATAGTACTACACACATGACCTCAACCATTTCGTAGCTCACTTTTACACATAGTAGCCTACACTTAGTACAACACATGTGACCTAGCTACCTCATTTGTATCTTTTCTATTCCGAAGGTTCAACCAGAATTCTCACTTTTCAACATTTTACCAATTCATCCATAATCAATCACATTTCATAAATTACATCAAATAATTACTCCATATTCAACCATATCTCATATAATATAACAAAATATTAAAACATAAATAAAAAACGATGTATTATTTACATACAAACTTACCTCGAAAGCAAAATCGGTGAAAATGACTTATTCGTCAATTTCTCGTTTTTCCCTCGTTCTAGTTCCAGACCTCATTTTCCTTGATCTTTAATATCACATTTATTCTTATTAGTCACATTATTAAATGTGATCCAAAAATCATATTATGGAAAAATTACATTTTTGCCCCTAAAGTTTCATATATTTACAATTTTGCCCGTAGTCTTGTAAAACGATTTTGATTCAATTTTCTTGTATTTTAAGCCTAGACAAACCATTTTTATAACCATACCATTCCACAATTGCCATTTATTCACACACTTACACACATTTTAGAACTTTTTACAAACTAGTCCTTTTTATAATTTCACCGAAAATCACTTAGTAAAAGTCGTTTATTACACACCGAGCATTCATATTCTACCATTAAACATCAAAACACAAGCATTTTTCATATGGGTAAATTTTCAAAAATCAACCCTAGCTCAATTAAATGGTAGAAATAGAGAGATCGTGTTACGAGGATTTCTAAAAAGTAAAAATCATTAAAAACGAGGCTAGAACGGACTTACAATCGATCTTGGAAGCTTGAAAAACCCTATCCATGGTTTCCCCTTGTGAAATTCGGCCATGGGGTTGAGGATGGACAAAAATTGGCTTTTAATTTTGTTTTTAATTCATTTTAATTACTAAATGACCAAAATGCCACTAACTTAAAAATATTCTATTTCACCTACTTCATGTCCATTTTTGTCCAAAAAATTATCCAATGGTATAATTATCATTTAAGGACCTCAAATTTAAAATTTCATAACAATTGGATACCTGTAACATGTAGAACTCAACTTTTTCACTTTTTACAATTTAGTCATTTGGACTAAATTGAGTGCCCAAACGTTGAAATTTTCGAACGAAATTTTCACAAAACCATTTTGTGAAATCATAGACCATAAAAATGTAACAATAATAAATTTTTCCTCGTCAGATTTGTGGTATTGAAACCACTATTCCAACTAGGCCCAAAATCGGGCTGTTACAACTCTCCCCCCTTAGAGATTTTCGTCCCCGAAAATCTTACCAGAAGAAGTTCCTTTCAACTTTTTATCATAATCACAATTTAATTTAGTTTCATGGTCAGAGTTTCCTATAGAGTTTTCCATAATTGGGATATTGCCCTCGGATATCAATCTGAAAAAATAGAGACTGATACTTCGCATAATCGAATAATCCTAGAAACATCTTACTCAGCTACTTTCTTAAACAAGAAATCTAATCTCCAAAATATCTATTTCAAATAACTGTACATTTTTATTACTCCTAGAATGAACCAACGAGCTACTATTGAGCCTCATACAAAAATTTCCTGCATAAGCTATAAATTCATCTGCACACAATTTCCATCTCAGAACAATAACATCAGTCATCAGGTCAGACCTGAAATTCAAAATCAGAAATCGACTCATACTGAACTCGTTTAGCTTACCATTTATTAACACATTTCCAAGATTCTCAATCTTGTAATGGAAACATCGCTTTAGCTTTTAATCTAGCTAAAATCATTTCATCATCAATTAAAATCAATCGTGTAACCCACTCACAAAATAAACAAAGATTTTTCCTTTCAGCATCTGTAACTATATCTGCTTTCTCAGGGATTAATTAATAACTACTCAATTATCATTTTTCTAACTAATTCTGTCATCAATAGCCTCGTATTATTCCATTCACTAACCAAAACCAATTCAGGAAAAATTTCAGCATACACACACTTTAGACATCATATTTGAATAAGTCGATTAGCCGAGATTAACTTCTTGTCTAACTGTGGTATTGTGCATTCCAAATAATCTTTAGAATAATCTGATATCTCTCTCATAACCGTCTTTGCTCACTAAATCATTCCAATCTCTAACCACATCATTAATTATTCCACCACTGAACTCTTTGGTTTCCCCACTTGTGAACTTATTCAATATAAATCTCGTGAACTTCGTCATATGACACTATACTGGTAAGGGGGTGAAGATTGTAAAGCCTTCAAAGTTTTGACTCTCATACATACACATATACAATATAGCATTTAACAATAACATAATATCATATACTCTGATTCATACATCTCTAGGCTTTAACTCATCATGAACACATTTTCAAATATTTTGGTAACACATTCAACATTATCACATATGAATATCAATCAATCATAATAAGCTCATCACAAAATAAATTTTCACTTTATTTACTGCAAAAAGTCACTCTGATGCATCAAAATGCAATGTTCAATAGGAACAATAACATTTTATCCATATTCATTAACTTTTGATTAATCCATTGTATCCATTAACACATACATATCATTGCAAATCACAAAGATCAATTCAAGAAGATCAATATAATCACTAAGTTATACGAACTTACTTATCACCTTTCAGCATTATCGATGGTAGCTCGGTTGGAAAGCATCTCTACTTTAACAAAACAATCTCATCGGAGTTGGGAGATACCACACTATCACAGTTTACATATGGCATGTATAGCTAGACTCTTACACACTCTATGTTAGTCTGAGAATCGACTAAACCATAGCTCTGATACCAATAAATGTAACACCCCTTACCCATATCCGTCGTCGAAATAGGGTACAAGGCATTACTGGACTTAATCATGTTAAAGTTATAGCTGAAGCATAAAATCAAGCATCAAGAGAACTTCATTTATTAGAAATCTGTCATCTTAACACATGAATGCTGGGCATATTTAAAGAAATGTTGCCTAACTAATCTCTAACTGCTTAATAGTTTTTCTTAGCTAAAGTAATAGATTTAACCGTAACAAGTGTTATTCTAACATTCTCCTGGTTTTGTTAGTGTTTTAACTTTTATAGATGACATGGTTGGTGGTAGCACTTGAAGAGCTTGTCGAAATGGCTCAAATTATTTTGGTGAAATGGGTTTGGTAAGGACATCATCAATCTTTTCAATGATGAGACATAATTGACATGCAGTATACCATCGAGGACTTTTTTCTCGAATGAAATGGTGGTCGATCTCGACGTGCTTTACTTTAGCATGGTGTGTAGGGTTTGCTGCAGTTAACACTGTCGAAGTGTTATCACAGCAAACCACTGGTGGTTGAGGTATTGATATCCCAATCTCATCTAGCAGCTGTTTGATCCACAGAAGCTCAGCAACGCAGTTGGCTAGACTGTGATATTCTACTTTAGATGATGACCTAGAGACAACAACCTGCTTTTTAGAACACCATGCAATAGGATTTGGGCCGAGATATACAACATACACCGTTGTGGACCGGCGATCTTCAACTGATGAGGCCCAGTCAACATCCGAGTAAAAAACAATATCACACTGGCCCTTTGCCAAGTGCAACCCATGATTAAGCATTCCAATGAGATATCAAAGCACCCGTTTTACTGCTTTCTAATGTGCTTCACTTGGTAGGTTTATATACTGACTTAATTTGTTGACGCAGAAGGACAAGTCTAGACGTGAGATGCACGCATACTGTAGCATGCCAATGACACTACGATAAAGCTGAATATCTGCAAAGGGTGAGTTTCTATCCGAGGCAGTTATCTTCGGGGTGCTCACCATAGGTGTGAGTGTAGTAGCTGCTCCTTGTATCCCCGTTTTTTTAAGTATGTCTGATATGTATTTCCTCTGACTTAAAATCAGTCCTTTCAGTGTGTGTAGGAATTATATGCCTAAGAAAAAACTCAGTCTACCCATGTCTTTGAGTGTAAATTTGCTATTAAGCCGAGTTACAACATCATCAATAGCTTTACTAGAGCTGCCCGTTATGACTATGTCATCCACATAAGCCATAAGTATCAGCATATTATCAGAGGACCCTTGTATAAAGAGTGATGAATTAGCTTTGGAGGCATAGAAACCTAGTTGAGCAACCAAGTATTATTTGAGAGTGTGGAACCATGCTCGAGGGGCGTGTCAGAGGCCATATAGAGCTTTGTTGAGTTTACAGACCAGCTTCTGTCCATTGTTGCCTGGAACTTCAAACCCAGATGGTTGAGTCATGTAGATATCTTCTGTTAATGAGCCATTGAGGAAAGTATTATTAACATATATTTTTTAAGTGTCCATCCTTTCATGACTACAAGAGAAAGAACAGTGTGAATAGTCGTTGCACGAATAACCAGGTTGTATGTCTCGCGAAAGTCAACCCCTGCATACTGAGAGAACCCTTTGGCTACCAATCTGGCTTTGTGTCTATCAACTGTTCCATCAGCCTTTATTTTGACTTTGAATAGCCACTTGCATCCAATAGCCATTCGACCATCGAGGAGGAAGCATAGACTCCACGTGCTATTATGGAGTAGAGCCTGTAGCTCATTATGCACAAGAGATTTCCACTATTCAGTGTGCACTGCTTCTTGTGTATCAATAGGAGTTTCACTTGAACAACAGTTGGCTTTGCTTAGATAAGCTTTATGTCTAAATATGCCAGCTTTGCTACATGTAACCATAGCGTGAGTGTTTCATGGCACTAAAGGTTGAGGTGGTAGTGGTTCAGGTAGGGAGGAACTAGATGATGGGCTGGTAAGAGGTGGACTTGCTCTGGGAAAGTTTCTAGCTATAGGTACGGTGTTGGAGGATGTATTGTCCGTGTGTGTGTTAGAAGGGTGATCTGGAAGTAAAATGAGCAACTTGGAGCTAGTTTGATGAGTGGAGGGTAGTTGGCTAGGCTTGGAGTGTTTATTTTGAAAGGGAAACACTGACTCGTGGAATGTAGCATGGGATGTTATGTAAACACGACCATTGGTATCTTGGCATTTATATCCTTTATGTTGAGAAGAATAGCCGAGAAAAGTACATGGAGAAGACCTAAACTGGAGTTTGTGTTTGTTATATGGTCTAAGGTTTGGAAAGTATGACAGCCAAAGACTCAAAGAAGAATGCAATTAGGTGGTTTACGAAATAGTTTTTCATGTGGAGAGATGTTACCTATCGGGAATGAGGGAAGCATATTGATCAAATAAATTGCACTGGTAAAGGCATCATTCTAGTAAGCTAAAGGCATTGATGCATGTACTAGCATGGAGAGACCGACTTCAACAATCTACCAATGTTTGCGTTCAACCAGACTATTCTGCGCAAAGTTGTAAGGGCATGTGACACGATGCATGATGCCTTGTTGAGCCAAGTACCATCTTAACACCTGAAATTCCCCACCCCCGTCTGTTTGTAATGCAAGAAGCTTACAACCAAGTAGTTGTTCAGCTAGTCTATGAAACACTGAAAAATACTGAAAACTTCAGATTTTTTCTTCAAAAAATACATCCAGGTATATCTAGTACATGCATCAGTAAAAGCTACATAATAGCAAAAACCATTTACCGGAATTAGGGCTGGTCCCCAGACATCCACAACAACTAGCTGAAGAGGTATGTTATATTTAGTTAGTGATCTAGAAATCGGCAGCTTGTGTTCTTTCCCTAGAAGATAGGCAATGCAACTAAGAGGAGCTTTATCTTTATCAAACCTTATATTACAACAATGTAAAGCTGTAGTAAGTGTGGCTTTACATGGATGACCTAATCTAGAGTGCCATGTACTCAAGGGTACTATAGTAGAAGTAGGAAAGCACTGAGCTGGAGCAGCAGTCGAGTGATGTTGAGTTGAGCCAGGTAAGGTGAGTATATATAGTCCACCATGTATCGAACCACGCAATAGAACCTCCTTGGTTTGTAGGTCATGTACTTTGGCACTGTTTAGGGAAGAATTCAAACATCACCTGATTGTCTTGTGTAAACTTAAACACAGACAGGAGATTTTTGGTTATACCAGGTACTAATAAAAGTGATTTCATGAACAATAGCCTTGATCGAGTAAGAAGTGATGATTGACCAGTAGACATGACAGGTAGGGCAGAACTATTACCCATGTATACTTTACTTGGCCCTTTGTAGGATGTGCTGTCACTTAGAGATGTGGCTGAGTTTGTGAGATGGTGAGCAGCACCCAAATCAAGATACCAAGCATTATCACTAACTATGTCAGGGGTTGCTATGTAGGTCTTAGAAGATGGAGTTGCTGAGACAGGTGTGGGCACATGTTGTGAAGGTTGAGTAGCAAAAGAATTGATCTAGACAGGAACTTATGTAGGAAAAAACCAACTGGGTTGTGTACTTGTAGGTGGAACAGGCACCGACATTGTTGGCCAGGACGGTGTAGAAGTTGTAGTGCCAAACATGCAAACATTTTCCTATGGCACAGATGGGGGCCTATAACCTGTGCTTTTATAGGTCGCATCAAATTGATAATAGCAACGATTAACTAGATGGCCTGACTTCCAACACAATTGACACTGAACACAGGAACCCAAAAAATGGCCACACCCATGACTTCGACTAGCAAAAGGAGGTCGATATGACGGAGTGGTAGTATCATTATTGTCAGACGCTGTTGGTTGGTTGGAAACCATGTTGGCTGAGCTAGGAATTTTCAATACGGCTAGCTATTGACGTACCTCTGCATCAAGCAACATTGCCGTGACCCCTTGGACGCTTTAGGGAATCTAACTTGCAGTAATGATTGTAATAACTAACTCATAATCAGGTGAAAGACCATTGAGGATAGCAGTCACATGCTCGTGCTCGCTAATAACCTCTCCACAGCTAGCAAGACTGTCACAAAACCCTTTAATTTTCATCAAAAACTCCTTCATAGACAGGTTAGCTTTGCATTGAGAATGCAAGGCTCTTCTGTAAAATATTAATCTGGATGTGGTTTTGTTTCCATATAGGTTGACAAGAGCAATCCAAATCTGTGCACTTGTGTCTAAGCCAATAAGATGAGGGAGAACAGCAGGACTCACTGAGGAAAGCAACCAAGAAGCAAGTTCACTATCTTGTTGTTCAAATCTGTAACTTGCCAGCATCATCAAGAATTTTTTGTAGCGGGAAAACAGTTCGAGGATCAAGAAAATGTTGAAGTTTGTACATTTTGACAACCAAGAGAACTTGTTGAAGCCACAGCAAATAGTTATCATCATCAAGAAGCACACTAATTTTCTTTGTGGCAAGAAAATGACTGTCACTCATTCCATCAACGAGATTTGACACCAGTACTGGTGAAGTGGACTGGACAGCATCTGGGTTGAAAGATCTATCCATGGATAGGTAGCAGATCAAGTAGAGAACTCCAGGACGACGAAAACCTCTAATACCATGTTGAAGTTATTGCTGAAACATAAAAGCAAGCATCAAGAGAACTTCATTTATTAGAAATCTATCATCTTAACACATGAATGGTTGGCATATTTAAAGAAATGCTCCTAACTAATCTCTAACCGCTTAACAATTTTCTTAGCTAAAGTAACAGATTTAACCGTAACAATTGTTATTCTATAACCGATCATTTTCGAGTCACAAATTTCCATTCAAATTTAAAACTTTTCATTCATAATCATATTGTCCTTATTATGGGCCTATGAGGCCGAAAACATGCTTTGGAAGCGGTTTAGGACTAAACCGAGAACTTTGGAAAATTTCACAACACTTAGAAAATTTTTCTTCAAAACAGGGTCACACTCAATATGCATCCTCAACAACTCTTATACATGCATCATTATATCTAATTATCATACCGTATCATTGAGCCAAACTTAGCCATTTGACATCAAGGCTACTAGCACATTCAACCATTAGGTATTTAGGCCATAACCTACAACTCGTCATGTATCATGCAAACATAGCTCACATCACAAGACATTGGCATATAAATAATATATATAGGCTTACAATCAATTAGCCAATATAAGCCAATTATCATGGCTACATACTACAATAACCTTTACCAATTACAATCCAATACATTTGGCCAAAACATAATAACACATACACAAAATGACTAAGTCCCTATACATGCCATAGACTTAATTTACTTGAAGGCATAGTGTGATAGAATCTCCGACGATCTCCAACCCGAGCTAGCCTCTGTGGCACTATAAGAAAAAAGAAAGGAATGGGGTAAGAATTATAGCTTAGTAAGTAGGTATGTAAATAATAAGTGATTCATTAACAGGCTTTTATAAATCTTAACAATATGTTCTAAAGATAATACAATCATAATTGCACATAGTTCCACTATTTATTTATGTTCATCTCAAGTTGTCTACTCGAGTCAGAGTCACTAATTTTTTTATATCTCAAGCTACAAAACTCCAAATTAAGATCTGTTAATTTTCTATGAAACTAGACTCACATATCTTATTACCATAAGATTTTTAGAATTTTTTGTTTATCCAATAAGTACATTTTATTCTTTAAAGTCTCCCCTATTTTGCTGTCTGGCAATTTCGACCCTTCTTCACTAAAAATTAATTATCTCATCGTACAAAATTTGGATAATGTTCCCGCTTATTTCTCTTGAAAGTAGACTAATTGATAAATTTAATCATATAAATTATAAACCATAATTATATTATATAGATTTTAGTGATTTTCAAAAGTCAGAATAGGGGATTCCAACATCATTCTGACCCTGTCTCACAAAAATTAGAATATAATAGAATATGAAATTCTTTGGTTTTACACCGTTTCTTTTATGTGAAAATAGACTCATTAAAATTTAATTTCATATCTTATTCAACCTCTAATTCTATTTCCACCATTTTTGGTGATTTTTCAAAGTCACACAACTGCTGCTGTCCAAAACTATTTTGTTGCTAAATTTACTCTTTCATAATTTCACTTACTCCATTTCATCTTACCGAAGGTTCGATCAAATATCAAGCACATTGTTCATAAATTTTCACACTTATACCTACACATATTCATCTCATAATCATATTCAATTACACTTAGTCATTACATGATCACATGTATTCTCACTTAGTCAATTTCCTATTGAACTCATCGGAATAATAACAAATACACGGTGGCTTGCACATAGTACCACCCTTGTAGCCGAAGCTATTTGGTGCACATAGTAGCCTGCACTTAGTACTACACATGTGACCAAAACTATTACTTGCACATAGTGGCCTGAACATAGGACCACACATGTGATCGAAGCTATCGGGTACGCATAGTAGCCTGCACTTAGTACTACACATGCGACCTATCCGTCTGGTACACGTAGTAGCCTGCATTTAGTACTACACACGTGACCTAAACCATCTCGTACCTCACTTTTACACATAGTGGCCTACACTTAGTACCACACATGTGACCTAGCTACCTCATTCGTATCTTTTCTATTTCGAAGGTTCAACCGGGAATTCTCACTTTTCAACATTTTACCAATTCATCCATAATCAATCACATTTCATAATTTACATCAAATAATTACTCCATATTCAACCATATCTCATATAATATAACAAAATATTAAAACATAAATAAA
The DNA here is from genome assembly GCA_025506655.1 of Gossypium rotundifolium. Lineage (NCBI taxonomy): Eukaryota > Viridiplantae > Streptophyta > Magnoliopsida > Malvales > Malvaceae > Gossypium > Gossypium rotundifolium. Next base: position 91,897,274 of record CP106724.1, on the reverse strand, counting down.
AAATGATGTATTATTTACATACAAACTTACCTCGAAAGCAAAATCGGTGAAAATGACTTATTCGTCAATTTCTCGTTTTCCCCTCATTCTAGTTCCAAACCTCATTTTCCTTGATCTTTAATATCACATTTATGTTTAGTAGTCACATTATTCAATGTGACCCAAAAATCATATTATGGAAAAATTACATTTTTGCCCCTAAAGTTTCACATATTTACAATTTGCCCCTAGGCTCGTAAAATGATATTTATTCAATTTACTTATATTTTAAGCCTAGCCGAACCATTTTCATAATAATAGTAGTCCACAATTTCCATTTATTCACACACTTACACACATTTTACAACTTAGTAAAAGTCATTTTTTACACACCGAGCATTCATATTCTACCATTAAACATCAAAACACAACCATTTCTCATATGGGTAAATTTTCAAACATCAACCCTAGCTCAAATAAATGGTAGAAATAGAGAGATCGTGTTACGAGGATTTCAAAAATGTAAAACTCATTAAAAACGGGGCTAGAACGAACTTACAATCGAGTTTGGTAGCTTGAAAAACCCTAGCCATGGTTTCCCCTTGTGAAATTCAGCCATGGGGTTGAAGATGGACAAAAATTGGCTTTTAATTTTTTTAATTCATTTTAATTACTAAATGACCAAAATGCCCCTAACTTAAAAATATTCTATTTCGCCTACTTCATGTCCATTTTTGTCCAAAAAATTAACCAATGGTCTAATTATCATTTAAGGACGACAAGTTTACAATTTTATAACAAGTGGATACCTCTAACATGTAGAATTCAACTTTTTTCACTTTTTACAATTTAGTCCTTTTGACTAAATTGAGTGCCCAAACGTTGAAATTATCGAACGAAATTTTCACGAAATAAATTTCGTGAAATTGTAGACTATAAAAATGTAATAAAAATAATTTTTTTCTCTTAAGATTTGTGGTCCGAAAACCACTATTCCGACTAGGCCCAAAATCGGGTTGTTACATAGGGGGTAACTTGTCACCATTTGTGACGCCTAGTTACCCTTAGCACATCATATTAGTAGACCATGCCTTATATTTATATATATATATATATAAATATATAAGTGAGCTACACTGAGAAGGAGACAGAGAAACAAATACTCAACAATTGGTGCGGTGAGCGTGGAAACATTTTTGGCCTTAAGATTAAGTCAGAAAATAGATGATGGCTAACCCAAACGAGGAATTCTTTCATGACTTCCTTCCAAACCAAGATGACGTAATGGTGACCGACATCCATCCCCAAGGAGAGGCCATCTTTGTTGGATGGTTTGTAGAATGGCCGGAGAACTAAAGCAGTTCTGGTCAAGGGGTACACCTCATTTTTTTCAATCTCAACTTTACTTTCGACCAAGGAACGTCCAACACCTCTGAACAGGAAATGTTGCAACAGTAGTTAGTGAGTTTGCATGATCAAATATGTGTGATGAGATAGCAAATGTCATAGTAGAATGTCATGTTTGAACAGCAACAGTTGTATCACTATGAGCAGTTAAGGAAAAATGAGGAAATGATGAGGAAGTCGCAATCTAACAATTCTGACCACTAGGAAAGTGTTGGGCCTTTTTAGGAGGAGAGTTTTGGAGCTTATGCAAGGCTGTGGTAATGGGATATGGATGCTTTGGATATAGATGTACAAGTATTGCACCGAGGTATATGGACTGGGTGTTCTATTCTAACAATCCTTTGGCCCTAGAGATTGCGGTCGTGTGATTTTCATCAGAAAATATGGTACCAAAGGAAACATTTGATGGGAAAAGGGATTTGTGAGTGCACCTGATGCAATATTTTGACTATATGAACATGTTCGGGGCTTCAAACGCAGCAAAGTAAAACTTTCTCGATGTCCCTTAGAGGAAGTGCAAAGGATTGGTACTTTTCCTTGCCGCAGAGATCCATTCGAAGCTTTACTTAGCTAAGACAGATATTACAAGGGAGATTTCATGCTCATATGATGATAATAAGCACCCCAATGGACTTAATTTTGATCAGACAGAGGGAAGGAGAGTCCTTATATGACTATAACAAGTGGTTTCATAGGACAAATTTAAACACAAAGAATCTTAAAGATTATTGGGCCACTAATGTATTTATCATAGGAGTCTCGAATGACCATGTTCAGCATTCATTTATGGATAACAGATCGCAGAGCTTGGCGGACTTGTATGAGATGGCTCATAAGTTTGCGGAGACAAAGGAGATAAAAAGCGTGCCTCGCGATGCGTTCCAGAGGGAGGATAGATAGCATGTGAGCCATTTGAATATCCAAGGTTGACAAGGTTTTCCTCAGCAAGGCTTGTGTGTCTAATGTGGGGGTCATCAAAAAATCATTCCCAGAGTGGTTGCCCAATAGGTTATCAGAGGTCATAGGGTGAATCTACGAAAAGGTACACTCCTCACAGTAGGTTTGAAGTTTATATTCCACTTAACACTGTGCGTACCTACATTTTTAATCAAGTTAGGAATTTGAGAATTTTGGCGAGCCCGTCGCCTATGAGACCTTGTCAGGTGAGGGCAAATTCAAGAGATAGGTTCAGTTTTAATTACAACAAATGGAAAAAAATAGAGGAATGTTTATCTTTAAAGGATGTTATTGAAGAGGCAATTTGAAATGGCGAACTCAAGGAACTTGTGGCATAAGGTGCTCTTGTAATATCTCGGGTTAAGGGCTATTTTATTTTTTGGCATTGTTTGCATGTCTATGGTGTGCTATGTTGTGGTTTGTGTAGTTTCGGGGCTTAGTTGTAGGCTAGAAGTGTGCCTGAGCAGGTGGTAAAATTTTTGTTTTTGGGCTTTAGGGGATAGGAGCTGAAGGTGCTGGGGTTTATAATTAATTTAAGTGAATTTTTAACACAAATGAAGAGCTAGCAAAGTGGCAAGCAAGGCGCCACTAGGAGCATGTGGTTGGCGTCAAAGGCAAGGGGGAGAGGTCTTGTGTTTGAGTTGCATAATGCCCCATTTTGGCTCCCATTTTGACGGCATGAAGGGAAGAGTTGTGGCAAGTTTAAACTCTACCTTGGACCTTGTCAACTCTTTCAAACGGTGGGTGGAGAGTGAAAATAGGAGGAAGACTTGGTCTTGGTATTTGAATGAGTGGCTTGGGAGTGTTTGGGGGAAGTTTGGCCGGATTTGGTGAGAGTTTGGGGGGAAGGAATATGTGGCCGGTTGGTGTTTGGAGGGTGCCGAAATTGCCTTTTGGCATGTGTGTTTTTCGGTCACTTGCAAATAGCCTAAGTCGAATCTTTTTGTTCTCCTTTTCATTTTGGAAACCGAACCCAAGTGCTCCCATCTTTGCCGAATTTGCTTGCTGTTCAATCATTTTTTTTTTGTAGTAGCCGAATGTCCTCTTGAACTCTTAAGCATTATTTGTCTTTCTTTTGTTGTTTTGCTTCTTTCTCTTTGTTGTAGCCGAACCTAACATCCCATTACTATCTTTTTCTCTCTTTTGGAAACCTTGTTAGCCGAATGCCTCTCCCACCTTCTTTTCTTTTTCAATTTTGTTAAACCGAAACCTCAAAGCACCTACACTTGCCGAAACTACAACATTTCTTCTCCACTTTTGCTTTCATCTTTTCTTTCTCTTTTGAAACCTTGGTAGCCGAAAGTTCTCTCCTCTCCTACTTCCCTTTTCTTTTGTTCATTTTGTGTAAGCCGAAACTCCACTCCCCAAACCCTTTTCTTTGTTTCTTTTCATTCAAAACCGAAAGTATCCATCATTCTATTTTCTTTTTCCAAAGTCATTTTAGCCGAAACCTTGGTGTGAAGCCAAAGCTTTTTCCTCCATTTCTATTTCTTCTCAAACCGAGCATAGGGGCATGTTAAACACTTAGGCCGAACCTCCTTTCCACCTTGATTAAAGGGTGGTAGCCGAATCTATTTCTCCTGTTAGATTCTTGTTACAATCGGTCTTGTAAAGGGTAAGTGCTAGGCCGAATGGCCATTTCTCCCTTTTCTTATGCTTTGTCAATCTTTGGTATTTGAGAGCCGATTTCGGCATCTGTTAAAAAGGAGTAACATTCAATTTTGGTAACTGTTTCCATATAGGGCCTTTGGATTTCGGAGCGGCCGATTGGAGAAACCAAGTGGTAAGTAGTGGTAAGGGATTATCTTGATAGTCTATTCTTTTAGAATGCTATAAGCCAAAGTTTCAGAGGGATTAACCACTTTCTTTCTAGGGTGAAGCCGATTGCTGAAAGAACCATTGTTGGGTTCGGATTTGGTAGGAAACCAAATCCAGTTTAAGGTAAGGGTAAACCGATATACCCTTTGATTTATTTGGTTATGGCCGAATGGTTTAAGGAACTAACCCATAGTTGGCCGATTGTTTTAGGAGCAAGAGGAGTGAGGGCTTTAGATCGGTTCTTAGGAGTTAATCTTCGCTATATCAGGTGTGTAAACCAACACACTATCTTAACTAAATAATGTGATAACCTGTTTGTGTAAATGAAACAGTGTGATTGATTATTTCAATACCCATTGAGGTATGGATACGGATTCTGGTAAGTCCGTTTCATTATGAGTTATGTGATGATGATGATATCATGATTTTTGATACTTTGAGATGCCATATTAAGCATGTGAGCATGATAGCATGATTGCACGATTTTGCATCTAGTATGATATGTGATTGGGTGATATGAGAGGAGGGGAGTATGATATCCGTGTCTTTGGGACACTGTGTCTTTGGGACACCGAGGTTTGGCACCTCCAAAGTGGTTTGGTACCACGTATTTTGTGACTTTGGGTCACAGAGGTTTGGCACCTCGGCGTTTCATCCCAGTGGCTTAGTACCACAATGGGTTGGCCCCACAGATTGATTATACGGATTGACGCCAGTGATTTGGTATCACACGATGGGTTGGCCCCATCACCGATTTGGATGCGGTCACCAAGTGATTTGGTATCACATTGTATCTTTGGGACACCAGAGGTTTGGCACCTCATTGCGACTCGTCCCTGTGGTTTGGTACCACCGTGGGTTGGCCCCACTTATGAGATATGGGATCGTCGCTAGTGATTTGGTATCACACGATGGGTTGGCCCCATCATTGGATTATTTGTGACTTCGGGTCACCAGTGGTTTGGTACCACAGTATGGATATCGTGACTTTGGGTCACCAATGGTTTGGCATCACCAAGTGGTTTGGTACCACCGGGTAGAAAAGCGATATGGTTGGTTAGGAGCAGGTGCATTATTTGCATTATTCTGTTATGATATATGTGTTGGCATGTTATCTGGGAGAGGGAATTATACACTGAGTCTTGCGACTCACTCTCTTCTTTGACTATTTTAGGTGACACATAGATGCGGAGGTGGAGCCGGGATGGACTCGAGGTGCTCATGCCATGCTAATAAAGATTTGCTCGGACTTTTATGGAATTTTGGTACTTAAGTTTTTATTACTATTTAGTTTTATTCGGGTTGTAAATGGCCTTTTTAAGTTATGTTTGTTTATGTTTAAAGTGGATTTTTAATATGTCTTAACAAATTAATTGGGTTATAATGTGCTAAAATTTGGAAAGACAACGATTTCAAAACACAAAAGCGATATTTTAAACTATACCATCGGGTATCACACTAAGATTTGGAATAAAGAAGAACTCTAATGTTTTCTAACTTAAACACGATTTTCTACTAAGACAAAATGTTTTTGTAACAATGATAAACAACTCAAACTTCTTAACGAGATAAACCTATTTTGTCTACCCATCGAGGTAAGTTTTTTTAAATTTCGGTTTTCAAATACATCATCAAACTTCAATCAAACCTACTCGAGTTTTCTTCAAATGTACAACCTAGCGAAGTGTTTTTCTCCAACTTTTAAATTCAAACCTAAACCTCTCAAAAAAAACCTTTTTCCCTGTAACATACCAGATTCGGTCGTGGTGTATTGGTCGGGTTTGGGGTGTTACAGCTCTGCTATTAGGGCAGGGCTCACGAAATGTAGAAAAAGGTAAGCAGCATATTAGGGGTACTGTACATGTTATTGTTGGTATGGACGAAGAGTGGGAGACATCTAAGTCAAAGAGGAAGGCTCATCTCAGAAATGTAATGTCGGTCCGTACAACTAAAAAACCTAGTTAGCAGGGAAAATGACAGGTCGAGTTTGGTTTAGAGGATGAAAAGGATGTGTGTGATGAAGAAGGAAATGATTCGATGGTTGTAATGGCGACCATAGCAGGTTTTCAAGTCACCAGAATCTTGGTGGACAATAGGAGTGTTGTAGAGATGCTGACTTGGGAGGTCGCTTACAAAATAGGATTGAAAGTGAATGCTTTAAAGAAGGAGAGTCCATTTTATGGATTCACAAATCAAACAATGAACGTGAAAGGGTGTATTACCTTAATAGTTACTTTGGAAGATGGAGAGCACACTACTACAAAGTATGTCTAGTTTTTGTCATGGACCACCCATGGCTTATAATGCTATTTTTAGCCATCTTGTTATATGGATGGCCAAGTTGATGATCACCACTTTTTGCATGAAGATCAAGTTTTCCATCAGGACAGGAGTAGAGTTCATGAAATTTGATCAATGTTTAGCTAGACAGTGTCACATGTTGTTTGTCAAGCAGACCCGTGAGAGAGAAACAGGTGAGAGTTTGTAGTAGTTGGGTGCGGCCAGATAAGCATTGGGTTTAAAGATTTTATATGAGGAAGAGGAAACTACCCATAAACTGGAGGCAGAGGAAGCTATGCAAACCCTTAAGTTGTTTTATGATGATAATGAGAAGTTTGTGAAAATTCTGTCAATGTTAACAGAGTAGGAAAGGGAAGATTTAGGGCGATGTTTGAGAAGGAATTCAAATGTTTTTGTATGGTCAGTAGTGAATATGTCGGGCTAAATCTTGAGGTAATAGTTCATAATTTAAATGTTGACCCGAGTGCCAAGTCAATAAAGTAGAAGAAAAGGAAATTTGCCCCATCGATGTTGGGGGCAATAGGACAGGACATCGATAAGCTATTGTCAACCGAATTTGTGAAAGAGGTTGAGTATCCTACGTGGTTGTCAAATGTGGTAATGGTGAAGAAAGGTAACAATAAGTGGAAAATGTGTGTTGATTTGACTAACCTCAATAAGACATCCCCTAAAGATAGTTTCCCTCTTGCAACTATTGATAGGTTAGTAGATGTGTCAGTAGGGCACAAGTTTATGAGCTTCATGTATGCATTTTCTGAGTATAACTAGATTTTAGTGTCAAATAAAGACCAAGAAAAGACAGCTTTCATTATAGAGGAGGGTCTTTTTTGTTATCGAGTTATGCCTTTTGGACTAAAAAATGCAGGGGAGACTTACCAACATCCCATGAACAAAATCTTTAAAAGGTCAAATAGGTCGCAACGTTGAAGTTTATGTTGATGACATGTTGGTAAAGAGCAATACCTTAGAAGGTGAGGTTTATCTCAAGGGTGAGTTTGATGTTTTGTGACCTTATAAGGTGAGGTTGAATCCAAAGAAATGTGTGTTTGGCATGACTATAACAACCTATTTTCAGTGAAATCAGAATAGTGGTTTCGGGACCACAAATTTGAGTCAGAAAGAAAATTTATTTTAAAAATATTGCATGGTCTGCATTATGATAGGAAAGATGTATGAAAATTTTGATAAGAAAATTTTACCAATTCCATGTTTAATTATAGAAAGGACCAAATTGCATAAAATATAAAAGTTGAGTTCTAGTAGCTATAAGTATCAAATAGCTATGGAATTCAAAACTTGAGGTCCTTATATGGTAATTAGACCATTAAGAGAAGTTAGTAGATACTTTTAATGATTCATCCATAGAAATTTAGAAAAAGAAAAAGACTAAATTGGAAATAGACATAAATAAAGAAGATAATAACTTAATATCATATTATTATAATCATCTTCTTCCCCAAATTCTATGGAAACCCTAGGAAAGAGAAAGAAAATCAAGCAAGCCTAATTGGGTAAGTAATCTTGTCCTGTTTTTAGTAATTTCCATATTTTCGAGATCGTAATAACTTAATCTATCTATATTGGGGATCAATTTGTAAAGATATTAAAGTATTAAAATTTTTCCATGGATGAATATGCTGAAATTTTAAAATTTTTGGTAGAAAATGAAAGGTTGTTGATAGATAAACAACTTTTGTAAAGGAAATTTTTATGAAATTGTGATTTAGGGACTAAACTATAAAGATGTAAAATTCATGGAAAATTTCTAATTTTTGTGAAATACATGAGCTGTAAATGTTATATGAAAAAATTGGCTAGGCTTGGAATAAGGATTAAATTGCATGAATTTCATTTTTCGAGCTTAGGGACGAAATTGAAATTAAGGAAATTGTCAATGTCATGTATATGTGAAATTGATTGAATATCCGATAATGCTTGATAAGTGTTAAATTTTATTTGAACAAATAAAAATTAATGGATACAAATTTCCCATATTAGTTGTGGTCTTGCATATGTTGTGGACACACCATAGCTCAAAAGATTATCCTAATTTATGGCCCTCTCCAGCTTCTTGTTATATGGTTCTTGCGAACTTCCCGTTATAGGTCTTCGGAGCATCTCGATAGGTTATGATCCTACATTTGTTGTGGACACACCTTAGCTATTATGAGCATCCCGATTATAGGCTCTTCATGAGCTTCCTGTTAAATTGGCTCTTTGTGAGCTTCCCGATAGTGCTTGCTTGAACTTCCTGATGTATGGCTATCCGGAGCTCCCATTATATGGCTCTTTGTGAGTTTCTTGATACGGTTCTTTGTGAACTTCCCGATTGAGCTTCTCGTTATGTAGCCTTGATAAGCTTCTCGATAGGCTCTTTGTGGAATTCTCGATATGGCTCTTTGTGAGCTTCTCGGTTATGTGCTCTAATGAGTGTACTACCCGGGTATCCATTGATATTTCAATGATTCAACGGACAAAACTCCTGATATGGGAAAATATGAGGATTAAATGAATTATATATTGAATATCCCTAAAATACTTGAAAATGGTTGCATGATAAGCTCATCTATGTTTTCTTGATATTCATGTAAATTGCATGACTAACTTGTTTGATAAAAGCATGTGTTTAGGCAATTGGCCACAATGTTTTAGATGCATGTTTGTATGCTTACTTTAAATAAATATGATTGGTAAGTTGAATTCTTGTTATACGAACTTACTAAGCATTAAATGTTTACTCTGTTCATTTTCTCTATTTTATAATACTCAAAAGTTCGTAAAGGTTGGAGCAAGTTAGAGAAAGATCACACTATCCTACAGCTCACTTTGGTATAAATAGCCAAACTATTTTTGGTATAATTGGCATGTATAGGCTAAAATAGATCAAATGATCTAATATTTTGGTTGTAACTAGCCATTGGAATGGCTAGTGTTAAATATATTTTGATGTAATTATATAAGACTTTATCATGTTTAATGTGTGATGAAATGATTTTAAGGTGGAGAGTATATAAACCTATTGATGAATGATTTTGAATTAGTATACTTGTTAAAATTTGTTTATAAACATAAATGTGAAATTGGTAAGTTTAAATACTTGAACATATGAGCTAATATGGCATGCATAAGATTGGTTTTGGTTTAGTTTTAATGTCTTGAATTGGTTGGTATATGTATGCAAGTATTGATGTAGGTTGAAGACAATTTGGGTGAGGAAAGCGGCCATGAGAATGGCCTATTTTCGTTCACACAGGTAGACACACGGGCATGGGTCTCAACCATATGTGACACATGGTCATGTGCACGGGGCATGTGGTTTGGCTGTGTGTCCCCTGCATCTTTAAAATTGAGAAACAGAATGCTTAGAATTGGTCAAATGGGCAGAGACACTGGCGTGTGTCTTAGCCGTGTGTGACACACAGCCTAGCACATAGGCGTGTGTCTTGGTCGTGTGAATCTTGCACCTAATTTTTGAAAATTAAATTGTCCACACGGCCTGGCACATGGGCATGTGGTTGGCCATGTGATCCAAGTCAGATTGTTACACGGGATGGGACACGGCCGTGTTCCCCTATTTTGAATTCCCACACGGCTTAGGACACGGACGTGTCACTTGGCCATTGAACCACACGAGTGTGTGTCCCCTGCGTATAAGGAAATTTTGAAAATTTCTCGAAAAATTCTTTGAGTTCCCAATTTTGTCCTAACTTGTTTCTAATGTATAAATTGGGCCTCGAGGGTCCAATTAAAGGGATAATATGATTGAATATAATTGGTTTCTAATATGAATAGTAAATGACATAAATTAACTATATTTCTTCTGTAAACTCTGGTAATGCTTTGTAACCCTATTCTGGCGATGGATATGGGTTAGAAGTGTTACAATGACGTCAAAAAAGTTTAACTTGTAAGCCCTAAGAACACCCGAGCAATCTTAAACATGCCTCCTACCTGAATAATCAAGGATATCCAGTGCTTATTGGGTAGAGTTGTGGCATTAGGCAGATTTGTATTCAAATTGGAGGGCAGATGCTTACCATTCTTCAAGGCATTGAAAGCCTTCTTCAGGTGGATAGAGATGTGCAAAGTTGCTTTCGATCAACTTAAGCAGTATTTGACGTCACCACCATTATTGAAGTCACCTCGATTGGATTTGAGTGTGAAAATGATATGTGAATTGTACAAGTATACACGTTGGATCAAGTAATAAAGTGGTGAGTGAGATCGTTTCTACAGGGATCGATTAGGTGTAACACCTCTTACCCGTATTTGACACCAGAACAGGGTACGAGGCAACTTACAATCAAGCAATCATACAAACAAATACATAACTTTCCACCCAAATTTAAAACTTTCTATATATATTCATATCACTCCTTAAACGAGCATACGAGGCCCAAAATATACATAAGGAGTAGTTTGAAAATGAACTGGGAACTTACAAACTCTTAGAAAATTTTTGCTCAAAACAAGGCCACACGCCCGTGTGGGCAGGCTGTGTTATCACGCACGCCCATGTCCCTTGTCCGTGTGGATTTATTTCTCAATTTGAATCTACAGGGGTTTTTACATGACTTGACGCATGCTCGTGTCTACGGCCCGTGTCTCTCACACGGCCATGACATGCCCGTGTCTTAGCCCATTTGTGAAAACCTTGACATTCTATTTCTGACGTCATCATCCCAATAAGGTCACACGGCCATGGCACACGCTTGTGTCCTTAGACCGTGTGGCGGATTGAATTCCTAAATTCAGATGCAGACTTCACACAGCCTAGGCACACGCTCATGTCTAATGGTCGTGTCTTCCATACGGTTGAGACACACGGCCGTGTCTCAGCCCGTGTGGTTACTACTAGGCATTCTATTTTGACAACTTAGAATGCAGGGGGACACACGGCCATACCACATGCCCATGGGGCAGGCCGTGCATCACACACGACTTAGACACACGCCCGTGTGTCTACCCATGTGGACAAGGACAAGGCTATTTACCAAGCCCTTTCTACCACCCCTACTTACACCTACATAAACCACCTTAGGCAACCAACTCATTCATGCATAAATATGCCAATTACTCAACTAAGTAACTTGCTCACTCATGAATAACATCATCATTTCATAGATTAATAAAAAAGATCCATCAACTCTGGCCTTATACAAAAGGATTCATCTTCAATATAAGCCAACACATTTGGCCAAAAAAATATGATATTTAATCAAAGACTATGTCCCTATACATGCCATGCTTAAAAATGTTAAATCTAACTATACCAAAATGTGTGGATAGTGTGGGTGATCCTCTGACTATCTCTGTATCCCGAACTGGCTCTTCGACATTATAAAATAAGAGAAAAGAGAAGGGAGTAAGCTTTAAGCTTAGTAATTCTATATGTAAACAATGAACATCATACCACGTAATCAATCAGGAACAATTTAGATCCTCATAATTACACTTACTCATTTCAAATCTTACCATATCCCAAACACATATCATAAAACATTGCTCACATTTGCATGCACTTACACCCTACACTTATCACCATAAAGCCACAAGTAATTTCACTTATACAAAGTTTTTCGATGAACACTTTAGAATAATACTAGGCACACGGCCCAATATTAGTAAATAACGAGGTGGTATCGCACACAGCCCACCAATAATTACATGTTCACGGTGGCATCGTACACAGCCCACCGATAATAAATACAGTGGTATCGCACACAGCCCACCAATAAGAATGAATACGGTGGTATCGCACACAGCCCACCAATAATAAATACAGTGGTATCGCACACAGCCCACCAATAATAATGAATACGGTGGTATCACACACAGCCCACCAATAATAATATAACCACGGAGGTTTATCTGTATCCTTTTTCTGCTCCGAAGGTTCATCCGAGAATTTCCTCACTTTCTATCATTCTAATAGATATCAATAATGTTCATTTGAATTTCAGACAATGCATTAATATGTAAAAACATAAGTAAAAAGGATGTATCATTTACACATAAACTTACCTCGATACAAAATATGTCAATTTGCAATTTAGTTCGAAACCTTGCCTTTTTCTCGGTCAAGGTTGATTCCACGTTCTTCTTGATCTATAATGACATATTTAACTTATTAAATCACCACATTATTCAAAACATTTCAAATTTTCTATTTTGGCAAAATTATCGTTTTATCCCTATACTTTTACAAAATTACAATTCTGCCCCTATGCTCATAAAATAAAATGTATTCATTTTACACACACCCAAGCCTAGCCGATTCATATTCCCTCTTATAGAAATTCAATACTTCAATTATTACATACATTTACCACCTATTTTACAACCTTTACAAAAGTGTCCTTTTAGGTGTTTTCATGGAAACACCTTTTACAAAAGTTGTGTATTTAACAACAACCAAGAATCATTTTCTTCCATAAAATTTCAAAATTAAACATGAATATTCACATGGAAAAACCCTATACTCCCAACCATTTTGCAAAATAATCCCCTCATTAGCTAGATTATGCTACAAAGGTCCCAAAAGTACAAAAATTATCAAGAAATACCACCAAAATCACTTACTTGCAAGGAGGATAAGTTGCTGAAAATTTTAAGCTTCCAAAACCCCTCTTTTGCTGATATTTTCAGTGGAAGAAGATGAAGATGAAATATGATATCATCTTTCTCTTTATTTTATTTTAATTTATTAATTAAGTCACCAAAACCACACCTAACCATTGACCATGTCTTTTCTTTGTCCCTATGGCCGGCCAACACTCCCCTAAAGGCCTAATTGCACATTAAGGACCTCCAATTTAATATTATATAGCTATTTAACACCTCTAGCTTGTAAAATAAAACTTTTGTACTTTATGCGATTTAGTCCTTTTCGCAATTAAGCATACAATCACTAAAATCAATTCACCAAAATTTTCATGCACTCATATAATCATGCTATAACACATAAAATAATATTTAAAATAATATCTCTGACCTCAAATTATTGGTTTGAAACCACTATTCCCACTAGCCCCAAAATCGGGCTGTTACAACTCTCTCCCCTTTAGAGATTTTCGTCCCCAGAAATCTTACCGATAAAAAAGTTTGGGTACTGTTTTCTCATGGCTTCTTCCGATTCCCATGTAGCCTCTTCTGCACCATGTTTTTTCCACAACACTTTCACTAAGGCTATACTTTTTTACTCAACTATTTAACCTCCCGAGCCAAAATCATAATTGGTTCCTCTTTATAGGTCATATCTGGTCGTATCTCAATTTTGGTCGGAGGAATTACATACGAAGGATCGAAACTGTATCGTCACAACATCGACACGTGAAACACACTGTGTATTCTCTCTAACTCCACCAGCAAAGCTAACTGGTAAGCTACTGGTCCAATCCTTTCAATAGCCTCATACGGCCCTATGAATCGCGGACTCAATTTGCCCTTACAACCAAATCTCAATATTTTCTTCCACGGGGATACTTTCAGGAATACTTTATTACCCCCTGAAACTCAATTTCTTTTCTTTTCAAATCCACATATGACTTTTGTTAGTCTGAAGCAGCTTTCAGACTATCATGGATCACTTTCACTTTCTCTTCGGTTTCTTTAACCAAATCAACCTCGTGAATTTACTTTTCACTAAGCTTGGTCTAATACAAAGGAGTTCGACACTTGTGTCCATATAATGCTTCGTATGGTGTCATCTGTATACTCGACTGATAACTGTTGTTGTAGGCAAATTCGACCAAAGGTAAATATTTTTCCCAACTACCTTCGAACTCTAAAACACAGCATCGGAGCATATCTTCGAGAACTTGAATAACTCTTTCAGATTGACCATCAGTTTAGGGATGGAATGCAATACTAAAATTCAATTTCGTACCTAAATTCTTATAACTTTTTCCAAAACCTCGAAGTAAACCTCGAATCTCTATCTGAAATAATGGACGTAGGCACCCCATGTAATCTCACAATTTCGGCAATATACAGCTCAGCCAACTTGTCAAGTGAGCAATCAACACATACCGGTATAAAGTGAGCCGATTTCATTAATTTATCTGATAAAATGTAATATATACATATTTTAATCCCACATTTGGCATACTTTTGGATGATTTATCCCTTGAATTGTGGAATTCGAAGCTCTTAATCCTTTAATTTCATGTTTTATACTTAGGTGAGCATAGGAGGATGAAAAGAATGAGAAACAGGCCAGAAACGGAGAAATTGGGCCAAAGTGAGAAATCAACACAGCCTGGAGTTCACCACATGGCTGTGCCACTTTAGCAGACTCGAACACGGCCTGGGCTCAATTCACACAGGCGTGCCACACGGATGTGTCCCTTTCGTGACCCGTTTTAATTCTACGTGGAAAAGGTTACTTAGAGGCAAAGAAAGATATTCCAATGCCTATATAAACACCCTAAGTGTAACCTAAAAGGGGGAACCAAAGGAGGCAAAGCCAGAGAGTGCTGAATATAGGGAATTACTCGAAGAAAGCCAGTTGATCCATCTCAAGAAGCCAGAATCACGCTCAAGACTGAGGATATTCCTTTAATTCCTTCAGGGGTTTTAGGGTTTTTCTTTATTTTTTGTTATTTACTTTCTTCTGAGATGTATTCTTTTATCAACATGAACTAAACCCCTCAAATACCTAAGGGGGATGAAACCTAAGATAGATCTTGTTATTATTTTCTGAACTATATGATAAATACTTGATTTGTTCTTAATTATGTGTTCTTAATTCTTGTTTTAATATTTTAGGATACTGATTCAAGTATTGATGTGCTTATTCAGAGGAGCAAAAGTCCCTATCTAAGAGTAGATCTAGCATAATTAAGCGGAGTTGATTGCACTCCTAGAGATAGGACGACGAAAATCTATCGAATTAGGGTCAAACCTAATATGGGAGCCCATAGATCGAGTTAATGCAACACTAAGGGTTTTAATTAGAAAGAGATCAATTAATCAACCTAGGGATAGACGTTAGTAGCCTCAAAAGAGGTATTAATATAAATTAGGGAATCCTATAGACCAGGTCAAGTGAATAAATCGTCTGGTTCAGATTTAAATAACAAGTGTAGTCTACGTGGATTCTTCCTCGGGTATTGTCTTGATCAATTGATTTTCCCAAAAGTAATTTCCCAATTCGTTTTTTGTGTCTTAGCATCCTTAGCTTAGTAATTAGTTAGATAAAATCCCCTTTATTTTAGGCTAGATAATAAAAAAAAGCCAGTACTAGTACTTTTGGTTCCTTTGGGTTCGACATTCCAGTCTTGCACTAAGCTATACTACTGCTCGATAGGTGCGCTTGCCTCAATCATGGTGATAGTTAGTTTCTAGGCTCGATCATTCATTATATAAATATTAAAACTCTCAGATCACGATCAAGTTTTTCGCGCCGTTGCCGAGGAACTGAAATATTAGGAACACTCAATTTTTATTACTTTAGCCATTTTTCTTTTATTTATTTATTTATTAATTTCTTTCTAACTTCTATTTTTAGTTTTCTAATCTCTCTATTATTTTCTCTGATAGGTTTTTTAGTTTATGACTAGGAGGAACCCGTCAGGACCATTGCTTTTTGACAGTGAGATCGAGGCAACCGTTCGTAAAAATCGAAGAGAAATTAGGCAAAGTTTACAATACATAGAGGAAGAGCAAGAAAACATCATCAATCCTCCTGAAGAGATGGTTCAAAATCAGAATAATTCATTACCTCAGGTGGCTATGGGAAATCCGGTGAATCAAAACCCTACTCCTCGTACTATGTATGATTATGCTAAGCCTAGTTTAGTCGGTACTGAATCAAGTATTGTTAGACCTACTATTGCTGTAAATAATTTCGAATTGAAACCTAACACTATACAGA
Organism: Gossypium rotundifolium; assembly: GCA_025506655.1. Classification (NCBI taxonomy): domain Eukaryota; kingdom Viridiplantae; phylum Streptophyta; class Magnoliopsida; order Malvales; family Malvaceae; genus Gossypium; species Gossypium rotundifolium. The sequence goes on along the minus strand of CP106724.1, from coordinate 91,880,935 downwards.
TGATACAACTGTTTGTTCAGTTTCATGGTTTGCAGGATGAGGATCCTAACACACACTTAGCAAACTTTTTGGAATTATGTGATGCGTTTAAGATCAATAGCATTTCTAATGATGCCATTCGGCTTCGGTTCTTTCCCTTTTCATTGAGGAAGAAAGCTAAACAGTGGTTGAACTCATTACCACGAGGATCAATCACCACATGGGAAAAAATGACTGAAAAGTTCTTATTAAAATATTTTTCGACGGCTAAAATGGATAAGTTGAGGAATGATATTTCTTCTTTTGTGCAGATGGATCTAAAGATACTTTACGATGCATGGGATAGATATAAAGATCTACTAAGGAGATGCCCTCACCATGGGTTACCCTTGTGGCTACAGGTTCAAACCTTTTACAACGATGTAAACCCTTCAACTAGGTAGTTGATTGATTCAGCCGTCGGTGGAACCCTAAATAACAAAACCCATGAAGCGGCCTATGATTTTATAGAAAAGATGGCACTGAATAACTATCAGTGGCAAGTTATGAGGACAAAGCCAACAAAATCTGCAGTGTTTTCAACCTCGACGCAGTGACCATGCTATCAAACCAGGTAGAACTATTAAATAAAAAGATTGATAGTTTATGTGGTTCTTCGTAGGTACATCCAGTTATGCAGTGCGATACAAATGGAGGAGGGATGAACAATATAGAATACCCACCCTACAACCCTAGCATAGAAAATGAACAGATGAACTATATGGTAACAATTCTAGACCTCAAAATACCCGTATAGTAACACTTACATTCCAAGTTGGAGGAACCACCCCAAGTTCTCATGGGATGGCCAAGGAAATCAGAGACAACAACTCCTCCCAGGCTTTCAACAACAACCCTACCCATAAGAGAATAAGCGAAAACTGGAAGAGATGCTAACAAAATTTATAGCGGTGTCAGAAACCAGTTTCCAAAACACCGAAACAGCACTCAAAAATCAAGAAGCATCGATTCAAGGGATCAAGAACCAATTAGGATAGCTTGCTAAACTCAAATCTGAATGACCACAAGGTAGCTTGCCAAGCAACACTGAAACTAACCCAAAGGAGCAACTTCATACCGTTATTGCTAACGATAGTGAAGGGTTAGATGAGCCAAAATTGAGGCAAGAGAATATGGTGGAGGAAAGTAAGGTTGAGGTAAGCCATGATCAACCAACACCGGTAATTACAGAATACCAACCTCGTGTGCCATACCCCAATGTAATGAAGAAAGACTGCACAGATGAACAATTCGGTAAATTTCTTAAACTCTTAAAAAAATTGCATATTAACTTACCGTTTCTTGAAGCTCTTTCGCAGATGCCCAATTCAATAAAATTTTTAAAGGAGCTTTTCATAAACAAACGGAAGTTAGACGAGGCATCGCATGTGGAATTGAATGCAGTGTGCTCAGCAATCTTACAAAATAAACTACCGTAAAAGTTAAAAGATCCAGAGAGTTTTACAATTCCTTGCTTAATTGGTGTTTATCTGTTAACAATGCTTTAGCTGATTTAGGGGCAAGAATAAATGTCATGCCTTATAAAATGTTTAAACAACTAGGTCTCGGGAAACCCAAACAAACTAGGATGAGTATTCAATTGGATGATAAAACTATTAGAATTCCTAGGGGTATAATCGAAGATGTACTAATAAAGATTGATAAATTCATATTCCCATTAGACTTTGTTGTTTTAGACATGGATGAGGACAACAATGTTCCTTTAATTTTACGAAGACCCTTTTTAGCAACTGCTAAATCTAGAATTGATGTTGGTATAGGTTAACTCACACTTTGTGCAGGTGATGAAACGATCACTCTTCAGGCTCTTGACTCGGTAAGACATCAAGTAATAAAGGTGAGAACATAAATTCTATTATTGACCATTCGGTTAAACCTTCTTTTCAGGAAGCACCACGAAATTACACAAATGAGCCAGATCCTAGACCTCGTGTTAACAAAGAAATAACTCATGAGGAGCGGAGACTTCAGATCGATGAACTAGACTAGTGGAAGACACATTTCAAGGAGAAACTAAAAACACACAAAGTAGAACCAAAGAAAAACCATGTCAAACTTAAGGATGGGACAACCCAATTTAAGATCAAAGATCAGGTATTATTAGATAAGAAAGACCCTCGAATCGCCATTTAAGACCTTAATACAAATGAAGAGATCCCTTTCACGGTACTAAATGTCTTCCCATACAGAACAGTTGAGGTAACTAATCCTACATTCGGCACTTCTAAGGTAAACACCACTCGACTTAAATTATATATCGATAACCGAATTGATAGCAAGAATAAGGAGTTCCTACTCTTCAAACCACCATGATTATGCGAAGGAGAGGTAAGTCTAGCTTAAGACTTCAGACGAGTGCTTCTCGGGAGGCAACCCAAACACAAACCCCATTAATTTTCTTTTTTTATTTTTCTTTTTATTTTTACTTTTAGCATCTAACTACAAACTAACCAATTTAATGAAACATAGGTTTCCCTACCACACGGGCGTGGCCGTGGCTGTGTGGACACCACAGATTTACACACCGACGTAGTAGAGATCGTTCGAACCAAGGGCGAAAAATATCCAAACCACGGGTGGTGATAAAATACCACGGCCTTGCGATATGGCCGTGGTTGACATTGATTTATCAACATGGGCGTGGTGGCCACTACACCGGGCATGGGAGAAATGAACAAAGCACAACACGGCCGTGCGATACGACTGTATGACCCAATACGCCCATGGTACATAGGCGTGGGCAGCAACCAAATCCCAGAATCTACTTAAAACCCCCTTCTTTTCACCTTCTCCTCAAATTCTTTTTCAACTACCACACCCTTCTTCCTTTCTATTACCTTTACCCTTCCATTTTTCCTCTTCCCCTTTCCCTCATTCGTCCTCAAAACCACCATCTCCATGCCAAAGAAACAAAAGGACCCTAGCACAGTCTCCCCGTGCGAGACCAATCTCCATAAGTTCATGTCGGCCACTCCATTCCCTCGACAAGACAAGGACCTTTGAATCCATCTTTTTTTTTTCTCTTCTCCTTTATTTTACTTATCTTTATCTTTCTTGTGCTTAATTTCTATTTTTATATTTTGTTTTCTTTCATTTAGGTTCAAAAGGCTGCTAGGGAATCACCACACCACGACCGTAGTATCCACCTCCAACCTGAATAGCCTCCTCCAACTTATCTTACACCTCTGAATCAAGTTTCCAAACTTCCAACTCAAGGAATCCATCCAAAATTCAGGAAGCTTCATTTCTACCTCTCTCTTATGATATCATGCTATTAATCTTTATATATATATTTTTGTATATTGAAGGCAATGTACATCTTAAGTGTGGGGGTGAATTTTATAAATAAAAGTTCCTAACTTTTTGCATTATTCTTAATTCCTTGAATTTTGTCTTTTCTTTCTCATATCATTTTTAGGAAAAATTCTGATTGATTTATGGTTTTTATTGATATGTCTTGAATTAAAACATAGGCAGTTGTGTATTGATTGTTTAAACTTTAAGGCTTTAGAGAATCGAGCATGGTAAGTTGATTTTTGAAAAATTATAAATTTTCTAGGTTATTTCCCCAAGTTTAGGTATTATCTTGAAGTTTAAAGTTCACAGGGTTGACATCAAAATCCAATAATTCCTGTGAGATGTTGAGCCTTTAGAGCATACATTCTTCCGTGCTCACTTCTATTGTTGATTTGAGTAAGTCAATATTGATCTGTTATTCTAGAACTTGCCTCGATTATGCATGTGAAGACCACATCATTGATTTGATATACTGAGAGGATAAAGACAACTAGGATTTAACCCACTCACTCCACAAAAAAGCCTACCTTCATAATTAACCCCTAGTGAACCCTTCTGATCCTAATAAACCATTTCATGACTTACCCTTTAATATTAACCTAAAACTGAATTTTTACTTCTCCTAATCTCTTGATGTCCCTTATGTCGAGATTTGATTTGATCAATTGCCTAACTATTTTCTCTGTTTCAGGTTAAATTCATCCTATTCATGTATGCTCTTATTCTTGTTCTTTAAAAAAAAAGAGTTGAAAGTATACTTTTCATTAGTTCTATGTTTTTATAAACTTAAACAGTAAATTTCACATCTTTAGAAGAAGCTCGTGTTATTATTGAAATTATTCAGTTTTAGTCTATTTTTCTAGTTAGGTAATTTGTCAATTCGGTCTCGATTCTAACCTTCTCATTCAGCCTGTAACCCACCGTCTAACCAAGCCACATTACAACCCTTCTTAAAGACCTTTTGTAACACCCCAAACCTGGCCTATAAGTTCCAACCGGGTCTGGTATGCTACGGGTTGAATATTAAAAACTTTTCTCTAAAATGTTTTGGAAAAACTTAGTTTATTTTAGCCGAGTAATCCCTTAAATGTGAGATTTTGTAAATAACTTTACTACTTACGTTGATTGGGTTGAAAAGCGCATTTATTATTTCATTTTATTTTGGAGACTAAAAAAACATAAGTTTTGCAAATCCCGACATAACAAAAATAAGTCGAAGTCTAAGTTAAGGAGGCCTTATTACATAAATAGTCCCAAAAAAATAATAAAAAAAACCAAACTTAATCTATAGAAAAAAACTTGATGGCCCCTCAAGTCCATCTTGGCTCCAATGTCCACGATCTACTGCTCATCTGAAAGTGTAGAGAAAAAGGAAAGTGGTGAGTCACCAAGACTCAGTGTATAAATCCTGAACACACTGACCTAAGGCCCACAAACACATTATGGGCCTTGGCCCATACATAGAGGCAACAATCATAATACATGATAGACAATACATAATGAATGGCCCAACCCATCCTAGAATTCCATCCTCTACACACCAACCCGTACCAACCATCACACCTTGGGGATTTCTACAATCAACCCTCCATCCGCTATACACCACGTGGCATAGCCACCGATCACTGTGTGATCTAACATTTATATTTGTGGGATTTCTACCACCGGTCACCATATGACCCATCATGCACTTCCCCTTTCATATTATATTCCCACCCCATACATACATACATACATAAAGAGAACATCATACAGGCTTTCATATGTCTCAATATACATAGAGATTTCTATGATTGCGTACCTGGCATCCTTGCCTAACCCTTTTTGGGTTTTAATCGACTGTCTACACAGCCACTTTCCAGCTTTTTAGCCACTACAAATAAATTACAATTAGAGAGTGTGTGTTAGAGATCTACACACCTGATTACTGATAAAACAATACTTTCTATGTCGATGCTATATGTAGTCCACACAACTGCTATCTGCCTAAGGTGTTGTTCAGAAGCCGGTCCACAACCAAGTGGCCAATCTCGAATGGTGGATACCGCTCATTTCTTAAACTTAGGGATTCTCTCCTTTCCCTGATCCATATTTAATTCCATCACAAGTCCTTGTCAGAACTACTATCACAATATATGATCATTAATCCTCATCATAAAGTTTAGATCTTGCATATAATGAACGAATCTAGTAAAAATCTAGAGAAAATCTCCTTACCTTAAAATCCTGAAGTTGGAGACTAGCTATTTTTGGCTTTTAGATCTAGACGACCAAGTTTCCTTCAAATCCCGGAATGTCACCCAACATAGAACCATTAAACTTTTAGCTTTTCGGCTTTTTCCTTTCAAAAACTGAAATAGAACATGAGAAACCAACGGAAGTTGACACTTACCTTAACACAGGGAATTCGACTAGCACTGGAGAGGATTCGATAATGTCAATGAGGAAGATTTAAATGCCGAAAGAAATAGAACCAACTCACAAATGGGATGAATAGAGAAAAACTATGGAGATTTTGGCTTTTAGAGAAATCGGCACAAGAGGAAAAGAATGGCAAAGAGAGTGAAGGGAGAGGTTTCGGCTTTTGAAGAAATTAAAGAAAAAAAGTTGTAGAGGGAGAGACTAAGAATTTTGGCACAATAGAAGAAGAAGAAATTAGGGTTCAAATGCCAAAATTAATGAGATATCCCCCTATTTTTAGAAATTTTAGCACACCTATCAAAAAATCGAAAGTACCCTTCTTGATAACTAAAAATCAAGCTAATAAAAAAGGAAAATTCGGCACCCCTTTTTTCATGAAGTAGCCGAATTCTTTACTCCTCTAGGTGGTGGATTTTTACCATCACCTTTCCTTGATAGCTCCTATTTTTTCTCCATTTTATCTTCTATATTATCAATTATAAAATCCATGTAAATCCTCCTATTTTTGAGCCTTGTTGCCGTCCACTTCACCTAACCCTAATGTCAAATTTAGCTTACTTAAATTAAGAGAATTGGGCTCCATAGAACTTAAATTTTAGGCCCCTTACACCCTTATTGTGGCGTCACCCTTTGCTCCCTTTTAAGTGCCAAAAATGGCCCAAAAACATGGGCTCCTTGCAGCTAAAACTTGGGCCTCTTTAACTGTTAGTGACGCCACCTTCTAACTCCCTTGCAGTGCCACCTATTGTTGGGCCACAAGCCCACGTTGGCATTTTAAACACAATTACCATGTACAAGCCCATTTGCCCGGCCTATTTCACAACAGACAAACCAAACCCAATTTTTAAACCCAAACTCGAAGCCCAAATTAAAAACCCTTCAGCCCATTACACACGGTGGCCCAATGGCCCAAAGTCATAAACTTAGGGTTCCAGGAACCCTAAGGAGCATGCGCCGCAGCATTGAATGGCCTGGGGCCATTCGTCTTCTGCTTCTGACTGAACCCCCTGACACCCACTTGCCCTGACTTTCTGACGCCGCCCCTCTGCCACCGCGGTCATGTCCACCGCCCAACACCACCAAGAGCACCTGCAAGCATTTAAAAGAAAGGACAGAAAGTAACAAAGCATGGCTATAAAAGCCGATTTACATTTTGTTGTAAAGGACCTTTTTTTTTTTTGGTTTTTTGAATCAATACTATACAAAAAGAAGTTCGAATACAAGCGCAAATAGATTAAGCACAAAAAAGAGACAGAGATTAAGGCACTAAAATCGACTAAAAACCTCAAACAGAGGCGAAAAGAGGTGATTTTCTCCCCTTTATTTTCGAAGCATTCCTTTTCTTTCCTCGACATATATGCGTACATGTTATTAAAAGATATTAAAAAGGAATAAAAAAATACAAGTTTTTACCTCTTTTTGAACTTCACACGGTGGCCGACGACGGCGTGACGGCGGTCGCGGCGGCGCGGCACCGGAATCCTAGACCGGACCCCCTCCTCTGCAGAGAAAAAAAAGGAAAGAAGAGATTTTTTTTAAACAGGCAACAAATAATTTTTTTCAGCATTTAGGGCCTTAAATAGCCCCTCAGAACGACGTCGTTTTGGGGGCTGGCCCTAACGCCCAAAACGACGTCGTTTTACCTCCAGGATCCGCGTGTTGACCTAACCCGCCTCAGGATCCGCGTGTTTTTTAAGCCAAGGGTTTATTGCGCGATTGGTCCTTCCGCGTTTTTAGTTTTTTAAATCAAACTTTTAATTATTGCAACATTGGCCCAATAATTTTTCGCGGTTTGCGATTCAGTCCCCCTTCAAACGCTGCGTTTTAATTTATGGGAAAATTGCCCCTTTGGTCCCCCACTTTCACGCGCGCGTGTTTTTAGCCCCTGAATCACTACTTTATTTATAATTTGACCCCAACATTTCATTTCAAGATCAATTTGATCCTTTTTGTATTTTGTAATTATTATTATTATTATTATTATTATTATTATTATTATTATTATTATTACTATTACTATATTCATATTATTATATTGTACATATTTTGTATCATTATTTTTTTTATTATTATTATTACTACTACTACTACTACTACTACTATTATTATTATTATTATTATTATTATTATTATTATTATTATTATTATTATTATCATTATTATTATTATCATTATTTCATCGTTATTTCTACTATTATCGTAATACTTTTACTTTACCGCTACCTATTATCACTTTTCCTTTATTGTTATTATTATCAATATTTTGATCACTCACCGCACTAATCTTTTTCGACATCCCAATTTTCATAACAATCGATATTCCGTATTGGCAATCCGAGTGAATTGAGCCCTAACTTACTGGGTTCCGATTTCTTCTTGTTTAAAGCTAAACGATGGTATATCTCTTTTGAAATTGCAATTTTAAAACAAAAATACTTAATCTCAAAAATTCGAAATGTCACACCCTAACTTACTGGACTCGACACCTAGATACTTCGAGATAAGCTTCTTTTTCTTCCAAAATAGAGGCAATATTCCCAATTTGGATTTTTGAGAAAATGAGCCCTAACTTACTGGGTTCCGATTTCTCGATTCAACAAATGACGGAAGATCCTCTTCAAAAACAAAAATCAAGTTTTAAAAGACGAGCTTAATTTCGGGAGTCTAAAGTATTGCGCCCTAACTTACTGGACATAATGCTTTATCTCTTCGAAAATAAGAGAGTCTTAACGTCCCTTCCAATTCCTTCAAATTTTGAAAATAAAAAAAAATATTGTATTTTCGAACCCTTTCAAGTTTTTCAACAAATAGGACATCAATCAATCAGTTTGGTGCCAATTTCAGGTGTGTCGAGGGTGCTAATCCTTCCTCGTACGTAATCGACTTCCGAACCCGTTTTCTCAAAGTTCATGGACCAAAAAGCACTGTTTTAGTAAATTAAATGTTTTATTAAAACAAAGGTGATCCGATCACACCAAATTAAGATCGGTGGTGACTCCCTTCCTTTTCTTTTTCAAAAATTGAGTCGACCGCGTCGTTTACTATTTTATCAAAAAATGGTTACGACAGCTTGACGACTCCACTGGGGACCTCGAGAGTCAGGCCATTGATTGATCGATTTTTTTTGTCCTTTTAATTGGAAAATGGTTTCAAAATTCGTGTTTCTTTAAATGCACTTTCAATGTTATATTTGATCTCTTGAATATTTTGGCATTGCATTGCATGACCGTTGTGGTCGCACCTTTAAGTGGAAGCAAGAAGCTATGCCTTCGTGAGGTTTTCACCTTCGCATGGGCTAGTGGACTGCTTTCGGGATACATCCGTACCTATGTCTTCGTGAAGTTTTCACTTTCGCATGGCCATAGGGAAATGTATTCCCCTGAACCGAACTCGGTCCGTATGAGCCTATAATGGGTGAGGATCGAGGAATCTACTGGCTCGGGTACCTTGAACTTTAGAACTAAACCGCATATAGTAAGCCCTAGGAGCCCACCTTAGGTAGAGCTATGTCAAACCTTAGTGGTCACCCAGATAGGTGTTTGTTTATTTTACTTGCTTTATATTCCATGATACTAACTTGTTGTGTTTCTTTCTTTTTGTGCATATCATTTCATATTTTAAGAGGCATCGATTTACGGTCCGTTTCTGAGTTAGGAAGCTGGTTATCGAAAGTGAATTCCTTGATAAAATGGAAGACAATACGACCGTCCGTTTATGGTCAGAGCAATGCCAAATAGAAAAAGGGGATAGCTTAGTCGAGGGGTATGTGTCGGAGCTACGGGATTTCACCAATATCAGTGTCATGTAGAACGAACTCCAGGAGTTGAAAGAAATTTGGACTCAGTGGGATGACAAGGTGATGCAGTTGTTCTATGGTACTTACGGCGACCTGCCTTACCTGCTTGAAGTCAAAATAGATAAGCACCTGTTCCGAGTAATGACCCAGTTCTGGAATGCCACTTATAGCTGTTTCTCCTTCGGGAAGGTGGATTTGGTTCCCACAGTAGAAGAGTATACGACCTTGCTACATTGCCCAAGAATTCAAGTTGACAAAGCTTATTCCAAAGCAATTAATGGCCCAACCTTCGCGAAGAAATTGATGAATATCACCGGAATGAGCGAGCAATGGGTCTCAGCTAGAATGCAAAAGAAGGGCGGAGGTAAATGCATACCCTGGATATGTTTGAGAGACCTGATCCTGGCACATCCCGATGCAAAGAAAAGGATTGACATCTTGGCCTTGTGTATTTATGGCCTGGTAATCTTCCCGAAAGCTTTAAGGCACATTGAGGAAGCAGTTATTGATCTATTCAGCCGATTAGACAAAGGGGTCACACCCGTTCCTGCCATCTTAGCCGAAACGTTTAGATCCTTGACTGCATGTCGGAGAATGGGTGAAGGCAGGTTTATTAGATGTGCACAGCTATTATTGGCTTGGTTCCATAGTCACTTCTGGAAAGTGGAGAAAGTGTCCTGTCGATTTATGTCAGAGAATTACTCCCCGCTAGAAGAGATAGCGTCTACACCTAGAAAAGAGGATGTGTCCAAAGAAAATTGGATCGCGCTCTTTCAAAACCTTCAAGAAGATGACATCGGGTGGAATGCTCCGTGGTTGATTACCGACAAAATCCTTTATCGTTGTGGAAGCTTTGACTGGGTTCCCCTATTGGAATTTGGGGTGCCATTGCCTATGCCCCTTTGCTGGTCCTAAGACAGTATAGTTCAAGATAGTTTGTACCAACGACATACAGGCTAGCTCAATGCGAGTTCTCATACGAAGGGGGAAGCTATAAGAAAAGGGTTAAAGAGATTTTTGGTGCCTAGAATCAGATTCACAGAATGAGAAGACTATCCGCAGGCCCGAGGACAACCCCAAAATACAGTGAATGGAGGGCTAGAAGAGTCAATGATAAGATTCCCGAGCCAAATCCAGAAGGCGCTCGACCAAGAGAAGAATGCTTACGAGTGATCCCGTTAGAACTAGAGATTGTGAAGCAAGATTTTAAACGGATGAGTTCGGAACTCGGGAAAAGGATAGAAAAGTTGGAAGAAAAAAAGATGCTCCTCCAGTTAGAGGTGGACAGTCAAAAATCAGAGGCTGAGAAACTCAGAAAGAAAAAATGGAAGGTAGAGGAAGACCGAGATAACTTGAAGACGGAATACAAAAAGATGCGCTTGACGATAAAAAACGCGAGATTAGGGAAAACTTCGGAGCATTGGCGACAAGAGGTCCGAGAGGAAAAAGCCAAAGTTAGCAGTTGGGAGAGAAAGTTTCATGAAATGCAAACACAAAAGGAAGACTTAGAGAAGGGCATGACAGAAGACCAAAAGGAGAAAAAGGGATTAAAAGCTAGAATAACTGAGCTTGGGCGGTCTCTACACCACTATCGAAGTCGAGACTTGAAAAGCCAACTAAAGTCAAGCCTGAACAGAATAGAGGAAATGAAAGGTAAGGTTGAAGAGCTAGAATCGGCATTACATAGTAGCAACCTCCGGATTGAGCTTCTGGAAATGAGAGAAAGGCGTTGGGAGGAGGAGCTTCGCCATTCTTGTGAGCAAGTTGGAAGTCGAAACTACCTCATGGGTGAAGCAATAATCCAGATTCGAGAGGTAGCTGATCACCTACAGACTTTGGCTGTGGAGGATGACATATTGAGCATAATATAAGAGCTACCACCGGGTCATGATGAAGAGCTAATCTCCCTGCTTGGAAAAATCAAAACCTTAGGCCTTAGGGCGAAAACATATCTGTAATCTGCTTTATGTAAAGGGTTTTGCCTTCTAATAAAGTTTTCTAAAATGAAGTTGATCGAATCGATGTCTTCTTCCCTGCATTCATGCATTTGCATTGCATCATATTACATGCATTAAAGTTTATAAAAGAAGCCTAATTAGTTAAGATTATCGTAAATAAGAGAGTGGAAAGAGGAATCAGGAACCGAACATTACTACGGACTCGTGCTAAGAAAAAAATGGATCAAAGATTTGAACAATTCCAGAAAGACCTGCAAGACCAGATGCAAGAGCAAATGGAAAAACTCCAACAAGAGATGAGGGATCAGGTGTTGGAGGCTCAGAGTAACATGATGAATCAGTTGGCACAGTTGTTGGCCAATGAATGTGAGAAAGGAAAGGGCGTTGCTACTAGTTTGGGAAACGATAATGACGGCCCTATTTACCCTCCAAATTTTACCCCGCCTAATACCCTAGTGCCACCGGAGGTGCACCCCCAAATGACGCCTGTCACTATTAGACTACAATATTAGGTTGGCACCGCGATACCAGCCCACCTTCCGACTGGTTCGGGTACTAACCCAGGGGAAAGTCTAGCTAACCCGGTGGTCCCTGATTTCGACAAACTGGCAGAAATGGACAAGGCAAAAATAGATTTGTCAAAGCAACTAGAGAACCGTTGCAAGTGGCTAGAAGAAAAGTTTAAAGAAATAGAAACAGTTGACCATCGTTACGGGATAGACGCTAAAGACTTAAGTCTGGTCCCGGACTTAGTCCTTCTGCCAAAGTTTAAAACACCAGAGTTCGAGAAATATAACGGGACTAGTTGTCCTGAGGTGCACATCACAATGTTCTGCCGACGGATGGCGGGGCACCTTAATAATGACCATTTGTTGATTCACTATTTTCAAGATAGTTTGGCCGGGTCTGCCACCAAATGGTATAACCAGCTTAGTCGTGCCCAAATCAAGACGTGGAAAGACCTGGCATAAGCCTTCATGAAACATTATGGCCATGTAGCTGATATTGCTCCTGATAGAATCATGCTCCAAAATATGGAGAAAAAGCTGGGCGAAAGTTTTAGACAGTATGCCCAGCGATGGAGGGAGGTCGCCATGCAGGTCCAACCACCCCTCTTATGCCCAGCGATTGAGGGAGGTCGCCATGCAGGTCCAACCACCCCTCTTAGAAAAAGAGATCGCCATGCTCTTCATTAACACCCTGAAGGCCCCTTTCATAACTCATATGATAGGGAGTACGACTAAAAGCTTTGCCGACATAGTAATAGCGGGAGAGATGATCGAACATGCCATAAAGGGCAGCAAGATCGAGGCAGGAGAAAGCGCTATGAGGGCCGCTCCTAAGAAGAAGAACGGTGAAGTAAATAACGTGAACACACACAAGGCAATCACGATTAATCGGCCAAAGCGATCACCTACGGACAACAAGGCCGACAAGGCAGAATCGGGAACCGCATCAATACTAAAAAATTTAATTCACGCCAATTCCAATAACGTACAAGGAGCTATACCAGACCTTGTTCAACGAGCATATCGTGTCCCCATTTTATTTGCAACCATTGCAACCTCCATACCCTAAGTGGTACGACCCAAATGCTCAATGCGATTACCATGCAGGGATAGCGGGGCATTCGATAGAGAATTGCCTCGCCTTTAAAAAGGTAGTCGAGAGGCTCATAAAGATGGGGGTCATAACACTCGACGACTTGGTAAAAAGGGAACCCACTACCCAATCACGAGGGTGGAGGGGTAAACACGATTGGCAAGGAGGTGGTGAAAAAAATCAAGAAGGACGTCACGGAGGTAAAAACCCCATTGAGAGTAGTCTGGGAGGAAATGGCAAAGAGAGGATTGACAGATTCAGATCCTGCGAAAAATGGAAGTATACAAAGAACTACTGCGAACTCCATAAAACAAAAGGGCACGAGATTCAAGAATGTGCCCAGTTTAGAATCTTGGTGCAAAACCTTATGGACAACAAGGAACTGGAGTTTTATGAAGAAGGAGTAGAGGAAAGAAATGTATGTGTGACCGAGGAAGAATCGATGAAGCTTGGAGTCAATCACCCAAGAATCATCATCTCGCGAAACACGGAAGGTGGGGTACAGGGAAGGCCGAAGATTATAATTCAGAGACCTACTTCTTTTCCCTACAAAGATAGTAAAATAATGTGATGATACCAAGAGCGGAACGCTCCACTAGCATTCCAGAGGAAGGCAAGAATGAAGGGTCCTATACACGTAGTGGGAAGCGGTACAACCCTAAGAATAAAGGAACAGAACTAGTGAAACCAAAGACCGTGCTGACGAGGCTGAAAGAGGAATCCGAAGCACCAGTCAATGAACCCGTCAAAGAGGAGGAGGCCAAAGAATTCTTGAAATTCTTGAAACACAGCGAGTACAGCATGGTAGAGCAGCTGCGCAAACAACCAGCTCGCATATCCGTGCTAGCCCTCTTTATTAAGCTCTAAGTACTTTGGGAAGCAGCGATGAAATCTTGAATGAAACTTATGTTACTAAGGATATATCCGTTAATAAGTTGGATTGTCTAGTTAGTAACATAAGTGCTGACAATTTCATTTACTTCAGTGATGATGAAATCCCACCAGGAGGCATGGGATCAACGAAGGCCTTACACATTACTACTCGTTGCAAGGGATACACTCTACCAAGCGTGTTAATAGACAATGGATCAGCTTTAAATGTCTTACCTTTGGCTACACTGAGGAGGTTGCCTATAGACAGCTCTCACATGAAAGCATGCAAGAACATAGTGAGAGCATTTGATAGTACCGAAAGAAGAGTGATGGGAAGAATGGATGTGCCATTATTGATCGGGCCTAACATTTATGAAGTAGATTTCCTAGTCATGGACATCAAGCCCTCTTACAACTACTTGTTGGGAAGGCCTTGGATTCATTAAGCAAAGGCCATTTGTGCCTAAATCATCGCACTGTAAGCTCAAGTCGGTAATGTAAAATTGACTGGTAACTATAAATACTGAAGAAGACATCATAGCAACTGTTACCAACGAAGCACCATATCTAGAAGCAAGTGAGGAGGCCGTTGAATGTTCCTTTCGATCCTTAGAGTTTGTCAATACTACTTTCATCTCGGAAGGAAATGAAGTCCCGATGCCTAAGCTATCCAAGACCACGAAGATGGGCCTATGAATGATGATAGGGAAAGGGGCTCTACCAGGAAAAAGATTGGGCAAACATCTCCAAGGGAAAGTTCAGACCCCGATGCTAAAAGAGAAAAGAGACCGTTTTAGCTTGGGTTTCAAACCGGATGAAAAACAAATGAGGGAAGAAATAGAGAAGAAATAAGAAAGAAGAAGGGCAAGGTTGAACGGAGAGGACGTCAAGTGGGAATCAATGACATTCCCTCACATATCCCGTACCTTCGTGTCAGGAGGAATAATCTACTCGGAGAATCTTCCTTACATCAATGCCATACACGACGAGGAAACTGATCAAGGAAACCTGTTGGGCATTCGCCCGTACGAACTTGGAAGCATTCTAAATAATTAGACTGCGGAGGAATTTCCTGTAGATTTTAGAGATTATGCAGAGTAATATTTAGAACGCACTTATTGTTTTAAGCTTAGAAACAATGAGATTTCTTTTCTGAAACAGGCTCATGTTCGGATATTTTGTTATAATGAAATGCATCTTTAATTCTAACAAACTTTTTCGTTTCTTGTTCTCATTCATATCATGTGAATAGTTATCCTTCAATTCATTTATTCTTTGCACATCCCTTGATACCCATCACAGGTCCCTAGCCATCAATGATATGAGCAACGATACCACAGATTCAAAGGTCCGTTTTGAGCAAGATATGTGTTTAGAGGAATCTCAGGATTTTGAAAATGACAAAGAATGTGACTTGCCTCCGGATTTCTTGAGAATGGTAGAGCAAGAAGAAAAACATATTCTACCGCATAAAGAGTTAGTGGAAGTGGTGAACTTGGGAGAAGGACAAAAAGTGAAGATTAGAGCTTGTATCACGGCGGAGACCAAGCAATACCTCATCGAGTTACTCCAAGAATTCAAGGATGTATTCGCGTGGTCGTATCAAGATATGCCTGGATTAAGCACTGATATCGCAGTACACCGGTTGCCCATAAAAGAAGAATATAAGCCCATCCAATAGAAGCTTCGAAGAATGAGACCGGATGTTTTATTAAAAATAAAAGAAGAAGTCGAGAAACAATTTAACGACGGGTTCTTGCAAGTGGTTAAATATTCAGATTGGGTGGCTAATATCGTCCATGTCCCTAAGAAAGATGGAAAAGTGCGAATGTGCGTAGACTACAAGGATCTAAACAAGGCTAGCTCGAAAGATAATTTCCTGTTGCCTCACATCGACACCTTAGTAGATAATACGATGGGCTATTCGTTGTTCTCCTTCATGGATGGCTTCTCAGGATACAACCAAATAAAAATGCATCTTGAAGATATGGATAAGACAACATTTGTGACCATGTGGGGGACGTTTTGCTACAAAGTGATGCCGTTTGGGCTAAAAAATGTAGGAGCGACATATCAGAGAGTCATGGTAACCCTATTTCATGACATGATGCACAGAGAAATTGAGGTTTACGTCGACGACATGATCGCCAAGTCCCGCACCGAAAAGGAACATGTGCAGGTCTTAAGGAAACTATTCTTGAGGTTGAGGAAATTCCAGCTAAAACTTAATCCAGCAAAGTGTACCTTCGGAGCTCAGTCTGGGAAGTTGCTCGGATTCGTGGTCAGTAAAAAGGGGATTGAGGGTGACCCAGACAAAGTCAAGGCCATACAGGAGTTGCCTCCACCACGTACCCAAAGAGAAGTTAGAGGTTTCCTAGGAAGGCTAAATTACATCGCTCGGTTCATTTCACAACTGACTGAGAAATGTGACCCCATATTTCGTCTTCTTAAGAAACACAATCCAGGCATGTGGGATGAAGAATGCCAGAAGACCTTCGACAAAGTAAAGCAATACCTATCCAATGCCCCAGTATTGACACCGCCTTCTCCAGACAGGCCGTTAATCCTTTATTTGACAGTGCTCGATAATTCAATGGGATGTGTGCTGGGTCAGCATGACGATTCAGGAAAAAGAGAGAAGGCAATATACTACCTTAGTAAAAAATTCACTGAGTGTGAAACAAGGTACTCGCCGATCGAGAAACTATGTTGTGCCTTGATTTGGACAACTCGAAGATTGAGGCAATATATGTTGTATCATACGACATGGCTCATCTCGAAGCTGGATCCTCTGAAATACATGATAGAGTCTACCGCTTTGAACGGAAGGATGGCCAGATGGCAGATTCTGCTTTCTAAATTTGACATAGTTTATGTGAACCAAAAGGCAATAAAAGGGAGTGCAATAGCGAACTTTTTAGCCAGTAGAGCCCTTGAAGATTACGAGCCTTTAGACTTTGATTTCCCTAACGAAGATTTGATGTATGTGGCAAACACTGCAGAGGGTACCTCAGAAGATCATCCTTGGAAGCTGAATTTTGACGGAGCATCAAATGATGCTGTGGGCAATGGAATTGGGGCAGTTCTGATATCCCCAAAAGGAAACCATTACCCGTTTGCTTGCAAACTGAATTTCAATTGCACTAATAATATGGCTGAATATGAAGCTTGTATCATGGGTCTCCGCGTCGCTATCGAACATAAAATCAGAGTACTGGAAGTGTATGGAGATTCCGCCCTCATAATCTATCAACTTAAAGGGGAATGGGAAATCAGGGATCCAAAACTGGCCATCTACAAAAGATTGGCCCAAGATTTGATCAGAGAGTTTGACGACGTCACGTTCCGTTATTTACCCAGAGACGAAAACCAGATGGCTGATGCTCTGGCCACCCTAGCCTCCCTGGTCCAAATAAACGAGAATGAGGATATGAATCTTATACGAATGAGCATTCATCAGGACCCAGCCCATTGCTACAATATTGAGGAAGAAGAGAAAACTGGCCTACCATGGTACCACGATATACTGCGGTACATGAAGAATCGTGAGTACCCGGACCAAGCAACTGAGAACGATAAAAGGACGTTGAGAAGACTAGCTTGTGAATACGTCCTGGATGGAGAGGTCCTATATAAGAAAAGGAAATATCAAGTGCTGCTAAGATGTGTGGATGCCACCGAGGCTAAGTTAATCCTGGAAAAAGTCTACGAAGGCGTCTGCGGAACTCACGCCAACGATTTCACAATGGCCAGACAAATAATGAGGTTTGGATATTATTGGTCCACCATGGAAGGAGACTGCATCAACTATGCCAAAAAATGTCATAAATGCCAGATTTATGGAGACAAGATTCATGTGCCTCCTTCACCTTTACACGTTATGACTTTCCCATGGCCATTTTCCATGTGGGGAATGGATGTCATTGGACCAATCTCACCAAAAGCTTCAAATAGGCATCGGTTCATCTTCGTGGTCATCGACTACTTCACCAAGTGGGTAGAAGCTACCTCTATGCTAACGTCACTAAGTCAGCAGTCAGTCGGTTCTTGAAGAAAGAAATCATTTGTCGTTATGGGATGCCTGAGAGGATCATATCAGACAACGCACTGAACCTAAACAACAGTACGATAGCGGGAGTTTGCGACCAATTCAAGATTAAACACCACAATTGTCTCAGTATCATCCAAAATGAATGGGGCAAAGGAAGCGACCAACAAAAACATCAAAAAGATAGTGGGAAGATGGTGAGACTTACAAGGATTGGCATGAAAATTACCGTCAAGGCTTATGCTTATCGAACATCCGTCAGAACCTCTCTTTGGGCAACGCCTTTCTCATTGGTCTATGGGATGGAGGCAGTTCTACCTATTGAAGTGGAAATACCTTCTCTTCAAGTATTGTCAGAAGTGAAGCTGGATGAAGCTGAATGGATCCAAGCTTGATATGATCAGTTGAACTTAATTGAAGAAAAGAGATTGAGGGCTATCCGTCACGGTCAGATGTACCAAAAGTGAATGATGCGAGCTTACGACAAAAAGGTTCACCTGAGGGAATTCCACGAAGGGGACCTCGTGCTGAAAAAGATCCTTCCCATACAAAAGGATCACAGAGGAAAATGGATGCCGAACCGGGAAGGACCGTATGTGGTAAAGAAAGTTTTCTCGGGAGGTGCACTGATTCTGACTGAGATGGACGAGAAAAGCTTGCCCAATCCCGTGAACTCAGATGCAGTTAAAAAATACTTTGCTTGAAATGGAAGAGGCCAAGGTGAAAACCCGCAAAGGACACTTTGAGACTTTGAAAAAAAAACGGAGAGGATAAGGTGAAAACCCGCAAAAGGGCACCTTGAGACCAAAGGGCTTTTTGAGTTGAAAACCCGTAAAGGGCGGCTCAAATTTTAAATGGACACGTCGTGATCTTGTAGCACTATAATCAACAGAAGATGAAGTACGTTGCATATCAGGGCATCGACAAAATACTTTGAGTCTTCTAAACACATGACAGGCTCAAATCAGTCTTCTTGAAGGTTGTATATAGAAGCCCAATCGGTGATGCCTAGGGCGTCTGATCCATGTTGTTTATTTTACCATTTTTGGGTTCTTTTTCTCCGTAAAAAAGGGGGATATCTCCCATCAATTTTCTTTGTTTCATAGATAATTCATTTTAATTCTCTTTGAAATCGACCTACTGTTATCCATTATTAACATGCTGCATTGAAGCAATAATTGATGAACTAACGATTTCACAAAGAAAAGTTCCACGTATCACTTTGGAAATCTCTAGATAAAATGGGAAACTAAAACAGAACATTTGTTTAGAACTTCCACGAACACAGGAAAGACATTAGAACAAGGGGGTCTTAATGGAGACCATTTCTTCAAAGTCCCTCGCCCAATTCAGAAATTATGGCAGGGTGAATAATGTTACTTAGTCATTTAGAAAAAAGTATGACAGGCCAATTTTCGATAAGGAAAGATTCAAAAACCCTAAATTATTGAGGAATGAATCTAAAACAAACCAAGTCGAACATTCTTCAAGTAGGAGTTGTGACTCCCGGGGAAGACGGCTAGAAGTCAAGGTAGGCCCGTGTTCTAAGGCCTAAAATAGGCTTCAAAATTTCCACAGAGGTAAGTCATGCATGTGAAAACGGTCACTGCAAGGGAAACAAAGATGAAACCTTGACAGATAAATGAGTGATAACACCTTAAATAAGAATCATACTCATAACATTCTGACTCATCATGCTCATGGCATCCTAATCATTAGGCATAAGTATTTACTCATTCTACAGGTTACGTCCTCAAAGAGGACAAGATAGCTTGAGTGATCTCGCCTCCCCGAGTATGCGATGGAAGCGGATCGAAGAGATCGATTTGCGTTCTGAAGTTGCGGAAGAAGATCAAAGATTCATCTGGTGGTCCTTGAGTTTGCGGGATCGATTGAAAATAGCAGATTTGACGTTCTGAAGTTGCGAAGCGGATCAAAGATTGATCTGGAGGTCCTTGAGTTTGCGTGGATCGATTGAAGATAGCGATTTGACATTCCGAAGTTGCGAGAGCGGATCGAAGATAGCAGATGTGACGTCGCGAAGCGGATCAAAGATTCAGTCTGGTGGTCCTTGAGTTTGCAGGGATCAGATTGAAGATAGCAGATTTGACGTTCCTGAAGTTGTAGGAAGTAGATCGAAGATAGCGATTTGGCGTTCACGGTTACAAGAAGCAAATCAAAGATCGATCTGGTGATCCCGAGTTTGCGAGGATCGATTGAAGATGGCAGATTTGACCTTCTTGAAGTTGCAGGAAGTAGATCGAAGATAGCAGATTTAAACTTCCTGAAGTTGCAGGAAGATCAAAGATATCAGTCTGGTGGTCCCCGAGTTTGCGAGGATCGATTGAAGAAAGCGGATTTGGCGTTCACGAAGTTACTGAAGCGGATCGAAGATATCGGTCTGGTGGTCCACGACTTTGCGGGAATCAGTTGAAGAAAGCGGATCGACATTCCTGAAGTTGCAAGAAGCAGATCGAAGACATCAGTCTGGTGGTTCCTGAGTTTGCAGGGATCAGATTGAAGAAAGCGGATTTGATATTCCTGAAGTTGCAGGAAGCGGATCGAAGACATCAGTCTGGTGGCCCTTGAGTTTACAGGGATCAGATTGAAGATAGCGGATTTGACATTCCCGAAGTTGCGGAAGCGGGTTAAAAACATTGTCGATGGTCCACGAGTTTGTAGGGATCAGTTGAGGATAGCAGACTTGGCGATTCCTCGATGTTGCGAGGAGCAAATCACGGTGGCGGATTAAAATGAAAATCCTATACCTCTGAAGTTGCGGCGATAGAGTGGATCAAAACAACAAGATGCGATGGGCGAAATGAGGCTACAAAGGAGTCGAGGCTTAGCGAGGCCGGGCAAAATGGGCCTTGTGAAAGTCTTTGCTCCATTCTCGTTACGACAATGAGCAAAGAGGGCATTGTACAAGCCCATTTGCCCTACCTATTTCAATGACAAACCAAACCCAATTTTTAAACCCAAACCCGAAGCCCAAATTAAAAACCCCTCAGCCCATTACACCCGGTGGCCCAATGGCCCAAAGTCATAGACTTAGGGTTCCAGGAACCCTAAGAACTCAAGGCCATGACATTGAATGGCTCGGCCCATTAGTCTTCGCTTCGATTGAACCCCGACACCCACTTGCCTCGACTTTACGACGCCCCCCGCCACTGCAGTCATGTCCACTGCCCAACACCACCCAAGAGCACCTGCAAACATTTAAAAGAAAGGACAGAAAGTAACAAAGCATGGCTATAAAAGCCGATTTACATTTTGTTGTAAAGGACCTTTTTTTTTTAGTTTTTTGAATCAATACTATACAAAAAGAAGTTTGAATTCAAGCGCAAATAGATTAAGCACAAAAAAAGAGACAAGATTAAGGCACTAAAATCGACTAAAAACCTAAAACAGAGGTGAAAAGAGGTGATTTTCTCCCCTTTATTTTCGAAGCATTCCTTTTCTTTCCTCGACATATATGCGTACATGTTATTAAAAGATATTAAAAAGGAATAAAAAATACAAGTTTTTACCTCTTTTTGAACTTCCGGCCACCATGTGCGGTGGTCGACGACAATGGCAGCCGGCGGACGGTGGCCACAATGGCAAGCACCTAATCTGGACCGGACCCCCTCCTCTGCAGAGAAAAAAAAGGAAAGAAGAGATTTTTTTTTAAACAGGCAACAAATAATTTTTTCAGCATTTAGGGCCTTAAATAGCCCCTCAGAACGGCGTCGTTTTGGGGGCTGGCCCTAACGCCCAAAACGACGTCGTTTTACCTCCAGGATCCGCGTGTTGACCCGACCCGCCTCAGGATCCGCGTGTTTTTTAAGCCAAGGGTTTATTGTGCGATTGGTCCTTCCGCGTTTTTAGTTTTTTAAATCAAACTTTTAATTATTGCAACATTGGCCCAATAATTTTTTGCGGTTTGCGATTCAGTCCCCCCTTCAAACGCTGCGTTTTAATTTATGGGAAAATTGCCCCTTTGGTCCCCCACTTTCACGCGCGTGTTTTTAGCCCCTGAATCACTACTTTATTTACAATTTGACCCCAAAATTTCATTTCAAGATCAATTTGATCCTTTTTGTATTTTGTAATTATTATTATTATTATTATTATTATTATTATCATATTTACTATTACTATTATTATTACTATTACTATATTCATATTATTATATTGTACATATTTTGTATCATTATTATTATTTTATTATTATTCTTGTACTATTATTATTATTATTATTATTATTATTATTATTATTATTATTATTATTATTATTATTATTATTATTATTATTATTATTATTATCATTATTTCATCGTTATTTCTACTATTATCGTAATACTTTCACTTTACCGCTACCTATTATCACTTTTCCTTTATTGTTATTATTATCAATATTTTGATCACTCGCCGCACTAATCTTTTCCGACATCCCAATTTTCATAACAATCGATATTCCGTATTAGCAATCCGAGTGAATCGAGCCCTAACTTACTGGGTTCCGATTTCTTCTCATTTAAAGCTGAACGACGGGATATCTCTTTTGAAATTGCAATTTTAAAACAAAAATACTTAATCTCAAAAATTCGAAATGTCTCGCCCTAACTTACTGGACTCGACACCTAGATACTTCGAGATAAGCTTCTTTTTCTTCCAAAATAGAGGCAATATTCCTAATTTAGATTTTCGGGAAAACGAGCCCTAACTTACTGGGTTCTGATTTCTCGATTCAACAAATGACAGAAGATCCTCTTCAAAAACAAAAATCAAGTTTTAAAAGACGAGCTTAGTTTTGGGAGTCTAAAGTATTGCACCCTAACTTACTGGACATAATGCTTTATCTCTTCGAAAATAAGAGAGTCTTAATGTCCCTTCCAATTCCTTCAAATTTTGAAAATAAAAAAAAATATTGTATTTTCGAACCCTTTCAAGTTTTTCAACAAATAGGACATCAATCAATCAGTTTGGTACCGATTTCGGGCGTGTCGAGGGTGCTAATCCTTCCTCGCACGTAATCGACTTTCGAACCCGTTTTCTCAAAGTTCGTGGACCAAAAAGCACTGTTTTAGTAAATTAAACGTTTTATTAAAACAAAGGTGATCCGATCACACCAAATAAAGATCGGTGGTGACTTTCTTCCTTTTCTTTTTCAAAAATCGAGTCGACCGCGTCGTTTACTATTTTATCAAAAAAATGGTTACGACATGCCACCTTTTAACTCTATAATGCCCAATCAGACAATTTAACCAAGGCTTTTGCCTAGTCCTAAGCCCAATTTGGACCCCTATCACTTAAATTAGCATATTAAACATATCCTTACACTAAACGCATAGACTCATTAATTCAGGATGTTACAGTTTTACCCCCTTAAAGAAATTTCATCCTCGAAATTACCTGATCAGAAAAGATGGGGGTATTGCTGCCGCATTGCTTCCTCGGGTTCCTACATAGCCTCCTCAGAACCATGATTCCGCCACATCACCTTAACCAATGGGACCGTTTTCCCCTTAGAATCTGCAGAACCATTCGTAGATGTGTATCATGCTCCTCTCCCAATCTTGAATAAACCAAGATGTCATCAATAAAAACCACGGCAAACCAATCTAGGTAGGGTTGGAACACTCGGTTCATCATGTCCATGAACGTTGCTGGCGCGTTGGTCAACCCAAATGGCATCACCATGAACTCATAGTGACCATAGCGAGTCCTAAAGGCCGTCTTATGAATATCAGCCTCCTTAACCTTAAGCTGATGGTACCCCGACCTCAGATCTATCTTCAAAAAGACTAAGGCCCCCTTCAACTGATCGAACAAGTCATCGATCCTTGGCACCGGGTACTTGTTCTTGATCGTTAACTTATTCAACTGGCGATAGTCAATACACATACGCATTGACCCATCCTTCTTCTTGATAAATAAAACTGGCGCTCCCCACGGCGATACACTAGGTCGAATAAACCCTTTGTCCAATAACTCCTGAATCTATGCTTTCAACTCCACCAACTCCTTCGGAGCCATTTGATATGGAGCTATAGATACCAGTGCTGTCCTTAGAAGAAGATCGATTCCAAACTCCACTTCACGATCCGGAGGTAATCCTAAAAGCTCGTTAGGGAAAACATCAGGAAATTCCTTCACCATCCTAACGTCTCCCACTGTTAGTTCCTTAGCTTCCATAGCGCGAACAAACATCAAGACTGCCCCACATCCTTTCCTCACAATCCTTTCCGCTCTCAGGGCGGTCACCACGTTTGACAGATAGTTCCCCCTTTCTTCCATCACCAACACTTCATCACTCTCGGGGGTTTTTAACATCATACGCTTGGCTGCACAATCTAGATTAGTTGATACTTCACAAGCCAATCCATGCCTAAAATTAAATCAAACTCCCCGAACAGTAATTCCATTAGATCCGTTCGGAAGACTATCCCCTGAACTTCTAGAGGTACTTCCCAATAGAGTTTATCCACTATCACTAATTGTCCTAACGGGCTAACTACAGCCATTTCCCTAGGGGTAATTTCAGATTCTAACCTTAAAGTTCCAGATACGCTACTAGCTACATACGAATGCGTCGACCCAATGTCAATCAATGTAGTGTAAGGCAAGCCAAAAATTAAAAATGTACCGATTATGACATCCGGTGCGTCAGCCTCCTCTCGACGTCTGACAGCATAGACCAACCCCGACTGTCTCGCCTCAGTGTTTCTTGCCCCTTGACCTGGTGCTCCACGACCCCGACCAGAATTACTACACCTCTGGCTGCCCCACGACCTCCTCTGTCAGGCTGAACATTCCCTTGCCCCGTGGGCGCTTCATTGCCTTTTCGTTGTGGATAGTTCCTAACTTGATGGTCAAAAGACCCACACCTAAAGCACTTCCCACTGCCCGCCCTACACTCACCCGCATGGGATTTACCACATTGAGCACACTTCGGTGTCTGACTAGCCGCAGCAGGTCTATTATCTCGTCTTGGCCCATCTAGCCTAGATTTTTTTTATTACCTCTAGTTGTTCCCGATGATCCAAAGTTTATCATACCTCCACCCCTATCTCTATCCCAATTTAGCTTTTCCATCCGTTTTACCTCCTCCGCTATCTTAGCCTTTTCCACAAGCACTACAACTTCCCGTTCTCGTTGCTGAGCTATCAACACCCGTAATTCATCCTTTAGGCCATCCTCAAACTGGACACATCGTTCATGCTCCGTGGCCACTATCCCTCGAGCATAATGGCTCAGGCATAAGAATTTTGCTTTATACGCTACTATGAACCTACTTCCTTGAACCAGGTTCAAGAATGCTCTGTGCTACGCATCCACATAGCTCGATCCAATGTACTTGTTTTGAAATGCTGTCAGCCACCGTACCATCCTTAACCGTGAGCCACCATTGGTAGGCTTCATCCCTCAAGAGAGATATAACCCCTTTCAATTTCTCTTCCTCCGTGAGGTCCAGATCGTCCATTATGCATTCAATTGCCTCTAACCAATAATCAGCTGAGCTCGGGGCTATACCAGAGATTCCTCTAAACACTTCTGCCCCGTTGCTCCTCAGTCGCTCGATACAGATTTTCGGGCTCTTGTGCCAATACCTGCTCCAGCAACTCTATCCAAAACCCTTCACATAGCCTGAGATACAGCATCATCTCCGGCTGTCTGATCTTGAAATTCTGCCTCTACAACTGGTGGCACTGGTACCTCATTCTCGGATTCGTGACCAGACCCTACGGGTTCTGACACAACAATCCTGCCTCTACCTTGGCCACGCACACCACGTCCTCTAGTGCTCATCCTACCGTTCGCGATTTATCTGATTAGAAATTTTATGATTTATTAGTTTCCTTCCACTAATTAACTATGGACAGTCTTATGAATAGTGGGTTTAAAAGTAGTTCTTTCGAATTCGCAACGAGTTCAATTTTAAGTCTGTATCTCCTAGTCCTAGGAGTCACACACAATCAACTATCAACATACACATTCATCATATAAGGGTATTTTTGTCATTTCACTATGCAGGGGTATTTTCGTAATTTATCCTACAGGGGTATTTTGAAAAAAATAAAAACAAAATAATAGGGTTTCTTGGTGATTTTTCAAAATAAGGGTATTTTTGTAATTTTACAATCTGAGGGTATTTTGGTAATTTTGTCAACTTTGGTAACTTTCGTGAATCAGGGGTAATTTAGTAATTCCTCAACAAGGGTACTTTTGTAATTTTTCAATCAAGGGTATTTTGGTCATTCGGCAAAATTAGGGGTATCTTGGTAAATTTCCTCAACCTAGGGCTTTTGTGTCATTTACACAATCAGGGACGTATAAGTAACTTTATAAAAGAAATGGGGTACTGGTCCCTTTCGGGTTTTAGTTATAAATTTTGGTCCGTCAACAAGCCCTTATGGCTAAGGTGAGCAATACTCACGCACTGTAGGATTCGAAAAGAGGAGGTGAGTCTCTGGGATCGCTTAAATACCAAGCTCTTCCTGGATCCAACCCTAGACATACGTATGCCTGTTGCCACACCCTAACCCATCGACTTGGTCACAGGTTTGTTTAGTTGGATTAAGTCTTATGGATTTGAAGAGTTGTTTAACTAGGCCTAAAGTCCATTGCTACTATCCTACTAGTCTACGTCCCTCAAGCCCATCAACCCAACAAGTACATCACATCAAGGGTTAGAATACTTACCTGCGTGGATCGGGTGCCGGTAGACCCGAAGGCCCTATCTTCTTTCGAAGTTTTGTTCAAATTCTCCTCAACTTTACAAAATATCCCTAGGCCCATTTCACAGCCCAAGTTTTGAACTGGGCTCTGATATCAAAATGTAACACCCAAACCCAGCCCATAAGTTCCAACCGGATCTGGTATGCTACGGGTTGAACATTGAAAACTTTTCTCTAAAAGGTTTTGGAAAAACTTAGTTTATTTTAGCCGAGTAATCCCTTAAATGTGAGTTTTGTAAATAACTTTACTACTTGCGTTGATTGGGTTGAAAAGCTCATTTATTATTTCATTTTATTTTGGAGACTAAAAAAAAACATAAGTTTTGCAAATCCCGACATAACAAAAATAAATCGAAGTCTAAGTTAAGGAGGCCTTATTACATAAATAGTCTCAAAGAAATAATAAAAAAACCAAACTTAATCTATAGAAAAAAACTTGATGGCCCCTCGAGTTCGTCTCGATTCCCATGTCCACGATCTACTGCTTATCTGAAAGAGTAGAGAAAAAGGAAAGTGGTGAGTCACCAAGACTCAGTGTATAAATCCTGAACACACTGACCTAAGGCCCACAACCACACTATGGGCCTTGGCCCATACATAAAGGCAACAATCATAATACATGATAGACAATACATAATGAATGGCCCAACCCATCCTAGAATTCCATCCTCTACACACCAACACGTACTAACCATCACACCTTGGGGATTTCTACAATCAACCATCCATCAGCTACACACCACGTGGCATAGCCACCGATCACTGTGTGATCTAACATTTATATTTGTGGGATTTCTACCTTCGGTCACCATATGACCCATGTTTATATTCGTTGGATTTCTACCACCGGTCACCATATGACCCATGTTTATATTCGTGGGATTTCTATCACCGGTCACCATATGACCCATCATGCACTTCCCTTTTCATATTATATTCCCACCCCATGCATACATACATAAAGAGAACATCATACAGGCTTTCATATGTCTCAATATACATAGAGATTTCTATGATTGCGTACCTGGCATCCTTGCCTAACCCTTTTTGGGTTTCAATCGACTGTCTACACAGCCACTTTTCGCTTTTTAGCCCACTACACAAATTACAATTAGAGAGTGTGTGTTAGAGATCTACACACCTGATTATCGATAAAACGAGATTTTCTATGTCGACGCTATCTGTAGTCGACACAACTACTATCTGCCTAAGGTGTTGTTGAGAAGCAGGTCCACAACCAAGTGGCCAATCTCGAACGATGGATACCGCTCGTTTCTTAAACTTAGGGATTCTCTTCTTTGCCTGATCCATATTTAATTCCATTACAAGTCCTTGTCAGAACTACTATCACAATACATGATCATTAATCCTCATCATAAAGTTTAGATCTTGCATATAATGAACGAATCTAGTAAAAATCTAGGGAAAATCTCCTTACCTTAAAATCCTGAAGTTGGAGACTAGCTATTTTTGCTTTTAGATCTAGAAGACCAAGTTTCCTTCAAATCCGGAATGCTGCCCAACATAGAACGATTAAACTATTAGCTTTTCGACTTTTTCCTTTCAAAAACTAAAATAGAACATGAGAAACCAACAGAAGTCGACACTTACCTTAACACAGGGAATTCGGCTAGCACTGGAGAGGATTCGACAATGTCAATGAGGAAGATTTAAATGCCGAAAGAAATAGAACCAACTCACAAATGGGATGAATAGAGAAAAACTATGAAGATTTTGGCTTTTAGAGAAATTGGCACAAGAGGAAAAGAATGGAAAAGAGAGTGAAGGGAGAGGTTTCGGCTTTTGAAGAAATTAAAGAAAAGAAGTTGTAGAGGGAGAGACTAAGAATTTCGGTACAATAGAAGAAGAAGAGATTAGGGTTCAAATGCCAGAATTAATGACATATCCCCCATATTAATAGAAATTTTGGCACACCTATCAAAAAATTGAAAGTACCCTTCCTGATAACTAAAAGTCAAGCTAATAAAAAGGGAAATTTTGGCACCCCTTTTTTCATGAAGTAGTCGAATTCTTTACTCCTCTAGGTGGTGGATTTTTGGCCATCACCTTTCCTTGATAGCTCCTATCTTTTCTCCATTTTATCTTCTATGTTATCAATTATAAAATCCATGTAAATCCTCCTATTTTTGAGCCTTGTTTCCATCCACTTTACCTAACCCTAATGCCGAATTTAGCTTACTTAAATTACGAGAATTGGGCTCCATAGAACTTAAATTTTGGGCCCCTTACACCTTTGTTGTGGTGTCACCCCTTGCTCCCTTTTAAGTGCCGAAAATATCCCAAAAACATGGGCTCCTTGAGGCCAAAACTTGGGCCTCTTTAACTATTAGTGACGCCACATTCTAACTCCCTTGCAGCACCACCTATTGTTGGGCCACAAGCCCACGTTGGTATTTTAAACACAATTACCACCTTTTAACTCTATAATGCCCAATCAGACAATTTAACCAAGGCCTTTGCCTAGTCCTGAGCCCAATTTGGACCCCTATCACTTAAATCAACATATTAAACATATCCTTACACTAAACGCATAGACCCATTAATTCAAGATGTTACACCTTTTGATCAATGTATCATCTCAATTTACAGTGGTGGAGACTTGATTTTCATGCAAACCTATGGGATTAACTTTTCATGTTGACTATTTAGTGCTTAATTTATTGTCCCTTAAACACTTCGAGTGATTTGAGTGAACCCTTAGTGAGGATTCTAACTCTATGATATTTGGAATCAAAGGTGATTACCTAGATAAGATAGGATACATATGTTTTCCATGAATAAAATGCACAACTTGTTTGAAACTTTGATGTTCTTTTTAGTTGAATTCTCAATGTATGATTACCTATGGATTATTTTGAAACATTATTGATAGGAGTTATAAGTTGAGAAGAATGAATTTTAATTGTGAGTTCAGGATTTTGCTTGAGGACAAGCAAATGCTTAAGTGTGGGAGTATTTGATAAACCGTAATATATACATATTTTAATCCCACATTTGGCATACTTTTGGATGATTTATCCCTTGAATTATGGAATTCGATGCTCCTAATCCTTTAATTTCATGTTTTATACTTAGGTGAGCATAAGAAGATGAAAAGAACGAGAACCGGGCCAAAAATGGAGAAATTGGGCCAAAGTGAGAAATCAACATGGCCTGGAGTTCACCACACGGCCATGCCACTTTAGTAGATGCGAACACGGCCTGGGCTCGATTCACACGGGCGTGTCCCTGTCGTGACCATTTTAATTCTACGTAGAAAAGGTTACTTAGAGGTAAGAAAGACATTCCGAAGCCTATATAAACACCCTAATTGTGACCTAAAAGGGGAAGCCAAAGGAGGTGATGCTAGAGAGGGCTGAATACAGGGAATTACTCGAAGAAAGCCAGTTGATCTATCTCAAGAAGCCAGAATCACGCTCAAGACTGAGGATATTCCCTTTAATTCCTTCAGGGGTTTTAGGGTTTTTCTTTATGTTTTGTTATTTACTTTCTTCTGAGATGTATTATTTTATCAACATGAACTAAACTCCTCAAATACCTGAGGGGGATGAAACCTAAGATGGATCTTGTTATTGTTTTCTAAACTGTATGATAAATACTTGATTTGTTCTTAATTATGTGTTCTTAATTCTTGTTTTAATATTTCAGGATATTAATTCAAGCATTGATGTGCTTATTCAGAGGAGCAAAATTCCCTGTCTAAGAGTAGATCTAATATAATTAAGCGAAGTTGATCGCACTCCTAGAGATAGGAAGACGAAAATCTGTCAGATTAGGGTCAAACCTAATATGGGAGTCCATAGATCGAGTTAATGCAACACTAGGGGTTTTAATTAGAAAGAGATTTCAATTAATCAACCTAAGGTTAGACTTTAGTAGCCTCAAAAGAGGTATTAATATAAATTAGGGAATCCTAAGGATCAGGTCAAGTGAATAAATCATCTGGTTCAGAGTTAAATAACAAGTGAAGTCTACATGGATTCTTCCTCGGGTATTGTCTTGATCAATTGATTTTCCCAAAAGTAATTTCCCAATTCGTTCTTTATGTCTTAGCATCCTTAGATTAGTAATTAGTTAGATAAAATCCCCTTTATTTTAGGCTAGATAATAAAAAAAAGTCAGTACTAGTACTTTTGGTTCCTTTGGGTTCGACATTCCGGTCCTGCAACTAAGCAATACTACTGTTCGATTGGTGGGCTTGCCTCAATCATGGTGATAGTTAGTTTCTAGGCTCGATCATTCATTATATAAATATTAAAACTCTCAGATCACGATCACTATCAATGATAACCCATAGAGCATCTTTCTTTTACGGAGTCGTAGGTAACCCCGTTACAAAATCCATCATGATTTGATCCCATTTCCATTCGGGAACCATCACTGATTGAAGTAAACCTGAAGGTACTTGGTGCTCGGCTTTCACTTGTTGATAGATTAGACACTTTGTAACAAACTCAAATATGTCTCTTTTCATACCCGGCCACAAATACAACTTTTTCAAATCATTATACAATTTTGTACTGCCCGGATGTACTGACAACAACCATTGTGTGCTTCATGTATAATTTTTTGAATCAACTCATCATCTTTCAATACACATACCTATCACGAAACATCAAACAATCATCAATTCTCGGCAATAGGTACTTGTTCTTCATAATTACCTTGTTAAGTTGACGGTAATCAATACAAAGCCTCATTGTTCCGTATTTCGTCTTTACAAATAATATAGGAGCACCCTAGGGAGAAAAACTCGGTCTAACAAATCCCTTATTGGTCAACTCTTATAGCTGAGCCTTTAACTCTTTCAATTCAGTAGGAGCAATTCTACACGCAGCAATGGAGATCGGTGTCGTCCTAGGTACCAGATCGATAGCTGTAACAGTCTGATTTTGGCCCTAATCAAAACGGTGATTTCGGGACCACGAATCTAAGTCAAAAAATATTTAAATATTATTTTTCTATGTTCTTTATGTGTGAATTAATATGTGTATGATTTTGTAGTAAAATTTGATCGTTTTAATGCTTAATTTTGAAGAAAGGGTTTAATCGCGTAAAATAAAAATTTGATTGTAACGACCCGAATTTGGGTCTAATAGAATTGGGCCCATTGGGCCTTGGGTGTGGGAGCGTTTAAAATTTTTGAGAACATGAGAATGACATTAGTGTAAGTTGGACCTATTAGGTGAGTGATTTTGGAAGGTTAGGGGGCTTCTATGAAGTCTCGGGATCAAACTTGGACTTTAGGAAAATTTGGTTTTAGGTGAGTAAAACCCTAGAAGTTAGTAAGTAGGCTTTAAGAATAAAATGTGGAGAAAAATGACAGAAAAAGAGCTTGTGGTGTAGTGGCAAAGTGATGCTATATAAGAGACAAGGAGGTGACGCCACAAGGAAGTAAGGGGTCCAAGGTTCAAGCCTTGGCGCTGGCATTTCAATTTGATTTATTTTTAAGTGAACTTTGACTTTGGCCCATAGATTTATATTTAGCTGTGCATGATGTTAGACATAAGGAAGCGAGTGGTTTAGTGATAAGGCGTCATTAAGGGTGCAAGGGAGCCTGGATTTGAATCTCATGATAAGTAGGGGAGTATTTATTTTGCGGATTGGACGGCCAGAGTTTGTGTTAGATTTAAACTCTACTGAAGAAGGGATCCCACATCGGAAAGCTAGCAAGAAGGAAGGTGAAAAGCTGGCTATATATGGAGCTGTCTATGAGGAGAGGAAGTATACCTAGGTTGGCATTTGGGCATAGGAGAATTTAGAGCACGGAAAAGCTTCAGACTACTATTAGGTGTGTATCTCGCACTACTCTAGCTGTAAAGCGGCAAATGTTGAAATGCCGATCAAACAGCGATGGTAGCCACACGAGCGTGCAGGCGCATGTATGGGAGCTTTGACGCGATAGTCGATGCCACCATGAGTATTCTTGTGGGTTGGCACCATTTGGGCCACGATGGGCCAAGGGGGGCCAAGTGGGCCCATTGGCCCATATGAATAAATTGTATGATTGTGTAGTAGATAGTGAACTGGTCTATGTGAATCTCATATCTGTGGCTAGATTTGGGCTAAATGGGCCACACGAACGTGTGAGTCCATTTGGGCCAAAAATGGGCCCTAGCCCCATTCGCATCGTTATCTTTGTTTAAAATATCTCGTTTGGCAAAATTATCGAAATACCCTTGGTTTGCAAAATTACCAAATTATCCCTAGTTTGCGAAATTATTGAAATACCCCAAGTTTGTGAAAATACCAAAATACCCCTGGTTTGTAAAATTACCGAAATACCCCTAGTTTGCAAAATTACTGAAATACCCCTGGTTTGCGAAATTACTAAAATACCCCTGGTTTGTGAAATTATCGAAATACCCCTGGTTTGTAAAATTATCGAAATACCCCTAGTTTATGAAATTACAAAAATACCCCTGATTTGTAAAATTATCAAAATACCCCTAGTTAGCAAAATTACTGAAATACCCTTGGTTTGCAAAATTACCGAAATACCCTTGGTGCGTAAATTACTGAAATACCCTTGGTGGGTAAATTACTGAAATACCCTTTGTGGGTAAAATTACTAAAATACCCTTGATGGTTAAACTACTGTTATACCCTCAGGGGTTAATTAGTAAGATTGTGTGTATTCTGTTTAATTGGTTGTGATGGTAATTTATTTCATACATCATTTTTTATAAATGCTTTGCATACATGACATTCTGCATGGGATTGGGAAATTGATGATCGGAGGAAGTGTAATCTGGTGGCTCTGCCACATTCTGTCTGGTGGCTATGCCACGTATATTCTGTTATTCTTGTGGCTTTGCCACAAATTTTGTGATTAGCAGCTTGTCTGTCTTATTGATGTGTAGCAGATGGGTGGGTCGATTTAGAAATACCCACAGGTGTGTTGGGCTGGTACAGGTGGCGTGCAACGGATGAAATATTAGGTTGGGCTGCATATTTTGTTTGTATGATCATGTTTATAGGGCTAACGCCCAGATTGTTACCGAATAGGGCTTTGGCCTAGTCTGTTTCTGTATGGGCTTCAGCCCAGTCTGCTTCTGTATGGGCTTCGGCCCAGTATGCTTCTGTATGGGCTTTGGCCTAGTCTACTTCTATATGGGCTTCGGCCCAGTCTGCTTCTGTATGGGCTTCATCCTAGTCCGCTTCCGTATGGGCTCGGGCCCAGTTAATGATCGATTGGGGGATTACACACTGAGTTCTCATAACTCACCCCTTTTCTTTAACCTTATAGGTGATCCCCAGCATTAGAGGATTTGGAGCTGTAGAGGACTCTGTGGTGGCCATACTTCGGAGCTTTATTCACGAATTTTAGTAATTTTGGTCTTTACTTTATTTTAAGATTATTTTAATTTGGGTTTAGTATTTTGTAATAAGAACTTTGGATTTTGTTTTACTTTTTAACTTTCATTTCTATTATATTCAAACTATAAATGATTAAACATTAGGTTTTCTTAAAAAGTTAATAACTTTTTTCAAAATATCACTATTCTATAAATTACTGGTCTGATTTCTGCTATAAACAAAATTTTCGCTAATAGCAATAAGAACGCTTTTACAAGAAAACCATAAAAGCAAATTTGAATTTCATAAACAACAAAGCGCGGAGTTTCAAAAAGAATATGAAGTTTTTAACGAGCGCGTAGTTTTTAAACAACCCTTTCATATGACATGCCAGATCTGGTCGTAACGTCTAGGCCGGGTTTGGGGTGTTATATTTTATGGTATCAAAGCCCGATTTGCAAAACTCGGCTGTGGAATGGGTTTTGAAATTTTTCCTTAAGTGTTTAAATTTTTAACTTGAAAAGTGATAGTGTTACTAGAAGTATGGCACACCGAGTCTCCGGCACCAAATCCATAAGTTTCCTGATGCTATACTTTGTTATATACTGAAATGACTGTATTCTCTGTAGTTATTCTGTGTGCATTTTGTTTGAATATAGAAATTGTATGCATGTGTGATAAATATATGTTTGCCTCTGTGGTTAGATATTTGGTTGTGTTAAGGGGTTTCTAGATTAAGTTAAAAGTGTATTAGTGTTATTAAGATCAGAGTGCGCAGCGAGAGCATAGTGTGCTAGGTTAAGATGTGCAACGTTTTTGTTAGTTGGAAATTTCGAGGACGAAATTTCTCTAAGGGGTAGATTTGCAACGACCCGAATTTGGGTCTAGTAGAATTGGGCCCATTGGGCCTTGGGTGTGGCAGCGTTTAAAATTTTTGAGAACATGAGAACGACATTAGTGCAAGTTGGACCTTTTAGGTTAGTGATTTTAGAAGGTTAGGGGGCTTCTATGAAGTCTCAGGATCAAACTTGGGCTTTAGGAAAATTTTGATTTTAGGTGAGTAAAACCCTAGATGTTAGTAAGTAGGCTTTAAGAATAAAATGTGGAGAAAAATGACACAAAAAGAGCTTGTGGTGGCAAAGTGACGCTACATAAGAGACAAGGAGTTGACACCACAAGTGTAACACCCCAAACCCGGTCAACACACCACGACCAAGTCTGGCGTATTACAGAGTAAAAACATTTTGAAGAAAATGAGTCACCGGTTTATCTTCAGTGAAAACCCTAGTGTTGCTTAACGTTTCGGAAAAACTTGTGTATGTGAAGTTGAAAATACTACCTTAACTTTGAAATTTTCGAAAGTCTCTTTTGTTTTTTTACACCTACTTGACAATCATTACTACGGAGGACATTTATGTCCATTAAATCCCAAATACCTCTTTTAACTTGCTTAATTAGAAATTGTTTGAATTAAGTGTGGAAAACTTAAGTTTGAAAATAATTTGAGTTGTCGTTATTGTCAAGCGAATTGTATTACCCGATGGTAAAGTTTTAAAAACCGTTGCGTATTATAGTTTAGAAAACCTTGTGTTCAAATTGTTTAATCAAGTCAAATAATTTACTTTGACAGTTTGAAATCAAATCTAAAACATGCAAAATAATCCAAAAACATGATTTAAAGGCCTTATTACAACCCAAATAAAAACTGAAATTTAAAAATAAATACCCAAATCAAAGTCCATGTATAACCGAATGTATTTATTGCATGGCCACCTCGAGTCCACCCGGCTCCTCATCCGCGATCTCTGAATCACTGAAAAGATAAGGAGAAGGTGAGTCACCAAGACTCGATGCATAATCCTCCCGCTAATGCAACAAGCTTACACAAATCATAACCAAGCAATATATCATGCACCCAAACCTAGCCATCCATAACTCCGTTTCTACCCCATGTGGTACCAAACCACTGGTGGTGCCAAACCACTGGTGACCCAAAGTCACGATATCCAATAATAATGTGGTGCCCAACCACTGGTGACCCAAAGTCACGAATAACCCATCGTGGGGCCAACCCACATTGTGATACCAAATCACTAGCGACAATCCCATAATATCAAATGTGGGGCCAACCTACTGTAGTGCTAAGCCACTGGGACGGGTCGCTATGAGGTGCCAAACCTCTGGTGACCCAATGTCACGAAATATCAATAATCCAAGTGTGGGGCCAACCCACGTGTGATACCAAATCACTAGCGACAATCCCAATACATCAACTGTAGGGCCAACCCACTGTGGTACTAAGCCACTGGGACGAGTCGCTATGAGGTGCCAAACCTCTGGTGACCCAAAGTCACGAAATCAACTGTGGTACCAAACCACTGGTGTCCCAAAGACACGGATATCAAACCTTCCCCCTCCTCTCATATGACCCATAACAATGCAATACATGTGTAAATCATGCCAACATGCCTTAAAATTAAACATATATCAAATCTATCGTAAACCATAGTATCAATCATCATATAGCAATATCTCATCAAAACGGACTTACCCGTAATCCTTGCTCATACCCTTAAAGGTATCATGTCAAGATCTACACAGTTTTCAGCTTTTAACAAATATAGGTTATTAATATATTTACGAAGTTATAAAGTGCATAAGCTACACACCTGTTATTAACACAAGCACGGAATCCCGAAGAGCCGCTCTACTGCACTAGATCCTCTTGTCCTACATTCGACCAACACTTAGGTTATTACCAAAGGCCATTCGGCTATACCAATAAATCCCGAAGGGTGTGATAACGCATAACTAACACAATCCTTACCTTTCTGCCTTACGAATGCTAACCCCAACACAAGATATGCGAGACTGATCCTCCCCCTACAATCGGCCAATCATCACAACTTAGTCTCAATAGCCTTCAGCTTTTCAAACTGCTAAATGAATGATTGAACTTACATGGATCCTTACCACTGCCTTACCAAATTCAATTGTTAGAGAATAACTGGCTCAGATCCACTACTTCCAAAATCCCAAAGAACCTAACAGAAAAAAGAGAAAGAGAGAATGAAGTTTCGGCCAAACTTACTTACCCCTTTCTTAGATCCGATTGGCGAAAAACTGAAAAAGAGCTAGCCTTGATTGATATTCGGCCAGCACAAAATAAAAAGCAAGAAGGGAGATTTGGCTATGGTTGATAGAAGACAAACAAATGAGATTCGGCTAGTGGAAAAAGGGAAAAGAAAAGAATAATGAAATGGAAGAGGGAGGATTCGGCAAGGATGATGGAGAGGATTTCGGTACAAGGGTTTGAGAAAATAAAAAGATGAAAGGAAAAGATGGATGCTTTCGGCTTTGAGCAAAAAAATGGGAGAAAAAAAAAGAGAGAGATGGGGAGAAGAAGATTCGGCCACGCCTTTGAAAAGAAGAAAAGAAATAAACCAAAAGAAGTTCAGATGGACATTCGACTTAATGCTTTCAAGAGAATTCGACAGGTGCCACTTAAGGCTTCGGGTTTGCTTCAACAAATGCCCTAGGGAGGAATCGGTAAGTGCAAAAAGGGTTTCAGTTTTGCCTCTCAACCGAATACAATAAGGCCTTGCTAGCCGAAAATGACCCCCCCAAGCTACTATGGAATTTCGGCAACCCCCTTACTCAGCTTCCCTAACCGAACACTCCTCCTAAATAGGAGTTCAAATTTCGGCAACTGCTACAAACTTCTCCTAGCCACTAGTTCAAATGAGTTTGAATTAATCAAACTCCTAAATCCTCTCCTTGCCACCAATTCAAATTAATCTTACTCAATCCATACTTATCTGATAGAGTTTGTACTGAGCATAACTCCTCTCCCCCTTGGCGTCAAAAAGTAAGCAGAAAATGGGGTTTCTACTGCTCGAACCTGAGCTCTCCCTTCCCTGCATGTGGCATCACCCTCAAGGCCCTAAGTGGCGCCTCTTTGCCACTCTACCAAGCCCATTCTTGCACTGAAATTACCCCATGAAATATACTTAACTTCTAGGTCCTTATTTCTTAAATAAAACTTAAAACAAAATTTTTGACGATTTCAGGCCTACCTTTGGCTTATAACTAGCCTCTAGAACACCTCAATCAACAGCACAACAACCCACACACATGCAAAGAAGTTCAAACACAATAACCCCTATTTAAGGATGTTACAATAAGAAAGCAAGGGGTCCAAGGTTCAAGCCTTGGTGCTGGCATTTCATTTTGATTTATTTTTAAGTGAACTTGGACTTTGGCCCATAGATTTATATTTAGTTGCGCATGATGTTAGACATAAGGAAGCGAGTGGTCTAGTGGCAAGGCGTCATTAAGGGTGCAAGGGAGCCTAGGTTCGAATCTCATGACAAGTAGGGGAGTATTTATTTTGCGGATTGGACGGCCAGAGTTTGTGTTGGATTTGCACTCTACTGAAGAAGGGATCCCACATCGGAAAGCTAGCAAGAGGAAGGCGAAGAGCTGGCTATATATGGAGCTGTCTATGAGGAGATTGGAGTTTGGGCATAGGAGAATTCAGAGCGCGGAAAAGCTTCAGACTACTATCAGGTGTGTATCTCGCACTACTCTAGCTGTAGAGTGGCAAATGCCGAAATGCCGATCACACGGCGATGGTAGCCACATGAGCGTGCGGGCGCACGTGTGGGAGCTTCGACACGATAGTAGAGGCCACCATGAGTATTCTTGTTGGTTGACGTTGTTTGGGCCATGATAGGCCGAGGGGGGCCAAGTGGGCCCGTTGGCCCATATGAATAAATTGTATGATTGTGTAGTAGATAGTGAACTGGTCTATGTGAATCTCATATCGGTGGCTAGATTTGGGCTAAATGGTCCACATGAATGTGTGCGTCCATTTGGGCCGAGAATGGGCCCTAGGCTTATTCGCATCGTTATCTTTGTTTAAAATATCTCGTTTGGCAAAATTATCGAAATACCCCTGGTTTGTGAAATTATCGAATTACCCCTCGTTTGTGAAATTATCAAAATACCCTGGTTTGCAAAATTATCGAAATACCCCTGGTTTGTAAAATTACTAAAATACCCTAGTTTGCAAAATTATTGAAATACCCTTGTTTTGCAAAATTACCAAAATACCCCTGGTTTGCAAAATTACAGAAATACCCCTAGTTTGTAAAATTACCGAAATACCATTGGTTTGCAAAATTACTGAAATACCCTTGGTGGGTAAATTATTGAAATACCATTGGTGGATAAATTACTGAAATACCTTTGGTGGGTAAAATTACTGAAATACCCTTGGTGGGTAAACTACTGTTATACCTTTAGGGGTTAATTACTACGATTATGTGTATTCTGTTTAATTGGTTGTGATGTCAATTTATTTCATACATCATTTTTGATAAATACTTTGCATACATGACATTCTGGATGGGATTGTGATATTGATGATCGGAGAAAGTGTAATCTGGTGACTCTGCCAAATTCTGTCTGGTGGCTATGCCACGTATATTCTGTTATTTCGGTGGCTTTGCAACAAATTCTGTGATTAGTAGCTTGTCTGCCTTATTGGTGTGTAGCGGATGGGCGGGTCAATTTAGAAATTCCTACAGGTGTGTTAGGCTGGTACTGGTGGTGTGTAGCGGATGGATTATTAGGCTGGGCTACATATTTTGTTTGCGTGATTATGTTTGTAGGGCTAAGGTCCAGATTGTTACAGAATAGGGCTTCACCCAGTCTAATTCTGTATGGGCTTCAGCCCAATCTGCTTCTATATGGGCTTCCGCCCAGTCTGCTTCTATATGGGCTTTAGCCCAGTCCGCTTCCATATGGGCTCGGACCCAGCTAATGACCGATTAGGGGATTACACACTGAGTTCTCATAACTCACCGCTTTGCTTTAACCTTGTAGGTGATCCCCAGCATTAGAAGATTTGGAGCTGTGGAGGACTCTGTGGTGGCCATACATCGGAGCTTTATTCACGAATTTTAGTAAATTCGATCTTTACTTCATTTTAAGATTATTTTAATTTGGGTTTAGTATTTTGTAATAAGGCCTTTGTATTTTGTTTTACTTTTTAACTTTCATTTCTGTTATATTTAACTATAAATGATTAAACACTAGGTTTTCTTAAAAAGTTAGTAACTTTTTTTAAAATATCACGTTTTCGTAAATTACTGGATCTGATTTCTGCTATAAACAAAGTTTCCGCTAATAGCAATAAGAATGCTTTTACAAGAAAACCATAAAAGCAATTTTGAATTTCACAAACAATAAAGCACAGAGTTTCAAAAAGAATACGAAGTTTTTAACGAGCGCTTAGTTTTTAAATAACCCTTTCATGTGACATGCCAGATCCGGTCGTAACATCTAAGCCGAGTTTGGGGTGTTACATTTTATGGTATCAGAGCCCGGGTTGCAAAATTCGGTTGTGGAATGGGTTTTGAAATTTTTCCTTAAATGTTTAAATTTTTAACTTGGAAAGTGATAGTGTTATGAGAAGTATGGCACACCGAGTCTCCGGTACCAAATTTGTAAGTTTCCTGATGCTATACTTTGTTATATACTGAAATGAATGTATTTTCTGTAGTTATTTTGTGTGCGTTTTGTTTGAATATAGAAATTGTATGCATGTGTGATAAATATATGTTTGCCTCTGTGGTTAGATATTTGGTTGTGTGAAGGGGTTTCTAGACTAAGTTAAAAGTGTATTAGTGTTATTAAGATCAGAGTGCGCAGCGAGAGCATAATGTGCTAGGTTAAGATATGCAACGTTTTCGTTAGTTGGAAATTTCGAGGACAAAATTTCTTTAAGGGGGTAGATTTGTAACGACCCAAATTTGAGTCTAGTAGAATTGGGCCCATTGGGCCTTGGGTGTGGCAGCATTTAAAGTTTTTGAGAACATGAGAATGACATTAATGCAAGTTGGACCTATTAGGTGAGTGATTTTGGAAGGTTAGAAGGCTTCTATGAAGTCCCGGGATCAAACTTGGGCTTTAGAAAAATTTTGGTTTTAGATGAGTAAGACCCTAGATGTTAGTAAATAGGCTTTAAGAATAAAATGTGGAGAAAAATGACACAAAAAGAGCTTGTGGTGTCGTGGCAAAGTGACGCTACATAAGAGACAAAGAGTTGACGCCACAAGGAAGCAAGGGGTCCAAGGTTCAAGCCTTGGCGCTGGCATTTCATTTTGATTTATTTTTAAGTGACCTTGGACTTTGGCCCATAGATTTATATTTAGTTACACATGATGTTAGACACAAAGAAGCGAGTGGTCTAGTGGCAATGCGTCATTAAGGGTGCAAAGGAGCCTGGGTTCGAATCTCATGACAAGTAGGGGAGTATTTATTTTGCGGATTAGACGGTGAAAGTTTGTGTTGGATTTAAACTCTACTAAAGAAGGGATCCCACATTAGAAAGCTAGCAAGAGGGAAGGTGAAACGCTGGCTATATATGGAGTTGTCTATGAGGAGAGGAAGCATACCTGGGTTGGCGTTTGAGCATAGGAGAATTCAGAGCGCGAAAAAGCTTCAGACTGCTATCAGGTGTGTATCTCGCACAACTCTAGCTGTAGAGCAGCAAATGCTGAAATGCCAGTCACACAGAGATGGTAGCCACACGAGCGTGCAAGCACACGTATGGGAGCTTCAACGCGATAGTCAAGGCCACCATGAGTATTCTTGTGGGTTGACGTTGTTTGGGCCACGATGGGCCGAGAGGGGCCAAGTGGGCCTGTTGGCCCTTATGAATAAATTGTTTTATTGTGTAGTAGATAGTGAACTGGTCTATGTGAATCTCACATCTGTGGCTAGATTGGGGGTAAATGGGCTACACGAACGTATGGGTCCATTTGTGCCGAGAATGGGCCCTAGGCTATTCGCGTCGTTATCTTTGTTTAAAATATCTCGTTTGGCAAAATTATCGATATACCCCTAGTTTGCAAAATTACCGAATTACCCCTAGTTTGTGAAATTATCGAATTACCTCTGGTTTGCAAAAATACCAAAATACTCCTGGTTTGCGAAATTATCAAAATACCCCTGGTTTGCGAAATTACCAAAATACCTTTGGTTTGCAAAATTATCGAAATACCCCTGGTTTGCAAAATTATCGAAATACCCCTAGTTTGCGAAATTACCAAAATACCCTTGGTTTGCAAAATTATCGAAATACCCCTAGTTTGTAAAATTACCGAAATACCCTTGGTTTGCAAAATTATCGAAATACCCTTGGTGGGTAAATTACTGAAATACCCTTAGTGGGTAAATTACTGAAATACCCTTGGTGGGTAAATTACTGAAATACCCTTGGTGGGTACAATTACTGAAATACCCTTTGTGGGTAAAATTACTGAAATACCCTTGGTGGGTAAACTACTGTTATACCCTTAGGGGTTAATTAGTATGATTGTGTGTATTTTGTTTAATTGGTTATGATGGTAATTTATTTCATACATCATTTTTGATAAATGCTTTGCATACATGACATTCTGCATGGGATTGGGATATTGATGATCGGAGGAAGTGTAATCTGGTGGCTCTACCACATTCTGTCTAGTGGCTATGCCACGTATATTCTGTTATTCTGGTGGCTTTGCCACAAATTTTGTGATTAGCAGCTTGTCTGCCTTATTGGTGTGTAGCGAATGGGTGGGTCGATTTAGGAATCCCCACAAGTGTGTTGGGCTGGTACGGGTGGTGTGTAGCGGATGGGTTATTAGGCTAGGTTGCATATTTTGTTTGCATGATCATGTTTATAGGGCTAAGGCCCAGATTGTTATCGAATAGGGCTTTGGCCCAGTCTGATTCTATATGGGCTTCGGCCTAGTCTGCTTCTGTATGGGCTTTGCCCCAATCTGCTTCTGTATGGGCTTCTTCCCAGTCTGCTTCTATATGGGTTTCAGCCCAGTCCGCTTCCGTATAGGCTCGAGCCCAGTTAATGATCGATTAGGGGATTACACACTGAGTTCTCGTAACTCACCCCTTTGCTTTAGCCTTGCAGGTGATCCCTAGGATTAGAGGATTTAGAGCTGTTGAGGACTCTGTGGTGGCCATACATTGGAGCTTTATTCACGAATTTCAGTAAATCTGGTCTTTACTTCATTTTAAGATTATTTTAATTTGAGTTCAGTATTTTGTAATAAGGCCTTTGGATTTTGTTTTACTTTTTAACTTTCATTTCTGTTATATTCAAACTATAAATGATTAAACACTGGGTTTTCTTAAAAAGTTAATAACTTTTTTCAAAATATCACATTTCCATAAATTACTGGATCTGATTTCTGCTATAAATAAAGTTTTCGCTAATAGCAATAAGAACGCTTTTACAAGAAAACCATAAAAGCAAATTTGAATTTCACAAACAACAAAGCGCGGAGTTTCAAAAAGAATACGAAGTTTTTAACGAGCTCGTAGTTTTTAAACAACCCTTTCATGTGACATGCCAGATTCGATCGTAACGTCTAGGCCAGGTTTGGGGTGTTACATTGATGGTTGAATAGGAAAGAGCTTAATTGTGGTTGTCTTTATAATTAGGAGGTTTTATGTTGTAATTAGCCCATTATGTGAAGTAGTGGATGGCATTATGTTAATTTAAATAGTTTATTATATTGATTATAAAAGATAAATAATTAATAACATATTATAATGATATTATAATAGAGAAAACATAAAAGAAAGTGGCCATTTTTTTCTCATCTTTTTGGTGCCGAAATTAGAAGAAACAAAAATAAGAAAACCTAAGCTAGGTTCAGCCATGGAATTAGCTTGATTCAAGGTGAGTTTTAGCTCGGTTTTTGATAATTTTTACGTTTTTGAGATCGTTGCTATGTGATGCACAAAGGCCATGTTTCAATTTTGATTTTTAATGAATATTTTGAGTTGAGCCATTGATGATATCTTGTTGTTTGTGTAGTTTGATGATGAATTATGATATATATATATATGTGTGTGTGTGTGTCTGTGTGTGTGTGTTAGATTAACAAGTTTAGTCTTTGAATTTTTGATGAAATTAAGTAATTTGGACTAAATTACAAAAATAAATTTTTGAGGGACTAAAATTTAAAATAAATGAAATATATGGACTTGTATGGATCTAGTGAAAATTTGGCCTAGGCGTAGCATATGCAAATTTTGTGTATTTTGTGTTTTGTGCAATAGGGATTAAATTGTAAAAAGTGTAAAATATCAGGGGTAAAAATGTAAATTTGCCCGTCTATGTGTTTTTGGATTAAATTGAATGAAAGGGCTTAATTTGAAATTTATATAGACAAGAGGAAAAAAGATCGGGAGTGGATCGGGGAAAGGCAAAGTTAATCGAATAGTCAGGAAACAAAGTCCGTCGATACTCGAGGTAAGTTTTTAAGCAATTGAGTTTATTTAAATTTTATCTAAAAGGTTGTAAATAAATTTTAATAGAGTTAAATATATGCATTGGGACATTGCCGAATGTATGATATTTGAATTACAGATGATTATAGCCGAATGTGATACATAGACATGTTAATAAAACAACCATGTGTGATATGGATTTGAGATAGTCGATTATGAGATATATTTATATATCAATAAATAGCCGAATATGATGTTGATTTGGTGAGGAAATAAGATAAGTTGTCTATACATGTATGAATGAGGAATAAGTTGGAGTGATGTGCTAATGAGAAATTTTGATACCGAGCACTGAGTGTGCGAAATCGGGTGTTATGCATTAAATGTGCGAATTTTAAAATACCGACCACTAAGTGTGCGAAATTGGTTGTTATGCACTAAGTGTGTGAAAGGAATTTTTGAGTACTAAGTGTACAGAATTGGATAATAAGCACTAAGTGTGTGATTGGTTATTATTTTTGGATTGAATTTGGTAAGTTGATATTATGAGATGATATTATTAAAAATTAAGTA
Organism: Gossypium rotundifolium; assembly: GCA_025506655.1. Lineage (NCBI taxonomy): Eukaryota > Viridiplantae > Streptophyta > Magnoliopsida > Malvales > Malvaceae > Gossypium > Gossypium rotundifolium. The sequence goes on along the minus strand of CP106724.1, from coordinate 91,835,977 downwards.
CGTGAGACAATTTAGTTTAGATGGAATGTGTTTATCAAATAAATAGCTCGATTTATATAGGTTGATATGGGAAATGTTTACAAAATCTCATTGATTTTATATGAAATATATATATTGTAATTGACCATATGAAATTTTGCATAAGAAGTTCATTTGATTAGTATTGATCTTGAATATGTGATTTATATGAGATTGAAATATAGTATAAATTTGGTAAGTATATATATATATATATATATGAATCTAGTTTCAAGAGTAGAATGTTTGGTGCGTAATGTGAAATGTGGTAGTTTTTCGAATGTGATATATATATTCAAATATATATGTTATGTTTATAAACCGTGGTAGTGATTATATTTATTGGATTTTATTGATACAATGATATAATGCATTATTGTGGTATAATTGCTTATAACTTACTAAGCTATAATAGCTTACTGTAGATGTGTTTGTTTGAATTGTCTTATAGATTTTGAAGTATGGTTAAGAGCTCGGGGATCATTGTTAAAGTCTATCACACTATCAACTATCTTTGGTACTCTTTTTATAAGTTGAACTTTTGAAACTATGGCATGTATAGGCTATAACCTTTTTGAGTTCATTACGAATAAAATGTATATAAAACGCCATGCGAAAATGGCTGTGTAACAGTCCAAATTTGACCCTAATCAGAACGGTGGTTTCGGGACCATGAATCTGAGTCCAAAAATTTTTTTCAAATATTATATTCTGTGCTAATTATATGTGATTTATAATGTGTGAAAGTTTCGTATGAAAATTTGATTGTTTGTTTGCTTAATTAGATAAAAGGACTTAATCGTGTAAAATGTAAAAGTTGCAAACTATAGTGAAAAGTGCTAATGTGATAGTGGCTTTTTAGTATGAGGTATTAAAAGGGAAAATAGCCCATTTTTAAGGTTAGTGGACAGTATATGACAATGGTAACCTTTAGTTATATGTTATGTTTATTTTTATTATAAGGTTAAAATGGTAACTTAATTAAAACTTATTATGTAAAGGAAAATAAAACAAAAAAATAAGCATGTTCATCTTTTACTAAGAATAGTTGAAACTTAGCAAAAGAAAAAGGAGGAGAAACCTTGCAACATTCGGTCATATTTCAAGCTTAAATCGGGTCAAGAACAAAGAAAGACAGATTTGGATCAGGGAAAGGCAAAGGTTATCGAATAGTCGGTCTTTGTTGTTCGTTGATAGTCGAGGTAAGTTTTTAAGCAAGTTAATATCGTACGTATCGATTATAACCTATATACATGTTGAATTATGAACTTGTGGATTGAAATATGTTAAAATTGAATGTGTGGAGGTAATTTAGCAATGATATGTAATCGAATTAATTGAGTTCACTATGGAAAAGTGATGTGAATTATATGTGATATTTGTGATATTGTTAATGTGTAATGTGAATGAGTTGGTTTGGTAATATAAATATCGGGCTTTGAGCCTAGCAGGCCTTGTGCCGGTGAAGTGTTTCGGGCTTATTGCCTAGCAGGCTAAATGCCGGTGATCAAATTTTAGACCTCTGGTCTAGCAGGCTTAATGCCAGTGTATATTTCAGGAATTGATGCCTAGCAGGCGTAATGCCGGTAATGTGTCATAAATGGAGAAATCATGAATCATACAAGGTGAAACATATTTAATGCAATGAGCTAAAAGCTCAGGTAAGTATAAGCTTTTATATTTATAAGGAGTAAGGTAAGTTGGTATAGTATTATTTGAATTAAGTATGATATTTTATGGTTGATGATTTGATAAGAATTTTGATATATGCTATTGAGTGTACCATTGTTGTGTATGAACATTATATAATAGAATTTGAGTTTAAATGTGTTATTTTGGAAAATCGGCTATAAGTGAAAAATGTTAAGAGTGAAAGGGTTTGGATATGCTTGCATATGTGTATAAATGAGTATATGTGATTGATATGAATGTTGTACTCACTTGACTTGAAGTATGCGAATACCTGTAATATATTTTTGTGTTTTGATAAATTACATGTTTATGGTAATAAAGTACAAATACTTAGGTTAATGAATTGATAGCATTCGGCCATGTTTAATTCACATGCTGAAATGTTTATATTCAATGCCATAAACTTAAAGATTAAAAATGCTTAAATGTTTGATGGTTCTATTAAAATATGCTTGAGACTTACTAAGCTAGTAAGCTTACTCTGTGTGTGCTCATTGTTCGGTTTTATAGACTTTGGATCCAGCTGCGTGCTCATAGGATCGTCGGTGAAGTCAACCACACTATCATCCCTTTTTGGTACTTATAAACTTAGTTTCTCAATCAAAGGCATGCATAGGTTAGACTAAGTTGTAAAATCAATGAACTTTGGTCTTGTATATAAGCATGCCATGCGAAAATGGCTAAGAACGTGATATTTTGAACTTATGAGTACTCGGCCATAATATTAAATTATGATAAAAGTAAAATTTTGGATTTGTTAAGTTAGGTGTTTAAGTATGTGGCTTGAATGATCTTTGAAATTAGATTATAGTTATGAAATTCGATTACAGTGTTTATATGATGTGGATATGATTTCATGATGGATATGATTGATGTTATAAGTTATATATATTTTGTTTGTATATAAATTGGTCATGACATGCATACATATGTGTAATGAGTTTAATTTTTTATGTATTAGATTAATTATAAGGTAAGTATGGTATTGGTATTTTGTTTTGATAATTATAAGAGACGAAATTGTGCGTATGTTTGAATGATATTGGCAATTGCTTATTCGGTTTTGTAATGTCCATGACCAAATGAATAGTAACTTTTGCTTGATGAAAATGTTAAAGTATGAAAGGTAAATGGGGTTATATGTTTTGATTGAGAAATAACATGTATGGGTTATAATCAAATCTTTTATTAAGTTTAAAATATGATCGAATGGAAGATGTAAGTTGTTATGAGATTTGGCCTTAGTACTCATATTATAATTATAAGTTGTAATGTGTTTTAGTAAATATATTGGGACCTAAATAAAATATAATTATTGTGAGTAGATGAGTACATTATTGATAAATGTTCTTTAGATTTGGATCATCTATTATGTAATACTTTGTGCATATTCGCTTGATGGGTTGCCTTATTGATTTAGTCACGGTATGTTTTATATATATATGATAAGTAATGTTAGTCTATATATGTTAATATGCTAAGGATTAAATAGTAATATGATATGGATTGTTTGGTTTAAAACGCTCCTGTATTAGTATTATATTTAGCAAAAAAATTATATGAGAATGTTGTTTTGTGTTTTGTCAGGTAATACCTCGTAACCCTAGTCCGATGACTGATACAGGTTAGGGGGTGTTACATTTGATTGGTATCAGAGCTTACAGTTTAGTCGATTCTAGGACTACTGTAGTGCGTGTGAGTCTAGCTATACATGCCTTAATTTTATAATACGATAGTGTGGTGACTTCTGACGTTTAAAATTGTGTTTTATATAGTAAATGGATTCTGACAGAGCCGTAGCGGATGATGTAGAGAGTGTAGCTCCTGATCTCGCACATGGGTCAGTACCGGTAGATTCTCGACCTATCTCGGGTAGCCATGAGGGGGAGGCTAAGCAAGCCTTCTACCAGATGATGAATGAATGGTTTACCCAATTTATTCAGACTAATCCGGCTGTACAACAACCTCCACCCCCTAATAATCCAACTCCGATACCTTCAGCACCTCCGATGATAGATCCAATGAGATCTAGTAGGCCTCCTGTTGATAAAATTAGGAAATATAGGGCCGAAGAATTTAAAGCCAATGATGATGACGATGCAGAACGAGCTAAGATGTGGCTTGATAAAACTATTTGGGTGCTTGATGAGCTATCATGTACTCCAGATGAATGCCTGAAGTGTGCTATATCTTTATTACGGGACACTGCATATCACTGGTGGAATACACTAGTATCGGTGGTTTTGAAAGAAAAAGTGACTTGGGATTTCTTCCAGATCGAATTTCATAAGAAATATAGCAGTCATAGATTCATCGATCAAAAATGAAAAGAATTTCTAGAATTGAAATAGGGTCGAATGATCGTGACTGAGTATGAGTGAAAGTTTGTCAGATTGAACCGATATGCCCGAGAGTGTGTATCAACTAAAGCCATTATGTGCAAGAGATTCGAAGACGGTCTGAATGAAGATATAAAGTTGCTAGTTGGCATACTTGAAATCAAAGAGTTCGTGGTACTTGTCGAGCGAGCTTGCAAAGCTGAAGAGCTTGGAAAAGTGAAAAGAAAGGCTGAAATGGGAGCTAGAGACACTCGTAAAAGATCATTGAGTAAGACTTTCCATTCTGTATCTAAGATGTTCAAAGATGACTTTAGCCGACATAAAGCTACTTCAGACATGTCTAGACGAGATCGACCTCCTATGGGTTTCCGAGCTACTTCGATGGCCAGTGTTAGTAATGTTCAGTAAAATTGGGTTGAATGCAAGCATTGTGGTAAATGGCATTCTGGGAGTTGTAGATTCTATGATTGGTCTTACTTTAAATGTGGATCGTTAGATCATTTTATCAAAGAGTGCCCGTTGTTAGTCGAGCAAAATACGGCTCAAAATGTCAGACCGAGTAATGTGTCAGTGCGAGGCAGACCACCTAGACATTCGGGAAATGTAAGTGGTAGTCAGAGAGGAACCAAAGACACTGCAGTTAGATCAGAGCTCGTGTGCCAGCTAGAGCATATGCTATACGTGCCAGAGAGGATGCTTCTTCCCCAGATGTTATCACTGGTACTTTCACTCTTTATGATATTACTGTGATTGCATTGATTGATCCCGGTTCGACTCATTCATATGTCTATGAAACTTTAGTATCCAGTAAGACTCTGCCTATTGAGTCTACTGAGTTTGTAATTCGTGTGTCCAACCCCTTGGGTCGATGTGTACTCATTGATAAAATGTGTAAAGGTTGCCCATTGATGATTCAGGATTCATGCTTTCCAGCTGATTTAATGTTGTTGCCTTTCGATGAGTTCGATATAATTTTGGGAATGGATTGGTTAACTTTGCACGATGCTATGGTTAATTACAAAAGAAAGACTATTGATTTGAGATGTTAGAATGGTGATATCATCCAGATTGAATCTAATGACCTGAATGGATTACCGGTAGTAATATCCTCGATGTTAGCCCGTAAGTATGTGAGAAAAGGATGTGAAGCTTACTTGGCCTATGTGTTGGATAATAAAGTGTCTGAAAAGCAGATTGAATCCGTACCAGTTGTGTGTGAATACCCAGATGTGTTTCCTGAAGAATTACCGGGATTACCACCAGTTCGGGAGATAGAGTTTGGCGTTAAATTAGTACCGGGGACGACTCTGATTTCAATAGCTCCGTATCGAATGGCACCTACTGAATTGAAAGTGTTGAAAGCACAGTTGCAAGAGTTGACAGATAGGGGCTTTGCACGACCGAGTTTCTCTCCTTAGGGTGCACCAGTTCTATTTGTGAAAAAGAAAGATGGGACTATATGAATGTGTATTGATTATCGGCTGCTAAATAAGGTGACTATAAAGAATAAGTATCCGTTGCCTCAGATTGATGACTTGTTTGATCAGTTGAAAGGGGCTTCAGTGTTTTCGAAAATAGATTTAAGATCTGGTTATTATCAGTTGCAAGTCAGAGATTTCAATGTGTCAAAGACTACATTTCAAACGAGGTATGGACATTTTGAGTTCCTAGTTATGCCTTTTGGACTTACTAATGCACCTGCTGTTTTTATGGATTTGATGAATTAGATTTTCAGACTGTATTTGGATCAGTTTGTGGTAGTTTTTATAGATGATATCCTGATCTACTCCAGAGATGAAACCGAACATGCCGAGCATCTGAGATTGGTGCCACAAACTTTGCGACATCAATAGTTGTATGCAAAGTTTAGCAAGTGTGAGTTCTGGATGAATGAAGTCAGCTTTTTGGGTCATGTTGTTTCAGAATCAAGCATTTGGGTTGATCCGAATAAAATATCAGCTATAGTTGATTGGAAGCCACCAAAGAATGTTTCTGAAATTCGAAGCTTTCTGGGACTTGCTGGATACTACAGATGATTCGTGAAAGGTTTTTCTATGATAGCCGCAGCTTTGACAAAGCTACTACAAAAAGATGTCAAGTTCGAGTGGACGGAAAAATGTTAGAAAAGTTTTGATCAGTTGAAAGCTCTTTTGATCGAAGCTCCAGTGTTAATTCAACCTAAATTGGGTAAAGAATTTGTTGTGTATAATGATGCTTCTTTGAATGGTTTGGGTTACGTTTTAATGCAAGAGGGCAAAGTAGTAGCCTATGCTTCGAGACAGTTGAAGCCTCATGAAAGAAATTATCCGACTCATGATCTGGAGTTAGCAGCCATTGTTTTCGCATTGAAGATTTGGCGTCATTACTTATTCGGTGAGAAATGTCATGTTTATTCAGATCACAAAAGTCTAAAGTATTTGATGACTCAGAAAGATTTGAACTTGAGACAATGTAGATGGTTAGAGCTGTTGAAAGATTATGAATTAGTGATTGACTGCCATCTAGGGAAAGCTAATGTTGTTGCAGTTGCCCTAAGTCGAAAATCATTATTTGCTCTTCATGCATTGAACGCACATATGGTTATGTCTGGTGAGGTTCTATATTAACCGAATTGAAAGCAAGACCGTTGTTTATTCAACAAATTTATGATGCTCAGAAAGTTGACAAAGACACGAGGGCAAGACGAATTCAGTGTGAAAGTGATGCAAACTCAAAGTTTTGAATCGATGAAAAATGATTGTTTGAATTTCAAAGGCCAAATATGTGTTTCGAGGAATATGGATTTGATTCTGATGATATTGAATGAGGCTCATAATAGTCGATTATCAGTACATTCGAGTAGCACGAAAATGTATAATGATTTGAAACAGTTCTACTGGTGGCCTGGTATGAAACGGGATATATCCGAATTTGTTTCAAAGTGTTTAATTTGTCAGCAAGTAAAAGCCGAACATCAGGTGCCTTCTGGGTTACTTCAGCCAATTATGATACCTAAATGGAAATGGCATAGAATTACTATGGATTTTGTCTCCGGTTTGCCTACGACACCGAGTAAGAAAGATGCAGTCTAGGTTATAGTGGATAGACTGACCAAATTAGCTAACTTTGTTTCAGTTCATACGGACTATTTGCTCAATAAACTTGCTAAGTTGTATGTATCTCAAATTGTGAGATTACATGGTGTGCCGAGTTCCATTGTTTCAGACAGAGACCCGAGCTTCACCGTGGTTTTGGAAGAAGTTGCAAGATGCTTTAGGTGCCAAACTCCACTTTAGCACAGCCTTTCATCCGCAGACAGACGGTCTGTCTGAACGAACCATTCAGATACTTGAGGACATGTTGAGATGTTGCATCCTTGAGTTTGAAAGTAAGTGGGAAAGATACTTACCTTTGATTGAATTTGCTTATAATAACAGTTTTCAATCTAATATCAAAATGGCACCTTACGAAGCTCTATATGGCCGTAAGTGTTGCACACCATTGTATTGGACCGAGCTTAGTGAAAATAAGATACATGGGGTTGATTTGATTAAAGAGACTGAACAAAAAGTAGCTATAATCAGAGATAGTTTGAAAGCTACCTCGAATCGCCCAAAGTCCTATGTGGATTTGAAACGTAAAGACATTGAGTTTCAAATTGGAGAGCTGGTATTTTTGAAAGTTTCATCGTGGAAGAAAGTACTCCGATTTGGTCGAAAAGGCAAACTAAGTCTAAGATTCATCGGACCGTATGAGATCATCGAACGTATCGGGCCTGTTGCTCATAGATTAAAGTTGCCTTCTGAATTAGAAAAGATACACAATGTATTTCATGTTTCGATGCTCTGTAGATATAGATCAAATCTGTCACATGTGATTTTTCCGTCTGAAATTGAAATTCGATCCGATATGACGTACGAGAAGGAACCGATCCATATTTTAGCTCGTGAAATAAAAGAGTTAAGAAACAAGAAAATTCCATTAGTAAAAGTACTATGGAATAGAAACGGAGTAGAAGAGGCTACGTGGGAGCCTGAGAATTCAATGAGGCAACAATATCCGACTTCGTTTAACAGTAAGATTTTCGGGGACGAAAATCCCTAAGGGGGAGAGTTGTAAAAGTCCGAATTTGACCTTAATCAGAACAGTGGTTTCGAGACCATGAATCTGAGTCTGAAAATTTTTTTTAAATATTATATTCTGTGCTAAGTATATGTGATTTATAATGTGTGAAAGTTTCATATGAAAATTTGATTGTTTGTGTGCTTAATTAGATAAAAGGACTTAATCGCATAAAATGTAAAAGTTGCAAACTATAGTGAAAAGTGCTAATGTGATAGTGGCTTTTTAATATGAAGTATTAAAAGGGAAAATAGCCCATTTTTAAGGTTAGTGGGCGATATTTGACAATGGTAACCTTTAGTTATATGTTATGTTTATTTTTATTATAAGGTTAAAATGGTAGCTTAATTAAAACTTATTATGTAAAGGAAAATAAAACAAAAAAATAAGCATGTTCATCTTTTACTAAGCATAGTCAAAACTTAGCAAAAGAAAAAGGAGGAAAACCTTGCAACATGCAGTCATATTTCAAGCTTAAATCAGATCAAGAACAAAGAACGACGGATTTGGATCGGGGAAAGGCAAAGGCTATCGAATAGCCAGTCTTCGTTGTTCGTCGATAGTCGAGGTAAGTCTTTAAGCAAGCTAATATCGTAAGTATCAATTATAACCTAGTATACATTTTGAATTATGAACTTGTGGATTGAAATATGTTAAAGTCGAATGTGTGGAGGTAATTTAGCAATGATATGTAATTGAATTAATTGAGTTCACTATGGAAAAGTGATGTGAATTATATGTGATATTTGTAATATCGTTAATGTGTAATGTGAATGAGTTGGTTTGGTAATATAAATATCAGGCTTTGAGCCTAGCAAGCCTTGTGCCGGTGAAGTGTTTCGGGCTTATTGCCTAGCAGGCTAAATGCCGGTGATCAAATTTCAGACCTCTGGTCTAGCAGGCTTAATGCCGGTGTATGTTTCAAGCTTTGATGCCTAGCAGGCGTAATGCCGGTGATGTGTCATAAATGGAGAAATCATGAATCATACAAGGTGAAACATATTTAATGCAATGAGCTAAAAGCTCAGGTAAGTATAAGCTTTTATATTTATAAGGAGTTACGTTAGTTGGTATAGTATTATTTGAATTAAGTATGATATGATATGGTTGATGATTTGATAAGAATTTTGATATATGCTATTGAGCTTACCATTGTTGTGTATGAACATTATATAATAGAATTTGAGTTTAAATGTGTTATTTTGGAAAATCGGCTATAAGTGAAAAATGTTAAGAGTGAAAGGGTTTGGATGTGCTTGCATATGTGTATAAATGAGTATATGTGATTGATATGAATGTTGTACTCACTTGACTTGAAGTATGCGAATACCTGTAATATATTTTTGTGTTTTGATAAATTACATGTTTATGGTAATAAAGTACAAATACTTAGGTTAATGAATTGATAGCATTCGGCCATGTTTAATTCACATGTTGAAATGTTTATATTCAATGCCATAAACTTAAAGATTAAAAATGCTTAAATGTTTGATGGTTATATTAAAATATGCTTGAGACTTACTAAACTAGTAAGCTTACTCTGTATGTGCTCATTGTTCGGTTTTATAGACTTTGGATCCAACTGTGGGCTCAGGGGATCGTCGGTGAAGTCAACCACACTATCATCCCTTTTTGGTACTTATAAACTTAGTTTCTCAATCAAAGGCATGTATAGGTTAGACTAAGTTGTAAAATCAATGAACTTTGGTCTTGTATATAAGCATGCCATGCAAAAATGGCTAAGAACGTGATATTTTGAACTTATGAGTATTCAGCCATAATATTAAATAATGATGAAAGTAAAATTTCGGATGTGTTATGTTAGGTGTTTAAGTATGTAGCTTGAATGATCTTTGAAATTAGATTATAGTTATGAAATTCTGATCGCGGTGTTTATATGATGTGGATATGATTTCATGATGGATATGATTGATGTTATAAGTTATATATATTTTGGTTGTATATAAATTGGTCATGACATGCATACATATGTGTAATGAGTTTAATTTTTTTATGTATTAGATTAATTATAAGGTAAGTATGGTATTGGAATAATTATAAGAGACGAAATTGTCTATATGTTTGAATGATATTGGCAATTGCTTATTCGATTTTTGTAATGTCCATGACCAAATGAATAGTAACTTTTGCTTGATGAAAAATGTTAAAGTATGAAAGGTAAATGGGGTCATATGTTTGGATTGAGAAATAACATGTATGGGTTATAATCAAATCTCTTATTAAGTTTAAAATATGATCGAATGGAAGATTGTTATGAGATTCACCTTAGTACTCATATTATAATTATAAGTTGTAATGTGTTTTAGTAAGTATATTGGGACCTAAATAAAATATAATTGTTGTGAGTAGATGAGTACATTATTGATAAATGTTCTTTAGATTTGGATCATTTATTATGTAATGCTTTGTGCATATTCGGCTTGATGGGTTGCCTTATTGATTTAGTCACGGTATGTTTTATATATTTATGATAAGTAATGTTAGTCTATATATGTTAATATGCTAAGGATTAAATAGTAATATGATATGGATTGTTTGGTTTAAAATGCTCCTGTATTAGTATTATTTTTAGTAAAAAAAATTATATGAGAATGTTGTTTTGTGTTTTGTCAGGTAATACCTTATAACCCTAGTCCGGCAACGGATACAGGTTAGGGGGTGCTCACTATGTTTCTATGCTTGGGTTTGATTTGGTTATGCTTGATCATGGTGTTAATATTTGTGTATGTTCGGCCTTGTTATAAGCTTATTTTCGAAGTTCATTTCATAATATTATTATATGTGATAATTGAGTACATGAATTTGGTTTTGAGTAAGACATATAGTATATTTTGGTTGATAGATGTACTTTTGCTTTATTATATATATGTACTTACAAGTTAAGTTATGAGATGACTATGTTGTGCTTTATGTTATGAGATGACTATGTTATGCTTTATGTATGTGACTATTGGATGTGGTTTATTAATGGCTAAATTCTGGTAATTTGGTCTTATGTGTATTCAGCTATGATGTTAACTTTTTATGAAAGTACAATTACTAATGTGATTATGCTTGATGTATGAAAATATAGCTAATGACCATTTGGTTAAAATTTTGTTGTGCAAAGCCGAATATGGTTCTTGTGTAATTTGGTAAATAACATTTCATGATAAGTAAAAATGGCAATATAGGTTTGTATGTTTTAGGTTGTTTATAAGATAGGTTTGATTTTGATATTGTGACCATGATAATTGTAAGTTATGTGGTTTATAATATGTTTTGGATCCTTTCGGCAATTGATAGTGAATTTGGAATAACCTAGATTCATTTAAGTAAATTTTGGTATATGTATATTGAGTTTTGATAATAGAAATTTTGTTTAGTAAAGTGAGTATAGTATGTGCATATTCGGCTAAGGAAATAGAATTGACCAAATGAATAGTAAATTTGCTTTAATGAAATATGCTTATGGATGAAAGATATTTTGGGTCATATGTCTTGATTGAGCAAAGATGTGCATGATTTATTAATAATTCTATTAGGAAGCTTTGTCTATTAATGTTTATTCTGGGTTGGGTTTAAATCGGTAATGCCTCGTAACCCTAATCTGGCGACGGATACGAGTTATGGGTGTTACAATAGCAAACTCAATTTCTCTAACCGGAGGCAACCCAGGTAATTCTTCTGGGAATACATCTGGAAACTCACAAACTACTAGCACAATTCAAGCTTCGACTCAATCACCTCAGTATTCAACACATATGCAAGGTATGCTTCACACCCTTTTCTCATACACTTTTGAGCAGACATGTATGAAATCACCACAGGTACCTTATTTGAATCATCTATTTCAATCCAAAGAACCTCACCATTTTCACATTTCAACTCAAGAGTTTTCTGTCTACAATTTACCTTAGCATCACATAATGTCAACCAATCCATGCCCAAACTAACATCAAACTCGTCAAATGGCAACAACATCAAATTGGCCAGAAAACAGTGACCTTGGATCATCAAAGGACAATTCCTACAAACCTTATCTACTAACACATACTTGCCTAAAGGATTTGACACCTTAAACACAAATTCAGTCAATTCAATAGATAATTTCTTACTATTTACCAAATTCACACAAACATAAGAATTAGTGGATTCGGGGTCAATTAAAGCAACGACATTAGTATTGTAAAGAGACAATATACCCGTAATCACGTCAAGGGATTATGCCTCTTCGCGAGCGCGAATGGCATAAGCCCTTGCAGGCGCTCTACCCTCTGATCTCACAATAGAATCTCTAGGGGCACCTCTACTACTAGTCCCACTTCCCGGGTTCTTCTATGGTCTACCCCTCGAAGGTACATTACTTGGTCTCACTTCTTGTTTTATGTCCTTCTCATCCATCTCAGGACAATTTCGAATAAAGTGGCCTAGTAAACCACACTTGTAGCAAGCTCGGTTGTTTTTGCAACACTCTCCAATATGTTGTCTACCACACTTTTGATACTCGGGTTTATTATACTTCACATTACCCACACTTGCCATCGAGGTGGCTTGAACTCTAGAGTCTGAATATGTTTTACCGTGATCTCGGTGTGAATACCCAACTGAAGCAGTCATCCGAGGATTCGTTTCCTTGGACCTCTATGATTGAGATTGGAACGACTTACTCATCGATCTCTTCTTTGCATCTCGGGCTTCAATTATAGCTTTTCTCTTTTCTTTATTCAACTCTTCGGCCTTAAACAAGCTCTATCGACCAATACCACTAATTCTTTTAACTCTAAGATTCCAACTAACAATCTAATATCTTCGTTCAGCCCATCTTCGAATCTCTTGCACATAATAGCTTGGTAGATAAACACTCTTGAGCATACTTACTGAGTCTAACGAATCATGTTCATACTCTGCCATAGGCATTTTACCTTGCTTCAATTGAAGAAACTCTTTCTGTTTCTGATCAACAAAATTGCTGACTTATGTATTTCTTTCGGAACTCATCTAAGAAGAAATCTCATGTCACTCTCTCCTTCGAAACTACCGATGTCAGTGTTTTCCACCAGCGATATGCCGAGTCCCTCAGTAATGCTACAACACATTTTAAGCATTCTTCGGGCGTGCAAGAAAGTTCATCGAATACCAGCATAGAGTTTTCAAGCCAGAACTCTACTTTCTCAGGGTCATTGTCTATGTTGGCTCTAAATTCCTCAGCCCATTGCTTTCAAATCTTATCGACCGGGGGTTTAGTCAGTCTTGTCAAATCAATACCTTGAGGAGCTACGAGGATCAGCTAAGGTATAGGAGGGGGTGGAGGAGGTTAAGCATTAAGATTTGCTCGTATAAACTCAGTATACTAATTACTCATCATATAGAGAAAGGCTTCTTGAGCCACCTCTCCCTGACCCAAAGTTTTGGGTCTACTTTCTCTTGGCGGTCCTCATCGAGTGGCGCATTACTAAAACATCATCGAAGCGACTTGGTGGGATCCATTTACTATATGAAAACACAATTTGAAATTGTCAGGAGTCTCCACACTATCATAATATATTTATGGCATGTATAGCTAGACTCTTCCACACGCTATGGTAGTTCGAGAACTAACTAAACCATAGCTCTGCTACCACTAAACGTAACACCTCTTACCCATATTTGACACCGAAACAGGGTACGAGGCATTACTGGACTTACAATCAAGCAATCAAACGAACCGATACATAACTTTCCACCCAATTTTAAAACTTTCTATAGATATTCATATCACTCCTTAAACGAGCCTACGAGGCCCAAAATCTACATAAGGAGTAGTTCGGAACTGAACCGAGAACTTAACAACACTTAAAAAATTTTGCTCAAAATAGGGCCACGCGCCTATGTAGAAAGGAACACGCCCATGTGGGCAGGCCGTATCATGTACGCCCGTGTCTACGGCCCCTGTCCCTCACACGGCCATGACACACCCATGTCTTAGCCTTTGTGTGAAAACCTTGACATTTTGTTTCTAACATCATCATCCCAATAAGGTCACAAGGCCATGGCATATGCCCGTGTCCTTAGACTGTGTGGCGGATTGAATTCCTAAATTCAGGTGCAGACTTCACACAGCCTGGGCACACGCTCATGTCCTATGGTCGTGTCTTCCACACGGTTGAGACACACGACTGTGTCTCAGCCCATGTGGTTACTACTAGGCATTCTATTTTGACAACTTAGAATGCAGGGGACACACGGCCATACCAGACTCCCATAGGGCAGATCATGTCACACACGACCTAGACACACGCCCATCTGTCTACCCGTGTAAATAAGGACAAGGCTATTTACCAAGCCTTTTCTACCACCCCTACTTACACCTACATAAACCACTTTAGGCAACCAACTCATTCAGGCATAAATATACCAATTACTCAACTAAGCAACTTGCTCACTCATGAATAACATCATCATTTCATAGATTAAAAAGAAAAAGCCATCAACTATGGCCTTATACAAAAGGATTCATCTTCAATATAAGCCAACACATTTGGCCAAAACAATATGACATTTAATCAAAGACTAAGTCCTAATACATGCCATACTCAAAAATGCTAAATCTAACTATACCAAAATGTGTGGATAGTATGGGTGATCCTCTGACTGTCTTCGTATCCCAAGCTGGCTCTTCGACAATATAAAACAAGGGAAAAGAGAAGGGAATAAGCTTTAAGCTTAGTAAGTCTATATGTAAACAATGAACATCATACCACGTACTTATCAATCAAGAACAATTTAAATCCTTATAATTACACGTACTCATTTCAAATCTTACCACATCCCAAACACATATTGTAACACCCCCAAACCCGGCCCATGAGCCTTGACCAGATCTGGTATGTCACTGCGGAAAACGTTGGAAAAGATTTTTACTTAAAAATTAAAGATGAAATTTGTTGTCGTTGGTAAAAACATTTCACATTTAAGATTCCAAGTAAAACCTTATTGGTACAAATTATCCGAATTTAAAAGCTTTATTATAAGTTGTTATAAAATAAGTTGATTCAAAATATTGCCAATTATTAGCTCAATAATAGGTTAAACTTCAAAACCATAAATAAAGTTGCAAATACTTTAAGTGGCCCTTATTACATCAAATAATTATTCCAAAACTACTTAAAATATAAAGTACGTAAAATTAAGTAGAACATCTTTCGCATGGGCCACCTTTGTATCCGCCCACCCAGGTCCAAGCATTACGAATCACTGCGATGTTGGTAAGAAAATTTGGGTGAGTCAAACAGACTCAGTGCATAGCTATCCCACATGTCTCCACATATGGGCTTGGCCCATATCCACACAGTCCACATACATAAATTGCAAGATGAAGCCCAGCCCAACCTAGTATCCATCCGTTACACACCTACCTTGGTAGACCTACTGCCTGAGGCCGTGGCTAAGCCACCGATCACCTAAGTGACCCCACATATCAATATCCTCGAGGTGACCCTAGGTTATCCTCAATCCACGGTGATGCACACAGCTATCATCCGCCTGAGGTGAGGCACACACCAACATCCCACCTTGATGAAGCACATAGCTAACATCAAGCGCCAATGTAACACAAGGCTAACATCGGACCACGTACATAAATGTATCCCCTGTCCTTCAATAGTCACATCCCAAGCCCCATGTATCATGCCACAATATCATTAAAATAAGCATACATCACATGCTATCACAATTTCATTCAGTATACCATAGGAAACTTATTGTCATAAAATCTTGACCTATTTAATCGATTACCCACCATGGGTATCCACCTTTTTAGCCATTATTTCGGCTACCATGCACATCATATACATATTTATATATATAACACATACACACAACAAGAGAACAGTGCGATAACTACGCACCTGTTTTGGCACACTCGACTAAATCCCAAAATATTTGATTGCTCCTGAAGATGTCAAGATCCCTACTTAACCATTGTTAGAATCAGCCTACACCATAAATCCATGAAGATGGCCTTTGGCCGAACTACATATCACTTACCACCTTACCCTAAATAGTCGAATCCAAGAGGCTCCTTACCATTGGCTACACAAAAGAAACACAATATTATGACTCTTCATACATTCGACCATCCCTTAGAAACCAAGGCCAACCATTGGTTTTGGCATACTAAATGAAGAAGAAGAGAATTCGATTGCTAAGAAAATACTTACTATACTCGAAACTGATTGGAAGATCGATGAAAAGGAATGTCGACAACTCCCCCTATAAAGGCTCTAAAAGATTAGGCAAGAACTCCCAAATGGAGATGGGATAATCGACTATCACAAAAATAGGTATAGAACCAAGGTTGAGAAGAAGAAAAGAAGTGTAGATGAAAGTTAGGAGAATTTGGCAATAAAGAACAAAGGTGGAGAGGTTTCGGCTTTGTTGCAAATGAGAGGATGGGTTTCGATTTTTAGGAAGTGAATGGAAGGAAAATAAGTTAAAAAAAAAAAGAAAAAGATACACAAAATGACTTCCAACTTTCGGCTTTTGGTCAAGAAATAGGGTGAAAATTTCGGCAATGGCAAGGGTGAAAAGAAAGTTTCGAAAGAGAATACTAAAGAAAGAAAAGAGAACCGAAAAAGAACTTCTAAACCTCTTATAGGAAATTCGGCTATTCCCCCCACTCATGACCGAAAATTATCACCCAAAAGAGACCCACATTCGGCCTCCACACTCAAAATTCTTCTTGCCATCAATTCAAACTAATTTCGAATTAAACTCACTCCTAAATTTCTCCTTATTTCCTCCTAATCACATTTAGAATTAAGCCAACCCCCTAGTCCACTATACCGTCTACATTCATGGTCAAAAGGCCATAAAAAAGATTCCAAAACAACACTCCATACTTCAAGCCTTATGTCTCCTTATCCTACCAAAATTCCTTGATACCATACCATAAATAAGCACTTGCCTTATTCCTTAGTCTACTAACCATAAAAGACAATAGTCTAACCTTACCTTAATTAGAGTTTGACCAACACATGCCATATAAATGCAAAAATAAAAGTCACCTTAAGTCCATCCATGGGATTCAAACCTAAGCCCCCTTTCAATGCTTGTGGCGTCACCTTCCAAAGCCCTAAGTGGTGCCTCCTTGCCAATTTGCCAACTGGTTACTTGTGTTAAAATTCCCCACAAATTACTCTTAACCCCTAGCTCCTTCAACTTCCTTTAACTAAAGCTTAAAAATAAAATTTTTCCTATAGCTCGAGCCTACCCTTGGCTTATTCCTAAGCCCTAGAACATCTCACTTAACAACATAACAATTCGAACTCATGCAAAATAATACAATCACAAATAACCCCTAATTCAGGATATTACAATTCTACCCTCCTTAAAGAAATTTCGTCCTTGAAATTTCCAACTAACTAACAGTCGTGCATCCTCACTCACCACACTACGCTCTTGCTGCGCATTTTGATCTTAATAAAACTAACATACTTTCTAAGAACAGTCTCAAAGTTCACACTCAAGGTTCCATACATTTCACTAGCAACACAAGAACGAACTAGCTCTATAACAAACAAGGCAATAAAGGGTATTCCAAAAATGAGGAACGTACCCGTTGTCACCTCTGGCACATCTTCCTCCTCGCAACACCTGGCTGCATAAACCAACCTTGGCTGCCTCGCATCTGTACCTTCAGCTCCTCTGCCTGGTGCTCCACGACCTTGGCCGAAACCATTTCTTCCATGGTTCGGACCACGACCCCTCGTCGCTTGCTGACCACCTCTGTCCGGCTACACACCACCCTGACCTACTGTCCGAGCCCTATTCGGATCTTGAGGACAATCTTTAATCAAATAAGCCTTAGACTTACACCTAAAACACTCTCGATCCCGATTCCAGCACTCGCCAACATGATACCTTCCACACCGAGCACACGGACGGTCCAGATTTCCAGTAGCTAGCTTAGCAACACGAGCAAAATTCTCAACCCTCGGTCTTTTGTGAAGGCTCCCAGACAATTTCGACGGTCCAAAACTCCTCTTATCCCGGTTCCTATCCTTATCTCTGTTCTGTCTCACAGAGTCCTTAATTCATTCAGCTACCTTAGCATTTTCTACTAATACGATAAACTCTCGCTCCTGCTGTGGAGCTATCAACAGCCTCAGGTCATCCCTTAGTCCATCCTCAAATCAGACACATCGCTCATGCTTCGTAGCCACTACTCCTCGAGCATACCGGCTCAGCCTTAGGAATTCAGTCTCGTATTCTACCACGGGTTTGTTCCCTTGAACCAGCCCTAGAAAAGCCTTTCTCTGCGCACCAATATAATGAGTACTAACATACTTCTTCTGGTAAGCCGCCTTAACGTACTCCCAAGTGAGATCCTCAGCTGTAGCACCATCCCGAACTGTGAGCCACCATTGATATGCCTCATCGTGAAGCAGCGCCACCATTCCTTTCACTTTCTCCTCAGTGGTTAGATCCATCTCATCCATAATTCACTCGGTCGCCTCCAACCAATACTTAGCCGTACTGGGTGCCACACCAGATACGCCACGGAACACCTCAGCTTCATTGGTTCGGAGTCGCTCGGGTATGGACTTCCTAGCTCTCATATTTCCACCTCCTCCAGCCACCATCTCAAGAACTCGCAGCACAGCCTGCGATACAACATCATCCCCCGTCTGATCTTGCTGCTCAACACCAACAGCTGGTGGTGGTGGTGGTACCTCATTCTCAGACCTTTAACCCGATCTAACGGGTTCCAACACGGTCATTCTACCTCTACCGCATCCTCGTACATTACGACCACATCCCCTAGAGCTCATGACTACTATCGCGATTTAATCAGATTTAAGAAATTTTATGAATTAGCATTTGTTCCACTGTTTATCCGCGAGCAATTTTATGAAAAGAGCTTAATAGTAGTTCTTTCGATCATTCAGAGTTTTCATTTCAAGTTTTCTACCCTAATTCAGAGAAACACACACATTCAATGATATCCATCACACACACATTCATCATTCGAACATCTTTGTCCATTCCTATTCTAGGGGTATTTTCTTCATTTGTCCTACAGAGTCTTTTGGTAATAAATCGGGGTCAATTTGAAAATCTTTACAAATCAAAGGCATTCCAAAATATACAAATCTCGAGGTTATTTTGAAAATTCTACCAAATCAATGATATTGCAGAAATTTTAGAAATCAGGTTTATTTTGGTAATTTTGGAAGTCAATGGCATTTTAGTAAATTTTCCCAAATCAGAGTATCTTACTATTTTGTAAAATAGGAGTTTTGGTATTTTGTAAAGTAAGAATGTTTTTACAAAAGTCGTGGGTAGTATGGTAATTTTATAAACCAAGGGCATTTTGGTAATTTTACACCTGTGGGTATTTGGGTAATTTTGTAAATCGAAATATTTCAAAAATTTTCCAAGTATAAAATGGTTTTACAAATCAAAGGAGTAATTTTGAAAACTTAAGGTTTTTATAAAACAAGATGACTAGTCCCTTTCGAGTTTTAATTATCGAGTTTAGCAGTGAATAAGTCCTCTTGGTTAGGGTGAACTGTTACTACGCACTGTAGGATTCGAGTGGAGAGGAGGTGAGTCACTAGGATCGCTTAAATACCAAGCTCCCATCGAAACCAATCCTAGACATGCGCACAATGGTTGCCACACCCTAACTCGGCGACTTACTCATAGGTTTGTTTAATTAGGCTTTAAAATTTTATGCAATTCTGTGTTGGAGTAAGCTAATCCTAAAGTTCAATAACTTAATACACTAATCTACGTTCCCATCATACCCACATACCAATCATATAATAATTCACACAACAATTAGAGGTACTTACCGGTGGACTTGGCCGGAGATCTGGTGCTATGCCCGAATAAACCTGAAAAATTTATGAAAGCCCAAAACTTTGAAAAGCCCACCTTAAAAAAATGTTTTTGGACCCAAAACCCTCAAAGTCGAGTTTTAAACCGGGCTCTGATACCAAATTGTAACATCCCCAAACCCGGCCCACGAGCCTTGACCGAATCTGGTATGTCACTGCGAAAAACGTTGGAAAAGATTTTTACTTAAAAATAAAAGATGAAATTTGTTGTCGTTGGTAAAAACATTTCACATTTAAGATTCCAAGTAAAACCTTATTGGTACAAATTATCTGAATTTAAAAGCTTTATTATAAGTTGTTATAAAATAAGTTGATTCAAAATATTGCCAATTATTAACTCAATAATAGGTTAAACTTCAAAACCATAAATAAAGTTGCAAATACTTTAAGTGGCCCTTATTACATCAAATAATTATTCCAAAACTACTTAAAATATAAATTACGTAAAATTAAGTAAAACATCTTCTGCATGGGCCACCTTTGTATCATTTCTGACCCGGTCCAAGCATTACGAATCACCTGCGATGTTGGTAAGAAAATTTGGGTGAGTCAAACAGACTCAGTGAATAGTTATCTCACATGTCTCCACATATGGGCTTGGCCCATATCCACACAGTCCACATACATAAATATGAAAGATGAAGCCCAGCCCAACCTAGTATCCATCCGTTACACACCTACCTTGGCAGACCTACTGCCCGAGGCCGTGGCTAAGCCACCGATCACCTAAGTGACCCTACATATCAATATCCTCGAGGTGACCCTAGGTTATCCTCAATCCACGGTGATGCACACAGCTATCATCCGCTAGGGTGAGGCACACAGCCAACATCCCACCTTGATGAAGCACATAGCTAACATCAAGCGCCAATGTAGCACAAGGCTAACATCAGACCACGTACATAAATGTACTCCCTGTCCTTCAATAGTCACATCCCAAGCCCCATGTATCATGCCACAATATCATTAAAATAAGCATACATCACATGCTATCACAATTTCATTCGTATACCATAGGAAACTTATTGCCATAAAGTCTTGACTGCTTAATCGATTATCCACCATGGGTATCCACCTTTTAGCCATTATTTCGGCTACCATGCACATCATATACATATTTATATATATAACACATACACACAACAAGAGAACAGTGCGATAACTACGTACCTGTTTTGGCAAACTCGACTAAATCCCAAAATATTTGCTTGCTCCTGAAGATGTCAAGATCCATACTTAACCATTGTTAGAATCGACCCTACACCATAAATCCATGAAGATGGCCTTTGGCCGAACTACATATCACTTACCACCTTACCCTGAATAGTCTAATCCAAGAGGCTCCTTACCGTTGGCTACACAAAAGAAACACAATATTATGACTTTTCATACATTCGACCATCCCTTAGAAACCAAGGCCAACCATTGGTTTCGGCATACTAAATGAAGAAAAAGAGAATTCGATTGCTAAGAAAATACTTACTATACTCGAAATCAATTGGAAGATTGATGAAAAGGAATGTCGACACCTCCCCCTCTAAAGGCTCTAAAAGATTCAGCAAGAACTCCTAAATGGAGATGGGATAATCGGCTATCACAAAAATAGGTATAGAACCGAGGTTGAGAAGAAGAAAAGAAGTGTAGATGAAAGTTAGGAGAATTCGGCAATGAAGAACAAAGGTGGAGAGGTTTCGACTTTGTTGCAAATGAGAGGATGGGTTTCGATTTTTAGGAAGTGAATGGAAGAAAAATAAGTTAAAAAAAAGAAAAAGAAAAAGATGCACAAAATGACTTCCAACTTTCGGCTTTTGGTCAAGAAATAGGGTGCAAATTTCGGCAATGGCAAGGGTGAAAAGAAAGTTTCGAAAGAGAATACTAAAGAAAGAAAAGAGAACTGAAAAAGAACTTCTAGACCTCTTATAGGAAATTTGGCTACTCCCCCCCATTCATGACGTAAAATTATCACCCAAAAGACACCCATTTTCGGCCTCCACACTCAAAATTCTTCTTTCCATCAATTCAAACTAATTTTGAATTAAACTCACTCCTAAATTTCTCTTTATTTCCTCCTAATCACATTGAATTAAGCCAACCCCTAGTCCACTATCGGTCTACATTCATGGTCAAAAGGCCATAGAAAAGTTTCCAAAACAACACTCCATACTTCAAGCCTTATGTCCCTTATCCTACCAAAATTCCTTGATACCATACCATAAATAAGCACTTGCCTTATTCCTTAGTCTACTACCCATAAAAGACAATAGTCCAAACTTACCTTAATTAGAGTTTGACCAACACATGCCATATAAATGCAAAATAAAAGTCACCTTAAGTCCATCCATGGATTCAACCTAAGCCCCTTTCAATGCTTGTGGCGCCACCTTCCAAAGCCCTAAGTAGTGCCTCCTTGCCACTTTGCCAACTGGTTATTTGTGTTAAAATTCCCCACGAATTACTCTTAACCCCTAGCTCCTTCAACTCCCTTTAACTAAAGCTTAAAAATAAAATTTTTCCTATAGCTCGAGCCTACCATTGGCTTATTCCTAAGCCCTAGAACATCTCACTTAACAACACAACAATTCGAACTCATGCAAAACAATACAATCACAAATAACCCCTAATTCAGGATATTACACATATCATAAAACATTGCTCACATTTACATGCACTTATACCCTGCACTTATCACCACAAAGTCACAAGTAATTTCACTTATACAAAGTTTCTCGATGAACACATCGAAATAATATTAGGCATACGGTGGTTTCT
The DNA here is from genome assembly GCA_025506655.1 of Gossypium rotundifolium. Lineage (NCBI taxonomy): Eukaryota > Viridiplantae > Streptophyta > Magnoliopsida > Malvales > Malvaceae > Gossypium > Gossypium rotundifolium. The sequence goes on along the minus strand of CP106724.1, from coordinate 91,813,173 downwards.
CACACAGCCCACGATTAGTAAATAAAGAGGTGGTATCGCACATAGCCCACCAATAATTACATGTTCATGGTGGTATCGCACAGCCCACCAATAATAATGAATACGGTGGAATCGCACGCAGCCCACCAATAATAATATAACCACAGAGGTTTATCCGTATCCTTTTTCTACTCCGAAGGTTCATCCGAGAATTTCCTCGCTTTCTATCATTCTAATAGATATCAATAATGTTCATTTGCATTTCACACAATGCATTAATATGTAAAAACATAAGTAAAAAGGATGTAACATTTACACATTAACTTACCTCGATACAAAATATGTCAATTTGCAATTTAGTCCGAAACCTTGCCTTTTCTTTGGTCAAGGTTGATTCTATGTTCTTCTTGATCTATAATGACATATTTAACTTATTAAATCACTACATTACTCAAAACATTTCAAAATTTATATTTTGACAAAATTATCGTTTTTCCCCTATACTTTCACAAAATTAAAATTTTACCCCTAGGCTCGTAAAATGAAATGTGTTCATTTTTCACACACCCAAGCATAGCCGGTTCATATTCCCTCTTATAGCAACTCAATATTTCAATTATTACACAAATTTATCACATATTTTACAACCTTTACAAAAAGGTCCTTTTAGGTGTTTTCATGGAAACACCTTTCACAAAAGTTGTGTATTTAACAACCAAGAATCATTTTCTCCCATAAAATTTCAGAATTCAACATGAATATTCACATAGAAAAACCCTAGGCTCTCAACCATTTTGCAAAATAATCCCCTCATTAGCTAGATTATGCTACAAGGGTCTCAAAAGTACTAAAATTATCAAGAAAGGCCACCAAAATCACTTACTTGCAAGGAGGATAAGTTGCTGAAAATTTTAAGCTTCCAAAACCCCTCTTTGGCTGATATTTTTTGTGGAAGAAGATTAAGATTAAATATAATATCATCTTTCTCTTTATTTTATTGTAATTTATCAATTAAGTCACCAAAACCACACCTAACCATTGACCATGTCTTTTCTTTGCCCCTATGGCCGGCCAACACTCCCTTAAAGGAATAATTGTACATTAAGGACCTCCAATTTAATATTCTATAGCTATTTAACACCTCTAGCTTGTAAAATAAATCTTTTCCACTTTATGCGATTTAGTCCTTTTTCGCAATTAAGCATACAATCACTACAATTAATTCACCAAAATTTTCATGCACTCATATAATCATGCTATAACACATAAAATAATATTTAAAATAATTTCTCTAACCTCAAATTAGTCATTCCAAAACCACTATTCCCACTAGCCCCAAAATCGGGCTGTTACATTAGGTATTCAAATGGTCAAGTTATTATGATAAAGTTAGATTAATGTTATAGCAAAATAATGATAAAAATGCAGTGGTAATATGTGTAATTGATGAATAAGTGAAAATGCTAGGCAATCCAAAAGTAAAAATGCAATGGCAATTATGAAAATGATTATATGAATAATATGTAACTAAACAAGTAAACAACTAAGGATGCGATGGCAAAGATTCTTCAGCAATGGATAAGGTATATATGATGTTGATATGGAAGGTCGGGATTACTAAGAATCTACCCTTTCTATCAATAATGCCTTAGTAAAGTCATACTCAATATACTACTCAGAAGAGTTCTAAAGTGGAATGATTCTTTCGAAAGCAGAAACTTCAAGTTACCTTGCTTGTGTCTATAGGTCTTTAATACGGTACCCTGCACTATGTCCTTCTGTATGAATGTTTCTCTAAGTCTAGAGTCAACTACAAGTATCTGTTGAGTACTTGCTCATATCATTCAATTTCGATCCAACTAATCCAACCTTTTCAAAATTAAATTAGTTTATGGGTATGTTGCACAATTGTCTATGTCTAGGGATTACACGCATACAATTTAGAAATAAAAAAAATGAATGAAACATTAAATTAATCCAGATCTATGCTTCAACCATTGAAGAAAATACAAGTTTCATCAAGTAATCCAAACCTTATGAGATTTAACTCATGGGTTGGCAAATAAAATTGAAAACCAAAATATCATTCAACATCGTTTCAATCAAATTAATTCACGGAGGAATAGATTAAGAAATAACAGAAGAATGTTGAGAAGACAGCTTTCGCATGTCCAGTTCACAATCCAGTGGCACAGTGTCCTGTGATGGTTGAGAGAGGCTTCCTTCGTCTTCCTCTTTCCTTCTTTACTCAGCCGCCACCTTCTAGTTCACCTATGGATCTCCACGCTTGTTCGTCTTTTTAGGTTTCCTCCTTTGGCTTTTTATAGGCTTTTTCCCTAAGGTAAATCCAACAACCCAAGATATCTTCTCCTCTTTCTTAGATTTTCTTTTTGGTTTAAAATCCCTTCTTTTAGGGTATGTGGTTATCAGCCCATGATCTCATGATCTTTTTCCTCTTTTTTAGGCTTTTTTTTTTGTACAAGTAGAATTAGTCTGAAACTGGTATGCATTGAGTGTTGACTCAGTCATCTTCCCAGAATTGCCACGGCATACAAGTCGACAAACTGTCCAACCTTTTACCCTGACAAACCTTCACTCATTTATTTCTTTCTCCACATCTTGCACAATCTTTCCACATGCAATTAAAAGTAACAAATAATAATATTTAATCATTGTCCAAGCTTCTTATGAAATGTTTTAAAAATGCTAAAATAATATCCTAAAATGCAACTAAATTTACTTAAGTACAGGCAATTAACTAGGTCTAAAGGCATAAAATATAACTATTTCCAATAGTTCTAAATTAGGAGAGGTTCCTAGTCTATACATAGAAGCTTTAGAAGGGACAGTGGTGGTAGTGTTGGTGAAAATGGAGGGAACACAATAGCATCCAATGTATTATATCAGCAAAGTCTTATAGAGTGGCGAGTTGCAATATTCTAAAATAGAAAAAAATATTTTTGAAGTGGTAATAGTGGCTTGCAAGTTACGCCCCTATTTTCTAGCTTAAGGATATCTTGTCAAGGGTGGACACTACTAGGAGAATGAAGAAGTGGGAAATTGAGCTAGCAGAGTATGGTATAAATTATTTCCCTCGAAGAGAAATTAAAGTTCAAATTCTAGCTGATTTCATAGCGGAGTGCTCTTTTAACAACTCAACAACAATCACAACACATTTACTTAATGTGAATAATTTTACTTAGTGGGAATATATTACTAGACGTTTTTTTTAAATATTTACATGATATGACCTATTTTATTTAATATAAATGCATTTTTAGACACTTTCTTGAACACGCATGTTTCATAATAAGTTAGTATATCATGGCAAAGTGCTCTTTTGACAGCTTAACAACAATCACAGATAACACATTTACATAATATGGATAATTTTACTTAGTGGGAACATATTGCTAGACATATTTTCAAATATTTACATGATATGACCTACTTTATGTAATACAAACGCATTGTTAGACACTTTCTTGAACACACATGTTTCATAATAAGTCAGTATATTGATGAATATGATATTAAGCATCTTACTTTTATATCAAAAATAGAAGTTACACCGCCACTACAGGAACACACAGAACAGATAGAAAAGTCTAATTGTTGGACAATTTATGTAGATGGATCAACAACAAAAAAAAAGGGGAGTAAAAGTAGGAGAAAGAGTCTACTTATTGACCCCAAGTGAAATGAGTGACAATATGGTCTCTCATTTGGGTTTCAGGTGTCTAACAATGTAGTTCAGTATGAAGGCACTTATTTTTGGGCTACAGTTAGAGAAAAAATTTGTAGCAAGTGAATTACTTCTCTTTATTGATTTTGAGCTGGTTGCAAAGCAAATGAGAGGGAGTATGGGGTGAAAGAAGCCAATTTGGCTAAATATCGTGCAATGGATCTTGAGTTGTTATTTAAGATCACAACCTTCAAACTTCAAAGATTTTCAGAATCATAGAGTTAGTGATTCAATATCATAACTCCCCTTTAACGTTTGCTGATTTAAGATTGCAACCTTCAAACTCCAAGAATTTTTAGAATCTTAGAGTTAGAGGTTTAAGATCACGAGCTCCCTTTAAGGTTTGCCAATTTAAGATCACAACCTTCAAACTTCAAGGATTTTCATAATCTCAGACTTAACGATTTAAGATCGTAACTTTGCTTTAAGGTTCACTGATTTAAGATCGCAACCTTCAAACTTTAAGGATTTTTAGAATCTTAGCATTAGCAATTTAAGATCACGACTCCCCTTTAAGGTTCATCGATTTAAAATCGCAACCTTCAAAATTCAAGGATTTTTAGAATCTTAGAGTTAGCGATTTAACATCACAGCTCCCTTTTAAGGTTCGCTGGTTTAAGATAAAAACCTTTCAAACTTCACAAATTGTTAGAATTTTAGTGTTAGCGATTTAAGAATATCATTTCCCATAGCTCATGTAACAACCAATATTGCTCACACATTTTCGCTCCGTAAATCGAAAAACAAGCATAGTCGTGACAATATAGCTCGCATAATTATATAAATCTTTATGCTGTCAAACACAAGCACTCAAACCTTGATAAATTTCTATTACCTAACATGAATTCTTAGAAATTCCTATTATAGGTGTATCTCTATCAAATTAATTCTGATCATAGAAAATCAATTTTATGCAAATAATAGCTTCACAAAAAATAAACTAAACACATAGTGTGTGATTCAAAATTAGATTTGAATCAATTTAACACAATTCAATTCAAATTAATAGACCAAAACACATTAAGTACAAGTTGGCATACATAAAACTGTTTGGTTTGGTCTGCACCATCCATGGTAGCAGTCGTGTCTTTTTCTACCTCAAAGTTAATGGGTTAGAGCTGCGTGCACATGGATTTACTTGGACTGGACCACTTAATATGGAATTTAAAATCATTCTTGAACTTCTTTCTTACTTGTATGCATTTATAATGGTTGAGATAAAGATGCATCGACCAATTGCGAATGATAGATTTGCACCATTCTCGAGGGGTGAAATAGACCAACCTAGAGAGCTTCCTCAATTAGAAGCTTTTAATTGGTAAATTTGCTGAAAGATGGACAATAGTAGATGTCATTTCGAATGCAGCAACCAGAATCTACCTCAAGAAACTATCCAGTTATCTTGGAATGATCCCATTTTCTTAAAGAACTGTATAAAAGAATGGGTGAAGAGGAAGATGGAAAATTGCCTCCAGTAATTGTAAGGGTAAAAAAAACCTTCCCTCTGTGCCACTCAATCTCCTTCCACCCTGGACAATCGCAAAATCAAATGCAAAATTTAGTAATTGAATACCCCAAACGGTGATATGACGAACCATCTACTCTTGTTTTGTCGAACACGGATAGATGCTTGCCTCTACAGGTGCATAACCCTTACGACACTTTTGACGTTTACTTATCTACAAACCCAGACCCCCGAGCCTATTTACCATGGCCAATGCGGCCACTACCTCTTCCACCCAAATCCATTCTAACTCTAACTATGATAAGCAATCGTGCTTAAAACAATCGAAACGACGTTAAAAATTTTGAAGGTATTTACCTATAAATAACGAGTTTCTTCTCATTGACGAACTCCTTTAGAAAAATTACGAAATAAGTGTGTAATAGGCCAATTTAGCTTTGGACCATACAAAAAAAAATAATAAACCCAAAATAATAAAACAAAGTCCAAGTCTAGTCCAAAATATATCATTTGGCCCAATCGTAATGGCCCATTACTTAAAAAGATTGAAGGTCCATCTACAAGCTTGACGTATATGGAAACATAATCTTCAAGGATATGCAATCTTAGATATGATATGCAATTCTAGAAGATGTGATATGCAATCTTAGAAGATATGATTTTGTAATCTTAGAGATTTAATTTGTAGATACCTTTTAATCTTAGCCGTTGATGTAATTGATATGTATCGTTGGATTTGGAGAGGCTCAATTATAAATAGAAGTCTCTCCCTTCATTGTAAAGGACTGGAGTTTAGGAGCAATAATAATTCTTAAGAGCATTCACTCAAATTTCTCCCTCTCTTGCGTTCTTATTTTTGTGGCATGTTCTTATTTTGTTTTTCGTTCATCTTCATTTCTCTTTAAATTGCTTTCATTTGAGTTGGATTTTGGTGGAAGAATTTCGTTGAATCTTCATATTGTGAGAGTTAGGCTGACTTAAGCATTTTTTTTAACCTTTTTTATTTATCCATTTAATTGCTTAATCATTAATTGTTCTTTTACTTCTATTCGTTTAATTATCCATCAACTTCCTTATTTACATATTGTTCATTCATTTAACCATTCTTATCATTTTTTTATTTTCTTCCATTAATTATATACTTTATTTGTTTTAATATTATGTCACACATGTTGTTTATTTAAAAAAAACGTGTTATAAATCATCTATTTTAAATTGATTGATTTTTTGCTTTAAATTTTTTTTCATATATTATCAATTGCAAATTTTTTATAATATCTATTTTATATACCATTTATTTTTAAGATGTTTTGTGTATAACTTCTTCTAAATTCCTTATTACGAATATTTATTTTAAACTCATTTATATATTATTACTTTATATATTACCTATTTTCATTTTTATATATTATTTATTCCAAACTTATACATATATTACCTACTTTTTATGTATATAATTTATTTATTGATTTGTATATTGTTGATTTCAAATTTCTTTTTCCTTATTATTCATTTTCAAATTCATTATTTTTAAATTTATTTACATTTTATTTTGCCTTATATATTTTTTTTATTTTATACTCTTTGTTTTAAATTCATTGGTCTTTGATTATTGATGCTAGTATTTAAATAATTGCCATTATATGTTTTATAAATTGTTTATTTGTATTTTTATATTGCGCTTTTTTATCAAAGTTTTTACACATCATTTTAATATTGAGTCAATTTTCCCAAATTTTAAAAAAGAAAACTTTTAAAAATAAGGCAATATTTGGTACTTTGGAGCTTTGAGAAAATCGTGCTCTAACTTACTGGGTTTCGATTTTTTTTATCCAAATAACCGAATATCCTTTTTAAACTTTAATGCATGAGACAAGCTTAGTTTGGAGGGTTAAAATGTCGTATCCTAACTTACTGGATGTGACATCTTATTACTTCGGGATAAGGAGGTCTTAACATCAAATTTGATTTATTCAGGTTTTTAAAGAGGATCGTATTTTAAAATATTTTTAAATTTTTGACATTAGGACATTAATTAATCAATTAGGTACCAATTTTTGGGAGTTACGAGGGTGCTAATCCTTCCTAGTGCGTAACCAACTCTCGAGCCCGTTTTCTCAAATTTTGTAGACCAAAATCATTATTTTTCAAAATGTTTTATTAAAATGATTAATCTCAAGGTGACTCGATCACACCTCGAAAAAATATTGGTGGCGACTCCATTTTCGTTTTAAAAGTCGACTCCGTTTTTCAAAATAAAAATGGTTTCGACAGCTTGGCGACTCCATTGGGGACCAATAAGAAAGCCAAGCCATAAAATTGATTATTTTCTGTCTTTTGTCGGAAATTTGAAGATTCGATTTGAAATTTTGAAAATTTGATTTGAAAATTACGATCCTTTTGTTGCATTTGTTTGTGTCATTGCATATGATTGTTATTTTCTTGCGCACATTGCATTACATGACCGTTGTGGTCGCACCTTTAAGTGGGAGTGAGAAATTATGCCTTCGTGAGGTTTTCACCTCCGCATGGGCTAGTGGATTGCTTTCGGGATACATCTGTACCTATGTCTTCGTGAGGTTTTCACTTTCGCATGGCCATAGGAAAATGTATTCCCCTGAACTGAACTCGATCTGTATGAGCCTATAATGGGTGAAGATTGAGAAATCTGCTGGTTCGAGTACCTCAACTTTAGAACTAAACCACATGTAGAAAACCTAAGGGCTTACCCTAGGTAGAACTATGCCAAACCCTAGTGGTCACCTAGATAGGTGCCCTATTTTGTTATTTATTTCTCTTGTGCTAACGTGTTCTCTTTTGTTTTGATTGCATTGCATTCACATCATAGAAAAGAGGTGTTGATTCAAATTCAATTGCTAAATAGAAGAGTTTGTCATGAGAAAATAAATTTCTTGATAAAGTGGATTATAATAACGTCGTCCGAATATGGTCCAAGTAAATACAACGAGAGAAGACTGATAGTCCGTGAAGGAATACAAGACTTTATTGCCCAAGGATTCAAGCTGACAATGACTATTCGAGAATCACCACGTCTCGACTTTCTTGAAGAAGCTAATGAGCATTGTGGAAATAAGTGAGCAGTGAGTCGCGGCCCAGACCAAGTAAAAAGAGCTAGTAGAGACATTTATTAGAAAGTTCGCGAGATTGGACCTTAATATCTGGATAAGAAGAAAGGGATCAATGTCTTCGCTTGGAATATGAGGGAAAGGCCATATAAATATCCGTTTTATGTAAAGGAATTTATTTTCTAGAAAAGTTGTTCTAATGGAATTGAATTCAGAATCAACGCCTCTCTGTCTTTTTACATTCATTTCATGCATTTGCATTAAATCGCATCATATGCATTAAAATCCATAGAAGGACTCTAATTAGTTAAAATTATTTCAGAAAAAGAAAGAAAGAGAGAAAGTTAATCTGAAAACTAAACATTGTTATGGTACTCACGCTAAGACGAAAGTAAGGATCAAAGGCTTGAACAGTTCCAAAGAGACATGCAAGACCAGCTGCAAAAGCAGTTGGCAAATATCCAACAAGATATGAGGGAACAAATAATGGAAGCCCAAAGGAATATGGTGGCTCAAATGACTCATCTATTGAATGGGATAATGGACAAGGGAAAAGGCCCCATAACTAATGCTGGAGAAGATAATGAGGATTATCCTCCGGGTTTTACCCCATCGCATGCACAAACATAACCTAAAGTATATCCTTGAAGGCCATCTGTTACAATTAGGCCTCAACAAGGTCAAGCTGATACTAAGGTGCCCATGAATTTCCAAGTTGACTCAAGATCTAACACAGGAGATAACCCTGTTAATCCTGTTATCCCTAATTTAGATATAGCGGAGAGAGAAGGGACGAGAATTGAATTACCAAAATAGTTAGAGGATCGTTGTAGATGGTTAGAAGAAAAGTTCAAGGCCTTGGAAAACACTGATAATCACCATGGAATTAATGCTAAAGACTTGAGCTTGGGTCCAAATTTGGTGGTTCCTCACAAATTCAAAATGCTAAAATTTGAGAAGTACAATTGGACTAGCTGTCCTAAAGCCTATATTACCATGTTCTGTAGACGGATGACTGGTATGTTAATAATGATCAACTGTTGATCCATTGTTTCCAAGATAGCTTAGTGGGGGCAACGTCTAGGTGGTACAACCAATTGAGTCGTGCTAAGATTAATTCTTGGAGAGACCTAGCACAAGCATTTATGAAACAATACAATCATGTGACAGATATGACGCATGACAGAATCACCTTGCAAAATATGGAGAAGAAATCAAATGAAAGCTTCAGGCAGTATGTACAAAGATGGAGGGAAGTTGCCAAGCAAGTTCAGTCACCGCTCCTAGAAAAGGAAACTACAATGCTTTTTATCAACACTTTAAAGGCCCCATTCATTACTCACATGATAGGAAGTACCACAAAAAGCTTTGCGAACATAGTAATGCGGGAGAAATGATTGAAAATGCCATAAGGGGTGGCAAGATAGAAACAGGGGAAAATACAAAAAGGTCAGCTCCAAGGAAAAAGGAGAACGAGGTGAATAATACGAGTACATATAACAAAGGGTACTCGAAGTTAATTACTGTCAGTCAACCCAAAGTAACCACTAGCTATCAAGGCTCTTCAAGGCACGAATCCAATTCGAGGCCAAAGACAGAAAAGCTCCAGTTCACACCCATCCCAATGATATATAAGGAGCTGTATCAGAATCTTTTTTATATGCATGTGGTGTCTCCGTCCTACTCAGAACCCGTGCAACCTCCGTTCCCAAAATGGTATAATGAGAATGCCCAATGCGAGTACCACGCGAGAATAACGGGTCAATCAATTGAAAACTGTACTACGTTTAAAAATTTGGTCAAAAGGTTCATTAAAATGGGAATTATGAAGTTCGACATTTCATCATAACCTGATCACTTTGACGAGGTAGTAAATGCGATAATTGAAAGAGGAGACAAGAAAGTTGCGACTCCTTGAAGAAGTCAAAAGCGAAGAGGGAACCGGGGAATGAAGTTTCCAAGCCCTTGCATACTTGGGAGTGTTCTGAATAATGGGACTGTGGAAGATCCCTGTATTTTTAGAGCTAATCTAGAGTAATATTCAAAACACGCTTGTTGCCTTAAACCTAGAGGCAATAAGAACCCTTTTATGAAATAGGCTTGTGTCCAGAATTTTTATTTTAATAAAATACATCTTTTTGAGCAAATATTCTTTTATTTTTTCTATTTCATACTGTACAAACAATTGTTCTTAGTTTTTTCTTTTGTTTGATCTTTGGACTTTCTTTCAAGTATTCTTTCATTCTTCATTCATGACCATACAAATAATCATTCTTTGAAACATTCGTTCTTTGGAATCTTCCTTCGAACCTACAATAGGTCTCCAGATATCAAAGATGTGAGCAATGCTGCTACTGACTCAGAGTCTCCTTTCGAGTAAGATATGTGTCTAGAGGGATCTCAGGACTTTGAAGATGACAGAGATTGTAACCTATCTTCTGATTTGCTAATAATGGAAGAACAAGATGAAAAATAGATCCTACTCTACAAAGGGTCAGTGGATATTATGAGCCTAGAAAAGAGGTAAAGATTGCAGCCTAGCTCACCATAGAAATAAGGCGAGACATTATTCAAAGATGTTTTTGTACGATCATATCAGGACATGCCTGGGCTACTGAGACGCGGGTTCGTTGAAATCTTAAAAGAGGTCCATAAGGATGTCAAAAGGACACATGCTAATGGTTTTACAATAGCCAAGCTAATCATGAGGTTTGGGTACTGCTAATCTACATAGAAGGGGATGGCATCAGTTATGTCGTATTTAAGGCGACAAGATTCATATGCCTCATTAATTTCTTCACAGACTTTCTCTATGTAGGGCAAGCCAATCTCGGTAAAATTTCTAGTATACATCGATTTATCTTGGTGGTCGTTAATTACTTCACTAAGAAGGAGAAAATAGCTTCATATGTCAATTTTACAAGGTTGACAGTAAAAAAAAAAGATCAGGCACCGACAAAGAATGCCAAAAAGGATAATGTCAAAAGTTTGTAGTCTGTTCAAAGATCAGGTGCCATATCATAAAGCAACAAAGGCAGCCAAAAAGAAAAAATAAAAAACAAAAAACAAAACAAGGATTATAGGAAAGATGACCGAGACTTGTAAAGATTGGCATAAAGAAGTTACCATGTATCCTCTATGATTATTGAATGTTGGCAAGGACCTTTGCCGAGGCATCATCTTACCCATTGGTTTATGGAATGGAAGTGTTTTTGCCAATTGAACCTAATCGAAGAAAAGGTTAAAAGTTATCCATCACGATCTGATGATGCAAGCTTACGACAAAGAGGTTCATCCTAGAGAATTCCACGAGGGAAACCTGATGTTGAAAAAGATCTTTCTTACATAAAAGGATTTCAGAGGAAAGCAGATGCCAAAATTGGGGAGGACCTTATGTAGTAAAAAAGGGCTTGTTCTAGAGAAGCATTGATATTGACCAAGACGGATGGCGAATACTTGCCTAATCCGGTGAATTCAGGTTCAGTTAAGAAGTATTTTACCTGAAAGGGGAAAGGCCAAGGTGAAAACCCGCAAAGGGCGCCTTGAGATCAAATTCAAAAAAAAAAAAAAAGAGGAGAGGCCAAGTTGAAAACCCCCAAAAGGCACTTTGAGACCAAAAGGGTTTTGAGCCGAAAACCCGAAAAGGGCAGCTCAAATTTTGATCAAAGATAGGGCATGTGGTAGTCTTGCTATGCCTGAATTAATAATGAGGAAGTATGCTACGTCTTTGGGCATTGAAAAAGTACTCCGGATCCCCTAAACACATATTGAGCTTGAAATGGTCCTCAAGAAGTTCGTACAGAGAAGCTCAAGTTGCGATATCTAGGGCATCTAGTTTCCCATTTTACCCATTTTTTAATTTTCTATCTTTGATTACCTTATTCTTTTCAAGATACGCCCTAATCAATTTCCTTTTATTGCCTTGGCTATCTTTGATTAATTGTTTCAAGCTATGCTCCTGATTAATCTCCTTCTTGTCTATTGTTGTGATCTTTTTCAAGCGTTTTATATTGAGATAGCGATTAATGGACTAATAATACTTTTATAAAAGGAGTTTCACATATTACTCTGGAAGTTTCTAAATAATACGAGAATCTAAAACAGGACTATTTTTTAGAACTCACCCAGCCTAAGGGTTGGAAATATTGAAAGATGATTATCTCTTCAGATTTTTATTGGATAAGACATTTCGCCAGTGATACCATCTCGTAAATGACGAGCAATGTCAACCCAAGTGTAAAAGGAGATCATTCTAGGGAAAAGAAAAATGATACCCTACATTCATGCAAATTTCACGCACATACATTTGGTCATTACACCCAGGGAATGGTGTAACAGATCAAATTGATTGAAGATGATACAAATTTTATACCTCTGAGTGGTAACAGGATGGATGGAAGAAACCAAATGTTATTTCTCTGAAGTTGCAGTGGGAGGTACAAACTTTATGTCCCAAGATTCAAGTGGAGCGGACTCTGAAATTACCATGAGGTAAATTATTTGAGCAGAATATAATTGATACTTCGAGAGGAACGAGGATGAAGAACAAATGAGTGATGACACCTTGAGTAGGAATCATGCTCATAACATTTCTGCATTCATATATCATAGCGCGTCTAATTAGGAGCATTTGACTCATTTCAATCAGGGCATTCTATTCACTCGGCATAAGCATATACCCATTCCACAGGTTATGTCATCTATAGGACAATGTAGTAGGGTAGATTGACGCTTTCAGCCTTACCTCCCTGAAGTTGTAACGGAGTAGACTGAAGACAACAGATCTTATTTTCCTAAAGTTGCAGGAAGCAGATCGAAGATGTCAGCCTTGTCTCCCTGAATTTGTGGCAGAGGAGACTGAAGACAACAAATCTTATCTTCCTGAAGTTGCAGGAAGCAAATCAAAGATATTAACCTGCTTCCCTAAAGTTGCAGTGGAGTAGACTGAAGACAACAAATCTTATCTTCCTGAAGTTACAGGAAGCAGATCAAAGATGTCAGCCGCCTCCCTGAAGTTGTAGCGGAACAAACTAAAGACAGCAGATCTTATCTTTCTAAATTTGCAAAAAGCAGATCGAAGATATCAACTTTGCCTCCCTGAAGTTGCAGCGGAGCAGACTGAAGATAGCAGATCTTATCTTCTTGAAATTGCAGGAAGCAGATCGAAGATATTAGCCTGCCTCCCTGAGTTTGCAGCGGAGCAGAATGAAGACAGCAGATCTTATCTTCTTGAAGTTGTAGTAAGCAAATCGAAGATATTAGCCTGCCTCCCTGAAGTTGCAGTGGAGCAGACTGAAGACAGTAGACCTTATCTTCCTGAAGTTACAGGAAGCAGATCGAAGATATTAGCTTGCCTCCCCGAGTTTACAGCAGAGCAGACTAAAAATAGCAGATCTTGTCTTCCTAAATATTGCAGTGAAGCAAAATTAAATATACTAGTCTCACTTTTCTAAAGTTACAGTAGGATAGATTAAATCTATAAGAGCAGGTCTTATCTCTCTAAAGTTGCAGTAGAATAAGATTAAAGCTACAATTGGGTTAGAGACTACTTGAAGAAGATGAGGATCAAGAAGTTAAGGCTCGGCAAGACCGAGCTAAATTGGTCATTTTATAGTCTTTGCTCCATTCTCGTTACACGACAATGAGCAAATAGGGGTAGCTGTAATAGGCCAATTTAGCCCAGGCCCATACAAAAAATAATAAACCCAAAATAATAAAACAAAGTCCAAGTCCAGTCCAAAATATATCATTTGGCCCGATCGAAATGGCCCATTACGTGAAAAAATTGAAGGTCCATCTACAAGCTTGACGTATATGGAAACATAATCTTCAAGGATATGCAATCTTAGATATGATATGCAAATCTTAGATATGATATGCAATCCTAGAAGATATGATATGCAATCTTAGAAGATATGATTTTGTAATCTTAGAGATTTAATTTGTAGATACCTTTTAATCTTAGCCGTTGATGTAATTAATCTGTACCGTTGGATTTGGGGAGGCTCAACTATAAATAGAAGCCTTTCCCTTCATTGTAAAGGACTGGAGTTTTGGAGCAATAATAGTTCTTAAGAGCATTCACTCAAATTTCTCCCTCTCTTGCATTCTTATTTTCTGTGGCATGTTCTTATTTTGTTCTTCGTTCATCTTCGTTTCTTTTTAAGTTGCCTTCATTTGAGTTGGATTTTGATGGAGTAATTTCGTTGAATCTTCATATTGTGAGAGTTAGGCTAACTTAAGCATTTTTTTTAACATTTTTTTATTTATCTATTTAATTGTTTAATCATTAATTATTCTTTTACTTCTATTCGCTTATCTATCAACTTCCTTATTTACATATTGTTCATTCATTTAACCATTCTTATCATTCTTTTATTTTCTTCCATTAATTATATACTTTATTTGTTTTTAATATTATGTCACACATGTTGTTTATTTTTTTAAAAAACTCATGTTATAAATCATCCATTTTAAATTGTTTGATAATTTGCTTTTAATTTTTTTCCATATATTATCAATTGTAATTTTTTATACTATTTATTTTATATACCATTTATTTTTAAGATGTTTTGTGTATAACTTCTTCTAAATTCCTTATTACACAATATTTATTTTAAACTCATTTATATATTATTACTTTATATATTACCTATTTTCCTTTTTATATATTATTTATTCCAAACTTATACACATATTAACTACTTTTTTATATATATAATTTATTTATTGATTTGTATATTGTTGATTTCAAATTTCTTTTTCCTTATTATTCATTTTCAAATTCATTATTTTTAAATTTGTTTACATTTTATTTTTCCTTATATTTTTTATTTTATACTCTTTGTTTTAAATTCATTGGTCTTTGATTATTGATGCTAGTATTTAAATAATTGCCATTATGTGTTTTATAAATTGTTTATTTGTATTTTCATATTGCCCTTTTTTTATCAAATTTTTACGCATTGTTTTAATATTGCGTCAATTTTCCCAAATTTTAAAAAAGAAAACTTTTAAAAATAAGGCAATATTTGGTACTTTGGAGCTTTGAGAAAATCGTGCCCTAATTTACTGGATTTCGATTTTTTTATCCAAATAACCTAATATCCTTTTTAAACTTTAACGCATGAGACAAGCTTAGTTTCGAGGGTTAAAATGCCGTATCCTAACTTACTGGATGTGACATCTTATTACTTCGGGACAAGGAGGTCTTAACATCAAATTCGATTTATTCAGGTTTTTAAAGAGGATCGTATTTTAAAATTTTTTTAAATTTTCGACATTAGGACGTTAATTAATCAATTAGGTACCAATTTTTGGGCGTTACGAGGGTGCTAATCCTTCCACGTGCGTAACCTACTCTGAGCCACCTTCCACGTGCGTAACCGACTCCGAGCCCGTTTTCTTGAATTTTGTAGACCAAAATCATTATTTTTCAAAATGTTTTATTAAAATGATTAATCTCAAGGTGACCCGATCATACATTGAAAAAAGATTGGTGGCGACTCCATTTTCGTTTTAAAAGTCGACCCCGTTTTTCAAAATAAAAATGATTTCGAAAAAGTGTAAAATATACAGTGGTTACATAGTGTTAAGTAGAGGTTATTTTAAAGAATCAAAATGTTTAGACGATTCATTTCCTCAAATACAATTGGTCCCCACTATCATACAACAAAACTTACTCGATAAGTTTTACACAAAAACTTATGTTGTAAGCCTCAGTCACATGCTTCACTAGTGAATGCCTATCTAAGAAGAGTCACTTGATAACTCTTTTTCGACAAGGCAGGGGATAAATTGTTATAGAGCACTCCACAAGTCAACTAGAGGTCCAACCCACTCTCATGATCCAACCATATCTGACTCGATCTTCCTCGGTTTACATCTCCCCTAGGTCACCGTCCCCAGCTTATCATCTAGCTAGCCTATCCAACCTTCCTCACTTTACACCTCCCTTAGGTCGTCATTCTGAGCTCGCCACCGTCCAGCTCGTCAACCTAGCTCGCCTTCTCCCAACTTGCCTACATTTAGCTCACTAACCCAGTTTCCTGGGGAGTATCATTAGGAATACGTGTCACCCTTGGGGAGGTAATGTGTCATCATGCATGGCACTTAATTGTCCCTAATATGTCACATCAAAAAACCGCACAATGAACTCCAAGAGAGGGGCAAAGAGAAAAGGATACTCAACACTATTAAATTTAAAATAAAGTATTATGTTTAAAAAAATTAATCAAATGACCTAAAGAATCAAAAATTTGAAAGTTATTAAATTAAAAATAATTTTTAAAACTTTATATTGATTTAGAGAAAACAATCATTTAGAATAGATATGAAAATATGGTTGTCCTGGAACTAATTTTTAAAGGATTTTAAATAATTTTATTTTAAAATTTTTATAAAATTTAATAATGTGTTACAAAATTATAAATTTATTTGTAGTGTTTTATATATATATTTTTTTAATTTGCGCCTAGACAATTATTTATTCAAGTGCATTCCAAACATTAAATAACATTTTCTTTTCTTTTCGCTGATGTAAAGATGAAAAACAAACATTGGTGAAATGATTTAATTTAAGAATTTAAAGGGTTAATTAAGTGTGTGTTTTGATAATCATTTTCTTAGGGAGCCAATAATATATAAATAAATAAATACATATATTATAAAAAGAAATTCAAATTTCAAATAGAAAGGAATAATTCAAAAAATAACTAATCCAAACAACTGTCATGCCTATGTTTCTCTTTTATCTCCTCTGATTTTGTAAAAATTTCCCCTTTTCCTCTGTTTTCACTATGCTTCGACTCTCCAATCAACTTGTTCATTAACACAAACCATGTTCCTCTTATTCTTTGTTTTAACAGCAACCACCATACCCTGAAGCAAATCTGAGACAGGGGAGCTCACAGCCCCCCAGTTTCTTGGAAGAAAATAAAGAAGTTAAAGAAAGAGTATTCTTTAGGCGACTAGCTATTCGAATTTTCTTTTAATTCCTACGCCGGCCAAGGAAAATGAGCGCCTCCAGATTCATAAAGTGTGTCACCGTCGGCGATGGCGCCGTCGGCAAGACCTGCCTGCTCATTTCTTACACCAGCAATACTTTCCCTACGGTCTGCCTTTTACTCTCTCTTCTTTCCTGAATTTTTGGATCTTTGTTGCATCTCGCTTTGATCCGTTTTTTTTCATTTAAAAAAATTTCCCGTTTGCTTCCCTGATAGATAAAGAAATCCATAATACAAGCTGAAAATTTATGTTCCATTAATACGAAAGAATAGTTGTTTAAAATTGTTTATGTTCTGTGAGATTTGTTATATCAGATTGGGCCCAATGCGGTTACATTGTAGGCAAGTAATGTGCAACGAGATCTTTTCGCTGTTAATTGAAGTTAATTCCGCTCAAAATTAAAATCAAAGATAGGGGATTTAGGTTTTACTGATTTTCTTTATTGATATATTTGTTTGTTTTGATAATTGCTATGGTAACAGGACTATGTCCCGACAGTTTTCGACAATTTCAGCGCAAATGTTGTGGTGGATGGTAGCACTGTCAACTTAGGTTTATGGGATACTGCTGGTATTTTGGAAACAGCTTCTACAGTTCCTTTTTATTAGTATGTTTGACTTCTTTCTTGCTTTGGTTTGAAATGATTGCCTTGAAACAGGTCAGGAAGATTACAATAGATTAAGACCTCTGAGCTATCGTGGGGCCGATGTGTTTATTCTTGCATTTTCTCTCATCAGCAAGGCCAGTTACGAAAATGTTACCAAGAAGGTTTCAACTTTGAATATCTTCTGTCTCTAGATAATAATTTTGTGCACTATGAAATGTCTCTGTAATGCCATCTCAATGCTGACGTTGCTTTTCATATCAGTGGATTCCTGAATTGAACCATTATGCACCCGGTGTTCCGATAGTTCTGGTCGGAACTAAGCTTGGTATGCTTCTTACTCTTTTATTAAAGGTATCCTTACATATATTGTTTTTCTGAACTGCAAAAGGTTTGATTCTCTAAGTGAAAGATTTTTAACAAAAATCTTACCATTTTATATTGATGTTTGTGGAAGTCTTTCTGTTTCATGAAAGGTTCTCATGTTATCTCCTATTTGCTCTTGCAGATCTCCGGGATGATTCGCAATACTTGGCAGATCATCCTAGTGCACTGCCAATTTCTACATCTCAGGTACATATATGTATATAACATTTCAATGAGAATATGTTCCACTTGTTTAAAATATTATTTGATCTTGCGTAACTTGTTCATGAAAGGGAGAGGAGTTAAAGAAACAGATAGAGTCTTCTTCCTACATCGAGTGCAGTGCAAAATCACAGCAGGTTAAATGTTCTCGTCATATTCTTCATGGTTTTTAATAAAAATTTGTGATGAAGCCGTTTGTATGTGATGGAATCTTGTTACTGCAGAATGTGAAGGCAGTGTTTGATGCAGCCATTAAGGTAGTGCTCCAGCCTCCTAAGAAAAATAAGAAGAAAAAATCTGGTGGTTGCTCAATATTATGATCAGTGGAAGATTCAAGGATGAAACCAAGTGCCAGCTTCTTGCTGCGCGTATCTCTACCACTGTCACCTTTTTTTGAAGCAGCAGAAGCCATCATGTATAGTCTCAAGATAGCATCAGGTTGTTTCGTGTTTTACTTATTGCCATGGTCCGTAGGTGATGATGATAAATATTTCATGTTAACATGCATACCTCATTCTGGTTTTCATGTTTAAACGTCCACTCATGTGTAAACCAGATGCATACCTATTAAGAAATAACCATTTTCTTGCATTATGCTTTAATTTTAAGCAATTTGATTAAATGATTAGTATTGTTGAATGTTGATGCCATTTCATATTTTATTTTTTTATCAATATAATATTTGAAAAGAATAAGGACTAGACTTGATCATGAGCTGGATCAATAAAAATTTTAGGCTTATGTTTAGTTAAAAAATGGGCTTAAAATTTTGCTCAAATCTGGTCAAAATAAAAATGCTAAATTCAAGCATGATTTGGCCTGTTCATATTAAATTTTTTTATATAAAAATAAATTTAAAAAATATAACACATCAAATACACTAAAAATATTAAAATAAATATTTTTTAACAAATTAAAAATACATTAAAAATTATACTTAAATAATATTAAAATAGTTGTAAGTAGATAAATGTCTTTAAAATAGTAGCAAAATTAATAATAAAATAAGAGATGACAACAAAATATTAGTAAACAATGGTGAAAAAAAATTTAGGCAAATTTAAGCAGGGCTTGGCTTAAAAAATTTTACTCATTTTTCAAACTTTTATTTCTTTCTAAACCTTTTCACTTTTTGAGTGGGTCTTCGAACTTGAGTGAATAACTCAAGTCAAGATTAAGTCTAGTTTAAACCTATGTTATCCTTAATATTATTTTTCTAAAGTGTTTTCAAGTTCGTTTTATCTATACCTATTTATTAAAGTAAGATCTTCATGTTGACACATTGCACACACACCCATTATGCTTTTAATCTATTTATTTATTTATTTATTTTACATTTTATAAAAATGGTTTTAATATGCTTAAATTTGAGATTTAATATTTATTTTAAATTTTAATATAATTTGATCTTTTAAAATGTTATTTATTAGTTTAATATTTTATAATGAAATTAATTAGTTCAAATAGTTAATATCATTTAATTAAAATATTCGTGGTTATATATAATTTGAAAGTAAATTTATAATTCCAAAATGTAAAAGAACTAAATTCTTAAAAAAAAAAGACTAAATTCCAAATATATAAAATGTATTATTATTCCTCACTTTTGCATTAATGCACTTGGCTAGCAAGTATATTTCCAAATTGTA
Source organism: Gossypium rotundifolium (assembly GCA_025506655.1). Classification (NCBI taxonomy): domain Eukaryota; kingdom Viridiplantae; phylum Streptophyta; class Magnoliopsida; order Malvales; family Malvaceae; genus Gossypium; species Gossypium rotundifolium. Next base: position 91,793,051 of record CP106724.1, on the reverse strand, counting down.
AAAGAATTAAATTCTTTAAAAAAAAATTAAATTTCAAATGTATTATCATTCCTCACTTTTGCATTAATGCACTAGGCTAGCAAAACAGGCATGAGTTCCTAACTCTTGCTGCGTGTTAATTACATAAATTTTCTTTTCCATGGGATATATTAAACAATCTAACTAGTTTTAAAAATAAAATATTTATGTTATAATTAAAATTTATTTAAAAATTTTAAATTGCACAACAATGTAAATATAATATTTTAAATTTTACATTTGAATTGGAGATATTTTAATTTAGTAAGTAATTAAAGTTGGAAGGTGAATTATTTACTTATAAATTTTTAGTACAGTTATTATGATTTTAACAAAATTAAAATTAAATTGAAAAATAACTTAATTAGAAAATTAATTAAATTTATTTTAATAAATAAATAATATTTTAAAAATAGAAAAATAGTTACTAGATTGGTAAAATTATATTAGATGGTTTAAAAACCAAATAACACTTATAATTAAATATCAATACATGAGACAGGCCAAGAGAAGTCTACATAACAAGGGACGGCAACCTTAGTGTTGATAGGAAGTTGTCGCCCCCATGTGTCTTAGTTAGGCTTTACATGTATTTTTCTATTAAAATATTATTATTTATTTACTCATGGTTCAACTAAGACTTGTATCTTTTTCTCTATATGAATATCATTGGTTAGGTCAAACACACACTACTTAAGCATCACTCTGTCAAAATCTAACATGATTTATTTCCCAAGTAAATACTATATTTTGAAAGAGTTTATTTTTCAAATTCTAGCCATTGAGAAAATTAATATTCCACTAAATATTAATAAATTTTTTATTATGTACGTCTAATTTGTGAAATTAGAGCTCACATGCTAAATAAACTAAAGTACGAGATTAGCAGAGAAAATTGTTTTGCTCGAAAGTTGGGAAAAGTTTTAAACTGTTTAACTCAAAGCACAAATATTAATTTGGTTAGGGTTTATCGTTATATATAGTACAATCAATTTCTAAACCGAATCTTTCCAACAAAAATTTCATTTAATATTTAACTCCAAGGTTTATCCCTTTTTAGTCGTAATCTCAACATGTTCACACATAAGTTAAACTTATGGTCATTAGTTCCTTATGCAAGTCATACATTTCATCACTCATTTTTTTATTAAGGGCATACAGAATCATAAGTTTTATCTCAAATCATGTCTTATTGGATTTTTCTCATTTAGGAGCATCATCATTTAGCTTTATTGGCTTTTCTCAATTTTTATTTATGCCACAAATGGTTGGAATTTAATAACATGAATTAAGCTTTTAGCCCCTAGTAAGCCCTAATAGAATGATTCGAATACATGGGATGTTAGATTTAGTGCCCTAAGTGTAGTATTTTCATTTAAGTACACTTGTAATTTTCTCGACCAGATTAATTATTACAATTATTCATGAATTAAATTAATATATTTTGTATTATTGTCCTCAAATGGTTTTTGCATGCAAAACAACAAAGAAGCAAATGTTGCTAATTGGTTATCTAAATGTTTAACTAATACTAAGTGGTATTACGTGGTTGGATCGTAGTACAAAAAGACAATGTAACACCCCTAACCCGTATCCGTCACCGAAATAGGGTTACGAAGCATTACCGGAGATTACATTTCAACATAATCAAAAATATAAATCATTTACTTCCCATCATCAATCATATCAAATTCCATAAATAACATTCATATTGTCCCTTATACGAGCCCTCGAGACCTTAAAAAATTAGAAACAAATCGAGACTAAATCGGAAACATTTAGAATTTTTCGAAAAAAAGATGAAAATTCTTAAACTGCAAGGGTCACACGGCCATGCGGCCAGGCTGTGTGACTTACACGGCCGAGAGACACGTCCGTGTGGACATTCGAAGTAAGGACACACGACCGTGTCCTAGCCCGTATAACTCACTAACTTGGGTTACACGGCCAAGCCACACGCCCGTGTGCCAGGCCGTGTACCATTCGAAATAACCTCACATACCTATGTGCCAGTTCGTGCGCTAGGTCGTGTAATAGCCTGACTTACAACCCTTTGAAAGCTACAAGAGACACGCAGTCGTGTCACCAGGCCGTGTGTCACACGCAACTAAGACACACGCTTGTGTGGATGAAAAATAGGTCATTTCCAAGCCATTTCCCCCACCTAATTTAGCACATACCTACAATCCAATTTCCACATATAAACAAGCCTTTAATTTGCACTAAAAACATGCATCATCAAGCTACTCAAATAAGGTATATAAGCATACAACCAGCTACTCAAATAAGGTATATAAGCATACAACCAATATGCCCGAAGGGCACCTCAATCTCAACACTTAAACATGTATAACCATATACTCAAATTGGCCAAAATGTTCACTAACTTCTAATTAAGATTATATCAAAACATACCATTTGATTTACCTATCAATTACACACCAAATGATACCAAATGTGCCATTTAACAACTAGCACAATAGCCATATTTATGTCATTTATAACAAAAGTATCAAATCACCACATTCAAACATATCACAGGACATTTATAACATGCATCATAAACCACCATTCCATCTTTAATTATTCAAGCAACATGAACTAAGATATCAACTACTTTAAGGCCAAATCTATATACATGCCAAAACTAATCCCATTTCATCATCCAAAATACCATAAACACAAGCCAAAACGAATGGCTACTTTAACATCCAAAATACCTATACATGTGCATATTTAACCAATTATCACTTAACTTGTTTTCATGCCAAAACATAACATAATTGATATATAACCAACATAACATATTAAATTCAAAACCTTTCCAAAACATACCAAATCGTGACCATGTTGAGGCCAATTAATCATATATCACTTTGGCCATTCAAATATGCTTTGACACATTATTAAATTAACACATATCAACAAGGCATTAAATGTAACAAGGCTACATCACCCAAAATGACATATACATGCCAAACACATCAACTAACATTCAAATAATCATCAACCATAAATTCACCTATACATGTCATTATAACCTTAACCAAGATATCAAAATATACCAATATAATTGTGGATAGTGTGATAGATCTCCGATGAACTTCCAACCCGATCGAGCTTTCAATGATCTAAAAAGTAAAGGAGAAACAACTACGTAAGCAATGAGTGCTTAGTAAGCTCGTATAAACTTTAGTCATATCAATTTATTTCAAATATGAAATTTAAACATATCAAGGGTAAACCTATACCAATGTCGCAAGATTCATGAAACCATATTCAACAACTCACTATTCCCTTTTTCATCATTTTACACTTCAAGTATCAACTTACTATTTCGTTACCTTTCCACACCCGTTTCATATACATAACACACAAGACATAAGCATTTCACCAACTACAGCCACAAGCTAGTGCATTTAAATATAACTCTTTTGGGAATTAATCACATGATAAATCATTTCATAAGAAATTACATAATTTTAAACCTTACCACTCTTTCATAAACACAATCATATTTCCATTTGGACACTTATTGTTACAATGCATAACCTATTAATTAACATGAATGATCCAACCAAAGCTTGGCCAAAGCCTAATCATTCACACCAAATATATTAGCATACATGATACAAATCATAAGCACATTAGCATGAATAGCCATTTAATTTCAACATGTATCAATTGAATCTATTACTCATCTTAACTTACATAATCTCCATGTATCACCATATCAAGGATATTCATATAGTTTCATGTCTTAATTCATATCGTTTTCTTTACCATTTCATTTGCATAACACATAGGACATAAACATAGCATCACTTAAATCATACTTTTCATAAACATGAATGTTCTTACCTAAATCATCGATACATCATACCTTTCTATAATTGTTGTAGTGAAATCAATCGGAACCCTTACCGGTTCATCTCTTTTCATGCCCATTGAACCATTTAGAATAATACCAGATACTCAGGAAAGCTCACACGAAGTGTGCTAAACATATAGTCGTAGGTCACACGAGCTGTAAAATAGGTCTACTCACACAAGCTGTCAGTCAGAATGTAAGCTACACGATGCTATTCACACAAGCTATTGAGTATCGGCAACTAATGCCGGACCTCAACCATCTGTAACAACCTATTTTTATTTAAATCGAAACAGTGGTTTTGGGACCACAAATATGAAGTCAAAAAATTTAGTTTAATATTATTTTATGGTCTATGGTATGATAAAAATTTCATATAAAAATTTCGTTAAGAAATTTTACCGTTTACATGCCTAAGTTGCTAAAAATGACTAAATTGCATAAAGTGCAGATGTTGTGTTCTAATAGCTAAAGGTATTAAATAGCTATAGAATTTTAAATTGGAGGTCCTTATATAGTAAATAGGCCATTAAAGTACTTAGTGGTTAAGCATGAGTAGTCATAATTGGAAATTGAATAAATTATTAAGGGTAATTTTGGAATTTAGTGATTTAAGTTATAATAAATAAAATAAAATAATCTATTTTCATCATCATCCACAAAAAAAAAAAAAAAAAGAAGAAAAGAAAGAAACCTAGCCATGGAAGCTTGAATTTGGGCAAGCTTATTTTGCTTAATTAGGTATGAATCTTTGTCTCGTTTTTCATTATTTCTATGTTTCCAAGATCGTAGTAGCTTAATCTAGCTAGCTCGGGGATTAATTTGCAAAATTATTAAAGTATTAGGGTTTCACCATTGATGAATATGATTGAATTTTGAAGTTTGATGATAGAAAATGAATGGTTATTGTTAGATAAACAGCTTTTGTAAAGGGAATTTTGATGGAATTATCAATTAGGGATTAAATTAAAAAAGATGATAAATTTATGGTAAAATTTGTGAATTTTGTGAAATATATGGGCTGCTATTAATATGTATAAAATTGGCTAGGCTTCAGTAAGGGTTAAATTGTATGAATTTCATTTTTCGAGACTAGGGACTAAATTACAAAGGAATTAAAAGTGTAGGGCAAAATGGTAATTTTACCATTTTGCCAAAATTCTATGTTCGATTAAATTGAATGATAATTATATTAAAATGAGTTACATTCATTCATATAGAACCTATCAGACCTCGTACAGAGTTAGATCGAGGCAAAGAGAAAATATTTGATTAGTCGCCTTTGTATTTATGTACACTTGTCGAGGTAAGTTCTTGTAATTAAATTGAGAAAATATTTGATTAGTCGCCTTTGTATTGTAATTAAATTGAGTATTTATATGTTTTAAATTGAATTAATTGTTTGTGATTTGTATAATTTCCATGTATAAATACCGATCGCATATCTGATAATTACCGAGTCCCGTTTGAACCTTAGTAATTTGTAGGATACAAATGACATGTCATTAGGGTTACCGATTTAGCTTGGGTCCTGCATGTGTCGCGGACACACCACAGCTGCATAAGCTTCCCGTTATTTAGCTCACATGAGCTTCCTGTTTATAGCTCGTATTAGCATACAAGTGCATGAATTGACAGATTATAGTTAAGTACACTTCGTGTGTACTACCCGTATATTAACAATATTCTAAATGGTTCAACAGGCACAATTCTGTTAGAGATTTTATGAGTTCGATATGAACTATTACTGGTATTTACATGAAATACATGAAATATGATTATTTGATGAATTCAACCATGTGTGTTGGACTTTATATGTGATTTTCATGGCCAATATGTTGGTGATCATGTGTTTAGGCTTTTGGCCAAATTGATTGAGATATGCTTTGTTTACTTACCTATTTTACGGAGATACGGTAAGTTAAATTATGTGTTATACGAACTTACTAAGTTTAAATGCTTACTCTGTGTTATTTTCCATGTTTTATAGTAATTTAAAAGCTCGTACGTGTTGGAAGCTGGTCGGAGCTATTTCACACTATCCATCGGTCCTTTTTGGTACTTTCAATAAATTAATTCCGGTTATAATGGCATGTATATGTTATTTTGGCCAATGATGGTATATAAATGTTTTGTTGAGATTAACCATATATATGACTTGTTTTTGGTATATTTCGATGTGTATATAAGTAACCTTATCATGTTTGATGTGTGATAGATATGGTAGAATAAAAGAAAGCAAAATGTGGCTTGAATATGCATATATGAATTTGGTCATTTAGGTAAGTTGAGATACTTGGTTGACATGCCTTTAAGTTTTCATTTGAGGTGCCTAAGGGCATATTGGTTGTATGTGATGATATTTCATGTTTAAGACTTGATTTTGGCTTGTTTTGAAAGCCTTGGTATGGCTTGTTGGTGTGCAAAAATGTTGGGTTAGGTTGATGTCAAATTGGGTGAGAAATGTGGCTTAGAAATTGGCCTATTTTCGTCCACACAGGTAGAGGCACAGGCGTGTTTCTTAGCCGACCGTGTGTCCTCTGTATCTTTTAAATTGCGCAAGTTAGTATGCTCACATGGCCTAACACACGAGCGTATGGTTTGGTCGTGTGGCCCAAGTCAGAGAGTTACACGAGTATAGATATAGGTTGGGACACAGCCATGTATCCTTATTTCGAATGTCGACATGGCCCGAGACACTGGCGTGTCTCCTGACAGTGTGAGTCACATGGCCGTGTGACCCCTGCAGCTTTGAAAAATTTTAATGTTTTCCGAAAAATTCCTTGAGTATCCAATTTAGTCCCGACTTGTTTCTAATGCGCATTTTGAGCCTCGAGGGCTCATATAAGGGACAATATATTTGATTTCGATTGGAGACTAACATGAATATTATTGGTATTGCTCCGTAACCCTGTTCTGGCGATGGATACGGGTTAGGGTGTTACATTTATTGGTATTAGAGCTACGGTTTGGTCGACTCTTGGACTGAATGTAGTATATACGAGTTTAGCTATGCATGCCATTATATAACCTTTGATAGTGTGATATCTCCTAACTGCTTTAAAACATGTTTTCATATAGCAATGTCATCCAACCGAGCTAATTCCGATAAAGTAGAGAGTAACGCTCAAGCCTCTGTTCAAGGAGTAGCTTCGAGTGGTAGAGGCCCGTATTTGAGGGCTGGGGAGGAGAGGCTAAAGAAGCCTTCTTCCAGATGATGAATGAGTGGTTGATTGAGTTTGTACGAAGGAACTCGATTGCTCAACAACCTCTACCCCTCTTGTTTCTCAACTGGTTCCCGTTATTCCTCAAAGTACAGAACCTATCAGAGTTGGTAAGCCTCCTGTTGATAAGATCTGTAAGTACGGTGCTAAAGAATTTCGAGCTATAGCTGAGGATGATCCCGAGAGAGCTTAGTTATGGTTAGAAAATACTATCATAGTTCTTGATGGATTATCTTGTTCACAGGATAAATGTCTTAAGTGTGCGTTATCTCTATTAAAATATTTAGCTTATCAGTGGGGGAATACATTGATTTCTATTGTGCCAAGAGAGATTGGTTCACTTAGGAATTCTTTAAAACTAAGTTCTGAAAGAAATACATCAGTCAGAGGTTTCTCAACTAGAAACATAAAGAATTTTTGGAGCTTAAACAGGGCTGTATAATAGTATCCAAATATGAACGAGAATTTGTTCGATTGAGCAAATATGCTTGAGAATGTATTCCGACTGAAATTGCAATGTGTAAGCAATTTGAAGATAGCTTAAATGAAGATATAAAACTATTAGCCAGGATCCTCGAGTTAAAAAAATTTGTTGTACTAGTTGATCGAGCATATAAAGCTGAAGAGCTGAGTAAAGTGAAAAGACGCACTGAAATTGAAGCTAGAGACTCGAGAAAGAGATTGATGGGAAAGCCATACCAGTTAGCATCGAAGAAATCTAAAGAACAACACTACCGTTCTACTACTTCTGCGGGATACTTTGGTAGAGACAGAGGTATTTGACGCTCCAATCATAAATCTCAGGCTACATCTGTAGCGAGTGTAGGTAGTGCTAGAAACACCAGACCCAAGTGCAAACACTGTAACAAGCTACATTTCGGTGAGTGTCGAATGAAGAGTGGAGCTTGTTTTAGATGTGGTTCCTTTGACCACTGTCTTAGAGATTGACCGGAGAAATCTGAAAAAGATAATATTCAAACTTGAGGCCGAGCAACACAGCTGCGAGAGGTAGACCACCTCGTAATCCTATAAATATGAGTGGTAGCCGTGGTGTTACAAAAGACTCTACTGTAAGGTCTGAGGCACAAACACCAGCTAGAGCTTATACTATTCATGTGCACGAAGATGTTTCTATGCTAGATGTCATTACCGGTACTTTCTCTCTTATTGATACTGATGTAACTGCTTAAATTGATCCCGGATCGACTCATTTATATGTTTGCAAAAAATTAGTTGCTAGTAAAAATTTACCTGTTGAGTCCATTAAATTCATGGTTAAAGTATCGAACCCTCTATGTCAGTATGTGTTAATTGATAAGGTTTGCAAGAACTGTCTGTTAATGATTCGAGGTTACTGTTTCCCGGCTAATTTGATGCTATTACCATTCGATGAATTTGATGTGATATTGGGCATGGATTGGCTAACTCTGCATGATGCTATGGTAAATTATTGATGAAAGCATATCATATTGAAATGTCAGAATAGTGAGGTACTTCATATTAAGTCAGATAAATTGAATGGGTTTCCTATTGTGATATCAGCTGTGTCAGCATAGAAATATGTGAGAAAAGGTTGTAATGCTTACCTTGCTTATGCATTGGATGCTAAAGTGTCTGAGTCGAAGCTTGAATCAGTGCTATTGGTTTGCAAGTATCCTGATGTGTTTCCAGAGGAGTTACCTGGATTACCGCCGGTCAGAGAAGTCGAATTTGCTATGGAACTTGTACAGGGAACAACATCGATATCGATAACATCATACAGAATGGCTCCTATAGAGTTAAAAGAGTTGAAAGAACAGTTGCAATAGTTGATTGATAGGGGTTTTGCTCGACCTAGTTTTTCACCTTGGGGTGTACTAATTCTATTTGTTAAGAAAAAGGATGGATCGGTAAGATTATGCATTGACTACCGTCAGCTTAACAAAGTTACAATCAAGAATAAATATCTACTACCTCGCATTAATGATTTGTTTGATCAGTTGAAAGGTGCCATAGTGTTCTCAAAGATTGATCTTCATTTTGGCTATTATTAGTTACGAGTGAAAGATTCAAATGTATCGAAAACAACATTCAGAACCAGGTACGGACATTATGAATTTCTTGTGATGCCATTTGGTTTAACTATTGCACTTGCAATGTTTATCGATTTGATGAATAGAATTTTCAGACCATATTTAGATAGATTTGTTGTGGTATTTATTGATGATATTTTGATATATTCTCGAGATGAGACTGAACATGCCAAGCATTTGAGAATTGTTCTGCAAACCTTATGAGGTAAAAAATTGTTTCCTAAATTTAGTAAATATGAGTTTTGGCTTCGGGAAATTGGTTTTTTAGGACACATAGTATCGGCTGAAGGCATCAGAGTTGATCTGAATAAAATTGCAACAATTGTTAACTGGAAACCACCGAGAAATGTATCTGAAGTCAAAAGTTTTCTAGGATTAGCTGGTTATTATTGGATATTTGTAAAAGGGTTTTCGATGACAGCTACATCGATGACACGGCTATTATAGAAAGATGTGAAATTTGAATGGTCTGATAAATGTCAGCAAAGTTTTAACCAGATGAAACTGAAACACCAGTTCTGGTTCAGCCTGAATCGGGTAAGGAATTTGTGATTTTTAGTGACGCATCATTGAACGGATTAGGCTGTGTTTTGATGCAAAAAGGTAAAGTAATAGCTTATGCTTCTAGACAGTTAAAGCTACACGAAAAGAACTATCTGACACATGACCTAGAGTTGGCAGCTATTGTATTTGCATTGAAAATTTGGCAACATCATTTGTTTGGCAAAAAATGTCATATATTTACTGATCACTAGAGTTTAAAGTATCTGATGTCGCAGAAAGATTTGAATCTGAGATAGCGTATATGGCTCAAACTAATGAAAGATACTGAGTTAGTTATTTAATTATCATCGGAAAAGCAAACATAGTTGTTGATGCTTTGAGTAGAAAATCCTTGTTTGCTTTGCAAGCGATGAATACCTAACTTCGATTATCTGATGATGGCTCGATTTTAGCTGAGTTAAAAGCTAAACTAACATTTTTACAACTGATCTACGAAGCTCAAAAATGTGTTAGTGAGATGTTAGCTAAACAGGTACATTATGAGTCGACTTTTGATTTAGAATTTTAGATAGGACCCGATGATTGTTTATTATTTAGAGGTAGAGTTTGTGTACCAAAGAATCCAGAGCTTATACAAAAAATTTTGCACGAAGCTCATAGTGGTAGCTTGTCTGTTCATTCGGGGAGTAATAAAATGTACAATGATTTGAAATAGATGTACTAATGGGAATGAAACAAATGTACAATGACTATTACAGCCAGTAATGATACTAGAGTGGAAATGGGATAGAGTTACTATGGATTTTGTATCGTGGTAACCTTATCTCCGAAAAAGAAAGATATCATTTGGGTTATCGTCGATTGTTTGAAGAAGTCTACACATTTTATTCCGGTACGTACAGATTTTTCACTTGACAGATTAGCTGAGTTATATGTTTCGAAGATTGTCAGACTACACGGCATGCCAGTCTCCATTATTTCAGATAAAGATCCACGGTTCACATCGCAATTCTGGAAAAAGTTGCAGGAAGCTCTGGGTATGCGATTACATTTTAGCACCACATTTCACCCTCAGACTGATGGTCAGTTCGAGTGTGTGATTCAGATTCTTGAAGATATGCTTCAGTGTTGTGTTTTAGAGTTTGAAGGCAATTGGGAGAAATATTTGTCGTTAGTCGAATTCGTGTATAATAATAGTTTTCAGTCAAGCACAACGATGGCACCGTCTAAGGCTCTATATGGTCTTAAATGCCGAACTCTGTTATATTGGACTGAGCTCAAGGTTAATTTGATTCGTGAGATTGAGGGAAAAGTGAAACTAATTCGAGATAGCTTAAAAGCAGCTACAGATCGTCAGAAATCTTATGCGGATCTTAAACGTAAAGATATAGAGTTACAAGTCAGTGATAGAGTATTTTTAAAAGTTTTGCCCTGGAAGAAAGTTCTTCGGTTCAGTCGTAAAGGAAAGCTAAGTTCGCGATTTATCGAACCGTATGAGATTACTGAAAGAATCGGACCTGTTACGTTTCGATTAGCTTTACCATCAGGACTTGAAAGAATCCACAATGTGTTCCATGTGTCTATGTTATGAAGGTATCAATCTGACCTTTCACATATTATTTCTCCGACGAATGTCGAGGTTCAGCCTGACATGACATAGAATAAAGAACCGATCAGAATTTTGGCACAAGAAGTGAAAGAATTGAGAAATAAAAACATAGCTTTAGTAAAAGTTCTCTGGCAACAACACAGAATAGAAGAAGGTACTTGAGAATTATGAGAAAGCAATATCCGAACCTCTTTTCTGGTAAGATTTTCAATGACAAAAATTTCTTTAAGGGGAAGAGTTGTAATAGCCCATTTTCAGTTAAGTTGAAGCAGTTGTTTCGGGACCACAAATCTGAAGTTAGAAAATTTAGTTTAATATTATCTTATGGTCTACAGTATGATAGAAATATCGTATAAAAATTTCGTTAAGAAATTTTACCGTTTACATGCCTAATTTGATAAAAAAGACTAAATTGCAGAAAGTGCAAAGGTTATGTTCTAATAACTAAAGGTATTAAATAGCTATATAATTTTAAATTGGAGGTCCTTATATAGTAAATAGGCCATTAATGTAACAGCCCGATTTTGGGCCTAATCGAAACAGTTGTTTTGGGGCTACAAATCCAGCGAGAAAAATCTTATTTATATTATATTTTTATGGTCTACGATTTAATGGAAAGATTTCGTGAAAATTTCATTTGAAAATTTCGACGTTTAGGCATTCAATTTAATTAAAAGGCTAAATTGTAAATAATGCAAAAGTTGAGTTCCACATGTTAGAAACATCCAATTGTTATGAAGTTTTAAATTGGAGGACCTTAAATGGTAATTAGACCATTGGTTAAATTGTTGGACAAAAATGGACATGAGATAAGTGAAATAGGATATTTTTAAGTTAGGGGCATTTTGGTCATTTAGTAATTAAAAGAATTAAAAAAGCCAAAATTAAAGCAAAATTGTGTCCATCTTCAAGCTATGGCTGAATGTTGCATGAAGAAACCATGGCTAGGGTTTTTCAAGCTTCCAAGCTCGATTGTAAGTTCGTTCTAGCCCCGTTTTTAATGATTTTTATGTTTTTGAAATCCTCGTAACACGATCTTTCTATTTCTACCATTTATTTGAGCTAGGGTTGATGTTTGAAAATTTACCCATATGAGGAATGCTCTTTTTTGATGTTTAATGGTAGAATATGAATGTTCGGTGTGTAATAAACGACTTTTACTAAGTGATTTTCGGTGAAATTGTCAAAAAGGACTAATTTGTAAAAAGTTATAAAATGTTTGTAAACATGAGAATAAATGGAAATTGTGGACTGCTATAGTTATGAAAATGGTTTTTGTAGGCTTAAAATACAAGGAAATTGAATAAAAATCATTTTACGAGCATGGGGGCAAAAGTGTAAATATGACAAAGTTAAGGGCAAAAATGTAATTTTGCCAAAATGTAAATTTAGGCTAATTTGAGTAGTAGGATGAATAAATGAGTTAAATGTATTGTTATAGATGAACAAAAAGGAGATTTGGACTTAGAACAGGGAAAAACTAAGAATATGACGAATAAGTCATTTTCACCGATTGTGCTACTGAGGTAAGTTTGTAAATAAATAATGCATCGTTTTTAGTTACGTTTTCATATTTTGATAAATTGTATGAATTGTGGCTAAATATTTGATGTAATTGACAAAATATTGACAAGTGAGAAATTTCCCAGTTGAACCTTAGGAATAAAAATGGATACGAGCGACATGTTCACTAGAAACCTATGTGAAATCTAAGTGAAATAAGTGATCCAGGTGCTGGTCCGTACGTTTTACCAGTGGTTGAGTTATTCGGCATGTGTTATGGATACTCGACAGCTTGTGTAAGCAGCACCGTGTAGTTTCGTCATGACCGACAGCTTGTGTGAGCCGACTCGAGATTGTGACTTTGTGAAACAGGTGTTGGTCTTAAAAGTTCTACCAGTGGCTAGGTAATCCGGCATGTGTTGCGGATGCCTGACAGCTTGTGTGAGTAGCACTGAGTAGTTACATATGACCGACAGCTTGTGTGAGTAGACTCATGAATGTGATTAGCTCGAGAGCGAGCCTATGTGAAAAGTGTGATATGAAGTATCTTTAGCTACAAGTGTGGCACTTATGTACAAATTTCCGTGTATCCGTTATTATTCCGATGCGTTCAACCAGAAATGACTAAGTACAAATGAATATGACTAAGTGATGAATAAGTGCAGGTATGTGCGTGTCAATTTATGAGCAATGTGCTCGATAGGTGATCGAACTTTGGTAAGTTTGATATGGGGTAAGTGTTACTATGAAAGTTAATACAAAGAAATTATGAAAGAGTAAAATTTGCAATAAAATAGTTTTGGGACAGCAACATTTATGTGTCTTTGAAAAATCACTAAAAATGGTGGAAATTGAATTAGAAGTTGAATAAGGTATAAAATTAAATATTGTTGAGTCTATTTTTACATAAAAGAAACACTGTAAGCAAAAAAATTTCATATTCTGAGATATTTGAATTTTTGTGAGATAGGGTCAGAATGATTTTAGAATCCCTTATTCTGACTTTGGAAAATCACTAAAAATTGTATAAAAATAATTATGGTTTATAATTTATATTCTTAAATTTCTTAATGAGTTTACCTTTAATATAAACAAACAGGAACATCATCTGAGTCCCGTATGAAGAGATAATTAATTTTTAGTGAAGAAGGGTCAAAACTATTAGGCAACAAAACATGGGAGATTTTAAAGAATAAAATATACTTATTGGATAAACCAAAAATTCTGAAAATTTTATGGTAAGAATATATGTGAGTCTAGTTTCAAGGAAAATTAGCGGATATTAATTTAGAGTTCTGTAGTTGAAGATATAAATAATTTAGTGACTGTGAATCGAGTAGATAGCTTGAGATGAACATGAGTAAATGGTGGAACGATGTGTAATTATGATAGTATTATCTTGAGAACATATTGTGAAGATTTATAAAAGCCTGTTAATAAATCACTTATTATTTACGTACCTACTTACTAAGCTATAATGCTTACCCCCTTCTTTTCCTTTTTCCTATAGTGTCACAGATGCTAGCTCGAGTTGGAGGTCGTCGAAGATTCTATCACACTAACAAGTTGTTGATTGGTATTGTATCAATGATCTTCAATTATTTTTAAGTCTATGGCATGTATAAGGACTTGATTATATGTATATGTTATTATGAGTTGGCCTAGAATGTTGGCCTATGCTATTTGATGGTTATTGTTGTATAAGGCCATTTAATGTGGCCAATATTTGTTATGTTATAAGTCTATGATGATGCATTTCAAGGATGTGTATACTTGCATGTGAATGGTTAAATGTGTGTGTGTGTGATTATGCATGATGAATGTGGTTTGTAAATGGTATGTGGATGTCTTAGTGTGGATGTTTGAATGCTTAATAATACCATGTTGTCTGATGATAAATTTGTATAAATGTATAAGTGTTTTGGGGTGGCAAAGGGCTTGGTAAATAGCCTTACTTGTGGCCACACGGGCGTGTATCTCAATTGTTTGAAGGACATGGCCTTGGACCCGGGTGTGTGCCACTGTTTTTCAAGAAATTTTCTAATGTTTTCCAAAGTTCTCAGTTTAGTCCTGGACCACTTCCAAAGTATGTATTAGGCCTCGTAGGCCCTATTTAGGGACACAAACATAAAAATTTGAAAAGTTTTAATATGGATGAAATTTTATGACTAGGTTTAATACGTTTACAAGTGTATGTGTTTTGGTAATGCCTCATACCCTATCCCGGCGTCGAATACGGGTACTGGGTATTACAATTAAAGTGCTTAGTGGTTAAGCATAAGTAGTCATCATTGGATATTGAATAAATTATTAAGGGTAATTTTGGAAATTAGTGATTTAAGTTATAATAAATAAAATAAAATAATGTATTCTCATCATTATCCACAAAAAAAAAAAAAAGAAAAAGAAACCTAGCCATGGAAGCTTGAATTTGGGCAAGCTTATTTTGCTCAATAAGGTGTGAATCTTTGTCCCGTTTTTGATGATTTCTATGTTTTCGAGATCGTAGTAGCTTAGTCTAGCTAGCTCGGGGATTAATTTGCAAAATTGTTAAAGTATTAGGGTTTCACCATTGATGAATATGCTTGAATTTTGAAGTTTGATGATAGAAAATGAATGGTTGTTGTTAGATAAACAACTTTTGTAAAGAGAATTTTGATGAAATTATCAATTAGGGATTAAATTGAAAAAGATGATAAATTTATGGTAAAATTTGTGAATTTTGTGAAATATATGGGCTGCTATTAATATGTATAAAATAGGCTAGGCTTCAGTAAGGGTTAAATTGTATGAATTTCATTTTTCGAGCCTAAGGACTAAATTACAAAGGAATTAAAAGTGTAGGACAAAATGGTAATTTTGCCAAAATTCTATGTTGCATTAAATTGAATGAGAATTATATTGAAATGAGTTAAATTCATTTATATAGATCCTATCAGACCTCATATAGAGTTAGATCGAGGCAAAGAGAAAATATCTGATTAGTTGCCTTTGTATTTATGTACACTTGTCGAGGTAAGTTCGTGTAATTAAATTGAGTATTTATATGTTTTAAATTGAATTAATTGTTTGAGATTTGTATAATTGCCATGTATAAATACCGATCACATATCTGATGATACAAATTCTTAGGATACAAATGACATGTCATTAGGGTTACTGATTTGGTTTGGGTCCTGCATGTGTTGCGGACACACCACAACTCGCATGAGCTTCACGCTATTCAGCTCACATGAGCTTCCCATTATTCAACTCACCAGAGCTTCCCATTTACAGCTCGTATGAGCATACGAGTGCATGAATTGACTGATTACAATTAAGTACACTTCGTGTGTACTACTCGTGTATCCAACGATATTCTAAATGGTTCAACGGACACAGTTCTTTTACGAGATTATATGAGTTCGATATGAACTATTACGGGTATTTACGTGAAATACATGAAATATGATTATTTGATGAATCCAACCATGTGTGTTGGATTTTATATGTGATTTTCATGGCTAATATGTTGGTGATCATGTGTTTAGGCTTTTGGCCAAATTGATTGAGATATGCTTTATTTACTTACCTATTTTATGGATATGCGGTAAGTTAAATTTTGTGTTATACAAACTTGCTAAGCTTAAATGCTTACTCTGTGTTATTTTCCATGTTCTATAGTAATTCGGAAGCTCGTATGGGTTGGAAGCTAGTCTGAGCTATTTCACACTATCCATCGGTCCTTTTTGGTACTTTCAATAAATTAATTCCGGTTATAATGACATTTATAGGTTATATAGGCCAATGATGGCATATAAATGTTTTGTTGAGGTTAACCGTGTATATGGCTTGTTTTTGGTATATTTTGATGTGTATATAAGTGACCTTATCATGTTTTATTTGTGATTGATATGGTAGAATGAAAGAAAGTAAATTGTGGCTTGAATATGCATATATGAATTTGGTCATTTAGGTAAGTTGAGATACTTGGTTGACATGCCTTTAAGTTTTCATTTGAGTTGCCTAAGGGCATATTAGTTGTATGTGATGATATTTCATGTTTAAGACTTGATTTTGGCTTGTTTTGAAAGCCTTGTTATGTTTTGTTGATGTGAGAAAATGTTGGGTTAGGTTGATGTCAAATTGGGTAAGAAATGTGGCTTGAAAATTGGCCTATTTTCATCAACAAGGGCGTGTGTCTCAGCCGTGTGTGACACACGGCCAGGTGATATATCCATGTGTCCCCTATATCTTTTAAATTGTGCAAGTCAGTATTCTCACACGGCTTAACACACAGGCATGTGGTTTGGCCGTGTGACCCAAGTCAGAGAGTTCCACGGGCACAAACATGGGCTGGGACACGATCGTGTGTCTCTATTTCAAATGCCCACACGGCCTTGCCACATAGCTATTTGACCCCTGTAGCTTTGAAAATTTTCAATGTTTTTCAAAAAAATTCCTTGAGTATCCAATTTAGTCCTAACTTGTTTATAATGCGCATTTTGGGCTTCGAGGGCTTATATAAGGGAAAATATGTTTGATTTCGATTAGTTTCTGACATGAATATTATATGATGTGAAATGTTTGAATTTTTCATCTATTTGTTCTATCAACTTCGATAATGCTTCGTAACCCTGTTCGGTGATGGATACAGGTTAGGGGTGTTACATCATCGATAGGACATTCAAGACCAACACCCAAAAATTGGTAACCTGGGTCTGCTCACACAAGCTGTAGGTCGAAACATAGCTACACGGTGCTACTCACACAAGCTGTCAAGTAACCACAACACATGCTAAAAACTCAGCCACCGGTAGGATGTCTAGGACCAGCACCCAAAACACGGTAACCCTAATGACATGTCATTTGTATCTCATATATTCCTAAGGTTCAAACGGGACTCGATAGTCACCGTACGTCGTTGAAATTCCCTCGTTTCATTATAAGAAATTATATAATAACATTTATATCGATTCATTTTCAATAAAATTCAAATAATAACATTCAATTTAATCAACAACACACATAGTACAGTTCATATGAACTTACCTGGCAAAATTGCAAAAATACCAAAGTTTAGGGGCATTTTGGTAATTTTTCATGTTCCTCGATTTTCCACCCGATCTTGAGCTAAATTAATAATTTCATTCAATATATTAATTTAGACAATAAAATAATTCATTTCATGCAATTTGGTCATTTTTGACATTTTTACAAAATTACCCTTAAAGTTTTATTTTTATTCGATTTAGTCATGAGCCCAAAACATGCAAATTAACCATTTTTAATGCCAAATTATGAAAGTCAAATATTCATGGCATCCATATCATCCCATATTTGCAACAATTTCACCTCAAATCCTTGTATTTTACTATTTAAACAATTTAGTCCCTAATTAAAAAATTCATCAAAATTACTTAATAAAATACTTTTAAATATCAACCAACATTTCAAATTCATCATTTAATAACTAAAATCACATAGATTCATCAATGGCATCATTCAAAATCTTAAACAATTTCAAAATCGAAGGTACTGGCTAGCTAGACCTAATTGCAACAATATCAAAAACATAAAAGTTATTAGAAACGGGGCTAAAATGGACTTACATGCATACATGGAAGCTTGGCCGAAGCTTCAAGGTATATCATGGCTTCATTCGGTTGAAAAAAAAAAGAAAAAGGAAGATGACAACCATTATTTTACTAATGTTTTGTTTAATTTAATTAATTTATCAAATTACCATTTTAACCTTGGTTAATAATTAAATAAAACACCAATTCCATGTCCATATTTTTCCATCACATAAATATATGGCTTAATTACCATCTAAGGAGGATTTAATTTCACAATTGGTCTTTCAATTAAAATTTTAACTAAATAAACTTATTTATAATTTAATCCTAAACTAATTAGGACTAAAAGAAAAAATAATCCAAAAGCTAGTGGATTCAGTCATGAAACCACCGCTTTGAATAATAATATTTACGGACTTACTCGTCGAATTTGCTGGCCCCGAAATCACAATTTTTGACACCACTGAAAAATTGACTGTTACAAACAACTTGAATTAGTAGGCGAACCTAAACATGTCCTTATTCTAATCAAAAATGAGAAAATCAATAGAAAGACTAATATGTCGTCTATCAAGTCCAATTGGGGAGATGTCTTGTCTTGGGCATAGGAACGGATGGCTCCTAGAAGATAGAGACATAAATGTGACTAACTAGACTGACAGTACATCAAACATGACCCAAGCAGAACAAATCATTAATTCGTTTATGGATTTATTCACTTGTGACATTCATAGCGTGACATACCTAAATTCTGAGTGGATGACGAACTATGTATGCATGGCTCGTACCCTTTGATGTAAGTAAAAGCCTGAGTTCAAATAGGTAAGGAACCAAAAGTTGATGTGTTGGGTGTACGACTTCTGTAGTATGTAATGTCATTCAAAACAATGGAATTCATTACCCAAAACATGGGTAAATGATATCTTCTCATTGGCATTACATGGTTGATGAAAAGTAAGCGTGGCCACGAGTCATTCGTATTTGTGATGGATGACTTGATCACTATTTGGTAATGATTGACTTTTCATGAATGAAGATGTAATGTTTACTATGAGATAAAATAGGATTATATTGGGAGAACGGATATTATCCTAAATAGGTCAAAAATATCTTATAAGGGTAAAACACTTATGAAAAGGTCATTGGACGAGCACTGAGTAGTTGTTTTCGTAATGGAATGTTGTTGAGGAGAGATCAGTCATAATATTATAGTGGAATGACTTCATGACTAAATGATTTTATAATTAATAGGCGAAAAGCCAAAATTTAATTATAAATCATTTGAGCTTCAACCACATATGTCTAATCGGTCCCTTCGCTAGCTCGTTGAAACCATAAATGAATTGTGTGTTTGAATAGAAATGAACAGAATGAATAGAAAAATAGAAAAAGGGAAAAATTCAGGAATGATTATAGTTTTCTCTAAAATGGAGAAATGGAATCATTTGGAAATGAATGTAGGTTTCCAAAAACGAAAATGAAAATGAAAACTTGTAATCCTATATAGGATTTCTTAAAAAATGATGGAAGAATGAGTTTATGTTTTTGAACTATTTTGAAACTTGAAAATGAAATTAAATCATTTGGTCATAGTGAATATGTTGAGTTGTGACATATTGAACGAATTTTCTCGATATTTTACAGAGGGTAAAATCATCAAATTTTTACTAGGGTAAAATTGAGGTGAGAGAATTATTTAATATGTAGATATTAAAGTTTATTTTGGGGAATAGAAAAATAAAATCGAATTGGATCATATTATAGGGTACTAGGTAAAAAAAAAGGCCCAAGAAGTACTAGTAATTAGACCCGATGTGAGAGAGGCCTAAAACCCCTCATATAACATGAAGGGGGTAACAACCCTAGTAGAAATACAAGGGTGAGTCATTCACCCCTCTTGTAACACCCCAGATTTGGAGTATCTAAATTTTAGGTGTATAGCAGTAAATAGTCTGTTTGGCGTAGCGTTATTTGCCAAAATGATTGTTTTGGCATATACATGTGGGCGAGTAGTGAACACCACAAGAGTAAGTAAGAATTTAATTTTCTAATGTTTCACCATGTATTAAGGAGGCGTCCATGTTAAGGAATAAAAAGGAAATATGGGATAAGTATTCACCAAAGGTATAGTACACTTGGGCTGAATGGAATATTATGCTAGTTAGATTTTAAGTAAGCTGGTTAGAAACCAAATTGTATAGTTCAGCCTGATGAGTTTGATGAAGGGAACTTATTTATACTTTTTCGAAAATTGTAGGACAATAAAAGGTAAGTTCTAATACGTATGACACTTGTTAAATTCCACTAAGCAAGATGAATCATATTTATATGGGAGAGTGTGTTCTGAAAGGGAGTTCTTCCTTCTTCTTCTTCTTTCTTTTCCTTAAGTGGTATATACTAAAACATTTCTTAAATCTAAATGTATCCTATCCCGATGATCTAGAGGCTATGGTTCTTTTATGATCAGTAGTTACTTCACACCATGTGGTTGCTGCTGGTTCATGAAAGATATTTGGATTTGGAGCTTTGAACTACAGTAGGTGAGATTCAGGTGAGTTATATATTGACCCTTGCATGTGTATTGTTCATATTGCAAGTCATCTATAAAAATTAATTGAACTATGGATCCGAAGTCAAGAAGAGTATGTTGAAACATTGAAGTATGGCTAAGTATGTATATTTATGAAATGTATACTACGAGATGCATGTTCTATTTGGATTTATGTTAATGAAGTAAAAGGTTGAATTTAGATTGTGTCAACGCATGAAGAGTCCGCCAAGTGAGTTTATGTCTGTTCACCACAGTGGTATCTAATGGAGTCTGTTGAGACTAAAAACATGAATTCTAATATGAACTCTGAAGGAAAAGTCCATGGCCATGGCATCCTTTGAAAGGAATGGTGATTACCCGATGGGGTTCTCTGCACGTCCTAGGATGTTGATGGCCAAACGTCACGTGATGTGAGTTTACGCAAATCCATATCATAAACACAATAGAAAAGAATAGTCTTTGTGGCAAACTCTAAAAGGAATAGTCTTAAAGGAGAACTTTGAAAAAAAATAGCCTTTGAGGTGAACTTTGAGAAGAATAGTCATTGTGGTGAACTCTGAAGGGGGTGTCTTTGTGGAAAACTATGAATTGATCACCTTAGTGGTGTACTCTATCTAATTGCAAGTATGGTGTTTCTTGAATCCCGAATTAAGGCTTAGTCAAAATACTGGTTTCGGGACCACAAAATAGACATAATAAAATTTAATTTTATTATATTTTTATGGTCTATGATTTCATGGAAATATTTCGTGAAAATTTCGTTCGAAAATTTCGACGTTTGGGCACTCAATTTAGTTAAAAGGACTGAATTGTAAAAAGTGCAAAAATTGAGTTCTACATGTTAGAGGTGTCCAATGATTATGAAATTTTAAATTGGAGGTCCTTAAATGATAATTAGACCATTGGTTAAGTTGGTGGACAAAAATGGACAGGGATGGGTATGTCTCAAAAGATTTTTTTAATGGGCATTTTGGTAATTTAGTGAATTAAATGAATTAAAAATAAAATTTAAATGCCAAATATGTCCATCTTCTTCATTAGGATGAAATTACAAGGGTTCTCCATAGCTAGGGCTTGTTTCAAGCTTCCAAGCTCCATAGGTTGTATGCAAACTTGAGTTGGAGATCGCCGGAGATGTAATCACACTATCAAGCTATCATCGTGGGGTAAAAGTGAATACAAACCTCTTAAGTTTATGGCATTTATAGGAGACTTAGTCATTTGTATATGTCATAATTGGTTTGTCCTAAAATGTTGGCCTTTAATATTTAGCTGTTCATTTTGTATAATTTGGATGAAATTTTATGACTCAGTTTAATACGTTTTCAAGTGTATGTGTAACATCCTGAATTAGTGGGCCTGTGCATTTTGTGTGTTGTAGTTTAATGTGTTAGTTTGAGAATTAGCGGTCCGGATTGGGCTCAGGAATAGGCCGAGTTTTTGGTTAAAATATTTTGTTTAGACACTATAGGGCTTTAAGGATGGTATCTGTAGTTTAAATAAGCAAAATGGGCATGCGGCACAGTAACAAGGGGCGCAACAAGGGGAGCTGTTAAGTGATGTCAGTGGCAAGGGAGGAGGCCCAAGTGTGAGCCGCATGGAGCCCATATAATTGGGCCATTTTTGACACTTAAAGAGGAGCTAGGTGGGACGGCATCAAGGCTAGAAAATAAGGGATTTAATTTGTTAAAACAAGGTGGATAATAAGCTGATAAAAGAGGGAGGAAGTGGTGTGATGTAGGTCTCTTCTGGATATGTGTTCTGATAAGGATAAGGGAAAGGAGGAGGAGCTATCTAGGAGGCTAGAGGTGGCCGAATGTGGGACTGTGTGTGTGAGGGGGGGTGGACGGCTAGATAGAGTTAGGCAAAGCCGAACTTTGTGAGTTTTTTCTGAAGCTCTCTCTCTCAGTTTTCTCTGTTGCCGAAACTTTTCCATTCTTTTTCTTCTTCTGTTGAAACTTCTTCCTAGCCGAAATCTCTAAGGCTCTTTTTGTTTTCTTTTCCTAAGCCAAAACTGAAACTCCTTACTTAGTTCTTCTAAAAGCTGAAAACGCATCAGCCCCCTCTTGTTCATCTTTTTTGGGATTTTCTTAAAAGCCCAAATTCCTAGATCTCTAATCTTCTACGCTTCGATCTTCTTCTGTGATTACCGAATCTTTCTGCAAGGGGCAGCTGAAACCTTCTGTAGAGGTAAATGTCGATTTGTGTATTCTTTCGATCTTTTCCGGCTTTTGGAGACCATAGTCGAATGGCTAAATAGTTGACTAATCTCGTGTTTTCTTTCATGGGAGGCATTCCGAGATTTGAAGGAGATCTAATCGCCTAGGTTTTTAAATCGGAGCACTCGAATCATACTACTTCCGGGATTTAATCTATTTCGGTAAGAAGATTCATCTTAGCCATTTTATTAATCGATTTATCTCCAATCTGTCAGTTAACCTTGTTAGGTGATACTCAAATCGTATCTCTTGTAGTAAGTCTTTGACCGATAGAATAGTAATCTGATAATCGCGATTTCGGATAGTGAGAGCATCAATTTTGATAATATAGCGTTAAGCATAAGCAGGTGTGTAATTTCTCACACCATCTCTGTTGTCTGTTAGTAAATATATAAATCTGTTTTCATTCTGTTAATGCCGAAATCTCAGCATGACTGTTGAAAACCCGTGGAGGGTAAAGAGCGACCCATCAGGTTAGTGATTTTTGTGATTTTTTTTAAGTAAAATGATTCTGTTGAGTTGATATGATATACATGCATGCCATTTTCTATGTTTGCTCGGGGTTGGGCGATTGATGTATACGAAAGGGAAGTTTTACATTGTAGTGGCTCGCCACGATCATTGTAGTGGCTCGCCACGATCTGCTCGTGACTATGTCACAATCGACGATGAGCAATTAACTGCAAAGATGACTGCCATCGGTGGTGTGTAGCGGTGTGGGTAATTATAGAAATCCCCATTGGTGTGATTGGCAGGTGAGGGTGGTGTGTAGCGGATGGATCTAGGATTGGGATGGGCTTTGCTTAATTCTGATATGTGATATTCTGTTATTTTGTTCAGTGGGGTAAGGCCCAGTCTGATGGTGCAAGAGGGATTGCACACTGAGTCTTGTAACTCACCCCGTTGTTAACTTTTTTTCAGGTAGCACTTAGGACATCGGACCGAGGTGGAAAGGAGTGCAAGGTGGCCATGCATCGATTTATTTTGACTCAATAAAAGACGTTGTTTTAATTATTTTCCCTTAATACTTTGAATTTGTTTAGTTTTATATTTTATTGTAATAAGGCCACTGGCTATTGTGTATTGGTTTTATGTTTTCAGTTTTCGGGTTTTCATACACGTAGATTTTATGATTAACTGAAACTAAGGCATGTGTTTAAATAATAAAACTCAGAGGCAAAAATTCGGTTTTATTCATTAAGGCATTAATTAAAACTTATTTCCTTTACAAATTATCAAATTATTAAGTTTTTCCCGTATAAATGTTTAAACTATGCTTTTCAAAAAAAATACGACATGTTTTATAAAATCTTCTTAGTGACATGCCAGATCAGGTCGAGATGTTTGGGCCCAAGTCCATCAAATAAGCATTCTGAACTCACTGTGTGTTATGTAGGTATGTGGGCTTGATGGGCTTTATGGGATGTAGATTAATCTTAATTAGAACTTGATAGACTTTAGGCTTAGCTTACATAACTTCTTAACTCTCATAAGACTTAATCTAATTAAACCTATCCGTGGACAAGTCACAAGGTTAGGGTGTGGCAACAGGCATACGCATGCCTAGGATTGGATCCAGGGAGAGCTTGGTATTTAAGCGGTCCTAGCGACTCAGCTCCTCTTCACTGGAATCCTACCTGGTGTGTAGTGACTGTTCACCTTAGCCACGAGGACTTGTTGACGGGCCAAAGTTTCTAACTAAAACCCGAAAGGGACCAACCACCTTATTTTCACAAAATTACTACAATGCCCCTAGTTTTGTAAAAAAATCACCCAAAATGCCATTGATTTGAAAAAATTACCAAAACGCCCTTGATTTAGAAATTATCAAAATTTGTAAAATTATCGAAATACCCCCGATTTGCAAAATTATTGAAATACCCCCGGATTGCAAAATTTCCAAAATACCCCTGCTTCACGAAATTATCAAAATACTCTTATTTTGAAAAAATTCACCAAGATACCCTATTTTGAAAAAAATTATGAAAATACCCATGTAGGATAAAATCTCAAAAATATTTCTAGGAAGTGAAATGACGAAAGTACCCCTATGTGTTGAATGTGGGTTCATGGATGTTGTCTGCATGTTGATTGTTGAATGTATGTAGTTCCCAGAACTAGGAGGAGTAGACTTGATACTGGAACCTGTAGACATAAATCTGAATTCGAAGGAACCACTATCGAAATGACTTTTCATAAGATTGTTCGTGGATAATCAGTGGAAAGAATCAATAATTCATAAAATTTCTAATCAGATAAATGCCAATCGGAAGAATAAGTACAACGGGTCAAGGACGTCCATCGCGTGGTCGTGGTAGGGGTAGGATGACTGTGTCAGAGCCAGTAGGGCCTAGCCACGGGTCAGGAAATGAGATGCTGGATCTGCCAGCTGTGAAGGGAGAATTTTAGGACTAGACGGTCAGAGATGATGCAGTATCTCAGGCGATGTTGTGGGTCCTTGAGAGAGTTGCTGGGGAAGGCACAGGTTCAGGAGCTCAAAAATTTGTGTCTGAACGACTCCGAGCCAACGAAGCGGAGATGTTTAGGGGTGTTTCTGGTGTAGCCCCTAACACAGCTGAGTATTGGTTAGAAGCGAGTGAGCGCATAATGGATGGCCTAGACTTCATGGTGGAGGAGAAGTTGAAAGGGGTCGTGTCTCTTCTTCGAGACGAGGCTTACCAGTGGTGGCTCACGGTAAAGGAGGGTACTGCCCCAGACCGGATTGACTGGGATTTCTTTAAGGAGTCATTTCAGGGAAAGTACGTTGGGGCCAGTTATGTGGATGCGCAGAGGAAGGCATTTTTGAACTTGGTGCAGGGAAGCAAATCTGTGTCTGAAAATGAAGCGAAATTTCTGCGTTTGAGCCATTACGCTCGAGAAATTGTAGCGACTGAATATGAGCGCTATGTACGATTCGAAGATGGATTGCGGGATGAGTTGAGAGTGTTGGTAGCATCGTAGCGAGAAAGGGACTTTGCCGTTCTAGTCGAGAAAGCTAAAATATCTAAGGAGGTGAAACGGATTGAGAAGCAGAATAAGGATAAGGATCGGAGTAGGAACAAGAGAAATTTTGTGCCGTTGGGATCATCTGGGAGTTTTCAGAAAAGGCCTAGGTTTGATGGGCCAGCTCGGGTACCGACATCTGCTACAGGGGGTCAGAATCGATCATGTTCGTCATGTGGGAAGGTACATTTAGGGAAGTGCAGAAGGAAAACTGGTAGATGCTTTAGGTGTGGATTTATGGATCATATGGTGAAAGACTGTCCATAGGTGGATCAGGTACAACCTGCTAAACGGGGTTCTGATCAGGTTAGGAGGGGTGGTCAACCATTACCAAGGGGTTGTGGCTCAGTCAGAGGAGGAAATGGGTTCGGTCGAGGTTGTAGAGCACCTGGTAGGGGTGCAGGTAATGTAGACGTGAGACAGCCGAGTCTAGTTTATGCAGCTTGTCGACGGGAGGATGGTGATGCACTAGGACGTCATAATCGGTACGTTTTTTATCGCTAATAATCCATTTCTTGCTTTGATTGATATTGGATCAACCCACTCTTATGTTTCGTGCCCGATATCTGAGAATTTAAGTATAGAATTTGAAATAACTGTTAGGAAGATGATGGTAGTTAGCCCGTTAGGACAATTTAGGATAATGGACAAACTATTTAGGAGTGTACCGTTAGAGACTCAAGGAGTAGTGTTTCCGGCAGACCTAATGGAATTACCGTTTGAGGAGTTTGACCTTATCCTGGGAATGGATTGGTTGGCTAAACATCGTGCTAAGCTGGATTGTGAGACTAAGCACATGGTGTTGAGTACCTCGGAAGGCGGGAAGGTGGTTGTGCTAGGGGAAGCTAAGTCCTCGGTTTATTGGACCTTGTCAGGTACTAGAACGTGTGGGACCAGTGGCGTATCGACTGGAGTTGCCTTCAGGGTTAGAGCAGATACATGACATGTTTCATGTCTCGATGCTAAGATGTTACCGTTCTGATCCATCGCACATTGTGCTAGTGGAAGAGATTGAAGTAAGGCCAGACTTGTCCTTTGAGGAGAAGCCAGTGCAAATTTTGGACCAAAGGAAGTGACATAGGAGCCAGAAGATGTTATGCAACAACAGTATCCCCATCTCTCCTGATCAGGTAAATTTCGTGGCCGAAATTTCTTTAAGGGGGTAGAACTGTAACATCCTGAATTGGTGGGCCTGTGCATTTTGTGTGTTGTAGGTTTAATGTGTTAGTTTGAGAATTAGGGGTTCGGATTAGGCTCAGGAATGGGCCGAGATTTCAGTTAAAATATTCTATTTAGACACTATAGGGCTTTAAGGATGGTATCTGTAGTTTAAATAAGCAAAATGGGCTTGTGGCCTAGTAACAAGGGGCGTAGCAAGGGGAGCTGTTAAGTGGCATCAGTGGCAAGGGAGAAGGCCCAAGTGTGAGCCGTATAGAGCCCATAGAATTGGGCCACTTTTGGCACTTAAAGAGGAGCTAGGTGGGACGACATCAAGGCTAGAAAATAGGGGATTTAATGGGTTAAAAAAAAGTGGATAATAAGCTAATAAAAGAGGGAGGAAGTGGTGTGATGTAGGTATCTTCTGGATATGTGTTCTGATAAGGATAAGGGAAAGGAGGAGGAGCTATCTAGGAGGCTAGAGGTGGCCGAATGTGGGACTGTGTGTATGAAGGGGGGTGGACAGCTAGATAGAGTTAGGCAAAGCCGAATTTTGTGAGTTTTTTTCTGAAGCTCTCTCTCTTAGTTTTCTCTGCTGCCGAAACTTTTCCACTCTTTTTCTTCTTCTGTTGAAACTTCTTCCTAGTCGAAATCTCTAAGGCTCTTTTTGTTTTCTTTTCCTAAGCCAAAATCGAAACTCCTCACTCAGTTCTTCTAAAAGCTGAAAATGCATCAGCCCCCTCTTGTTCATCTTTTTCGGGATTTTCTTAAAAGCTGAAATTCCTAGATCTCTAATCTTCTACGCTTCGATCTTCTTCTGTGATTGTCAAATCTTTCTGCAAGGGGTGGCCGAAACCTTCTGTAGAGGTAAATGTCGATTTGTGTATTCTTTCGATCTTTTTTGACTTTTGGAGACCATAGCGGAATGGCTAAATAGTTGACTAATATCGTGTTTTCTTTCATGGGAGGCATTTCGGGATTTGAAGGAGATCTAATCGCCTAGGTTTTTAAATCGGTAGCACTCGATTCATACTACTTCCGGGATTTAATCTATTTGGGTAAGAAGATTCATCTTAGCCGTTTTATTAATCGATTTATCTCCAATCTATCAGTTAACCTTGTTAGGTGATACTCAAATCGTATCTCTTGTAGTAAGTCTTTGACCGGCAGAATAGTGATCTAATAATCGCGATTCCAGCTAGGGAGAGCATCAATTTTGATAATATAGCGTTAAGCGTAAGCAGGTGTGTAATTTCTCACACCCTTTCTGTTGTCTGTTAGTATATATATATAAATCTGTTTATATTCTGTTAAATGCTGAAATCTCGGCATGACTGTTGAAAACCCGTGAGGGTAAAGGGCGACTCATCAGGTCAGTGATTTTTGTGATTTTCTTTAAGTAAAATGATTCTGTTGAGTTGATATGATATACATGCATGTCATTTTCTATGTTTGCTCGGGGTTGGGCGATTGATGTATATGAAAGGGGAAGTGTTCTGTTGTAGTGGCTCTGCCACGATCAATTGTAGTGGCTCCGCCACGATCTGTTTTGGTGACTATGTCACAAATCTGACGATGAGCAGCTAACTGCAGCATGACTGCCATCGATGGTGTGTAGCGATGAGGGTGATTGTAGAAATCCCCATTGGTGTGATTGGCAGGTAAGGGTGGTGTATAGCGGATGGATCTAGGATTGGGATGGGCTTTACTTAATTCTGATATGTGATATTCTGTTATTTTGTTCTGTGGGGCTAAGGCCCATCCATGTTTGTTTATATGGTGATAAGCCCATCCAGAAGTTAAGAAATGTGAAAAGTGGAATGAAATGAAAGTTTATATGGTGATAAGCCCATCCATGTTTGTTTGGCATGCATATAATGTTATGTGCCCAACATATTTGATTAAGTGAATACGATAAGTAAATTTTCTCAAATTGACAGAATGTGTGTTTATGTACACTTGTTTGAATAGGATAATCGAAAAAGTTCATGTAACATGACTATGTATGTTAATTAGCTTGAAGTGAATTATGTAATTGTGATTATATGATGTTAGTGATGAATACAAAGTCATATGTATGTATTTATGAGAGTTAAGTCAGAAGCTTTACGACTTCACCCCCTTACCAATGTTGTTTTATAATGAAAATTCATGAGAACCATGTGGAATAAGTCCATAAATGTGAAACTAAAAAGTTTAGTGGTGAAATACTTAGTAATGCATTTAGAGATAAGAATAGTTTGGAAAGTGAAAACAATTTTGGAAGGATATTAGAATGTTTAAAAGATTATACAGATTATGCAATGTCACGGATAAAGGAGAAGTTAGTCTCGGCTAATCGCTCTTATTCAGATATGATGTCTAAAGTATGTGTTTGTTGAAATTTTTTCCGAATTGATTTTCGTTAGTGAGTGGAATAATACGGGGTTCATGATGACAGAATTAATCAAAGAAATGATATTTGAGTAGTAAAGATGTCTGTGTGTGTGTGACAGTTACAGTTGAAATAAATATCATGATCTTTTCTGTATATTCTATATATTCTCTTATCCTCAAAGATATGTGTGTGATTGTTCAGTTTCTAATGGAGTTCTTACGTTGTGAGAAGCTAACTATGATGTTAGATGAATGCCCTGTTGGTCTGGTCGGTTTATGATTGGTATTCTTTATCTCTTCGGAATTCTATTTAAATATGTTAGAATGAAATCGATGGTAAAAATTTATGTGAGACTATTTTTATATTTCTACTAATTATGGTTTTGTTTTATATATACGAGAAATATATTATCTCTGTTATGATAGAAGTCCAGAGTCGGTAAGCATATTTTTTTTGTTGGGTTTCTCTGAGGAATCATGAGGATCTCTGTTATTTTCTTGTGAGTTATGTTGTCAAACTTCTGGAATGGTATCGTATTTAGGGTTTTCTTATCGCCCTTATTGTGCAAATTATCGAACATGGCTCATCCTTATAGTATGTTCTTTGGTCTATGATGGCTATATTTAGTATGATTGTATTTCTGGATTCGAT
The DNA here is from genome assembly GCA_025506655.1 of Gossypium rotundifolium. Taxonomy (NCBI): domain Eukaryota; kingdom Viridiplantae; phylum Streptophyta; class Magnoliopsida; order Malvales; family Malvaceae; genus Gossypium; species Gossypium rotundifolium. The sequence continues at coordinate 91,762,733 of CP106724.1, read as the reverse complement.
AATAGGAATGGTGATTCTGGTATCAAGGTTTCTCAAATATTCGTGGAAGAAATTGACATTGGCAAGGGTATAAATGGTAAGAGCACAAGCTTAAATTATATAGCAGTTTTCTTTCCTCAGGTAAGTTTGATTAAAGTTAATGAGTTCAATTAGGATATCTATTTCCTCGAGCTAATACGATTTAAAAGGTCTTTGATTTGCATGCTAAAATAATTTTGAAAGATTGTATATTTGAGTTGTATCCTTAGCATGAAGAAAAGAGTATATTGATATGTTGTTATTCGATAGCTGAAATCAACTCAGTTGTTTTTATATGAGTGAACTGATTTGTTGAGATATGATTTGAGTTATGTAAATTTAAACATGCCTCAACTAAGAGAATAAATTTTGTGTATTCACGAGTATGAAGACGGATAGTCGGAATAAAGAAATTATATTTTAGAAAGCATAATACAGAGATATGCTTATTGGATTATTCTAACCGGATGATGTTATTATAAGTTAAAGTTGTTCTGATTGGAAAAGTTATCATATTTGTGAAAGTTTGAATGGTCTTGGTATACTAACAAAGTTAAAGCAATTGAAGGTATTATTAACCGAAGCTCTAGTTTTGAGTTCAGTTGGAATTGAGTAATGAGTTTATGATTTTTTTCAGTGATGCACTAGTGAACGGATTAGAATGAGTTTTATTGCTAGAATATAAAGTGATGGTTCATGTTTTCATACGGTTAATGTCACATTAAAAAGAACTGTTCGACTAGTGATTTAGAGATGGTTATTATTATGTATGTATTGAAAAATTTGATGACACTGTTTGTTTAACGAGGATTTTCATATGTTTCCTGGTTTCGAGAGTTTAATATATCTGATGGCATAGCAAAATTTGAGTTTAATACAGTGGTTATGAATTAAGAGAAATGTTAGTGGGTTGTTTTCGAACATTTGATAGAATTAGCATAATAATTTCAATATGTATCGATTCTTTGTTTGACAGAATTCACTGAGTTCTATTAGGATTTAGATCGATGATAGAGTGTTTCTGAAAGTATCGTCTTGAAAAAGATTATTTAGTGATGTTGGAAATTAAGAGAAAGATACTAAACCATTCTTCTGGTAAGATTTTCGAGGACGAAAATCCTAAAAGGGGGGAAGAAATGTAACATCCCGAATTAAGGCCTAGTCGGAACAGTGGTTTCGGGACCATAAATTCGAAGTAATAAAATTTATTTTTATTATATTTTTATGGTCTACGATTTCACGAAAATATTTCTTGAAAATTTCATCCGAAAATTTCGATGTTTGGGCATTCAATTTAGTCAAAAGGACTAAATTGTAAAAAGTGCAAAAGTTGAGTTCTACATGTTAGAGGTGTCCAATTGTTATGAAATTTTAAATTGGAGGTCCTTAAATTATAGTTAGACCATTGGTTAAGTTGGTGGACAAAAATGGACATGGTTTTAAGGGGCATTTTGGTAATTTAGTGAATTAAATGAATTAAAAACAAAATTTAAATGCCAAATATGTCCATCTTCTTCATTAGGACGAAATTACAAGGGTTCTCCATGGCTAGGGTTTGTTTCAAGCTTCCAAGCTCAATAGGTTTTATGCTAACTCGAGTTGGAGATCGCCGGAGATGTAATCACACTATCAAGCTATCATCGTGGGGTAAAAGTGAATACAAACCTCTTAAGTTTGTGGCATTTATAGGAGACTTAGTCATTTGTATATGTCATAATTGTTTGGCCTAAAATGTTGGCCTTTAATATTTAGCAGTTCATTTTGTATAATTTGGAAGAAATTTTATGACTCAGTTTAATACGTTTCCAAGTGTATGTGTTTTGGTAATGCCTCGTACCCTATTCCAGCGTTGAATATGGGTAAGGGGTGTTACATTTCTACTAAGTCTATGTAGTGTGAACTGTCAGGAATATCTAGTAAGTTATGAATCTGACTATCTCTATAGTAATATATGAGTAAATTATAATAGTTCTGTATAAGTATGACCAAGATAAAGTATTGATATGCTCTGGAATAAGAGTTGAATAAAGTTTTAAGGATTTTCCATGTAAAAGATATGTGTATCTATATGTCAAGAAGGGTATCTGTTATGATAATCTGTAAGTATGAAAAGTAAGGGGTGTTGCATCTTTTTGTAAACTTATTTTGAATCCGAGTCACTGTTATTTTGAATTATGAGATTCTGTTATAGCATGATATGAAGTTTATTTGGATGTTATACGTAGTGAATTATCAGTATGGATATGTGAACAGAATTGGATCTAGGTATGTCTGAATGTGAACCAATAGTATTAAAGTATTTCAATTTCCTTTCTTTTGCGTTCGATTCAAATCTTTATTCCAATCGATTGATTTGCTACTCCGTTCCCCATTCAATTCAATCCACTATTATTCAAATAATTTTTCTCTTCAAAATCGATCGTGTTCTTTACATGATTAATTCAATTGAGATCGAGATTATGAATAACATGGGTGACTAAATCCCTTAGGGGAGATTAACGAGTGGATAAGGATGTGATTAATAGAGGATTTAGGGTTTCCCAAGAGATATTACTTGGTATGAATTACATGTGCTTAAACCACTAGGATTGACTACCCTAGGAAGTTATCATAGACTAGCTGAGATCAAGAGATAAGTCGAACCGAGTAAATCGTAATTTATCCTAGTTGAGAAAGTGAGGTCGGGAGATAAGTGAGTATCAACCAATCGATTAGTTAATTAGAGGCCGGAAGGTAATAGTTGGTTAATCAATAGCTAATCCACCCTAAAACCCTAATCTAAAGTTAGTTACAAACCCCAATGTGAGTTAATCTTCTTGATTCGTTTATTGATTTAATTCATTTGTTTATTTTTCTTATTTATTTATTTTAGTTATTTATTTTTATCTCATTATTATATTTTATAGTTTATCGTAATATAGGAATTAGTTAGTACTATTTAGACTTATTATTGTAAAAGCATTTTCATAATTTATTTCATCATCCCTTGTGTATGATCCTCGGAATACTTCCAAAGTATTTCATTGTACTAAACTATATTATAATTTGACTTGTGCACTTGCGGGCACCTTCGTTTTAATCTCTTATAATTTTTGGTGTTAGATTTTACTATAAACGATAACTCGTGTATAGGAGATCAATGACATGGTATGTCAATTGTCATTTTGATGAAATAGTATTCCCAACTTTAAGAGGGAGAAAGAAAACAATTATTAAAGGAAAGTACATAGGATGCATCATTATTATCTCATTTAGATCCTTGAACAAATCAAAGTGAACTAGAAGTTTAGAAGATAATACCTTCTCAAAATATTGTAAATCAATTTTCAAATGTATTTACTGACCTAAAGAGAGTTACTAAATCACATATATTATCTGAAAATGCTCTAATAAGAATTTATGTCCCTATAAGACAATCTACTAGTGCAAATGAAAGTAAGTGTCACTGAATCTTGGTAGACTAATCGATTCCAAAGATAAGAATACTCATAAAAAGAAAGGAGTAAGTAATCTAAATGATCATATTGTAGAGGTGATTGCCTAAGAAGAGACCTCGATAAGTTATATCACAATAGGAAAAAGATGGAATTGGAAAGTTATAATTGTCGACAACATTTTTGCTTATAATATTGTTGTTGATAACAATAGAAGAAAAATGAAGATCTTGAACCTACATATGTTGAGGAATATAGAAATTGAAAAGATTTTTCAAATTGAAAAGGTGCAATACAAGTAGAATTAAATTCGCTTGCTAAGTGTGAGGTTTTTGGACCTATAGTCCAAACACTTAATGATGTAAAGCTGGTGGGGTATAAATGGGTATTTCTGGGAAAATGAAATGAGAATAATGAAGTTGTTAGATATAAAGCATGACTTGTAGCACAAGGATTTTTGGAAAGGCCCAACAATGATTATAAGAGGACATATTCTACTAAGGTGGATGTAATCATGTTTAGATGTCTAATAAGTCTAGAAATATGAGAAAAACTTGATATGTTTTTAATAGATGTTGTTGCAGGCTTTCTATATGACTCACTAGATAGTGAAATTTGTGTGAAAATCCTAGAAGGATACAAAGTTTGTAACACCCCAAACCCGGCCCAAAATGCTACGGCCAAATTCGGAATGCTACGAGGAAATATGTCTGAAAAGAATTTGATTTAATGGGTGAAAACACGTTTTGAATTTTAAATATTTTCTTTAGTTTATAAAAGAACAAAAACTTTGAAGGTCGGGTGTAGTCTAAAACATTGCATATTTGGAAGTTTCAAGAGAAGTCGAGATATTTAAAATATTCAGGTTTAAAACTCAAGTTTAATCTTTAAGTTGTAAATTGTTTCCAAAATTGTTCTTAGTTTTTAATCGATAATCCAACTGACTCACAATAAAATAAAAATCCCCAAATATTTAAATGGCCTTATTACATTCAAAAGAAAATTTACCCAAAAGTAACTAAGAATTTAAGTGCATAAAACATTAAAACAACTTCTGCATGGCCACCACGAATCTACTCCAGCCCGGTCCATGTATCATACATCACCTACATTGTTTAAGAAAATAGGGTGAGTCGAACAGACTTAGTGTGCGATTATTTCACATGTTTCCCAAATAGGCTTGGCCCAAATCACACAATCCACATACCACACATGATGATGCAAATATGTTACCCAACCCAACCTAGAATCCATCCTCTACACACCCCTGTACCAACCATAACACACTAGGGGATTACTAAATCGACCCTCCAACCGCTACACACCTCTTTGGCAGTCAAGCTGCCCAAAGTCGTGGCATAGCCACCGATCACCTTGTGACCAAATATAGTGTGGCCTAGCCACCGATCACCAATGTGACCAAACAGAATGTGGGATAGCCACCGATCACCATGTGACCAAATCTCGATATCCACGATGTGGCCCATGGTCATCATCAAACCGTGATGAAGCACAAAGCAAGCATCAATCCCTTGATGTGGCATATAGCTGACACCAAGTCATGATTTGGCACATAGCCAATCACCACACATACATAAATGTACACCCGGTCCTTCATTTAACATATATCTCCCGATCCCATGCATATGCAACATGCTATAATGATATGATAGAATAATGCATGGACATATTAGGTAGGCATTCAACATGCTCAAAATATCCACAATAATCAACCATCCGCACCTTAGATAAAGTACTAACCTGGTTACTGTGATACCCAATTAAGGATAACAAATCCACTACAACCACTGTAACGGTTATCACACACATAACACATATAATCAATTGACTAAACATAGAAATAGTGAATTAACCACACACCTGATAACCTGAAGCACTAGACTCTCAACGTCAACAATGTCCCTAAACGAGACTACATTATCTGCAGCACGATCCTCGCTCGACATCGCCCACACCGGTGGCCAATCTCGAACCACGTAAATGTAACCATTCTTGAACTTAGAGGTAGGGACAACCCCTTTCTCTCCTCCACTGGTACTCGCATCCATTGAATATCACTTAATCAGAAAGCCTGGTTAATCGATACATAAGATCTAAACGAATCATATCTATAATTTAAATGAATACCCTTACCGAAATAGATCTGAATCCCGAAGACTCCTCCTATACCTTTGTTGTACCCTTCCTATCACACCATAGTTAGAATCGGCTAACACTTAAAAGATATGGCCTTTGGCCGAATGGCACTATCTCCTTACCTTATCGATCAAATCTCGAAAGCCCTTCCTCTTAACGTTGGCTCCAAAGAATCCCGAAACCTATCCTCATGGTTTCGGTCAAATGGGTAAATGGGGTTAGAGTTCTTGATTTCGACAATCCCAAAAGGAAAGAGATAAAGTTTGGACACAAAAGAATACTTACCTCACTTACTAGCAGTCGACTAAAAGATCTGACCAAGGAAGATCAGTTTCGAAATACCACAGACGTAAAGAGATTCGACCACCACTTGATTCTTCGGCCTCCGCAAAGTTTGATAACATGAAAAGAGAAAAGAGTGAAATGGTGGTATGCTTCACTAAGACCCCAAAAGAAAGTAGAGCATTCGGCCACAAGGGGGTAGAGTATAGGGAAGAACGGCTTCTAAAATGAAGAGAAGGTAAGGGCTTTGTCACCAAAACGAAAAGAAAAGAAGAGTAGAGTGGAAGAGATAGGTTCGGCCTTGTGAAGAGAGTGGAAAAGAAGAGAAAATGAACACAAATGATGCCTTTAAGGGTCTTTGAGGTTTCGGCCAAGATAAACAAATGAGAAAAAGGGTTGAATTCTATGTAGTTTTGGTATGAAAGAAAAGAATAAGCACAAAGAGAGAAATGAGTTAAATTTCGGCTAGAGGAAAGTAATTAAATGGCACTTGACCACTCTAAATTTTGGCACACCCAAGCTTTCCCACTGAAAATGCAACTCCCCTCCCAAAGTCCTACATTCGGCTAACTCTCACCCCCCATTTTCTCTCCGCTTTTTCCTCTACTCCTCTCATTAGAATGAGTTTGAATGAGTCAAACTCCCATCTTTTCTCCTTGCCACCATTTCAAACACCTTGACCAAGTCTCATCCTCATCCCTTCAGAGTCTGATTGCCGCCCAACTCTTCACTTCCCTTGATGTAAAAATAAATGCCAAAATGCTGCTAGAGCTGCTCGAACCATGGCCCTTCTCACTCCCTGATGCGTCAACCACAAGTACTCTAAGTGGTGCCTCCTAGCCACTTTACCAACTGGATTCTTGTGTCATAAACTCCTCACAAGGACTCTTAAGGCCTATCTTCCCCTAGCTTCTCCCTAAAAGCTCTAACCCAAAAATTTGCCTAAGGTCCAAACTTAGCCTCAAGATTTCCCGAGACCTCCAAACTCATACAAACAACATATAGAGCACACTACCACATACATGTAACTTAGAAAGAAATACCAGACCCCTAAACCCCGGATGTTACAGTTCTACCCCCTTAAAATAATTTCGACCCCGAAATTACCTGATCAAAATAAGTGTGGATATTATTGTCCCATCGCTTCTTTCGGTTCCCATGAAGCTTCTTTTGCCCCATGATTACGCCATAATACTTTAACTAGAGGAACTGATTTCTTTCGAAGTACCTTCACATCTCGCCCGTAATCAATCGATTCTTCTTCGAGGACAACCGTCTCAACTCAACTTCCTCAACTGGCACTACGTGAGATGGATCCAATCGATAACGATGTAGCATTGACACGTGGAACACATCATGCATCTGTTTCAAGTCTGACGGCAATTCCAACTGATAAGCCACTGGCCCCACTCTCTTCAAAACCCTATAAGGCCCTATAAACCTGGGACTCAGTTTACCCTTGCGTCCAAATCTCATCACCTTCTTCCATGGCGAAACTTTCAGGAGCACACTATCACCTACAGTAAGTTCTATCTCTTTTCGCTTCAGATTCACATACGACTTCTATCTGTCAGATACCTCCTTCAACCGTGCTCGGATTACCTTAACCTTTTCCTCTGATTCTGCCACTATCTCTGGACCCAAAACATGACGTTCACTTAATTCTGTCCAACACGTAGGAGTCCGACACTTCCACCCATACAATGCTTCATACGGCGCCATCCGAATACTTGCTTGGTAACTATTGTTGTATGCAAACTCTACCAAAGGCAAGAATTCCTCCCAGCTACACCTAAAGTCGATAACGCAACCCCTCAACATATCTTCTAACACCTGAATCACCCTTTCAGACTGGCTGTCCGACTGTAGATGAAATGCCGTACTGAAGTCCAACCTGGTACCCAAAGCCTGATGCAACGCCCTCCAAAACCTTGACGTAAATCTAGGATCCCTATCCGATATGATCGACATCGGTACCCCATGCAATCTCACAATTTCTACTATATACAGCTTCGCTAACTTCTGTAGAGAGTAATCAATCTGAACTGGTATGAAATGCGCAGACTTTGTCAACTGATCCACAACTACCCATATCGAGTCCTTCTCAGTAGGCGTAAGAGGAAGCGCACTTATGAAATCCGTTGTGATCCTCTCCCACTTCCATTGCAGAATCTTCACTGGTTGCAGCAACCTCAAAGGTACTTGATGTTTAGCCTTGACCTGCTGACACGTCAAGCACTTCCCCATAAATTTTGTAACTTCACGCTTCAATCCAGGCCACCAAAACTGTTCCCGTATGTCTTTATACAACTTACTTCCTCCAGGATGCATAGGGTAAAGGCTACCATGCGAATCCCGAAGAATCTTCTGCCTCAATTCTACATCCTCCGGCATACACACCCTACCATGGAAACATAGGACTCCGTCACTGTTCACACTATAATCCTCTAACTCCCCACTCCAAACTTGCTGAAGTCGAGTACTTAAAACCTCATCCACCAACTGTTTCTCTCTTACTTGACTTAACCACGTCGGTTTCACCTGCAATTCTGCTAACAAACTCCCGTCGTCGTAGAGATTAAGATGCGCGAACATAGCCCTCAGATCTGACACCACTTTTCGACTTAATGCATCCGCTACCATATTTGCTTTACCCGAGTGGTACTCAATCGAACAGTCGTAATCCTTTAATAGCTCCACCCACCTTCGTTGTCTCAAGTTCAGCTCCTTCTGAGTCAACAGATACTTCAGGCTCTTATGGTCAGTGTAGATCATCGACTTCTCTCCGTACAGATAGTGCCTCCACACTTTCAGAGCAAAAACTATTGTTGCCAACTCCAGATCATGCGTCGGGTAGTTAACTTCATGCGGTCTCAGCTGCCGGGACACATAAGCAACCATCTTCCCTTCCTGCATCAGTACACAACCTAACCCCGTGTGAGAAGATCACAATACACCACAAAGTCTTTCCCTGCCACCGGTTGGATCAAAATCAGGGCCTCAGTCAAAACTCTCTTTAGCTTCTCGAAACTTTCCTGCTGCTTATCTGACCATACAAAAGGTACCTCCATCCTCAACAGCTTAGTCAAAGGTGCCGCTATAGAAGAGAACCCTTCAACAAACCTCCTATAGTACCCTGCTAGCCCCAAGAAACTGCAAATTTCAGCTACCGACCTAGGTGGTTTCCACTCCAATACTGCCTCAACCTTCCGAGGATCCACCCTTATTCCTTCCGCGGATACCACGTGACCCAGAAAAGCAACTTCACTCAACCAGAATTCACACTTGCTAAACTTGGCATACAACTTCTTTTCCCTTAAAGTTTGTAACACCACCCGTAGATATGCATCATGTTCTTTCTCTGACTTTGAATACACCAGGATGTTGTCAATGAACACTACGACAAATTGATCCAGGTAAGGTTGGAAAACCCGATTCATCATGTCTATAAATGTAGCTGGTGCGTTAGTCAACCCGAACGGTATTACCAGGAATTTGTAGTGCCCATATCGAGTCCGAAATGTCATCTTATGGATATCAGCCTCTTTCACCCTAAGCTGGTGATATCCCGACCTCAAATCTATCTTCGAAAAGACCGCAGCTCCCTTGAGCTGGTCAAACAAGTCATCTATCCTCGGCAGCGGGTACTTGTTATTGATCGTTAGTTTATTCAACTGGCGGTAATCTATGCACATAAGCATAGACCCATCTTTCTTCTTTACGAACAACACCGGTGCTCCCCATGGAGACACACTGGGTCGAATAAACCCACGATCTAGTAACTCTTGGATTTGGACCTTCAATTCAACCAACTCCTTTGGTGCCATCCTATAAGGAGTGATGGACATTGGCGCTATTCCTGGCAACAGGTCAATTCCAAACTCCACCTCCCGATCTGGAGGTAACCTTGAAAGTTCTTCTGGAAAAATATCCGCAAACTCCTTCACCGTCCTGACCTCCCCCACAGCTACCTTCTTAGCATCCAAGGCACTGACCAACATCAGAAAAGTCGAGCACCCCTTATTCACCATCTTCACCGCCTTAAGAGCAGACACTACGTTAGACAGGTAGTCTCTCCTCTCACCTATTATTGCAACCTCATAATTTTTGGGAGTCCTTATTGACATGCGCTTAGTAGCACAGTCCAGATTCGTACGATATCTTACTAACCAATCCATCCCTAGGATCAGGTTAAATTCCCCGAATGGCAGCTCCATCAAGTCAGTTGGGAATACCACCCCCTAAACCTCTAAAGGTACGTCTCTAAAGAGTTTCTCTACTACCATAGATTGCCCTAAAGGACTAAGTACAGTCATCTTCCTAGGGACAGTCTCAGAGTTCACATTCAAAGTTCCAGACACCATGCTAGCAATATACGAATGCGTTGACCCAACATCAATTCCTCACTGCACATACCCTTGACCCACTGACTGAGCCCTATCCGTAATCTGAGGACAATACCTCACAAAGTGAGTCTTAGACCCACACCTGAAACATTCCCTAATCCTTCCCCAATACTCGCCCACATGCATTCTCTCACACTGAGCACATGGACGGACCTGATTCCCAACAGCCGGCATAGTAGTATGAGTAGAATTGTCCACCCTAGGCTTTTTCTGGAAACTCCCCGAAGACCCTGACCATCCAAAACCTCTCTTGTTTTAGCCTCTGTCTTTATCTCTATTCTACCTTTCAGCTCGATTAACTTCCTCGATGATCCGAGATTTCTCCACCAGAGTGGTAAAGTCCCTCTCACGCTGAGGAGCTATCAACACCCACAGCTCATCTCAGAGCCCATCATCAAACCTCACGCAGCGTCTGTAATCAGTAGTAACAATCTCTCTGGCATACCGACTTAACCTCAAGAATTTTGCCTCATATTCCGCTCATCGACTTACCCCCTTGCACCAGATTCAAAATGCCTTCCTCTCGTGGCCCACGTAGCTAGCTCCCATGTACTTCCCCTCAAACTTCACCTTGAAGTAACCCCAATCTACTCGGTCCATTGAGTACCCTCCTTGACGGTAAGCCACCACCGATAGGCCTCATCCCGTAATAGAATACAAAGACCTTGACTTTTCCTCAAGAAGGCGGTCCAAATCATCCATGATCCTCTCGACTGCCTCCAACCAATACTCCGCCGCATTTGGAGCCACCCCCGAGACACCTCTGAATATCTCAGCTCCATTCGCCCGAAGTCTCTCAGAAACGGACTTCCAGACCCCAGTACCCACATTCGCTCCCGCAACTCTTTCCAAGACTCGTAGCATAGCTCGATATCTGCGTCGTCTCCACCCGCCCCGATCTTGAACTCGCTTCACCGCAGCGGTGTCGTTTCATTCCTCGATCCATGACCAGACCCAACTGGTTCCGATATTGATATTCTGCCCCTACCACATCCTCGCGTACTACGACCTCGCCCCCTAGAACTCATATCTATCGTAGCGTTTTAATCTGTTTAAGAAATTTTATGCATTAACTTATTGTTCCACTGATTATCCACACGTAATTTTATGTAACGACATTTAATAGTAGTTCTTTCCGGTCATTCAAAGTTTTTTCTCAGGTCCTCCACCCTAACTCAGAAAATCTTATTCATTCATCAATACTATCCACTACATACGTTCACCACTTTGAACATTTTCGTCCGTTCCTAACCCAATGGTATTTTCGTAATTTGTCCTATATGGGTATTTTGGTAATTTTTTAAATCAGGGGTATCTTGTAATTTTGCAAAATAAGGGTATTTTGGTGTTTTTGCAAAATAGGGGTATTTTGGTAAAAATTGAGGGTAGTATGGTAATTTCATAATTTGGGGGTATTTTAGTAATTTTCACAAGTCGGGGTACTTCGGTAATTTTGAAAATTGGGGTAATTTGATTATTTTTGCAAAACCGGGTGTTTGGTCCCTTTCGAGTTTTATTTATAGATTTGGCCCGTTAACAAGTCCTCGCGGTTGAGGTGAGCAATCACTGCGCACTAGGTAGGATTCCAGAAAAGAGGAGGTGAGTTGCTGGGACTGCTTAAATACCAAGCTCATTCGGAATGCATGCCTAGACATGCACATGTTTGTTACCACACCTGAACTTCACGACTTATTCCCAGGTTTTGGTGAAATAAATTAAGTCTTATGAAATTTAATGTTGGAGTAAGCTAATCCTAAGGTTTAATAGTTCCTAACTTACTAATCTACGATCCCATATCACCTTTCATACAAATCATGCAACGGTTTGAAGTACTTACCTGGTGGACATCGAGCCGGAGACTCAGGTGCCATGCCAGAAAACCTAAACATCTTGTGAAAATACAAGTTTTAGTAAAACTCACTTTCGAAAGACGTTTTGGGCCCATAAGCCCTCAAAGTCAAGTTTTGAATCAGGCTCTGATACCAAACTGTAACACCCCAAACCTGGCCCAAAATGCTATGGCCGAAGTTGGAATGCTACGAGAAAATATGTCTGAAAAGAATTTGATTTAATGGGTGAAAACACGTTTTGAATTTTAAATATTTTCTTTAGTTTATAAAAGAACAAAAACTTTGAAGGTCGGGTGTAGTCTAAAACATTGCACGTTTGGAAGTTTCAAGAGAAGTCGAGATATTTAAAATATTCAGGTTTAAAACTCAAGTTTAATCTTTAAGTTGTAAATTGTTTCCAAAATTGTTCTTAGTTTTTAATCGATAATCCAACTGACTCACAATAAAATAAAAATCCCCAAATATTTAAATGGCCTTATTACATTCAAAAGAAAATTTACCCAAAAGTAACTAAGAATTTAAGTGCATAAAACATTAAAACAACTTCTCCATGGCCACCACGAATCTACTCCAGGCCGGTCCATGTATCATACATCACCTGCATTGTTTAAGAAAATAGGGTGAGTCGAACAGACTCAGTGTGCGATTATTTCACATGTTTCCCAAATGGGCTTGGCCCAAATCACACAATCCACATACCACACATGATGATGCAAATATATTACCCAACCCAACCTAGAATCCATCCTCTACACACCCCCGTGCCAACCATAACACACCAAGGGATTACTAAATCGACCTCCAACCGCTACACACCTCATTGGCAGTCAAGCTGCCCAAAGTCGTGGCATAGCCACCGATCACCTTGTGACCAAATATAACGTGGCCTAGCCACCGATCACCTATGTGACCAAACAGAACGTGGCATAGCCACCGATCACCATGTGACCAAATCTCGATTTCCACGATGTGACCCATGGTCATCATCAAACCGCGATAAAGCACAAAGCAAGCATCAATCCCTTGATGTGGCACATAGCTGACACCAAGTCGTGATTTGGCACATAGCCAATCACCACACGTACATAAATGATCACCCGGTCCTTCATTTAACATATATATCCCGATCCCATGCATATGCAACATGCTATAATGGTATGATAGAATAATGCATGGACATATTAGGTAGAGAATAATGCATGGACATATTAGGTAGGCATTCAACATGCTCAAAATATCCACAATAATCAACCATCCACACCTTAGATAAAGTACTAACACAGTTCTTTGTGATACCTAATTAAGGATAACAAATCCACCATAACCAATCAGAATTCGGTTATCAAACACATAACACATATAATCAATTGACTAAACATAGAAACAGCGAATTAACCACACACCTGATAACCTGAAGCACTAGACTCTCAACGTCAACACTGTCCCTAAACAAGACTACTGCTATCTGCCTACGATCCTACTCTGACGCTGGCCCACACCCCGGTGGCCAATCTCGAATCGCAGAAACCGAACGTTTCTTGAACTTAGGGGTAGGGACAACCCCTTTCTCTCCTTCACTGGTACTCGCATCCATTGAATATCACTTAATCAAAAAACTTGGTTAATCGATAGTAAGATCTAAATGAATCATATCTATAATTTAACTGAATACCTTTACCGAAATAGATCTGAATCCCGAAGACCCCTCCTATACCTTTGTTGTACCCTTCTTGTCACACCATAGTTAGAATCGGCTAACACTTAAAAGATATGGCCTTTGACCGAATGGCACTATCTCCTTACCATATCGACCAAATCCCAAAAGCCCTTGCTCTTAACGTTGGCTCCAAAGAATCCTAAAACCTACCCTCATGGTTTCAGTCAAATGGGTAAATGGGGTTAGAGTTCTTGATTTCGACAATCCCAAAAGGAAAGAGATAAAGTTTGGACACAAAAGAATACTTACCTCACTTACTAGCAGTCGACTAAAAGATCTGACTAAGGAAGATCGACTTTGAAATACCACAGAGGTAAAGAGATTCGGCCACCACTTGATTCTTTGGCCTCCGCAAAGTTTGATAACACGAAAAGAGAAAAGAGTGAAATGGTGGTATGCTTCGGTTAAGACCCCAAAAGAAAGTAGAGCATCGACTATAAGGGGGTAGAGTATAGGGAAGAACGGCTTCTAAAATGAAGAGAAGGTAAGGGCTTTGTCACCAAAACGAAAAGAAAAGAAGAGTAGAGTGGAAGAGATAGGTTCGGCCTTATGAAGAGAGTGGAGAAGAAGAGAAAATGAACACAAAGGATGCCCTTAAGGGTCTTTGAGGTTTCGGCCAAGACAAACAAATGAGAAAAAGGGTTGAATTCTATGTAGTTTTGGTATGAAAGAAAAGAATAAGCACAAAGAGAGAAATGAGTTAAATTTCGGCTAGAGGAAAGTAACTAAATGGCACTTGACCACTCTAAATTTCGGCACATACAAGCTTTCCCACCGAAAATGCAACTCCCCTCCCAAAGTCCTACATTCGGCCAACTCTCACCCCCCTTTTCTCTCCACTTTTTCCTCCCCTCCTCTCATTAGAATGAGTTTGAATGAGTCAAACTCCCATCTTTTCTCCTAGCCACCATTTCAAACACCTTGACCAAGTCTCATCCTCATCCCTTCAGAGTCTGATTGCCGCCCAACTCTTCACTCCCCTTGACGCAAAATAAATGCCAAAATGCTACTAGAGCTGCTCGAACCAAGGCCCTTCTCACTCCCTGATGCGTCAACCACAAGTACTCTAAGTGGCGCCTCCTAGCTACTTTACCAACTGGATTCTTGTGTCATAAATTCCTCACAAGAACTCTTAAGGCCTATCTTCCCCTAGCTTCCCCCTAAAGGCTCTAACCCAAAAATTTGCCTAAGGTCCAAACTTAGCCTCAAGATTTCTCGAGACCCCCAAACACATACAAACAACATATAGAGCACACTACTACATACAGACCCCTAAACCCCGGATGTTACAAAGTTTCTCGAGAATATTGCTTAATCAGATTAAGGAAATCCTTGTACTGATTAAAGTAATATGGACGAATGTGGTGCAATCATCTAAGTGAATATTTGTTGAAAGAATGTTATACAAATTATAAATGCCCATATTGTAACAGCCCAATTTAGAGGATATTTGGGACAGTGATCTCAAAATCACTAATTCGAGGTTAGAGAAAATTATTTTCATGTTATGTTTTGTGTTACAACATGTTTATAAGGATGCATGAAAATTTTGGTGCCTTAATTTTAGCAATTTCTAGCTAAATTGTGAAAAAATGACTAAATCGCATAAAGTGCGAAAGTTCTATTTTATTTACTAGAGGTGCCAAATAGCTATGGATTATTAATTGGAGGTCCCAAATGTACAATTTGACCTTTTTTAAGTGAGTTGATCGGTCATATAATAAAAATGGGACAAGAGCATTTATTATGATGGATAGTTGGTGATATTGGTTGGAAAAATAAATAAAATAAGATGATATAAGTAAAAGTTATCATCTTTTTATTTATCTTTCTTCTCTAACCGAAAATATCAGCCATGGGAGGGGTTTTAGAAGCTCAAAATTTTAGCAAGAATTTCTCCTCACAAGTAAGTGATTTTGATGCCTTTTCTTGATAATTTTTGTACTTTTGAAGTCCCCAAAGTTTAAGCTAGCTAATGGGGGGACTAATTTGCAACATGGTTGAGAGTCTAGGGATTTACCATGAGATATTTTATTGTGTTTTTTGAGTTTTTATGGAAGAAAATGAATGTTAGGAAGATGAGAAACAACTTTTGTGAAAGGTGTTGTCATGAAAACACCTAATTAGGACTAAAATGCAAAAGTTGTAATTTGTTCATTAAGGCATGAAATAGATGGAATTGTGGATAATTTTAAGAGGAATAAATGTTCATCTAGGCTTTTTTAACAAGAAAATGTGATAAAAATTTATTTACGAGTCTAAGGGCAAAATCGTAATTTTGCCAAAGTGTAGGGGTAAAATAGTCATTTTTGCCTAAAGAGTATATTATGGTATATTATGATTTATAATGACTAAAGCAATAAATTCCATTGTTATAGATCAAAGAAAACAAGTTTTGGACCTAGAACGGGTGAAAAGAGAAATGTGGGTAAAAAGGTTCCTTTCGGCCCTTTCGACATCGATGTAAGTTCAGGTGTAAATGTTGTAATTACATATGAGTTATTTTAATATTTCAATGTTGTATGGAATGTATAATTACTCAATGAATGTTTGAAATGTCATTTGATGAGTTGTTAAGAGAATTGAACCTAAGAATGGTAAGAAACGTAAATAGTATGAAATGATGATAGATAAGGTTCCGTGTAAGACCATATTGGAATATGGCTTCGGTGAGAGATAGTAAATAAGACTATGTCAAGAACATGGCAATGATGTGATACTTCGTATAAGACCTTTTCGAGGACATGGCATCGATATGTTAATTCATGTATGACCCTATCAGGGGTATGATGTTAATGTGACAATAGGTGTATGAGACTTAATAGTGTTATTTAATAGTTGAAGATGAATTTAGTGTATGATGGACCTCTAAGGGGATAAGTGTAATCAATACACCTTAGCTTATGAGAGAGATTTGTTAATGCACTGTGTGAGTGCGAATTAGGATCGTAGAAAGTTAAGTAAGAATGATAGTGAGTGATGATGTTTACGGATGAACATTTAAATTAGAGAAATGTATGAGGATAGATATTTGTGAATGCATAATATCAGTGGGCTGTGTGCGTTACCACATGATATATTATTAATTGATGGGCTGTGTGTGTTACCATCAACTAATATTAAAATCAGTGAGCTGTGTGCGTTACCACCTAATATATTATTAATTGATGGGCTATGTGTAATACCATCAACTATATTAAAACCGGTGGGCTGTGTGCGTTACCACCAGATATATTATTAATTGATGGGTTGTGTACGATACTATCAACTATATTACTATCGGTGGGCTGTGTACATTACAATCTGATTAGTTAGTAATCGATGGGCTATATGAGATACCATCGCTTATAAATGATTGGTGAGCTAAGTGCAAAATCACCATAGTTATAAATGATTGGTGGGCTGTGTGCGATACCACCCTATAAGAGATTCAATGGTGGGCTAAGTGCGTAACCACCGAGAGATTAGTAGTATGAGAGACTTATTGAAAATGCTTAATGTGTTGTTTTATATGATCTTATGGTGATCAGTACAGGATTGTGTACTAATTAAACGAGCAATTGGCTTGTGGCATGGTAAGAATGTGGTAAGAGATAGGATGAGTAGGCTTTAAGAGTGGTTGAGTAAGTAGCTATAAGTTAAAAGGAAAAACTCGGTATAATACTTTGTGGTTATCTATATTCAGTGAATATCAATAATGGTTAGACTATGCAGATGAACTTACTAAGCATTATTGCTTACTCCTCTTCTTTCCTAATCTCTTATAGGTTATTTTAGCTAGGAGATCACTGGAGATGTTTTCACACTATCGAACAGACACTTGGTATGAGGTATCAAGTCCCCATGAGTTATGGCATGTACAGGGCTAGTACTTGAGGTTGATTAAGTCTTTGTTGATGTAGCCAAATTTTTTGGCCTAAGAGAAATTATAATTGGGTTATGTGTAGTCAAAGATGATGGCTTAAGTTGTTGTAAATGTATTGGAAATAGTTCCCCTAGTGTGTGGGATAGAGATTTTATAACTTTTATGATTAAATGTCCTTAATTCAAGAGTTATATTAATGTTATGTGATATTATATGCTCATATATGATGGTATGCAAATGATAGTGGAAAATGACTTGGTAGATAGCCTTTAAGTGCCCACACGGATACACACACAGGCGAGTATCTAGCCCGTGTGTTCCCTGCATGTTAGTGTTTTAAGTCAGAATCTAACCCCACGGCCGTTTGTATAGGCCGTGTGTGACACATAGTTAGCACATGGGCGTGTGCTCCAAGCCATGGAAATAAGTCAGTATATCAAGGTGTGACACACAGTCTAAGGCCACGGGCATGTCAAGGCCATGTGTAATATGGCAGTGTCCACCACGGGTGGAAGACATGGGTGTGCTTTAGGGGTACACGGGCGTGTCCCTAAGCCTACACGGGTGTGTGGCCCCTGTTTAGGTGAAATTTTTTCAAGTGTGTATAAGTTTCTGATCTATTTCCAAAACCTTTTGGAAGTATGTTTAGGGCCTCGTAGGCCCAATATAAGGATGTTAGAGGGGTGTGTGTGTGGAAAGGTTTTAATTTGGAAAGGAAATTGATAGCTCAAAGTTATATGACCGTGTGAGTTAAGTACGGTAATGCCTCGTATCCAGTTTTAGTGTAGAATACAGGTAAAAGTGTTACATTTAGTGGTATTAGAGCATGGTTTAGTCGATTCTCGGACTAACCTAGTATAAGTAAGAGTCTAGCTATACATACCATAGGTGGACTGTGACAGTGTGATATCTCCCGGCTTTAAGGAGATTGTTTTTTTAAGACAGGGATGGTTCACAACCGAGCTAAATCCAATAATGTTGTAAGTGATAATGAGGTAATTGAAATGCTCTTATGCATTGATGAGATTCAAAGAGGTATGAATAGAAGTATATGACATGTGTGCGATAATACACGAAATAAGATTTATAAAGTGATAAGTTTCTCTGTATTGGCTTGATGGGCATAGGGTGATATATATTCAACCTATTAGGTTAGGTGCATATAGTGAGTAAATTTACCCAAAGAATGGGTATATGTGTATGTACGATTGTTTGAATGATGTATGATCAATATGTCCACATAGTTGAAACTCATGTGCGACTGTTAAAGTAGATGATGTATAATGTTTTATTTCGTGACTCTATGTGAGACCACGCGTGTTATGGTGTGAGAGTTAAATTGGGAAGCTTGACTAAGTAGAATGCAGGAGATGAGTACGGTCGTTTAATTGTAAATTGATGAATAAGACCATGGTAAGACCATGGCAATATATGTGATCACATATAAGACCATGTCTGGGACATGGCATTGGCAACGATACACGATCCCGTATAAGACCATATCTGGGATATGACATCGACATCGACAAGAGTTCCATGTAAGACCGTATTAGGGATATGGCATTGGTATTTATATGAGATTTCGTGTAAGACCATAGCGAGGCTATGGCATCATGATGACATGCAAGGAAATAGCTGGGCTATGATGTGTGATACGAGTAAGACCATAGTTGGACTATGGCACTCAGGTAAACGACGTACTCAAAACCTGTAAGACATTCTCTAAATTGATAAGAAATAGTAAGAGAAAGTAGAGTTAAATGTTGAGTACTCAAGTAGATATGAATGTGGAACTTGAGTAAGTGAAGTCACTGTTCAAAATTATGAGTGATAGAAACCATTGTAGCATGGTAAACGTGAAAACTCACTTGGAGTGAGTTGTGTGATTATGATGATACTTCATTGCTGGTGGATGTTAAATCATATGTATGTAGTCACGAGAATCCAGTTAGGGGTTCTACGATTTCACCCCATTTCCTTTGTTGAGTCAAGTTGAGTAAGTTTGTATGAGATAAATGCAATATTTACGTTAGCATAATTGAGAATACTTTGCATCACATTGATACAAAATACTCTACTAAATAGTGTAATTATTATTGAACATGAGGTTGAAGTCCTAGGGGATACAATGAACACGAGAATCGTATAAGGCCATATTCAAAATATGGCATCGATACTTGATGTGGCAGTCCATATAAGACCATATTTTGAATATGGCATTGGCATCAGCATTTAGAAGTGATTCCATATAAGATCACCTCTAGAATGTGGCATTGGCTTTGGATTTGTATTAATGATGATGTTATGCATTTTTTAGTATCCCTAGTGATCATTGGGACAGATAGATGAGTCTAGAGATAGAAAAGAGAATTGTACTAAAGTCATGTGAGTTAGTGAATATAAACACTCGTGAACGAGTCGCAAGGAAATGAGTACGGAGTGTGGCACGGTATGTGCTTAATTAAGGCAATTGTAAGTAAGTATGTCTGAATGCTTTGACGATTATATTGATTATGCAATGTTAAGAACAAAGAGAAAGTTAGCCTAGGCTATTTGACTCAAGTGAGTAGGTAGCCTGAGATGCATGTTTATCAAGATCTTCTTAAATTGATGTTCATTAATGAAAGGAATGTTAAGGAGTTTAAGGACGAAATGGTTAAAGAAATAATGTTTGAACTATGAGAGTGTTCAATTATGATAACCATAATTGTATGGATCATAATGATCTCTTTAAGTATTATGTGTTAATATCTTTTGCCCTTCAGGGGCGATATAGTTATTTATCTCATGAATCGAGATCATGTGAGAATGTTAGCTGATTGTGAAATCAGATTAAACTGTCGTTGATTTAGTAATTGGAATTGACATTCCTTTATCTCCTCGTAACCTTATTCGGGTACTTTAAGGAGGAAGTTGGTGATGATTCTAGTATAAATAGTGAAATCATGAGTTCCACGTTGTGTGATGAGTTTTCGAGCAAGCCGAATAGAGTTATTGATTAGATTGAAATGTCCCTATTGTCGTGAGATGTGACGAGGGTAAAGGTTTTAGATTAGCATAGCAAGAGAAACGAAGTTGAGAGTGTGCTTAAAATATGTTCTCAGTATGGATAAAAGAGTAGAGTAATGTATTGAGATATGATTCAAGTTTTGTATATATATATTCACGCATGAATCAATGAAGAGAATAAAATTCTGTGTGTAAGTGAGTAGGGAGCATGATACAAGGGTATGATCATCGAAGTGTTCAAACCATGATAGTTGAGTTGGAAACTATAGAAGGAACTATTAATTGAATATTCTAACATTGAGTTCAGTCTGAATCGAGAAGAAGACTTGACAGATTGGTGATTTAGAGACGATCACTTTTTTGTCAGCGTTGTGAGTTAGATATTATGAAATGATTCATGAAAAAGCCAATGTGTATTTTCTAAATTTTGATGAGTGAGAGTACCTTATGCTGCAAAAGATTTTGAAGATGAATTAGTGGAAACTGTTTGAGTTATTACAATGGTGGGTATAGTTATTGTAATACTTCTCAAATAATAGACATAGTACAAGTGACTGAATAAAAGATCCATGTCAAGCAGTGCGAGTTAGTTACTCAGTTGATCTTAGTTGGTAACATCCTAGTTTCAGCGAGGTTAATGACTAGAGCGAGTTTTATTTTCAGAACAAAATGGTTCAGAAGTGAGATAGTAAATTGTATTTTAAAGAAGCTCTGAATGATTTTATTTAGGGTGATAAAATCAAGGTTGGATAAGATTTCCGTTGTTGATGTTTCCTTGAGAAAGGAGTTGAATAATGATAAATTCAGAACTTATACAAAAGATGTGATATGAGATTTAGTAGCAGCATATCTGCTGAAACAAGAATAAGAAAGTACAGTTATATGCACGAATGTTTTGACAATAGAGTACATTTCATGATATGATTAAGTTATGGTCAGAAGTAGTTGACCACTAAAAGCTGAGTTTTCAAAGCGTATAAGTCAAGACTATTACAGTTAGTGAATGTTTTAATGCGAAAGTGAGGTAAAACCTTATAGATTTCAAATTTGGTTTGACAAAATTTCAAATGAGAGGGATGTCCTTCGAATTGTAGTGAATCATCTAGTAAAGATTCGAACGATCATTTGGACATGCACAGGGCTCCAAATTGGTGGATTACTGAGTATATGCCCTAGAGAGAGAATAACCTAAGTCTCAAGTTACGCTTTGACCTTGTGTATTATAGCTTAAAAGTTGTTGGCGAGAGGGACTCGAGGGATAAGTGGAATTGTAATTTTGAAGAGATGATAGAAACATTTTAAGAATGTTGGAAGCAGCTCCCCCTGATAAGATTTTCGAGGACGAAAATCCCTAAGGGGGTGAGAATTGTAATAGCCCGATTTAGAGGCTAGTCGGGACAGTGATCTCAGAATCACTAATTTGAGGGCAGAGAAATTATTTCATGTTATGTTATGTGTTATAACAGGTTTATAAGGATACATGAAAATTTTGGTGCCTTAATTTTAGCAATTTCTAGCTAAATTGTGAAAAATGACTAAATCGCATAAGTGTGAAAGTTCTATTTTATTTCCTAGAGGTGCCAAATAGCTATGGATTATGAATTGGAGGTCCCAAATGTACAATTTGACCTTGTTTAAGTGGGTTGACAGGTCATATAATACAGGGGGGACAAGAGCATTTATTATGATGAATAGTTGGTGATATTGGTTGGAAAAATAAATAAAATAAGATGATATAAGTAAAAGTTATCATCTTTTTATTTATCTTTCTTCTCCAATCGAAAATATCATCCATAGGAGGGGTTTTAGAAGCTCAAAATTTTAGCAAGCATTTCTCCTCACAAGTAAGTGATTTTGATGACTTTTCTTGATAATTTTTGTACTTTTAGAGTCCTCAAAGTAAAGCTAGCTAATGGGGGGACTAATTTGCAACATGGTTGAGAGCCTAGGGATTTGCCAAGAGAGATTTTATGCTGGTTTTTGAGTTTTTTTTGAAGAAAATGAATGTTAGGAAGATGAGAAACAACTTTTGTGAAAGGTGTTGTCATGAAAATACCTAATTGGGACTAAAATGCAAAAGTTGTAATTTGTTCATTAAGGCATGAAATAGATGGAATTGTGGATAATTGTAACAGGAATAAATGTTCAGTTAGGCTTGTTTAACAAGAAAATGTGATAAAAATTTATTTACGAGTTTAGGGTCAAAATCATAATTTTGCCAAAGTATAGGGGCAAAATAGTCATTTTTACCTAAAGAGTATATTATGGTATATTATGATTTATAAGTGATTAAAGCAGTAAATTCCATTGTTATAGATCAAAGAAAATGAGTTTTGGACCTAGAATGGGTGAAAAGAGAAATGTGGGTAAAAAGGTTCCTTTCGGCCCTTTCGACATCGATGTAAGTTCAGGTGCAAATGTTGTAATTACGTATGAGTTATTTTAATATTTCAATATTGTATGGAATTTATAATTACTCAATGAATGTTTGAAATGTCTTTTGATGAGTTGTTAAGAGAATTGAACCTAAGAATAATGATAGTTAAGGTTCCATGTAAGACCATATTGGAATATGGCTTCGGTGAGAGATATTAAATAAGACTATGTCAAGAACATGGCAACGATGTGATACTTTGTATAAGACCTTGTTGGGGACATGGCATCGATATGTTAATTCATGTATGACCCTATCAGGGGTATGATGTCAATGTGACAATAAGTGTATGAGACTTAATAGTGTTATTTAACAATTGAAGATGAATTCAGTGTATGATGGACCTCTAAGGGGATAAGTGTAATCAATACACCTTAGTGTATGAGAGAGATTTGTTAATGCACTGTGTGAGTGCGAGTGAGAATCATAGAAAGTTAAGTAAGAATGATAGTGAGTGATGATGTTTATGGATGAACATTCAAATTAGAGAAATGTATGAGGATAGATATTTGTGAATGCATAATATCGGTGGGCTGTGTGCATTACCACCTAATATATTATTAATTGATGGGCTGTGTGTAATACCATCAACTAATATTAAAATCGATGGGTTGTGCGCGTTTCCACCTGATATATTATAAATTGATGGGCTGTGTGCGATACCATCAACTATATTAAAATCGGTTGGCTATTTGTGTTACCACCTGATATATTATTAATTGATGGGCTGTGTGCGATACCATCAACTATATTACTATCGGTGGGCTTTATGCATTACCACCTAATTAGTTAGTAATCGATGGGCTGTGTGCAACACCATCGCTTATAAATGATTGGTGAGCTAAGTGCGAAATCACCATAGTTATAAATGATTGGTGGGCTATGTGCGATACCACCCTATAAGAGATTCAATGGTGGGCTAAGTGCGTAACCACCGAGAGATTAGTAGTATGAGAGACTTATTGAAAATGCTTGATGTGTTTTTTTATATGATCTTGTGGTGATCAGTGCAGGATTGTGTACTAATTAAACGAGCAATTAGCTTGCGGCATGGTAAGAATGTGGTAAGAGATAGGATGAGTAGGCTTTAAGAGTGGTTGAGTAAGTAGCTATAAGTTAAAGGGAAAAACTCGGTATAATACTTTGTGGTTATCTATATTCAGTGAATATCAATAATGGTCAGATTATGCAGATGAACTTACTAAGCATTATTGCTTACTCCTCTTCTTTTCTAATCTCTTATAGGTTATTTTAGAAAGCTCGGATTGGAGATCACTAGAGATGTTTTCACACTATCGAACAGACACTCGGTATGAGGTATCAAGTCCCCATGAGTTATGGCTTGTATAGGGCTAGTACTTGAGGATGATTAAGTCTTTATTGATGTAGCCAAATTTTATTGGCCTAAGAGAAATTATAATTGGGTTGTGTGTAGTTATAGATGATAGCTTAAGTTGTTGTAAATGTATTGGAAATAGTTCTCCCTAGTGTGTGGGGTGAAGATTTTATAACTCTTATGATTAAATGTCCTTAATTCAAGAGTTATATTGATGTTATGTGATATTATGTGCTAATATATGATGGTATGCAAATGAGAGTGGAAAAAGGCTTGGTAGATAGCCTTTAAGTGCCCACACAGATAGACACACGGGCGTGTGTCTAGTCCGTGTGTTCCCTACATGTTAGTGTTTTAAGTTAGAATAGACCACAGGCTAACCCCACGGCCATTTGTATAGGCCGTGTGTGACACATAGTTAGCACATGGGCACGTGCTCCAAGTCGTGCGAATAAGTCAGTATATCAAGGCGTGACACACAGTCTAAGGCCACGGGCATGTCAAGGCCGTGTGTAAATGGTAGTGTCCACCACGGGTGGAAGACAAGGGTGTGTTTTAGGGGTACACGGGCATGTCCCTAAGCCTACACGGGCGTGTGGCCCATGTTGAGGTAAAATTTTTTCCAAGTGTGTATAAGTTTCTGATCTATTTTCGAAACCTTTTGGAAGTATGTTTAGGGCCTCATAGGCCCATTATAAGGATGTTAGAGATGTGTGTGTGTGGAAAGGTTTTAATTTGGAATGAAAATTGATAGCTTAAAGTTGTATGACCGTGTGAGTTAAGTACAGTAACGCCTCGTATTTGATTTTAATGTAGAATATGGGTAAGAAGTGTTACATTTAGTGGTATTAGAGCATGGTTTAGTCGATTCTCGGACTAACCTAGTATAAGTAAGAGTCTAGCTATACATTCTATAGGTGGACTGTGATAGTGTGATACCAAGGCTAACCCCACGGCCGTTTGTATAGGCCGTGTGACACATAGTTAGCACATGGGCGTGTGCTCCAAGCCGTGCGAATAAGTCAGTCTATCAAGGTGTGACACACAGTCTAAGGCCACAAGCGTGTTAAGGCCGTGTGTAATATGGCAGTGTCCACCATGGGTAGAAGACATGGGTGTGTTTAGGGGTACACGGGTATGTTCTTAAGCCTACACGGGCATGTGGCCCCTGTTTAGGTAAAATGTGCATAAGTTTTCGATCTATTTCTGAAACCTTTTGGAAGTATGTTTAGGGCCTCATAAGCCCATTATAAGGATGTTAGAGATGTGTGTGTGTGGAAAGGTTTTAATTTGGAATGAAAATTGATAGCTCAAAGTTGTATGACCGTGTAAGTTAAGTACGGTACTGCCTCATTTCCGGTTTCGATGTAGAATACGGATAAGGAGTGTTACATTTAGTGGTATTAGAGCATGGTTTAGTCGATTCTCGGACTAACCTAGTATAAGTAAGAGTCTAGATATACATGCCATAGGTGGACTGTGATAGTGTGATATCTCTCAGCTCTAACAAGATTATTTTTTTAAGACAGGGATGGTTCCCAACCAAGCTAAATCCAATAATGTTGTAAGTGACAATGAGGTAATTGAAATGCTCTTATGCATTGATGAGATTCAAAGAGGTATGAATAGAAGTATATGACATGTGTGCGATAATACACGAAATGAGAGTTATAAAGTGATAAACTTCTCTGTATTGGCTTGATGTGCATAAGGTGATATGTATTCAACCTAGTGGGTTAGGTGCATATAGTGAGTAAATTTACCCAGAGAATGGGGTATATGTGTATGTATGATTGTTTGAATAATGTATGATCAATATGTCCACATAGTTGAAACTCATGTGCGACTGTTAAAGTAGATGATGTATAATGTTTTATTTCGTGACTCTGTATGAGACCACGCGTGTTATGGTGTGAGAGTTAAATTGGGAAGCTTGACTAAGTAGAATGCATGAGATGAGTACGGTCGTTTAATAGTAAATTGATGAATAAGACCATGGTAGGACCATGGCAATATATGTGATCCCATATAAGACCATGTCTGGGACATGCATTGGCAACGATACACGATCCCGTATAAGACCATATCTAGGATATGGCATCGACATCAACATGAGTTCCATGTAAGACCGTATCAGGGATATGGCATTGGTATTTATATGAGATTTCGTGTAAGACCATAGCGAGGCTATGGCATCGTGATGACATGTAAGGAAATAGCTGGGCTATGATGTGTGATACGAGTAAGACCATAGTTGGACTATGGCACTCAGGTAAACGACGTACTCAAAACCTGTAAGACATTCTCTAAATTGATAAGCAATAGTAAGAGAAAGTAGAGTTAAATGTTGAGTACTCAAGTAGATATGAATGTGGAACTTGAGTAAGTGAAGTCACTGTTAGAAATTATGGGTGATAGAAACCATTGTAGCATGGTAAACGTGAAAACTCACTTGGAGTGAGTTGTGTGATTATGATGATACTTCATTGCTAGTGGATGTTAAATCATATGTATGTAGTCACGAGAATCCAGTTAGGGGCTCTACGATTTCACCCCCTTTCCATTGTTGAGTCAAGTTGAGTAAGTTTGTATGAGATAAATGCAATATTTACGTTAGCATAATTGAGAATGCTTTGCATCACATTGATACATGATACTCTACTAAATAGAGTAATTATTATTGAACATGAGGTTGAAGTCCTAGGGGACTACAATGAACACGAGAATCGTATAAGGCCATATCCAGAATATGGCATCGATACTTGATGTGGCAGTCCATATAAGATCATATTTTGAATATGGCATTGGCATCGGCATTTAGAAGTGATTCCATATAAGATCACCTCTAGAATGTGGGATTGGCTTTGGATTTGTATTAATGATGATGTTATGCATTTTTGAGTATCCCTAGTGATCATTGGGATAGATAGATGAGTTTAGAGATAGAAAAGAGAATTGTACTAAAGTCATGTGAATGAGTGAATATAGGCACTCGTGAACGGGTCGCAAGGAAATGAGTACTGAGTGTGGCACGGTATGTACTTAATTAAGGCAATTGTAAGTAAGTATGTCTGAATGCTTTGACGATTGTATTGATTATGCAATGTTAAGAACAAAGAGAAAGTTAGCCTAGGCTATTTGACTCAAGTGAGTAGGAAGCCTGAGATGTATGTTTATCGAGATCTTCTTAAATTGATGTTCATTAATGAAAGGAATTGTTAAGGAGTTTGATGATGAAATGGTTAAAGAAACAATGTTTGAACTGTGAGAGTGTTCAATTATGATAACCATAGTTGTGTGGATCATAATGATCTCTTTAAGTATTACGTGTTAATATCTTTTGCCCTTCAGGGGCGATATAGTTATTTATCTCATGAATCGAGATCGTGTGAGAATATTAGCTGATTGTGAAATCAGATTAAACGATCGTCGATTTAGTAATTGGAATTGACATTCCTTAATCTCCTCGTAACCTTATTAGGGTACTTTAAGGAGGAAGTTGGTGATGATTCTAGTATAAATAGTGAAATCATGAGTTTCACATTGTGTGATGAGTTTTCGAGCAAGCCGAATAGAATTATTGATTAGATTGAAATGTCCCTGCTGTCGTGAGATGTGAAGAGGGTAAAGGTTTTAGATTAGCATAGCAAGAGAAACTTAGTTGAGAGTGTGCTTAAAATATGTTCTCAGTATGGATAAAAGAGTAGAGTAATGTATTGAGATATGATTCAAGTTTTGTATATATATATATATATATATATTCACGCATGAATCAATGAAGAGAATAAAATTCTGTGTGTAAGTGAGTAGGGAGCATGATACAAGGGTATGATCATCAAAGTGTTCAAACCATGATAGTTGAGTTGGAAACTATAGAAGGAACTATTAATTGAATGTTCTAGCACTGAGTTCAGTCTGAATCGAGAAGAAGAGTTGACAGATTGGTGATTCAGAGACGATCACTTTTGAGTCAGCGTTGTGAGTTAGATGTTATGAAATGATTCATGATTTCTGAATTTTGATGAGTGAGAGTACCTTATGCTGCAAAAGATTTTGAAGATGAATTAGTGGAAACTGTTTGAGCTATTACAATGGTGGGTATAGTTATTGTAATACTTCTCAGATAATAGACATAGTACAGGTTAAAGGTTGTTGGCGAGAGGGACTCGAGGGATAAGTGGAATTGTAATTTTTAAGAGATGATAGAAACGTTTTAAGAATGTTGGAAGCAGCTCCTCCTGATAAGATTTTCGAGGACGAAAATCCCTAAAGGGGTGAGAATTGTAACAGCCCGATTTAGAGGTTAGTCGGGACAATGATCTCGGAATCACTAATTCGAGGGTAGAGAAGATAATTTTCATGTTATGTGTTATAACATGTTCATAAGGATGCATGAAAATTTTGGTGCCTTAATTTTAGCAATTTCTAGCTAAATTGTGAAAAAGGACTAAATCGCATAAGTGTAAAAGTTCTATTTTATTTCCTAGAGGTGCCAAATAGCTATGGATTATGAATTGGAGGTCCCAAATGTACAATTTGACCTTGTTTAAGTGGGTTGACTGGTCATATAATGCAAAGGGGACAAGAGCATTTATTATGATGAATAGTTGGTGATATTGGTTAGAAAAATAAATAAAATAAGATGATATAAGTAAAAGTTATCATCTTTTTATTTATCTTTCTTCTCCAACCGAATATATCAGCCATGGGAGGGGTTTTAGAAGCTCAAAATTTTAGCAAGCATTTCTCCTCACAAGTAAGTGATTTTGATGACTTTTCTTGATAATTTTTGTACTTTTGGAGTCTCCAAAGCTTAAGCTAGCTAATGGGGGGACTAATTTGCAACATGGTTGAGAGCCTAGGGATTTTCCATGAGAGATTTTATGCTGGTTGTTGAGTTTTTTTGAAGAAAATGAATGTTAGGAAGATGAGAAACAACTTTTGTGAAATGTGTTGTCTTGAAAACACCTAATTGGGACTAAAATGCAAAAGTTGTAATTTGTTCATTAAGGCATGAAATAGATGCAATTGCGGATAATTTTAAGAGAAATAAATGTTCAGCTAGGTTTGTTTAACAAGAAAATGTGATAAAATTTTATTTGCGAGTCTAGGGGCAAAATGATAATTTTGCCAAAGTGTAGGGGAAAAATAGTCATTTTTGCCTAGAGAGTATATTATGGTATATTATGATTTATAAGTGATTAAATAAGTAAATTCCATTGTTATAGATCAAAGAAATTGAGTTTTGGACCTAGAATGGGTGGAAAGAGAAATCTGGGTAAAAAGGTTCCTTTCGGCCCTTTCGACATCGATGTAAGTTAGTGAAAATATTGTAATTACTATGAGATATTTTAATTTTCCAATGTTGTATGGAATTTATAATTACTCAATTAATGTTTGAAATGTCTTTTGATGAGTTGTTAAGAGAATTGAACCTAAGAATGGTAAGAAACGTAAATAGTATGAAATGATGATAGTTAAGGTTCCGTGTAAGACCATATTGGAATATGGATTCGGTGAGAGATATTAAATAAGACCATGTCAATGACATGGAAACAATGTGATACTTCGTATATGACCTTGTCGGGGACATGGCATTGATATGTTAATTCATGAATGACCCTATCAGGGGTATGATGTCATTGTGACAATAGTTGTATGAGACTTAATAGTATTATTTACCAGTTGAAGATGAATTCAGCGTATGATGGACCTCTAAGGGGATAAGTGTAATCAATACACCTTAGTTTATGAGAGAGATTTGTTAATGCACTATGTTGGTGCGAATGAGAATCGTAAAAAGTTAAGTAAGAATGATAGTGAGTGATGATGTTTACGGATGAACATTCGAATTAGAGAAATGTATGAGGATAGATATTTGTGAATGCATAATATCGGTGGGATGTGTGCGCTACCACCTGATATATTATTAATTGATGGGCTGTGTGTGATACCATCAACTAATATTAAAATCGGTGGGCTGTGTGTGTTACCACCTGATATATTATAAATTGATGGGCTGTGTGCAATACCATCAACTATATTAAAATCGGTGGGCTGTGTGCGTTACCACCTGATATATTATTAATTGATGGGCTGTGTGCAATACTATCAACTATATTACTATCAGTGGGCTGTGTGCATTACAATCTGATTAGTTAGTAATCGATGGGCTGTGTGAGATACCATCGCTTATAAATCATTGGTGAGCTAAGTGCGAAATCACCATAGTTATAAATGATTGGTGGGCTGTGTACGATACCACCCTATAAGAGATTCAATGGTGGGCTAAGTGCGTAACCACCGAGAGATTAGTAGTATGAGAGACTTATTGAAAATGCTTGATGTGTTGTTTTATATGATCTTGTGGTGATCAGTGCAGGATTGTGTACTAATTAAACGAGCAATTGGCTTGTGGCATGGTAAGAATATGGTAAGAGATAGGATGAGTAGGCTTTAAGAGTGGTTGAGTAAGTAGCTATAAGTTAAAGGGAAAAACTCGGTATAATACTTTGTGGTTATCTATATTCAGTGAATATCAATAATGGTCATATTATGCAGATGAACTTACTAAGCATTATTGCTTACTCATCTTCCTTTCTCATCTCTTATAGGTTATTTTAGCTAGCTCGGGTTGGAGATCGCTGGAGATGTTTTCACACTATCAAACAGACACTCAGTATGCAGTATCAAGTCCCCATGAGTTATGGCATGTATAGGGCTAGTACTTGAGGTTGATTAAGTCTTTGTTGATGTAGCCAAATTGAGTTGGCCTAAGAGAAATTATAATTGGGTTGTGTGTAGTCATAGATGATGGCTTCAGTTGTTGTAAATGTATTGGAAATAGTTCTCCCTAGTGTGTGGGATGAAGATTTTATAACTCCTATGATTAAATGCCCTTAATTCAAGAGTTATATTGATGTTATGTGATATTATGTGCTAATATATGATGGTATGCAAATGAGAATGGAAAAGGCTTGGTAGATAGCCTCTAACTGCCCACACGGATAGACACACGGGCGTGTGTCTAGGCCGTGTGTTCCCTGCATGTTAGTGTTTTAAGTCAGAATAGACCACGGGCTAAACCCACGGCCGTTTGTATAGGTCGTGTGTGTCACACGATTAGCACATGGGTGTGTGCTCCAAGCCATGTGAATAAGTCAGTATATCAAGGTGTGACACACAGTCTAAGGCCACGAGCGTGTCAAGGCCGTGTGTAATATGTCAGTGTCCACTATGGGTGAAAGTCGTGGGCGTGTTTTAGGGGTACACGGGCGTGTCCCTAAGCTTACACAGGCGTGTGGTCCTTGTTTAGGTAAAAAATTTTCCAAGTGTGTATAAGTTTTCAATCTATTTTCAAAACCTTTTGGAAGTATGTTTAGGGCCTCATAGGCCCATTATAAGGATGTTAGAGGGGTGTGTGTGTGGAAAGGTTTTAATTTGGAATGAAAATTGATAGCTCAAAGTTGTATGACCATGTGAGTTAAGTACGGTAGCGCCTCGTATCCGGTTTCGGTGTAGAATATGGGTAAGGGGTGTTACACATATATTTTTTATTGTAAAAGATCCAAATTAGAATTCATGATAATTATTGTTTATATTGACGAATTAAATATTACTAGTACTTTTGTACAACGCCAACATGCAATAAATTGTAGGAAAGAATTTGACATGGAAGTTCTTGAAAAATAAAAGTTTTGTCTCGACCTGCAGATCAAGCATTTAAAGGATGAAATCCATGTCAATTAGTAAGAAAATTTACATTAATAAAGCTCATCCATTGAGCACCCCAATGGTTGAAAGATCATTAGATGTGAATAATGACCCCTTTCATCCTTATGAGGATAATGAAAAGCTACTTGGTTCTAAGCATCATATTTTAGTGCCATAGGGGCATTAATATATCTAGCAAACAATACACAACCTGATATAGTATTTGTTGTAAGTTTGTTAGCAATATTTAGCTTTTCTCCAACACATAGGCATTAGAATGAAATTAAACATATATTTAGATATCTTAAGAGGAAATTTGATATGGGGTTATTTTACTGAAATGATATATAGCCTCAATTAGTTAAATATGTCAATGTTGGATTCTTACTAGATATGTATAAAGAACAATCTTAAAAAAGATATTATTTATGTGAAGTGGTACAATCATATAATGGTGTTCAACAAAACAAACATTAGCTACTACATCTTTAAGTCATACAAAAAAAATTGCAATGCCTAAGGCTAGTCATGAAGTATTTGGATAATGTTAATGACACAACATATCTTGGAGTTATGTAATGTAACACCCATAACGGTTATCATCACTGAAATATGGTTACAGAGTATTACTATATAAATCGGAACATTTCATAACACATAGCATATGATTATCAAATTAAATCAACAAGTACATATATAATTCATAATAGAATAAAACATACACTTACGGACCTTAATTCGAGTCTATGAATCCCTAAAAATAGTTTAGGAACTACCAGTAACCAATTCAGAACAAATCAAAAGAATTTAAGGAAAAATTAAAATTTTCCACTTCAGGGGTCACACGACCGTTTGTCCAAGCCATGTGACAGAGCCCAGATTGTATGGCTCTAAACATGGCCATGTGGCTATCCCACACACTCGTGTGGCTACTCCACATGCCTATGTGTCTACCTGTGCAGCTCACTGAGTTGGATCACACGGCCATGTCGTAGGTCATGTGATAGCCTGTGTGAACCTTGCACCTAACACGCTCAGGCCATATGCTCGTGTGGTTTGCCCGTGTGTGTGCACATGACCGTATGGCGACCTGTGCCCCAGGTTATGTGTGCCCAAAATTGACCCTAAACTTGTCATTTCCATTCCTAAATGCTTAAATACATTCACATACTAAAAGTGCATGCAATCAAGCTCTCAAGAGGCATTCAAAGACACTCAAAACATACCAAAATAGCCAACCCAAGTGTCTAACCAATATGTCATCCATGACACCACAATACAATTACTTACCCAATCCATTTCCTTAACCAAATATACAAGCCAAAAACACCTTTAAAATGACTTACATTCAATCCCAAAATGTCATACCTAATTCAAGCCAGACTTACCTTTTCATGCGCAACCACTTATGCTTAATCTTAAAATTTAAGCATGTTTACCAAACATAGCTACTCATACCATAACATCATATGCACAAAAACAACACCATACAAGTACTTATGAACCATTACAATACATAATCAAATTCTCCTATTACATGCCATATAAGCCAAGTTGTATTCAAAAGCTACCAAATGATCCCCAGATAGTGTGATTCTTCAAGTTGATCCGATCTCTCGATTATCCACAAGACGTTTTCTACAAAGAAGTAAGACAATACATGAGTAAGCTTCATATGGCTTAGTAAGTTTGTCGATTAAATGAATAAGCTTACCCAATTAAACATAATAATTCAAATAAATTAATTAATGAATAAGCTCTTGTCACAAGGCTATTAAAAGAATTCCTGTAAATCACAATTCACAATAGGTGAGTATTGCTCAATGCAATAGTACAAATTAGTTTTCACATTTCAATAACATTTAGAGATCAATAAAACATAACTAGATGAACGATATACGAATATGAGTACACGGTTGACGATCCAGTACACCAGATGCTCATAAGGGCTAGTATCATCCAACACACCATATGCTTATAAGAGCCAGTATCATCCAACCCACCAGAAACACTGTAATATAACACAATAGTCTGTAACAAATGCATGACCTTGGCATATCTAGTGAACAGAGAATTTATAGAAATCATCTTCACTGCTCAGAACAATCCCGTATCGCGCGCATAATAACCTATTGACATGCCAATCGTACTCTATCCTACGTTTATTGGTTCAGAGCATTCCATCATAGAACAATACATGAATATCTCACTATCTCATATTCCATATGCAAGCAATAGTTCAACAACCAAACATTCATCGGCTCAAAATATCTCAATCAGTGATCGATGTCATATCAATTCATTATTTTCCATTTTCAATTACATGCATCAATATAATCCAACATTATATAGTTCATATAATACATTTTAAAATGTATTAAAATTAAACCAAACGAACTTACTTAACTAAACTGCAGCGATGACAAAGGTATAGAGACTATTATGAAATTTTCTCTTTTTCGCGATGATCAGCTCGTTCATGATCTAGAATAATAATTTCATTCAATTAACTAGTTCTAATAGAAAAATCAACTCATTTTATGCAATTAAGTCCTTTTTAAAATTTTTACAAAATTACCCGTGACATTTCACATTTCAACAATTTAGTCCCTAAGTCCAAAACACAATTTAACCATTTTCAATAAATTCCAAGTTTAGCCGAATTGTATAATACCTCATTACAGTCCATAATTACTGTTATTTCACATCAAGTCCTTATAATTTTATCACCTTAACATTTTAGTGCTTAAACATTAAAATTAGCAAAAAGTACTTTTCAAAATAGTCCTATTTAACAATCAAACTTAATAATCCATCATAAAATTCTAAGAATATACAAAACTCATCAATGGTATAATCCACAACATTTGACAACTTTACAAATTAGTCCCTGGGTTAGCTAGATCAAGCTAAAACGAACTCAAAAACATAAAAATTACTAAAAAGGAGCGTCAAACACATACCGAATAGGCAAACCTATCTAGGTCGAAGCTTTCTTCTCCTCCAACAATGGTGGCTCGGCCAACTTAGAAGAAAAAATGGAAAAGATAAGCTTTTTTTTTTTCTATCTTTTGTTTTCTTTTTAATTTATTACTATACTTTTACTTTAATCTAATTTAAGCATTTTAAATGTTAAATAAAGAAATTCTCCATTATTCTAGAGAATTCTCCATTATTCCCACCGTTTGACCAATTAAGGAGGGTCCAATTGCACAATTGGTCCTTCAATTATTCAATTGTTAACTAATTAAGCTTAATTTCAAATTAACCCCAAACTAATTAAGACTAAATGAATAAATAGCCCAAAAGTTAGTGGATTTAATTATGTCACCATCGCTTGGACTTTTTAACCATGGTTTAATCACCATTTTGGTCCCTTTAACATTTTAAATCTATAGCGATTAACTTTTACATCTTTTACAATTTAGTCATTTTACCTAAATTAAGCACTCAATCATCAAAATTACAGAACCAAACTTCAATTCACCTATAATACGACTCTGTAAATATTTAATAAAATATTTAGGAGCTTAGTTTACAGAAACGAGGTCTCGATATATCATTTTATGAAACCACTTGACTTTCGGAACAACCATTTATACTAACCAGTAATTCACTTAATTAGAATTCATCAAATCAAAATTCAATATAAAAAAATTATTATTGACTCGCATAATTTAAATACTAAGTATATGAACTTACTTGTTGGATTTGTGGTCCTGAAACCACTGTTTTTGACACCACTGAAAAACGGGTTGTTACAAGTAATTTACTCTATAGTAAAAGGTGCAAAGTATCTCATATGAAGATAATGCAAAGTGTACAGCTTAAGTGAAAGGGGGATACATCGAAGGAGATAAAATAAAACATATTTCACCAAAATTATTTTTCACTTATGATCTTGAGAAGAAAGGTGATATTGAAGTTCAACAAATTTGTTTATGGTAATTTGACATATATTTTTACCAAGACATTATCAAATGTAGCATTTGAAAGGTTGGTATACAAAATTGAGATTTGTTAACTCAAAGATATTAAGTGACATTGTCATCCGGGGGAATCCAAGACTTGTTGTACTCTTTTATTTAGTCAAGGTTTTGGCCCAATAAATTTTCTTGGTAAAGACTTTTAACGAGACAATTTATGATGAGAGATTGTGTACTCTTTTTTCCTTCATTAGGTTTTTTATCCTCAGGGTTTCTTAATAAGGTTTTAATGAGACACATTTTTCTTTAATAGATATTTAATGGAAAATGTTGTAAATACATTAAAAATGGATGTTTAGAACACCTTTTAAACCCTATTAAATTTATGAGATAACCACATAGTTCATTTATGATCATGAGAGTAAAATAGATGTTTCAAATATATACTTCATTGAATGTAAGGTAGCTTATAAATAGAGCCCATTATAAGTGAAAGTGATATATGGGAAATTCTCTTGTGCTTTTCACCTCCTATTTACTTGGTAGCGTTGTTCTCTTTATTTTTCTATAACAAATTTAATGTTTTTAGAACATTTAAAAATCCTTTTTAATGCCTTAAAAAATCGTTTTTAATGTTAGATTTTCAAAATTTTCAAATGTTTGATTAAGTCAAATTAATTAATTTGACCCTGTATTTGATTAATTAATAATAAAGGAAAGAAAAGGAAAGTTGAAGAATGGTAAGGAAATACTTATTTATTGTTTGGATAACTGAAGTTAATAAAAGAAGAAGAAGAAGAAGAAATTTTAACCTCTTCTTTTTTTTTTCTTTTTATTTGGTTAAGACGCGAAAAGAAAAGTAAATCTTTTTTTTCAATTATAAGTTATAATTAAATAGCATATAATAATTAAATAAAATTATAATTTATAACCCTTTTAAATAGCATATAATAATTAAATAAAATTATAAATTATAAAAATTAATGTTCTTTGTAAAGAAATAATTACAAGTGTTAACAGAAAAAGTAAACAATTTTTTTTTTCAAATAAGGAGTCGAAAATGTATAAAATAATAATGATACTTTATTAATTTGATACAAAATTAAAAGCATAAAGAGTTCTAATATTATATATATATATGCAAAATTTTGGAGAAATTTTGAAGTAACTAAAATATTTTTATTGCTATTATTAAATTGATATTAGAATAATAATTTATTTCTATATTATTAATTATTATGTAACATTAATTAACTATTAATTTATTGTATATAATTAGATAAATTAATAATAAAACCATTTAGATAAATGATGTGTAGATATTACACATTAGAGGTGTTCATGGGCCAGGCTGGGCTGAGTTCGGGCCGGGTTCAACTAAAAATTTAGGCCTATTTATCGGGCTTGAGCCGGGCCTAAAAAATAGGCCTAAAATTTTGCCAAGCCCGAACCATATAAAAATGTTAAAACTAAAGACTGACCCTACTACCGATCAACATTAAAATTTTTATTATTTTATATAATTTTTAAATATATATAATACATAAAAATACTAAAAAATCAAAATAAATATTTTCCAACAAATTGAAAATAAATTTTAAAAAAATATGTAGACTTAAATAACACTAAGTTAGATGTAACTTAACAAGCATATACATCTAAAATAATAATAAAATTAACAAATACCTTTAAAATAATAACAAAATTAACAATAAAATAAATTTTATACAATATTCAATCAATAACAACAAAATAGTAGCAACATAATAATAATATGATAGCAAAATAAGGAGAAGGCAACAAGAAAATAACATTAAAAAAAGTAGATTTTTTTTGTCATTTAATGAATTCAGGCCGGGCCGAGCCAGACCCGAGCCAAAAATACCTTACCCGAGGCCCGGCTTATTTTTTAAAAGAGGCCTTATTTTTTGTCCAAGCCTATTTTTCGAGCTTATATTTTTGTTCAAACCTCTCAAATTTCGATCGGGCTTTTGGGCCAAGTCGAGCCACCTGGCCCATGAACACCTCTATTACACATATTATTAATTATCTTATGATAATAATAAAAGTAATTTAATTGTGCATTCAATTTTTACTTTCGTGATTGTTTTTAAATAAATATGATAAAATCTTATATGAAATAACAATAATTATATAAATAATAAGAATTTCAATTATTTTTATTTTATTAATATTTTTTTTTTTTTTGAAGAAAAGCCTGGGCTATTATTAGAATGCATACACCAGCTAAAAACAAACAGTACTAAGAAACGAGCTTTAAATCAAACATGCCCATTAGAAAAAAACGGAAGACTAAAAACCCATCCTAATGTGAAAAAGAAACAGAAAAGGATGTAGCCTAAAGCCTGGGAAACCTTTACCCGTTCCATCCCTTAATTCTTCATTAATGACCGACGA
Organism: Gossypium rotundifolium; assembly: GCA_025506655.1. NCBI lineage: Eukaryota > Viridiplantae > Streptophyta > Magnoliopsida > Malvales > Malvaceae > Gossypium > Gossypium rotundifolium. Next base: position 91,724,168 of record CP106724.1, on the reverse strand, counting down.
TTTCCATTTCCCAAAACTTTCCAAATTCCCATCCCTGCATCCAGAAGCTTCATTTCATCAAGACTAGATCTGCAAAGCCTTTGTTTAACCTAGGGACCCAAAATTTATTCTCTTCAATAGGCCTTAATCAGGTTCGCGAATCCATTCGTCTTCAAGAATCTTCACAGCTTATCTCGGAACAGTGCTTCTCAAGTAAAACTTCTCGCCTTTACTCAAACTTTTAGAAGCAATTGTCTGCAAGCTTGTTCACCGATCTTTTGACATGCATGAGACAAATCCTTAAAAAATTCCCTAAAATGCTCTAAATGTTTCGAATAAAGGGAGAAATTTCTAACTTGTCTGTAGAGGTTGATTTATATTTTTTAATAGTCGAAAGTGAGTCTCATTCTAAAACTATTTCTGTTATGCCAAATCAATCCCCATTTGAGTTGCCTCGAAGCAGGTAAGGGCCTCTACTGCAAAAGCCGAACCAACATTCTCGTGAATGGTAGAACCGGAGGCAACCACTCTCCCTCTTGCATTTCTGGCAACAAACCTCGATCCTGACCAAAAAAGATCCTTGTCAAATGCCGCGTCAAAGTTGATCTTGACCCATCTTGCTATGCCGACCACCCTGGTATGCACATTTTCCTCTATTCCATCTATCTCACAAATATATCTATGAATGAAGTTAGAAATCTCTCTACCAGATTGAATAATATGCTCATGAATTCTTTTATTTCTTGCAATCCACAGAGCCCAAAAGGTACAGCAAAAAATCTGACATTGCGATGTTGAACTAATATTAAAAACCCAGGCAAGCCACTCAAACCACCCCTGATCAACATTCGAGAGAACCACTGATAACCCCACAAATCCCCAAACTTCACTGGCAACAGGGCAAATCCAAAAGACATGTGCTAAGGATTCAACTCCATCCCCACATCTAGGGCATTTTACAGTACCTTAAAGTTTTTTGAAATATAAATTTGACATAGATGGGATAAAATTGTTTGAAATATGCCAAACCGTAATTCTGAGTTTAGAAGGTCTGTAATTCCTCTAAATTAGGATCATAGGTTTCAGCTTGTAATAGATTGTAGGCACTTCTAACAGTGAACTCACCAGAGGGTTCACCTCTCCACACCAATTCATCATCATGCGGGATTTTTGCGAGCGGTATTCAGAGAATCCTAACCTCACTTCTCCACTCTCTGGTAGCACTATTAATGAGCTCAGCAACTACTACCATAATATAATTACTAATTGGCTAAGAAATTTTATAATTTGCGGAACTCGAGACCCATGCATGATTAAAGATATCAGAGTTATTGCCCGTACGTACCCTCCAACACAGACCATCTTGTAAGGTTTTCTTCACTGCCGAGATACTTCTTCACATATAGGACGCTCTTGCCTTCAAACTTGAGTTAAGAAAATCCAAATTTGGGTAATATTTTGCTTTCAACACCCTACCCAATAATGAATTAGGATTAAAAGTAAGTCTCCACCCTTGTTTGGCTAGGAGGGCCACATTAAATTTAGTAAAGCTCTTAAAACCCAACCGTCCATCCTCTTTTAACTTGCATAGTTTACTCCATTCACACCAACGCATTCCATTTTTGCCATGACCTTTTTGCCACCAAAATCGTGCTACAATACTCTCCATTTCCATACACAAAGATTTTGGGAGGAGGAAACAAGACATCGCATAGGTTGGAATGGCTTATAGAATAGACTTTATAAACACTTTTTTGCCCCCTAGAGATAAAAACTTGGGTACTCCAACTATCAATCTTCTGCTTAATACAATCCTTCAAAATCAGAAAAGAGGCTTTTTTTTCTTTCGACCCACCATATTAGGGAGACCTAAATAATTTTTAGATTGTTTGAGTAATTTATCCCCAAAATGTTGGAAATTTGTACTCGCATCAATTCACAAGTATTTGTACTGAAGAAGATTATGGACTTATCAAAATTCACACATTGTCCCGAACTAACTTTATACTACTGCAAAATATTTTTTAAAATAGTAGCTCCTCTCATTATCGCCTCCTTGAAAAGAATACAGTCATCAGTAAAATGAAGACGATAAATTTGTGGCCCGCTTTTACTCGCCTTAACCTCTTATTCCTAGCAATTCGCATAAGGGGTGAAAGCCCTTCACTACAACTAAGAAAAAGAAAAGGACTCAGTGGGTCCCCTTATCAAAGTCCTTTAGTTAGTCGAAAAGATTGTCCTATTCTTCCATTAATACTAATCGAGTACGATATTGACGATATACTCTTCAGCACTATATCTACCCAAGCCCTATAAAAACCTATTTTCTTCATCATAGCATATACAAAACCCTATTCCACTCTGTCATATGCTTTATTCATATACAGCTTAAGTGCTATTACATCCTTTCTACCATTCCTTTTATGGTCGAATGTTTGAAGAATTTCATATGCAAGTAATGTATTATCCAAAATCAATCTTCTCGGCACAAAAGCACTCTATGAACTATTAATACAATCCTCTAAGACATTTTGAAAATGATTAGCCACCATTTTAGCAATCACATTGTATATAACATTACATAGATTAATCGGTCTAAAATTGCCATACTAGTAGGATTAGGAATTTTTGGAATAAGAACTATATTTGTGACATTCATAGGTTCCAAATCCATCCCATCATTAAGAACTCCTAAACAATATTGGCTTACCTATTTAGCCATAATATGCCAGGATCTTTGAAAAAGATAGCCAGAAAACCATCAGCTCCCGGTGCCTTGGTAGGACCCATATCTCTCAAAGCTTCAAAAACTTCCTCCTCCTTATAAGACGCAGTTAAAGTCATATTTGCTTCCTCAGAGAAATATTTTTCAACTCCCATTAAAATGTGATCCATCTCCACTGCCCCTCCTTTTGATGTGGAAAGATTCCCCAAGCAATTCTTCGCTATGTTTTCCATTTCATTGTGATCCCTCAGTCTATCTACCATCACCATAATCCAAGCACTTAATAGTATTCATTCTTCGTTGAAAATCATATTTATGAAAGAAAGACATATTCTTATCCTTAGCTTTAAGCCAATTTGCTCTCGCCCTCTGCTCCCAAAACACCTCGTCCTTCTCAATTTCCATATTTAAATGAATTTTTGTATCAATAAGGTCAACTAAATTATCATCATCGCTATCTGTTATCATTAATCTCTCTAATTTCCTAGTCAATTGCTTTTTTAACTCCATCCTTTTCCCCTTAATACATCTAGTCCATCCTATCAAGCTGAATCGAAGCCTATCTAATTTTGTAAATATATCCCCCTTCGTTGTTTCCAGATTTTTTTTACTTCTCCTTCGAACGAGTCTTCTATAGTCCACCAAGCCTTAAATTTAAAGTCCCTAATTACCTTCCCTCCTCCCTTGTAGTCCAATTGTACTAATAGTGGGTAATGATCCGAAAAAGAATGTGGTAAATGACGAATCAATGCATTTGGAAACTTTCTACCCAATCTTCATTTGTCATCCCCTATCCAACCTTTCTCTAATATTTGTTTCAAGCATGTAACCTCACTCCTAAGTAAACCACAGCCCTGAGTACCCTGTATAAAAAAGTCGACAATCCTTCAATGTTTCTTTAAATAGCTCCATTCTCCTTTCTTCCTCAACGAACCCCTCTTCTTATCAAATGCGTACATAATTTCATTAAAATCACCATATACAAGCCATGGGGATCATTATTCAACCCTAGCCTTTTAAGATCATTCCATGAACTATTCCTTCGACTTGCAAATGGGGAGCCATAAAAATCCATTATAACATCCTTAACATGTATCCATCGTAGAAATAGGGTTAAGAGGCATTATTGGACCTATTAAAAAAATTTACAATCATTTCACAACACAAGTTACATCATCTTCATATCAAAGCAAATCTTATATATAGAGTCCCTTTAAAAGGTTTACGAGACCTTAAACATGCATTGGGAAGGAGTTGGGACTAAATCGAGCACATACAAAATTTTTCAAAACTTAACATTTTTTAAAGTTACAGAGGTCACACACCCGTGTGGGCAGGCCGTGGCAAAATAGGGCATACATACTGACTTGTCCTCACAATCGAAAACATGCCCATGTGCTTAGCCCGTGGGCAACACTGACTTAATTCACACGGCCTGTCACACGCTCCATGTGCGAATTTGACTTGTTTCGAATTATAAACTTAAGAGACACGGTCGAGTCACACGCTTGTGTGCTCATCCGTGTGGGCAAATATAGGCATTTGCAAGGCCAAATTGCCACTCAAATTTTGGGTCACCTATTTGCCCAATTACCATATTGCAAAACATACATTTAATACCATTCCCATCAACCAATTTAATCATGAAACATACCATTTTCATTTTCACCAAATCATACCATAATCATCATTCATATAAACCACATATACACATTATAACCATCATGTTTACATAACCAAAACATATACTAAAACCATTCAACTATCAAGCCATATCACATGGCAAGATCTATACATCTAAAAAACATACCATAATCACTAGCCTATACATGTCATATCCCAAATATACAACTTCTAAAAGTACCAAAATAGATGGTCGATAGTGTGATTGAGTCGCTGATGATCTTCAGATCCGAGCTAGCTTTAATGACACTGTAAAACAGAGAAAAAATTACACAGTAAGCTTTAAAGTTTAGTAAGTTCGTAATATAACACAATTAATTCAACATTTCAAATTCAATATGCAAAATTACCATCACCTAGTTCAATTCACTTCAATACTGAATTTTTCATCCATACCAATTCTTCACTTTCATACATAATTATATGTTAATGTACAAACATTTACCAAACTACTCAATCTAACTTTTTCCATCTATTATTCACATAACTATCCATATATCTCATACATATCTTCATCAACCACATAGGTTCTGTACATACCTGTACCATCTCATATTTAACTACCACATTTACCATTCAATGCTCCAAATCCTTACTCATTCGATCATCTTTAAACATTCAATGAATTCGCACACTCAGTACTATATAATTAGTCGAAGCCACAATATTATCGCACACTTAGTGCCATCACATTAAACATAAAATGTCTCAATATCGCAAACATAGTGCCAACTAACATAGTCGATGCTTTCTTTATCTCGCACACTTAGTGCCGATCATCATTGTATCGATTTTATTTACGCACACATAGTGCCACATCTCTTCAAATTCACAATTCACATTGCTCACTCAACTGCCACATTTCTATTCATTACATAATATGTAAACATAATTTAAACAATTCGTATTATACACGAACTTACCTCAGACGTAGAAACAACGATTCAAGTCGATCAATCGAGCACTTTATTCTTGCCTCGATCTAAGTCTGAATTTCTCTTTTTTTGATCTATACATATTCAAATTTAGCTCATTCATTAACCAAACCATTCAATTCAATCCAAATACACATTTAGGGCATTTTAAAAAATATCCCTCATATTTTCACATTTTGACATTTTAGTCCCTATTTCATAAAATTACAAAATACTCATAATTTCATTTTACCATGCTTAGGCCGAATCTTCCTCATGTTCATACAAGCTCACATATTTTATTTATTACATATTTTAGTCCTTCAATTTTTCATTTTCATAATTTAGCCTATTTTTTACATTTTTGTCAAGAATCACTTTACAAAACATTAAAATCTATCAACAATTATTCATTATTCATCATCAACTATTACAAAGCTCAAACATTCATCAATGGAATTTTACAAAAATCACCAACTAATTCAAAAATTAGGACATTGGTTTGATAGTATGCTCAGCAACGATCATAAAAATATAAAAATCACTAAAAATCGAGCTCAAAACATACCTTGATTGAGCTTATCAATGGTCGAACCCTAGCTTTCTTTTTCTTTTATTTTTCCTTGTATTTTTCGGCTAAAGAATATGATAATGACTTCCTTTTTCTTATTTGTTTTATTTATTTACTTATTTCATGAATTACCAAATTATCCGTAGTAATTTCATTTAAATTTCCATTAACTTAAACCCATTTTTGTCTATCCATTGGGCATGTGGTCTAATAGCAACATAAGGACTTCATATTTAATAAATCATGACAATTAAACACTTTAACAATTAGCACATAACTTTTGCATTTTATGCAATTAAGTCCTTTTTCACAATTCAACACACAAACGATAAAATTTTCACACAGAACTTCCACACATACTCTATCACATACTGTAAACATAAAAAATAATATTAAAATATTTTTTTGACCTTAGATTTGTGGTCTCGAAACTACTATTCCGACTAGGGTCTAAATCGGGCTGTTACACCCGTGAAGCGCCAATCCTTCTCACCGTTGCTAACCATTACATCAATAAAATTCAGTGCAACCTATCTCAAATCAATAGACATCTCTACCTTCCACGTTAAACAAAGGCCCCTTTTAATACCCTCAGCCTTTATGTCAATCCCATTAACAAAACCACACCATCTCCTCACCTTTTCCATCCTTTTTTCCATCAAGTTTTGTCTCCATAAAGAAGATAATTTGGGGATTGAATTGCCTCAGCACAAGTCACAGGCAACGCACTGCCCGTGGACTCCCCAAACCACGGACATTCTAGCATAAGATTTTCATTACGTCCGGTCGGCTTGCCTCTTGGCAACCGCCGATCCTTGATAAAATGGAGCAAAATTTTACTTAGAAGAATTCCTTCCGATAACGATAATCATTAAATCATTTGAGTCCACATTTAAAAATTTCGCTCTTTTTTTGTCCTCAAAGTTCAAAAAAAAATTCCCTAACTCGTCAGTTTCCTCCCAAGTCCCTTTTCTTTTTTCATGGTCACCATCCAACTGATTATGTCCTAATCTATCAGGTTTGATTAATCTTTGCCATCTTTTTTTTTTTTTTTATATTTTGGGGACTATCTTTCATATTATGCATGATCATTCACATTCAAATTGGGCCCTGTCATAGGAAGAGATCCATCATGATCCATATTCTCCCTAACAAAGTCCTGGAAAGACGAAATTCTATCAGTTTTACAAACCTTATCATCCAATCCATTCCTAAAATCACTCCTCTCACCCGTAGTATCCGAGTTAGACTCAAACACCACCATAGCTCCCTTATTCACTGATTTGACATCCGTCCCCACCCCTCTAGTAAATGGATTAGCCTTGTTGATTTTATTTTGCTCCGCCACATTTTCAACTTCAACTCCAGTAATGACCATTGCTTCATCGATTTTTTAGCAACAGATCCAATCTTTAAACTCTCTTTACCCAATAAATTTATTTCTGCATTAAGAGCCAACGAATATGGCAACTCATCCTCTGGTAGGTTTTTAATCTCTGTTGTAACCTCAGTGCACTCCTTAATACTATGCCCCACCCGATCACATCCAAAGCAAAATCCAAGTAGATTTTCATATTTAAAAGGGACCTAGATTTTCTCTTGCATCTCCGTCAGAATAAAAATCCCTCTTCTTAAAGGTTTTAATACATAAATATGCACTTTAATCCTACAAAAATCACCTTTGACTTCGATCTAAGCATTCCTCCAAAGGTTGATCTAATTGTATGCATAAGATCTTTTCTATCACACTCTGGGGGACAAGGACCCATTTTGACCCAAAAAGGAGATGCCACTAATCTAATTTTTCTTTGTTCCATCAGTTTCAATAATCTATCAAAAATAATCAATTGTCGCCGGAATAGCCATGGTCGTCCCTTTAAGATCAACTCTAGATCCTCTTCATCTTCAAATGAAATTGAGAATAAATTTTGTCCTATCACATGTATCTCAAATTTCTTCTTTGTCTTCCAAATACTTTTTAATTGAGCCCAAAAGCTATCTGGATTGTAGGATTTTTTCGTCCATACTGTGCATAAAAACATCGGTTTTCCATTTGGAACTTTTGACGGATAACTGAATCAGTTCCTCCTCCAAGAGGGAGATCTCATCCCTTTCCATTCCATTCAAAGTCACCACCCTACTCAAACCCAAACACAGCCAACACTATTTTTCTAGGATACTATAAGAGAGAACACTCTTGACTTTTAATTTTTCATTATTAGTGTTACAATTGCTATGACTTAATTAAACTTTGTATCTATATTAAATTATGGTATATAGATATTACATGAATTATTAATTATTATATGAGAATAACAAATTGTACATGCAATTTTTACTTTTACGTTTCTTTTCAATTAAGTATGATAAAATATTATTAATATAAAATAAAATAATTATAGTTATTTTATTAATAGTAATATAAAATAATTTTAATTATCTTTATTTTATTAATTATTTTCATTTTAGTATAACATCATTTAATTGACTTTGGATCTATATTAAATTTTAGTTATTGATTTAGATTGATTATTACTTAATTAGAGTTATAGTTATATATGAATTAAAACTAAAATTTAGTGGTATAAATAGATGAATTAGCGAGATAATTTCATTCAAGTGACGTTTAGAGAAAAAAAAGTTTTAGTATTATTTTATAGGTTTCACTTTCATCATCACAAAAGATTAGATTTTCATCATTGGTATGTTTAATTTTTATTATTTTATTATTATTTGATATATTAATATAAGATTTTTTCCCAGCTAAAATGAAACATTAGAAATTAATAAAACTGATAGACAAGAATCCATCTTAATCAAAGATGATATGAGGATGTTGATTGACAACATTAAATGTTTTGGTGAGAACATTTTCAAAATGAAAAGTTGTAAGAAATTAAAAGTTATATTAATTTTTATGGTAAAAAGTAAATCATTATTTAATATGTTTAATGTTTACTATATTATTATTTTAATATTATATAATGGTTTAATTATTTGGTACGTTCATTACCAAAATATAATATTCTTTTGAAATATTAAAATACAAATTTATGCACTAGAGTAAAATATACACTAAAAATCTTAAAATTGACATATAGAGTTCTTAATTATTTTACTCAAAATTAAGAATGTTTACTTTTCTTATATTTATTAATTATATTTATTAATTATGAACATTATTTCTGTAAATCACAAGATTATTCATAGTTAACAACTCAAAACATAATATTATGCACATCCAATATTATTATAGCATTTTATTTTAAAATTTTAATTTTAAATGATATATTTAAAACATTTTTCTTAGATTCTAATAATAATTCGATTTATGATTCATGCATGATTTTCTTAAAATTTTAAAATATAGACTTAAAAGCAGCACTAATGATGTTTTATAAAACAAAATTATTTTAATATTTCATTTTTAAAATTTTAAAATTTTTACTATTATTCAAATTAATAGAAAAGTTAATGTTTGTTAACTTTGATAATGTGACATACACATAGGTTGTCACGTTAGTAATTAAATATTAAAATATAATTATTCAATATAAATAAAATTAAATATATTTATGATTATATTTAAATTATTAAGCAAAGTCGAATACAAAACCTAGTTTGAATAATATTACTTTCCATTAGTTGCAAGAAATAAAATTCATTATTTAATGAATTTAAAAATAAACATGTAGCATCATGATTAGACCGGTTCATGGGTCGGGTCACCCGGCCTGGCCCGAAGGCCCGCTTGAAATGTGAGAGGGTTTGGACAAAAATATAGGCCCAAAAAATAGACTTGGACAAAAAAAAAAGGCCCGTTTAAAAAATGGGCTGAGCCTTGAGTAAGGCATTTTTTGTCCGGACTCGGCTCGATTTCACTAAAGGACAATTTTTTTTCTAATGTTATTTTCTTGTTTTCTCCCTATTTTGCTACCATTTTACCATTATATTACTACTATTTTGTTGTTATTGTTCGGATATTATATAAAACTTATTTTATTGTTAATTTTATTATTTTAGAGGCATTTGCTTATTAATTTGCATCTATCTTAGTGTTAATTAAGTATACATATTTTTAAAAATTTATTTTCAATTTGTTGAGAAATATTTATTTTGATATTTTTAGTATTTTTGATGTATTATATATATTTAAAAATAATATAAAAAATTAATACGGACGTGCTGGGCCCAGGTTTTAGCATTTTTATCCAAGTCGAGCTTGGGTAAAATTTTAGGCCCATTTTTCTAGTCAGGCCTAGCAAATGGGCCTGAATTTTTTCCGTCCCGACCCATAAACACCTCTAATCATGATGTATGAAAATTTGTAATGCAAGTGTACGTATCAATAAAGTAATAAAGTGATAAAGAAGATACCGTTGCCATGAGGACCGAATTCTAAGCTGCTATATTAGTTGCTGGAGCAACTACAGTAAACCAGTCAACATACAAGCATTTATACATGTAATCAAGTGTTAATTAAACTCAAAATATGATAAACAATCATTTCCATGTCTTAATCAAGCTTACAAAAGCTCAGTACCATCCCAAGGCGAATAGGACTAAACTGAAAATTTTCAAAATATATTAGATAGGTGTCGCGATATCTAGGGTTTAGTATTGCGATCTCGAAGACAGTAGCCAAACTTCCCAACCTAAGGCTCAAATTGTAAAGTTTTCAAAATAAAATAGGGTCGATATCACGATATCAAGGGTATGGTATCGAGACAACAGAATAGAACACTAAATCCTTATTTTGGGAAAAATGCACATTTTTAGTATCAATTTCAAAGTTTCCATTTAAATCATTCAAAGATGCATCAAAATATCATTCCCAATTGTCTCAAACCTTACCAAACATACCAAATAGTTCAAAATGTTCAAGGTTCCATCAAAACATTCATTACATATACATCATATAAACTTCAACAAATCAAAGGAAATTACCACAAATTCAACAAGTCATTTCATACCAACTTTACCTATGCCAATCCATTTTAAAATATATAATTCCATATGTCAAACATCTTAAGCTTATAAATCAAAATATACCATTTCAAGTAGGCATCACAAATGTCAAATTATACATTTCTAAACCACATACCAGGACCAACATTTAAACCACATAAACCAAGTTCAATACCATAATCAACTCATAAAGACTTATATACAACAAGCATAACATCAAGACATCTTATATAGATGCCACAATTCCTTGACTCAAGAGTAAAAGATTTTGTAATTAATTTGATTTTGTAAAGAGTAGCTATAAGAGATTTTTGAAGAATAATTCTGTAAGCACTCTGAACTGTAAACTCCCTAGACACTTTTTCGACTTAAGCTTGATAATTATCATGTGCCAATTCGATAATAGGATAGTGTGAGCTTTGGTATGTTTGGCTTGACTTGTTCTGCAAGGTGTCGATCTACAAGGGAAAAGGGAAAAACAAACTAGGTAAGTATATAAAATGCTTAGTAAGTTCATAGGTTTTAAACAAAAGCTTACCTTAGCTTTCAATTAAACACAATAAGTTACTAAGCATGACATAGTTGGCTAGACTTAGTTGGCTAGACTTAGTTGGCTAGACATAGCAAACCACACATCAATAAGGTGAGTTTTAACTTGTCAATAAAACATAAAATGCCACAATCACATATCATTCACATATCATTCCAAATTCATGTCATTTTGATTAAATAGCTCAAAACTTATGCAACCATGGGTTGAAACAATTCCATACATGCTAATGTCATTTCTTCGATACCTTGTTCAAGTTCAAGTTCAACATTTCACAAGTAAATATCAAGATCATTATTTCTCATTTCAATTTCTCAATTCATGTAAACTGTTTTGCCCGATGAACCCTAGTTGTCACACCCAAAAAATGATAGATCCAAAAATGCGAGTGAGGTATGCAACTTAACTATTTTGGCACACTATTGTAGCATAATCTGCCACCCTGCTCGCTTGTTAATGAATTAGAGCATTGAAGCATACTAGCGTTAAAGTATTCACCCATTGGTGGTATTGAAGGATTTAATTTCAAGGTATCTTCAAGTGAAGAAAGAATACGTCCAACAAAGAGTATGCCCCATAGTTTTGGCTGAGCATGAAGAGTCTATCAAGTGTATGAGAAAGTTGTAGGAGACTTAATTGTCTTTAAGACCACTCCATATGCGAGTCATCGCCAAGGTATAGTACGCTCGGTTTGCTTGAGCACTGTTCAAGTGGGTTCTTGTAAGGAGATTGGTTGAGAGTTAACTAAAATGATTTAACCCTCCCCATGACTAGTCAAATAGTAATGGATTTTATTTTATTTTTTCCCCATATTTTTTAGGAAATTAGGGGAAAATTTCAATAAGCACCGCCACTTGTGACACCCCAAATCCAACTGGAATGGATCGGCCCGAATCCAAAGTGACACATTAGTCACCAAGTGACTCTCCAGTAGAAAATCACCTAAAGCACACCGCAACCTTATAACACCTCAATTCTAACAAATAACTATCTAATCTTTTTTTTTATTAGCCAGCTTTCCTTAATCCGTTTATTAATTAAGGATATATTAGCTAAGTTTTATTACATTAATTAAAACATACAACTCTAATTAATCTAATTACAACTAATAAACACCATGTTTATAATAGTTTAAAAATTCAAAATCATGCTTAACAAACAACAATTAAAACATACAATGGACTTACCTTAGTCACAAAGCTATTCACTCCCGGACAAACTACAATTAAAATGCATTTGTAATACCCCGAAAATTACTACAGTAAGAAAGTAAGATATTATCCTTGATATAGTAAAAAAATTAAATAAAATGACAAAAAGGGAAATTTTGAGTTTTGTCAACATTGGGAAGTATATTATGATATATTAATTCAAGAAAAGACTAAATCGCAAAAGTGAGAAAAGTTTTGTTGCTCAAGAGTAAATACTCAAAATTTGAGGGGTTAAAGTGTAAATATGAAATAGTTGAAGGATCAATAGTGCAAATATTTTAAGGGTGGAATGATCTAGAAACTAAGGAAAATGGATGAATTAGGACCAAATTGAATAGGTGAAGAATTATGAGGGATTAAATCACAATTTTATCAAATTAAGTGATGACTCAAGGATGAAATTTTAAAAGATCATAAAGGAAAAAATGGTCAATTGAAAGAGAGAGAACTCTAAAAGGCAATGATGATGTTGGCGATATTTTAAATTAATTAAATAAATTAGTTTATTAATATCTTAATTTGATTTTAATTATATTTTATTATTATGTTATCTAGTATATAAGGAAAGAAAGATGAAGAATTCTCTTCATCTTTCATGGAAACAACGTGAGAAGAGAAAAGAAAGAAAGAAATTTTCTTTTCTTTACAATTTGGTCCTCTTACCAAAAATTCACCATTTTCACTTAGAAATCAAAAGAATTTTCATAGCTACTAAGAGAGAAAAATAATAAGGAGACTATGGGGAGCTAGAATATCAAGTTAGGTTCAAGAAATAGAAGCTAGAGGAGAGAGAAAATGAAGGTAAAGACTGAAATCAATAGAACAAGGTAAGAACATCAAGATTTCAATATATTTTTGAGTTTGATATTATTGAAAAAGTATGAAAATGATGTTAAAGTAGAGTTTTATGATATAATGTTCTATGTTCTTGATATGTTTTGAAGGGAAATAAGAGGAAGCGATGGGAAATATTGTAGAGAAAGGAAAGGAGAGTGTTATAAACTTGGTTATCAACATTTTGCACTAAGATAGTTTTGGACAGCACCAGTAGTCTGAATTTGAAAATTCACCAAAAATTGTATAAATTGAATTAGAGGTTAATTAAAGTATTAAATTAAATCCTATTGAGTCTAGTTTTACATAGAAGAAACGGTGTAGGCAAAAGAATTTCATATTGTGATATATATGAATTTTTGTGAGACAGGGTCAGATTGATTTCAGGTTCCCCTATTCTGACTTTGGAAAATAATAAAAAATTGTAAAAAAATAATTAGTAGTCTAAATTTATATTTTTAAATTATTATTGAGTCTATTTTCAATAGAAACAAACGGAAACATCATCCAAACCCCGTGCTAAGATATAATTAATTTTTAGTAAGAAAAGGTCAAAGTTGTCAAACAGTAGAACAGGGATAAATTTGAAGATTTTACTGTACTTATTGGCTAAACTATAAATTATATTTATGGTAAAAATATATATGAGTCTAGTTTCAAAAAATCAAGTGGATCTTAATTTAAAATTTTTAGCTCAAGAAATAAATAATTTAGTGACTATGACTCAAGTGGACAACTTTGATATGAACATAAGTAAATATTAGAATTATAGATAATATTACATATAAGCATGTTATATACATTAAAGATGTGGAATGGAGAGGAGGAGGAGGAAAATATATGAATGTTAAACTAGCATGGGTTTTCATTAAAATGACTAATTTGCATGTTTTAGGCTTAGGGACTAAATTGAATAAAAGTAAAATTTTAAGGGTAATTTTTAAATATGTCAAAATGACCAAATTGTATGAAATGAATTGTTTTATTGTCTAAATTAGTATATTGAAAGAAATTATTAATATCAAGTGGGTTTAGAGCTTTAATTTTGTTGTATGATGATGTTATAAAGTGATTTTGTTAAATATTGATGTTAGGATCAAATTATGAAAATGATTAAAATTTAGGGTTTGGTACTAAATTTCTATTTTATTAAGGGCTGTTTGATAGCCTAGAATATTTGCATAAATTATTAATTGAGGAAAATTAGTTGATTTGATAGATTAATTAGTTAAGGGACTAAATTGTAAAAGTTGTAAAAGTTGGGGTAATTATGTAAATTCAAAAATTTGAAGGGTATAAATAGTGATATGAATTGGAACTGAAACATATGGTAATTAATGAGTAATTTTATATTTTAGATCAAGATTTCGTAGATACGTGAAAAAGGAAAATGAATAGTCACGAACTCCTACAATTATTACAATTCAATTCAGGTTAGTTTGTATGATTAAAATTTAATGTTTATTTATTAAATTTATGAATGGTAGTATGTATTTATTCATATCTATTACTGAAAACAAAATTATTGTTAAATTATAAAATTGAATTAAATATTCAAAATAAGTGGAATGCAGGATTAAGTACAATCGTTCTATGGCAAAGGATGAATTGACGGATAAGACCATAACTGGCTTATGGCACTATAAACGTAAGACCATGACAGTGTTTACATGTAAGACCATAGCTGGGCTATGGCATTCTGATGATAAGACCATAACCGGGTTATGGCACTATGAACGTAAGACCATGGTTGGACGATGGCAGTGTTTATACGTAAGACCATAGCTGGGCTATGGCATTCTGATGATAAGACCATAATTGGGTTATGGCACTATAAATAAGGATGAATTGACGGAAAATGTAAAGGATGAATTGACGGCAAATTACCGAAGTAAATCGAGGTTCAACATTTTTTGCGAACTTTCGTGTTTACTTTCTATTTAGCTCTCATAAGCTTCTGTTCAGCCTTCGGGCTTCTGAAAACAATGTCCTCATATTCGTAAGTCGTTCTTCAAATGGTAAGATAGCATGAATTATTTTTAGATGATATATGTATATGAAGAAATAGTAAGAGAATGATATGTGTCATGATATGTATATATATCAATATCTTGATATGTTGATACATGGAAATTATGTAAGTTGTGATTAGATATGTTGATAAAATAAGTTTATCAACGTTGAATTTATATGAAGTATGTTCAAGTATGCTAACAAGTGTTGTTGTTGACGCTTAGACAAGTGCCAAGTTACTGGTTAAATGGTAATATGTTTATTATATGATGCGTTGAAAGGGTAAGTGCTCAAATGAAAATATACTTGTGCTCATGAAAGAGTGGTAAGTTTTAAGGTATGCAATTTCTTATAAAATGAGTTATCATGTGATTAATTCAAAAAAGGTCTATGTTTAAATGCACTAGCTTGTATCTATGGTTGAATGATATGCTTATGAATAGTGTGTTATGCCTATGGAATGAGTGTGGAAAGTAAAGAAACGCAAATAAAAATAAAGAAATTTTGGAAGAGTTAAAGGTGTTTAAAATCCTATTATGCTAGGAATATTATGTATAAGTGATACTATAGATTTATTCACTTAGTGAGTTGTTAAATATAACTTTATTATGGTAGCAATATTAGATTATTCTTGATAAGCATAAATTTCATATTTGAAAAGGAAGTATTATGATTAAATTTTATAGGAGCTTACTAAACATTCATTGCTTATGTATTTGTTTTCCTGTACTTTTCAGATTATCGGAAGCTCGAATAGGTTGGAAGCTTGTCAGAGTTGTATCACACTATTTATCGATTCTATCGGTACTTTTGAATTTTTTGATTTTGGTTATAATGGCATGTATAGATTAACATAGAATTAGGTGAGAAATATGGCTTGTAAAAATGGCCAATTTTCATCCACACGGGCATGTATCTCAACCATGTGTGACACACAGCCAAGTGACACTGCCGTGTGTCCCCTATATCTTAAATTTTCACAAAATAGAATGCTTACACGGCCTGAGACAGGCGTGTCTCCAAACCATGTGAGTCACACGGCCTGGCCACACAGCCGTGTGACCCCTACAGTGTTGAAAATTTTAAATATTTTCAAAAATTTGCTGAGTCTTCGACTCAGTCCCTATTTGTTTCTAATACGTAATTTGGGCCTCGAGGGCTCGTTTAAGGGACAATATATATGATTTTGATTGGTTTCTAATATGAAAGCTAGATGAAATGAAATGTTTGATAATTAATTTATAAACTCTAGTAATGCTCTATAACCCTGTTTCGGGGACAGATTCAGGTTAAGGGTGTTACAGTATTAGTGAAAATTTCATGCTTCAATCACCATGTTTTCAATCACCATGTTATCACTTACCAACATATAGTAATAAACTCAACATTTAACCATAAATCAAACATTAAAACACATATAACACCTCAAAATTATGTAAGTCTCAAACATCCATTACGAGTGTATCAAATTATCCCAATTGAGTGCCACAATGCCCTCTAATGTATCAATAGAAAAGTCCTTAATCTATACTACCAAGTAGCCTTAAACTTGGACTAGCCTTGCCCTTATTCCTCGCCTCCCCAAAGTTGGAAAAACTCTGCACAAAGCTGTGAGGGTGTGAGCTGAAAAAGCTTAGTGAATGGCCATAAATTCAATACGTAACTCACACAAAAAAATATACTTAAACCAACGCAAATCATGTATCAAATTTCAGGTATAACATCCATAATTTCAATTATATTTTCACGCTCAATTATGGTATTCAATTGACTAAAATTTTTAGCAACAATACAACATCATAACATCATAATTCCACATGTTATTCAATAAGTAAAAATCATATTTATTATGGCATATGAAAATATAATATAGACACTTATATTGGCAAATGAAATCCATGGAAAAATATAAACATGTGATCATGCACTGGATAAATGGATCTAAAATCTCCCAAATATCAAATACAATACTCCGATTGAGTGGGGCGTAGCCACAGACTCCCTTATGTCGCCTCGAAATTGCCAATGATTGAGTGGCAAAAAAGGCTCAACACTCTCTTATTCACTCTAGCAAAATAAATATGTAACGCCCCAAAATTTATGTTAATGTTTTGGTGAAATATTAACACAACTGTGTATCTGCTTCAGTGGTTAAGTGTTCTGGGAAGTGTCTGAGAGGTCCCAAGTTCAAGCCTTGTCTTGGGCAAATTTTGGGTTTTTATGGAATAAAGCCTTACCTTTGGTTATTAGGCTTATAAGTATTTATTTGTAAGATCATGTTAGAATGGGCCTGCTGGTCTTGTGGTTAAGAGATGTGTCAAGGTACTGAATGTCTTGTGTTCGAATCCCTGCGTGAGTATTATTTTTGCCTGTTACGTCCAGAGAGTTTGTGTTGGACTAAAAATCTGAGTAGTGGAGAGTGAGGTTGAGAGAATTTAGGAGGGAATCAGGGGATGTGGGGGAGTTATCCAAAATCTGATCATATTCTTCTCTTTCGAAAAATATTTGGTTCTCTCTGCTGTTTTTGGAGTTCTTTCCCTTTTCTTTGGCTGCCGAAATTTTGTTCTCTCACACCCCTCTCTTTCTCAAATTCTTTTCCACACTGTCTTTTGACGTTACACATCTATCCGCGATCGTTCGGTAAGTTTACTTCGCTAAGCCTTAATGTTACTTTTGGGTTAATCTTGAAAAGGGAAAATTGTGTGTTGTTTTTGGTAGGTGAAGAATGATTTCTGGTTGGGGTTTCCGTAGCAGAAGAAGCAATCAAAGTTCTGGTTCGGCAACGGTAAGTTTCGTGTGCAAAAAATATTGTCCATAGGGTGTGTTAGATTAGGGGCTGTCTGAATCTCGTATTTTTGTATTTGATTAAGGACTTTGGTTGGTCAATTATAGGTTTTTGGAGTGCTCGAGGATTGTTTTAGCATCAATCAAAACCAGGTGTGTACCTAGAAACACAGAAAATGAGAATCGAAGAAAGCCAAAAAATGATTCTGTCGACGCCACACTGCCGTATGGTAGGCCGTGTTCAAGGCTGTGAGCCACAACATGGCAGTGTGATGACAGGGCAAGGCCGTGTGCGACACGCGGGCTTGGCCTATTGGGCCATGTGGAATTCTGGGCCAGGCCGTGTGATCCACCCGACCAAGGCCAATTTGGGTCATGTGGGCCACATGGACGTGTGGGCCCACACGGGCAGGCCACATGGACATGCGAGCCCATTTTTTTGAATTGATCTATAAGGTTGCATGGGTCGCCCAAGTCGACTGTGGACCTACTGCAGGGACGGTAAGCATTACTTAGACCCCTAATTGCGTGATCCGATTATGTGATATATGTATTAAGCATGTTACACTTAGCATGTATACAGATTTGAATGTACGATCTGTTAATTGCATTATAATATGTCATCGATTGTATGCTGCATTGTAGTGGGGTGGGTGGATGATATTGGAGGAAGTATTCGAAAGGCTATTAACTTGTTATCTGGTAGATCAGCTGCAATTATCTGATTATGTGCCGCATTTTGGTACAGCATGGTGTGTAGGGTTGGTCGGAGATGGTGTGTAGAGTTTAGTGGGTATGATTCTGATATTCTGTTTTGTTCTGCATGTTATATCCGATGGGCTGAGGCCTTAAATTGTATCTTATTCTATATCTGAGTGGGCTAAGGTCCATACCGGTTCTGTAATGGGCTCAGACCAGAATTGTAAATATATGATAGTTTTCTGATATTATGCTGTGTGCATGTTTTTTGTGGGGATTACACACTGAGTTTGCAAAAACTCATCCTTTTTCTGTTTAATCTGTTTAGGTAATCCCCAGCATTAGACGGATCGGTGCAGCGGAGGACTAGACGGTGACCACTGCTTCTGCTTCACAATAGATTCATGGTTTATATACTTATTCATGGTTTTGATTATATCTGGGAAAAGTTTTATGTAATTATGGCCATTATAGATTTTTGTTTAAATTTAGGGTTTGTAATGCTTTATGGTTTTGATTGCTAAAAGTAGGAAAGCGCGGGTTTCCAAAAGAAACAAATGTTTTACCAAATCATCACGATTACGCAAAGTGTTTAGGAAAATGGACAGCATTTTGGAAACAAATGACACTAGTTAGAATTAACATAAAATAATGAAAAACTTTTAAGAAGGAGAAAGGGTTTGTGCGTGGCTACGGTTTCAAAAGCACTATCATGTGATATCGCCAGATTCTGCCATAACGTCTAGGCCGAATTTTGGGTGTTACATAATACTCCTAGAGCCATATGCTAACATATAACACATGTAGTGGTGAGTAATCACTAATCCTAAGGCATGCCATCTATATCGAATGGATCCACCATGAAATGTTGCCAATATAATCAAACACACAGGGCATAAACACTGATATTTAAGCACTTAATTCAATATATAAAAATTTAATTTAAAGCTTGCCACTGAACAATTTTAACATCCACATAGATAAGTTCAATAAGTGTCTTTGTCCATGGATCTAAAACCAACTTTAAAATCATCATCAAGTGCTCTAATATACAATAATCCATGATCCAATTATTAATCAATATAATTCAAATAAACCATATCAAAAACTCTATTCACAATTTCCATAAATCATTTACAAATATGCTTTCATAAACTTAAAATCAATTTTGAAATCTAAACCATTTGAAATACAATTGAATCTCTAGAAACACAATTCAAAACCTCAATTCAGAATGTAAATAGGCATGTTTAGCAATTGCCTTTAAAAACCACTCACATTCACACTTTTCTTCTTAAGCCAAAGTGTATCAAGTAGTTGTATTTGGACGTTATTTCTGATTAGTAATGGCCCCTCCTCAATGTGGATCTTAAATAGAGGTAAAATACATGGTATAAGCTATCGTTAACAATAAGACAATTGAAAAATCATGAACTACATAGATCTAAAACGCCTTTCCAATCTACCTTACCGAAAACTCACGGTCTAGCTGAAACACAAATTTCAGCCCTAAATGACCTTCTCTGCACCAAAAATCATTTCTAAACATCATTACTAATCTATCAACATAAAACCTAAGCATCAATTTCATCAAACAAATTGTTTCATAATTTTCTAGAAAATTAACTCATGTTCTTAGTTAAAAACGGATTTGTCAAAATTGATCAACCAAACGAGTTTGATCTTTTGTTTTCTGATAAAAAACCTGATTTGAGCTTAAATATTCATTTAAACTTGGATTCCAACCCAAAACCATGAATTCACCATTGATGAATCTCATGCTCAAGAGCTAAGAGACCAAGATTTGAAAAACCATGTTATTTAATCTAGATTGAAAATAATGATTAAAAAAATCTTAGAATGAATTTAAAGTTGAGAAAATACCTTCAATCGATCTGGAATCACCAATATTGAAGATTGGATCAAGATCTTTGAAGAACTCGGATGAGTTTTTTGTCAACTTTGGAAATCTTTTCTGGAGAATTTTGAGAGAATAGAAGCTGAGATCTAATCTTTGATATGTGAACTTTGAAAATGAAAAAGAAAAACAAGAGAAAATGCTTAGAAATCGGGTGAAAATTGTGTGTGAAGTGAGGAGGCAACGACGTTTTTGAACTGAAGAACCCCACTTGATTTCCAAAAATTGAGGAAATTGACATCGAGCCACTCCCACAATTCCCTTGTTTTACTAAATAATCCTTTCCCGCCAAAATTCAAAAAAGATGGGTAATTTGTAATAGAACCACTCAAGTATTTCCCTTGTTTTGCAAAATGGTCCTATGTAATTAATATTTTAAATTCTCTCAATTAAACCCTCATTTTAATTTAATTTTCAATTCTAATTTGATCGAAAACATTTATTTTACCCAAATTTATTTAAAACTATAAAATTAATTTTTCTAGAAATATTTTTATTTTTCGAAATAATATTTCTTGATTTTTAAATGAAATTAAGCTAACTAAAAATTCATTAATAAACCCGATTAACTCTTAATTTTCACTCGAAACCTAGTAAACTTACCCAAAACTACTAGACCTATTTTTAGACTCAAAATTTCGTGCTAGAAATTTACCTGAATAGAACAAATACGGGTACTAACGACTCATGATATCTTCCGTCTCCCAAGTAGTTTTCTCAGTCTTGTGGTTGCGCCACAAAACTTTCACCAATGGAACCATCTTACTACGCAGCACCTTGACCTCACGGTCTAAGATCACAATTAGTTCCTCTTTATATAAAAGGTCAAATCGAACTTCAATCTCCTCAACAAGAACATCATGGGAAGGATCCGATCTATACCTCCGAAGCATGGAACATGAAAGATATCGTGGATGCGCTCAAGCTCAGGCGACAACAAAATACGATAAGGAATCGATCCAATCCGCTCAATAACCTCGTAAGGGCCAATGAACCTCGAACTATGCTTACCCTTCTTCTCGAACCTCAAAACCTTCTTCCAAGATGAGACCTTGAGAAACACATTATCACCAACCTGATACTCGATATCTCGACATCTCAAGTCAGCAAAAGATTTCTGCCTATCTGAAGTAGCCTTCAACTGCTTACAGATAAGTTTCGCCTTATCCTCAATCTCACGAACCAAATCTAGACACAAATTCCTGTTCTCCTCCATGTCAAACCAACATAGTGGAGTCCTACACTTCCTACCATAAAGTGCCTAAAGCGAAGTCATCTGAATACTTCTCTAATAACTATACGCGAACTGAGCCAATGGAAAATGTCACTCCCAACTGCCACCAAAATCAATAGCATAACTCCTAAGCATATCCTCGAGAATCTGGATCACCCTCTCAGAATGACCATCTGATTACGGATGATATGCTGTACTGAAGTGATGCTTCGAATTCAAAGCCTCATGCAACGTCTTCTAGAACCTCGACGTGAATCGTGGATCTCTGTCCAATATGATAGAAACTAGAACTCCATGCAATCTGACAATCTCCTGACGTAAAGCTCGACCAATTGTTGAAAATTGCAAGTCTACGCACAGGTAAGAGATGCGCACACTTCGTAAATCAATCCACTATCACCCAAACTGAATCCTTCCAAGATGGAGTCAACGGTAATCCAGAAACAAAATCTATTGTGATTCGCTCCCATTTCCACTCTAGAATCTTGATCGACTGAAGTAACCCAAGTGGATATTAATGTTCAACTTTAACCCTCTAGCAAACTAAACATCTACCAATAAAATCAACTATGTCCTTCAAGCCTGGCCACCAATAAAAAACCCGAAGATCCTGATACATCTTGTTCCCACGGGGATGCATAGCATATGGACTATTATGAGCCTTGGAAAGAATCATATGTCTCAAATCCCCATCCATCGGAACACACATTTGACCTCTGAAGAAAAGGACACCATCAACATTAAGACCAAAATCTCCAAGAACACTTAACAAAACCTAACAGATACGATGCGCCAAAATCTTGTCAAATGCCTGTATCTCTAGAATTTATTGTACAAGGGTCAGCTTCACCAGAAGATCAGCCAAAAAACCACCATCCTCTGAAATCGCCAACTTTGTGAACATCGCCCTCAAGTTAACCAAGGACTTCCAACTTAAGGCATTAGCAACAACATTCACCTTTCTCGGATGATACTCAATCACACAAACATAGTTCTTCAATAGCTTAATCCAACGCTTTTGTCTTAAGTTCAACTCTTTCTGGGTAAGGAGATTGAAACACCCCAAACCCGGCCCACAAGCCTTGACCGGACCTGGTATGTTCCCCGGTGTAAACCATTTCAAATTCTTTTGTTACTTAGGAAAGACTTGTGTTATTTGGAAAAAAGATCGTTTTGGGTTGGGCTTGAGTTGAAAACAAGTTTAATTCATTGTTAAAAATCCTTTACTTTAGGTGATAAAATGTTTGGGCTTTATTTTTAAAAAAATATTTTACTTAATCTTTTAATAAAATAAGGTTTGTAAGCTTAACAAATAAAGGCGAATAAAATATTCCTACTAAGGCCTTATTACATCAAATAATTCCCAAAATTTAAATTCAAAATACTTAAAGTAAAATAGTCCAAATAAAAGCTGAACTTCACATGGCCTCCACTAAGCATCTGTAGGCTAGGTCCATCACCGGTCGTCACCGAAAAGTAATCCCACAGCGGGTGAGTCAATAGACTCAATGTGTAACCAACACTAAAATTTAATATTTCGAGGCATACAAGTATCATACATGTTCATAAAGCATTTAAACAATATGATGCAACCCAACCCAAACCTATATGCCATCCGCTACACACCACCCGTGCCAATCTGCACTGCAGTGGGGACTACTAAGTCAACCCTCTTACGCTACACTCCATATTGCGGTCTTAGGTCACGCATTCGTGGTCTTAGGTCACCACGTTCAGATTTCGTGGTCTTAGGTCACCACATTGATTCATTGTGGTCTTAGGTCACCACATTCAGATATCACGGTCTTAGGTCACCGTGTTTGTGGTCTTAGGTCACCACATTCACCTCCCTTTTCATATAACCTATATGCCCCATATTTCATACACAATATGCAAAATCATGCCTTAATTCACATTCTTATCACTTTTCACATGTTAAAATAACATATATTCATATTCCTAGTAGGAGTAGGAAAGCGTGCCTTAGTACTTTGTACCATAGTATGGTACCTTAGCCATATTCACATTCTTATAAACATACACATTTAATTTAAAACATAGCCATGAACATATTATGGTACCTTAGCCATATTCACATTCTTATAAACATACACATTTAATTTAAAACATAGCCATGAACATATTAAAACTTAGGGTAGGGTACACACGATTAGATTAACGATTTCACTTGAAATCCAATTCGATCTTAGATCTTTAACTCCCTACATTCGCCCATATTAAATATTTAATGAAAAACTCATTTGGTTATAAAACCAAATCCTAGTAGGATTTGTGTACTAAAACTTACCTTAATATTGATTTGCTTATAACTCAAATCCCGAAAACTTTGTTATTCTTCTTCTTGTATTCTACCAAACATCGGATCTCTACATAGGTTAGTTTCGGCTTTTTAGCAATTATGAAATAGATCTAGATATCCAAAATAGGCCTTGGCCGAACATACCTATGTGCTTACCTTGTGGATTTTAAATCCCAAATTCTTTGAATAACTAGGGAACACGCGGCCTATGGTGTACCTTTAGGAAAAGAACTTCTCCTTCTTGTAGTTGACTTAAACAAATCCGAAAAGATCTCTTCAAAGTTTTGGCAACAAGATATTAATGGGGTTAGTCCTAGATTTGGAAAATCTTAAAAGAAAAGGATGAAACCGAATGAGATCTTATCCTTACTTGAAGAAATCGATTGCACCTTCACTTCAACCTTCAGAGATTCGGTTATGGCTAGATGATGATCTCACAACTTTCGGCTTTTGGAGGGATTAGAAAGAAAAGAGAAGGAAGAATAAAGATGGAGGATTCGGCTAGAACACAAGGTATTTTGGCTTGGTAAAAATAAAAGAAGAAAAAGATTTGGTGAAGAGAATTCGGTAGAGGCTTTCAAAGAACAGAAAATAATGCAAAATGGCCTCTCTTTTCCTTTTATAGCCGAAATTACTAACTTAGAATCCCTTACTTGGCCATCACTCTTCTATTTTGATAGCTTTATCTCTTTAATTATCACCTAAAATAAAAGATAATTCAGCAACTATCCTTACTTAGCCGAAATTATTAAACTCAAAGTCCCTTACTTGGCCATCACTTCTCCCTTATTTTCCTAATTAAAGAATAATTCATCATTTATCTCTTGAAAATAATCTAAAATAAATCCATTATTTATCCCTTATTATCTCCTTGAAAATAGTTTAAGGTAAATCATCATTTATCCATCTATTTATCTCTTAAAATAAAAGAATAAAAGCTCTAACTTATAGCCTTGTGCAGTCCCTTCTTGCTAGTCTCTGCTGCAAAATAAAACTTTTATTTTGCTTCCCTCTGACTCGAACCTTGGCCCAATACCCTTGTATGTGGCGCCATTTCTAGAGGCCCTAAATGGCATCTTGAGCCATTTTTCAAGTCTATTTGTGTGTCAAATTTCACATACTTTTTCTCTTAAGGCCACCTTGCCTTAATTTCCTCTTTAAACTTTAAAACTCAACATTTCTAAGTCATTTCTAAGTTTCCAAAAATTTTGTTTGGCTCTTTAAACTTGACATTTCCTTACATTTCAAGTTTCGAAATGTTCACTTTCCTCTTTTGAATCATTTCTAAATCATTTCTTACATTTCCTACATTTCCTTACATTTCCATACATTTCCATACATTTCCATACATTTCCATACATTTCCATACATTTCCTTACATTTCCATACATTTCCTTACATTTCCTACATTTCCTTACATTTCCATACATTTCCATACATTTCTATACATTTCCTTACATTTCCAAGGTTCTAAAATGCACACCACATATCACAGAAACATGCTATTTCATAAAATTAAGCAAAATGCACACAATGGGATTGAACCTCTTCCCTCAACGTACTTCACTTGATGCCATAACCCTTGCACCTTAGGTGGCATCCCTTGCCACTTTTCCACATCACTTCTTGTTTTTAACTTAAAAACCAATAATTGTCCAAAGCTTTCTCTTCCATCCTAGGATTTTAAAAACCCTTAATTCACTTCCAAACACTGCCAAAACCTACTACTCATGAATTATGCACAAACGCATAACCCCTAATCTAGGATGTTACAATTCTACCCTCCTTAAAAATAATTTCGTCCTCGAAATTACTTACTATCGAATAATCGAACATCTTAACTCACCGCGCTACGCTTATGCTGCGCACTCTGATCTTAACAAAACTAACACATTTCTTAGATACTACCTCGACCACGTCCACTAGAACTCATTACTAACGTCGCGATTTAATCTGATTAAAAAGTTTTATGCATTAGTTTTTTGTTCCACTGTTTATCCGCAAACAGTTTTATGAAAAGGAGTTTAGGAGTGGTTCTTTCGTATTCATACATGCACACAGTCTTTACATTCATACATCCATCAATCAATTATGAACTTTCATTCATTCAGAGAAATGTTGTAGTTTTCATTGTTGTTGTTTTTCCACTACCCAAGGGTATTTGCGTAATTTGTCCTATAGGGGTATTTTCGTAATTTGTCAAATAGGGTTCCTTGATAATTTTTTCAAAAAGTATTTCGAAAATTTTATAGTCCCGGGTTCTTTGGTAAATTTGGAAATTCCAGGGGTATTTTGGAAATTTTGAAATTCGAGGGTATTTTGGTAATTAACCCGGGTAAATTTGTAAATCTTGATAAATCAAGGGTACTTTGGAATTTACAAAACTTGAGAGTTGTTTTTGAGAATTTGTTTTCCAAATTAGTGTTGTTGCAAAAATTTTTTGAAGATTGGGGGTCGTTCTGGTAGTTTTCTAACTCGGGGGTATTTTGGTAATTTGTAGGGTGGGGGTAATTTTGTAATTTTTTCTAAAATCAGGGTATTCTGATATTTTTCAAATTAGGGTTTTTGGACATTTTATAAAGTATTGAAATTTTGATAAGAATTGTGGGTATTTGAAATTTTCATAAACCAAGGGCATTTTTGTAATTTTACCACTAGGGTATTTTAGTAATTTTGAAAAAATATTTTGGAAGAATTTTCACAAAGATCTTTTGCTACTCTTAAAAGGGTAATATAGGGATTTTAAAGCTAGGGTTTCTATAAAAATACGGCTAGTCCCTTTCGAGTTTTAGTTATGGGTTTAGCCCGTGTGTAAGTCCTCTTGGTTAGGGTGAGCCGAGGCTACGCACTGTAGGATTCAGTGGAGGAGGTGAGTCACACGGACTGCTTAAATACCAAGCTCCCAGAAACCAATCCTAGACATGCGCACCATGGTTACCACACCCTAACTCGGCGACTTAACCACAGGTTTATTCAATAAGGCATTTAAGTCTTATGTAATTGTTGGGGTAACTAGCCCTAGGGTTCAAGTACTAAATCTCTATTCTACGTTCCATTTCTACCTTTCTACAAATCATAATATAGATCACACAAGAGATCGGAGTTCTTACCTGGTGGACTTCGGGTCGGAGACTTAGTGAGCCATGCCAGAAAATCTTGCTTATTTCATAAGATACTTTATAAAGCTTATTTGGGCTCGATTTGAAAACGTTTTGGGCCTTAGCCCATAGGCCGAGAGTTTAAAATTGGGCTCTGATACCAAATTGAAACACCCCAAACCCGGCCCACGAGCCTTGACCGGATCTGGTATGTTCCCCGGTGCAAACCATTTCAAATTCTTTTGTTACTTAGGAAAAACTTGTGTGATTTGGAAGAAAGATCATTTTTGGTTGGGCTTGAGTTGAAAACTAGTTTATTTCATTATTAAAATCCTTTACTTTAGGTGACAAACGCGTTTGGGCTTCATTTTAAAATAGATTTACTTAATCTTTTAATTAATAAAAGTTTGTAAGCTTAATAAATAAAAAGCAGAATAAAATAGTTCTACTAAGGCCTTATTACATCAAATAATTCCCAAAATTTAAATTCAAAATACTTAAAGTAAAATAGTCCAAATAAAAGAAAAACTGAACTTCACATGGCCTCCACTAAGCATCTCACCTGGGTCCATCACCGGTCGTCACCGAAAAGTAATCCCACAACGGGTGAGTCAATAGACTCAATGTGTAACCAACACTAAAATTTAATATTTCGAGGCATACAAGTATCATACATGTTCATAAAGCATTTAAACAATATGATGCAACCCGAACCCAAACCTATATGCCATCCGCTACACACCACCGTACCATCCACTGCACACCGGGACTACTAAGTCAACCCTCCTTCCGTTACACTCTATATCGCGGTCTTAGGTCACCGCATTGGTGGTATTAGGTCACCACGTTCAGATTTACGTGGTCTTAGGCCACCACATTGATTCTTGTGGTCTTAGGTCACCACATTCAGATATCACGGTCTTAGGTCACCATGTTTGTGGTCTTAGGTCACCACATTCACTTCCCCTTTTCATATAACCCATATGCCCCCATATTTCATACACAATATGCAAAATCATGCCTTAATTCACATTCTTATCACTTCTCACATGTTAAAAATAACATATATTCATATTCCTAATAGGAGTAGGAAAGCGTGCCTTAGTACTTTGTACCATAGTATGGTACCTTAGCCATATTCACATTATTATAAACATACACATTTAATTTAAAACATAGCCATGAACATATTATGGTACCTTAGCCATATTCACATTTTATAAACATACACATTTAATTTAAAACATAGCCATGAACATATTAAAACTTAGGGTAGGGTACACACCTGATTCGGTTAACGATTTCACTTGAAATCTCAAATTTCGATCTTAGATCTTTAACTCCCTACATTCGGCCCATATTAAATATTTAATGAAAAACTCATTCGGCCATAAAACCAAATTCTAGTAGGATTTGTGTACTGAAACTTACCTTAATATCGATTTGCTTATAACTCAAATCCCGAAAACTTTGTTATTCTTCTTCTTGTATTCGCCAAACACTTTGGATCTCTATATAGGTTAGTTTCGCTTTTTAAAATTATGAAATAGATCTAGATATCCAAAATAGGCCTTGGCCGAACATACCTATGTGCTTACCTTGTGGATTTTAAATCCCGAAATTCATCGAATAACTAGGGAACACGCGACCTATGGTGTACCTTTGGGAAAAGAACTTCTCCTTCTTGTAGTTGACTTAAACAAATCCCAAAAAGATCTCTTCAAAGTTTCGGCAACAAGATATTAATGGGGTTAGTCCTAGATTTCGACAAATCTTAAAAGAAAAAGGATGAAACCGAATGAGATCTTATCCTTACTTGAAGAAATTGATTGCACCTTCACTTCAACCTTCAGAGATTCGGTTATGGCTAGATGATGATCTCACAACTTTCAGCTTTTGGAGGGATTAGAAAGAAAAGAGAAGGAAGAATAAAGATGGAGGATTCGGCTAGAACACAAGGTATTTGACTTGGTAAAAATAAAAGAAGAAGAAGATTTGGTGAAGAGAATTTACAGAGGCTTTCAAAAACGTAAAATAATGCGAGAATGGCCTCTCTTTTCCTTTTATAGCCGAAATTACTAACTTAGAATCCTTACTTGGCCATCACTCTTCTATTTTGATAGCTTTATCTCTTTAATTATCACCTAAAATAAAAGATAATTCAGCAACTATCCTTACTTAGCGAAATTATTAAACTCAAAGTCCCTTACTTGGCCATCACTTCTCCTTATTTTCCTAATTAAAGAATAATTCCTCATTTATCTTTTGAAAATAATCTAAAATAAATCCATTATTTATCCCTTATTATCTCCTTGAAAATAATTTAAGGTAAATCATCATTTATCCATCTATTTATCTCTTAAAATAAAAAGAATAAAAGCTCCTAACTTATAGCCTTGTGCAGTCCCCTCTTTGGTAGTCTCTGCTGCAAAATAAAACTTTTATTTTGCTTCCCTATGACTCGAACCTTGGCCCAATACCCTTGTATGTGGCGCCATTTTGGAGGCCCTAAATGGCATCTTCAGCCATTTTCCAAGCTTTTGTGTGTCAAATTTCACATACTTTTTCTCTTAAGGCCACCTTGCCTTAATTTCCTCTTTAAACTTTAAAACTCAACATTTCTAAGTCATTTCTAAGTTTCCAAAATTTTCGTTTGGCTCTTTAAACTTGACATTTCCTTACATTTCCAAGTTTCGAAATGTTCACTTTCCTCTTTTGAATCATTTCTAAATCATTTCTTACATTTCCCTACATTTCCTTACATTTCCATACATTTCCATACATTTCCTTACATTTCCCTACATTTCCTTACATTTCCATACATTTCCTTACATTTTCATACATTTCCATACATTTCCATACATTTCCTTACATTTCCATACATTTCCTTACATTTCCAAGGTTCTAAAAATGCACACCACATATCACAGTAAACATGCTATTTCATAAAATTAAGCAAAAATGCACACAATGGGATTCGAACCTCTTCCCTCAACGTACTTCACTTGATGCCATAACCCTTGCACCTTAGGTGGCGTCCCTTGCCACTTTTCCACATCACTTCTTGTTTTTAACTTAAAAACCAATAATTGTCCAAAGCTTTCTCTTCCATACTAGGATTTTAACAACCCTTAATTCACTTCCAAACACTGCCAAAACCTACTACTCATGAATTATGCACAAACGCATAACCCCTAATCTAGGATGTTACAGAGATACTTAATACTCTTGTGATTGGTGTAAATCGCACACCCCTCACCATATAGATAATGGCGCCAAATCATGAGTGCAAAGACTATGACAACCAACTCCAGATCATGGGTTGGATGGTTACACTCATGCGGTTTTAACTACCTCGATGCATAAAATATTACCTTTCCCTCCTACATCAGCACAAAACCCAATCCCGTGTATGAGCATCACTGAAAACAACATACTCCTTACCAAGCTTTGGTTGTGTTAGTACAGGCGCTTTAGTCAAAACTAACTTCAGCTTCTTAAAACTCCTTTACCTCTCATCAGTCCACTCGAAGGTAATATTCTTTTGTAGCAACTTCGTAAACGTAGCAGTAATAGGCGAAAACCCCTCAACAAAATGATGGTAATAACTAGCTAAGCCCAAGAAGCTCTTGGCTTCAGACATAGACCTCGGCGGCTTCCAATCCAAGATCACCTCAACCGTCTTCAGATCAATCCAAATACCCTTGACTAAAATGACATGTTCAAGAAAAACCACCTCTCGAAGCAAGAACTCACACTTGTTTAGCTTGGCATACAGTTGCTTATCCTTCAAAATCTGATGAACCACTCTTAAATGCTAGTCGTGCTCATCTTTTGATCGAGAGTACACCAATATATCATCTACAAAAACCATGACGAACCAATCTAGATAGGAATGGAATACATGGTTAATCATGTCCATAAATGCGGCGGGTGCATTCGTCAACCTGAATGGCATGACAAGAAACTCAAAATGCCCATAACGAGTCTTAAACGTCGTCTTCATAACATCCACGTCCTTCACATTCAACTGATAATACCTAGATCTTAAATCAATCTTTGAGAAAATCAAAGCCCCCTAAACTAATCAAAAAAATCATCGATCCTCGAAAGTGGGTACTTATTCTTGATGGTTAACTTATTCAGCTGGCGATAATCAACGTACAACCTCAAAGTCTCATCCTTTTTCACAAATAGAACTGGCGCTCCCACGGTGACACACTCAGCTGAATGAAACCCCAGTCCAACAACTCCTGTAACTGGAGCTTCAACTCCTTAGGTGCCATACGATAATGCGCAATTGACACTAGAGCTGTACCAATATAGAGCTCAATACCAAACTCAACTTCTCTATCCTGTAAAATACTAGGCAACTCCTCAAGAAAAATATCTAGAAAATTACAAACTGCACAAATCTCATCCAACCTCAACTCTTTACTATCAACATTCAAAACATAGGCTAAATAAGCTTCGCAACCTTTCTAGACTAACTTCTCGGCTCCAAGCATAGAAACCACCTCCCTCTCACAACAACAATATCAAAGCCATTAGCACAACACAAATGCACCAATTTTGCCTCACAGTCGACCTTCTTCCAATGCTCGGTCAACCAATCCATCCCAAGGATAACATCAAATTTTAATAACGACAACTCTAAAAGATCTACAAGAAACACTTGTCTCGAAACTATCAGAGGACAATGTCGATAAACCCGATCAACTACTACACATCACCCAACAAGCTCCTCATAGTAACAGCCAACCTAGATGTCTTTATAGAAATCCCCAACTCTCTAGCTACATCTCTCAGAATAAACAATCTTAGAGCACTAGAATCTACTAAAGCTAGAAGAGGAAAAGACTGTAGTGTGAATGTACCTGCGATGACGCCTGTGGCCTCTGTAGTTTGGGGCTCTCTAACTGTATATACTCTAGCTGGACCTCTAGTTTCAACTCAAGTAGCTCCTCTATGACCAAACCTTCTACCACCATCACCTCTACCATGGTCTCTCCCTCGAGCCAGATTAGATGTAACAACAACGATAGCAACAGCAGTAGCAAGCTGGTCTCTAGCCATAACTACCCTCATAGTGCAATCTCTAAAATGATGCTTCATCGATCTACAAACAATACAGGCACCGGTCACCCTCTAACACACTCCAAGATGTCTACATTTACAATGCTCACATAAGGAAAACATAGCACGTCCCTGATCACTCGTGCCAGTCTTAGCTCTTGCAGCCTACCTAATCAGACCCTAGCCTATAGCAACTCGTTGTCCAAACCTAAAACAACCTCTCTTGGCCTTCTGGCTATATCCATTAGCAAATTTTGACAACCTCCTAATGTTCCTGTAGTAACAGCTTTGGGCTCCTCACCCAAGGTCTCCTCTAAAGCTCGGGCCTTCTCAACCAACTCATTGAAGACCTTAGCAGACTGCAATACTAGATACAACTTAATATCCTGGTTTTGTCCAAACCTCTTACAAAGACTAGCCTCTTGAGCCGCCAACCCAGGCACATACTAGCTTAAACGCAAGAACTCCACCTCGTACTTGTTCACAAACAGAATACCTTGGACCAAATCTATGAACTCGCGTCTCTTCGCCTCTAGATATTGCTCTCCCATGAACTTTGTAACACCCTAAATTAGGGGTTGTTGAAAATTTAATTAATTTCCCATGTATGTGCATGTAGAAATAAATATTTTGATTTCTAAGCATATTTTGGGTCTTGACATAATCCCGAATTAGGTCAGATTTGGAATTAAAAATTTCTTTTTAAGGGTTTAAAAGGAAGGAAGCTAGGAGATAGGGGTTAAGTAAAAATTCGGTAGAAACATAACTAAAAGAAATAGGTGGCAGAGTGGCTGGCATGCGCCACTTAAAGGCTTAGGGGACGGATGGGAGGTCATGGGTTCGATTCTGGAAAAGGGGGAATGCATTTTGTTTTAGGCTTTTTAGGGCGTTAAAGGGAGGGGCCAAGTAAGAGGGCTTTAAAGAATTTTTGGGCAAGGTAAGAGCATGAATGGTAGGTTGGTGGAGTGGCTTGGGGCGCCACTTAAGGGCCCTGGTGCAAGGACTCGAGTTCGAGTCGTAACGGACGCAAGGGGAATTTTAATTTTAGGCTTTGGCGTTAAAAGGAGAAGGGCCTGTATAAAGGTGTTATAAATAAATGGTGAGGACATTTGACATGAAAGTCAAATGAGGAAAAGTGCTTTCAGGCGTTAGAAGAATAGTTTTGAGGCGGTGTGGTCTTGGGTTGAACCAAGGCAAGCTGCAGTGGTTTTTTTATTTTTTCTTCTTTGGCGTGGAGGAGAATGAGAGCTAATGGTGCATTTTTTGGACTCTTAAATTGATAAGGTTGGAGCTATTTTTTTTGCTCATATTCGGCTGGAAAGGGGAGCTATTAGTGTTTTATTTGCTTTTAATTTGTTCAAGGAAGATTAGGAGATAGATGGAAGATTAAACCTTGCATTATCTTGGATAATTCAAGGCTGGAATTATCACAAAAACAAGGTGTTTGCTGATTTGAGGACTCTTTAGGGGCTGTCTATAATCAGTTTGTATAGCAAAGAAGTGCCAAAAAGTTCAACCAAAACTCTTTTCTTCTCCCCAAATTTTGCTGCTGCCGAATTCTCAATTGTTTCCTAGCCAAAACTATTTAAAACTTCCAGCTTTTTCTTGCTCCTTTTAGCCGAATATACCCCCTCTTTAAGAGAAAATTTCCAGCAAATTCTTTTTCTTGTTCCTCTCTTCATTGTGCTGTCGAATTCTCCCTTAACTCTTAGCCAAAATTTGCTCAGAAATTTCCAACATTGTTGTTTCTTCTTAGCCAAGTACCCTTTCTCTTCTTCTCAAAATTCCAGCCCTCCAATTGTGCTTTAGGCCGAATCTCCCTTGAGGAAAAGGGTGCTACCGATTTTCAATAAGTGTGGGAAGCCATAGCCATTAAGGAAAGCTTTCGGGATTTATTCCCCTAAGGGAAGCAGAAACACTTGGTGTGGTGGCTTGTATTCAAGGGGCGTGTAGGGCAAGGGAATCTTGTGTGGCCGATTGGTTTCTTCGGGATTTAGAGCTATCGTTGGCATCAAGTGTGTACATACACACTTTATAATTAATAACTGTGCTAAATATAATGTGTGTGCTAATCTGGAATGATGTAGATTTGGATTTAATACCATAATGGTATAAGCAAGGATTCAGGTAAGTCCTTGTCGTTATGAGTTCTTTATGATGCTTTTGGGAAGCATGACATAGACTTAAGTATATGGTTAATGATAAATCCGGTGTATGTTGCTAAATAAGCATGTTGGCATGATTTACATTAAATATCATGGATTGATGTGGGATATATGAGTGGAGGGGAAGTGATATTCGTGTCGACGGACACGGTGGTTTGGTACCACATTTCGTGACTACGGTCACGGAGGTTTGGCACCTCAGGAGGTTTGGCACCTCATAGCGTCTCGTCGGTGGCTTAGCACCACGGTGGGTTGGCCCACAGATTATATTATGGGATCGACGCGGTGATTTGGTATCACACATGGGTTGGCCCCACCAGTGGTTTGGCACCACAATTATTGATGAATATCGTGACTATAAGTCACCAGTGGTTTGGCACCACCAGTGGTTTGGTACCACACGGGGTAGAGAAAGGTGTTTGGATGGCTAGGTTGGGTGCATAATTTAGTGCATGTTAATTTGTTATAAATTATGTATGTTGTTGCACTAAATCGGGGAAGGGTTACGCATTGAGTCTTGGTGACTCACCTTCTCCTTTAACATTTTTCAGGTGACACGTAGATCGCGGATGAGGAGCCGGATGGACTCGAGGTGGCCATGCAGTGGAAATGTGATTTTAATGAACTTTAATTTAATTCTATTTATTTTTGGTTTATTTTGTTCAAGTTGTAATAAGGCCTCTTAAGATTATATTTTGATTACTTTACATGCTTTAGATAATATGTTTCAAATACTTAATGACTTTGGTAATGTTGAACAAGTTTTTCTTAAATTTAAACGTGAATGTTTTTCTTTCGTACCATCGGGTACATTAATAAATTTGGTAACAACTCGACTTAATAAGATTTTTAAACAAAACTAAATGTGGTTTATTCATACACCTCAATGGTTTTAACGCAAGACAAGTATCTTTTACCTTAAAATTAAATCGGCTAAAAAGGGATTTCCAAAATGTCTTTCTCTGTAACACACCGAATTCGGTCGTAATGTTTGGGTCGAGTTTGGGGTGTTACAAAATTGGTATCAGAGCCAGGTTCAAAACTCGGTTGTGGGGGGCCCAAGGCCCAAAATGTTTGGTTTTTGGATAGTAGGCCTTATTATGATGTTTTGAGAAACTGGTTTGGCTTGAACAGCATGGCACCGAGTCTCCGGCACCTATCCGCCCAGGTAAATACTTCTATCAATTTTTGTGAATTCTTTTGATGAAGGGTAGAAGAGTAAAATGGGAACGTAGACTACTAGAGTAGAAACTGTTGAACCCTAGGGCTAGCATACCTCAACTATGCATAAGATTTAATAATTATCTAAACAACCACGTGAGTTGTCCTTGAGCAAAGGATGTGGCAATCGTTATCGCATGTCTCAGGATTGGATTCGGGTGGGGCTCGCTATTTAAGCGGTCCTCGTGACTCACCTCCTACTCGCTTGAATCCTACGGTGCTTAATAATGGTTCATCCTAGTGAGACGACACACTCATGAGCTAAACTCGATAACTAAAACCCGAAAGGGATTAGTGCATTTTGTTTTGAGATAATTAAAACCTTAGTTTAAAAAAAAAATTACCAAAATACCCTCCGTATGAAAATTTTTCAAATAGAAATTTGCAAAATATCCTTCTTTTGTGAAATCACTTAGAACCCAATTTTTGGAAATCATTTTGTGAAAATTCCCTGATTATGTGAGAAATTACTAAAATACCCTTAGGGGTAAAATTACAAAAACGCCCTTGATTTATGATATTCCCAAAATACCCATAGTTACAATCAAAAATTTCCATTATATACAAAGTGCCCAAAAACCTTACTTTGCAAATATCGAAAATGTCATGATTTTGTAAAATTACAAAATTGCCCCTCACCAGTAAAATTACCAAAATGACCTTGGTTTTTAAAATTTTTGCAACACCATCAACTTGGAAAATAAATTCTTAAAAAGAACCTTCAAAATTTTACAACTCTTGAAATATCTCTGATTTATTAAATTTTACAAATTCACCCTGATTTGTGAAAATTACCAAAATGCCCCTGAACTTCAAAATCAACAAAATACCCCCGGGTAGTGGAAAAACAATCACCAGGAAATCAACAACGTCTCTTTGATTGAATAAATGAAAGACTCTGTGTTTGTATGATTACGAAAGAACCACTTCTAAAACTCCTATCATAAAACTTTTTCACGGATAACCAAGTGAAATACTAATGCATAAAATTCTTAAACAGATAAACGCGATCGGTAGAATGAGTTCAAGAGGTCGTGGACGTCCGCTGCGTGGCCGTGGTAGAGGTAGGATGACCCTGTCAGAGCCCGCGAGGTCTGGTCATGGGTCCGAAAATGAGATGCCAGATCTGCCGGCGGCAGAAACTAAGTTTTAGGATCAGACGGGTGGTAACGACGTAGTATCCCAGGCGGTGCTACGAGTGTTAGAACGAGTAGCTGAGGCTGGCGCGGGTGCAGGAACCCGTAAATCTGTGGCTGAACGACTCCGGGCTAACGGAGTAGAAGTATTCAGAGGAGTATCCGGAGTAGCGCCCAGTGCGGCGGAGTATTGGTTGGAATCCACTGAAAGGATTATGGGTGATTTGGATTTCACCACTGAGGAGAAGCTGAAGGGTATCATCTCTCTGCTTCGGGATGAGTCCTACCAGTGGTTGCTCACCGTAAGGGATGGAACGGTGGCAGAAAATCTCACTTGGGAATTCTTCAGGGAAGCTTATCAGAAGAAATATATTGGAACTATCTATGTAGACGCACAAAGGAAGGCTTTCTCGAACCTGGTTCAAGGCAATAAGACGGTGGCGGAATATGAGGCCGAGTTCCTCCGGTTGAGTAGATATGCTCGTGGTATTGTGGGTACCGAGCATGAACGCTGTGTTAGATTCGAAGATGGGCTTAGAGATGAGCTAAGGATGATGATAGCTCCACGGCAGAACGGAGTTCATTTGTCCTAGTGGAGAAATTGAAGGTTCTTTGAAGGAGTAAGACATCATTAGACGGAATCAAGATAGAAATTGGAATAAGAGGAGCTCTGAACCTTCGAGGTTCTCGGGTAATGAGTAGAAGAGGACAAGGTTTGATGGGTCGGATCAGGCTGCTAGGCCTGCTGCTGTTGCAAATCCTCAATGGCTACCACGGTGTGCTCGGTGTGGCAAGTCTCACACGGGGGAATGTTGGAAGGGTAATCGGGGATGCTTCGAGTGTGGGTCCTTGGAGCATCGAGTTAGAGACTGTCCGAAGAAAGCAGCTAGATTGAGGTCTGAGGATCAGGATCGTGCACTGAACAGGAGGGATAACCAACAGCCACAAAGGGGTCGAGGTGCGATTAGGTGTAATGGAAATGGTAGCAGGCGTGGCCGAGTCTTTGAAGGTGCAGGGCGAGGCAACCAAGGTTGGTTTATGCAATTGGCCAACGGAGGAGGAAGATGTGCGGATGTGACAACGGGTATGCTTCTTATTTCTGGAATACCCTTAATTGCTTGATTATTGTAGAGTTTTCTTGTTTTCCTAGGGAAGTGCTCAAACCTTGGTTGTGAATTTAGAGATGGTGCTTAGGAAGTAAGATAGTTTTATTAAGATCGAGTCTGTGACATAAGCGTAGTACGGTGAGTTAAGATGTACGACTATTCGTTAGTAAGTAATTTCGAGGACGAAATTATTTTTAAGGGGGGTAGAACTGTAACACCCTAAATTAGGGGTTGTTGAAAATTTAATTAATTTCCCATGTATGTGCATGTAGAAATAAATATTTTGATTTCTAAGCATATTTAGGGTCTTGACATAACCCCGAATTAGGTCAGATTTGGAATTAAAAATTTCTTTTTAAGGGTTTAAAAGGAAGGAAGCTAGGAGATAGGGGTTAAGTAAAAATTCGGTAGAAACATGACTAAAAGAAATAGGTGGCAGAGTGGCTAGCATGCGCCACTTAAAGGCTTAGGGGGACGGATGGGAGGTCATGGGTTCGATTCTGGAAAAGGGGAATACATTTTGTTTTAGGCTTTTTGGGGCGTTAAAGGGAGGGGCCAAGTAAGAGGGCTTTAAAGAATTTTTGGGCAAGGTAAGAGCATGAATGGCAGGTTGGTGGAGTGGCTTGGGGCGCCACTTAAGGGCCCTGGTGCAAGGACTCGAGTTCGAGTCGTAACGGACGCAAGGGGAATTTTAATTTTAGGCTTTGGCATTAAAAGGAGAAGGGCCCAGGTATAAAGGTGTTATAAATAAATGGTGAGGACATTTGACATGAAAGTCAAATGAGGAAAAGTGGCTTGGGCGTTAAAAGAAGAGGGCTGGGGCAGTGTGGTCTTGGGTTCGAACCAAGGCAACCGTAGTGGTTTTTTTTATTTTTCCTGCTGCTGGCGTGGAAGAGAATGAGAGCTAATGGTCTGTTTTTTTGGACTCTTAAATTGATAAGGTTGGAGCTATTTTTTTTGCTCATATTCGGCTGGAGGGGGGGAGCTATTAGTGTTTTATTTGCTTTTAATTTGTTCAAGGAAGATTAGGAGATAGATGGAAGATTAAACCTTGCATTATCTTGGATAATTCAAGGCTGGAATTATCACAAAAACAAGGTGTTTGCTAATTTGAAGACTCTTTGGGGGCTGTCTATAATCAGTTTGTATAGCAAAGAAGTGCCAAAAAGTTCAACCAAAACTCTTTTCTTCTCCCCAAATTTTCTTCTTAGAATTCTCAATTGTTTCCTAGCCAAAACTATTCAAAACGTCCACTTTTTCTTGCTCCTTTTAGCCGAATATACCCCTCTTTAAGAGAAAATTTCCAGCAAATTCTTTTTCTTCTTCCTTTCTTCATTGTGCTACAATTCTCCTTAACTCTTAGCCAAAATTTGCTCAGAAATTTCCAGCATTGTTGTTTCTTCTTAACCGAGTACCCCTTCTCTTCTTCTCAAAATTCCAGCCCTCCAATTGTGCTTAGGCCGAATCTCCCTTGAGGAAAAGGGTGCTGTCGATTTTCAATAAGTGTGGGAAGCCATAACCATTAAGGAAAGCTTTCGGGATTTATTCCCCTAAGGGAAGCAGAAACACTTGGTGTGGTGGCTTGTATTCAAGGGACGTGTAGGGCAAGGGAATCTTGTGTGGCCGATTGGTTTCTTCGGGATTTAGAGCTATCGTTGGCATCAGGTGTGTACATACACACTTTATAATTAATAACTGTGCTAAATATAATGTGTGTGCTAATCTGGAATGATGTAGATTTGGATTTAATACCATAATGGTATAAGCAAGGATTCAGGTAAGTCCTTGTCGTTATGAGTTCTTTATGATGCTTTTGGGGAGCATGACATATTTGGTATATGTGACTTAAGTATATGGTTAATGATAAATCCAGTGTATGTTGCTAAATAAGCATGTTGGCATGATTTCTGTTAAATATCATGGATTGATGTGGGATATATGAGTGGAGGGGGAAGTGATATTCGTGTCGACGGACACCAGTGGTTTGGTACCACATTTCGTGACTACGGTCACCAGAGGTTTGGCACCTCTAGAGGTTTGGCACCTCATAGCGTCTCGTCCCAGTGGCTTAGCACCACAGTGGGTTGGCCCCACGGATTATATTATGGGATCGATGCCAGTGATTTGGTATCACACATGGGTTGGCCCCACCAGTGGTTTGGCACCACAATTATTGATGAATATCGTGACTATAAGTCACCAGTGGTTTGGCTCCACTAGTGGTTTGGTACCACACGGGGTAGAGAAAGGTGTTTGGATGGCTAGGTTGGGTGCATAATTTAGTGCATGTTAATTTGTTATAAATTGTGTATGTTGTTGCACTAAATCGGGGAAGGGTTACACATTGAGTCTTGGTGACTCACCTTCTCCTTTAACATTTTTCAGGTGACACGTAGATCGCGGATGAGGAGCCGGATGGACTCGAGGTGGCCATGCAGTGGAAATGTGATTTTAATGAACTTTAATTTAATTCTATTTATTTTTGGCTTATTTTGTTCAAGTTGTAATAAGGCCTCCTAAGATTATATTTTGATTACTTTACATGCTTTAGATAATATGTTTCAAATACTTAATGACTTTGGTAATGTTGAACAAGTTTTTCTTAAATTTAAACGTGAATGTTTTTCTTTCGTACCATCGAGTACATTAATAAATTTGGTAACAACTCGACTTAATAAGATTTTTAAACAAAACTAAATGTGGTTTATTCATACACCTCAATGGTTTTAACGCAAGACAAGTATCTTTTACCTTAAAATTAAATCGGCTAAAAAGGGATTTCCAAAATGTCTTTCTCTGTAACACACCAAATTCGGTCGTAATGTTTGGTCCGGGTTTGGGGTGTTACAAACTTTCTCCGGAAATACTCTAAGAAAAAGTCCCAATCGACCCACTAGGGTGTAGTACCACGCTCGACTGTCACCCACCAGCGATGAACCTCACCATCTAACAATGACATAGCGCAACCAAGGTTATCCTTGTCAAAACAGCCCATCTGACCAAGGATACATGTGACTCCTCCAACTAGTACTCAGCACAAGTAGGGTATCCTCCCCTAACTCCTTGAAACTCCTTGCCATATAGAACTCATAGATGCTCTAGTGGTAATCCCTGGTAGACAAGGGTAGCATTGGCACCAATTATACGCTGTAATGCCCCGATCATCTCAAACATCAAGTGCTCAACTCAATCCAGATGAGTATTCTCACACAGCGATGGCAGTGCATCTCTATGCGGTGGTGGTGGTACTGGCAGTGCATCGCGACCACCTCTCCCTCATCACGAAGGCATAACGTAGATTGAATACTAAAAAAAAAGGTAGGGAAAATGTACCATGAGTGAGTAGCGACAAGAGATCCAAGGCATAACTATGTATAATTTCCTATAGGGCATTGTATTCCCAATTCCTACCCTAGAAGTTAGTTTATAAAACAAAGAACATGCAGGACCAAAACAAATAATTTCAAGAAAAATTATCAGCTAGGTTAGGCTTCGGGGTTACAAAACTCGTGACCACTAATGTTTAACAAACCTGGCTCTAATTGTAACACTCTTAACCCATATCCATCACCGAAATAGGGTTTCAGAGCATTACCGATTAAACAGACATAAAATTACAAACATTTCATATCATATAATATTCAAGTCATAAACCAATCAAACTCATATATATTGCCCCTTATTCGAGCCTTCGAGCCAAAAATATGCATTAGAAACTAATCGAGACTAATTTGGAAACTCAGGAAATATTTCGAAAAATATTAAAAATTTTCAAAGTAGCAGGGTTCACACAGCCGTGTAAGGACACACCCGTGTCTTAGACAGTGTGGGTAGTTCAAATAGGGACACACGGCCGTGTCCCAGCCCATGTCCATGCCAGTATAACTCTCTAACTTGGGTCACACAGCCAAGCCACACGCCGATGTGCCAAACTGTGTGCCCTTTCGAAATGGCCTCGCACGCTCGTGTGCTAGCCGTGTGTCTCACACAGTCGAGTCACACATCCGTGTGTCTGGCCGTGTGGACTCAGAATGTACCTTAAACAACAAGTTTACCATTCCCTGCAAGCTTGGACACTAAGTAATTCAAAAATCATTCATTTAACTAGTTCAAAACACAATCAAACACATTAAAATCATGTCAAAACAATCATATTAGGTGTCTAACCAATGTACCCTCATTGATACCACAATTATATCATGAAATTATATCATTAAACATTATTCAAGTCCAAATTATAAACATACCAATTTAATCCATTTTGACTAGTTTTTGAACACTTAAACATCAATTTAACATGCCATAATATAACTTCAAACACAAACACATATCAATATGTATATACCAAACCATTATTAAACTTATAACCTCATTTACAATCAAACCACAAAATAACTATTATTTAGACACCCTAGGTACATGCTGAAACAAAAGGATAAACATCACCATGTTTGAGATCAGGATTGTTAGTGGATGCTGAATCGACGATCAAAAGTTAAGTACCTAACCTATGCACGAAAAATATAACTGTACACTGAGTAAAACTTAGTGGTATTTCTATAATTCGAATATTTAAAGACAAGAGATTACAAATGTATAATTAAAACATAGACACATATTAATATTTAAAAAAATCATCACAACTACTATATGCCAACTCTTTGAATGCATACATGATAGCATATCATAATTCATTTATTTTACAATATCCCAATTCTTATACTTGCTATATAAATAGCTTTTCACAATTTGGTTCGCCTTTCATTCAAACAGTGGCATTATCCATTCCATATTCAATTCATGAATACATAATTCATGTGTCTCATCTTCATATTTCAAATCACTATTCCAATTTCAATTCACATACAATATCATCCAATATCAATCATTGTAACGTTTTATTTAATTACCCCTATTAACATGACTTGGACTCAGATGAATCCACGAATCCAACTAACACACCAGTTTGGCACCCAGTGTGTAACACCCCTCACTCATATTCAAAGTTAGAATAGGGTTACGGAGCATTACTAGACTTATAAAACAATTTAACATTCATTTCACATACAAATCAAAAATTCATATAATCAACATTTAATAACATTTACATTGTCCCTAAAACGAGCCTATGAGGCCTTAAACATGCTTTAGGATTAAACCGATAACTCAAGAAATTTTTAAAACACTTAATTTTTTTTCCAAATTACAGGGGACACACGCCCATATGGCTCGACCATGTGTCTCACATGGTGAAGACACGCCTGTGATACAGGCCGTGTGGACATTCGAAATGGGAGCACATGGCCATGTCCCAGCCCTTGTCCGACCCCGTGTAACTCTATGACTTGGGTCACACGGCCAACACACACGCCCGTGTGGCTAGCCCTTGTGCCCTAAAAATGGACACACACACCCGTGTGCCAGGCCGTGCCAAACCTGTAGGGTATACTGACTTAGACAAAAAGGCCAATCACATGCCTGTGTGCTGGGCCGTGTGGACCATACTCACTTGATTTTTAATTCAACACCAGAGTACACACAGCCGTGTAACTTGACCGTGTGTCACACACAGCTGAGACACTTGCCCGTGTCTTTACCCGTGTGGACAAAAATATGCTATTTACCAAGCCATTTTGCCACCCAAATTTGTACACACCTAAACCAACCTAATTGGCACCAAAACATAGCATATGTAGGCGTTCAGCTAATCTCAACCAAGCATAAGTCAAACCATTTTAATACCAATAACAACAAGGTACACATATACTACAATATGCTATACCATTTTATACCAAATTCACATTCTCAACTCAACTAAATGGACACTTCCAAGCATGCATTAATTTGCCCAAAT
This sequence comes from Gossypium rotundifolium, assembly GCA_025506655.1. Taxonomy (NCBI): domain Eukaryota; kingdom Viridiplantae; phylum Streptophyta; class Magnoliopsida; order Malvales; family Malvaceae; genus Gossypium; species Gossypium rotundifolium. The sequence continues at coordinate 91,680,109 of CP106724.1, read as the reverse complement.
TTATAAGCATTCAAATTCTCAAATCATCAACCATTTGACTTTCACAATACCCATTATAAAATTCACAACACAAGCCATATGCACTAATATAAACACAACCAAACCGACCAAATTAAGGTAACTTTCATGGCTACATACAAAACCAAACTTTAGACTTTTACAAGCCAATTCAATTGGCTAAATTCATTACCAATAGATATATCAAAATGACCAAAGTTCCTATACATGCCATATATCCCAAAAACATAGATTCAAAAGTACCAAAGTGATAGTAGGATAGTGTGATGAAGTCTCTGACAATCTTGAATCCGAGCTAGCTTTGATTTCACTATAAAACACGGAAAAACAAACAAAGTAAGCTATATAGCTTAGTAAGCTTGTATGATAATAAACACAACTTAACAAAATATACCAATCAACAATTGAACATATCTATATACAATTCATATAAATACACAAACCTATCACGTTTTAAATCACAAGGTTAGAATTGAAATTCAAAGCTTATACGGTTCTTGTACATACCTGTACCATCTCGTATCAATCTCATACTCATCCATATCTTTGATATACCCGTTGAACCATTCGGAATACTATTGGATACTAGGGAATCTTGTACCCTAAGTGTTACATATATATAGTTGAAGCTATCTCAATCTCGTATCACATATAATGCTCACACTAGAGCTATCAACGGGTCTAATCACACAAGCTGACGGTCATGACGAAGCTACACGGTGCTGCTCACACAAGATGACGAGTATCCGTAACACATGCTGGATAACTTAGCTATCGGTAGGACGTACTGACCAGCACCCAAATCACATAACCCCTAATGACATGTCATTTGTATCGTAAACTATTCCTAAGTTTCAATTGGGACTTCGCACTTGCCGAATTTTTATCAAACATGTCTGTAAGGTCGGATTTACAATTTATGAAATATCAAAGCATTTAAAATAGAATTATAACAATGCTTATTACATACGAACTTTCCTCGAATGCAAAAATGGTGAATTAAGTATATTAATCCGAAAGTTTGTTCTTTCCTCGATCTAAATCTGTATTTCACCTTTCTTGATCTAAATATAATCAAAATTAACTTATTCATGCAATTCAACCAAAACCCATGCTAGCTGAATTTCAATTAGGTCCTTAGCAGTCCATATTTTTCATTTATTTTATAATTTAACCACAAAAATTACACATTTCACAATTTAATCCCGAATTGGACTTTTCACTAAAAATCACTTTATAAATGTTGCTTATCTCACAACAAGCATGCATTTTCTACCATTAAACATGAAAATACATCAATATTCATCAATGAAAAAACCCTAAACCTTTAACAATTTTACAAATTAGTCCTTGGGCTAGCTAGATTAAGTTGCAACGATCTCAAAAATATAAAAATCGTTAAAAACGGGACAATATTGAACTTACATGCATGAATGATAGCTAGCCAAACTTTGAAGCTATTTTAATGGTTTCCTTCTTGCTACATTCGATTGAAAATGAAGGAGACAAGATGATATCTTTTTTTTATTTTATTAATTTATTTATTATTTCACTAATTTACCTTTTTAACCTTTAATAAAATCTTTATAAATCATCTAGTTTATGTCCATATTTGTCCACTCATGCTATTAGTTGTCTAGTTACAACATAAACCCTTCAAACATTTAATTTCATAGCTATTAAATCCTTTTAGCTTATAGAATATCACTTTTGCACTTTACACGATTTAGTCCTTTTTATCAAATTAAGCACCCAAATGATAAAATTTCTTAACGAAATTTTCACACAATCATAATATCATGCTGTAAATATTAAAATAATAATAAAATAATTATTGACATTAGATTTGTGGTCTCAAAACCATTGTTCTGATTTGACTAAAAATAGGTTGTTACAACTCTCCCCCTTAGAATTTTTGTCCCTGAAAGTCTTACCAAAAAAAAGGTTAGGGTATTGTTTCTCATAGCTTCTTTGGGTTCCCACGTAGCTTCTTCTTCGACTCCGTGACGTTGCCACAATACTTTCACCAAAGCTATGCTTTTATTTCTCAATTCTTTATCCTCTCGAGCTAAAATTCTGATCAACTCTTCGTTATACGTCATATCAGGTTAAATTTCTATCTCAGGTGGAGAAATGATATATGATGCATTTGATCGATACCATCGTAACATCGACACATGAAATACATTGTAGATCTTTTCTAACTCTAACAGTAATGCTAGCCAATATGGCAGTGGCCCTGTTCTTTCGATAATCTCATATGACCCGATAAATCGCGGACTCAATTTGCCTTTGCAACCAAAACGAAGGATTTTCTTCCATGGAGATACTTTCAAAAATACTCTGTCACCGATCTGAAATTCAATGTCTTTACATTTTAAATCCGCATACGATTTCTGTCGATCTGAAGTTACTTTCAAACTGTTGCGAATTACTTTCACTTTATCTTCAGTCTCTATAATCAAATCAACCTCGTGAATCTTTTTCTCGCTAAGCTCGTTCCAATACAATGGAGTTCGGCATTTACGACCATACAATGCTTCATACGATGCTATTTTATGCTCGATTGAAAGCTGTTGTTATGCTCGAATTCAACCAATGGCAAATATTTTTCCTAGTTGCCTTCAAATTATAAAACACAACAACGAATCATATCTTCAAGAATCTAAATTACTCTCTTAGACTGACCATCAATTTGGGGATGAAATGCAGTACTAAAGTTCAACCGTGTACCCAGAATTTCTTGCAATTTCTTTCAAAATTGCGACGTAAACCTCGGATCTCTATCTAAAATAATCAAAACTGGCTCCTCGTGCAATCTAACTATCTCAGAAATGTACAACTCAGCCAATTTATCAAGAGAATAATCTGTACGTACCGGAATGAAATGTTCTAATTTTGTCAGTCGATCAACGACAATCCAATTAACATCTTTCTTTTTCAGAGACAGGGGCAATCCGATACGAAATCCATCGTAACTCTATTTCATTTCCACTCTAGTATAATCAATGGTATCATCACTTGATGTTTGGCTTTAACTTGTTGACAAACCAAGCATCTCGACACAAACTTTGAAATGTCTTGTTTCATATCCAACCACCAATAAAATTATTTCAAATCATTATACATTTTTGTACTCCCCGGATGTACGGATAAATAACCATTATGTGCTTCGTGTAGAATTTTTTGAATAAGCTCAAAATTCTTTGGTACGCAAATTCTACCTCAGAACATTAAACAATCATGGGATCTAATAATCTGAATAAGTTGTCGATTCGCATTGTACTCTTTTAGCTTGCAACTCGTTGTCACACTTTTGAGCCTCACAAATTTGTTGAAGAAATACCTGTTTAGCTTTTAATTTAGCCAAAATCGAACTATCACCAGACAAAGATAATTTTGTATTCATCGCTCACAAAGAAAATAATGATTTTCTACTCAGCGCATCCGCGACTACATTCGTTTTCCCTGGATGATAGTCAATCACAAACTCATAGTCTTTCAACAACTCGAGCCATCTTCATTGTTGCAAATTCAAATCTTTCTAAATCATTATATACTTTAAACTCTTATGATCAGTAAAGATATGGCATTTTTCACCGTATAAATGATGTCGCCAAATTTCAATGCAAATACAATAGCGACCAACTCTAAATCATGTGTCGAATAATTCTTTTCATGCGACTTCAACTGTCTAGAGGCATAAGCTATCACTTTACCTTCTTGCATTAAAACACAACCCAAACCGTTTAATGATGCGTCGCTAAAAATCACAAATTCTTTACCCAACTCAGGTTGAACCAAGACTGGTGCCTCAATTAACAATCCTTTCAACTATTCAAAACTCTGCTGACATTTTTAGGACCACTCAAACTTCACATCTTTCTGTAGCAATGTGGTCATCGATGTAGCAATCATCGAGAATCCTTTAACAAAACATCGATATTAACCAGCTAATCCTAGAAAGCTTTTGACTTCGAACACATTTCTTGGTAGTTTCCAGTCAACAACGGCTGAAATCTTGCTCGGATCAACTCGTATGCCTTCCATCGATACAATATGTCTCGAGAATCGACTTCTCGAAGCTAAAACTCGCATTTACTAAATTTAGCAAACAGTTGCTTATCTCTCAAGGTTTGTTGCACAATCCTCAAATGCTCGCATGTCTCGACTCATCTCGTGAATAGATCAGAATGTCATCAATGAATACCACCACAAATCTATCTAAATACGGTCTAACAATTCGATTCATCAAATCCATAAAAACTACAGGATCATTATTTAATCCGAAAGGCATAACAAGAAATTCATAATGCCCTTACCTTGTTCTGAACGTAACTTTCGGCACATCCGAATCTTTTATTCTCAACTGATAATAACCAGACCGCAAATCAATCTTCAAGAACATTGTTGCCCCTTTCAAATGATTGAACAAATCACCGATTCTCGGCAAAGGATACTTGTTCTTTATCGTAACCTTGTTGAGCTGACGATAATCAATACAAAGTCTCATTGATCCATCTTTCTTCTTTACTAATAACACTGGTGCACCCCAAGGCGAAAAGCTAGGTAGTGCGAAACCTCTATCCGTTAACTCTTGCAACTGAGCTTTCAACTCCGTCTCATCCATTCTATACAAAGCTATAGATATCGGTAATGTTCCCGGTACTAATTCAATGGAAAATTTGACTTCTCTGATCGATGGCAACCCTAGTAGCTCTTTTGGAAACACATCTAGATACTCGCAGACTATTGGTACTGATTCAATCTTTGATTCTGATACCTTTGTATCTAATACATAAGCAAGATAAGCTTTGCATCCCTTTCTCACATATCTCTGAGCTGTCATAGATGAAATCACAATAGGCAATTCACTCGACTCATCTGATTCAATTCGAATGATTTCACTATTCTGACATTTCAATTCAATAGTCTTTCATCTATAATTCACAACAGTGTCATGCAACGTCAACCAATCTATACCCAGAATTACATCGAATTAATCAAACGATAGTAGCATCAAATTTGCCAAAAAATAGTTACCCCAAGTCATTAAAGGACAATTCTTGCAAACTTTATCAACTAGGGCATACTTGCCTAAGGGGTTCGACACTTTAATTGCAAACTCGGTAGACTCAATAAGCAAACTCTTACTAAACACTAAATTCTCACAAACATATGAATGAGTTGATGTAGGATGTATCAAAGCAATTACAGTAGTGCCATAAAAAGAAAATGTACCGGTGATAACATCTGGTGATGATAAATATTCGCAAGCGCGAATAGCGTAAGCTCTAGCTGGTGCTCGAGCCTCAGATCTCACAGTTGAATCTTTTGTCACACTTTTACTGTTGGTCACATTTCTTACATTTCTCAGTGGCCTCCTTCTAGTGGCAGTGTTGCTCGGTCTTGCATTATGGAATTTATCTTTCTTTGCTAAATCAGGACAATCTCGAATGAAATGATCTTGCGAGCCACATTTAAAACAACCTCTATTATTCATCCAACACTCACCAGAATGTTTTCGACCACACTGTTGACACTCAGGTTTATTATTTCTCTCGCTGCCAACACTCGATACTGATGTAGCTTGTGTTTTAGGACTTAAGTATTGCTTTCCACGATCTCTGTTTGGATACCGATTGAAGCATTGGAACGAGTATGCGAATCTCTTGTTTTCTTTGACGAAGATTGATATGGTTTATTCATCGACCTCTTCCTTGAATCTCTATCTTCGAATTCAGCTTTTCTCTTTTCTTTGCCAAGTTATTCGACTTTGCAAGCTCTGTCAACTAGTACCACAAATTCTTTCAACTCTAGAATCCCGACTAGGAATCTGATCTCTTCATTCAAGTTATCTTTGAATCATTTACACATAATTGCCTTTATTGAAACACATTCCCGAGCATACTTACTAAGTCTAACAAACTCTCGCTCATATTCAGTCACAGACATACGACCCTGTTTCAGCTCTAGAAACTCTTTTCACTTCTGATCAACAAACCATTGAATGATATATTTCTTTCTAAACTCAGCTTGGAAAAATTCCCAGGTGACCCTTTCTCTCGGTACCAGGGATAGCAAATTATTCCACCACTGATACGTAGTGTCCCTCAGAAGTGATACGGCACATTTTAAACATTCAACCGGTGTGGAAGAAAGTTCATCAAATAACCAAATAGTATTTTCATGCCAAAACTCATCTCTCTCAGAATCGTTGTCCATAGTAGCTCTGAACTCTTCTGCCCCGTATTTTTGAATCTTATCAACTGGTGGCTTATTTGATCTTAAAAGTTTTACACCTTGAAGAGCTACGGGAACCGGTTGGGGAATAGGTGGGGGTGGAGGTTGTTGAGCAGCCAGATTTGTTCGAACAAACTCCGTAAACCACTTATTCATCATCTGAAAGAAGGCTTCCTTAGCCTCTCCTCCCTGGCTACCTGATACAGGTCTCAACTCAGATTACGCAACTCCGTGAATGGAGGCCGGCACATTACTCTCAACATCATCAGCTACATCTCAATTGGGATCCATCTACTATATAAAAACACGTAAAACTGTCAAGAGATATCACACTATCACAGGTTTTATATGGCATGTATAGCTAGACTCTCACATACACTACGTTAGTCCTAGAATCGACTAAACCGTAGCTCTGATACCAATAAATGTAACACCCTTTACCTGTATTCAACGTTAAAATAGGGTTACAGAGCATTATCGAACTTATAAAATAATTTAACATTCATTTCACATACAATTCTCAAATTAATATAATTAACATTTAATAATAGTCACATTGTCCCTAAAACAAGCCTATGATGTAACACCTATTACCCGTATTCAACCCCAGAACCGGGTGCTAGGCATTACCGAGCTTAACATACTTAGTCACATAATATCGAGCCATAAATTTTCATTCCAACTTAAAACTTTTCATTCGATATCATAACCTCCCTATTATAGGTCTACGAGACCCTAAACATGCACATGGAGTGGTTCGGGACTAAACCGAAAACTCATGAACAAATAGAAAATTTTTGCTCAAAACAGGGCCATACGCCCGTGTGGAAGGGAACACACCCGTGTGGGCGGACCGTGTGATCTCACACACCCATGTTCCTAGTCCGTGTGGATTTTATTTTTCATTTTGAACCTACATGGGTATTCATACGGCCTAGCACACGCTCGTGTCTATGGCCCGTGTCCCTCACACAACCATGACACGCCCGTGTGTGAAAACCTTGACATTCTATTTATGACATCAGCAAACCTTTAGGGCCACACGGTCAGGTCACACGCCCGTGTGCTAGCCCGTGCGATGAACTGAATTTTTCACAATTTAAATGCAGACTTCACACGGTCTGGCACACGCCCATGTCCTGAGACCGTGGCCTTCGTACGGCTGAGACACACGGTCGTGTCTCTGCTCGTGTGCTTACTGCTGAGCATTCTATTTTACTAATTTTGTATGCAGGGGAACACACGGCCTATCCACACGCCCACGGGGCTGACCGTGTCTCATACACGACATAAACACATGCCCGTGTGTTTACCTGTGTGGACAAATGTAAGGCTATCTACCAAGCCATTTGCCACCCTGACAAGCAACCACACTTATTCCATTTCAAGTACCACATATAAAGACAATAATGTACTTCAAATATTTACTATCTAGACATCCACACCCTAAATTACTCTATTCCATCATGCACATACTTTATACATAACTCATTCAATTGCACAAACTTGCTCTTCATAAATTTCATCACCATTATATATATATATATAACTTAACTAGGTTTGGCCGATTCCAACGGCCATTTACAAAATGAAATGAGTAACATTAATAGCCAACTCATTGGCCAACAAATATGACATATCACAAAATAACCAAGTTCCTATACATGCCATACCCAAAAGAATCAAACGTTGCTATACCAAAAGAATAGCTTGATAGTGTGAATCGAACTCTGACGTCCTTCGATCCCCGAGCTAACTTGGTGATACAACAAGGAAAAGGGAAAAGAGAGGAGTAAGCATAAAGCTTAGTAAGTTTGCATGAAATAAATAACAACATTAAGGTTTATGATAACATCTATACAACACATTAAGTAATAACACAAGTTCTCGAGTACATTGACATAACTTACTCATGCTTACTCTTACCAAATCATATATCACATATCGGACTCATTTCTCGAAAGTTACTCATATGTACCTATATCCCTTCATTACATAACTTTAGCACTTTTACCATCTTGAACATAGACTTAGCTCTTTATCCCATTGAACCACTTGGAATATCGAAGGATACTCAAACTCATCATACACATAATACAATGCCAATGCCATATCCCAGATATGGTCCTAGATGTGACCACATCTCAATGCCGATGCCATATCCAAAATATGGTCTTACACGGGATCTCATATCGATGTCGATGCCATATCCCAGATATGGTCTTACACGAGATTGTTTATCGATGCCATGTCCTAGACATGGTCTTACACGATTTCATACCAAAGCTAGGTCCTAGACGTGGTCTTACACGGAATCTCTATTGATGTCGATGCCATATCCCAGATATGGTCTTATATGGGATCTCCATTCGGTGCCGAGGCCATGTCCCAGACATGCTCTTATACGGGACCTTCTTAATCTCATGTCGTGACAATAATATCCCTTCTATTCCTAAGGTTCAACCGGGACTCCGGCTTAATAAAATTTCATCATACTTTCATTGAGACCTCATTAATCAATTTCATAGAGATAATATGCATTTCACGAAATATCAAGCATTTAAAAGCTTAATAATATTATGTTGATTTATTACACACAAACTTACCTTGGTACCAAAATATGTGTAGTTATTCGATTTAGTCCACCACCTTGTTCTTTCCTCAATTTCGGTCTGGACTTCGTGTTTCTTGATCTATAATGACAATTTCACTTATTTAATGATCACATTGACTAAAACAACCCATGAATTATACTTTGGCAAAATTATAATTTTCCCTAAACTTTCACATATTTACAAAATGGTCCCTAGGCTCGTATAATGAAATATACTCATTTCCTTGGTTACCCAAGCTTAGCCAAACATTTATTGAGCTTATAACAGCTCACACCTTCCTTCAAAACTAATTTTTACTACACATTTATCACTTTTTACAACTAGGTCCTTTTTACGAGTTTTCCATGAAAATCACTTAGAAAAAGATGTTTATCATACTTCAAACTTTCATATTCCTCCATACACATCAAAATACATGCATGTCATACATAGGTAAATTTTTGAACATGAACCCTAGCTCAAAATAATGGTAGAAATAGCTAAATCGAACTACGAGGATCTCGAAAATACAAAGAACATCAAAAACGGGGCTAGGAGGTACTTACAATCAAGCTTGAAAGTTGAAGAAACCCAGCTATGGTGTCCTTGAAAATTTTGGCCAAGCATGGAGAAGATGGACACCATTTTTGACTTCTTTTTCCCTTTTTATTAACTTATTAACCAAATGACCAAAATGCCCTTAAGGCCTCTTTTTTAAGATTTTTCCTTCCCATGTCTATTTTTATCAATCATAAAGTATAATGGTTAATTACTAGATAAGGACCTCTAATAATTTTTCTAATGCTATTTCATACTTGAATCTTCTAGAATCTCATATTTTTCAATCTTTGCAATTTAGTCCTAATAAATAAATTGACCACTAATTCATAAAATTTCTTCATGAAATTTTAACAAAATCATGTAAACATGTCATAGACCTCATAAAAACCATAAACACATATTTCTACTTCAAATTTGTGGTCTCGTAACCACTATTCTGACTAGGCCCTAAATCAGGCTGTTACATACGAGGTCTTAAACATGCTTTAAGAGTGGTTCGAAACTAAACCGGTAACTCAAGAAATTTTTAAAACATTTAGAAATTTTCCAAATTGTGGGGGGCACATGCCCGTGTCCCAAGCTATGTGGACATTCGAAATGGGATCACATGGTCGTGTCCCAGCCCGTGTCCAACCCCGTGTGGCTAGCCCGTGTGCTCTAAAAATGGCCACACCCACCCATAAGCCAGGTCATGTACTAGGCCGTGCCAAACCTATAGGTTATACTGACTTAGGCCACGCGGCCAATCACACACCCGTGTTCTGGGCCGTGTGGAGCATACTGACTTGGTTTTTAATTCAACATCAGGGGACACACGACCGTGAAACCTGACCGTGTATCACACACGGTTGAGACACACACCGTATGGACAAAAATACGCTATTTACCAAGCCATTTTGCCTCCCAAATTTGTACACACCTAAACCAACCCAATTGGCACCAAAACATAGCATATGTAGGCATTCATCTAATCTCAACCAAGCATAAGTCAGACCATTTTAATACAAATAACAACAAGGCACACATATACTACAATATGCTATTCCATTTAATACCAAATTCACATTCTCAACTCAACTAAATGGACACTTTCAAACATGCATTAATTTGCCTAAATTTATAAGCATACAAATTCTCAAATCATCAACCATTTGACTTCCACAATACCCATTATCAAATTCACAACACAAGCCATATGCACTAATACAAACACAACCAAACCGACCAAATTAAGCCAACTTTCATGGCTATATACAAAACCAAACTTTAGACATTTACAAGCCAATTCAATCGGCTAAATTCATTACCAACACATATATCAAAATGACCAAAGTTCCTATACATGCCATATATCCCAAAAACATAGATTCAAAAAGTACCAAAGTGATAGTAGGATAGTGTGATGAAGTCTCCGACAATCCCGAATTCAAGCTAGCTTTGATTTCACTATAAAACACGGGAAAACAAACAAAGTAAGCTATATAGCTTAGTAAGCTTGTATGATAATAAACACAACCTAACAAAATATACCAATCAACAATTGAACATATCTATATACAATTCATATAAATACACAAACCTATCATGTTTTAAATCACAAGGTTAGAATTGAACTTCACAAGTTTCTTTGATTCAAAGCTTATATGGTTCATGTACATACCTGTACCATCTCATATCAATCTCATACTCATCCGTATCATTGATATACTAGTTGAACCATTCGAAATACAATTGGATACTCGGGAATCTCGCACCCTAAATGCCACATATATAGCCGAAGCTATCTCAATCTCATATCACATATAATGCTCACACTAAAGCTATCAACGGGTCTGCTCACACAAGTTAAGGGTCTTGATGAAGCTACACGGTGCTACTCACACAAGCTGACGATAATCCATAACACATGCTAGAGAACTTAGCCACTGGTAGGATGTATGGACCAGCACCCAAATCACATAACCCCTAATGACATGTCATTTGTATCCTAAACTATTCCTAAGGTTCAATCGAGACTTCACACTTTCCGAATTATCGTCAAACGTGTCCGTAAGGTCGTATTTACAATTTATGCAATATTAAAGCATTTAAAACACAATTATAACAATGCTTATTACATACGAACTTACCTCGAATGCAAAAACGACGAATTAAGTCGATTAATCCAAAACTTTGTTCTTTCCTTGATCTATCTTCGTATTTTACCTTTCTTGATCTAAATATAATAAAAATTAAATTTTTTAATAATATATCTATTCAATTTAGTCCAAATTATACATTAAGGAAATTTTACATATTTGCCCCTAATATTTCACATTTTTACAATTTAGTCCTTATTTTATAAAATCACAAATTCATGAAATTCAACCAAAACCCATGCCATATTTTTCATTTATTTCACAATTTGACCACAAAAATTACACATTTCACAATTTAATCCCTAATTGGAATTTTCACTAAAAATCACTTTATAAATGTTGTTTATCTCACAACAAGCATGCATTTTCTACCATTAAACATCAAAATACATCAACATTCATCAATGACAAAACACTAAACCTTCAACAGTTTTACAAATTAGTCCTTAGGCTAGCTAAATTAAGCTGCAACGATCTCAAAACATAGAAATCATTAAAAAAAGGACAAAATTGAACTTACATGCATGGATGATAGCTAGCTGAACTTTGAAGCTATTTTAATGGTTTCCTTCTACATTAGGTTGAAAATAAAGACAAGATGATATCTTTTGTTATTTTATTAATTTACTTATTATTTCACTAATTTACCTTTTTAACCTTTAATAAAATCATTATAAATCATCTAGTTTATGTCCATAATTGTCCACTCATGCTATTAGTGGTCTAATTACAACATGCCAAATACTCACCTCAACAACTTACCATAAACATCAAATCAAAATACAACAATTAGTAACTAGGTTCGGATTATAGACATACAAACCAGGAATTTTGAGCTATTCCACGTCGACTTTATCTTTTCCCTTTTTAGTCGAAGATTTCGGTCATTAGCTACAGAATTACAACAATTAAAGTTTATCAATACAACACCATTCAATTTCATATTGCATATTTCAATTTTGGCTCATTATTTTCCTAATTATCAATTTAGTCCCTAAACCAAGACTAACTTTATTTCTTTATAATTAATCCTACATTTTCATACAAATTCCACTTTAAACAAAATTTAACTCCCTATTTTCACTTAAATCCCTAAATTTCAAAATTTTCATAATTTAGTCCCTATTACTCAAAATTTATAATTTATTCTACAATTTAATCCTTTTCACTTCTAACTTAAAAATCTATCAATTTAATCCCTAATACTAAAATTATTCAACATTAACAACATTTAAAAACTCAATAATTGCTAAAATTTTGACATAAGTCAGGTAGTACTTAACACCGGGATTCCAAAAACATAAAAATTACAAGAAAAAAGGGACTAAATTGACTAACCAATTGAACTTGGAACTTTGAAACCCCTAGGGTTGTTCGTCTCCTTCTTTCTTCTTTTCTTTCCCTTTTTCTTTTCTTTCTTTCCTTTCTGTTTCGTTTTTTTTTCTTTCTTTTACTTATTCATTTGTTTTATTATACATTAGTTTATTATTATATTATATATTTTTACTTAAATATTAAGTAAAAGACATATTATAATATATATTAACTTTAATTTATTAATATATATAATAATTTTACACTTATGCCGCCTCACCAAAGCAATGGCATAATTGTTTCTTTAGCCCCTTTAATTATTCTTTAATCTATAATTCAACTTTCACCCTATATGTAATTTAGTCCTTATACTTAATTACTCTTAATTGATGCAAATTTACTTAACCAAACCTAATTAACTACACAACTAACTTCGTAAATATTTTTAATAAATATTTAAAAGTTCGATTTATGAAAATGGAGTCTTGAAAATGGACTTTTCGACACCCTTGAGTATTGGGTCGTTACAATTCTCCCCCTAATTAAATTTTGTCCCCGAAATTTACTTGAAAAGAGGTGGGGGTATTGAGATCTCATAGTCTCTTCCGATTCCCAAGTCGCTTCCCCAACACTATGACTACGCCACAACACTTTCACTAACAAAACTCGCTTATTAAGTAACTTTTTCACCTCATGTGCCAAAATCTCAACCGGTTCTTCTTCATATGACAAATTAGGTTGAATTTCAATATCTTCTATCGAAATAACATGAGATGGATCGATCGATATCTTCTAATCTTTGAAACGTGAAAAACATCATGAATTTTGTATAATTCCACAAGCAAAGCTAAATGATACGCAACTAGTCCCACTCTTTCCGTGATCTCATACTATCCAATAAAAAGAGGACTCAGTTTCCCTTTTCGGCCAAATCTCAAAATTTTCTTCCAAGGTTAAACTTTAAGAAATACTTTATCACCAACAAAATATTCAATATCTTGACGTTTCAAATGTGCATATGATTTCTGTCTGTCAAAAGTTGTCTTCAATCTATCTCAAATTTTATTAACAATATCTTCCTTTTCTTGAATTAATTCTGGCTCGATCATTCTTCTTTCACTCAATTCCATCCAACAAATAGGTGATCGACACCTACGATTGTATAAGGCTTCATACGGAGCCATTTGAATACTCGATTGAAAATAATTATTGTATACAAATTTCGCAAAAGGTAAGTAACACTCCCAACCTGATTCAAAATCAATAACACAAGTACGAAGCATGTCTTCCAAAATTTGAATAACACGCTCAGATTGTCCATCAGTCTACGGATGAAAAGCTGTGCTAAAATTAAGTCGCGTACCAAGAGGTTCGTGTAACTTTTTCCAAAATCTCGAAGTGAACTGTGGTTCTTGATAGAGATTATCGACATAAAGACACTATGCAATCTTACGATTTCTTGAATATAAACTTCAGCAAGTTTTTGAAGTTACCAATTAGTCCTGATTGCAATGAAATGAGCCGATTTCATAAGTCGATCAACAATCACCAAAATAGAATTTTTCTTACTTACCGATAAAGGTAACCCCATTACAAAATCCATCGTGATACAATCCCATTTCCATTTAGGAATAGAAATAGGATAAAATAATCTGGTGGGAACCTGATGTTCAAGTTAAACATTTAACCACATACTTGACCACAACTCTTTTCATTCTTGGCCACCAATAAGATTCATGCAAATCGCGATACATTTTCATTCCTCCAAGATGCAAAGCAAAAGGACTATCATGAGCTTCGCGAAGTATCAACTCTTTCAATTCAGAAACATCCGGAACACAAATTCGGTTATGAAATCTCAAACAACCATAACCATCAATGCTGAAATTTTCTAATATACCATTCTGAACCATTTCTCTTTTTTTCGCCAACTTGTCATCTTCTAACTGCGCTGACTTGATCTGATCAAACTTCACCGGTTTGATTTTTAGTTAAACCAATAGGCTTCCATCGTTATTATACTGAGCCGAGCAAACATTGCTCGTAATTCAATTGCTGCTTTTCTACTCAACGCATCAGCTACAACATTAGCTTTACCAGGGTGGTAATCAATAACACAATCAAAATCTTTCAGAAGTTCTACCCAATGATGCTATCTCAAATTCAACTCCTTTTGAGATAAGAGGTATTTGAGACTCTTATGATCAGTATAAATATAACACTTTTCATCATAGAGATAGTGTCTACAAATCTTTAGAGCAAAAACCACAGCAACTAGCTCTAAATCTTGTGTCGGATAATTACGTTTATGCATTTTTAGCTGACGAGACACATAAGCAATCAACTTCTCGTCTTGCATCAAAACACAACCAAGACCGCTCAAGGAAGCATCACTATTCAAATTTCAATTCACATACAATATTTCAATTCACTAGCTCTAAATCGTGTGTTGGATAATTCATGTGTCTCATCTTCATATTTCAAATCACTATGCCAATTTCAATTCACATACAATATCATCCAGTATCAATCATAGTACCGTTTTATTTAATTACCCCTATTAACACGACTCAAACGGATACACGGATTGAACCAACACACCAGTTTGGCACCCAATGCCTCATCGAATAAATCTGAAATAATAATTACGCCTAGCGCTATATAAATTTGACACCCAATGTCTCATCGGTTAAACTGAAGTAAATTGGCACCGAATGCCTCATCGACTCGAAGTCAAAAAAATACCTGAACTCTTCCAATCCTATGGCATGCCATCTATATCTGACTCAACCTGATACGTTAATAGGTTTTAATTTCACATTTCAAAAACAACCAATATCCAGTATAAATTTTTTTATATAATCACTTTAACACATGAATTCAATTCAATTCAAATTATCAATACAATCACAATATATATACAATCAATTTCCATCAACTTTAATTCAATTCAATATCAAAATTCCAAATACTCACCTCAACAACTTACCATAAACATTAAATCAAAATACAATAATTAGTAACTAGGTTCGGATTATAGAAATACAAACCAGGAATTCTAAGCTATTCCACGTCGACTTTATCTTTTCCCTTTTTAGTCGAAGATTCGGTACGACATTAGCTACCGAATTAAAACAATTAAAATTTGTCAATACAACACAATTCAATTTCATATTGCATATTTCAATTTTGGCTCAATATTTTCCTAATTTTCAATTTAGTCCCTAAACTGAGACTAACTTTATTTTTTTATAATTAATCCTATATTTTCATACAAATTCTAATTTAAACTAAATTTAACTCCCTATTTTCAATTAAATCCCTAAATTTTAATTTTTCACAATTTAGCCCCTATAACTCAAAATTTACAATTTATTCTACAATTTAATCCTTTTTCACTTCTAGCTTAAAATCTATCAATTTAGTCCCTAATACTAAAATTATTCAACATTAACAACATTTAAAAACTTAATAATTGCTAAATTTTTGACATAGATCAAGTAGTACTTAAGACTTGGATTCCAAAAACATAAAAATTACAAGAAAAGGGGAGTAAATTAACTAACCAATTGAACTTGAAACTTTGAAACCCCTAGGGCTTTTCTTCTCCTTCTTTATTCTTTTCTTTCCCTTTTTCTTTTCTTTATTTCCTTTCTGTTTCGTTTTTATCTTTCTTTTTCTTTTACTTATTCATTTGTTTTATTATACATTAGTTTATTATTATATTATATATATTTACTTAAATATTAAGTAAAAGACATATTATAATATATATTAACTTTAATTTATTAATAATATATAATAATTTTACACCTATGCCGCCTCACTAAAAACTACGGCATAATTGCTTCTTCAACCCCTTTAATTATTCTTTAATTTATAATTCAACTTTCATCCTATATGCAATTTAATCCTTATACCTAATTACTCTTAATTCATGCAAATTTACTTAACCAAAAAGGAGTCCGATTTATGAAAATAGAGTCCTGAAAATGTACTTTTTGACACCCCTAACTATCGGGTCATTACTGTAACACCCCAATCCCTGCCTAGAAGTCTAGATCGAATCTAGGATGCTACATTGATCACCGAAGTGATCGTAGGAAAATTTAACAAAAAACTAGTCATTCAAAATTCCATTTCTGGAAAATATTTGTCTCAAAACAAAGCAAAATGTTTAATCGTTTAAAAATACTATTCGCAAACGTAACAAAACATAATGTACGAACAAAGTTTAAAATAGTAATGGTACCACAGTATTATAAATCTTTACAGTTCAAAACCAAATGCAAAACTAGAAAAGCACAAACTGCTCAATTACTGCTCACAAACCTATCCGCGACCTTCGCGTACTGAGCCCAACTACAGATTCCAGAACTGTACCTGAAAGGAAAACATGAGAGGGGGTGAGCTACTCAAGCTCAGTGTGAGATCAAACCAGCTAAACTATAGAAGCAGAAACAGAGAACTTAAAGCAGTTCAGAACCAAAACATACTTACAGAAAGCTAACAGTTGAGTGAATTTGCCCAAAATCAAATAAATAGCAATGTACTTTACAGTCATATAGTATCTACAATTCTCAACAGTTATAGTCTAGGCCTAAGCCCCTTTCAGAATCAGTATCAATTTGGGCCTTAGCCTATCTCAGTATAGTAGCTATCAAGTCTACATAATTCTCTTACGCATGAGTGCCTTTCAGTCGAACAGTCAATCACATTCATCCATAGTAACACATTCAGTCAAACAGATCAATCAAACATCACAATCAAACAATACAGTCACATTCAGTCACAGTATCACAACCAATCAAATAGATTCAATCAGATACCTATGAATGCAAATGAATTATAAAATAAAAATACACCCATCCAGCCAAAACACCTCTCCATCCAACCCTACACTTCCTGTGGGGATTTAATCAACCCACCCATCCCTGCACTCCGATTAAGACCTCAAAAATCCCATCCAACCTTATACTCCATAGGATGTCATCTCGGGTTTCCCGGCAACGATGATCATCAGTATTGTCCTCGACCCTCAGAGAATTGGGACCCCCCTCGACCCTCTAGGAATTAGGGCTAACAGTGTGCAGATAAACTGCCAGTCTCATATATTAGGCAGCAAAGCTAGCGTATAAGTTGTATTGTGTAGTACAACAAATCGCAGTATAGACATGCAGTATGAACTGCCAGATCAGATAGTGGTACATAGCATAGCTAACGTACATGTGGTACAGTGCAATGCGATAATCCGCTATACCGATGAGTTACAGTAAAACTGCCAGATCAGTCAATGATACGCAGCGATGCTGACGTATGTGATGTACAGTGTAGTGCAAAAATCCGCAGTACAGTCAAATCATCCACGACCCTCAGGGTATTGGGACTACCCTCGACCCTATGGGTATTAGGGGCTTCAGTATGCAGCTAAACTATCAAATCGTAAATCTTCCTTCTCTTCAAAATCCCAACCCAAAATACTTTATATGCAGATGTATGTATGCAAATATATGTAAGTAGATGTATGAATGCAGATGCACCAATTTAGAATACAATTTTAGGCAGTCATTCAAATGTAGTCACTTACTGTCAGTCAATAAGTTACAAAAACGTGCACACTTATGCACTCAGATTTAGTACTTAGCATAGCACGCATTCACTTACAAGCAGTACATAATTTGAAATCAGAACAGAATCGCATTCACCCTCAGTAAGCTTAGTCGAGGGTTTGGAACACATAGACTCACAATGGTATTTAATTTTCCCTAACATTAAATTTGGCAAGTTAGGGCCACACGCCCGTATGCTCTAGCCATGTGGAGCAATACAGGCTGTGTTGGGATCCAAACGTCCGTGTGAGGGGTGGCACATGGCCCTGTGACAGAGGCACACACCCTTGTGGTACAGGGACACGGTCGTGTAAATAGGCCGTGTAACTCCTTGTCCAATTTTCCTAATATTAGGTGAAGGGCAGACACGGTCGTGTGTCCCATAACACATGCCCGTGTGTCCCATAACACATGCCCTTGTGGAATCCTTAGGCCCCAAATTAATCACACAGTCGTGTGTCCCGAAGCACACTCCTATGTGGGAACCCTAATTTTTCCCAAATTTGTCACACGACTGTGTGACTCCAAATCCCTAATTCCCCAAACTCACACACCCATGTACTTAGAGGACACGGCAGTGTGGATTCTAAAAAAATCTCCAAATCAGCCACACGCTCATGTGGCCAGGCTGTCTGGCACCCAAAATCGGTCGAAAACCCTAATTCACAAATCCACATGGCCATGTGCCTTAGCACACTCTGTGTGGCTATCGAGGAGCTATGAAACCACCCCAATTTAGCCTCGACAATGTCATTTTTGCCACCAGAATAGTCCCTAATGTAATAGCTTGATTTAGGGCCTAGTTAGAATTGTGGTTACGAGACCACAATTCTGAGGTAGAAATATGTGTTTTATGATTTTTAAGAGGCCTATAGCATGCTTGTATGATTGTGTGAAAATTTCATGAAGAAATTTTATAAGTTAGTGAACAATTTGTCTATTAAGACTAAATTGCAAAGGTTGGAAAATATGAGATTCTAGAAGATTTAAGTATGAAATAGCATTATAAAAATTTTTAGAAGTCCTTATTTAGCAATTAGACCAATATATTTGAAGATGGATAAAAATAGACATGGGAAGGAAATATCTCAAGAAAGGGCCTTAAGGGCATTTTTGCCATTTGGTTAATAAAAGAATAAAAGGGAAAAAGAAGTTAAAATTATGTCCATCTTCATCCTCCATAGTTGAAAATCACAAGGACACCATAGCTAGGGTTTTTTCATCTTTCAAGCTTGATTGTATGTACCTCCGAGCCCCGTTTTTAATGTTTTTCGTGTTTTTGAAATCCTCGTAGCTCGATTTAGCTATTTCTAGCTATATTTTGAGCTAGGGTTTATGTTCAAAATTTTACCCATGTATGACATGCATGTATTTTAATGATTAATGGAGGAATATGAAAGTTTGATGTATGATAAACACCTTTTTCTAAGTGATTTCCATGAGAAATTCATAAAAAGGACTAAATTGTAAAAGTCATGAAAATGGTCATACATGAGTGAATTAGTGGAAATTAGGGGCTGTTGTAGTTGAGAAAATAATTTGTGTAGGCTTAAAATGCAAAGAAATGGAATGAAAATCATTTTACTAGCCTAGGGGCAAAAGTGTAATTATGTAAAAGTTTAGGGGCACAATTGTAATTTTGCTAAAGTATTATTCATGGATCAATTTAGTTAATGTGAGTATTAAACAAGTGAAATTATTATTGTAGATCAAGAAACACGAAGCCCAGACCAAAACCGAGGCAAGAACAAGGTTGTGGACTAAATCGAACATCTACACACATTTTGAGTACCGAGGTAAGTTTGTGTGAAATTAAAGGTAAATAAGGTTTTTATATTTTTAATTGCCTGATATTATGTGAAATGAATATTATTTCTATGAAAATTGACTAATGATGCCTCAATTAGAATATGATGAAAATATGTTAAGTTGAAGTCCCGGTTAAATATTTGAAATAGGAAGGATACTAGTGTCACAACATGAGATAAGGAGGTCCCGTATAAGACCATGTCTGGGACATGGCATCAGCACCAAATGTAGGTCCCGTATAAGACTATGTCTGGGACATGGCATCAGCACCGAATGTAGGTCCCGTATAAGACCATGTCTAGGACATGGCCTCGGTACCAAAGGAAGATCTCATGTAAGACCATGTCAGAGACATGGCATCGACATCTATATACGATCTCGTATAAGACCATATCTAGGATATGGCATCGACATCGAGATAAGAGATCTCGTGTAAGACCACATATGGGATATAGCATCGGTATCAAGAGGAGATCCCATGTAAGACCATATCTGGGATATGGCATTGGCATCGTAATACATGTATGATGAGATTGAGTATCCTTTGATATTCCAAGTAGTTCAACATGCAAAGAGCTAAGTTTACATACAGATGACTAAGAGCTAAGTTTATGTTTAAGAGATTAAAAGTTCTAAAGTTGTATAATGAAGTGTTACAAGTACCCATGAGTAATATACGAGATATAAATGCGAAATGTGATGTGTTAATTGGTAAGATTGTGCATGAGTAAGTTACGTTGATGTATTTGAGAACTTGTGTTGCTATTATTCAATGAGATGAATGGATGTCATTATAAGTCTTTACGATGCTATTTATTTCATGCAAACTTACTAAGATTAATGCTTACCCCTCTCTTTTCCCTTTTCCTTATAGTATCGCCAAGCTAACTCGAGGATCGTAGGACGTCGGAGCTCGGATCACACTATCGACTATTCTTTTGGTATAGTAAAGTTGACTTATTTTGGGTATGGCATGTATAGGAACTTGGTCATTTTGTTATGTCATATTTGTTAGCAAAAGTGTTGGTTATTATGGTTACTCATTTATTTTGTAAATGGCCATTGGGAATTGGCCAATACTTGTTAAGTTACATACATTCGATGATGATGAGTTTTATGAAGTGAAAGTTCATGCAATTGATTGAGTAAAATGTGAAGAGTTTGCTTGATGAATTAGTGATCATTCATAGTGTCTTATTGTTATATTATGTGTTGCTTGAGGTGGTATAAGTGTGTTTATTTTTTAGGGTGGCAATTGGTTTGGTAAATAGCCTTATAGTTGTCCACAGGAGTAGACACACGGGCATGCGTCTAGGTCGTGTGTGACACATAGTCAGCCCCATATGTGTGTTGATAGGCCCCTGCATCAAATTTGTGAAAATCCAATTGTTCACACGGGCCAGCACACGGACGTGTGACTAGGCAGTGTGCCCTTAAGTGTTTGCTGATGTCATAAATAGAATGCTAAGGTTTTCATACACAGGTGAGGGCACAGGCGTGTCTAGGCCATGTGAGGGATAGGGCCATAGACACGGGTGTGTGCCAGGCCGTGTGAAAACCCATGTAGGTTTGAAATAAAAAATAAAATTTCACACGGGCGTGTAGCCCTGTTTTAAGCAAATTTTTTCTAAATGTGTGAAATTTTCCAGTTTAGTCCCGAATCATTCCATATGTATGTTTAGGGTTTCGTAGACCCATAATAGGGATGTTATGTATATGAATGAAATTTTTTAAGTTGGAGCGAAATTTTATGGCTTGATATTGTATATTTGAACAAGTTAAGTTTGGTAATGCCTCGTACCCGGTTCTGTCATTGAATACGAGTAAGGGGTGTAACACCTAACCTTTGCCCTATCAAAGTATACTGAAAAATGGAGATTTCTCATTACTTCCATTGATTAAAACTCAAAATCCTCGGTTTGACATTCACTCAAGAAAACTCGAATCATAAGTTTGCATAAACCATTAAGCAAACTTAAAAAAAAAAACAATATAGTTACAATTTGAATCCCACACCTGATTGTGACAACGAAGAAGATGACAGAGGAGCAGAAATCCCCGATGCCAAAAACCAACACCGAACTTTGAGTATTTTTATGAAGCGAGAAGTAAAGAAAGAAAAAGAGAAAAACAGAGAGGGAAAGTGGGAAACGTGAAAAGAAATGAAATTAAGGAAAACCTGACAAGATAATCCCCAAAATAAAATAAAAATACAATCATAACTTAAACAATTAAGTTGCCAAAATAAAGCTGAATAATTATTTTAAAACCTAAAATAAATCTACCACTCAAGACGCACACACAACGCCTCGAACCCAAAACCTTAAGGTAAGCTAACACTCACTTAACCACTAGACCAGCAGGCCCATTCTTGTCACTAAATTGCACTGTTAAACACATATGTGTAATCTCCCCACTGTCTTTATGCTCAAATCTCTAGACTTCTAGGCCCAAAATTCGGGGCGTTACAGTTACACTAATACCACCAAATGTGACACCCTAAACTTGACATGTAATAGCCCGATTTAGGGCCTAGTCAAAATAGTGGTGCGAGACCATAAATCTGAAGTAGAAACATGAGTTTTATGATTTCTATGAGGCTTATGAGGTGATTTCATGATTGTGTAAAAATCTCATGAAGAAATTTTATTAATTAGTGATTAAATTGTCCATTAGGACTAAATTGCAAAGATTAGAAAATATGAGATTCTAGAAGATTTAAGTATGAAATAGAATTATAAAAATTTCTAGAGGTCCTTATTTATCAATTAGACTATTATATTTGATGATGGACAAAAATGGACATGGGAAGGAAAAATCTCAAGAAAGGATCATTAAGGGCATTTTTGTCCTTTGGTAAATAAAAGAATTAAAAGGGAAAAACAAGCCAAAATCTTGTCCATCTTCTTCCTCTAGTGTCGAAATTTGCAAGGAGCCATAGCTAGGGTTTCTTCAACTTTCAAGCTTGATAGTAAGTGCATCCTAGCCCCGTTTTTAATGTTCTTCATATTTTTGAGACCCTCATAGCTCTGTTAAAAGATTATGAGTTAGTCATTGACTACCACCCGAGAAAGGCGAATGTAGTCACCGATGCCTTAAGTAGGAAATCCCTATTTGCCTTGAGGACCATGAATACACGGTTGATTTTGTCTGATGATGGTTCTATTCTAGCTGAGTTGAGGGCTAGATCAATATTCCTCCAAGAGATTTATGAGTCACAGAAAGATGACAGTGAGTTGCAAGCCAAAAGAGTTCAATGCGAGTCCGGTATTGAGTCTGATTTCCAAATTGATTCAAATGGGTGTTTGATGTTCAGAGACAGAGTCTGTGTACCAAGAAATAATGAGCTCATTCATAAAGTTTTGCATGAGGCAGATAATGGATGCCTATCTGTACATCCGGGTAGCACCAAGATATTTTGAGTTTGTTTCAAGATGCTTGATTTGTCAGCAAGTAAAGGCCAAACACCAAGTGCCCTCAGATTTGCTTCAACCTATTATAGTGCTTGAGTGGAAGTGGGACTGAATTACCATGGACTTTGTAACAAGGTTGCCGTTGACATCGAGCAAGAAAGATGTTGTGTGGGTCATAGTTGATAGACTTACAAAGTCAGACCATTTCATACCGATGCGTGTCGATTATTCATTAGATAAGTTGGAAAACTTGTATATCTTAGAGATTGTGAGACTTCATGGAGTGCCTTTATCTATTATATCGGATAGAGATCTGAGATTTATGTCCAGATTTTGGAAAAAGTTACAAGAGGCCTTGGGCACAAAGTTGAATTTTAGTACAGCTTTTCACCCCCAAACTGACGGCCAGTCGGAGAGGTTGATACAAGTTCTCGAAGATATGCTCAGATGTTGTTTTCTTGAGTTTCAAGGTAGCTGGGAAAAGTACTTACTGTTGGTAGAATTATCCTATAATAACAGTCATCAATCAAGCTTGAAAATGGCGCCTTATGAGGCTTTGTATGGGCATAAGTGCCGAACACCTTTATATTGGACTGCACTTAAGGAAAATCAGATCCACGGGGTTGATTTGGTTAGAGAAACCTAAGAGAAGGTAAAAGTGATTCGAGATTATTTAAAGGCTGCTTCTGATAGACAAAAATCTTATGTGGATTTAAAAAGGAAAGAGATTGAGTATCAAGTTGGTGATAAAGTATTCTTGAAAGTGTCACCATGGAAAAAATTCTTAGATTTGGCTAGAAAGGCAAATTGAGTCCGCTTTTTATCGGACTATATGAAATTATTGAGAGGATTGGGCCGCTAGCCTATCGATTGGCTTTGGCATCTGAGTTAGAGAAAATTCATGATGTGTTTCACGTGTCTATGTTGCATCGATACCAATCAGGCCCTTCACATGTAATTATGCTGACAGAGGTTGAAATTCAACCTGATATGAAATATGGTGAAGAACCGGTCAAGATTCTAGCTCGAGAAGTCAAGTAGTTAAAAAATAAAAGTATAGCCCTTGTGAAAGTATTATGGGAAAGACATGGGGTAGAAGAGGCTACATGGGAGCCCGAGGAGGCTATGAGGAACCAATACCCAAACCTTTTTACTGGTAAGATTTTTGGGGACGAAAATCCCTAAGGGGGAGAATTGTAATAGCCCAATTTAGGGCCTAGTTGGAATAGTGGTGCGAGACCACAAATTCAAAGTAGAAACATGAGTTTTATGATTTCTATGAGGCTTATGAGGTGATTTCATGATTGTGTAAAAATATCATGAAGAAATTTTATTAATTAGTGATTAAATTGTCCATTAGGACTAAATTGCAAAGATTAGAAAATATGAGATTCTAGAAGATTTAGTATGAAATAGAATTATAAAAATTTCTAGAGGTCCTTATTTAGCAATTAGACCATTATATTTGATGATGGACAAAAATGGACTTGGGAAGGAAAAATCTCAAGAAAGGATCATTAAGGGCATTTTTGTCATTTGGTAAATAAAAGAATTAAAAGGGAAAAACAAGCCAAAATCTTGTCCATCTTTTTCCTCTAGTGCCAAAATTTGCAAGGAGCCATAGCTAGGGTTTCTTCAACTTTCAAGCTTGATAGTAAGCGCATCCTAGCCCTGTTTTTAATGTTCTTCGTATTTTTGAGACCCTCATAGCTCGATTTAGCTATTTCTAGCTATATTTTGAGCTAGGGTGTATGTTCAAAAATTTACCCATGTATGACATGCATGTATTTTGATGTTTTATGGAAGAATATGAAAGTTTGATGAAGGATAAACATCTTTTCCTAAATGATTTTCATGAAAAATACATGAAAAGGACTAAATTGTAAAAGTTATAAAAATGGTCAAATATGTATGAAATAGTAGAAATTGAAAGTTGCTATAGTTGAGAATATGATTTGGCTAGGCTTGAAATACAAGAAAGTTAAATGAAAATCACTTTACAAGCCTAGGGGAAAAAGTGTAATCATGAAAAAGTTTAGGGGGCAAATCATAATTTTTCCAAAACATGAATTACGAGTTGATTTAGTCAATGTGTGTATTTAACAAGTGAAATTATTATTATAGATAAAGAAACACGAAGCTCGGACCAAAATCGAGGCAAAAGCAAAATCGAGGACTGAATCGAACACCGATACACATTTTGAGAATCGAGGTAATTTTGTATAAATTTAAAGTTTCATAGTGTTTCGATATTTGAAACTACTTAATATTATGACAATGTATGATATAGCTATGAAAATCGAGTGACATAGCCTCGATGAGGAAATGGTGAAAATAAATTAAGTCAAATCCCAGATAAATATTCGAAATAATGAGGATACTTATGTCATAGCATTGAATAAAGAAGGTCCCATATAAGACTATATCTAGGATATAGCCTCGGTACCAAAGGATGATTTCATATAAGACCATGTCTGGGACATGGCTTCGACATCGAGCTATAAGATCATGTGTAAGACCATATCTGGGATATGACATCGGCATCAATAGGTGATCCCATGTAAGACCATATCTGGGACATAGCGTTGGCATCAAAATTTATGCATGATGAGTTTGAATATCCTACGATAATCTGATTAGTTCATGGGCAAAATAGCTAAGTATGTAAAATGGTATAGAGCCAAAACTATTTTTGGATGACCTTGAGCTTCTTTCATAATTAAGACTGATGAAGATTTGAGTTTATGCTCATGATAATATATGTGCTAAGTTATGTGTTAAGTGATACAAGTACCATGAGAAAATACAAGTTATAAACTCATTATGTGACATGAGATGGGTAAGAATAAGTATGAGTAAGCATAGATGAGTATACTTAAGCTTTTTAGACTTATGTTGCTATTGTTTCAATAGATGGATGAATTTAATGTGAGCAATTATGTTGTTTTATAATTTCATGCAAACTTACTAAGTTATACGCTTTCCCCTCTCTTTTCCCTTTTTCCTTGTAGTTTCGCCAAGTTAGCTCGGGGATCATAGTACGTCGGAGCTTAGATCACACTATCAACTATTCTTTTGGTATAGTAAAGTTAATTCATTTTGAGTATGGCATGTATAGGAACTTAATCATTTTGTGTCTTGTCATATTTGAAGACCAAAGGGTTGGCTATTAATGTTCTACATTCATTTTGTAAATGGCCATGGTGAATTGGCCATTATTGTCAAGTTTATGTTATAAAGTTGATGAGTTTAATGAAATGAATGTTTATGCAAGTAATTGAGTAAAATACAGGTGGAATGAACGATAATTTAAGGATTCTTAGTAGTTAAATATTGTTATGATATGTGCTACTTGTGATGAAATGAATGAGTTTATGTTTCAAGGTGGCAAAAAGGTGTGGAAAATAGCCTCTAAGTGTCCACACAGGTAGACACGCAGACGTGTGTCTAGGCCGTGTGTGACACACGGCTAGCCCCATGGGTGTGTTAATAGGCCGTGTGTCTTTGCATTTTAATTGCGAGAAATTAAATCGTCACACGGGCCAGAACACGAGCATGTGCCTAGGCCGTGTGCTTCTTAAGGGGTTACTGACATCATAAATATAATACCCCTAGTTTTCACACACGGATGAGGACACCGGCATGTTTAGACTGTGTGAAGGACACGGGCTATTGAAACGGGCGTGTTTCCGGCCGTATGGAAACCCCTGTAGGTTTGAAATAAAAATAAATTCTACACGGGCTAGGGACATGGGCGTGTGAGACCACACGGACGTGTCCCAAGTCATAAGGGCGTGTGACCTCTGTTTAGGCAAAAATTTTCAAAGAGTGTAAAATTTTCCGGATGAACTCCGAAATTTTCTGGATGTATGTTTAAGGCCTCATAGGCCCATGATATGTATGTATTGAATAAGAAAGAAAAGTTCTAAGCTGCAATGAAATTTTATAGCCCAACATTACATGTTCAAGTAAGATTAAGCATGGTAATGCCTTGTATCCTGTCCCAGCATCAGACACGGGTAAGGGGTGTTACATGACCAGAATGAACCGACTTGAATCCAAAGTGACACATTTGTCACCAAAGTGACTGTCCAGCATAAAATCACCTAAGCACACCTCAACCTTAAAATACCTCAATTCTAACTAATAACTATCTAATCCTTTTTTTTAATTAGCCATTTTTCCTTAATCTATTTAATTAGCTAAGTTTTTTTTTTTTTGCCTTAATTCATACATACAAATCTAATTAATTTAATTACAACTAATAACCAACATCTGTATAAAAGTTTAAACATTCAAAATCATGCTTAACAAACAACAATTAAAACATACAATGGACTTACCTTAGTCACAAAGTTTTTCACTCTTGGACAAACTACAATTAAAATGTATTAGTAAAAATTTCATGCTTCAATAGCAACATACAATAATACACTCAACATTTAACCATAAAATCAAACAGTAAAACACATATAACATCTCAAAATTAATCCAAATGTAAGTCTTAAACATCCATTACGAGTGTATCAAATTATCCAAATTCAGTGCCACAATGCCCTCTAATGTATCTATAGAAAAGTCCTTAATATCTACTACCAAGTAGCCTTAAACTTGAACCAACCTTGCCCTTGCTCCTCGACTCCCTAAAGCTGGAAAGCTCTGCAAAAAGCTGAGAGGGTGTGAGTTCAAAAACTCAGTGAATGGCCATAAATTCAATAAATAACTCACACCAAAAAAATACTTAAACCAAGGCAAATCATGTATCAAATTTCAGGTAGAACATCCATAATTTTAATTATATTTTTACGCTCAATTATGGCATTCAATTGACTGAAATTTTCAGAAGCAATGCAACATCATAACATCATAATTCCACATGTTATTCCATAAGTAAAAATCACATTTATTATGGCATATGAAAATATAATAAATACACTTATATTGTCAAATGATAGCCATGGAAAAACATAAACATGTGATCATGCATTAGATAAACGAATCTCAAATCTCTCAAATATCAAATACAATACTCCGGTTGAGTGAGGTGTAGCCACACACTCCCTTATGTCACCTCGAAATCACCAATGATTGAATGGCGAAATAGGCTCAACACTCCCTTATTCACTCTAGCAAAATCAACACTCTTAGAGCCATATGCTAACATATAACACATGTAGTGGTGAGTAATCACTAATCCTATGGTATGCCATCTATATCCAATGGATCCACCATGTAATGTTGCCAATATAACCAAACACACAGGGCATAAACACTAATATTTAATCACTTAATTCAAGATATAAAAATTTAATTTAAAGCATGTCACTTGGTAATTTTAACATCCATATAGATAAGCTCAATAAGTGTCTTTTTCCATGGATCTAAAGCCAACTATAAAATCATCATAAGTGCTCTAATATACAGTAATCCATGATCCAATTATTAATCAATATAATTCAAATCAACCATATCAAACACTCTATTCACAGTTTCCATAAATCATTTACAAATATGCTTTCATAAAATTAAAATAAATTTTGAGATCTAAACCATTTGAAACACAATTCAAAACCTCAATTCAGAATGTAAATAGGCATGTTTACCAATTGCCTTGAAAACACTCATATTCACACTTTGTTTGTCAAGCCAAAGTGTATCAAGTAGCTGTGTTTGGACCTCAATTCTAATTAGTAGTGGCCCCTCCTCGATGTGGATCTTAAACAGAGGTAAAAAACATGTTAAAAGCTATCATTAACAATAAGAAAATTGAAAAATCATGAACTACACAAATCTGAATCGCCTCTCCAATCTACCTTATCGAAAACTCATGATCTAGATGAAACACAAGTTCTAGTCCCTAAATGACCTTCTTTGCACCAAAAATCATTTCTAAACATCATTCCTAATCTATCAACACAAAACCTAAGCATCAATTTCATCAAACAAACCATTTCATAATTTTCTGGAAAATCAACTCATGTTAATTAAAAATGGATTTGTCAAAATTTATCAACCAAATGAGTTTGATCTTTTGTTTTCTGATAAAAAAACCTCTTAATAAACATGATTTGAGCTTAAATATCCATTTAAACTTGGATTCCAACTCAAAACTATGAATTCACCATTGATGAATCTCATGTTCAAGAGTTAAGAGATCAATATTTGAAAAACCATTTTATTCAATTTAGATTGAAAATAATGATTAAAAACAACCTTAGAATGAATTTAGAGTTTAGAAAATACCTTCAATCGATCTGGAATCACCAATATTGAAGATTGGATCAAGATATTTGAAGAACTCGGATGAGTTTTTTCTCAACTTTGGAAATCTTTTCTGGAAAATTTTGAGAGAATAAAAGATGAGATCTAATCTTTGATATATGGACTTCGAAAATGAAAAAGAAAAATGAGAGAAAATGCTTAAAAATCGGGTGGGAATTGTGTGTGAAGTGAGGAGGCTACAGCTTTTTTGAACTAAAGAACCCCCCACCCGATTTCCAAAAATTGGGGAAATTTCCATCAGGCCACTCCTATAATTCCCCTATTTTACTAAATAATCCTTTCCCTCTAAAATTTCGAAAATATGGGTAATTTTCCATAGAACCACTCAAATATTTCCCTCATTTTTGCCAAATGGTCCTGTGTAATTAATATTTTAAATTCTCTTAATTAAACCCTCATTTTAATTTATTTTTCAATTCTAATTTGAACCAAAACATTTATTTTACCCAAAATTATTTAAAATATAAAATTAAATTTTCTAAAATATTTTTATTTTTGGAATATTATTTCTAATTTTAAATGAAATTAAGCTAACTAAAAATTCACTAATAAACCCGATTAACTCTTAATTTTCACTCGAAACCCAATAAACTTACCCGAAACGACTAAACCTATTTTTAGGGCCTTACACCACTTGTCAAAATCCACAAAAGAATGATTGGGAGTATATATATAGTTGGGGGCATTCTAGATGGTTTTTTCTTTCTGCTCTATGTCGTGATCATTCCTTCTAACCTAAATGTTCTCTTCTTCTTCGTTAAGCTAGAGCTAAGATTTTGTTTAATCAGTGGATGATTCAACCTTCCGATAAGTCTTATAGCTCTATATGTTATAATTGTTGAAGTGTAAGGATGTTAAAAGATGTAAGAGTAGTAGGGTGTGAGTGGAAGGTCTTGCATAGGGGCGCATATAGTTGAAATATTAGTAAACTATTTGTAAATGGAGATTTTAATGGAAATTTCATGATCTTTTAAGCAGTTGCTACTATTGGATCATGAAGGATGATCGAAACATAAACTTTTGGCCGAGGTGAAGGTAGGTCTCTAGTGAGTCTCTAGACCCGACCCCTGCATTTTATTTTATGATGATTCTTTATATGGTTGATGTCCCTATAGTTATGCATGTCTTATTGAGGAGTTGTATGTATGTGTGTTTTTTGTAACACATCTGCATGTATGTAAATGAAATGTACTATGTGCTACACGAATATGACTATGTGTGGTAATCATGCATTGGAAATTATGTGTTGGGAAGTATGATTCTATTATAGGTATGAGTGAATTCTATGTAAATGTGTTCATAATGTTAAGTGAATGATGCATGACCAAATATGATTGATGATATGATTGATGATAAGGCGGTTCGAGTGGAGTGTCGGGAAAGTATGTGATATGATATGGACCTCGCTGTAACACCCCAAAAATTAGAAGGTTAGAATTTTAAATTTGACATCAACTAGATATTAGCATTAGTGGTTAAGAGCGTAGTAAAACCCTTAGACAACCAAGGTTCAAGCCCCATTGTTTGCATTTTTCCTCTTTACTATTCAACAACTTAGGATGAAAGCTAATCTAGTATAAGAAATAAATGTGGAAAAATATTACCATAAATGGGCATTAGCCTAATGCCCAAGCATCACCTATTCCACCCACTTTGCCCAAGATTCATTCACACCTCTTCGCTTCCTTTTCCTTTTAAATTCGGCCAAAGTGGGGAAACTTTAGGTGGCACCCCAACTTTGGAAAAATTTCAATGATGCCCCAAAGGTTTGTAAAGCTTAAAAATTCACCCCAATCCAATCCCAAATAGAATTCATCTCTTATCCTTCTTCAAAATTCAATCAGAATTAAAATTCCATCACCTTTTTATCCTCTTATCTTAATTTGAATTTCAAATTACTCCTTTTCAATTCCTACTAGAATTTATCCTCCCACCTTCTTTTTATTCTCTATTTTTCATTCAAACCCTCTTTTGCAAAGTTCTCTCAAAGTTCTTACTAGAAATTTAGTTCTTAAATCTCAACTTTACAATCAAGTCTAAATCAAATCATTTGTCATCAATCGTAGAATTTCGTAACATGTAACACCCCCGACCCAGCATAGAAGTTCCGGCTAAGTCAAAAGCGTTACATTCGATCATGGAAATGATCCCGTAAAGCCATTCCTTTTACTTGAGTTTATTTGATTTGGAAATCACTCTTTAGTTTTTAGGAAAAACATTATTTAATTTAAACTGAATTCACTTAGTAATTTAATATAATTATGATGCACATTTATATTTTAATTTCCCACCCGTCCATCTGAACCGCCCTCGAGCATTGCTCGACACACCATGTCGCATAACACTTAACAGTAACTGCCCATCCCGAATTTGATTCTCGCGATGATGGTCATTTACTAGTCATCTATGACGATGAATATTACTCCCACCCCGGTTTGGTCCAGTTTTTTATGGTGTTTTAAAACAACCATTCCATCCTGTCCGATTTAGATGGCTTTACACATAAACTATCATCCTGGTTGACCTAATTTGGTGGCTTTTTAGCCTACCATCCTAACTTATCCGTTTTGGATGATATTGCCACCTACTTCATGCAGTACTGACTTTTGTTGTGGACTTAAATTGCCACTGTCTCCAACGGAACTCCTCCGTCCTCTATTCTCAATTTCATGTAATATGCACATATACTCATCATATCATACTCATTATCAATATTTGATACTATGCTTATTTAACACATTTATTGTCACAAATTATTATCAAATGCCATGCAATCATGTATTCAATCAATCTCCCATATACACATATATTGGTGCGTATACATAAAATAACAATGATGCATATACAAGGGTTTGCATAAAGCATGTATAGGGTTCAAATAATTAAATATGTATAACACACCTATTAAGCAACTAAGGTTCGCATATAATTTCTATGGGTTCACATATAACTTCTACGTGTTCACAGTACAATTCCTATAGTGTTC
Organism: Gossypium rotundifolium; assembly: GCA_025506655.1. Classification (NCBI taxonomy): domain Eukaryota; kingdom Viridiplantae; phylum Streptophyta; class Magnoliopsida; order Malvales; family Malvaceae; genus Gossypium; species Gossypium rotundifolium. The sequence continues at coordinate 91,647,142 of CP106724.1, read as the reverse complement.
GCATATTATTTCCTCTAGGTTCGCATATTATACAGTTCACATAATGACTTTTTTAATTTCCTAACACTACAATTAATCATACATAATGTTTTAAGTTAGATCCCACACCAAATTTGAAGACTTAAAAATCTTAGCTTTGGAAAGATTGATGATCTACTTGAGAAAAGAGGGATGATTTTGAAGGTTTTGAGTTCCTTGATTGAAAACCAATTTAACAATGGAAGATAAAAAGAAAGAACTCAAGAATTTGAAAGAATTTTGAGGTATGGGTTTTGAACAAAAAATAGAGAATAAATAGAAGGAATGAGGATAAATTCTATTAAGATTTGAAAAGGAATAATTTGAATTCTAGTTATGATAAGAAGATAAAAAAGATCTAGATTTCTATTTCTATTTGAATTTATTTAAAAAAAAGATATAATTTCAAATTAGGATAAGAAGACAAAAAGATATGGAATTTTAATTTTAAATAATGATAAGATATGAATTCTAGTTGGGATTGGATTAGGGTGAATTCCTAAGGTTTGTAAACCTTAGGGATGCCACTGTAATTTTACCAAGGTTGGGGGTGTCACCTACTATAACACCTTGAATTTGGGCCTAGTAGAATTGGGCCTATTGGGCCTTGGGCATAGGAGCGTTTAAAACTTTTTTGAACAAGAGAACAGCACAAATACAAGTTGGGCCTATTAGGTGAGTGATTTTGGAAGGTTAGGGGGCTTCTATGAAGTCTTGGGTTCAAACCTGGGCTTTAGCAAAAATTTTGGTTTAGGTGAATAAAACCCTGGATGTAAGTGAGTAGGCTTTAAGAATATTGTTGGGGAAAACATGACACAAGGAGCTAGTTGGTAAGGTGGCTAGCGGCGTGGATTATGTTTCAGGGGAGCCGAGTTCAAAACCCCTTGCATGCGAAATGTGACTATTTTGCTAATTTGGGACGATTTTGGAGGATTGATGGAGGGATCCCATATCAAGAAGCTAGTATGAGAGTAGGCAAGAAGCTGGCTTTAAATAAAGCGATCTATGAGGAGAGTAAGCATACCTTGGTTGGCGTTTGGGCATATGAGTGTTCGGAGCGGAGATTAACTCCAGATTCCTATAAGGTGTGTATTTCGCACTACTCTAGCTGTAGAGCGGCAAATGCTGAAATGTCGGTCACTTGGCGATGGTAGCCACACAAGCGTACGAGCGCATGTGTGGGAGCTTCGACGCAATAGTTGAGGCCATTATGAGTGTTTTTGTGGGTTTAGGCTGTTTGGGCCACGATGGGCCGAAAGGGGCCATGTGGGGTCAATGGGCCGTCGGCCTAATCGGATAAGTTGTATGATTTGTGTAGTAAATATTGGACTGGACCATGTGAATCTCATATCTGTGGCTATATTTGGGCTAAATGGGCCACACGAGTGTGTGGGCCCATTTGGGCCGAGAATGGGCCCTAGGCCCATTCGCATCGTTATCTCTGTTTAGAATACCTTTGGTTTACAAAATAACTGAAATACCCTTGGTTTACAAAATTACTGAAATACCCTCGACTTATAAAATTACTGAAGTACCCCCAGTTTGTAAAATTCCTGAAATACCCTCAATTTGTAAAATTACAGAAATACCCCCTGTTTGTAAAATTACAAAAATACCCCCGATTTGTAAAATTATCAAAATACCCCCAGTTTGTAAAATTACCAAAATGCCTTCAATTTGTAAAATTACCAAAATACCCTCGATTTGTAAAATTACCGAAGTACCCCCGATTTGTAAAATTCCTGAAATACCTTGATTTGTAAAATTATCGAAATACCCTCAGTTTGCAAAATTATTGAAATACCTCTGGTTTATAAAATTACCGAAATACCCTCGATTTGAAAAATTACTAAAATACCCTCGATTTGTAAAATTACCAAAGTACCCCCAGTTTGTAAAATTCTTGAAATACCCTCGATTTGTAAAATTACTGAAATACCTTTGGTTTGCAAAATTATCAAAATACCCTTGATTTTTAAAATTACCAAAATACCCCCGATTTGTAAAATTATCGAAATACCCTTGATTTGTAATATTACCGAAATACCCTCGATTTATAAAATTATCGAAACACCCTCGATTTGCAAAATTACTAAAATACCCTCAATTTGTAAAATTATCGAAATACCCTCGATTCGTGAAATCACCGAAATACCCTCTATTTGTAAAATTACCAAAATACCCTCGATATGTAAAATTATCAAAATATTCTTGATTTGTGAAATTACAAAATACCCTTGATTTGGGAAATCACTGAAATACCCTTATAGGGTAAAATGATTATTTTACCCTTGTGCGTAAATGACTTACTTAGACTATGAATTTGACTGACTTGACTGTGTGTAACACCCCAAACCCTACCATGAGTCTAATAAGGATCGGTATGTCACGGAGTAAAACGATTTGAAACATTTTGAGTGTCTGGTGAAAACTTGATAAATATGGCTAAGGTATTAAAACAGTGTTTGATAAAACTCAGTTGGGATTATTTTTATAAACATGGTTGTGTTGATAAACCCTTTGAAACGTTTGATCATGTAGAATTTTAAAATCATCAGGGTTATAGTTGACTTGGTGTATTTTGCTACCCGATGGTAACATCTTTGAAAACTCGTAAAAGTTACTAAATTTGAAAATGTTGCTTTAATCGATTTACTTAACATTTATAATTTCATTTTGAATATAGTATAAGTAAATTAAAACAACTAAATAATTAGCGGCCTTATTACAACCCAAATTAAAAATGTAGAAAGTAAATAAACATGAACAGAATCAAATAAAATTCCAAAAACTAAGGAACAAGCATGGCCGCCTCGAGTCCTCTCCGGCTCCATCTCCGCGATCTACTCATCTGCAAAATAATTTGGGAAGGGGTGAGTCACCAAGACTCAGTGTGTAAATCCCCCACCCGGAAATGTAACTCATACACAAATTATTAATAAACATGCAAATATGCAACCCCACTAACCATCCGTACTCCTTTAACTACCCCGTGTGGTCAAAACCACTGGTGGTCAAAACCACTGGTGTCTAGAGTCACAAATCAAGTGATGGGGCCAACCCATCGTGTGGTCAAAACCACTGATGATCATAGGTCACAATTTATCAATATGTGGTCAAAACCACTTTGGTGGTACCAAACCACCGGGACTTAGTCACAATTTATCATCGATGTGGTCAAAACCCTTTGGTGACCAAGTCACAATTAATCTAATGGGGCCAACCCATCTTGTGGTCAAAACCACCGGTGACTTCCATAGAAATCATCCCCTCCTCTCATCAATCCCACCATCATCATGCTTACATAACAAATGTCATAATCCAATATATCATGCATTTATGTATAGCATAGCATCCAACAAAGATATGATGGCATACAAAATCATATATCATAGATCATGTAATAGGGGACTTACCCAAAATCCAAGCTTAAGCCCACAAACAAATCACTACCACAATGATTAAAAAGGCAACAATAAAGCAACGTTAACTAATAAAGTGTGTAAAGAGTTTTACACACCTGTTACTAACGTGAATCCTAGATCCCGAAGATTCGATCTACTTGTGCTAGATCTTTTGACCTATATTCAGCCAACAACCAAGTTAGTGACATAGGCCTATTCGGCTAAACCAAATAATCCCAAAGGATATGTTGTGCTCAAAATAACACTCACCTTGGCTGCCGATTTGATTTCCAACCAAATCCCGAAGCCTTTTTTTGCCTTGGCCGATTAGCCCCTAAATCCATGGCACATAATCGGTTATACATGGATACCCAAAAATGGCCTTTAGCCGAATAAGGTTAGTCACTTACCAACTTACCGAAATCCTAAAATTGTCACTTGTCTTGTCGAGATCCCTACCAAAACATTTGTTAGAATCGGCTTGCATACTTAACCATAATCAAGGCCTTTGGCCGAATAGTGTATGTGCCTCACCTTTGAAGAATCAACACCCAATAGGCTCCGTCAATGCACCTTGCTGTTAACTACAACAAAGAAATACCATCTTGTGATCCTATGAATCATTCGGCCATCCCAAAAGAGAAGAAACAAACCGATTACCTTAAGGAAGAATTACTTACCACTATGCCACTTGGAGAACTACAAAAGAAAAGTTGACAGCCCTAAGAGATTCAGCCAACACAAGATGGAAGGGTTGGAATTTTCTTTAAAAGAGGGGTAGATTCGACCAAGTAGAAGAAAAATAAACTAGAAATTTTTGAAGAAGTTTGGCTATTGTGGCTAGGGAGAATTCGGCCAAAGAACAAGAGAAAAAGAAAAGAAATAATTTGATGAATTTTTGGCACCTCCCTAATGTGATAACCGATTATGGATGGCCCCCAAGGACTCCTATATTCGTCCAACTCCCCTCTTTTTGTGATAATTTCCAGCCTTTAATTATCACCTATTTAGTTAGATTAAATACAAGACCTTATCTTCTATCCCCTCCTTTATCACCTCTTCAAAATAAAAAGAAATAAAATCAAAATAATCACTCTTCTTAGCAAAAAAAAAACAAGGCTTATCATAATAAGAGTCCAACATGCAAGCCATCACTCACTCTCCCATTCACGCCACTTGGGAAAAAAATAAAATACCAACCTGCGACTTCTTTGGTTCGAACCCAGGACCTGGTGGAGGCAAAGCGCACCAACGCCTCTAACCATTCTCGCCAAGGCGTGTCTTTGTGACATAACCTCGTCACCAATTCTTTTAAAAGCTCCTTCGCTAGCTTCCCTTTTCTTTAACGCCTAAAACAAAAATAAAAATACCCATTGCTTCTAGCGTGACTCGAACTTGAGTCCATCCACCAAGACCCTTAAGTGGCGCCCCAAGCCACTCCACCAAACCAACTTTCATGTCCAAAACCCTCACCATTTATTTTTAAGGCCTTCCTAGCCCATCACCGCAAAAATAAAACTCCAAAACGCCACTCCAGCAGCTCGAACCCAAGACCTACGCCCATCGTCACCTCCAAGCTCTTAAGTGGCGCATGAAAGCCACTTTGCCAATTAATTCTTTGTGTCATGCTTCTCCCAAAAATTTTTCTTAACCACTATCTCACCTAGCTCCCTCCTTTTAAACATTTAAAAAAGAAATTTCCAGTCCTAAGTCAAGCCTAGCTCGGGGTTATTTCTAGACCCTAGAACATGCTTAGTAATCATAGAATTCATTTCTTCAAGCACACACATGGGAAAATAATTAAATTACAAATAACCCCTAATTTAGGATGTTACAGTTCTACCCCCCTTAAAAAGAATTTTGGCCTCGAAATTACCTAGATCAGAAAAGTTGGGGGTATTGTTTCCGCATCACACCCTCGGGTTCCCATGTGGCCTCCTTCGTACCATGATTTTGCCATAACACCTTTACCAAAGGCACTGACTTCCTCCTCAGAACCTTGACATCTCGATCCAAAATCTGTACTAGCTCCTCCTCGAAAGACAAGTCTGGGTTTACCTCAATTTTTGCGACCGGCACTACATGTGAGGGATCTGATCGATAGTGCCTCAGCATCGAAACATGGAAGACATAATGGATCTGGCTCAATTCTGCTGGCAACTCAAGCTGGTAAGCTACCGGTCCCACACGTTTCAACACCGTGTACGGTCCGATGAACCTAGGGCTTAGCTTGCCCTTCCGGCCAAACCTCAGCACCTTCTTCCAAGGGGATACCTTCAATAAAACCTTATCACCCACTGAATACTCAACATCTCTACGTTTAAGATCGGTGTAGGATTTCTGCCTGTCCGATGCCTCCTTAAGACGAGCCCGAATTACTCTAACCTTATCCTCCGTCTCTGCCACTAACTCTAGACCCAACATCTGTCACTCTCTTAGCTCCGTCCAACATGTAGGAGTACGGCATTTCTGACCATACAGTGCCTCATATGGTGCCATCTGAATACTCGCTTGATAACTATTGTTATAAGTGAACTCAGCCAAAGGTAGGTAATCCTCCCAACTACCACGAAAATTCAAAACACAGCCCCTCAATAGGTCTTCCAACACTTGGATGACCCTCTCAGATTCTCCATCAGACTACGGATGAAAAGCCGTCTTTGAAATTCAACCGTGCCTAACTCACGATGTAAAGCCTTCCGAATCTCGACGTAAACCGGGATCCCGATCCGAGATAATGGACCTTTGGTACTCCATGCAACCGCACTATCTCAGCTATATACAGCCTGGCTAACCTTTGAAGTGAGTAGGGCCGACTTAGTCAACCTATCTACTATCACCCAAGCAGCATCTTTCTTACTGGGCGTAAGTGGAAGCCCACTTACGAAATCCATAGTAATCTCCTCCCACTTCTACTGTGGGATCCTTATCGGTTGTAACAGCCCTGATGGCAATTGATGCTCAGCCTTAATTTACTGGCATGTTAGACACTTGCCCACTAACTCGGTTACTTCCCGCTTAAGACCCGGCCACCAAAACTGCTCCCTTAAATCCCAATACATCTTGCTGCTTCCCGGGTGCATAGCGTACGGACTGCTATGAGCTTCTTTAAGGATTCGCTGCCTCAAATCATCATCCTTGGGCATGCATACTCTCCCTTAAAAGTACAACACTCCATCACTGCCCAAGCTGAAATCTTCGGCCTCAACATTCTGTACTTGTAACCTCTGAGTATTCAAAGCTTTATCGGTCATCTGTCTTTCTTTGACCTCATTAATCCAGGACGGCTTCACTTGCAATTCTGCCAAAAGGCTCCCATCCTCATAGAGACTTAGATGAGCAAACATTGCTCGCAAATCCGCTACCACCTTTCGGCTCAATGCATCAGCTACCACATTAGCCTTCCCCGGATGGTATTCGATTGAGTAGTCATAGTCCTTCAACAACTCAATCCACCTCCGCTGCCTTAGATTTAAATCTTTCTGAGTTAGGAGGTACTTCAGACTTTTGTGATCTGTGTACACTACTGACTTCTCCCCGTATAGATAGTGCCACCAAATCTTCAAGGCGAACACCACAGCAGCCAATTCCAAATCATGTGTCAGATAGTTAGCTTCGTGAGGCCTCAAGCGTCGTGGACGCATAAGCGACCACCTTCCTTCTTGCATCAAGACACACCTAAACCAAGATGCGATGCATCGCAATATCGATGAATTCCTTTCACGCCTCTGGTGAATCAAGACCGGTGCTTCACAAGATCCTCTTGACTTATCAAAACTCTCTTCGCTTCTCGAGACCACACAAACGGAACCCCTTTCTCAACAGCTTAGTCAACGGTGCTGCGATTAAGGAGAAATTTTCCATGAATCTCCTATAATATCCTACCAACCCCAGAAAACTCTAAAATTTCGTAACAGACTTGGGTGGTTTCCACTCTAATACCATCTCAATCTTACGGGGATCCACCCTAATTCCCTCGGCTGAAACAACATGCCCTAGAAAGGCTACCTCCTTAAGCCAGAATTCACACTTACTGAATTTGGCATACAACTGCTTCTCCCTCAGAACTTGCAGAACCACATGAAGATGTGCGTCATGCTCCTCCTCAGACTTCGAGTACACCAAAATGTCATCTATGAATACCACAACGAACTGATCCAAATAGGATTGGAAAACCCGGTTCATCATGTCCATAAACGCTACCGGTGGATTCGTCAAACCAAAAGGCATTACCAAAAACTCGTAGTGCCCATACCGAGTACGGAATGCCATCTTATGGACATCAGCCTCCTTCACCTTAAGCTGATGGTACCCTGACCTAAGGTCAATCTTAGAGAACACCGATGCTCCTTTGAGTTGATCGAACAGATCGTCAATCCTAGGCAAAGGTGTTCAGCTGCCGATAGTCTATACACATCCTCATTGTCCCATCTTTCTTCTTGACAAAAAGCACTGGAGCTCCCCAAGGCGATACACTTGGTCGGATGAACCTCTATCCAACAATTTCAAATCTGCGCCTTCAACTCTACCAATTCTTTTGGCGCCATTCGACACGGAGCTATGGATCTTGCACGGTTTGTAATATGAGATCTATACCAGATTCAACCTCACGGTCCGGAGGTAGACCCGGAAGTTCCTCTGGAAACACATCAACATAGTCCCTTACGGTTCGGACATCTCTCACAGTCACATCCTTAGCTTCCAAAGCACAGACATGCACCATATAAGCTTCACAACCCTTCCTAACCATCTTTTCCGCCTTCAACGCAGAAACCAAATTAGATAGGTAATCTCTCCTTTTACCTATCATCACCACCTCATCACCTTCCACGGTCTTTATTACCATGCGCTTAGCTGCGCAATCCAGGCTAGCCTGATACTTTACTAGCCAATCCATCCCAAGGATTAGGTCGAACTCCCGAAACGGTAGTTCCATCAAGTCAGCCAAGAACACAACCCCTTGGAGTTCTAGGGGTACGTTCCTATAGAGTTACTTACTTCTGAGTGACCTGAGGGCTTAATCTGATCATCTTCCTAGAAGTAAGCTCAGAGTCTAAATGCAGAGTTTCCACTACGCTACTAGTAATGTATGAGTGGGTTGAGCCAATGTCAATCAAGGTACTATAGGGTACACCAAAGATCAAGAACATGCCGGTTATGACGTCCGGTGCATCGCCCTCCTCCTGACGCCTCGCGGCATAGACCAAACCAGGTTGCCTAGCCTCAGTACCCGCGGTACCTCCCCTCGGTGCCCCACGACCTCTACCAACACCATTACCTCCTCTTCCTGCACCACGACCTCTCGGAGGCTGTTGGTTATTCCTTTTATTTGGTGCACAATCCTGACCCTCTGATCTCAGTCTAGCTGCCTTTTTCGGACAGTCCCTAACTCGATGTTCCATGGACCCACACTCGAAGCATCCGCGATTACAATTCCAACACTCCCCCGTGTGGGATTTTCCACACCGAGCACACCGTGGCGGCCATTGAGAATTGGCAGTAGCAGCAGGCCTAGTAGCTTGATCTGACCCACCAAATCTCATCCTCTTTTGCTAATTACTAGAAAACTTTGAAGATCCGGAGCTCCTCTTATTCTAGTTCCTAACCTGATTCCGCCTAACTGACTGCCTTACCCCTTCAGCAACCTTAGACTTCTCCACTAGGACAGCGAACTACCGTTCCTCCTGTGGAGCTATCATCATCCTCAGCTCATCTCTTAGCCCATCCTCGAATCTAACACAGCGTTTATGCTCGGTACCCATAATACCACGACCATACCTACTCAATCGGAGAAATTTGGCCTCATACTCCGCTACTGTCTTATTACCCTGAACCAGGTTCAAGAAAGCCTTTCACTGCGCATCCACGTAACTGGTTTCAATGTATTTCTTTTGATAGGCGGCCTTAATGAATTCCCATGTGAGATCCTCCGCCATCGCTCCATCCTTTACAGTGAGCCACCACTGATATGACTCATCCCGAAGCAGAGAGATTATACCCTTCAACTTCTCCTCAACTGTAAAATCCAGGTCACCCATGATCCTCTCCGTAGATTCCAACCAATACTTCGCCGCACTAGGTGCCACTCCAGAAATTCCTCTAAACACCTCAGCTCCGTTAGCCCGGAGTCGCTCAACCACGAATTTACGGGCTCCTGCACCCGTGCCTGCCTCAGCAACTCATTCCAACACTCATAGTACAGCTTGAGACACTACATCATTACCACCGATCTGATCTTGAAATTCAGTTTCCACCGCCGGCAGATCTGGCATCTCATTTCCAGACCCATGACTAAACCCTACTGGCTCCGACAAGGTCATCCTACCTCTATCGCGACCACGCGACGGACGTCCACGACCTCTTGTACTCATTATTCTCGTTTGCGTTTATCTGATTAAGAATTTTATGCATTAGTACTTATTTCACTAGTTATCCACGAAGAAATTTTTATGAAGAGAGCTTAATAGGGATTCTTTCGATCATTCAAAGTTCAAGTTTTCTATCCTAATTCACATAAAAATACATCCATTCCTTAGTATCTCCCATTCACATTCACTCAACGGATATTCCTGTCCGTTCCTATCCCAGGGGTATTTTCATCAATTGTCTTATAGGTGTATTTTTGTAATTTTTTTGAAAATAAAAGTTCTCGGATGATTTTGTCAAAAAGGTTTTTGAAACTTTTAAATTACCGAGGTATTTTGAATAAATTTTTGAAAACCGAGGGTATTTCGGTAATTTTGGACCTCAGGGGTATTTCGATAATTTTTCACAAATCAGGGTGAATTTGTAGAATTTAATAAATTCGGGATATTTCAAAAGTTGTAAAACTTTGAGGGTTCTTTTTGAGAGTTGTATTTTCCAGAACAGTGATGTTGCAAAATTTTGAAAATCAGGGTCATTTTGGTAATTTTGTTGGTTAGGGCAATTTTGAAATTTTACCCCAGGGGTATTTTAGTAATTTTTTTTCATAACAAGATTTCCAATATTTGGTTCTAATTGATTTCACAAAGGAAGGATATTTTGAATTTTTCTGATTTGGAAATTTTTCATACGGAGGGTATTTTGGTAATTTACAAGCCAGGGGTATTTTGGTTATTTTTTTAAAAACAAGGTTTTAATTACTTCAAAAACAAAACGACTAGTCCCTTTCGGGTTTTAGTTATCAAGTTTAGCCTGTGAGTGTGTCGTCTCCGCTAGGATGAACCGTCACTACGCACCAGGTAGGATTCGAGTGAGTAGGAGGTGAGTCACTAGGACTGCTTAAATACCAGGCCCCCACCGAATCCAATCCTAGACATGCGTATAACGATTGCCACATTCCCCGCTCAAGTGACAACTCATGTGGTTGTTTAGGAATTATTAAATCTTATGCATTGTTTGTTGGTGTTCGCTAACCCTAGGTTCAACAATTCCTTATTCTAATAGTCTACGTTCCCAATTTACCCTTCTACCCCTATCAAGTATTCACTAAAATAGATAGAATTACTTATCCGGGTGGATAGGTGCCGGATACTCAGTGCCATGCTGTTCGAACCATAAACAGTTTCCCAAAACATTCTAATAAGGCCTACTAACAAAGACAAAACATTTTGGGCCTTGGGCCCCCACAGCTGAGTTTTGAACCGGGCTCTGATACCAAAAATGTAACACCCCAAACCTGGCCCATGAGTCCTGACCGGATCTGGTATGTCACGGAGTAAAACGATTTGAAACATTTTGAGTGTCTGGTGAAAACTTGATAAAATATGGCTAAGGTATTAAAACAGTGTTTGATAAAACTCAGTTGGGATTATTTTTATAAACATGGTTGCGTTGATAAACCCTTTGAAAACGTTTGATCATGTAAAATTTTAAAATCATCAGGGTTATAGTTGACTTGGTGTATTTTGCTACCCGATGGTAACATCTTTGAAAACTCGTAAAAGTTACTAAATTTGAAAATGTTACTTTTAATCGATTTACTTAACATTTATAATTTCATTTTGAACATAGTATAAGTAAATTAAAACAACTAATTAAACCTCCAAATAATAATTAGCGGCCTTATTACAACCCAAATTAAAAATGTAGAAAGTAAATAAACATGAACAGAATCAAATAAAATTCCAAAAACTAAGGAATAAGCATGGCCGCCTCGAGTCCTCTCCGGCTCCATCTCCGCGATCTACTCATCTACAAAATAATTTGGGAAGGGGTGAGTCACCAAGACTTAGTGTGTAAATCCCCCACCCGAAAATGTAACTCATACACAAATTATTAATAAACATGCAAATATGCAACCCCACTAACCATCCGTACTCCTTTAACTACCCCGTGTGGTTAAAACCACTGGTGGTCAAAACCACTGGTGACTAGAATCACAAATCAAGTGATGGGGCCAACCCATCGTGTGGTCAAAACCACTGATGACCATAGGTCACAATTTATCAAGATGTAGTCAAAACCACTGGTGGTACCAAACCACTGGGACTTAGTCACAATTTATCATCGGTGTGGTCAAAACCACTGGTGACTGAAGTCACAATTAATCTGATGGGGCCAACCCATCTTGTGGTCAAAACCACTGGTGAGCTTCCATACAAATCATCCCCCTCCTCTCATCAATCCCACCATCTTCATGCTTACATAACAAATGTCATAATCCCATATATCATGCATTTATGTATAGCATAGCATCCAACAGCATATGATGGCATACAAAATCATATATCATAGATCATGTAATAGGGGACTTACCCGGAATCCAAGCTTAAGCCCACAAACAAATCACTACCACAATGATTAAAAAGGCAACAATAAAGCAACGTTAACTAATAAAGTGTGTAAAGAGTTTTACACACCTGTTACTAACGCGAATCCTAGATCCCGAAGATTTGATCTACTTGTGCTAGATCTTTTGACCTATATTCGGCCAACAACCAAGTTAGTGACATAGGCCTATTCGGCTAAACCAAATAATCCCGAAGGATATGTCGTGCTCGAAATAACACTCACCTTGGCTGCCGATTTGATTTCCAACCAAATCCCGAAGCCTTTGTTTGCCTTGGCCGATTAGCCCCTACATTCATGGCACATAATCGGTTATACATGGATACCCAAAAAAGGCCTTTAGCCGAATAAGATTAGTCACTTACCAACTTACCGAAATCCCAAAATTGTCACTTATCTTGTCGAGATCCCTACCAAAACATTTATTAGAATCGGCTTGCACACTAAACCATAATCAAGGCCTTTGGCCGAATAGTGTATGTGCCTCACCTTTGAAGAATCAACACCCGATAGGCTCCGTCAATGCACCTTGCTGTTAACTACAACAAAGAAATACCATCTTGTGATCCTATGAATCATTCGGCCATCCCAAAAGAGAAAAAACAAACCGATTACCTTAAGGAAGAATTACTTACCACTATGCCACTTGGAGAACTACAAAAGAAAAGTTGATAGCCCCTAAGAGATTCGGCCAACACAAGATGGAAGGGTTGGAATTTTCTTTAAAAGAGGGGGTAGATTCGGCCAAGTAGAAGAAAAATAAACTAGAAATTTTTGAAGAAGTTTGGCTATTGTGGCTAGGGAGAATTCGGCCAGCAACAAGAGAAAACGAAAAGAAATAATTTGATGAATTTTTGGCACCTCCCTAATGTGATAACCGATTATGGATGGCCCCCAACGACTCCTATATTCGGCCAACTCCCCTCTTTTTGTGATAATTTCCAGCTTTTAATTATCACCTATTTAGTTAGATTAAATACAAGACCTTATCTTCTATCCCCTCCTTTATCACCTCTTCAAAAATAAAAAGAAATAAAATCAAAATAATCACTCTTCTTAGCTAAAAAAAAAACAAGGCTTATCATAATAAGAGTCCAATATGCAAGCCATCAGCTCACTCTCCCATTCACGCCAGCTTGGAAAAAAATAAAATACCAACCTGCAGCTTCTTTGGTTCGAACCCAGGACCTGGTGGAGGCAAACTGCACCAACGCCTCTAACCATTCTGCCAAGGCGTGTCTTTGTGACATAACCTCACCACCAATTCTTTTAAGAGCTCATTCGCTAGCTTCCCTTTGCTTTAACGCCTAAAACAAAAATAAAAATACCCATTGCTTCTAGTGTGACTCAAACTTGAGTCCATCCGCCAAGACCCTTAAGTGGCGCCCCAAGCCACTCCACCAAACCAACTTTCATGTCCATAACCCTCACCATTTATTTTTAAGGCCTTCCTAGCCCATCACCGCAAAAATAAAACTCCAAAACGCCACTCCAGCAGCTTGAACCCAAGACCTGCGCCCATCGTCACCTCTAAGCTCTTAAGTGGCGCATGAAAGCCACTTTGCCAATTAATTCTTTGGGTCATGCTTCTCCCAAAAATTTTTCTTAACCACTATCTCACCTAGCTCCCTCCTTTTAAACATTTAAAAAAGAAATTTCCAGTCCTAAGTCAGGCCTAGCTCGGGGTTATTTCTAGACCCTAGAACATGCTTAGCAATCATAGAATTCATTTCTTCAAGCACACACATGGGAAAATAATTAAATTACAAACAACCCCTAATTTAGGATGTTACACTGTGGTCGTGTGACTGATATGCTGTTAATATATGGTGAAATGACTGTTACTGAGCATGACCATTTTACATACACGTGTAATGATCGAGCATGACATACACGACATATTGCATGGGGTTGGGACATTGATACGGAGGAATTTCTGATAGGGTTGCACGGGTCGCATGGCAACTATGGATCCAGTATTGATCGGTTAAGGTCGCACAGGTCGTATGAGATGACTGTGGACCGACGGATGGCTTAAAGCCGCGTAATCTGATTATGGCTCTGTGCCATCTTGATATGGCTTTGTGCCAATCGTATTTACCCGTGGCTATGTGCCTAACACATATATCGATGACTCTGTGTCGATCATATTTACCCAAGGCTATGTGCCTGTTTTATTACCATCGTTGATGGCTATGTGCCAAACATAATACAGTTACTGATGGCTTTGTGACAATTATAATACCACTATTGAAGGCTTAGAACTGCATATATATATACTAGTAGCTTTGCTGCGATTTTGATTGGGGCCACACCGGTTCTAACATTGGTGTGCTGGCTGGGTGGGTCAATTTTATCCCCACTAAGTGTAGGGTTGGTAAGGGTGATGTGTTGGCTGGATCGGGGTGGGATGCATCCTCATACTATTGCATATCTATTATGAGATCATCATTGATCTTGGACTTAGGCCCATTTGTTCTATTATTGGTTTGAGCTAGGCCCAGTTGATTCTATTATGGGCTGAGACCCAAATGATATTGTAGTGGGCTTTAGCCCACGATGCTCGATCTGTCTTGCATATTCTATTAAAGGGCTTTGGCTCGATCGTTTAGTTTTTGTTTCAGATACTATCTCATTACTCTAGTAAGGGATTACATTGAATTCTTGTAACTCACCCGCTTTTAATCGTACAAGTAATCCCGACCTTCGACGAATTGATCTGCCATGAGGACTCAAGAAAGCCACACTGCTTGTGTTTTTTGTTTTGATTATTTACATTCAAGTATTTTGATTTGGGTTGTAATAAGGCTGCTTTTAATTCCTGGTTTTTATTTGGGATATTTATCAACGATGTTTTATAACTGTTAAAAGTAGATCGCAGTTTTCCTAAACAAAACTATTTTCAAAACATTACGCTTTCACAGCTCAATTTTTAAATATCACATTTTCGTAAATCATCTGCTTTAAACTAGCTTCCGCAACTGAAAAGATGTTTTGGGCATAAAACTAATAATTTTTCAATGTACCACGTTTTAAAAATAAACTAACGTAACTAGGATTTTACTTAAGCCTTTAAACAAGAAGGGTTTTCAATGAAAACATGGTTTTCGAAAAACACTTCAATGTGACACGCCAGATTCAGGCCTAACTTTTAGGCCGGGTTTAAGGTGTTACACCTACAGTTTCCCATATTTTTTCTAAATCAGAATTTAAAATGAAATGAGAAAGGGAGAGAAGTGATTCAAACCCAAGTTTGGTGGGGAGGTTGGCACTTTAACCACTAGGCTTGCCCAATTCTTATCTATTTTTTATGCTTAATATTCATAAATCTTCTTTTTAAGGCTTGTCAATTTTTCAAAATAAAAGGGAAGGAATAGATTTGAACCTAAAACCACAAGAGAAAAAGGAGGGTGCTTTACCACTCAACCTATATCTTATTTCTTATTTATTTTAGTCACTTAATTGTACATATCTATTTGGGCTCAACTTACCTATTCTTTATTAGTTTATATAATTACTCAATTTTTTCTTGTTAACTTATTTAACTATTATAGTTTTTTAATACTCTCCTATTTTAGTTCATATATAATTATTGATACTCATAATTAGGACTCACTATTATTATTTTATTTTACCTCTTTTCCAATTAGGTCCTAACTTAATTAAAACACACTATTTCAAAATTAAATCTTATGATCAAGTTTCATTTCAATAAAATAAAACTTGATTACATTTTTCTACCCTAATTTTTTTATATTCGTTTCAACCCCATAACTCTGTAACTTGATTAATCTAACTCCCTATATTTTGGGATGTGACATACCATCAACCTCTAAATTCCTATTAAGATTGGTAAGTCTTTCCCGTTTCCCAATAGCAAGATCCCATCAATTTTGGAAAATCATTATTTTTGTTAGATCTTTCATCCGTTGTGAATCATTTATGATCTTGTTGAAGAACTCCCTAAATCTTGAAATTCGTCATTAATTCTCACATTTTTGTCAATAGAAAGACCCATGTAGGTAATTCGAATCATACTTGGACATGAGGACCATCATACGAGACCTCGAAAGTCAAGTGTGTGTTCTTTTACGAAAAAGTGAGTCAAAACTTGAAACTGCCCAGTTGGACACAATCCATTCACACAGCCGTATAGCCCCTAAAACTCAAAAATTATAGTTTTGTCTTAAATTTTATTATTTTATCCAAACCAGCCCCTGATTAGGTTTTTAATGGTATTTATAAAACTAGATTATGCGCTTAGGTCCTGGTTTAAGAATAGAACAACAAGATATATGGATGATTGAATTTATTGATTGATTGCTTGAATAGTGAATAATGTTACATGTATTTTATGAATACTCGATTGAATGATCTAAATGCCTAAATTGTTGGCAAGATTGTATGCCTAATTTATTCATGATTGTCATTTATTGGTTATGGGATAAAAAGTAAATGATTTATTGATTGAATGTCTTGGAATGTATTTATATTGCATTTGCATGGGTTGGGTTGGGTTAGGTTGATATGATCGAAGGAAGAACCGAGAGTATATCTGCATTCAATCATTCGTTGTAAACTCACAATTACATCAGATTCCAACTATAACGGTCTCGTTCTGTACCCACAGTTACAGCAAATCCTAATTGCCATGATTCCACTATTCTCTCATGGTCTCTCTGACAACTCTTATCTGCGAAATAATTGTGTTTACGTAATTACTGACAGCTTTTATCTACAATTACCCGAATCCAAATATGGTATTAAGTCCACAAATTGGAGTGATGGTGGAGGATTTTTGGGAACTCCCAATTTTGGAGCGTTAGTGGTTGGAGGTAGGACAACCGACTGATTTTTGTACGGCATTTTTGACAATTTATGCATACAAGACTGAATTTAATTGATGAAATGATTGAATTGATTTATGTGCATATATCTTTCGTGAACAGTGTGAATAACTTTGAAATTGAATTGGTTGGTTGTATATGCTTGAGAATATTATTATTGCTTGACTAAAGTAGCAACACCTAATTATCGTATTTGAAATTAATAGATAATTATAACCGATTGATTCCTGATAATGAATGGTGTAATTTAATATTTAAAAATATAATTGTATGATTCATTTTATTGTAAAGGGACTCACATTGAGATTCTATGGCTCACTCCCCCTAACTTCCATCTTTACAGATAATCCTTTCGGCTAGGATGCAAACATGACACTTGGAGGACCTCGGGTTTTTTCTCATCTTTATTTCCGTTAATGTTGTTAGTTTTAATTCCTTAGGAGGTTGAGTTATTTTTCCTGTTATCTTTCATTATGAACTGTGGTTTGGGATTTAGTTTTAATTCCACTATTAGATGCATTTCATTCGGTATAGGTTATAACATTTAGGTTATTATTTTTTAGTATTTGATTAAACTGGATTGTTTTATTAAAAAGATTTACGTTTTAACTCCGTTGCTATTTAAATAAAGTTAAACTAGAATATAAATTGTAAATCACTTGAATAAACATAAGTTTTAAAAGGAAAAATAATTTTGATGAGGACTAAGCCACTTCAGTAGTTAATTTCATCTCTCGAACTCAAGTTAGCCATTTAGGACGGGTTAGGCATGTTAAACCCGCGATGATGTTTTGATGACATTCGCCGAGACAGTAAACATGAAGGCCAATATAATGAAAATGTAGTCCGTCAAGACCGTAAACACGAGGTCCATCGAGATAATAAACATGAGAAAAGGTCAGTTTGGTAGATATGTAGAAAGACCATGACCATGGCACATTCTGGAAATGGTGAATAAGCTTCATTTTTCTATTAGGGTTTCTGCGTGTCCCAGCGGCAATGATGGGAAAACCTCAAGTGATGCTGAGTTTAGGCAAATCCAAATCACCAAACACGATAGTTTATGTGGTACATTGGTGGAAAACCAAACATAGCCTTTGTGGCGAGTTATCTGTAAAGCCATTGTGGCAAATTATCTGAAAAGACTATGTGGTGTATTATTTGGGAAGCCTTAGTGGCGAAGTTATCTGGAAAGCATGTATGGCAAATTTTGTAACACCTAAGTGGCGAGTTGTCAATCTGCCTTTGTGGTGAGATTTGGATATACCTTTGAAGCATTTTCTGAAAGAATTCTTGGCAATGTACCTGACTGATGAACCCACCATAGAAATCCACTAGGCCAGAGAGCTTGACGTATCCGTAATTATGAATGGTTTAAGTGTCCACCAAACCGGGGAATTTTCACATTATGTATCAAAGTTTTCTAGGTTTCTGTTGGATGATCTAAAATTACATTCATCGAACCAAGTTCATTTGTCTGGATCAACTTGAAGATACAGTGCGACCGGCGTTCTTACAGCCCGCTAGAGCCAATATAAGAATCTGCCAAGAGTAGTACCTGTATGTATATTATTCTGAGAAATTTAACCAATTTATTTCTTCAAACAGATTGTGAAATAAGATCCTTGATAAGGTGTGAAGTCTGTGATCCACCAATTGAATGGAATGTGCATAAAGGGGTCAAGTGCAGAGGTTAGCGTATAGTTATCCACTAGGAATTGAAAAAGTATCCGCTAAAGTCTGAAAGGAAGTCTAGAATCTTCAAGTCAAGGAATTCAACAACAACATTTAAAGGTAATATTGGTTAAGACTCATTAAGTTCTGTGGAACTTACGGGCATCTATTTGTAATGCAAGCTCTAAGAATTAAACTAGCACACCAAAAAGGATCAAGCTAGGAATGCACCAAAGTGACAGTTCGAGGTGCAATGTTATACATATAGATGGGCATTCTAGGGAATATGAATAATAGCACTCTACTCCATGAATAAGTATGTTTTAACAAAGATTGAAGTTTTAGTGTCTTATATTGCTTTTGAGAATCTATTGTAATTAATAAATGTTTCCTTTTAAATATTTTAACATAGAAAAGAATATAAATAAATAAGAAGTATATTCAGTATGGTTTTTGCTAGTTGTAAATTTTTTTTAAGTATTTATGTATTGTGGTATCTTATATTTGGGACGAGTAAACCGGGTTGGGTATAAGGTGTTTCAATTTAATTGGTATCAGATCTTTCGGTTTAGTCGATCTTCGAGAAGTTGAGATAGAGTCAACCCTGTATGCATGATACACTAGACCTAGCTTAATCCCTCAGGTAAGTTAATGAATTTAGTAATTGAGAGTTCTCTGGCACACTATTAGTATTAAAGAAGGTGAGTCTAATTGGAAAGAAATAATATAGTTTTATTGATAAGAGAAGGAAGATGATACAAGCTGAACATAGAAATTTAGTAAAAAAAAGTCTTCAATCTCCCTCCTCTAAAGGTTGGTTAGTGGGTTTAGTAGGGACTCCTTCTGGCTGAGGGCGTTCTTTGGGGACTCCTTTAGGAGCATCAGACTCTTCCAAATTTGCCTCCTCTATTTCTAGCTCTCTGGAGATGAAGAAATTGGTCGATTACTTCTATTTCCTCTAGAACTTCTCTAATCTTTGCCCTTAGAATTATAAACATTAAAGTTCAAGGACTCAACGGTGACCTTTTGTAAGTAGTTGAAGTTCACTCGACTCAAACTGAGGGGACCCGTAACAACTTGGGCATGAAGGATCAGGTTGGATCGTGGTATAGGCAAGGCTTTTGCTAGATTCTTTTTAGTGTCCTAGTATTTTTTTCAAAGCTTCCTTATTGGATTGGCATAGATGTTCCAACTCTGATAAATGCATTGGTCTTGATATTTGAATTTCTCCTCCAAAGAGGACTCTCTAGCCCTTAGTTGATTGACTTCTTCCTCCATCTACTTGGCCCAAATTTCTAAACTTTCATATTTGGCATTCTAAGAAGAGATGGAGGAGTCAAGCTCTTTAATCTAACTGATAGCCTCCTCATGAGTCTGGCGTAGTTGAGCTGAGGACTGTTTGCTAAAATGCATAATTTCTTCTAAGCTCGCTACTTTGGCGCTATTGTGATTGCAAGTCTCTTGAAAGGCCTAGCTCATAATCTCACATTCAGCTGCTAAAATTTAAAACCCCGCTAGCACCGAGAGTGAGGGTAGATAAGGATTTGAGGATAAGAAAGAAAGGGTTATTCTACTACTGCTAGATGAAATCAAAGAGAAGGGATATTGCCTCGATCTTAAGAGATCCCGTCATGGGAAGATTTTACATGCTTCCCTAGATAGAGTATTAATGAGTAAGGAAAAAAAAAGAGCCTCTGGCTAGTTTTGGCGTATTGTCTCTGTCGTGAATATAGCTGCAAGTGGATCTGTGGCATGGATTGGAGAGTTTGCAGACTTGGAAAACTTTACTAGCATAACAGGAGTAGGAGAAAAGGCAAGGGTAGGATAAGTGATGGCTCTCAAGGGAGTAAGCCCTCTCCTAAATCTGTGATGAACCAATTTGTGGGCGATCACTGCCTTCGGTGTCCTGGGTGCTTCCCTCCACCCTTAGCCTTTTATGAGCTTTATCATCCATTGTTCTTAATAGTATGATGGAAACTCCTTCATTTTCGCAAATTGCATCTAATAATGCAAAGGAGTCCATGTTAGCTATTGAAGTAGGCGGGGAGGTACTAGATGTACGAGAAGGAGAAAAAGACCTTGCAATAGCAATAGGAGAGTTAGCTTGACCAGGAGAAGGAGTGGATGGCATACCATAACAAATAATATTCCAATGGCGTAGACGTAGTCCACAAGTCTCATAGAAAAATAAGGGAGGCTCCCTCATCCACCCCACTAGAATTCACGTCAAATCATCATTGGCATTGTAAGGCCAAACCACCTTAGCAGAAAGAACATTTTGGAAATTTTTCCATAGTAGAAGGTCATTCGCCCGACGATCGTTTGAACTTAGCCCTTACAAGCAATGTTGAAAAACATTTCGGAAAGTAACAATTAATCCTAATTCCAGGATACACCCTACCTTTAATTACTTAAAATACTTCTAAACAACTTCCAAATCAACATGTTGGCTTTGTAGAAATATATCCTTTTGGGGTATAGACCATAAGGCGAAGAAGCCAAAATCAGTTTTGAGCTTGCATGTGACTCTTAAGAATTTATCCCTTCTGAGATGGAGGTTTGAGGTCCAATTTTAAATGATGGGCTAGTAACCCTAGCGTGTACTAAAATGGGCCATTCAAACTGAGGGACCTTACCTTTTAATTTTGAGTTGAAAAATCTTTTGGAAAATGCCAAGTATGGGCGGCTCATGGTGCAAGCAGCAGTCAAGGAAATAAGCCACCAATGTACACCAGAAAAGGGTGGAGAGTTGCCCTAGTACAATCCCATATTCGATGAGCACCAAGGAAAAGAAGGCATGAAGAGGCAAGTGAAAGCTAGCCTAGATCAGAAAGATGGGAAAAATAAAGCCCTCAGTATTGTCACTCTAGTGACACTCCCTTAGACTAAACGAAAATCATAGGCAAAGTTTGGACGAAGGATATCTCTAGCCCTTAGGTATTGAGTTAGATCTTCCTCACTAGTGTTGCATTTATATAAGGGAGCGAGCATGTGACGATTACCATCAGGACCTCTAGGTCCGATCTCGACAACTTTTCTAGGGCTGTCACTTCTGCTACTTGGGGCACGACCACCACGGTTTCTTCTACGAGAAGTAGTTCTGACCATTTTGAGCAATAGTAAAATAAAGATAATGAGGGTTACCTCTGAAGAAGTTTTGATTTGAAGGCGAAAAAATCAAAAAAGAAATTAGAGCTCCAATGATGTAGTGAATTATTTTGGGGAAGGTGTTGAACACCCAATACATAAAAGAATCAAGCATCTATGAGAAATTTCAACTTTAAAGCCAACCGTTTGAATTCTTTAATCAAACCTCAAACTTGTCAAGGATAAGGCTACGAGATATTTAAAAACACAGGAGTACCCGCCAATTATGATCACGAGCTTGGAATTCACCAATCGAGACTATCTGTTTACATTCACATCAGTTGGAATTTCTAGAGTGTCTATCATAGATGAAAAGTGTATTATGACTATGTTTGGGCTTTTCACCAAGCAGTATACCACATTTGATCTAGGAAGTTGGTCACACATAATTGGTAATGGTGTTACTAGGTTGGTAAAAAAAATTTGAGGACAAAATTTTCGTGAAAGAGAGGAGAGTTGTCACACCCCAAAAAATGAAAAATCCAAAAAGGAGAGTGAGGTATGCATGTTAGTTGTCTTGGCGCACTATGGTAGCATAATCAACCAACTTGCTAGCTTGATGGTGAATTAGAGTATTGGCGCATACTAACATTAAAGTATTAGCCCATTACCGGTATATAAGGATTAAATTTCAAGGTATATTTAATTGAAAAAAAGAATATGCCTACGAGAGAGTACAGTCTAGAGTTTTGGCTGAGCATGGAGAGCCTATCAAGTGTATGAGAAAGCTATAGAAGACTTAATTTTCTTTAAGACCATGCCATACGTGAGTCACCACCAAGGTATAGTATGCTCAGTTTGCTTAAGCGCTATTCAAGTGGGTAGCTTTAATATCACACAAACTTACCTCTGTACTCAAAATGTGTGTAGATATTCGATTTAGTCTAAAACCTTATTCTTGCCTCAGTTTCGGTCCGGGCTTCGTGTTTCTTGATCTATAATAACAATTTCACTTGTTCAATACTCACATTGACTAAATTGACCCATGAATCATACTTTGGAAAAATTATGATTTTGCCCCAAAACTTTTACATAATTACACTTTTGCCCTTAGGCTCGTAAAATGATTTTCATTTCATTTCTTTCATTCTAAGCCTAGTGGAGTTATTTTATCAACTACAATAGCCCCTAATTTCCACTATTTCACTCATGTATGACCATTTTCATGATTTTTACAATTTAGTCCTTTTTATGAATTTCTTATGAAAATCACTTAGAAAAAGATGTTTATCATACATCAAACTTTCATATTCTTCCATAAATACATGCGTGTCATACATGGCTAAATTTTTTAACATAAACCCTAGCTCAAAATATAGATAGAATTAGCTAAATCGAGCTACAAGGATTTTAAAAATACGAAGAACATTAAAAACGGGGCTAGGAGGTAGTTACAATCAAGCTTGAAAGATGAAAAAACCCTAGCTATGGAGTCCTTGTGATTTTCAGCCAAGCTTAGAGAAGATGGACACAATTTTGACTTCTTTTTCCCTTTTAATTCTCTTATTAACCAAATGGCAAAAATGTCCTTAAGGCCCTTTCTTGAGATTTTTCCTTTCCAAGTCTATTTTTGTCCATCTTGACATATATTTGTCTAATTTCTAAATAAGGACTTGTAATAATTTTTATAATGCTATTTCATACTTAAATCTTCTAAAATCTCATATTTTCCACTCATTGCAATTTAGTCCCAATAAACAAATTGTTCACTAACTTATAAAATTTCTTCATGAAACTTTCACACAATCATGCAAGCATGCTATAGGCCTCTTAAAAAAATCATAAAACACATATTTCTACCTCAAATTTGTGGTCTCACAACCATTATTCTGACTAGACCCTAAATCAGGCTGTTGCGATTCTCCCCATTAGGGATTTCGACCCCGAAAATCTTACCAGTAAAATGGTTTGGGTACTGGTTTCTCATAGCCTCCTCGGGCTCCTATGTAACCTCTTCTACCCCATGTCTTTGCCACAATACTTTCACAAGAGCTATACTTTTATTTCTTAACTATTTAACTTCTCGTGCCAAGATCTTAACCGGTTCTTTTCCATAAGTCATATCAGGTTGAATTTCAACCTCTCGGTGTAATCACATGTGAAGGATCTGATCGGTAACGACGTAACATAGACACATGGAACACATCATAAGTCTTTCCCAACTTGGACGGCAAAGTCAATCGATAGGCTATCGGCCCTATCCTTTCGGTGATCTCATACGGTCCGATAAAACGCAGACTCAATTTGCCTTTCCAGCCAAATCTAAGATTTTTCTTCCACTGTGACACTTTCAAGAATACCTTATCACCAACTTGAAACTCGATTTATGTTCGTTTCAAGTCCAAGTAGGACTTTTGTCTATCCGAAGCAGCTTTTAAATAATCAGGAATTATTTTTACCTTTTCTTTGGTTTCTCTAATCAGATCGACCCCGTGAATCTCATTCTCTTTGAGTTTGGTCCAATACAAAGGCGTTTGACACTTCCGCCCATACATTGCCTCATAAGGTGCCATTCTCAAACTCGACTGAAAACTATTATTATCGGCAAACTCTACCAACGGTAAGTACTTTTACCAGATGCCCTGAAACTCAAGAACACAACACCGGAGCATATCCTCAAGTATATGTATTAATCTCTCCGACTGTCCTTCGGTTTGTGGGTGAAAGGTTGTACTAAAACTCAACTTTGTGCCCAAAGCTTCTTGTAACTTTTTCCAAAATCGGGATGTGAATCTCGAATCTCTATCCGATATAATCAACAAAGGCACTCCATGTAGTCTTACAATCTCTGAATCATATAAGTCTGCCAACTTATCAAGTGAATAATCAACGTGTACAGGTATGAAATGGGCCGACTTCATAAGTCTATCTAACACAACCCATACGGCATCTTTCTTGATCGGTGTCAACGACAAACCCTTGACAAAATCAATAGTAATACGGTCCCATTTCCACTCGGGAACCATAATAGGTTGAAGTAAACCCAAAGGTACTTGGTGTTCAGCCTTCACTTGCTGACAAATCAAGCATTTTTATACAAACTCAGAAATATCTTACTTTATACTTGGCCACCAATACCATTTCTTCAAATCATTATACATTTTTATGTTGCCTAGATGTACAGATAGACATCCGCTATGTGCCTCGTGTAAAAATTTTTGAATGAGGTCCTCATCTCTTGGTACACAGATTTTGTCTCAGAATATCAAACATCCATCAGAATTAATTCTAAAATCTGATTCAACACCCGAATCACAGAACTCTTTTGGCTTGCAAGTCGCTATCTCCTTTCCAAGCTTCACAAATCTCTTGGAGAAACATTGGTCTAGCTCTCAATTCAGCTAGGATAGAACCATCATCTGATAAAGTTATCCGTTATTCATAATTCTCAATGTAAATAAGGATTTTCTACTCAAAGCGTCGGCGACTACATTTGCCTTTCCCGGGTGGTAGTCAATCACTAGCTCATAATCTTTTATCAGCTTTAACCATCTTCGTTGCCTTAAATTCAATTCCTTTTGAGTCATCAATTACTTTAGGATTTAATGATAAGTGAATATCTGACATTTTTCACCATACAAATGATGCCTCTATATCTTCAATGCAAACACAATGGCAGCCAACTCTAAATCATGTGCTGTCATATTGCCCTCTTGCATAAGAACACAGCCCAATCCATTCAAGGATGCATCACTATAAACCACAAATTCTTTTCCCGGTTCAGGTTGCACTAGAACTGGAGCCTTAGTCAACAATGCCTTTAGTTTCTCGAAACTCTATTGGCACTTTTCTGTCCACTCAAACTTTACATCTTTCTATAACAACCTCGTCATTGGTGTAGCTATCATGAAAAATCCCTTGACAAACCGTCTGTAATAGCCAACTAGGCCCAGCAAACTTCTAACCTTGGATACATTCCTCGGCGGTTTCCAATCAACAATAGCTAAAATCTTGCTCGGGTTAACTCGGATTCCATCTCCCAAGACTATGTACCCCAAAAACCCAGCTTATTTAAGCCAAAATTCACTTTTACTAAACTTGGCATACAATTGATTATCTCGTAAATCTGTAAAACTGTCCTTAAGTGCTCGGCATGCTCATTCTCATCACGAGAATAAATCAGTATATCATCAATAAAAACCACGACAAATTTATCTAAGTATGGCCGAAAGATGTGGTTCATTAAATCCATAAACACAGCAGGGGTGTTTGTTAAACTGAAAGGCATGACTAAAAACTCATAGTGACGATACCTTGTCTGAAACGCAGTCTTCGACACATCTGAGTCTTTTACTCTCAGCTGGTAATATCTCGACCTCAAATCTACTTTGGAAAACACAGTGGCTCCCTTCAATTGATCAAACAAATCATCGATCCTTGGCAATGGGTATATGTTCTTCACGGTTACCTTATTAAGCTGCCGATAATCTATACATGATCTCGTGGAACCATCTTTCTTTTCACAAATAATACTAGAGCGCCCGACGGAGAATAACTCGGTCTTACGAAACCTTTGTTCGTCAACTCTTGTAACTGTGCCTTTAATTCTTTCAACTCAGTTGGAGCCATTCTATATGGAGCAATTGATATAGGTGTAGTACCAAGGGCTAACTTAATGTCAAATTCAACCTCTCTAATGGGACGCAACCCTGGCAATTCTTCGGGGAATACATCTGGATACTCATACACTATCGGCACTAATTCAATTCTTAACTCAGTCTCTTTGGCATTCATCACAAAGGCAACTTATTTTTCATATCCCTTTCTTACATATTTCTGGGCAGACATATGAGAAATCACTAACGGCGATCTGTCCTGTACATCTAATTCAACACGAAGAGTGTCCCCATTTTCACATCTCAGTTTAATGTATTTCTTTCCACAATTTACTGTCACATCATGAGCGGTTAACTAGTCCATACCAAGAATTATATCGAATTTATCAAATGGCAATAGCATGAGATTTGCCTTAAAATAATGATCTCTAATCATCAATGGGCAGTCTTTGCATACCTTATCAACTAGTAAGCATTTGCCTAAGGGATTGGACACTTTTATCATTAATTCTGTAGACTCTACAGGCATGCTCATACTAGATACTAATTTCATGCAAATATATGAGTGGGTAGATCTTAGATCAATTAAAGCAACAACATTAGTATCATGAAGAGAAAATGTACCCGTAATTATATCAGGGGATGAAGCCTCTTCGAAAGCGCGAAAGGCATATGTCCTCGCAGGTGCTCTACCCTCAGATCTCGCAGCCTACTCTCTTGGTGTACTCTTACTACTCGTTCCACTTCTCGGATTTCTCTGTGGTCTCCCTTTAGTAGTGCTTCCCGATCTTACACTCTAAATTTTCTCTTTTTCGACCATCTCAGTGCATTCTCTAATAAAATAATCTTGGGAACCACATTTAAAATAGGCTCTCTCATGTGCTCAACATTCACTGGGATGACGTCTGCCACATTGTGGATATTCTGATCTATTAGCTTGAGTGTTCCCAACACAAGCAACTGAAGTAGTCTGAGCTTTAATCCCCGAGTACTGTTTACCTTTACTTCTATTTGAAAACTCGGCTGAAGTAGCTGATCGGGTAGGGAAGTCTCTTGACTTCTTGGATGAGGACTGAAATGACTTACTCAGTTGTCTCTTTCTTGAGTCACGAGACTTCATTTCAGCTTTTCTTTTCTCCTTAACCAACTCCTCAGCTTTGCAAGCCCTGTCCACTAGCATAACAAATTCCTTCAATTCTAGGACACCAACGAATAATCGAATATCTTCATTTAATCCTTCCTCAAACCTTTTACACATAATGGCTTCAGAGGATACACACTCCCGAGCGTACTTGCTGAGCCTTACAAATTCACGCTCATACTCAATTACTGTTATTCTACCTTGTTTCAGTTCAAGGAATTCCTTTCTTTTCTGATCAATAAATATTTGGCTAATGTACTTCTTTCTAAATTCTTCTTGGAAAAGCTCACATATAATCCTTTCCCTTGGTACAACCGACACAAGGGTGTTCCACCACTGATAAGTGAAAGCTCTCAAAAGAGAAACCATACATTTCATGCACTCTTCAGGCATGCAAGATAATTCATCAAATACCCAGATGGTATTTTCAAGCCAAAATTTGGCTCTTTTCGGATCATCACCTTTACTAGCTCGAAATTTCTTGGCTCTTTGTTTCTAGATTCTATCAACCAGAGGCTTTTCTCTTCTTACCACTTTTACCACTTGGGGAGCTACAGGGGTGGGCTGAAGAATAGGTGGGGTGGAGGGGGTTGCGCATTCGGGTTTGTACGAATGAACTCCATATACCATGCATTCATCATGTGGAGAAAGGCTTCCCTAGCCTCTTTTCCTCCTCTCTAACTCACAGTCATTGGTCTATTCTCATTTTTATTCGGCATCGTCCCTTCGGCGGGAGCCAGCGCATTACTTTCTACATCATCCACCATAGCTCTATTGGGATCCATTTACTATATAAAAACACAATTTAAATCGTTAGGAGTCCTTACACTATCATTATGTAAATACTCTTATATATGGCATGTATAGCTAGACTCATGCATACACTACGTTAGTTCGAGAATCATCTAAACTGTAGCTCTGACACCACTAAATATAACACCCCTTACCTGTATTCAACGTCGAAATTGGGTACGAGGCATTACCAAACTTAACTTTCTCAAACATATAATATCGGGCCATAAAATTTCGTTCCAACTTAAAACTTTTTCATTTATATACATAACGTCCCTATTATGGGTCTACGAAAACCTAAACATACGTACGAAATGATTTAAGACTAAACCAAAAACTTTCACACAGTTAGAAAATTTTTGCTCAAAACAGGGCTACACACCCATGTGAAATGGAACACGCCCGTGTGGGGGCAAGTGTGGTCACACACGCCCATGTTCCTAGCCCTTATGAATATTATTTTTAGTTGAACCTACATGGGTTTTCACAGTCTGGCACACACCCGTGTCTATGGCCCGTGTCCCTCACACGGCCTAGACACGTCCGTGTCCTCACCCGTGTGTGAAAACCTTAGCATTCTATTTATGACATCAGCAAACACTTAAGGGCACATAGCCTAGTCACATGTCCGTGTGCTGGCCCGTGTGACGAATTGAATTCTCGCAAATTTGATGTAGGGGACACATGGTCTATCAACACATCTATGGGGCTGACCGTATGTCACACACGGCCTAAACACACGCCCGTGTGTCTACCTGTGTGGACAACTATAAGGCTATTTACCAAGCCAATTGCCACCCTAAAAAATAAACACACTTATACTACCTCAAGCAACACCTAACATAACAATAATGCACTATGAATGACCACTAATTCATCAGGCATACACTTTACATTTTACTCAATCAATTGCATGAACTTTCATTTCATAAAACTCATCATCATGGAATGTATGTAACTTAACAAGTATTGGCCAATTCCGAATGGCCATTTACAAAATAAATGAGTAACCATAATAACCAACACTTTGGCTAAAAAATATGACATAAAAAAATTTCCAAGTTCTTATACATGCCATACCCAAAATAAATCGACTTTACTATATCGAAAGAATAGTTGATAGTGTGATCCAAGCTCCGATGTCCTACGATTCTCGAGCTAGCTGAGGCGATACTACAAGGAAAAGGGAAAAGAGAGGGGTAAGCATTAAGCTTAGTAAGTTTGTATGAAATAAATAGCATCATAAAGACTTATAATGACATACATTCATCTCATTGAATAATAGCAACACAAGTTCTCAAATACATCAACATAACTTACTCATGCACAATCTTACCAATTCACACATCACATTTCTCATTTATATCTCGTATATTACTCATGGGTACCTGTAGCACTTCATCATACAACTTTAGAACTTTTAATCTCTTAAACATAAACTTAGCTCTTAGTCATCTGTACGTAAACTTAGCTCTTTGCACGTTGAACTACTCGAAATATTGAAGGATACTCAATCTCATCATACATGTATTACGATGCCAATGCCATATCCCAGATATGGTCTTACATGGGATCTCCTCTTGATGCCGATGCCATATCCCAGATATGGTCTTACACGGATCTCTTATCTCGATGTCGATGCCATATCCCAGATATGGTTTTATACGAGATCGTATATAGATGTCGATGCCATTTCCCTGACATGGTCTTACACGAGATCTTCCTTTGGTGCCGAAGCCATGTCCCAGACATGGTTTTATATGAGACCTCCTTTATTTGGTGCCGATGCCATGTCCTAAACATGGTCTTATATGGGACCTACATTTGGTGTCGATGCTATGTCCTAGACTTGGTCTTATACGGGACCTACATTCAGTGCTGATGTCATGTCCCAGACATGGTCTTATATGGGACCTACATTTGGTGTCGATGCCATGTCCCAGACATGGTCTTATACAGGACCTCCTTATCTCATGTCATGACATTAGTATCCTTGTTATTTCGAATATTCAACCGGTACTTCAACTTAACATATTTTTATCATAGTTTCATCAAGGCATCGTTGGTCGATTTCATAGAAATAATATTCATTTCACATAGTATCAAGCAATTAAAAATATAAAATCATTATGTAGCTTTAATTTCACACAAACTTACCTCACTACACAAAATGTGTGTAGATATTAGATTTAGTCCGCAACATTGTTTGTAACATCCTAAAAATTTGAGTATTAATATGTTGCTTGTCTTTGGTGTTAGCTTGGGTATGATTTTATTGTGTGCTTAATATAGTCTTGAAAAGGCTCGCGTTTACTTGGAATTAGAATAAATTTTAGTAAAGAGTACTTTACTGTAGAGAAATCAGGTGACCTTGAAGTTTAAGTTAATTAAGTGATAAAAGATGGCATAAGATGAGTAATTGGCAAAGAGGTGATGGCGTCATATGTTGGACTTGAGGGAGAGGTTGAATCTCCTAGCATGCAAATTGGGAGCTTTTATTTTTCTTTTCCTAGCATGTGTCGCCAAGCATCATTCATGGATAAGATGGACTAACTTTTTTTGGTAAGAAGACTAAAGTTTATGGCAAGCCTGATTTTAGGGATGGAATTGCTTGATTTTGGGGATAGGATTTCTCAAACTTAAGGAAAATGGAGGATTGTAAGGCTTGAATCTAGGTTGATGTTTTGGTAATTTTTTCATGGCCATTTTGACCAAGAATGTGGATGGCATTATGGACTAGGGGGGTTGGTCGAATGTGTTAGTAGCTTGGGTAGGATTAGGAGTTAGTTTTGGTCATTCCTAGCATTTTTGTGCAAAATTGCAATTCTCTTCACAACCTTTTCTCGTGGCCAAATTTGAGCTTTTGGTAAGCCTTGTTCTTTAGACCATTTCATTTTCATGTTACCATTTGGGCACATTTTTGCTTAGCATTTCAAGACACTTTTCTCTTTATGCCGAAATACCAAAGCCAAGATCATTTTCTTTTCTTCTCTTTTTCCTCTCCATTACCGAATGCATATTGCTCCTAAATTCATCTATTTTCTTTCTCTTTTCCCTCTTGAAAATTGAATCAACATCATCTCTTTCTTTCATCTTTTATTTTCTTTTCAACCATACTTTCTTCATTATTTTTCTCTAATGGCCGAATGTTAGATTACTCCATTACTGAATCATTTTTCTTTTCTTTGTTTATTCATAGCCGAATCTTCCACTATACATAAGTATTCTTCTCAATCATTCTTATTTCAAGCCTTGGACAATAGGTAAGAGTTTCTTTTTGGTTTCTATGTTGGCTTAAGGGAAGTCTTGGCGAATCTTTATGGTGGTAAGAAAAATCTCTTTGATCGAAATCATCATTCATTCTATTAAACGTATTCTTTCGTTATATTTTAGTGTGATACATGAGCGTCGTAAATCGTTGGAATCGATTTAAGGTGTTAAGGTAAGGGATTATTAAGGACTCTCATATTACTTGACATATTGATATAGATGGATTATTAATCGATTTTGTTTTAGGGGATGTTATCGCTCGATTTTCATACTGTGGAACGATGATATTTGTGGTAAGCCAATCTCAACCTTAAAACGTTAGTCATAATTTCGATAATTTATTAGTTGGACTAATGATCTTTTGTCAATAGAGACAATCAAGATGGGACGAAAAGGGTAGTAAATAGTGTTCGAAAGAGGGGTGGTTCCGCTATTCCCCTAAGTTTAAGCGAAGGGCTATTTCGAGAATCGAGATTTTCCACCGGGTTGTGGACGCTCATCCGAGGAGAATCAGTTGTTTGAAGTCGTTCGTCCTCCCTAACCTTTGTTTGTTCATGGATTTTCATCGGGTAACGAACCAACAATCGGGGAGAAACCGCAAATAGAAGTGTTTCAAAATTCTGAGGGTAAAAGTCTAGATCGTTATTTCTAAGATTCGATTTGTAAATAAATAATAGTGTTCTAATTTATCGTGATGCGTTTAGGTATCGATGAGCGGGAAAGTTTAGTTCTCACAGTAACCAGGTGTGTAACTTCACACTTATCTCGGGTTAGATACTATACCGTAAGTATTGGGATAAAATCGTAAAGATGGAAAAATCAAAAAATGCGTAATAATTAACACTTTTGTGTAAATGCATGAAAACAGTTAAAGTCGTGAAATTTACGAAAACACCCTCAATGAGTTAATTGGTAAATAGTAAATTTTATGCCTCATGTGATCAATGGGCTGAAAAACTGCTAGATCGATAATGGGCCGAAAAATTGCTAGATCGAAAAATGGGTCGAAAAACTGCTAGATCGATAAATGGGCCAAAAAACTGCTAGATCGAAAAATGGGCCGAAAAATTGCTAGATCGATAAATGGGCTGAAAATTGCTAGATCGATAAATGGGCCGAAAAATTGCTAGATCGATAAATGGGCCAAAAAATTGCTAGATCGATAAATGGGCCGAAAAAACTGCTAGATCGATAAATGGGCCGAAAAACTACTAGATCGATATATGGGCCAAAGTTTGCTAGATCGTTAAATGGGCTAAAATGCTATTTTGTCTTATGGGCCAAAATGAAAATTTGAATTTTTGGACTCACATGTATTATGGGCTTTTGTCAAATTATCATATGGATATATATATTGTTATGCATACATGATTGCATGGGTTGGGATAATTGACGAAGAGAAGAAAGGCCTGTTGCCAAAAATCTAGTTCGGTGGCTCTGCCACAAATATATTTTAAATGGCTTAATGCCTCTAGTTCAGTGACTTTGTCACAATCTAGTTCGGTGTTGCACCACAATATTATTTAAAATGGCTTTATGCCTACGACTTGTGTGTTGGCGGGGTGGGTTGACTTGATCCCCATAGGTGTGTTGGTTGGTACGGGTGGTGTGTAGCGGATGGAAATTAGGTTTGGTTGGGAATTTCATTTTACATGCATTTTATTTATTTTATTATTAAATCTGTAAATAGGCTCAAGCCTAAAATAATGTCTTGATGATCTGGCCCAATGAATGTGGTAAGTGAGTTATACACTGAGTTCTGAGTAACTCACTCTGTTTAATTATCCATCTCAGGTAATGGCAATTGATGAAGGCTTGGGCCGAGGATGACTTCGTGGAGGCCATACTTCGAACATGGGTTTTATAAACTATGAACTTTTATTAAGTGAATTCTTTTAATTACTATTTTGGGTATGATGTAATAAGGCCTTTATTAATATTTTATGGATTTTTATGTGTGGATGGATTTAATTTTTGTTTTAGACATTTAATATGGGCTTATGTTAATTCCATAATGTTTCCTTAAAAATTTTGTTTTAAAACATATGAGATTCTTTAAATATTCTTGTTTTTTTCAAATTCTTTTGAACTCTTTAAAAATTACTTTAAGGTTTTGACAATTAAAATACTAAATGATAAGATTTCAAACTAGTATTTCTTTATTCATCGATTTTAAATCAATTTCTTGATATTTTTTTTACTAAACTTCACTTTCAAAAGGTTTTGTAGAACTGTTTTACCTAAATCATTGGAGAATTAAATGGATGTTCGATCTGTGTGACAAACCAAATCTCGTCCTAACGCATAGACCTGGTTTGGGGTGTTACATTGTTCTTGCCTCGATTTTGGTCCGGGTTTCGTGTTTCTTGATCTATAATAACAATTTCACTTGTTCAATACTCACATTGACTAAATTGACCCATGAATCATACTTTGGAAAAATTACGATTTTGCCCTAAAACTTTTACATAATTACACTTTTGCCCTTAGGCTCGTAAAATGATTTTCATTCCATTTCTTTGCATTTTTAGCCTAGCCGAGTTATTTTCTCAACTACAACACCCCTAATTTCCACTATTTCACTCATGTGTGACCATTTTCTCGACTTTTACAATTTAGTCTTTTTTTTATGAATTTCTCATGAAAATTACTTAGAAAAAGATGTTTATCATACACCAAACTTTCATATTCTTCCATAAATTATCAAAACACATGCATGTCATACATGGGAAATTTTTTTAACATAAACCCTAGCTCAAAATATAGCTAGAATTAGCTAAATCGAGCTACGAGGATTTCAAAAATATGAAGAACATTAAAAACGGGGATAGGAGGTACTTACAATCAAGCTTGAAAGATGAAAAACCCTAGCTATGGAGTCCTTGTGATTTTCGGCCAAGCTTAGAGAATATGGACACAATTTTGACTTCGTTTTCCCTTTTAATTCTTTTTTTAACCAAATGGCAAAAAATGCCTTTAAGGTCCTTTCTTGAGATTTTTCCTTCCCATGTCTATTTTTGTCCATCTTGACATATGTTGGTCTAATTGTTAAATAAGGACTTCTAATAATTTTTATAATGCTATTTCATACTTAAATCTTCTAGAATCTTATATTCCAATCTTTGCAATTTAGTCCTAATAAACAAATTGTTCACTAACTTATAAAATTTCTTCATGAAATTTTTACACAATCATGCAAGCATGCTATAGGCCTCTTAAAAATCATAAAACACATATTTCTACCTCATATTTT
The DNA here is from genome assembly GCA_025506655.1 of Gossypium rotundifolium. NCBI lineage: Eukaryota > Viridiplantae > Streptophyta > Magnoliopsida > Malvales > Malvaceae > Gossypium > Gossypium rotundifolium. The sequence goes on along the minus strand of CP106724.1, from coordinate 91,612,268 downwards.
TGGTCTCGCAACCACTGTTCCAACTAGGCCCTAAATCGGGTTGTTATAATAAATGTTTGTTTCTAGTGAGTCTCTAGACCCGACCCCTGCATGTTATTTTATGATGATTCTTTGTATGGTTGATGTCCCTGTAGCAATGCATGTCTTATTGAGGAGTTGTTGTATGTATGTGTGTTTTCTGTGAAGCATCTGCATGTATGTAAATGAAGTGTATGATGTGCTACATGGATATGACGATGTGTGGTAATCATGCGTGGGAAATTATGTGTTGAGAAGTATGATTCTGTTATGGGTATGAGTGAAATCTATGTAAATGTGTTCATTATGTTAAATGAATGATGCATGACCAAGTATGGTTGGTGATAAAGTGGTTTGGGTGGAGTGTCAAGAAAGTACGTGATATGATAATGGACTTTGTGATGGTGTTTTGATGACATTCGCTGAGATAGTAAACACGAAGGCTAATATGATGAAAATGTAACCCGTCGGACCGTAAATATGAGGTCCTTCAGGATAGTAAACATGAGAAAAGGCAAGTGTGGCAGATATGTGGTAAGACAATGGCCATGGCACATTCTAGAAAAGATGAATGAGTCGTATTTGTCTACTAGGGTTTTTAAGTGTCCCGAGGGCGATGATGGACAAACCTCAAGCGATGCTGAGTTTAGGCAAATCCAAATCATCAAACATGACAATTTATGTGGTGTATTGGTGGAAAACCAAATAGAGCCTTTGTAGCGAGTTATTTGTAAAGACTTTATGGCTATTTATTTAAAAAGTCTATGTGGCGTATTATTTAGGAAGCCTTTGTGACAAAGCTATCTAGAAAACCTGTATTGCGAATTCTGTAACACCTAAGTGGCAAGTTGTTTGTCCGCCTTTGTGGCAAGATCCGGTATGCCTTTGAGGCATTTTCTAAAAGAATTATTGGTGATGTACCCAACTGATGAATCGGCCTTAGAAATCTACCAGGACAGAGAGCTTGGTGTATCTGTAGTTATGGGTGGTTTAAGTGTCTGCCAAACCAGGTAATTTTCACATTATGTATCGAAGTCATCTAGGTTTCTGTTGGATGATCTAAAATATTACATTCATCAGACCAAGTTCATTTGTTTGGATCGACTTAAAGATACAATGTGGTTGACATTCTTACATCCCGCCAGAGCCAGTATAAGAATCCGCCAAGAGTAGTATCTGTATGTATATCATTCTGAAGATTGTATCCAACTTCTATCTTCAAAGAGATTGTGAAATAGGATCCATGATAAGGTGTAAAGTTTGTGATCTACCAATTGAGTGGTGACTACGTTCGCACGTGCGCCTAAAACAAATGATTTCATAAAACATTTTAAAGCGTGGCTTTACTGCAAGCTTACATGTCTGTTGTAATGTCTGATATGATTTTATAGTATGACAAATCATAACAAGAAAGTTTTGTAAGAAAATTAAATATGCCTATCTAGGGACCAAATTGTAAATCGTACAAAACTAAGAGATTAATCAATAAATGACTAATAGAGGTTAGTTGATTTCGATGTGGTTCACCGATCTTCAAATGAGGGACTAAGATCACTTAAATTAATAAGTAGCTCTATTTTATCTTTTGAACTTAATTTTACCAACTTAAACAAATTAATCCATTTATCTCTAGATCTCACTAGTTAATCCGGGACTAATGATATTCCCTTAGGAACATCACTTCCTAAGTTTTTAGATCTAGTCAATTTAGTCCAAGTTTTTAGGTCTATTCAATTTTGTCTAATTTATTACGATTTAGTCCTTTGTCCAAAAAAATCAACTTATTCACATCTCTATCAACCAATACCCTTTTTAGGTTTAGCTACTTATGTTGAAAATAAGAGAATGGGCATGAAAATGAAAGGCAAAGAAAACATTAAAGTAAAGTTTAATAAAAATATAAATGTTTGGATTTTTATGCAAGAAAACTTAAAGAACATTAAACTAAAGGCATTCAACAAGAAAATCTAAAGCAATAAACATAAAAAGAACAAACTTTAGCTGATTTAAAGTAAAATAAACTGAAATACATTAAACTAAAACTAGAAATATCTTACAACCAAGGTACAGAGACTGAAAGTACAAATCAACCTAACCTACAGTGATAAATAACTTAACTAACACTAAAACACTAAGAATAAGAAGTAAGTGCAGAAAAATAAACCCTGAACTAAGAAAGAAGAAGAGAAAATAAAAATCTTAGAAAAGTTGCAGGAAAACTAAAGAAAACTTAGAGGAACTAAAGTAATGTATGTGTCCCTCCTCCTCAACCAAAATTGGCTATTTTAAGCTGAATGCTAATGAAATTTTGTTGCTAAAATTGCCCCTACACGAGCCTTGGGTGATTGGTGGATCGGGTGGACAAAGATTATCCTTTTTGTACAATTTTTTCCCCCTCACGATGTCAGTATCACGATACCCAGAAGAGGATATCGTGATACCCCAGTTAGTTTCAAACTTATGGGTCTTCTTGTGGGGTGAATATCGTGATGCCACTGAAAGGTGGTTTCCAATCTTCCATCTTGTTGGAGATATCGATACCCTTTTTTTTACTCTTGTTTTATCTCGTTTTCAACCTCGAACACTTCCGTACACCACTCAACCACATGATATGTCCTCCAATAACACCATTGGACAAATTGGTTCACAAAATGAGTAAAAGCAAGACATTTACACTTGTTAACTTAAAATCTAAAAAATTACAAAAAGAAAAAACTATGAAAAAGACATTACTTTGCTCGAGATTAAACTTCTTAAGTAAATTAGGAAAGCCTAATTTGCCATATCAAATTGTGGCAGATCAAGCAGAATGTGAATAAGGGGGTCAAATGCAAAGGTTGGCGTATAGTTATCCGTTGAAAATTAGAAAAGTATCCGCCAGGAATTGGAAAGTATCTACCGAAGTATGAAAGGAAGTCTTGAATCTTCAAGTCGAGGAATTCAACAACTTTTAAAGGTAATATTAATTGAGACTCACTAAGTTACGTTGAACTTACGGGCTTCTATTTGTAATACAAGTTCTAGGAATTGAACCAGTACACCAGAAGGGACCAAGCTAGGAATGCACCAAGGTGTAATTCGAGGTGCGACATTATGCATACAGAGAAGCACTCTAGGGAATATTGTGAATAGCACTCTATGCCATGAATAAGTTTGTTTTAACAAACATTTAAGTTGTAATGTCTTATACTTCTTTTGATAATCTGTTGTAATTAATAAACGTTTCTTTGAAAATCTTTTGACTTAGAAAAAAATATAAATAAATAAGAAGTATGCTTAGTATGGTTTTTTCCAGTTGTAAATTTTTTGTCAAGTATTTATGTATTGTGGCATCCTATATCTAGGTTCAGTAAATCAGGTCAAGTATAGGGTGTTACACTAGTAAACAGACTCGAATACACATGTATCTCTGTTACTCTAGTTGCTCGTCCAAGCTAAGTATACTTGTGTCAAGTTATCAGTCCAGGCTAAACCTTTATAACGACATGTCTGGTTTCTTATCCAAGCTGAAAATATACATGTTAGGTTACCCATCTAGGCTAAACCTTTAAAACAACATTAGGTTACTAGTCTAAGCTAAACTTGTGTCATATGTATCTTCGAGTCCGTAACAAATGTTGGATCTCGGTAACATCTGTAACCAATCCCGTACAATAGTGCACAAAACCCTATTGACATGTCAATCATATCTTACATTTACTAAGTTCAAACGAGCATCTATTACACACATTAACACTTTTTTACAATTTAGTCCAAATCTCACATTTTATACCAATGTATCACCAATTAATTCGCAATCAATTATATATATACAAATAAAACTCATAATTATTTAAACACATAAATATCATATGAACTTACCTGGTCAAAAAAATAAATAAATTGAACCTCCAAGGACTATTCGACAATTTTGGTTTTTCCCCAATTATCTAGTTTGATTCAATTCTTGATCTAAACAATTATTTTAGACAATTCATCAATACCAAACATTTTTATATCATTTCATGATATGCATGAACTTATTTAATTCTAGTTTTTGAATGCCCCTTAAATTTTGCATTTTATTCAATTTAGTCCCTAAAATCGAAATAGCCATGTCTTTGAATTTCGAGCCTCGATTTTAAAACTGATTACAATTACATTCATTACAGTCCCTCTACTATCAATTATTACTAAAATTTCACATCAATTTGACAATTTATTCACTTTAGTTATTATGTACAAAGCTAACAATTTAAACATTACAATTTAGACCTTTTTCACATCTAAGCTTAAAATCTATCAATTTAACATCAATTTGTTCAAGAAATCAACAATGGAAACTTTCAAAAACTTTAACAATTTTGCAAATTGGTTCATGATCTAGCTAAATCAAGCTCTCATGACTTCAAAAACATAAAAATATAAGAAAATGACTTAAATTTACTTACTAATGGAGGTCCGAATGTTTCTTGAATTTTCTTAGGTTTTATTCCTTTAACCTATGGAAAAAAAAAAGAAGATGGAGAAGAAAATAAGATGAAATATTTTATTATTTTAACTTATATTGTTTAATTAGTGATTAATTAACTAATTTAATTATCATTAACATGGTTCAATTTATAATAAACCAATCTTAATTAATATAAGTGGGAGATGTCGTCAAATGCAACTAACTGATGTTACAAAATGGTTTAATTACCATTTTGGACGTGTGGCTAATTGCAATTTAAATCCACAAGTCTTTGGCCAATTAAAAATTTATAGCAATAAGACTTTTATAATTTAATCTTTATACCTAAATTAAACAATCTATAGACAAAATTGAGGGACCAAACTTTAATATACTTTTATATCAACTCCGTAAATATTCTTATTTAATATTTAAAGACTCGATTTACAGAAATAGGGTTCCCAAACTACCTTTTTCCGACACCATTAAAATCTAATTATAATTACTATTAAAATTAAACTAAGCAAATTATGAATATTTGATGAAACTAAAACAATGAAAATTTCTAAATTTCTCAATCAATTTTAAAGACTCGGAACTCTAACTTCACCTAATCTAGTTAATCAATATCTCACATTCGATTATTATTCAATCTATGTAATTACTAATCCAATATTCAATCACATTAACTAGACCCTACCAGTATCTAGCTAAGTTAATCCCCCTTCCTCACTAGCTAAATTCCAATACTAGACAAGTTGGATGAAGTCACTAAGAAAAAAACCTATTGGGTTGACTAAGGCATCAATTGTATTCCCATCCTAGCGACAAATTAACTCGTTCGTCAACACTACTAAAGTTAATCCTAATCTATTAAGTCTAGATCTCAACCTTAATTTTCTCTTCCAAGAAAAATAAAGATTATCAAATTAATACAACTTGGTGGTTGGGCAAGCAAATTAAATAAGCCTTGGAATGAATAAATAATTAAGAAGGATCAAAATAATCAAAAAGAAAATAATTTAATTAACTAAGAAATGTGGTTCATTATTATTCTAAGAAATTGAAAAACTACACAAGAAAATATTTAAAACAAACTTGCATCAATAAAAAGTAAAAAAAAAAAAACAATCTAAAGAGAAAGTAGTTATAAAATTTATGCCAATCGCTCTAGATCTCTTTTTCTTCTTGTCTTTGTAAGTTTGAAGTTACTCTTAATGTGAGAAAGTTGTTCTTTATCCCCCAAGTTATTTTCTCCCTCTTTTCTTCCTTGTTTTTTTTTTCTCTTAAATCTAATCACCCTTATTGTTTAGTTCTTCAATCGCATCGCTCAATCGTATGCAGAAGTTGTAATGAAACGACTATTTGCTACCAAAATTTCTAATTCAAGAGCATGCTCCACTACATTGAATTAAATTTGGTAGAGTGAAAGACTTTTGTTCACCACTTTTGGCTCTTTGCTCCAAGTTTTCTATTCTTCATCTATGACCAAAAATAGAGAAAGAAAAATAGAAATGAATCCGAAGTAATTATAAAATGATAAAAACAAGCAAAAATAGAATAAAATATAAATAATCTAAAAAGCTATAAAATGTAATAAAAACTAACCAAAATTTTACAATTAACTCCTAAAATACTGTGAAAATTATACTAAAATAAGAGAGTTATCATATCGCAGGCAATGTACATGATTTAAGAAGTAGTATTCTTAAAGAGTTGTAATATATTAGTATTCTTAAAGAGTTGTAATATATAATTCGAAAACAGATATTATATTTCCTTTCCTCACAAATGAAGAAAAAATAAAAGGGAATGGAAGCCCAGCAGGCTCGGAAAGTTATGGGCTCCAATCCAGCAATAATAATTTAATCACCATTTGGTGTGTGAAATTTTGCCAAAATTAAATTATTTAACACTTGCTTTCAGAAGACGGAATCATAACCCATCAAATTCGGCATAGAAGTTAGCATCAAATTCAGGATTCAGAGCAGATCAGCCATGCAACAAGGAGATTTCAGCTCCTCCTATTATCACCCTTCAAACCTGAACACCTCCAACCCATCCCAATTTCATCAATCACCTTACGCATCAGCACCTCCTTTTTCCCCTTCCAATTACCAAAATCCTGATCCCTTTTATGCTCCTCCGCCGCCACCTACCCTGAATTCGCAGCCGTCTTTCAATCAGCATCCGATCGCGCCAACGTTGGCTCCCGCTGTCCCTTCTTTCCCGCCTTATGATTCACCTGTCTCCCAGCCACCTTATTACCAGCCTTATGATCAGCATCCTAGCTATGTACCTCCTCCGCCAGACTCCAACCCCAACCCTATTCCGCCATACTATTCAACCCCATATAATCAAATAGGATCATCACAATCCTCTGTCCCTCCTGCTTATGACAACCCCTACGATAATTCCATGAAATTGGATCAAACCAGTGGCAGTTATTTCGACGACAAATTCGGAGCACGATATAACCAGAGCAGATACGATATGGGACATGATCTCTATGGTACGCCATATGATAGCTATTCACACTTCGGTGATGATGGTGGATACGGTGATGGGGTTTATGCTTATGAAGGAGAAAAGGTGGAGCCTTATGGGGCACGTGGCACAGCCCCAAAATCATCGACTTGGGTTCAATTCGACGATTATGGGCGGGCCATTAATTTCCCTTCTGGGAAGGACTCGTTAGGTTCATCTTCTGGTAAGATTGTGAGGGCGGTGCCTAAGGCGGAGACCCTGGAAGCCGAAAAGAGTGGGGTCCAGAAGTTTCGGGTTAAGTTGTTGAGTGAAGGTGGAGGAGAAGGCCCCATGGATGTACTTTGCCAGGTAATTCTTAATTAGAATTGGTTGAAATTGATTTACTTTTGTCTGGAAAGATGAAGTTCCTGGCATCAATTTCAGTATGTTGAATTATGTGTGAATTTAAACTGAATGGCTAAAATGATTTGGAGTTTCGTTAGTTCTGTATGGTTAATCAAACATTTTAGTTCATATTGGAAGTCTCTAGTTCTGTATGGTTTATTTATATTGTTGTTCCTATTGACATTAATAGCAGATAAATGCGTTCTTATATTCATCCAGTACTTAGACTCATGATATAGCTTAATCTTTTTGGTGTCAGATTGGCTTAGATGGTATTCGTATTCTTGACCCTAGCACCAGCCGAACTTTGAGAATATATCCCATTGAGAACATCACAAGATGTGAAGTAAGTTACATAGTATATAAATATTTAATTTTTTTCCCTCCTCAATATGTTTACTTTGTAATTTTCTCTTTTAATGACGTGGCAATTGGGTATATTTTCTTCTTATGTAGGTGACCGACACATCTACTTTTGCATTCTGGTCGAAGAGCTCTGTTGACATTGAACCAAGACGGATTGGGTTGCAATCAAACAGTTACACTACAAACACCCTTCTGGATATTGTAACAGCTGCAACTGTACAGGTTGGTGTCAGAGAGTTATAATTTTCTTAATTTCTTATGAGAGTTAATTGTTTAGTTTCTATCACTTCTTTATTATCATTATCCCCCCCCCCCGGTTCATGGTTGGTAAATTATCTAGAGTCATACTTTGGATGAATTCTGCATTCCTGCAAATGGACACAAAAGCTGACTTAAAATGCACACTCGGTAAATAATTCATAGAAAGACATACACACACATATGTACAAAGTCTACTCATTTCTTTTCAGGAGTCTGGAGAAGGAAAATAGTTAATTATCATTTTGCATGGTTTATTGTAGCTTAAGAAATATATAATCTGCAAGAATAATTACCATTCTCTTAAAACGACCATTAGGAATTTGACAAAAGTGCCTATCAGAAGAGACAGCAATGGCAATATATTCTAGTTCATTTACAGCGGTAAAATTTTTTAAAATAATTAGTCTTTTTATCATGTGAAGGATATGGAAAATTGTCATGCTTCTTCTATCAGGTTTCTGTAGCCTTTAGGCTGTAGGCATCTGTGTGTTTCTAGTGTTTGAGGCTCAAAATGTTTTTCTTTGGAGATTTTGTTGCTTTCTTTCAACTAATCCTCTATCATGTATGGTTTGATTCTTTTTTCATGTGTTGTCCTCTGATTGGTACTTCAGAAATGTGTTCACACTTGCATGTGTAAGTCTTATGACTCTATTCTTTCACCTTTTAATTGCAGGTCAAGGAGATGGGTGGGAGAAGTCGGCCTCCTGACTCTCTAAAGACTACTGAACAACCTTCAGAAAAGAAGAAAGGATTTGGTGATTGGATGAACTTGATGAAGCCTGGCATCGAGGAGAAAGATCATTGGGTAAAAATTAGGGTCCTAAGGAAGTTTTCCGGTCAAATAGAAAGAATATTTAAAAAGTTCATAATGGGCTTATTTATACATTCTTCTTCTGGTTAGGTCCCTGATGAAGCTGTTTCAAAGTGCACTGCATGTGGAACTGATTTTGGAGCTTTTGTGCGCAAGGTATCTCATTCTGTGTTAATGAAAAGGGTTTCCTGCTTGTGTTTCTTTTGGATTCAAGTTTAATGCTCTATTATCCTTTTTTTCTTTCAGCACCACTGCAGGAACTGTGGAGATATTTTCTGTGACAAATGTACTCAAGGTAGAATCGCTCTAACTGCTGATGAGAATGCTCAACCAGTTAGGGTTTGCGACCAATGCATGGTAAGCTTATTTATCTGCTTCTTATAATTTCTTTCAAAGCTAAACGGTGTATGTTACGGTTTCTCCTGTTCATGGTTTTCACAACCAGTTAGGTATTGGTGTGTGGTCATTACTCTGGGTCAAGAACATATTATATAGGTTGTTTACTCGCTTGATTGAACATGTAGAGAATCTGTATTTCTAGCTACCTTTTAATTTTAAGCCTATCTTTGGGTGACTGACCAATGGAAGGCTTCTGAAGGATGAGCAGTATCTACTTTCCTGTGGTTTAACCATGAAATATTTTCCCTGCTCCTTTATAGCTTTTCTGTTAGTGGTTTAACCATGGAAGGGTTGAGTGCAGGAAAGAATGAACGTATAATATTATTCGTAATCCCTTTCTGGAGAAAGGAATTGTCATATGTAAACTTGCTATTTGTCTTGGTCAATATAACTTTAAGCCTATTGTTGTGTTAAAGGCTGAAGTGACTCAGAGGCTGAGTATTGCTAAGGAAACAGCAAGTAAACCTGCTGCTTTACAGAGTCATGAGGATCTTGCTAGGAAGCTTGAGGTATGCCTTCGTTTTAAGATTGATGATTATAGTGTTGATCTTACATTAATTTATTAAAATCTGGATCAGTTAATTCCATGAATTGTTTGGTTCTGATGATTTTATAAAACAGGAGATGGAAAAAAATTGCAGAGCATCATCAGGTAATTTCTTGTACCCTGAGTGGTGTTTTTATCATTTCCACCCATCGAAGAAATTAAATTACTGAACTTAAATTCAATAATTAACTTTTGAGTTATTTTCACGAACGAATATTTGTATATTATTATATTAGTGAAATAAAATGCAAAAGGTTTACATATTTATGTTTAGTTTAAAGTGTTACATGGATAATGGAAATTTGACCCTTCTGAAATGGACAATTTAATTTGATCTTGATGAAATGGTCAGGTTCCAAGTCAGATGGATCTGGTAGACGGATGAAGGAGGTTGCCTGTCCTATCTGCACCGTTCATTTGCAGGTGTGTGTGTGCAATCCATGGTCATTTCTGGATTGCAAAGCGTATATTGAAGTGTTATGTTGTTGTAGATTGTGTGTCTGATTTGAGTGAGTAATGTTGCAGGTCCAAGTTCCCAGCTCAGGTTCTGAGACAATTGAATGTGGGGTTTGCCAGCATCCTTTCCTGGTTAGTGCCCATTGATCTTCGGTCTCCACCCAACCTTCTTTAATTATCTCAATTAATTTCTCCTTCTATTGATTTCATTATTAGTCATAATTTGGATTAGTCTTGTGTATTCCTTTTCATTGTTCTAAATAAAAGACTAAACCCTGTCAAATTTTCCAGTTCTGTGTATATTAAGTTTTCTGAATCTCGAGTCTTGTCTGTGTTAAGTTTGACAGATCCTTACTATAATAATTATACTTTGTTCCGTAGATTGTTTCTTTTAACTCTCTTTTTTTATTTTTATTTTTATTTTCCAGTGTATAATAATAATCTTTAACATAAAAATTAAGCTAAAATAGATTATTGTAAAAATAGGATGATTCCAGGCAGAAAGGAAAAAGAGAAGTTGAAATAGCGTAAATTGAAGATTCTAGGCGATCTCCTCCAAATTGAAAATCAAGGTTCTGAATGATTTAGGGAAGCAGTCCTTTTAAGAAACAAATTGCTTTTTTTTTTTTAATTTAAAACCATGTTGTAAATGAGAATATATTTTTAAAATATGAAAATATGTTTAATATTAATTTCTTTACAATAAATTATAAGACATAATTACTTAATAACAACTAAAATTAATTTAGATAAACAAAAATGATGGAATAGAAATAAAATAATTTTATTTTAGTCAATTATATTTTTATTTAATTAAAATTGAAAAAATTACATCATCTGTAATTTGGTATTCAAATAGTGTTCAAAAGAAGATTTTAAGGACTTCAATTAGGATTAATTTATAAATTAAAACTTAAAGCTTCAAATTTTGATAACATTTTAGTGAAAAAAATATATATATATATATATATATATATATATATATATATTTTAAATTTTTCAGTAAACACGGATTTTTAAGGGTAAAATACTCAAAAATATCAAAAAATAATTTATTTACAGGAAAAAGGCTAATTTTAAAAATAGTTACGGAAAAGAGCCGTTTCACCCAAAACGCGTTCACGTCAGCACGTTTTGGGGGGGAACGCTAGCAAAGCGCGTCCCCAGGGAGGCGCGTTTTAGCCTTGCAGTGATAAAAAAAAGGGCCAAATTTTTTTGACAGTTGGGGGCTCAACGATAAAAAAAAACTATAAAAACTCCCAACTTTTTATTTTTTTCACACTTTAATCCTTACTCACTCTTCTCTCAAATTCCTCTCAAATTACTCTCAAAATTCTCTTTAAGTCCTTCAAACTTCCTCTAAAATTTCGAAATAATCCTTTAATATTTATAAAAAAGTCCATTTTAATTTTTAAAATTTTTCTTAATATATTTTTTTAAAATTTTTAAAACTTTCGATCGTATTACAAATGGCTAGGGAATTACTTCGTCTAGACAGCAAGTACATCTCCGTCAAGCAATTGCAAATGGTAAGTTTTTAATTTTAATTTTTTAATATTATTTAATATTTTTTAAGTCTATGTAATTTTAATTAATTTTTATTTTATAATTTTTTAAACAGTCTGTAGATCGGGTGTTAGAATGTTATATTCACAACATGCATGGTCCCCCATCACCGTTGATCGAGAATTACCTGCGGGAAGCGGGTTTTTGTCACGTGGCCACGATAGGCCGGGGGTTCAAGTTGGAGCCGCCTTTGATCAGTGCGTTGATAGAGAGGTGGAGACCCGAGACGCATACTTTCCATCTTCCATGCAGAGAGTGTACCATCACTCGGAAGATGTGCGATTCTGATTGGTATTGCTTGGTTGCGGTCGATAGTCACCGGGTTCGCAACTTCTGGTGATTGGGGAGTCGTATGCTACGAGCTTCTAGGTGTCATTCTGGATAAAATTCAAGGAGCTCGAATCAAGATGGCCTGATTACGAGACACATTCCCGGAGTCGAATGAGGGTTCGACCGAAATAGAAAGAATACGGTATGTTCGGGCATACATTCTTCAGATAATTGGAGGCTATCGATGCCGGACCTTTTAGAAACCTCAGACACGAGATGTCTTTGAAACTTGTTGATTTGAGCAGTAGGTGAATTGAGTTGGGGTCTACCGTGCTATCGAGGTTGTATCGGAGATGTCTGGGCGACGCGACCGAGTAAAGCGAAAATCGGAGGTTGCCTATCACTACTGCAGTCATGGGCATGGTTTCGATTTCTATTTTTACGACCTCGACTCGACTACCCATATTCATTCCCACTAATAACGAGGTAAATTTAATATTATATTTTACAATTATTTCGTAGATTTATAGTATAATTGTATGCTAAAAATTTAATTAGGTGGAACTATTCGGCAAGTCATGTTGGAATACCTACCTCGCTTGAAGATATACGGCTTCTATTGGACCAACGGTTAGAATCACAAGTAAGTTTTGAATTTCGTATTTATAATTTAGTATTTCGTATTTAGTGTCTAGTATTATCTATATAACTAATATTTTGGTAATGTTAATATAGTTTCAATGGATACCGTACGAGGATCCGGAAATTCGGGCAGTAATTCCGGAGGAGTTCTTCCAAAATTCGAACAGTTGGCACGTGAAGGTCCCATTGATCACCTATGCGAACGTGGAGATGCACCAGTCAGATCGGGTTTTGCGACAATGAGGATTCTGGCAACCGATTTCAGTGCCACTTGAGGTGTTCAATAATGAGCACAAAGTGGACTTACGGCAGCTGCACACGGATTGGCCAAGATTTTGGTCAGCACATATCGAGACGTGGGAGAACTGGTATGACTATTTATCTATTCGAGAACCGATCATCGTTCTTGAGTTAGCGCGCGTAAATACATGACATGGTTTAGGATCCATGGTAAGTCGTATCTGTTGCCGAAAGAAGAAAGGCGATGGCAATTTCGTGAACGAAGGGAACGTCGGGGGCCTTTAAATCCAAGGAGAAGGGGTGATGAGACGGGGCCATCAACAGCGCCGACATAATCATCGGGCCCATCAGTTCAACTGACGACTCCGACATCACAGCATTTACCCTTTATGTCAGGTGCCTACCCTACCCCTTATATGTATCCTCCTAACCCATATATGTTTCTTTTTCCCAATCCTACCCCAGGTTGGAATGCATGGCCGGGCTCGAGTCCGTTCCCGACTACTCCCACTGGCCAGCCGATCTTGAGGCTGTCGTCGTGTGAGGCATTACAAGAGGCGCCATCGAGGAGCACTTTTTTCTACCACCCTCCTTCGCCATACGGGATTCAGACACCCCCGCCGTGGTTTATGCAAACACCTACGGGGTCGTTATTTTATTAAGGTGGGTCATCCTTTCAACACCCACAACCAGACCCAGTGCCGAAGGAACCAAAATCTCCGCCCGAGGTTCCACGACCCCTCGGAAGCTAAACGAAAGAGGAATCCAGCGCGTAACCGCCGACTGCCCCCGTGTGGGCACTAATTCCGACTGGCATCAACACTGATTCGGACTGACTTTTTTATTTTTTAATTGTAATATAATTTTTTTAATTTTAATTTTTTTAATAAAAAAAAGTTTTAATATTTCCTCAACGAGGCCATGATTTTCCATGAACATATGTTGTCTTGCACTGCACACTTCGCCTCATACTTATCGAGCTTGGATTTAACCACGTTGTAGTTAATCTTGTATTGTTTCCAGAAGAAAAATTCTTGTTGCATCAATCTTGACGAAATAGATCGACAGTTCAGAAACTCAATGCATCATCTTGAGATAGATCGACATTATGCATGTGGGCGATGCATACGAATAGCGGATCTTCTTCTTCTTCGTCTAAACCGCCCTCAACATCTTCATGTACAGTTGGAACAAGCTCCGGTTCAGAAAATAATCCAACTTCTGCACCATCGGGCCCGGGCTCCCGAGGTGGATCCACATCGAATTCATCGTTCGACCCTCCATAACTTGCAACAAACGAGGGCCCTTCACGGTGGATGTCGTGGGGAGTACATTATCCCTCCTTAAATATCTTTAGTAACGTTCCCAATCATATGTGGATTACCAACCACTAGAAGTTGATAATGTCCCTCAATACGTATTTCTATCATCGGACATCGAAGGACGGATATGCATGTTCCATCCACCAACCGAGTGTCGTGCAGGGGTTATGTTTTCATACTACCACCGAACACGGGCACTTCCGTGTTTTTCCTCCTACTAATAGAGTGTCGGCTTGGGGTCGTGTATTCCCCTCGAACAGCAGTAGATGTTGAGGTCGCAGAAAGATCACTTGGAGATGAAAATTGTACATATACCTCGAGATAGGGTGATCCACTGGCAAGATGAGTCTCCACCATTACCTCAAATCTTCGAGGACCTTTGATGTCGAATGAGTCATATCTCACTGAATCAACCGAAGCGCAAAATCTATACTTAATAGACTGAACTTTTATTGGCGTTGTTCCGAATATTTTACGCCTAATTCTTTTGTGAAGTTCTACCAAATCGACGTTGTGATTAAAACTCAGTCGTGCTGTGTTCTCCGATAAAAAAACAACACCATTTTCGGTGTCACAGACCTCGCCATCGTAGTAAATAATAGCATTAATACGTTCACCCATTTTCAGTTTTTTTTCTTTTGCCTCAATTTCCCTTATGCAACTTGAGAATGAAATTTGGCTGATTTATAGGCTAATTTTTTCGGAGACTACTGTAGCAAAAGAGCGTCCACGTGGGAGCTCTTTTCAGTACTCATGCTGACAGTGCACCCTGCTGGAAGCGTTTTGGCCACTTTTTGTTCAATAACGTCTTCTCAAAATAATTTTCCCGGAGACTACTGTAGCAAAAGAGCGTCCACGTGGGAGTTTTTTTTCAAGACTCATGTCGACAAATGCACCTATTTGAAGCGTTTTGGCCATTGTTTGTTCGAAACGTCTTCTCAAAATAATTTTCCCGGAGACCACTGTAGTAAAAGAGCATCCACGTGGGAGCTCTTTTCAAGATTATTCTTGTGATGCATCCTTCTTGAAGCGTTTTTGCCATTGTTTGTTCAGAAACGTCTTCTCAAAATTATTTTGCCACATACAACTGTCACAAAAATTCAATTAATTTTTTGGGCTAATATATTTTTCCCAAAACCCTATATATATTTTTACCCTAGCCTAGAAACCTTAAAATATCATACTGTAATTAGATTGGAGGGAGGGCAAAAACGTCCACGTCAGTGCGTTTTCTTGGTGATTCAGCAGAAAGCACGCCCATGGGGATGCGCTTTGCTGGCGTTTCCCCAAAGCGTGCTGATGTGGGCGCATTTTGGGGTGAAACGACCCTTTTCTGTAAATATTTTTGAAACTAGCCATTTTCCGTAAATAAGTTATTTTTTTAATATTTTTGAATATTTTACCTGATTTTTAATATATGTCCATTTTTCTAGAAAATCAAAATGAGTCTTTTTAAAGTTTTCAATGAAAAAAAAAAATTGTAAAAAAAGAAATCAATTGAGCCCAGAGTAAAAGCAACTAGTTATGTGATTGCTGACGTGAAACTTCAAAAAAATATTGTCATGTTAGTGACTGTGGATCAATGTTTGTTGAAACTGAATTGAATTGGTCAAATCATGAATTAATTGATACATTGGTTTGGAGTAAAGTGAAAATTTTGGTTAATCTGCATACTAAAAAAAATTACAATTAAACAACGATCGATGAACTGTTAAAAAAAAAAAAAAGGATCGAATTAGTTTTTCTATTTTTGAGTAGACCCAAACCAAATAAAAAAATAAAAAACTCACTGACTCAAAACCTTTAAAAATTGGTTTAAATCATTTAAGTTTTTGTTAAAATGTTTTTGGAGTCATAAGCTAAACCAACACTTTTAAACTGTAAAAGTGCTTTTAAACTAAAAGCAATAGTTTCTTTTTAGCTTTTATACTCTACTGTATTTTATGTAATATTTATATTAAGTAAATAATTATACTTCTACTTAAATTTATTTCAAATATATAAAATTATATATTTAAATTTATAATAACTATATTTTAAATTATATATTCAAATTAAATTTTACAAATAATTAATATTATTACAAATATTTAAAATTTATATTTCATATTTTAAAATAATTTTACTATTTTAATATAAATTTATTTAATTTTTATTTATTGAAATAAAATTACTTATGAATTAAATAAAATAAAAATCAACTTAACATTTACACTTTTGTCAATTTGGTCCTTATTCTTTTTTTTTAGCTAAATTTGTTCCTTTAACATTTTAAAATGAGTCAAATTTGATCATCAACTTTTTAAAAAATAGTCAAAATGATGGCTTTTAAACGAGCAAACTAACTAAAATGTTAAATTTTGAAACACTGCGACCTGCATGACAATCCACATGTACATATGCTTCTTCTTCTTTTTTTGAATTTTTGTGAACCTTTTTATTTTTTATTTTGATTTATATTTTTATTTTTATAATTTTTTATTTATTTGTTGGCATGACATATAAGACAAATGATATTATGTTAATATGATGTTCACATGAACTGTTTTGCATTTTTTCACATTAATAACGTTAAAAAATTAATGTTTTAATAATCATTTTCGTTAAAAAATTATTTGACTTTTTCTTTTGAAAAGTTAAAGATTAAATTTAACTAAAATAAATAAATATTAAATTGACAACAAATGTAAACATTAAAACTAAATTTATCATCATACCTTCAAAAATTACAAATTTTAAATTTATGAGTAGAAAAGCGAACCAAAAGAATACAAATTTTAAAAAATAAAATCAAATTGAATTTGAATCGATTTTTTATTTTTGACATAATTGTAAAAGATACCCTCAATGTTTATTGGTTTTTTGGTTTGAGCCCTTAACCTTTTTTTTTGATTGACACCCTCAATGTGAGTTGATTGTCAATCAACCATAGGTAGATGACATGTCAAAGATGCTTGACCAATTTCAAAGATGCCTACCCCTTCTCTCATTTCTTTCTTTCTTTTTTTCTTTCCCTCTGCTCTTGTAGTTTGCCCATCTCCAACTCCAATAAGCCATATTTGCTTTCCTTTCTCTCCACACGACCCAACTCCTACCATGCCTCCTTGCCTCTCACTCCTCACCGTCGATCTCACCACAAACATCTCAAAACCTTCCCCATATCCATCTCTATCCTCCTCCTCCTTATTATCATCCTTAACGTCCAGTCCATCTCTTCTAGCCCTCATTGGGCTCGCCACAACCATAACTAAAGGCTTAAATGAATACGACAATTGACCGCGAGCATTATGTCCGCGATTGGATTTCACGATCACGGTCCCCAAAATCTCCGGCATCTTCATGTTGTCAAAGTCTGTGAACCATCACCGAAGTCTTTAAGAAGGCGTTTAAGGAGAGGAGGGAGGAAGGAGTCATCTTCATTTTCTTCGTCACCATCCTTGTAAATCATTGTGGCGTAAAGGTCCGATATTTTCGATAATTATGCCTATTTACGAAAGACAATTTCATCAAACACTCAAAATTCCGTGCAACCAAAAGAATAAAGAAAAAGCAAAAAGCAAACTCACTGTTGTAACCTATTTTCGAGTACAGATTACTCTTCTACGGTCCAATCCATAGAAATACCATGAAAATTCCAAAATCAAATCAAACTCAGTTAACATAAATCCACTAATCAACCTCCCTTAGCTCTTCCAAAATGTAACCAAAACCTCCAACAAAAATAAAACAACGCTCAACAAATCCTCTTATCTGTCGTTTTGCCTTTTCAAGAGAACCCAAAATGAAAACAAAAGATAATCGACTTAGATACTACTAGATCTAGCAGAAAAAAAAGAGGAAGAAAAGGATTAGAAATCTATGGCTCTAATTTTTCTCTCTCAAACACTATAATAAATAAGCCAATGTGAAAATATGATTGATCGATGATTGGGCACAACGACGATACTAGCTAGAGGGAGAAGAGAGAAAGAGGAGAACAAAGAAGATGAAAACAAAATGCAAAAAAAAGGGGGGAATTTTGTTAAACAATTTTGTTTTTACAGATGATGTTATCTATAATCTCGTACTTATGTGGCACGCTACATAGGTTACTTCGTTGATTTGCGGTTTGATTGACAGTTAATTCACATATCCCATTAAAATTAGGTTGATTTCTAGAAAAAAATCGTAATGTTGATAATGTCAATAAAAAACTATTAAAGGCTTAAACTCAAAACTCATAAACATTGAAGGTATTTTTTTTACAATTATGCATTTATTTTTACGCTCACTCTTACTGCGAAGCATAAAAATATCACCATGTTTAGTTGCCATTACACCCCTATTCCGTGGGCCCACCTAATGCTTTTGTTTGGTTCATCGTTTTTTTCATTCGGCCGTATTGCTTATTACGTTTCTATTCCCTCAAACGCGTAATAGGAATTCAGTGCTGAAAGTTCTGAATGGCCATTCCGTCCATCACTGAATAGAAATGAAGAAAATTTTTCCCAAAATCTCCTTCAGACTTTCTCTGCAAATGCGTTCAAAGTTGCTTTTTTATCACAACAATACACTTTCAAGTTAGCAGATTTTTTTTCAAGTATAATTTTGTAACACCCTTAACCCGTATCCGTCGTCAGATTAGGGTTATGGGCATTACTAAACTAAAAAAAACCAAAATCAGAGGATTCAAATTGTACTACCACGTGTTAAACACATATCATTTGTATTATAGGAATTATACAAGCATATTTCATCTAATTATAAATCTCCCATGAATAAACTACACTCCACATGATCAATTCCAAGTAATAGCCGAATTGGTACATATGTAAAACATTCAACATTTAATTACTTATTCTTTAACCATACATCCAAGCATATACCTAAGGTTGAATATATATACATACAAGGTAATATTCATCCAATAATCTAAATCAATGAAAAATTTCGTTAATAACATACTTGGCTTCTCATGACTTCCTTACAATTATTCATAGCTCGAGGTCACTTAAACACATATTAAGCAATTGACATAGGCTAGTTTTAATACATATGCACATAAGTCCCATTCAATATAAATAATTTACTTGTAACGAACCTTGTTATGGAACTTACTCTTTTGCCAAAAAAAAAAAAGAATCAACTTACAACTTTCAATAACTATACCAACCACATTAAAATTTTTAGCCATGAACGAATGTGTATGCTAACTCTTCACAAGTATAAAAACATTAAACTAACTCATTCATAATACTTTTCTTTTAAAACCTGCTTAAGCCAAATATATAATGCACACACACACACACACACATATATATATATATATATATATATAAGCAAAACAAATCAAATCAACCAAATCATATAAATTTTGCCATATTCGAATACCCACAAATAAGTGCACATATAATATCTCTTTAAAGCATCACCTTTAGCTTAACATCTTTACTACTCAAATAGACCAAATTCATCCATTTCACATAGTAACATGCCATTCATTGTCACACAAACATACCTGTTCAAATCAAGCAACATTTAATTGAAATTTCATGATTATATATATATATATATATATATATATATACCAACTCAACATGCTCACTTAATTCATAGCAGAAGTAAAGCCATTTTCACATGGCATTATAACATCTAATTCAAAAGATAAGCCCAAAAATATTAGATTAGCCTATACATGCCATGGACTTAAAATTTATTTCCAAAAAGTACCTCCGAGTACGAGCTTCGACTTTAAAGATCTATAAAACAAAGTAACAAACACCCTAGGTAAGCTTAAATAGCTTAGTAAGTTATAAGCAAAAGGTAAAGTGCACAACCACGCATTACACCATTTTCTTTTTAATTTATTCGATCTAACTATTGAATAATTCGTAAAATTGAAACACATATTGGATTAACATTCATCAATCTCATGCTCATTAGAACTCAAATGGACTAAGTATTCATATCCTTCATACCATATCGAAATAACTTAAATAAATTTGCACCAAGATGATAAACCATTATTCAATATGTACATACCTGACACTTTTGTTTACCTTTACTAAGTGTTTCTATCCTTGAGCAAAACCGATAACCCGCACACACAGTGCCTTTCAACCGATCTTGCACACACAGTGCTCGGTGAATAAATCCATTCACATAGTGCCACTCAACCGATTTCGCACACACAGTGCTCGGTGAATAAATTCGCACACACAATGCTCTTCAACCTATCTCGCACACACAGTGCTTGGTGAATAAGTCCGCACACATAGTGCCACTCAACCGATTTCGCACACACAGTGCTCGATGAATAAATTCGCACACACAGTGCTCTTCAACCGATCTCGCACACATAGTGCTCGTTGAATAAATCCGCACACACAGTGCCACTCAATCGATTTCGCACACACAGTGCTCGGTGAATAAATCCGCACACACAGTGCTCTTCAACCGATCTCGCACACACAGTGCTCGGTGAATAAATCCGCACACACAGTGCCACTCAACCGATTTCGCACACATAGTGCTCGGTATTTTAGCTCGCACACATAGTGCCATTATTTTATCTTCTCATCATTACTAAATATACTCATGATTTCATTTCATCCAAAAATACACTTAAAATTAAAAATTCAAAATCATCTCACTTCTTCCATCACATAATATCACATTCGGCAACAACCATTATACATAATAAGATATATATATATCTCCTCATTTTTAATTTCCAACATCAATCACATTCTATTTTCACGTGTAACTATATTTTGATACATATACAAATATTCAATCCACCCAAATTAATTCAAGCTTACATATATAATATGCATTTTATTCTCACTTTGAATATAATAAAATATTTCCATACCACATTCGACTTTATACAATTAAGTCTATTATTTCACTTTAGCATATACAATTCAACATCGAATAAAATTTGTATCAATCCAATTGCTTACAAACTTACCTTGAAAGTCGACAATTTAAGCTTCCTGCTACTCGCTTAATTTGGCATTTCCTCGATCCAAATCCTTTCCCCTTTGTTCTTGATCTAAATAATTGCAAGAACGAACTCATTCAAAAGAATTTCTTTCATTTTAGACCAAAACACATAGTTGAATAATTTTTCAATTTATCCCTTGTATTATTCATTTTTGTAATTTAATCCAATTTTCACTAAGTACGAAATTTGCCAAATTTACCTATTTCTAGCTAAGGCCGAATGTGCCTTAAGCTAGTTCAAGGCCTCATCTTTCCTTATTTCTAAAATCTAACCCCTTAATCTATATTTTTTTTTGAAATTTAATCCTAAATGCTCAATCTAATCAAAATCTCCAACTCAAAATATAGCAATCTAGCTCATGAATTTTGTTTATAACCATCATCCATCATAAAGCATGAATTTTCATCCATGGTCGAATCAACATACATGATCAATAGGAAAAATTATCACATGGGCTTGTTAGGCAAATGATCAACAATCACAAAAATGCAAAAATTATAAAAAAATCCAAGACTTAAGCTTACCAATTTTAGTTGATGAGTGTCGAACCTTAAGGAGGTTTTTCTCTTCGCTTTCTTTTACTACATTCGGCCAAGGGAGTTCAAAAAGATGGACATGCAATGGCTTCTTAATTCTTTTATGTTTTTATTCCATTACACATAATTAATAATAATATATTATTATCACATTCCACTAACTATAATATAATATCTTATATTTACATCTATTCCATCACCTTGCCGTCCACTATAGTAGTAATAGGTATAATTGCAATGCAAATCCCCTTGATTAAAAGACACTTTATTATACTACCCCCAATCAAGCCAAAGGCAATTTTACCACACATGCACTTTAGTCCTTTTTCCTTAAATTAATCACCCAAACACAATTATTTATCTACAATATTTCAACACATGCTCATCCACATAACATAGATATCAAAATAAAAATAATAATAGAAAATATATATATTTTTCCATCCCGGATTCGTGGTCTCAAAACCATCGTTCCGATTAGGGTCGGAAATGGGCTGTTACAAATTTCGTTTGGTATCTGTTCTTGCAACAATCAATTTTTTTTCCCTTTTTCAATTTTTTCCCTCACCTTACCCAGAGAGAATGAAGAAGCTGTAATGGGAACCATCATCTTCTCTTTCGGTCTCACTGGTAACTTTCTTCCCTTTCCATCTCTACGTTTCCTTTTTTTCCTTTGATTGCAGAGGGGACCTAGGTCAATCTATTGAATTTGTCTTTTCATTTTTCATTCGATTTATTGCTTCAATTTGTTATATTTGAGTTTAAATTGTCGTTTGAATCTTCGAAATGCTTTCTCTTTGCGAATTGGTTTTCATTTAATTGATTCGTTAAACAGGAATAAATGGCGGTCCCTTTGCTGTCGAAGAAGATTGTGAAGAAGCGTGTTAAGAAGTTCAAGAGGCCTCAAAGTGACCGCAAGATCTCCGTCAAGGTTATAGCAAAAGATAATTCTTATCTTTCTTGTCGTACTTTACTGTAATTGGTATTACTGGGTTCTTTCTTAATTGGGGGATCTCCCTAGCTGAAGAATATGTATGGTTTCCCTTAAAATGCTATAGAGAATTGAGGTGACAAAGAAAAAATATGAATGCCGATTGAGTACTAGCGTAGTTAACATTGTTGCTGGGGGTTCGAGCGCAATTTAGAGGTTTGAAAAGGGTTAGGTGTAGTTAAATAATTTTATATATATAAAAGAAAAAATATAATCAATTCAGGGTGTTTCAATGGTGTATTCGTGTTTGCATTATAGAAATTATTACAGAGGATGCTAGTGGACTCCTCTATTTTTGTGTCTTTTGCTTCTTTTCCCTTTTTGTGGTAACTAGATGGTGACATTTGAACAATGATTTGCTTCTTTTCCTTTTTTGTGTCTTTGTTTGCAGATGAACAGTCCTTGATGAGCTGATTCTTGTTGGACTATTAGAGTTTGATATGGAAAAAAAGAGTTGGTTGTGGAAGAGAAAGTCTTCTGAAAGAAGTCCTGGTGAAACTGAAAGTTCCAGATCGATATCGTTGTAGTCCGAGAGATTCTCAGATGATTAGGTAGTTGGATAATCTCATCCTTAATCATAATCAATCTTAGCTTATATACTTTTCTTTCTTCTTCTCATGGTTTAGTTACTAGATTCTTTAGCTATGCTCCCATTAATGTAAATTCTGTCCATATAGCTAAATATTGATTCTGGCATTTTGCAGTTGATGAGTTTATCTACCTTTAATGCATGAAATGAATTACAACTTTGGTTCGATTGCAATGTGCTTTACGCATATCCATCAGTGCATTATTTTCTCTGTAGCCCTCTCCTCAAAGATGCCATCATTTCTATCTCTATTTTTTAAGAGCTTTGAGGTTTTTCTTTAAGAAGTGGTTTGAGTTAGATGAACAATGGATTTAATTTTGAAATCACAAGATTAAGGTTTGAAAGGTGCTGAAAATATTTGAGGCTAAGAAATTGTTGGCATTGTTTAGGGAGGACTAAATGACCTTGTTTGAAGTAACCTATGACATATTTCGTTCTTGCTGTACTTAAGTGGCCTTGTTTAAAATTGAGTGGATATGTGTAATTATTATTATTACCAACATACCATCTAGGTTACCTGGATTCGAGGAAAGTGTTTGGGGAGGACTAAATGACCTTAACCTCTGACATATTTTGTTGTGGGTGTAACATGTAGCCTTGTTTGAAAATATTTGGACATGTGTTATTATTACTACCGCCTACCGCCTATAGCATCAAGACTTGGGGGTAAGTGATGGGTATGCTTAATTTTTCTGTAAGTTTTTCCATATATTTGGAAGATTATACCCTTATAACTATGTCCGAACATTTTTGGACACAATTACTTTATAAAACTGAAGAGTCCGTTTAATATAGCTACCATCTTCATTAAACTTGCTCCTAACAATGTTATTGCTATAATTATTGAAATCCAATTGATGTTCTTAATGTGATCTGACTTACCATCTATAATATTGTTGATTGGGACAGTTAAGATGCGATTCTATTGAAAGTGAGGTTTCATCACAAGAGGTGAAGGAAGGTGATGGATGTTTATAATGTATTTTGGTGAAGGGCATATCTGTATAAATGTTAAAACAAAAACGTTTGTGCCGTTATGCATTTTTTGAAGCAAGGTCGAGTCTTGATAAGATCTAGTTTTGGGGATTAGCTTGGAGATCTTTAACTTGAGCCTGTTATGCGTGTCAAAGCTTTTTGTAAGTAATGGAAAAACTTGCAGAATAGTAAGAAGTTGGTTTGTGTCCTAGTTATTTGGTTTTAGGAAGGAATGTAATATGAGATAATGGTTATAGAGTTAAAGGTTGATGTATGAATTTTTAAAGCAAATTGAACATTAATTTTTCTGTAACATGAATGGAGTTATTTTAAATAAATGAGTTATTTTTGAAACAAATTAATTACTTTTAATATTTAATTTTTTTGTAGAGTAATTAAATTATTTGTTTCAAGAATCATATTTTAGCACATATATGTATTGCGGTTTAAAAATAATAAAATAGATTATATATATTTTATAGTATTATATATTTTAATTTTTAATTCATATAATAATAATTATATTAAGCATGTTATTAAATTATATTTTTATTAAATTATATTTAATAATAATTATGTTAAATGTGATTAAATTATTTATTATTTTATTAAATTATTTTCAATAATAACCTTATTAAAATTTAATAACAATAATAATAATCATTTTCCTAACAAAAATTTCGCTAAAGATATTCGATCATTTTAGTTATTTTTTATGCTATTACAATACCATTCTATTTAACCAAATATAAAATTCTATTACAACTCTATTCTATTTTATTTAACTAAATAATTAAATTATTTATTATAACTCTATTTTATTATACATCTATTTTATTACAACTCTATTCTATTAAAGCATTAGAACTCTAGCGAACCAAAGGTTATTTGTCATTTGTTAACCGTCTTGTTGTATAAAAAGGCGCGTTCTTTAATGGACATTGTAAATTCGGTTAGTCCTCAAATAGTTCTCTTTCATTTATTTTTTTTCCTTTCCGGAAGGAAATTTGTCAATCTGAAAATTATTAGGAATTTGGTATTATTGGATTGACCTTTAGGATTTTGAGCTGGAAATTTTCTTGTTTAGATTCAAGAATGGCGAAAGTGAGACATTCTCGATTCACAGCGAAGAAAAGGTTGACAGTAACACTTGTATTATCGATCTTGTTTATGTTAACAATCGTTTTGTTGATGCTTTTGGGATTAGGGATTTTCTCCCTCCCAATGACCACCGACGATTCTTCGTCATATGATCTCACTTCTTATAGACGCATGGCTTCTGAAAGGTAAAGCCTTCGTCGCATTGACACCTTTTTTCATTAGCATTTTCTAATTGTTTAACATTTGAGCTGATGCAGAGGAAGATTGGAAAACAGAGGGGAGAAGTGGACTGAAGTCCTTTCTTGGGAACCTAGAGCTTCCATTTATCATAATTTCTTGGTTGGGTTCTTTTCTTTTTCTTTTTTAATCTTTATTTTACCTAAAATGTATCAACGTTTCATATATCCTTGAGATTTGTTGGTCAGTATCAATTATTTGAAATTCCCAATTTCATCCCTTTGGTTTAATGTGCTTACGCTACTAAATTTTCCTTTGAACATTAAAAGAACTGCAATTATCCCCCCCCCCAAAAAAAAAAAAAAAAAAGACGGAGGAAACCTTTCAAATCCCTTTTCTTGTTACCAAACTAATATAATTCTGCCTAGTTAACACAACTTGCTTTAATAATCATGATCCTCTTGTAGTGCTGTTCAGTTTCTTAATTTGTTACTGTTCGGATTATTCATTTTGCTTCAAGTATATATATAAAGCTAAGAAAGTTAACGGCATGTGTATTTTAGTAGTAATAATGATGGTGATGATGATGTTTGATAATATTTTCCACTCACAATTGCATTAGATGTAATACTTTTTTACTGTTTAAACTCATTTGAACAGTCCAAAGAAGAATGCGAGTACCTAATAAAAATTGCTAAACCTTTCATGAAAAAGTCCAGTGTTGTTGATAGCAAAACAGGGAAGAGTAAAGATAGCAGGTTTGCATTTCTTATCCTTCTATCTCTATTTTTGTTGTAATTATAAATGCTAACGAAAAATGTATATTGAAAATCAATTTTTCTTTTCAAATATAGTTCTAAAACTTATTTTGAGGAAGCCCTGTTTTGCTTGAAGACCAGTTTATGTGTTGAACACTGGACCTAATGTTACATCTTATGACGTTAGACTTGTGCTGTTCACAGGGTGCGTACAAGTTCGGGTATGTTTCTGAAAAGAGGGCAAGATAAAATTATTAGTGATATAGAAAAAAGGATAGCAGAGTACAGTTTCATTCCTATAGGTATGAGATTCTAACACAAAGCATAACCTTCTACAGATATTATCCTCTGAAGCAATAATTAAATTCCTTTTTTGTGCAAAAATCTGTTGACATGTTCTTTTCTTCCCTGTAATCTCCTGGTTATGAGTCTCAATTAAACCTTAGCGGCCACATGCAAACGGGATACTTTTATAATTTTAGTAAACATATTTTTAATGTCCATTTGCAATTAAATGGATTGTCCTAGTTTTTCCAATTATTGCTTCTTTCTTTGGCTGGTTTTTTTTCTTTTCTTTCTGATGAGTGAGCTAATTTCATAATCTACAGAGCATGGAGAAGGTCTTCAAGTTCTCCACTATGAAGTTGGACAGAAATATGAACCACATTTTGATTACTTCGTTGATGAGTACAATACTAGACATGGAGGCCAGCGTATGGCTACTATGCTCATGTATTTGTAAGTTCTATAATTTTCTCTGTACATGCCTATGGAAACTGAACCCAAGTTAAAAAGAAAAAGAAATGTTACCGCTTACATTAGTCAACGCTACTGATGCAGGTCGGATGTTGAAGAAGGGGGGGAGACAATATTTCCAAATGCCAAGGGCAATATTAGTGCTGTTCCATGGTGGGATGAATTGTCCGAATGTGGCAAAGGTGGTCTTGCTGTGAAGCCTAAGATGGGTGATGCATTGCTGTTCTGGAGCATGAAACCGGATGCCACAGTAGATCCTTCAAGTTTGCATGGTTTGCAATCAATCCCTTACCTACCTGCTTGGGTTTTTCTTTACTTGTATGGTTCAAGAATGATTAAGCAGTTTTGCATTTCCATGGGAAAAATATCTGCAGCCATACTATAATATTGTGACACTTATGTTAAAAAACATTTCTCATTCATCACAACTTTTAGTTATCTACAGCTAAATAAACAAAAGAATTTAACTGTCTTATGGCTGGTGGCAGGTGGATGCCCGGTGATTGTGGGGGACAAATGGTCCTCTACCAAGTGGATGCATGTTAATGAGTACAAGAAATGTAAGTATAGTGGTGTTTTTTGAGGATACATTACCATAGAGAAATGTAAGTATATATGCTAATGGTGGAGGAGTGTTTTTTTGAGGTCATTGGGATCTTAAAGTTAGGGCTTGGTTCAATATAAAGACAGAACTATGGAGCTCAAGTTCTCATGCTTGGTTCGAATTTAATTTTCAATGCTAATAAAAACAAAAATGTACAACTAAGCTTGTGAGTATTAGTTATTCGATTTTGGCTTACTTAATTTTAACCATTGCTAACAAAAATAAATACTCGTTTTAAGGATAATTGGTGTTATTATTTGTAGCTGTTGAATCTGATAGGCGATGCTTTTTTCTTGACAGGATACCCGGCTACACACGTCATAGCGGTATAGTACTGATAAAAGTGTGATTCAGATTCATGTAACTCTTTACACTGAGGTCCATTATTCTTTAATTTTTTTTTCTTTTAACCTAATTTATATACAGATTCATATTCGTTTCGGGCGTTTCCCCATGGTAATAGTGAGAAAATTTAGGAGATAGGAAGATGGGTGGCAGCCTCGAGAAGTTTAGAAATTACATTATGAATGAATACATATCTTTTGTTGTGGTTGATTTATTTTGCTATCAAAAGCAAATAACGATGGAATGCTGAAAATAGGTGGATGGATTTCAGATTTCCAAGATTTTATTATTTTAATATAATCTGTATTTGATTTATTAAATTGTACCCAAAATGAAACAATTTATTTGTGATGTTTATTGTATATTTACTTTAATCAATGAAGGATTATTTATATATATTTTTTAACACGAATATTTTATGGCATCATCAATAATTTAATTTTAACATAAATTGATATAAATTTAGCATGATTAAACAATTCCATAATGTAAATAGCACAAAATGTGAAATTTAATTCAATAATATGTAACACCCATAACTCCTTTTCGTCATCGGATTAGGATCATGGGTATTACTAACAAATCAAACAATTAATCAATCATAATCAACATGTACACTAACCATTAACATTATAATATACAGCGGTAGGTCACGACAATCTAATACTTTCATACTAAAATTTTAAACAATCGAATAACTAATCATTCTATGCAATGCTAAACTTGGTCTTCTACTACTACACTCTTATCACTATTTATCCTTTCTTGAATGCTAGAAGTCGGATACATACAAGGCTATTCCAATTATTATCATTAGAGTATTGGTCCATACTCCGACTATGATTATCTTTTTAATTTATCTTCCATGATGTTAGTAGAATGCACTTAATAAAGGTTTGCTAATTCATTCCAATTCAGACTAAAAAGTTACTCTTATAACCTTTATTTCGAGTCTATGGGACCCTAAAAATAGTTTAAAAATAGGCAGGGACTAATTCAGAATAGTTTTAGAAGTTTAAGGTCATTTTTGAAATTTTCTAAAAATAGGGGACACACGCTCGTGTAGAATGCTCCAAGCTATGTGGCTCTCGAAGTTGGGACACACGATCGTGTCTCAGCTCGTGTCATTTCCCATGTAACTCACTGACTTGAGACACACGCCTATGTCTCAGCCCGTATCTTTGCCCGTGTGACTCACTAACTTGGGCACACACCCATGTGTGTTGCTCATGTATGACACACGCTTGTGTGGCCAGACCTTGTGCACCAAAAAGTACCTTAAAACTCAAGCTTACCATTTCCTACTTACTTGGACACTAAGCAACTCATTTACCAACTTACTTGGACACTAAGCAACTCATTTACCAATCGTTTAACCTATTCAAAACATGATTAAACATGCTCAAAACACGCTCATCACCTAATATGCCTAACCAATGTACCCTCATTCATATCACATATTTGAACTAACTTTCAAGACTTTCATTCATATCACATTCACCATATTTGAACTAACTTTCGACTTCTAAAGTTACCAAATATGAAGCTAAGCACATATCAAGCATTATCAAGCATTATACTAAGCTACCAAACTTTAAACTATCACATACCAAAATATAAACTAGGCTAACATATCAACATAGCCTCAACCATAACCATATACACATTTAACCATCATTTCACTAGCAACTAAGATAACAACACCTTATAAATAATACAACAAAAGACTCCCTAGGTACATGCCATTACAAAATAAGATATCACGACACTTGAGCTCGAGATTTGTGATTAGATGCTGAGTCGGCGATAAATTGAACAGTACCCAGCCTGCACATTAAAAACAAAACCGCACGCTGAGTATAACTCAGTGGTATTTCTATAATCCGAATAATATAAATTTGATATAAATATTTAAAATACAATATGCAACAAATAAGCTATATTCAAGAGTTTCAATTCAATAATATAATTTTTCTCATTCCTTATTCACTTCTACTAAGATTTTCACATGTTCAAACATATATTAATGACATTTCATATATCATTTACATATTACAACTCATACAATGGCATTATTCATCTCTTTGTTCAATACTTGAATTCTTTTCAAGTTCCACATCTCATTTCATCATTTCATATCTCATTTCTCATGATTCAATCCATATTCACAACAATATACTATTTCATATTTCATTTCCCAGCATTGCCATTTCAATCTTTTCTCATCTCATTTTCATTTCTCAACCATATCATTTCAATATCGAACACATCAATTTTATCATTTATTTTCCCTATTAACACGACTTGAACTTGGACGGATACACAGATCCAACCAACACACCAATTTGACACCTAGTGCTTCATCGGATAAATCTGAAGTAATAACTGCGCCCAACGCTATATAAATTGACACTTAGTGTCTCATCGGTTAAACTGAAGCAAATTGGCATCTAGTGCCTCATCGAATCAAGGTCAAAAAAATCCCTAAACTCTTCCTATCCTATGGCATGCCATCTATATCCATCTCAACCTGAATAATTAATAGGGTTTCATTTCACTTTTCAATACAATCAATGTCTCAGTTTCACATATATTCACATCATCACATATAATCAATTCAATAATCATTTAATCAACTTATTTCATAATATATAAAATCAATCTATTTCCAATCCACTTTGAATTAAATTTAATCTCAAGTACCAAGTACTCACCTCAATGTTCATCATATGCAAACAATTAAATATGCAACAATCTACTGTTTAATTCGGATTATAGAAACACAAACCGTGAATTCCGAGCTATTCGACATCAATTTTATCCTTCCCCTTTTTACTCGAGGATTTCGGTACGACATTAGCTACAGAAATAAAGAATTAAATCACATTAATACTACACATTTCAATTTCACATAAAATTTCAATTTTCACACTTTATTTTGCTTATTCTTCAATTTAGTCCATAAACCGAGACTAATTTTAACCTCCACATTTATACTCAGAATTTTATACTATTTTCACTCTAGGCTAAATTTAGCTTCCTCTTTTCCAATTTGACCCCTTAGTTTTGAATTTTTCACAATTTATTCCATATTGCTCAAAATCAACAATTTATTCCACAATTTCATCCTTTTCCATTTCTAACTTTAAAACCTATCTATATATTCCCTAATACTAAAACTATTCAACAATGTCAACATCTAAAATCTTGAACAATACTAAAAATTACAACATGGGTTAGGTAGCCTTAGGTATCGGGATTCCAAAAGCATAAAAAATTACAAGTATAGAGACTAAATTACACTAACCAATTTGGATTTGAACACCAAACCCCCAAGTGTCGTTTGTTCTCTTTTTCTTCTTTTTCTTTCTTTCTTTATTTAATTTGCATGCCTCCACTTTCTTTTCTTTTCTTATAACTATTATTATTTTTTTTATTATTAACTATTTAATATAACATATGTAAAATATATATACATGCATTTTTAGTTAGCCCATGGCCGACCACCTATACCCAAACATTAATTAAGTGGCACAATTGCTACTTTAGCCCTTTTAATTTATTTCAATTTGTAATTCAACTTTTAACCTTTACGTGATTTATTCCCTATATCATAATAGCTCCTAATTCATACAAATTACCTATTCAAAATTTAATTAACTACACAACTAACTTCATAAATATTTTAAAAAATATTTACGAGTTCATTTTATGGGAATGGAGTCCCGAACCTCACTTTCTGACACCCCTGCTATCGGGTCGTTACATAATATAAATAGTAGACATAAATTTGAAAAAAATTGAGGTTTGGGGGAAAGTAAAAGTTTTAGAGGAAAGCAAAAGGAAATTTTTTTGGAGGTTTAGGGAAAATAAAAGTTTTGGAGAGAAAGTAATAGGAAAAAAAGTTTTAGGGGTTTGGGGGGAAATAAAACTTTTGAAACGGAATTAAAAGTTTTAAGGGTTATTGACTGGTCCTTCGGGGCAACACCGTGACGATGGTTATCGATTAACCCTTCGAGGCTAGATCTTTTGGGGCGACATCGTGTAAACAATATATAGGTCCTTCGAGGCGTCACCATGTAAATGATATATAGGTTCTACGGGGCGATGCCTCGAAAAAGGTTTATTGATTCTTTGAATCAAAAGTCCATGGATAACCATGGTATGATACAGTGGTGGACAGATACACATTAAGACCAAGAAGGAGTCCACCATAATGGTAAATAAGGAAAACCTATTAGGGCACAAAAAAGGAAATTATTGTAAGACTCGTGCGACGAGCAGTATGACAAGTTGACCGTGGTACGTTTAAGAACAGAAAAATATTATAATAAGAGGATCCATCAAAATGTGATGGTGAGTGGAATTGATAGAAGCATTCCAATGTAGGGTATATGGGAGAAGAAGGGAAATTCCTTCAACATTTTGGCAAACTAATATCCGCCATTATGAGTCCACCTAGAGTTGACGTATAAACCATCATGGGCTATGTGGTGACAAATGATTCTTCAAGTTTAATTCTAAGTGTTCATGGGTAAGGAGGTCACTAGAAACAAAAAAGTATGCCAAGGATTCCCTTAAGAGAGAAGTCTACTAAAGATTATCCTTGGTGGAAAGCCCGTTGGAAATTAACTACAGAAAAGGATGGCTGTCAGGGCTATTTAGCTCAAAAAGTCCATTTGGTACTATCAATTGTGGAAGTTCACCAAGTGAAATTTGAGAAAGAGATAGTCCGCCAGAGATTATTTATTTTTGGGAACGTCTTAGAAGAATGTTTTGAAGTGAGAAGATTCTACGAGATTGTCTTATGAAGTATGAGTCTACAAGGAAAGGGGTATTTATCAGTCAACCGAAAGTCATATTAAAAACTGGAAATGAGGGTGTTAGATTAGGTCTTCCTTAAGGAAGGGTCTATGCAAGGGCTAAGTAAAAAGAAGGTATTTGTCGAGGTAATAAGATACATATATGTTGAGTTTAGTCTAGAATTAATGGATCAGGGTAAGGATCCATTATTGAGGCAAAGACAACTAAAAATCCGCTAGCAGTAGTCAATAATCTATATGTTCATTTGTATGGTTATCTTTAAGAGTTAAACTATGGAATGTAAAATGGGGATATGAGATGAGACCGAACAGGGTCAAGTTCCAGAAGGAATTATTGTTTTGGAAGAGCACATTTACAACTAAATCAATGTATAGGTCTGCCAACGATAGGCATCAGAAAAGGGCAAGGCATCAATCAAGCTAGAAAATCTGTAGAATACCCAACGATACACAGGGAGTTTAAATAATGTGCCTTTACTCTTATTTCCTAAAAATATAGAATATTTATGATGCATTACTACAAATAATCTCACTAAGTTTATTTTGAACTTACGATTGTGTTGCTTCGTATGTAGGAATAAGGTCTATCAGGATTTTATGGGAAGAGACCAAGCCACACATTGCCAGATTAACAAATTAGGTGTTGAAGCTATTCCATGTGTATAGAGGGGCATCGTTAGAGGCTATGCCTTGGGTTTGGTCTAGTATTTGGGTGCAAATTAAGTTTGGAGTCATAGTGAGTGTAATATTAGGGTATTGTACAACAAATTGATTGTAAAACTTTAAGTACTTATATAATAGGAAATTTATTTGAAGTTAATCTTGAAACATATAGATAATTAGGATTTTAAAGAAAATTATACATTAAAGGTGGGTTCGTAATTATGATAAGTTCAAAAGGCAGATTTGTGACTCGGGTCAATTTTACCACTTGGTACCTGAACTCAGTGATCGAGTTGGGTTAGGGTGTTACATGGATCATCATCTCCATCCTTTAGGCCTTAGCCATCAAAATAGCAGTCCCTAATTTCCAATACAGACAGCAACACTCTAAGCTCTTTATTTAAACCCCATTCGAACCTAATACAAAGGTCATCATTTATTGGTACCAACTTTCTGGCATACTTGCTCAATCTAATGAATTCACGTTCATACTTCAAAATTATCATCATCCCTTTCTTGAGCTTTAAAAACTCTCTCTTCATTTGCTTGATGAAGAGCGGGTTGATTTACTTCTCATGGAACTTCTTCAAAAAGAATTCTCATCTCATTTTCTCCCGAAGAGTGATGCTTAACACAGAGTTCCACCAATGGTAAGCCACTTCTTCAAGTAAAGAGATAGTACAATGGAGACTATCGGATGGGTACACTACAATTCTTCGGTTACCTAACAGACTCTTGAAAGCCAATTCTCAACTATAAGAGTATCATCATCCTTCCCTCCATTCAATTCCTTAACTCCCCCTTTTCGAATCTTCTTTACAAGGTCTGTCTAAGACGGGTTTACAGTTGGAGAAGAAGGTGTAAGAGCCACTGGTTATGCCACTTCAGTTGGTCTTTAAGGATTGAAGAATAGACCAGCATTTATGAATCGGTCAAACCACTGCTCCATCATCTCTAATAGAGCTTCACAAGCTTCGCTGTATCAGCCCGTTTTTAGTAAAATTTGAACAGTGGTTTTGGGATCACAAATTCAAGGTCAAAAATTTTATTTAATATCTACAACATGATAAAATTATAGTATGAAAATTTCGTTAAGAAATTTTAACGTTTACATGTTCAATTTGATGAAAAGGGCTAAATTACGTAAAGTGCAAAAGTTGTGTTCTATTAGCTAAAGGTGTTAAATAGCTATATAAATTTAAAGTGGAGGTCCTTATATTTAATTAGACCATTAATTGAGTTAGTGGATGTGCATGTCTTGGTAATTATGAAATTTTTAAAGTTAGGTAAGGTTAAAATGGTAAATAGGTAATTAATGAGTAAATTAAATAAAACAAAATTTGTCATCATCCCTAGTTTTCTTCCACAAAAATTTCAGCAAAATAGAGAGTTTTTGAGCTTAAAAATTTGGCTAGAAGAAAATCTTACATGTAAGTGTTATCTTGTCTCGTTTATGTTGATTTTTATGTTTTCGAGATCGTTGTAGCTAAACCGAGCTAATTAGGGGACTAATTTGAGTTTGAGATTTTCCATTGATGAATATGATAGGGTTTTGAAGTTTAATGAAATAAAATGAATCTTTTTTGTGACTTAAAACAACTTTTGTTAAGTGATTTTTCTTGAAATTGTCAATTAGTGGTTAAATTGTAAAATATGAAAATTGTGTGGTAAATGTGTGAAATTATAAAATGTGTGGGCTACTATGAGCATATAGGATATTCGTCTAGGCTTGGGTGTGGTGAAATTGCATGAATTTCATTTTACAAGCCTAGGGACTGAATTATAAAGAAGTTAAAAGTATAGGGGCAAAGTAGTAATTTTGCCAAAACATGTTTTTGGATTGAATTGCATAAAATGAGGATTAAATTGATTAAATTTGATTATATAGATCAAGAAAAACAACATTTAGAGCTAAATTGGGGAAAAGACAAAGTAGTGGACTAACCGATTGTTTTATCTCCGTACGAGTTTGAGGTAAGTTCGTGTAATTAAATTGTTTATTTATATGCTTTAATTGAAATATATGTATGTGGATTGTGTAATTTCTATGTATATCACTGAACACATAACCGACTACGTACGAAGAATACCGAGCCCCGTTTGAACCTTAGGATTTAGTAGGATACAAATGACATGTCATTAGGGTTACCGATTCCAGCTCTTATGAGCTTACTGATATTCAGTTCGTATGAGCTTACCGTTATTCAGCTCAGAGAACCTTACTGTTTATAGCTCATATGAGCATACATGTACAAGAGTTGAAGGATTGCAGTTCAGTACACCTTGTGTGTACTACCCGCGTATCTAACGATATTCGAAGTGGTTCAACGGGCACAATTCTGTTACGAGTTTATTTGAGTTTGATATGAACTTGTACAGGTATTTATATGGAAATTGTTTATATACGATATACGTATACACAGTATACATGTTACATGTACATGGAATTCAAAGAATTGATGAATTTATATATTATTCTCAATTTTTTATATGAATACATGGCTAACTTAGTTAATGATTATGTGATAGGCTCTATGTAACACACATTTCCCGTATTCGACACCGAAATTGGGTATGAGGCATTACTGTACTGAACTCACTCAAACATACAACATTGAGTCATAAAATTTCATTTCAACTCAAAACTTCTTATTCGAGATCATAACATCTCTATCATAGGTCCATTAGACCCTAATCATGCATACGGAATGGTTCGGGACTAAATCGAAAACATTTGAACACTTAGAAATTTTTTACACAAAACAGGGCCACATGCCCATGTAAAGAGGAACACGCCCGTGTGGGCAGGCCGTGTGGTCACACACGCGTGTTCCTAGCCTGCGTGGATTTTATTTTTCATTTTGAACTTACAGGGGCTTTCACACGGCTGGACACACGCCTGTGTCCATGACCCATGTCCCTCACACGGCTTAGACACGCCCGTGTCCTAACCCGTGTGTAAAATCTTGACATTCTATTTTTGACGTCATCATCTCAATAAGGTCACAAGGCCATGGCACGTGCCTGTGTCCTTAGACTGTGTGGAGAATTAAATTCCTAAATTCAGGTACCGACTTCACACGGCCTGGGCATACGTCCATGTTCTATGGCCATGTCTTCCACACGGTTGAGGCATACGACCGTGTATCAGCCTGTGTGTTTACTACTGGGCATTTTGACTTGCCAACCTAGCATGTAAGGGACACATGGCCTAGCAACATGCCCATGGGGCTGACCGTGTGTCACACACGGCCTAGACACATGCCCGTGTGTCTACCCATATGAACAATTGTAAGGCTATCTACCAAGCAATTTGTCACTCTACAAGGCAACATACATCATGACCATAAGGCACTTCTAGTACCCAAAATCAAGACATCCACATACATAGGTTTAAACTACATTCATCATGTGTATACTTGACTCATTACTCATCCCATCACACAAGCATGTACTTCATAAACTTCATCATCATTGAATATATAAACTTGTCAAGTATTGGAATTTCCAATGACCATTTACAAAATGAATTTAATGACATTAATAGCCATGCATTGGCTAACAAATATGACATAACACAAAATAACCAAGTTCCTATACATGCCATACTCAAAATTTATCAAACTTTGCTATGCCAAAGAGAAGTTGATAGTGTGATTCTGAACTCCGACGTCCTAGATCCCTGAGTTTTCTTGGCGATACTACAAGGAAAAAGGAAATGAGAGGGGTAAACATAAAGGTTAGTAAGTTTGCATGAAATAGATAGCAACATAAAAGTTCATGATAACATCCATTCATCACATTAGATAATACACAATTTCTCAAGCTCATCAGCATAACTTACTCATGCTTACTCTTACCAAATCACAAATCACATTTTTCATTTATTACTCATAAGTTACCCTTGGGTACCTGTATCACTTCATCACATAACTTTAGTACTTTTACTCTCTTGAACATAGAATCTACTCATTGGTATCTTAAACGTAAACTTAGCTCTTTACCCATTGAACTTATTGGAATATCGAAGATACTCAATCTCATCATACATGTAACACGATGCCAATGCCACATCCCAGATATAGTCTTACATGGGATCACATCTCGATGCCGATGCCATATCCCAGATATGGTCTTACATGAGATCATATATAGATGTCGATGCCATGTCCTAGACATGGTCTTACACGAGATCTCCCTTCGGTGCCGATGCCATGTCCTAGACATGGTCTTATACGGGACCTTCTTTATCTCATGTTGTGATAATGGTATCCTTACTATTCCTAATGTTCAACCGAGGCTTCAACTCAACATAATAGCATTACACTTTCATTGAGGCATCATTATTCAATTTCATATAAATACTAAACATTTCGCATGATATCAAGCAATTAAGAATATAATAGCATTATGTAGCTTTAATTTCACACAAAATTACCTCGGTACCATATATACATGGAATAGTTCAATTTAGTTCACGACTTTGTCTTTGCCTTTCCCTCGATTTCGGTGCGGGCTTCGTGTTTCTTGATCTATAATAACAATTTCACTTGTTTAATCACCACATTAACTAAAATAACCCATGAATCATACTTTGGAAAATTATAATTTTGCCCCTAATCTTTTACAAATTTATAATTTTACCCCTAGGCTCGTAAATTGATTCTAATAAAATTTCCTACTTTAACAAGCCTAGATGAACATTTATTACTCTTATAACAACTCACAATATTTATTTAACACATTTACCACCTATTTACAATATTTACAAAAAGGTCCTTTTAGGTGTTTTTATGGAAACACCTTTCACAAAAGTTGTTTATTTAACAACTAAGACTCATTTTCTTCCATAAAATTTCAGAAATCAACACTAATTATCTCATGGAAAAACCTTAGTTTTCAATCATTTTGCAAAGTAGTCCCCTCATTAGCTAGCTCATGTTACAAGGGTCTCAAAAGTACAAAAATTATCAAAGATTGATCATTAAAACACTTGCAAGGAGAAAAGCTTGAATGAAATTTTTGAGTTCTCAACCCCTTATTTTTCTGAAAATTTTGGTGGAGAAGATGGAGAGAAAAGATGATATCTTTCTTTTCTTTATTTTATGATTAAAATCAATTTAGTCACCAAATTTTTACCTAACCAATTGACCAAGTCTTTTCTTTGTCCTTATGGCCGGTCACCACACTTAACAAGGCCTAATTGCACATTAGGGACCTCCAATTAATATTCCTTAGCTCTTTGACACCTCTAGCTTGTAAAATAAAACTTTTTCACTTTATACGATTTAGTCTTTTTTGCAATTAAGCATGCAATTGCTAAAATTAATGCATCAAAATTTTCATGCATTCATAATATCACGATATAACACATAAAATAATATTAAAATGAATTTCTCCAACCTCGAATTAGTGGTTCTAAAACTAAAATTTTGACTAGCCCCTAAATCAGAATGTTACAATTTTCCCCCTAGGGATTTTTGTCCCCAAAAATCTTACCTGTAAAAAGGTTGGGATATTGGTTTCTCATAACTTCCTTGGGCTCCCATGTTGCCTCTTCTACCCCATGTCTTTTCCATAGGACTTTCACAAGGGCTATACTTTTTCTTCTCAACTGTTTGACTTCTCGTGCCAAAATCTTAACCGGTTCTTTGGCATAAGTCATGTCCGGTTGAATTTCTACCTCTGTTGGTACAATCACATGCGAAGGGTCTGATCGGTAGCGACGTAACATAGACACGTGAAAGATATTATGAATCTTTTCTAACTTAGATGGCAAAGCCAAACGATAAGCTATCGGCCCTATCATCTTGGTAATCTCATACGGTCTGATAAAGCGCGGACTCAATTTGCCTCTTCGGCCAAATCTAAGAACTTTCTTCCATGGTGCCACTTTAAAAAATGACTTATCACCAACTTGAAACTCAATCTCTTTTTGTTTCAAATCCGCGTAGGACTTTTGTCTATTAGAAGCAGCTTTTAAACAATCGCGTATCACCTTTACTTTCTCTTCAGTTTCCCTGACCAAATCAACCCCGTGAATCTGGTTTTCTCTGAGTTCGGTCCAATACAAAGGCGTTCGACACTTACGCCCATACAATGCCTCGTAAGGCGCCATTTTCAAGCTTGACTGAAAACTGTTATTGTAGGTGAATTCCACCAACGATAAGTATTTCTCCCAATTACCTTGGAATTCCAAAACACAACATCGAAGCATGTCTTCAAGTATCTGTATTACTCTCTCCGACTACCCGTCAGATTTTGAATGGAAAGCTGTACTAAAGCTAAATTTTGTGCTTGAGGCCTCTCGTAACTTTTTCCAAAATCATGACATAAATCTCAAACCTCTATCCGAAATAATTGACAACGGTACTCCATGAAGTCTTACAATTTTAGACACATACAACTCCGCCAACTTATCAAGCAAATAATCCATGCGTACTGGTATAAAGTGAGCCGACTTCGTAAGTCTATCAACTACAACCCATACGGTATTCTTCTTTTTCGGTGTCAACAGTAAAACAGTCACAAAGTCCATAGTAATACGGTCCCATTTCCACTCGGGAACCATAAAAGGTTGAAGTAAACCCGAAGGTACTTGGTGTTCAGCCTTCACTTGCTAACAAATTAAGTATCTCGAGACAAGCTCGAAAATATCTTTCTTCATGCTCGGCCACCAATACCATTTCTTCAAGTCATTATACATCTTCGTACTGCCTGGATGTACAGATAAACATCCACTATGTGCTTCGAGTAAATTTTTCTGAATAAGCTCATCATCTCTGGGCACATAGACCCTATCTCAGAACATCAAACATCCATGAGTACTAATCCAAAAGTCCAACTCAACATTTGACTCACATTGAACTCTTTTAGTTGTAAATCAGTGTCGACTTTTTGAGCCTCACAAATCTCTTAGAGAAACATTGGTCTAACCCTCAACTCAGCTAGAATAGAACCATCATCTAAAAAATCCATTTGTGTATTCATGGCTCTCAATGCAAACAAAGTTTCCTGCTTAAGGCATCGACGACCACATTCGCCTTTCCCTGATGGTAGTCAATCACTAGCTCATAATCTTTTATTAGCTCTAACATCTTCTCTACCTTAGATTCAACTCCTTTTGAGTCATCAAAACTTTAGGCTCTTATGATCAGGGAACACTCAACATTTCTCACCATACAAATGGTGTCTTCATATCTTTAGTGCAAATACAATTGGCTAACTCCAAATCGTGGGTCGGGTAATTCTTCTCATGTGGCTTTAACTATCTAGAGGCATATGCTATCACCTTGTCCTCTTGCATGAGTACACAACCCAATCCATTCAAGGATGCATCACTATAGACCATAAATTATTTTCCTAGTTTTGGTTGTACTAGAACTGGAGCCTCGGTCAACAATGCCTTCAATATCTCAAAACTTTGCTGGCACTTTTCTGTCTACTCAAACTTCACATTTTTTGTAGTAGCCTCGTCATCGGGGTAGCTATCATGGAAAATCCCTTGACAAAATGTCTATAATAGCCAGCTAGGCCAAGAAAACTTCTAACCTCAGATACATTTCTTGGCGGTTTCCAATCAACAATAGTTGAAATCTTGCTCGGGTCAACACGGATTCCATCTCCCGAGACAATGTGCCCCAAAAATCCAACTTCTCTAAGCCAAAATTCACTCTTACTAAACTTTGCATATAACTATTTATCCCGTAAAACTTGTAGAACTATCCTCAAGTGTTCGGCATACTCGTTCTTATCACGAGAGTAAATCAGTAATCATCAATAAAGACTACAACAAATTTGTCCAAATATGGCTGAAAGATGCGGTTCATCAAATCCATAAACATAGCAGGGGCATTGGTTAAACCGAAAGGCATGACTAAAATTCATAGCGTCCATACCTTATTCGAAATGTTATTTTCTGCACATCCGAGTCCTTGACTCTTAATTGATAATATCCAGACCTCATGTCTATCTTGGAAAACACCGTGGCTCTATTCAATTAATCAAACAAATCATCGATTCTAGGCAATGGGTACTTGTTCTTCACGATTACCTTATTGAGCTACCGATAATCTATACATAACCTCATGGAACAATCTTTCTTTTTCACAAATAATACGGGAGCACCCTATGGAGAATAGCTCGATCTTGCAAATCCTTTGTCTGTCAACTCTTGTAGCTGTGCCTTCAATTCTTTCAACTTAGTTGGGGCCATTCTGTATGGAGCAATTGATATATGCGTAGTACCAGGGGCCAACTCACTGCCAAATTCAATCTCCTTAACTGGAGGCAACCCTGGCAATTCTTCTGGAAAAATATCTGGATACTCACATACTATGGGCACTGATTCAATTCTTAACTCAGTCTCTTTAGCATTCATCACAAAGGCAAGGTAAGCTTCGTACCCTTTTCTCAGGTATTTCTGAGTCCATGGAAGATATCACTTCAGGCAATCTGTCTTGCTCATCTGATTTCACACGAAGAATATCCCCATTTTCACATTTTAACTCAATAATTTTCCTTCCACAATTCACTATCACATCATGAGTAGTTAACCAATCCATCCCAATGATGACATCAAATTCATCAAACGACAATAACATGAGATTAGCCAGAAAGTAATGACCTCTAATCATTAAAGGGCAACCTTTGCATACTCTATCGACTAACACACATTTGTCGAGGGGATTTGATACATTTATCACAAATTTCATAAACTCTACAAGCATGTTCATACTAAAGACTAATTTTATGCAAATATATGAGTGGGTAGACCCCGGGTCAATTAAAGCTATAACATGAGTATCATAGAGAGAAAATGTACCCCTGATCACATCAAGAGAGGATGCCTTTTCGCAAGCGTGAATGGCATATGTTCTTGCCGGTGCTCTACCCTTAGACCTTGCAGTCTGCTCTTTAGGTGTATTCTTACTACTCATTTCATTTTTCGGGTTTCTCTGCATTCTTCCTTTAGCAGTACTTCTCGATCTTGCACTCTGAGGTTTCTCTTTCTCACCCACCTCAGGGCAATCTCTGATAAAATGATCTGGGGATCCACACTTAAAACATGCTCTCTCTTTTGCTCGACACTCACCGGGATGACGTCTAACACACTATGGACATTCTAGTTTACTTGGTCGAGCATTGCCAACACTAGTAACTGAAGTGGTCTGGGCTTTAGACCCCGAGTACTGTCTCCCCTTACTTCTATTTGAAAACCCAGCCGAAGTGGCTGATCAAGTAGTGAAATCTCTTGACTTCTTAGATGAGGATTGGTATGACTTACTCAGTTGTCTCTTCCCCGAGTCACGAGACTCAATTTCAGCCTTTCTTTTCTCTTTGACCAGTTGCTTGGCCTTACAGGCTCTATCTACTAACACAACAAATTCTTTTAGTTCTAGGGCACCGACATACAGTCGGATATCCTCATTTAATCCATCCTTAAACCTTTTGCACATGATGGACTCGGTGGACACGCACTCCCGAACATACTTACTAAGCCTTACGAACTCACGTTCATATTCAGTCACTGTCATTCTACCTTACTTCAGCTCAAGGAATTTTTTTCTTTTGATCAATAAATCTTTGACTAATGTACTTCTTTCGAAACTCTTCTTGAAAAACTCCCAATTAATTTTCTCCCTTGGTATAACCGACACAAGGGTGTTCCACCACTGGTAAGCGGAATCTCTCAAGAGAGACACCACACACTTCATGCACTCTTCAGGTGTGCAGGATAACTCATCGAATACCCTGATGGTATTTTCAAGCCAGAATTCTACAATTTCTGGGTCATCATCTTTGTTAGCCCAAAATTCTTCTGCTCCTTGCTTTGGATCCTATCAACCGGAGGCTTTTCTCTTCTTACTACCTCTACCACTTGGGGAGACAAGGGTATGCTGAGGAATAGGTAGGGGTGGAGAAGGTTGAGCATTAGGATTTGCTCGAACAAATTCAATGTACTAGTTTCTCATCATATGGAGAAAGGCTTCTCGAGCCTCTTCTCCCTGACCCAAAGTCTCGGGTCTACTTTCTATTGGCGCGATCCTTGCACAGGAGTCGGCGCATTACTTGCAGCATCATTGGCCGCAGCTTGGTCGAGATCCATTTACTATATAAAAAACACAATTTAAATTATCAGAAGTCGTCACACTATCATTATGTAAATACTCATATGTATGGAATGTATAACTACTCTTATACTTACGCTATGTTAGTCCAAGAATCGATTAAATGGTAGCTCTGATACCACTAAATGTAACACCCCTTTCCCGTATCCAATGCTGAAATCGGGTTTGTGGCATTACCGTACTTAACTCATTCAAACATACAATATTGAGTCATAAAATTTCATTTCAACACAAAACTTCTTATTTGATATCATAATGTCCATATCATAGGTCCATGAGACCCTAATCATACATACGAAATGGTTCGGGACTAAACCAAAAACATTTGAACACTTAGAAAATTGTTACACAAAACAGGGCCACACTGCTGTGAAGAGGAACACGCCCGTGTGGGCAGGCCGTGTGGTCGCACATGCCCATGTTTCTAGCCTGTGTGGATTTTATTTTTCATTTCAAACCTACAGGGGTTTTCACACGGCTGGATACACGCCCATGTCCATGAACCGTGTCCCTCACACGGCCTAGACATGCCCGTGTCCTAATCCGTGTGTAAAATCTTGACATTCTGTTTCTGATGTCATCATCTCAATAAGGTCACAAGGCCAAGGCACACGCCTGTGTCCTTAGACGGTGTGGCGAATTAAATTCCTAAATTCAGGTACAGACTTCATACGACCTGGGCACACATCCATGTTCTATGGCTATGTCTTCCACATGGTTGAGGTACACGACCGTGTATCATCCTGTGTGTTTACTACTGGGCATTCTGACTTGCCAACCTAGGATGTAGGGGGGCACATGGCCTAGCAACACGGCCATGGGGCTGACCGTGTGTCACACACGGCCTAGACACACGCCCGTGTGTCTACTTGTATGGACAATTGTAAGGATATCTACCAAGCCATTTGTCAC
This sequence comes from Gossypium rotundifolium, assembly GCA_025506655.1. Classification (NCBI taxonomy): domain Eukaryota; kingdom Viridiplantae; phylum Streptophyta; class Magnoliopsida; order Malvales; family Malvaceae; genus Gossypium; species Gossypium rotundifolium. Next base: position 91,567,719 of record CP106724.1, on the reverse strand, counting down.
TCAACAAGGCAACCACACTTATACCATTTAAAAGCAACATACATCATGACCATAACGCACTTCTAATACCCAAAATCAAGACATCCACACACATAGGTTTAAACTACATTCATCATGTCTATACTTGAATCATTACTCATCCCATCACACAAGCATGTACTTCATAAAATTTATCATCATTGAATATATAAACTTGTCAAGTATTTCCAATGACCATTTACAAAATGAATTTAATGACATTAATAGCCACACATTGGCTAACAAATATGACATAACACAAAATAACCAAGCTCCTATACATGCCATACTCAAAATTTATCAAACTTTGTTATACCAAAAAGAAGTTGATAGTGTGATTTCGAACTTTGACGTCCTATGATCCCCGGGTTAGCTTGGCGATACTACAAGGAAAAAGGAAATGAGAGGGGTAAGCATGAAGCTTAGTAAGTTTGCATAAAATAGATAGCAACATAAAGGTTCATGATAACATCCATTCATCACATTAGAAATTTCTTGGTTTAATTGAATCTTGAAAGACCTAATACTGAGTTGGATTGAGGAAAACAAAAAAATTTCAAATTAGTAAATTTCGTATACAAACAAGTATCGAGGTAAGTTTGTGTAACTAAATTGTGTACATTTATATGTTTGAATTAAATGTTGTATATGTGAATTGTATAATTGTCATGTATGTGAAATTGATTGAATATCTAATAATGCCTGATAAATGTCAAATCCCATTTGAATAAATGAAAGTCGATGAATACAGGATTTCTCGTATTGGTTGTAGTCCAGCATATGTTGCAAACACACCATAGCTCGAAAGAGCATCCTGTTATTAGCCCTCTTGAGCTTCCCATTATATGGTTTCAGTGAGCTTCCCATTATAGCTCTTCGAAGTGTCCCGATAAGTTATGATCCTACATTTTTTGTGGACACACCTTAGCTATTATGAGCATCCTGATTAAAGGTTCTTTCTGAACTTCTTGTTAAATTGGCTCTTTGGGAACTTCCTGATAGTGCTCGCTTGAATTTCGATATTGGCTATCCAGAGCTTCTCGATATGGTTCTTTGTGAACTTTTGATAAGGTTCTTTGTGAATTTCCCGATTATGACTCTTATGAGCTTCTTGTTATATCGCCCGGATAAGCTTCCCGATAGGTTCTTTATGAGCTTCGAAATGGCTCCGTGTGAGCTTCCCATTATAAGGCTCGAGAGTGTGCTTCCCAATTATATGCCCTCATTGGGTACCCCTGGAAATGAATTGTTGAATTATAGTAGTGTACACTAAAGTGTACCATATGAGCATATCCAACGATATTCAAATAAATTCAACGGGTAAAGTTCTGACATGACTAAACTGAACTTGGAATGATTTGTCATTAAAGTGTACATGTAATATGGAATAATGTTATAGAAGCATATGTATATGAAAGACATTAAATGATGAGTGCATCCATGTTCTTGGTATTATGTGAATTACTTGACTAACATGATTGGTGAAGTTGTGTTTTAAGCTATAAGCCAAATTGGTTGGATGAATTATTGTATGCTTATCTTAAATGTCACTATATGGTAAGTTAAATTCCTGTTATACGAATGTACTAAGAATTAAAGGCTTACTATGTTTTCTTTTCTCTATTTTATAGTGCTTGGAAGCTCGTAAAGGTTGGAGATCGGTCAGGGTATCATCACACTATCCTCCAACTTGTTTTGGTATAAATAGAAAACTTACTTCGACATAATGGCATGTATAAGCTAATTTTACAAATGATGATATGTAAATGGATGTTTGTAATCTAGCCATTGGAATGGCTAGTAATGGTATATTTTGGTATTATAATATAAAGTTATATTATGTTTAATACATACATGTATAAGGTATGGTTAAATTGAATTAGTGTAAAATATAAATATATATTCTTGCAAAAGGTAAGTTTGACTATATGAATGTATGAAATGTTATACTATACATATTAATGATGTTTTCTTAGTTTCATGCTTGAAATTGGTTAGTATATATATATGTACAAGTATTGTTGTAGGTTATTGGCAAATTTTGGTGAGAAATAAGGCTAGGACATGGCCTTATTTTGTCTACATGGGTAGACAAAAGGGCGTGTGTCTTGACCGTGTGTGACACACGGCCTGGCACATGGGTATGTAGTTTGATCGTACGTCCCCTGCATCCTAAAATTTAGAAATAGAATGCTTAGAATCGGGCACACAGGCGGAGACATAGGAGTGTGTCTCAGCCGTGTAAGATACACGGCCTAGAACACGGGCGTGTGTCTTGGCCGTGTGAAACCTGCACCTAATTTGTGAAAATTAAATTGATCACATAGCATAGCACACGGATGTGTGGCAGGTCATGTGGTACAAGTCAGAGAGTTACATGGGTAAGGACACGGGCTGGGACACGACCGTGTGCCTGACATCGAATGCCTACACGACCTGAGACATGGGCATGTCACTTGGCCATTTGAGCCATACGGCCTACTCATATGGGCGTGTGACCTCTGCATATGAGAAAAATTTTGAAATTTTGCGTAAAATTCTCTGAGTTCCCAATTGAGTCCCAAGTTGATTATAATCTTTAAATTGGGCCTCGAGGGTCCATTCAGTGGATGATATGAGTAGTTTCAGATATGAATAGTGAATGACATGAATTATCTGCAATTATTCTGTAAACTTCGGTAATACTCCGTAACCTTGTTACATATTGCAATACTTAAGGTAGGACATGTGATATCCCTTATTTTTAGACCTTTTACATCCATTTTGTCTAAGGTGTTACGATATTGAGGGTTGGGTGTCGCGATACCACTTTGTAAAACCAAAATTTTGAATTTTGATTTTCCAAGGGTATCACGATGTTAGGGTCTGATATTGTGACACCAAAAATATTTTGGCCCTCTCTTGAAACTGTCCTAGAAATGGCAATATCCCTCTTAGGTAGTGCGATTTCACTAAACGTTCCCCAAAAAATCTACAAAATCATCAATTTTCTTATCAATCATCAAAATTATACCCTAACAAGATTAAAATACAAATAACTACGAATTAAAATCCTACACTACATGCAAAAACACTTGGAGTATTAGAGTATGCCCAAAGACCAATCATGAGATGATTGTAATTACATACTTATTTTGCCTCGTTTGTTAATATAAGGCATAGCCATTATTATTTAAGTTTATTTTCTATGTATATAAATAAACTATTTTATAATAATGTTATGAGAATGATATGATTTTTCTTAAAAGGTCCTTAGTCTAGTATTATTGTAGGCTTGGACAACAATAATGCATTAAGACTAACGTGTAGTTGATTGATGACAACGTGTTGTCATTTACATGAGATGTTAAAATCAATACATGAGTATGTGTGATAGAGAACAACATATTGGACTGACTCGCTATGAGTATGTTTTTTGGATTATTATGAAATAGTCATAACATTACTCATAGTGATTACTATGTATATGATCCTCAGACTTGAGATCATCATTATCCCAACATTGTGAGTCGTATATTTTGATACAGTCAAACGTCCACCATAACTGGTTGTTCTATAAAGGCTGATATTGGATATATCACAATCTATGTAGTGGGATATGGTTGATTAATATAGAATTTGTCCCACCTACATAATGAGAGTAATATCCTAGGCCACTTGATTGAGTGAGACTAGAAATGCATGACCATGCTCGAATAAGTTGATATGAGATATCATATACTTATTTGTTTTTCATAGTCTGTTCAAGATATCAAGAAACATTAGATGGGCTATGCAAGTGTGACTATTCCATGACTTGTGTCCATTCTATAAATAAAGGACAAAAGGATTTAATACATGAAGGGTTAATCACAGAGAGGTTATGTAGAATCATGACTTCTTGTAACTTAGGTAGTAATGATGCATTCGTAGATGTCACTCATTGTTTGTAATATTAGAATCGTTCTTAGGTAGTAATGATGCATTCGTAAATGTCACTCATTGTTTGTAATATTAGAATCGTTCTAGTATTACTACTAACATTACAAGAACCTACAGGGTTACACCCTATGGTTGAAACGAACGGAATCCAAATATAGTTGGTATTGAGTTTAGCTGTCACATGAATTAAATTGATTATAAAATTAAATCAATTGGGCAGTTACATATCAAAGGAATTATATGTACAAGTATTCTATACACATAATGAAAAATATAATTAAATTAATATATGAATTTGGTTCAGTATAAAATTTAACTAAAAATAATTTCCAAATCCTTGTTATGATTATTGTAATTATAATTTAGGATAAAATATTATTATAATTCTTTGTAATTGTAATTTTTGTTGGTCAAACATTATTATAGTTAAATTAATTATAATTATTATATTCGGTTAATTATTATGAGTGGATTTATATAAAAATATCAATTATTCTCGAATTAAGAAATATAGGGTTTTTAAGAAAAACCTTATATACCTGAAAAATAAAGTGTTGAGGTTTAGTAGCCGTCAATAGATTTTTCTCTATGAAAAAGTTTTAGAGAGTGCTTACTGTTTGTTGTTTCACTGGGTGGATTACGTAGAGGTCAAAACTTTTTGTAGTAACTTGGAATCGACATACTATAGCGTCATCTGTTTCTTCGATTTTTTAGACAATTAAAGGTAATCGTTCATACCCTTTTATCCCTGATTCGCTCCTTGCACATGGATCCTTGGATGTGATCATCGAATTTTTTTCGCTACACAATGGGGTGTACCGGTGATCCTACGTGGATTCCATGCTCAAATCATTCAATTATTTACAAACTTTCGAGTTCCATTGCCACAAGCGACAATTTAAAAATGCAACTTGGGACGGATGATCACACTACCAAAATGATGTTTCATTGGTGTTCTCGACACTTGGATACATCTCTTGTTCAATGTGCAACTGAGGCTTCCTGAGAATCGTAATGTCCTCCTCATCCTTGTTCACTTTCGGATTCTCTTGCATGGCACACAAATACCTGGAAACTACACTATTACATAAAAGTTGAAAGTTTGTTAGCATGATAAGGTCTCGTCTCAACTACTTCACTTTTATACCCTTGTGATGGCAACACCTCCTTAAACTTAAACTCGAGCTCAACTCATTTGAAAATTTCAGTCTCTCCTAGATTTCCATAGTCAACTCATCCCTCCCTACATCTATAATAGCTCTAGACGTGGGAAAGAAAGGTCTCCCTAAGAGGATAGGAATTTCGAGATCTTTCTTGAAGTCCATCATTATAAAGTCAATGAGAAAAATAAATTGTCTAGCCTTTAGTAACAAGTCTTCAAGGACTCCTTTAGGATGTACCAAAGATCCATCAACTGATTGCAAGGTGACTGTTGTTTCCTTAAGCTCTCCCAAACCTAACCTCCTATATATGGATAATGGCATAAGGTTAATGCTTGCCCCTAGGTCACATAGGCCTCTCTCGAAACTAACTCCACCCATCTCTATTGTGATGGTAAAGTTACCGAGTTCCTTTAGCCTAGGAGGAACTCTCCTCGACACTACCGTGCTACATTCCTCATTAAGAATGATTTGCTCTCCTCTCTCTATTTTCTTCTAACGAGACTTAACATCCCAAAGGAATTTGGTGTATTTGGGCATTTTCTTAAGGAAATCTAACAAGGAGAGGTTTACATTTAAGGATTTAAATGTATTGAGGAATTGCAAGAACTCCTCACTCTCTTTCTTTTTCATCTCTTCTAAACGTGAAAGAAATGGTATAGGCTTTGGGCTTGGTGGTGGTGGTGGTGATTGGATGGCTTTATCCTCAGTTTAAATTTGTATGGGTTCACTTTTAGGTCCTTTATTCTCTCTCACCCCATCTCTAACACTAGGAGTGCAGGTGCTCTCATCCTTCTCACTATTTCTTTCTCCCCGTAATTTGATTCAATAGGGTCTTTAACCACAACCCTTGATCTAAGGGTGATCGCTTTGGTGTGTTCCTTATCTTCCTTCCTCGGATTAGGTTCGATATTATTGGGTATTCTAGAGGCTAAGTTGTTTTGCAATAATTGCAAGACTTGGTCTAATTGACCATGAATTTGGTGCATGTCTATCTGTTTTCCCTAATCGACAATGGAGGGTCAGTACTATAGGCTAGTTTTCTCTCTTGATCTTGGGGTGCCCTAAAAGGTAATGGAAGCTAGTATGGTGCATTGGATTTTAAAAGATTAAAGTTTTGGTTCCCTTGATTGGGAGGTCCCCCTTGGTTCCCTCCCCACCTAAGGTCAGAATGGTCACGCCATCCTAGGTTATAGGTGTTGGAGTAAGGGCTATATCCTCTATTCCTCACATAGTTAACCTCTATATGATTTCCTATAACACCTTTGATTTGACCTGATCTTTGACTACTTTCGAACGTACTAGCACCAGAGTGTGAATACTGTAATAAAATATAGAATGACAATACGGTATTTGCAAGTATACAAGTCGAGGTGTAATATAGTTTTACAACAAAGTAGGTGAGTAATCCGAGGATCATACCCATGGGAGGCGAGTGCTAGATCAATTCTAACCTAAACACTAAAAGATCTAATTAGTTATTTAAATAAATTATAGTAAAAGAACATAAAAGAAAGGTTTTTAAAGTTTTTAAAATAATAAAATAACATTAAATAAATAAAATTTAGGACATAGAAGAGTAGAGTAAATCAAATCTCAATTATGGGTGATTAGCTCATTTCGGTAATCCCCATCAACTGTTTATTCAGGTTCTTTGTCAATCAACTAGTTGCTACCCTAATAGGACCTTCCAATCTTCTATTAAAATAGTGAGTCAGTAAGAACTACTTATCTTTTGACCTCACAGTCCAGACTGGCTTGGGGTGAAGGCATTCACGAATGGGCAATACCAATTTTGAGTTAATTCCCACCTTGATGACTTCTCGGGGTTGTTACGCCTAGGGTTTGTTTCACGTTCTTTATTTCCAAGCAAATAATCTGTTGAATAACCCTATAAAATAATTAATAGATCATACCTCCACTCGCTAATCCCCCATAGAGGGATTAGTTCCTAATGGCTTTCATAGACAATATGAAATCAATATAAAGAGAAAGCATGCTAATTAAATCAACAAGATAAAGTAAATGAAAGAGCCTAACTGTATTGAAATTAGGCACGAATCCATAGAGTTTGAATGCTTCTAGAACTCTAAACCCTAAGAATAAAAGAAAACTAAACTAAATTTTATAGAGAGAATATATACTAAAGGAAGGATGTCTATAACATGTGCCAAAGGAGCCTATTTATAGCTTTTAGGTGGCTTTCGTCCTTAAACCTAGGTTACTTGATGTCCTCGAGCTTTAGGTTTGATTGTGCAGACCAAAACACCCATTTTTCGTATTTAATTTTCATCACAAAGTCATTTTAGCAACAGACCAGGACCTGTGTTATGACAGAGGTGACAGTATACTCCTCATTGAGACATTTTCAGGGGTATGTCGCGACACTCAGTCTGTTTTATGACATCGAAGGTAGACTTGAGTTTCTCCATTCTGTTCCCTATGTTGCGACATCGAGTCATCCGTGTTTCGATATAGCAACCAATATTCATTTAATATGCCTTCTAATGGTCTTTTGCACACTTGAAAAGTGTGTTAGCTCGCCCTTGGGCCTCATTCAGCCCCTAAAGTCAATAAAAGACTCAATTTGCAAATTTTATTCAATGTAACTAAAACTAAGAAAACTTAACTAAAATATAATGAAAATTATTGTACTCAAGCTCCTTAAATTTGAAAACTAGTTTAATCTACTACACTAAATTATGATAGATCAATCTATTGGATCTGAATCTCGGGTGCTACGCCCTTATTACAGATGTAACTGAAAATTTCTTATTTCTTATTCATGTAAATGCTTCTTATTGGCGTACAATGTATGGATATATTTACACTTCGCCTATGTATAAACTAGTGTCTATGGCTACTATAATGCTTGTTGTCAAAATACAATGTATGGTTATTATTTTGACTCAATAAAGTTTTAGGCTTTTTCTACTTTATCTCTTTTAGACTACTAAGTACATATTGCTTTGCTACTTATTGACTTATGCATAACCTTTAACTCGCCATGTATCTATTTTGGGATACTACTTAGTGAGTTTTAATGTAGACTCAAACATGCCACATGACTTCCATTGTATGCATAATAGCCTAGCGCGCTGCTTCCTTGGCATAGCCCTGGCATCGTCTCTCTCGACGTACATTCCATTACAGACTTGAAAATAGGAAATAATGTTTGTAAGTTTGTAAGAACTTAGTGAGCTAAACCTTAGAATACCTTTTTCATTCATTCTATGTTGCACATGTTATTTTATATATATTTAGGGTATTTCTCGACCGTCCTTCCTTCTTTGGCGGGTACAGTACTGAGGCTACCATCTTTCTTTCTTCAGAACCAATTTCCCCTTTCTTGGGTGTACTATACTTAACATCTTTTTACTTTCCATCTCCTTTCTTAAATCTTACATTTACATCATCCTTAACCTCTTCACTTACCTTATTATCAGACTTAATAACTTATTCCATACTCACTAATCTTATCATTGTCTTAGGGCGGGGTAGACTGTACCCAATACTTATATCAGAATTTGCTATATCTTCCTTACTTTAGTACAATTTTTAATCTTGCTCTTAACTCCTATCTTTACTTTTGCCATGTACTTTGGCACACACTAGCCTTTCTATCCATCCCTTGTAACTATACGGAGTTGATCGACTGTAAACATCACAGTAATAATTTGCAAGCTACAATATCCATGCAAGTATAGTAGGCAAATGTGAGTCTATCAGATATCAATCCCACAGGGATGACTGTCTTTTGTCTATTAATGTCGGTGCAATAGCTAGATAGTTGTTGAAGAAATAACTTGAAAACAATAAGATAAAGTATGCTATGGATAAATTGGGATCCCCAACATGAATCCTTAGTAGAATACTAAGTACTCGTAAGGTATAAAAGATGGGTGATTGTTGACGTGATAAAATTCAATGTATGTCTTACCAAACACCACTACTCTATTTAATCTGGGACTTAACCATGCACATTAACCTCACCTTTTGATGAAGGAAATATAGCACTATTAAGAACAAGGGACTAAATGTTGGAACGTCGGCACCCCGATGGCGTAGCGAAATAAAATTAATCCCGGCGATCCAAACCATGAATCCATGTGTGAGGAACGAATCGGGGTGAAATAAAGGTTTCAAAATTACCGAAATTTCAATCGAGAGACAATGATGCCTCGGCAACAAGAGTTCGATTTACTGTTGAACCAAGCCGCAACCTTTACGATGTCGGCCTCTACGTAATCCACCCGGTTTGACTATGAACGGTAGAAATCTCTAAAACTGTTTTAGAGGTTTTATTTGCTTGATGGCTGCTAGACTTTTCTAAGCAAATTCTTAGGGTTTCTCTTCACTTATTACCTTTTATAATCAAGATTTCATTTATGAATTATAAAATTAAATAAATATAATAATGTTTTAACCGAAAATTATAATTACATTAATTATACCCAAAAGTTATAATTACATTAATTATAACATGGATTTCGGTAAACTATATTTATTTAAATTTATATCTGAACCAAATTCATATATTAATTCTCATTATGTGTACAACATCCTTGTACATATAATATATTCAATATTTGATTGCCCAATTAAATTAATTCTTTAATTAATTTAATTCATGTGACAATCAAACACAATACCAACTATGTTTCATTCCGCTCATTTCAACCATATGGTGTGACCTCAGAGGTTCTTGTAATGTTAGTAGTAATACTAAAACGATTCTAATGTCACAAACAATAAGTGGCATCTAGCAATGCATCATTGCTACCTAAGTTACAAGAAGTCATGATTCAACATAACTTTTTGTGATTAACTTTTCATGCATTAATCCTTAAGTCCTTTATCTCTGGAATAGATACAAGTCATGGAATAGTCACACTTGTATAGTCCATCCCATGTTTCTTGATATCTTGAGTAGACTATGATATACAAATTAGTATGACATCTCATGTCAACTTATTTGAGCATGGCCATGCATTTCTAGTCTCACTCAATCAAGTGGCCTAAGATATTACTCCCATTATTTGGGAGGGACTTATCCTATATTGATCAACAATATCCCTCTACATAGATTGTGGTATATCCAACATCAACCTTTATAGAACAACCAGTTATGGTGTACGTTTGACTGTATCAAAATATATGACTCACGATGTTGGGATAATGATTATATCAAGTCTAAGGATCGTATACATATTAATCACTATGAGTAATGTTGTGACAATTACATAATAATCCAAGAAACATACTCATAGTGGGTCAGTCCAATATGTTACATATTCATGCATTGATTTTGACACTCCATATCAATGACAACTCTTTATCATCAATCAACTACATGTTAGTCTTAATGCATTATTGTTGTCCTAGTCAAAAATAATACTTGACTAAGGATATTTTAAGAATAATCATATTATTCTCGTGACATTATTATAAAAGCAGTTTATTTGTACACAGAAGGAAAAACTGAAATAATAATGACAACGCTTTATATTAATAAACATGGTAAATCAAGTATGTTATTACAACCATCTCATGATTGATCTTTGGGCATACGCTTACACTAAATTCCTTTAGCCCTTACTAAACTTTCGCTGTAATGCTTATTAGCTCAAACTGTCACTGCACCTTCTAGTGTTAGTGACTACAATAACACTTCCGTGTTCAAAACATTCAAACCCCCAAGATTAACTAATAAAATAGATTTAATAAGATAACATTTAACCAATAACTCATTGTACTTCCATACAATAGAAAATATAGATTAATCACTAGCGCTTCCAAAAAAATAAGAGAGAATCAAGTGGAGAAGACTATTCCTATTTAACTCGACTGAATCTCTCGATTTTATCTTATCTCGCACTTAGAACTCCTCGTCAGGAATGGATCTGCATCAATCTTCACGTTGGCTGACCCAAGGAAGGTTTAAGCTTCCATAGTCACAAGCTTCAAAAATAGGGTAAGGAAAAATGGTGGTCCAAAGAATTCGTCTTTTCATTCTTCTCATGTTAACCTTTTATGTTTTCCTCAACTGTACAGGTGTCCTTCACTCAGGATTCTTCTATCCTTGTTTGTACAGAGTAGTTACAACGGCTGGAAAACTCACGCATATTTGATTTTTTATCCAGACAGCTGTCAATTTCGGTGGCAATTCTAGACGCAATATGGGATTAACTAATTGTAACAACTTGATTTTGGGCCTAGTCGAAATAGTGGTTTTGGGACCACAAATCTGACGCAGTAAAATTTTTTATTATAATTTTATAGTCTAAAGTTTTATGGAATGATTTTGTGAAAATTTCGTTCGAAAATTTTGACGTTTGGACACTTAATTTAGTTAAAAGGACTAAATTGCAAAAAAGTGCAAAATGTGTGTTCTAGAAGCTAGAGGTGTCTAATTTTTATGAAACTTTAAATTGAAGGTCATTAGATGGTAATTAGACCATTGGTTAAGTTAGTGGACAAAAATGGACATGAAGTAAGAGAATTTTTATGTTTTAAGTTAGGGGCATTTTGGTCATTTGGCTAATTAATGAATTAAAAATAAAATTAAAAGCCAGTTTTTTCTCATCTTTTACCCCTTGGATGAATTTTACAAAAAAAATTAATAGATAGGGTTTTTTAAAGCTTTCAATCTCGATTGTAAGTCCGTTCTAGCCCCGTTTTTAATGATTTTTATGTTTTTGAGATCCTTGTAACTCGATCTACCTATTTCTAGTACTAATTTGAAGTATGATTATGGTATAGGGTTTGACCCATGTTGGATATTTGTGTATTTTGATGTTAGTGGTAGATTATAAAAATTTAAAGTTGGATAAACAAATTTTGCTAAGTGATTTATGGTAACAATGTCAAAAAGGACCTATTTGTAAAAGTTATAAAATATGTAGTAAAAGTGTGATTTAATGGAAATTGTGGGCTGCTATGGGTATGAAAATGGTTTGGCTAGGCTTGTGTATTGAAGAAATTGAACATATTTCATTTTACGTGTAACGCCTAAAAATATAGGGTCTTTAATTTTGCATGTTCTAACACATTGCTTGATTGCTTTAATGGCTAAGTGATCTGGGTGTGTATTAGAGTATTTGGGAAGCCTGTGTTCAAGTCTTAGCTCTTGCAAAAAATTTATTTTTCCCCTTAAATGAACCTGGACGCTGGCACTTAGGCTTTATTAATAATAATGCTTGTTATTGACACAAAAAGAGTTTGTGGCCTAGTGGCAAGTGGCGTGTTGTGTAAGTATGAGGTCTGAGATTCAAGTTCTGGGTTATGCAATAGAGTGTTTATTTTGTAGCTAGGACGGCTAGAATTTGTGTTGCATTGGAAGTCAGATGGATACGAGGTTTGAATTGGTCATGGAGAGATTGTAGGAGCAAATCATGGAGAGGATTATGGAGAGATTGGTGGAGTGAATCAAGGAGTTGAGTGAGTGGAGAGTTGTGCCATTTGGGGGAACTCAAACTTTGACAATTTGGCTAGGGGGAATTGTTAGTCATTTCAGCTTTGGCATAGTAGTTGCCGAATTCTCCTTGCTCTCTTTCCATTTTTCGGCTTTTGGGTCCTTTTTGGAATTATTTTGGTTGCTTTCTCTATGTGATCGAATGTGTTAGGCATTTTTGCACATTTACTTTCTCTACACCTTCTACACATTCTTTTCTCTTCACATTGTTGTACTCTTCTTTTCCTCTACTGTCGAATCCCCCTTTTTCTCCTCTCTATTCCTCGGCTTTTGGTTAATAGCCGAATATTCTTGTTCTCCTTTTCAACATTTCTTTCCTTCCTCTTTTTCCCTCCTTTTGGTGTTCTTTGGTTTATAGGTGTTGGCCGACTGTCTCTAAACTCTGCAGTGGTGTTGCGATTTCAGTCTTGAAAGGGTTCTGACGACGGTAGGTAGTTATAGGTCCCTTCTCGACTCTTTGTTGGTTCGTTATGTGTTCAATCTGTTTTCTTCTTTTTTTCTCGAAAATTGAGTGCTTCTTCTTATGAGTTCTTTTGCGTTCTTGGTTTCTTTGCGATATGGCAATCTGTTGGGGTTAGGGGCTTCAGTAAAGTGAAGGGGTGCAAGTGACGGAAGCAATCAACACCTTTTTGTTCATCTGTCAAGGTAAAAGAGTCATCTTGTCCTTTCTGTGCATAGGCCGAATATCCCTATGTTCTACAAGTCTGATATATTCAAATTGAGGCCACTTATAAGGCCTATCTTGTTTAAGAATTGGTGTTGTGATACATATAAACCATAGAGGCTTGTGATCACTTCTGGATAGTGGTCTTAGAGGACTAAAGTCGCCTCGTTCAAGCAAGGTAAAGAAGGTGGTTTGGATTAAGTGTCCATAAGAGGGTGTTACCCTAATAATTAAGGACTAACATTGGATCTCGATGATTTGAGGTTGGGTGCTCGTGGATCTTGGAACGACTCCGTTAAAAGGTTTGTAATCACACTACCTCCTCTGCGAGTCGGCAAAAGCCGAAAAGCCAAAACCTCAGCGTATGAGGCCTCACAAGCGTGCAATTGCTCGTGGGGTAAACTGAGCCCACAATCATGGGTGATAGACTTAAGAGGCCACTACGAGTGTTCTCGTGCACTTGGGCCGTTATGGGCCTCGTTGGGCTAAAATGGGCTCTGTGGGCCCAATAGGCTTGTGGACCCCACATGGACAAAACTTAAAAAAGTGGCAAAAATTGGATTGGGATGTGTAGAGCACATAGCCGTGATTGAATTTAGGCCAAATGGGCCACGCGAGCGTGTGGGCCCATTTGGGCCGAATATTGAGCTTGAGCCCATTTACACTATTTTGACCAAATGGATTATCTGTGTCGCTCGAGGTGAATGTAGGCCTTCGTAAAGGTTGTTAAAATGATTGAAGTACTTCTAATGAGTAAAATGACTGAAATACCCCTAGGGAGTAAATGACTGAAATACCCCTAATGAGTAAAATGACTGAAATACCCTTAGTGAGTAAAACGAGTGAAATACCCTAATGAGTAAAATAACTGAAATACCCCTAGTGAGTAAAATGACCAAAATACACTTAAAGGGAAAAATTACCATTTTACCCCTAATACATGAAAATAACTATTTTACCCCTAGAGGTAGATTGACTGATAAAAGTATGTACTGTATGACTCTATTGAGTAGGACATGTTGCATACATGAAATATTGATGACATGGCATATTGCATGGGGTTGGGATTCTATTATGGAAGAAGTACTGTTATTGGTAGCTCTGCCACACATACTAATACTGGTGGCTCTAGCACAATTACTGTTACTGGTGGCTTTGCCACATATATTATCTTGGCGACTTTCTTTGCATTATTATTACTAGCATGTTGTCTTTGTAATATTGGTGTGAAATTTGGGTGGGTCGACTTTGTCCCCACATGGTGTGTTGGGTTGGTACGGATGATGTGTTGGCTAGATTGGGGTGGGTTTGCATACTTGCACCATACTGATATCGTATCGGGCTTAGGCCCACACTGTTACTATATTGGGCTAAGGCCCACACTGTACTATTACTGAATAGGGCTCAGGCCCATACTATTACTGCATGATAGGGGGTTACACACTGAGTTCTTGTAACTCACCCTTTTATTTTAACTGTGTAGGTAATCCCCAACCTTAGATGATTTGGAGCTGCGAGGGACTCGGAGGTCGCCACACGTTCGTTATTATTTAATCTTAGACTTAGTTATTTTATTTTTATATTGGGTTAATAATTATGTAATAAAGCCTCTGGTGATTTTATTTTCTCTTAGTTGGGTTTTAAATTCTTAATTTGAAACTGCCAAACTGATACAAATAAGTTTTTGAAAATAATAATGGTTTTAAAAGATGAACACCTATTTTCAACTTTAAGATAACCATAAATAGAGTAGCTTTCATGGTTTTAAACCTACAGTAACAAACATGGTAACCATTTTACTAAGTGGTGGTTTTTATAACTTACCAATTGTTTCCTAATAAACAATAACTAAAGGGATTTTTACTCAAACGATTTCTCCTATTAGATTTGGTTTTGAAAAACACTTTGATGTGATATGCTAGATTCGGTCGTAACGTCTAGATCGGGTTTGGGGTGTTACATTTAGTGGTATCAGATCTCGATTGCAAAACTCGACTGTGGAGTGGGTTTGAAAAGTTTTTTTGAAAGTAGATTTTAAAGATTTGAAATGTTTTCAAAGGATATACAAGTGTGGCACACCGAGTCTCCGGCGCCAAATCTATAAGTTCTCTAATTCTGACTACTGTTATACTGTGAAACTCTAAATAGAGGAAACTGAGACTGTAGGAGACTGCAAACTATAGTGAGACCTCGATCTGCGAAAATAAACCCCTAATAACTGCGTTTCATAATACATTTGTTAATAATTACTTAAATTATTAGCTGATACATAAGACTTTTTAATCAGATAAAGCGCATATCGAAATGAGCACAAGAGGTACTTGCAGAGGGGGTACACAGGGCCGCCGTAGAGGCCGATGAGGTGCTCGAGCTGAATCATCGGCATCGGTCCATATGCCTGTTAGGGAGGCACCAGCCTCACCAGTAATAGAGACGGGGTCTCATGATCGAGCAGCTGGGGATGATGCTATATCCCAAGCAATGCTCCGTGTTCTAGAGAGGGTCGTTGGAGCTAGTATTGAAACAGTGGGCCGAGGGTCAATTTCAGAACGACTCCAGTCTAACAGAGCAAAAATTTTTAGAGGTATTTCTAGAGTAGCCCCAAATGTGGCGGAGTACTGGTTAGACGTGACTAAACAAATAATGGACGACCTTGATTGTACTACGGAGCAAAAATTAAAAGGGGCAGTGTCCTTACTGCGAGATAAGGCTTACCAATGGTGGCTCACCGTGAGAGAGGTACGTAGGCCGATCGTTTGACGTGGGATTTCTTTAAGGCGGCATTTCAAAGAAAGTACGTGGGCGCAAGTTATGTGGATGCTCGAAGAAAAGAATTTTTGAGCCTGACCCAGGGGAGTAAGACAGTGGCAGAATATGAGGCAGAATTCTTACGGTTGAGTCGGTATGCTCGAGGGATAGTAGTGACTGAGTATGAATGCTGTGTGTGTTTCGAGGATGGCCTTCGAGATGAGTTAAGGGTATTGATAGCTCCGCAAAGGGAACGAGATTTTGCTACTCTTGTTGAAAAGGCAAAGATTGCTGAAGAGGTGAAGTACTCGGAGTGCCAGAACCGTGAAAAGATAAGGGTAGAAATAAGAGGGATTTTGGGCCCTCATGTTCTTCTAGGAGGACTATTAAGAAGTCCAGTTTCGATGGGCCAGTTCAGACTAGAGTCCCTGTTGCTATTATTAGACCGCAGCCTTGCGCTGATTGTGGGAGGTCTCACCAGGGTGAGTGTTGGAAGAGGACTGGGGCATGCTTTAGATGTGGGTCTATGGATCATCGAGTTAAAGATTGTCCTCAGAGGCTGGTTCAGATGCAATCTGTAGGACCGGGTCACATGCAGCCAGTGAGATGTGGTTAGCAGCCATCGAGAGGTTGTGGGCAGGCTCGAGGTGGAAACAGTATGGGACGAGGTCGTGCAGTCCCAGGTAGAGGTACTAGTAATACTGTAGCGAGGCAGCCAACTCTGGTATATACTTCTCGTTATCGAGAGGATGGTGACGCCCCTGACGTCATAATCGGCACGTTCCTAATTTACAATGTGCCTTATACTGCTTTAATTAATATTGGGTCTACACATTCGTATGTTGCATGCACTGTGTCAGGAACTTTGGGTATTTAGTTTGAAAATACTGTTAATGAGATGACTGTGATAAGTCCACTAGGCCAGTCACTTAGGGTAAATAAGTTATTCAGAGATATGCCCCTTGAGGTCCAAGGAGTAATTTTTCTAGTGGAGTTGATGGAACTGCCATTTGGTGAATTCAACCTTATTTTGGGTATGGATTGGCTGGTGAAACACCGAGCTAGTTTGGACTGTGCTACTAAGCATATGGTGTTGAAGACTACTGAGGATGAGGAGGTGGCTATGATTGGGGAGCGAAGGAATTATTTGTCTAACGTGATCTCAGCATTAAGGGCCGAAAAACTGATTCGTAAGGGTAGTAAGGCATTTTTAGCCTACGTTAGTATTTTTGATTTTGAAGGTCCTTCTATCAGAGATATTAGAACTGTTGAGGATTTTCCAAATGTTTTTCTTGATGAGCTCCCTGGGTTGCCTCTCGAACCGTGAGGTCGAATGTGGTATTGAGCTCTTACCTGGAATAGCCCCGGTGTCCATCGCCCTATACAGGATGGCACCGAAGGAGCTGGTGGAGTTAAAGGCTCAAATTCAAGAGCTTCTGGACCGAGGATTCATTCGACCGAGTGTGTCTCCATGGGGAGCACCAGTGTTGTTTGTGAAGAAAAAGATTGATCCATGCGTATGTGCAACGACTATCGGTAGTTAAACAAACTGACTATCAAGAACAAGTATCCCTGCCAAGAATTGACAATCTTTTTGATCAGCTACAACGAACTTAGATTTTCTCCAGGATAGATCTTCGCTCTGGGTGCCATCAGCTTAGAGTTAAGGAAGCTGATGTGTATAAGATTGCGTTTAGGACTCGGTATGATCATTACGAGTTCCTGGTGATGCCATTTGGGCTGACAAATGCACCAGCTGCATTTATGAACCTGATGAACTGAGTATTCCAGCCCTACTTAGATCGGTTCGTGGTGGTATTTATAGACGATATATTGGTATATTCAAGAACTGAGGATGATCATGACGCACATCTTCGAATTGTTCTACAGATTTTAAGAGAGAAGCAACTATATGCTAAGCTCAACAAGTGTGAGTTCTGGCTATGTGAAGTGACATTTCTTGGTCACGTGGTGTCTTCCGAGGGGATCAGGGTGGACCCTCTAAAAATTGAAGCCGTATTAGACTGGAAACCACCTAAGACCGTATCCGAAATTTGAAGGTTTCTAGGTTTAGCAGGGTATTACAAAATTTTGTTGAGGTATTCTCCTTAATTGCTGCACCTCTGACTAAGTTGCTGCGAAAAGGGTATCGTTCAATTGAACTGATAAGCAGCAAGAAAGTTTTGAGAAACTGAAGAAGGTTCTAATTGAAGCCCCTGTCTTGATACAACCAGAGTCTGGGAAGGAATTTACTGTCTACAGTGATGCATCACACATTGGGTTGGGTTGTGTACTGATACAGGAGGGTAAGGTTGTTGCTTATGTATCCCGTCAGCTTATGCCTGACGAGGTGAATTACCCAACTCATGACTTAGAATTAGCCGCGGTGGTATTCGTCACTGAAAATTTGGAGGCACTACTTGTATGACGAGAATTGTATTATCTACACAGATCACAAAAGCCTTAAGTACCTCCTTACTCAGAAGGAGCTGAATCTTAGGCAACGAAGATGGGTAGAGCTGCTTAAGGATTACAACTGCTCGATTGAGTATCACCCTGGTAAGGCTAACGTGGTAACTGACTTAATGAGTTGAGAGTAATGTTTGCTCGTCTTAACTTGTATGATGATGGTAGCTTGCTAGTTGAGCTTCAAGTGAGACCGACGTGGACTAAGAAAATTAAGGGAAACAGTGGTTGGATGAGTCTCTGGTTCCTCGTTTCTGACAAGTTAAGAATGGAGAGACTACAGATTTTGGGTTGAATGGTGAGGGAGTACTGTGTTTCTGTGGGAGAGTCTGTGTACCGAGAGATTCTAATTTAAGGCAGTCTATACTGCGAGAGGCGTATAGTAGTCCTTACACTATGCATCCTGGCGAAAACAAGTTATACCGAGATCTTCGTGAGTTGTATTGGTGGCCAGGGCTCAAATGCGAAGTTACTGAGTTTGTCAGCAAATGCTTGGCATGTCAGCAAGTTAAGGCTGAGCATCAGCTACCTTCTGGGTTATTGCAGCCAGTTAAGATTTCACTTTGGAAATGGGAGAGAGTAACCATGGATTTTGTGAGTGGGGCTACCTTTAATGCCTACTAAGAAGGATTCAATATGGGTCATTGTAGACCATTTGATTAAATCTGCCCATTTCATACCAGTCCGCACTAACTACTCGTTGCAGAATCTGGCAAAATTGTATGTAGCTGAGATGGTAAAATTGCATGCGGTACCAATTTCCATCATATCTGACAGAGACCCTTGAATCACGTCTTAGTTCTGGAAAAAATTACACGAGGCTTTGGGCACTAGGTTGGACTTCAGTACTGCGTTCCATTCCTCAGACAGATGGTCAGTTAGAGAGGGTGATTCAGATACTAGAGTACATGCTAAGAAGTTATGTTATTGATTTCTGAGGCAGCTGGGAAGATTATTTGCCACTAGCAGAGTTCGCATATAATACAGATTATCGATCCAAAGATTCAAATGGCCTTTGTCTGGCTTTTATGGTCGTAGGTGTCGTAACCTTACCTGTTGGATTGAGTTGGGCGAGTGGCGAGTTTTGGGGCCAGAGTTAGTTTTTGATACTGAAGAAAAGGTAAAATTGATTTGAGACCGGTCGAAGGAAGCGTCTGATAGGTAGAAGTCTTACGCAGATCTTAAACGCTGAGAGATTGAGTATTCTGTGGGAGACTTGGTATTTCTTAAGGTCTCACCATGGAAAAAGATACTGAGGTTTGGGCGAAAGGGTAAGCTTAGCCCTAGGTTCATTGGGCCTTACCGTATACTGAAGCGTGTGGGACCAGTCGCCTATCAACTTGAGCTGCCTCTAGAGTTAGACCAGATCCACGATGTGTTCCATGTCTCCATACTGAGGCGTTATCGCTTTGATCCACACATATAGTACCAGTGGAGGAGATCGAAGTTAGGCTAGATCTGACCTTCGAGGAAGAACCAGTACAGATAGTAGACCGTGAGGTTAAGATACTAAGGAAGAAATTGAGGAGGTGATGCGACAACAATACCCTCACCTATTCTGACCAGGTAAATTTCGAGGCCAAAATTTCTTTTAGGGGGTAGAGTTGTAACACCCAAAAATATAGGGTCTTTAATTTTGCATGTTATGATTCAAATTGCTTGTTTGCTTTAATGGCTAAGTGATTTGGGTGTGTATGTAACACCCCTATCCCATATCCGTCGCCAGATTAGGGTTAAAGGCATTACCAGACAGATCGAAAACATTTATAGAATTAATCATACATGCATTCAATAATATCTAACATAATGTCCCTTATATAGATCATCGAGACCTTTAGCATGACTATAACCAAGTTGGGACTAAATCGAAATGCATACTAACTTTTGAAGAAAACAAAAAATTTTCTAAATGCAGGGGACACACGGCCGTGGGGGTAGGTCGTGCCTCTCCATCGGCTACTTGACACACTGTGTCTTCCCTGGCTATATCTGACCAAAACCAACACGGTCACCAAGCACGCCTGTGCTAAGGCCATGTACAATAGATCACATACTGCTATTTCTCACACGGCCACCAAGCACGCCCGTGTCGAGGCCGTGTTCAATTTAAGCCACATTCTGCCAATTTACCCACGGTCTTAGGCACACCCGTATGCCTCAACCGTGTGACATTATAGGCCCTTTTACAAGGTCAATATGCCACCCACTTAGGGTCTTCCTACAAGCATTATATACCAAAACATAATATGCATATTTGGCAACCAAAACATATCAAATGGTTCACTTCTTCCATGCATTCAATATCAATTCCATTCATACCAAATTACAAACTAAATCTTACAACATTTCATACATGTGTCATCCATTTGCTTAACCAAAACTTAACCATTTCATATGCATTAAAACATTCTAAATGTTTGCTTCATAACTCATACATTCAAACATTTATCAACTTCAAAAACTTAACAATACACATGGCCATGCTCACTTCATAAACATATACACCTATCTAGCCTATACATGCCATAATTAGCCATATACATTTCCAAAAGGGTACCAAAATAAGTTTTTGTAGTGTGATGACGATCCTTGACAATCCCGAGCCTTCAGTAGCTTCGACGACCTATAAAATAGAGAAAACACACACACAGAGTAAGCTTTCCAAAAGCTTAGTAAGTCATATACAAATAAACTTGGTATGGAAAGGATATATCAATCACTTGGCAAACTTTCATATATTCGTTTTGGTTCATACAATTTTAACCACATTAACCATTTTCACCATTCAAGAATCATATGAACACATAGCTCATCTAGCCAAAACAATTCTCATCATATCACAAATTCCATGTACTTATCACCATAGTAAGATCAAAAAGATACTTACCTTACATACACAAATAGTGTATAGACAACGTACATGAATCGAACTTAATATCACATAATTGTTCATAGCTCGGATTTGACATTCATATCATATTCTTGCCCGTTGAACCCTTAGGAACCTAGTAGGATACTGAGAAAGCTCGAAATAGTAGTACAATGCCAATGTCCCAGACGAGGTCTTACATGCACTCGTATATCGATGCCACTGTCCCATACAGGGTCTGACACGTACAGATTATAATGATGCCAACGTCCTAGATGTGGTTTTACATGAGTCAATATGATGCCGATGTCCCAGACATGGTCTTACTCATAAAGTTCATATCGATGCCTACGTCCCAGACGAGGTCTTTTACATATAATTCATATCGATGCCTACGTCCCCGATGAGGTCTTACACGAAATTTCAAATCAACGCCAACGTCCCGGACGTGGTCTTACATGATAAAATAGAACAGATACCTATGTCATGACATAGCTAATCCTATCTATTCCTAGGTTCGTATGGGACTTCTCGGCTTTATCACTATATCGAACTTATTTCAGAATTCACGCACTTAGCATCTCACACTCATTCATTTTCATTGATAGACATATGAATACATATATTCAATTCAATACAGATAAGTTTATTTGTATAGTGACTTACCTCGGATTTGGTTTATCGAATGGAAATGGCTACTCGGTTATTTTCGCTTTCCTGTGATCTAAATCTGTTTTCCTCGATTCTTGATCTAAACATATTCAAAATTAACCCTTTTATTCACCATTCCATTCAATTCAATCCATAGACACACATTTAGGGCTATTTGCAAATTAACCCTCATATTTGCACACTTTAACAATTTAGTCCATTTTTCACAAAACATCAAATTCACAAAATCCACACACACATGCTTGGCCGAACCTCTCTAGGGACTATATAAGCCCAAATATTTCATCAAATTTTCAATTTAGTCCTTCCATTTACCATTTTCTCAATTTAGCCCTATTTAGCTAAATTCAACAAAACTTCAAGAACAAAACATGTTCATCTAGCTCAAACCTTTCATTTTTCATTCTCAAACATCACAAAGCTTGTAGATGGCAAATTTCACATACATTATCAAAACACAAAATTGAAACATGGGTTGGATAGCACTCGAAGCAACGATTGCAAAAACGTAGAAATTATCAAGAACCGAAGTAAAAACATACCTTAATCTTGCATAAATAAAGCCGAATGCCCTAGCACATTTCGCTTCTTTTTCTTTCTTCAATTTCAGCACCCAAATATAAGATGATAACATTCATCTTTTCTTTTATTTATTAAACTTTATTTAATCAAATTACTCATTTAACCCCTTCCATAATAACTCAAACAAACATACATTAAGGGCACATTTGTCCTTTGTTCACCATCTAACTAAATAGTGGTCTTATTGCATCATAAGGCCTTTTCTTTTAAAAGCCGTAACACCTTGAGAGTTACCAAATATCATGCAACTTTCACATTCAATGCATTTCAGTCCTTTTGTCAAATTAAACACGCAAACAGATAAATTCGCTTATGAAAATTTACCACATGCTAATTCATATATCAACGACACAAAAATAATATTAAAATATTATTTGAACTCGGATTTGTAGTCCCAAAACTACTATTCTAACTAGGGTATAAACCATACTGTTACAATTGTCCCCTCCTTAGGGATTTTTGTCCCCGAAAATCTTACCGTTAAACAGAGTTGGATGTTGTTGTCTCATTGAATCATCAGGCTCCCACGTAGCCTTTTCTAATCCGTGTCGATTCCACAATACTTTCACTAATGGAATTTCCTTATTTCTTAACTCTTTCACTTCACGAGCTAAGATACGGATCGATTCCTCTTTGTATGTCATATCAGATCAGATTTTAATTTCAGATGGGGCAATCACATGTGACGGATCGGATCGATATCTACGAAGCATTGAGACATGAAACACATTGTGAATCTTTTCTAGTTCAATCTATATGCAATAGGCCCAACACGTTCAATGATCTCATATGGTCCAATGAATTTCGGACTTAACTTACCTTTACGTCCGAATTGGAGCACTTTCTTCCATGGAGACACTTTCAGAAATACTTTGTCACCGATCTCAAATTTTATATCTTTTCGTTTTAAGTCTGTATAGGACTTCTGACGATCAGATGCCGCTTTCAAACAATCTTGAATCAGTTTCACTTTTTGTTTGGTATCTTTTATCAAATCAACCCCGTGTAACTTATTCTCATTGAGTTCAGTCCAATATAAAGGTGTACGACATTTACGTCCGTACAAAGCTTCATATGGTGCCATTTTGATGCTCGACTGAAAACTATTGTTATACGCAAATTCAATCAACGGCAGGTATTGTTCCCACAAACCATTAAACTCAAGTACACAGCATCTTAACATATCTTCGAGAATATGAATAATTAGCTCAGATTGACCATCCGTTTGCGGATGAAAAGCTCTACTGAAATGCAATTTCGTACCCAAAGTGCCTTGAAATTTCTTCTAGAATCGCGATGTAAATCTCGGATCCCTATTTGAGACAATAGATAATGGTACCCCGTGCAATCTCACAATCTTAGAAATATAAAGCTTAGCTAATCTCTCCAGTGAGAAATCAGTTCTTACAGGAATAAAATGGGCAAATTTTGTCAATCGGTCAACTACGACCCATATTGCATCTTTCTTTCTCAAAGTCAGAGGCAATCCAGAAACAAAGTCCATAGTTACTCTATCCCATTTCCATTCAGGAATCAGAATCGGCTGTAACAACCCAGACAGAACTTGATGTTATGCTTTCACTTGCTGACAAACTAAACATTTTGAAACAAAGTCAGAAATGTCTCGTTTCATGCCAGACCATCAATAGTGTTGCTTCAAATCATGATACATCTTTGTACTTCCCGGATGGATAGATAGGCGACTGTTATGTGCTTCACCCAAAATCAATTGAATCAGCTCCGAATTTCTTGGAACACATATTCGAACTCAAAATCTCAAACAATTATCAACAACTCAAAATTCAGATTCAAAATTCAATTCACACTGAGGTCGTTTTAATAATAATTCATTATCAACCTTTTGAGCATCACATATTTTCTTTACAAATAACGGTTTCGCTCTCAATTTAGCTATCACAGAACCATCATCAGACAAATCTAACTGAGCATTCAAAGCACGTAGTGCAAACAATGACTTTCTACTCAGAGCATCTGTAACAATATTTGCATTCCCCGGATGATAATCTATCACCAACTCATAATCTTTTAACAATTCAAGCCATCTTCTCTGACGCAGGTTCAAATTTTTCTGGGTCATTAGATATTTCAGACTTTTATTCATTAGATATTTCAGACTTCTATGATCTGAAAACACATGACATTTCTCACCATACAAATAATGACGCCAAATCTTAAGTGCAAACACAATCGCAACGAGCTCAAGGTTATGTGTCAGATAATTCTTTTCACGAGGTTTGAATTGTCTTGAAGCATAAGCTACCACTTTGCCCTCTTGCATCAAAACACATCCCAGACCGTTTAACAAAGCATCACTGTAAACAACAAATTCTTTACCCGATTCTGGTTGTACTAACACTGGAGCTTCATTATGAGTTTTCAATTGGTCAAAACTTTTCGACATTTATCGACCATTCAAATCGACATCACAAAACATCAAATTCACAAAATCCACACACACATGCTTGGTCGAACCTCTCCGGGGACTATATAAGCCCAAATATTTCATCAAATTTTCAATTTAGTCCTTCCATTTACCATTTTCTCAATTTAGCCCTATTTAGCTAAATTCAACAAAACTTCAAGAACAAAACATGTTCATCTAGCTCAAACCTTTCATTTTTCATTCTCAAACATCACAAAGCTTGTAGATGGCAAATTTCACATACATTATCAAAACACAAAATTGAAACATGGGTTGGATAGCACTCAAGCAACGATTGCAAAAACGTAGAAATTATCAAGAACCAAGTAAAACATACCTTAATCTTGCATAAATAAAGCCGAATGCCCTAGCACATTTCGCTTCTTTTTCTTTCTTCAATTTCAGACCCAAATATAAGATGATAACATTCATCTTTTCTTTTATTTATTAAACTTTATTTAATCAAATTACTCATTTAACCCTTCCATAATAACTCAAACAAACATACATTAAGGGCACATTTGTCCTTTGTTCACCATCTAACTAAATAGTGGTCTTATTGCATCATAAGGCCTTTTCTTTTAAAAGCCGTAACACCTTGAGAGTTACCAAATATCATGCAACTTTCACATTCAATGCATTTCACCTTTTGTCAAATTAAACACGCAAATGCATAAATTCGCTTATGAAAATTTACCACATGCTAATTCATATATCAACGACACAAAAATAATATTAAAATATTATACTTAACTCGGATTTGTAGTCCCAAACTACTATTCTAACTAGGGTATAAACCATACTCACTACAATTGTCCCTCCTTAGGATTTTTGTCCCCAAAATCTTACCGTTAAACAGAGTTGGATGTTGTTGTCTCATTGAATCATCGTGCTCCCACGTAGCCTTTTCTAATCCGTGTCGATTCCACAATACTTTCACTAATGGAATTTCCTTATTTCTTAACTCTTTCACTTCACGAGCTAAGATACGGATCGATTCCTCTTTGTATGTCATATCGATCGATTTTAATTTGGATGGGGCAATCACATGTGACGGATCGGATCGATATTCACGAAGCATTGAGACATGAAACACATTGTGAATCTTTTCTAGTTCATCTATATGCAATAGGCCCAACACGCTCAATGATCTCATATGGTCCAATGAATTTTGGACTTAACTTACCTTTACGTCCGAATCGGAGCACTTTCTTCCATGGAGACACTTTCGAAATACTTTGTCACCGATCTCAAATTTTATATCTTTTCGCTTTAAGTCTCAGATAGGACTTCCGATCGATCGATGCCGCTTTTCAAACAATCTTGAATCGCTTCACTTTTGTTTGGTATCTTTTATCAAATCAACCCGTGTAACTTATTCTCATTGAGTTCATCCAATATAAAGGTGTACGACATTTACGTCCTGCAAAGCTTCATATGGTGCCATTTTGATGCTCGATCGAAAACTATTGTTATCACGAAATTCAATCAACGGCAGTATTGTTCCCACAAACCATTAAACTCAAGTACAAGATCTTAACATATCTTCGAGAATATGAATAATTAGCTCAGATTGACCATCCGTTTATGGATGAAAAGTCAGATTGAAATGCAATTTCGCACTCCAAAGTGCCTTGAAATTTCTTCTAGAATCGCGATGTAAATCTCGGATCCCTATTTGAGACAATAGATAATGGTACCCCGTGCAATCTCACAATCTTAGAAATATAAAGCTTAGCTAATCTCTCCAAAGGAGAAATCGCCTTACAGAATAAATGGGCAAATTTTGTCAATCCGGTAACTACGACCCATATTGCATCTTTCTTTCTCAAAGTCGAGGCAATCCGAAACAAAGTCCATAGTTACTCTATCCCATTTCCATTCAGAATCGAATCGGTCGTAACAACCCTGCATGTAACTTGATGTTATGCTTTCACTTGTCGACAAACTAAACATTTTGAAACAAAGTCGAAATGTCTCGCTTCATGCCGCACCATCAATAGTGTAACTCATAATCTTTTAACAATTCAAAGTAATCTAGTCAAAGGAGTAGCTATAGATCGAAAACACATGAAGCCTTTAACAAATCTCACGAGGTTTGATAATAAGCTACCACTTTGCCCTCTTGCATAAACCCTGCACCGCTTAACAAAACTACAAACTTGGGCACTTTCTTGGAGGTTTCCAATTGAATCTAAAGCTATAGTCGAGAAAATCTTGTTCGGATCAACACGAATCCCAGAAGCTGACACAATATGCCCCAAAAAACTGACCTCATTCAACTAGAATTCACATTTGCTAAATTTTGTGTACAATTGCTTTTCTCTCAAAGTTTGCAACACAATTTTCAGATGTTCTGCATGCTCATTCTCATCACGTGAGTAAATCAAAATGTCGTCAATGAATACAACAACAAATTGATCTAGATACGGTTTGAAAATTCTATTCATCAAGTCCATAAAACAGCAGGAGCATTGGTTAGTCCGAATGGCATAACTAAAAACTCATAATGCTCGTACCTCGTTCAAAAAGTAGTTTTTGGAATGTCTGAATCTTTAACTCTCAACTGGTAGTATCCCGATCTCAGATCAATCTTTGAAAATACAGTAGCTCCTTTTAACTAATCGAATAAGTCATCAATCATAGGCAACGAATATTTGTTCTTAATGGTCATCTTATTCAACTGACGGTAATCAATGCACATTCTCATCATGCCATCTTTCTTTTTCACAAACAGAATAGGTGCACCCCAAGGCGAGAAACTCGGTCTAGCGAACCCTCTATCGGTCAACTCTTGCAACTGCAACTTTAACTCTTTTAACTTTGTTGGTGCCATTCTATACGGAGTTATCGAAATAGGTGTCGTACCAGGCAACAATTCAATACCAAATTCAATTTCACGAATTGGAGGTAAACCCGGTAACTCTTTAGGGAACACATCAGAAAAATCACAAACAATGGGTACAGATTCAACTTTCTTCTCGAATACTTTTGAATCGATCACATAAGCAAAATATGATTCATACCCCTTTTTCACATAACTCTGAGCTTTCAAAACAGATATCACAGCAAGCAATCCATTTAAATCATCAGACTCAATCCGTACAATCTCATCATGACTTCTTAAATTAATAGTCTTTCTTTTATAGTTCACAACGGCATCATGCATAAACAACCAATCCATTCCCAAAATAATTCGAATTCATCAAACGGCAGTAGCATTAGATCAGCAGGAAAACAGATATCTTGAAACATTAACGGACAATTCTTGCATACTTTGTCAACTAGGACACTTTTACCTAAGGGGTTCGATACTTTTATAACAAATTCAGTAGACTCTACAGGCAAAGTCTTACCATATACTAAATTCATGCATATGTACGAATGCGTAGAGCCAGGGTCTATTAAAGCACTCACAGAAGTATAATAAAGAGTAAAAGTACCCGTTATAACATCAGGTGATGAAGCTTCTTCACGAGCTCGGATAGCATAAGCTCTGGCAGGCACTCTAGCTTTAGATCTTACCGTAGTGTCTCTCGTGCACCTTTGGCTACCACTAACATTTCTTGTATTCTTTGAAGGTCTACTCCCCAGATGCATTTTCAAGTCTCAGATTATGAACAGTCTCTGGCTTAACAGACTCAGAACAATCACGAATAAAATGATCAAGCGATCCACATCTGAAGCAAGCTTTATCATTTAATCTGCAGCTTCTCAGATGCCTCTTTCCGTAATGTTTACATTCAGGTCTCTCTGATCGAATATTTCCAACGCTGGCCACTGAAGTTTCTAGAGCTTTGGAACTCACTTGCGATCTAGCTCGATTTCTATTTGAGTGCCCCACATTGTCTCTGGAATGACCTTGATTATCTCTGAATCTTTTCGGAGTAGACTGAAAAGAGTTATTCTGAAATCTCTTTCTTGTATCTCGAGCTTCAGACTCAGCTTTTCTTTTATCCTTCCCGAGTGCTTCAACTTTGCAAGCTCGGTCAACGAGTGTAACGAACTCTTTTATTTCTAGGATCCCAACCAGCAAACGAATATCTTCATTAAGACCGTCTTCAAATCTTTTACACATTATTGCCTCAGACGATACGCATTCACGAGCGTACTGACTCAACCTAAGAAATTCTCGTTCATATTCGGTAACAGTCATACGACCTTGCTTTAGCTCTAAAAATTCTTTTCGTTTCTGATCGACGAATCTCTCACTGATATATTTCTTTCGAAACTCAATTTGAAAGAAATCCCATGTAACTCGTTCTCTCGGAACAACAGAAATTAAAGTTTTCCACCATTGATAAGCCGCATCTGAAGTAACGATACAACACACTTTATGCATTCTTTCGGAGTCAGAGACATCTCATCAAATACCCGAATAGTATTTTCAATCTAGAACTCAGCTTTTTCAACATCATCAGTATTAGTAGCTCAAAATTTTTCAGCCCCATACTTACGAATCTTGTCAACCGGAGGCTTATTTAACAGATTCAGATATATAACCGGTGGCACAACTATAGTCTGAGGGGGATCAACCGGGGGCAGGGGTTGTGAAACAGGCGGGTTATTTCTCATGAATTGAGTGAACCACTCACTCATCATCTGGAAGAAAATTTGTTTAGCTTCTCCCTCTTGACCGCTTGTAGCCAGTTTCAAATTAGAGGGTGCTGTCCCTTGCGCGGGAGCAGGCGCATTACTTTCTACGTCGTCAGCTATGGCTTTTTGGGATCCATTGCTATACAAAAATCATATTTCATACGTCAGGATTCATCACACTATCACAGTTCAAATATATGGCATGTATAGTTAGACTCTGACACGCTACGTTAGTCTAAGAATCGACTAAATCGTAGCTCTAATACCAATCAAATGTAACACCTCTATCCCGTATTCATCGCCGGATTAAGGTTAAAGGCGTTCCAAATAGATCGGAAACATTTAAAGAATTAATCATACATGCATTCAATAATATCTAACATAATGTCCCTTACGTAGATCATCGAGACCTTCAGCATGACAATAACTGAGTCGGGACTAAATCAAAAAACATACTAGATTTTGAGGAAAACTAAAAATTTTCTAAATGCAGGGGACACACAGCCGTGGGGGTAGGCCGCGCCTCGCCCACGGCTACTTGAGACA
Organism: Gossypium rotundifolium; assembly: GCA_025506655.1. Lineage (NCBI taxonomy): Eukaryota > Viridiplantae > Streptophyta > Magnoliopsida > Malvales > Malvaceae > Gossypium > Gossypium rotundifolium. Next base: position 91,537,560 of record CP106724.1, on the reverse strand, counting down.
CCTGTGTGTCTTCCCCATGGCTATATACTGCCAAAACCAACATAGTCACCAAGCACGCCCATGTGCTAAAGCCGTGTACAATAGATCACATACTGCTATTTCTCACACGGCCACCAAGCACACTCGTGTTGAGGCCGTGTGCAATTTAAGCCATATTCTATCAATTTACCCACAGTCTAAGGCAAGCCCGTGTGCCTCAACCGTGTGACATTATAGGCCCTTTTACAAGGTCAATATGCCACCCACTTAGGGTCTTCCTACAAGCATTATATACCAAAACATAATATGCATATTTGACAACCAAAACATATGAAATGGTTCACTTCTTCCATGCATTCAATATCAATTCCATTCATACCAAATTACAAACTAAATCCTACATCATTTCATACATGTATCATCCATTTGTTTAACCAAAACTTAACCATTTCATATGCATTAAAACATTCTAAATGTTGGCTTCATAACTCATTCATTCAAACATTTATCAACTTCAAAAACTTGCCAATGCACATGGCCATGCTCACTTCATAAACATATACACCTATCTAGCCTATACATGCCATAATTAGCCATATACATTTCCAAAAGGGTACCAAAATAAGTTTTTGTAGTGTGATGACGATCCTTGACAATCTCGAGCCTTCAGTAGCTTCGACGACCTATAAAATAGAGAAAACACACACACAGAGTAAGCTTTCCAAAAGCTTAGTAAGTCATATACAAATAAACTTGGTATGGAAAGCATATATCAATCACTTGGCAAACTTTCATATATTCGTTTTGGTTCACACACTTTTAACCACATTAACCATTTTCACCATTCAAGAATCATATGAACACATAGCTCATCTAGCCAAAACAATTCTCATCATATCACAAATTCCATGTACTTATCACCATAGTAAGATCACTTAGATACTTACCTTACATACACAAATAGTGTATAGACAACGTACATGAATCGAACTTAATATCACATAGTTGTTCATAGCTCAAATTTGACATTCATATCTTAGTCTTGCCCGTTGAACCCTTAGGAACCTAGTAGGATACTCAGAAAGCTCAGAATAGTAGTACAATGCCAATGTCCTGCACGAGGTCTTACATGCAACAGATATCGATGCCTAATCGTCCCGCATGTGGTCTTACACGTCTGATTATAACGATGCCAACGCCCTGCACGTGGTCTTACACGAGTCAATATGATGCCGATGTCCCAAACATGGTCTTACTCATAAAGTTCATATCGATGCCTCACGCCCCGGATGAGGTCTTTTACATATAATACATATCGATGCCACGTCCCGCACGAGGCCTTACACGAAATTTCAAATCAATGCCAACGTCCCAGACGTGGTCTTACATGATAAAACAGAACAGATACCTATGTCATGACATAGCTAATCCTATCTATTCCTGGGTTCGTACGAGACTTCTCGGCTTTATCACTATATTGAACTTATTTCAGAATTCACGCACTTAGCATCTCACACTCATTCATTTTCATTGATAGACATATGAATACATATATTCAATTCAATACAGATAAGTTTATTTGCATAGTGACTTACCTTAGATTTGGTTTATCGAACATAAATGGCTACTCGGTTATTTTCGCTTTCCCGTGATCTAAATCTGTTTTCCTCGGTTTTGATCTAAACATATTCAAAATTAACATTTTTATTCACCATTCAATTCAATTCAATCCATAGACACACATTTAGGGCTATTTACAAATTAACCCTCATGTTTGCACACTTTAACAATTTAGTCTATTTTTCACAAAACATCAAATTCACAAAATCCACACACACACATGCTTGGCTGAATCTCTCTAGAGACTATATAAGCCCAAATATTTCATCATATTTTCAATTTAGTCCTTCCATTTACCATCTCTCAATTTAGCCCTATTTAGCTAAATTCAACAAAACTTCAAGAACAAAACATGCTCATCTAGCTCAAATCTTTCATTTTTCATTCTCAAACATCACAAAGCTTGTAGAATCATCAATGGCATATTTCACATACATCATCAAAACACAAAATTGAAACATGGGTTGGATAGCACTCAAAGCAACGATTACAAAAACGTAGAAATTATTAAGAACCGAAGTAAAAACATACCTTAATCTTGCATAAATAAGGCTGAATGCCCTAACACATTTCTCTTTTTTTTCTTTCTTCAATTTCGGCACCCAAATATAAGATGATAACATTCATCTTTTCTTTTGTTTATTAACCTTTATTTAATCAAATTACTCATTTTCATAATAACTCAAACAAACATACATTAAGGGTACATTTGTCCTTTGTTCACCTACTAACTAAATAGTAGTCTTATTGCCTCATAAAGCCTTTTCTTTTAAAATTCATAACACCTTGATACTTAACAAATATCATGCAACTTTCACATTCAATGCATTTCAGTCTTTTTGTCAAATTAAACACGCAAACAAACAAATTCGCTTACGAAAATTTACCACATGCTAATTCACATATCAATGACACAGAAAATAATATTAAAATATTATACGAACTCAGATTTGTGGTCCCAAAACCTCTGTTTCAACTAAGGTATAAATCGTACTGTTACAGTGTATGGGAGTATTTGAGAAGCCTGGGTTCAAGTCTTGGCTCTTGCAAAAGTTTAATTTTTCCCCTTAAATGAACCTGGACACTGGCACTTAGGATTTATTAATAATAATGCTTGTTTATTGACACAAGAAGAGCTTGTGGCCTAGTGGCAAGTGGTGTGTTGTGTAACTATGAGGTCTGAAGTTCAAGCTCTGGGTTACACAATGGAGTGTTTATTTTGCAGCTAGGACGACTAGAGTTTGCGTTGTAGTGGAAGTCTAATGGTGAAAGGTTTGAATTGGGCATGGAGAGATTGCAGGAGCAAATCATGGAGAGGATTATGAGAGATTGGTGGAGTGAATCAATGAGTTGAGTGAGTGGAGAGTTGTGCCATTTGGGGGAACTCAAACTTTGACAATTTGGCTGGGGGAATTATTAGTCATTTCGGCTTTGGCCTAGTAGTTGCTGAATTCTCCTTGCTCTCCTCCCATTTTTAGCTTTTGGGTCCTTTTTGGAATTATTTTGGTTGCTTTCTCTAGGTGACCGAGTGTGTTAGGCATTTTGCACTTTTCTTTTCTCTGCACACTTCTACACTTTTTTCCCCGCACACTCTTGCACTCTTCTTTTCCTCTGCTACCGAATCCCCCTTTTTCTCCTTTCTATTCCTCAGCTTTTGGTTCATAGCCAAATCTTCTTGTTCTCATTTTTAACATTTCTTTTCTTCCTCTATTTTTCCTCCTTTTGGTGTTCTTTGGTTTATGGGTGTTGGCTGACTGTCAATGGTGTTGCAGTTTCAGTCTTGAAAGGGTTCTAATGAATCGGTAGGTAGTTATGAGTCCCCTCATTCGATTCTTTGTTGGTTATTTATGTGTTCAATCTATTTTCTTTTTTTTTCTCAAAAGCTGAGTGCTTCTTCTCATAAGTTCTTTTGCATTCTTACTTTCTTTGCGATATGAAGATCTATTGGGTGTTAAGGGCTTCAATAAAGTGAAGAGGCGCAAGTGACGGAAGCAATCAACACCTTTTCATTCATCTATCAAGGTAAAAGAGTCATCTTGTCCTTTCTGTGCATAGGCCGAATATCCCTATGTTCTGCAAGTTTGATATATTCGAATTAAGGCCACTTATAAGGCCTATCTTGTTTAAGAATCGGTGTTGTTATGTAGATATATCGTAGAGGCGTGCGATTACTTCTGGATAGTGGTCTTAGAGGACTAAAGTCGTCTCATTCAAGCAAGGTAAGGAAGGTGGTTTGGATTAAGTGTCCATAAGAGGGTGTTACCCTAACAATTAAGGACTAACATCGGATCTTGATGATTCTAGGTTGGGTGCTCGTGGATCTTGGAATGACTCCATTAAAAGGTGTGTAATCACACTATCTCCTTTGTGAGTCGGCAAAAACTGAAAAGCCAAAACCTCGGCACATGAGACCTCATGAGCGTGCGATCGTTCGTGGGGTAAACTGAGCCCACAATCATGTGCGATAGACTGAAGAGGCCACTATGAGTGTTCTCGTGCACTTGGGCCATTATGGGCCTTGTTAGGCCGAAATGGGTCGTGTGGGCCCAATGGGCTCGTAGGCCCTACATGGATAAAATTTATGAAAATTGACAGAAACTGGATTGGGCTGTGTAGAGTACATAGTCGTGATTAAATTTGGGCCAAATGGGCCATGCGAGCGTGTGGGCCCATTTGGGCCAAATATTGGGCTTAAGCCCATTTACACTATTTCGACCAAATGGATTATCTTTGTCACTCGAGGTGACTGTAGGCCTTCGTAAAGGTTGTTAAAATGATTGAAGTACCCCTAACGAGTAAAATGACTAAAATACTCCTAGGGAATAAAATGACTGAATACACTTAATGAGTAAATGACCAAAATACACCTAAAGGGAAAAATTACCATTTTACCCCTAATACATGAAAATGACTATTTTACCCCCAGAGGTAGATTGACCGGTAAAAGTATGTATTGTATGACTGTACTGAGTAGGACATGTTGCATACACGAAATATTAATGACATGGCATATTGCATGGGGTTGGGATTCTGCTATGGAGGAAGTACTGTTACTGGTGGCTCTGCCACAATTACTATTACTGGTGGCTTTGCACATATCTGCATCTTGGCGGTTTTGTTGCGTTATTATTCTTGGCGCGTTATCTTTGTAATATTGGTGTGAGGGCTAGGTGGGTCGACTTTGTCCCCACATGGTGTGTTGGGTTGGTACGGGTGGTGTGCTGGTTGGATTGGGGTGGGTTTGTATACTTGCACCATATTGATATCATATCGGGCTTAGGCCCACACTGTACTGTTACTGAATAGGGCTCAGGCCCAGCTGTTACTGCATGATAGGGGGTTACACACTGATTTCTCGTAACTCACCCTTTTATTTTAATTGTGTAGGTAATCCCCAACCTTAGATGATTTAGAGCTGCGAGGGACTCGGAGGTCACCACATGTTCGTTATTATTTAATCTTAGACTTAGTTATTTTATTTTTATATTGGGTTAATAATTATGTAATAAGGCCTCTGGTGATTTTATTTTCTCTTATTTGGGTTTTAAATTCTTAATTTGAAACTGCCAAACTGATACAAATAAGTTTTTGAAAATAATAATGGTTTTAAAAGACAAACACCTATTTTCAACTTCAAGATAATCATAAATGGAGTAGCTTCTGTGATTTTAAACCTACAGTAACAAACATGGTAACCGTTTTACTAAGTGGTGGTTTTTATAACTTACCAATTATTTCCTAAGAAACAAGAACTAAAGGGATTTTTACTCAAACGATTTCTCCCATCAGACTTTGGTTTCAAAAAACACTTGATGTGACATGCTAGATTCGGACGTAACGTCTAGGCTAGGTCTGAGGTGTAACATTACGAGTCTAAGGACTAAAATGTAAAAAGTTAAAAAATTAGGGGTAAAATATAATTTTTCCATAATGTGATTTTTGGACTAAATTGAATAATGTGAGTATTAAATAAGCTGAATATGCTATTATAGATCAAGAAAATGAAGTTCTGACCTAGATCGGGAGAAAAATAAAGTGTTTGACGATTAAGTCTATTTTCACTATTTTTGTGCCGAGGTAAGTTCGTATGTAAATAATGTAATGTTATATTTGTATTCTAATGTTTTGATATTGCATGAAATGTATGATTAATTCTTTAAGTATATTTGACGAAGTTCCGACAAGAGAGAAATCCCGGTTGAACCTTAGGAATAGATTAGGATACAAGTTACATGTCATTAGGAACCCGTGTGATTATGTGATTTATGTGTCCCGGGTGTTGGTCCTATATGTCCTCCCAGTGGCTGGGTATATGTAACACCCCTAACCTGTGTCTGCCATCAGACTAAGGTTAAAAGGCATTACTAGACAAAGTAGAACATTTCATAAATATTTCATAAACATACATTATGCATCAACAAATTATCATCATTCACAATCACTTTGTCCCTTTAGAAGGTCTACGAGACCTTAAACATGCTTTAGAGAGGGTTCAGGACCAAATCTATCACATACCAAAACTATACAAAACTTAGAATATTTTCTTTCAAAACAGGGCATACGCCCATGTGGCTTAGTCGTGTGCCTCACATGGCCGTGCCTTGGCCTATGCATCTGCCCGTGTACAAAACTGATTAAAATCACATGGCCTGTCACACGCCCGTGTGTCTGGCCTGTGCAACACTGACTTGAACCACATGGCCTGCCACACGCCCGTGTGCCTGGCCCGTGTGCAAGTCTGACTTACTTCGAATTAAGACAGTGAAGGACACGGTCGAGACACACGCCCATGTACTTAACCGTGTGGGAAATTATAGGCCATTTGCAAGGCCAAAAGGCCACCTATTTTGGGTCATACCTACAAGCATTAAAAATCATCAATTCATGTCCCAAAGGTAGCTAAAACATACCAAATTATGCACAATTTAACCCAGAACAACATCATTCATACACCATGTAACATCCTAGAATTAGGGGTTGTGATTTATGTTTTTCTGGGTGTTTGGCTCATTTAGCTTGTTATTTTGGTGTGTTTGGGGGTCCTGAGGAGGCTCAGGTTCGAGCCAGGGCCTTGGTAAAATTTTGTTTTTAGGGCACTTTAGGGGGAGAGCTAGGGGAAAAAGGCATTAAGGGTATTTAGTTGTGTTTGATGTCACAAAAGGAGTTAGTGGCAAGGTGGTGTGGCGTCACTTGTAGGATCAAAAGGGAAGGAGTTCGAATCCCACATGTTACAATTTTAGAGTAATTACTTTGTGCCAGGATGGGGAAGAAGTGGTGTTCAGCTTGGACTTTGAGGGGTGGTTGTTGAATTAGTCAACCAGTTTGAAATGGATGGAGGAGAGGTCTTGGAGGAGTTTGAATGGGTCAACCGGTTCAAATGGTGGATGAAGAAGACTTAGTGGAGCAAATCAAGAAGCAAATCATGGGTGTGGGAGTGAGGTGATAGTTGACCGAATGAGGAGTGTGTAGGGGTGGATTTTCGGCTAGAGGTTGGTATGGTGTGGGAAAATTGGCATTTGGGGAATAGGGAGAATAACCGAGGCCTTGGGGTTATTTGTGCTGAAAATTCTTTAGGTGCATTGGAGTTTCTTTTGCATTTTCGGTACTTACTTTGCTCATTACCAAAATTAATCTTTGTTCTATTCTACATAGTTGTGTCGAACTCACCACATATTTCTTTTCCCTTTTCGCATATTATATCTACTCCAACAACATAATACCCGAACCTCCCCTTCATCTCCTACTACTTGTATTCTCCACCATAATCGAAACTTTCTTCCCTTACTTCTCTACCTTCTTAATTAAACCGGAACCCCTACTCTTTTTCTTCGTTCTTGGTTAGTTTCTCCTTGTCGAATCACTTTTCTTCTGCACTTCTTCTATTTCTTCTTTTTTTCTTTTGCACCTCTATTTCTTTCTCACCTAGCCAAACCTTGCTACTTCTCCTTTTTTCTCTCCATTTGTTCCTTCCATTTGGGTGCTAGCCGAACCTGGGTTACTCACTTTCTTGTTTTTTTCTATTCATCTCTCTCTTGTTTGACTTTTTAGTGAAACCCTTTTTGTACCAAACTAAACTCGTATTTTACATCTTTTTTCCATTAGCCGAACTTCAAGAAGGAAAGTGTTAGTTATTTACCGGGGGTCCCTCTTCAATCAATTTTTGTTTGTGCAAGGTAATGGAGATTCTTTCTTTTCTTTCTGTATCTTTCGGTCTTATGGGGTCATAGACGAAGAGGCTATTTATTCCTTAATGCTAGTTCACGGTTAACCTCTTCTATTCTTCGCTCATCTTGGTATGTTCACAACGGATTGAAACTTATAGAAAAATCGGTCCGTGTTCAATTCTTCTTTGATCAAGGTAAGGAGCTTCCCTCTAGTTCTTTGTGATTAGCTTTTATTCGTTTTACTCTGCCATAATCAAACCCCTTGTTGGGGCAAACACTGTTTTCACAATAGTACTGTATTGATCAAGATTTTCTTCATGGATGCGAGTGGTAGATAGTTTATAGAGGGGAGTGGACCCATAGTCTCTGCTTCTAAGTTTAAACGGCGTGCTGTGTCGGCAATTCGAGACTTTCCTCCAGTTTGTGGTAGAGAGCCAACGTCTACTTGGGATAGGCAAATCACGGTTACTCTCGCTAGTGAGAGTGTCGACGATCTAAAGTGCTTAGTTCTACGCATAATCAGGTGTGTAGTTCTTACACCTCCCTTTATTATTTTTCATTAATGACTATGTTGGCTAGAAGTCGAAACGACTATATAGACAGTTGAGATACCCTTGTGGGAAAAGTTGGAGACACCAAGTAAGTACCTTTATGATTCTGTCTTTCGAACAATATAGCCTAAACATATGTATGATTTGATTATCTGTTGTACATTGGAAATATGATTGCATTCATCATAATATGATAATATGTTGTATGGGCTTGGGATATGATTGAAAGGGGAAGTGTAATTCAGTGACTTTGTCACAGTGGTTTGGTACCACAGTGGTTTGGTACCACATATACATATATCAATGGCTATGTCACATTACTTCAGTGGTTTGGTACAACATATATATACATCAGTGACTCTGTCATAGTGGTTTGGTACCACAGTGGCTTGGTGCCAGAGGTGTTTGGCTGGTTCAGGTGATGTAGAGGATGGAATACTAGGTTGGGTTGGGTTGCATTGCATACACTTTTTAATATGCCATATTGTGAGGGCTAAGGCTCAATGTGCATCTGTGGGCTTAAGGCCAGATAGCGTTCGTTAGGGGAATTACACACTGAGTCTTGGTGACTCACCCCTCTGCTTAATGTTGTAGGTAACATTTAGTTGCGAATTTGGAGTCGAGGTGGACTTTGAGGTGGCCATGGATTATTTCTTCCTTAAATTTCGTTTCCTTCTTTTAAACTTATTTTTAATTTGGGATTTTGTTATGTAATAAGGCCTCCATAATTTTAATTTGGGTTTTTATCTTAGTGCAGTTATTATAATATTATGAAATGATAAACACAGAGTTTTTCCTAAAAATATAATAAACATTTTCCAAAGTATTAACAAGCGAATAACTAGCAAAATAATAATTAAACTTGAAATTTTTCTAAAACTATACAAGCTGGTTTTTTTTTAAAATGTCACGTTTATGAAATCCCCTAATTTCGAATTTCATATCAGAAAACCCGTACTCGACTATCAGTTCTTTTAAATAAAAGTTGGTAAGGAAACCCTTAAAACTGAATTTTAATGATGGAAACACAAAACGAAAAGTTTTTCTAAATTGTAATGTTTTCACTAAAATTTCAAAACTATTTTTTCATGTGACATGCCAGATTCGGTCATAACGTTTAGACCGGGTTTGGGGTGTTACAATTATGGTATCAAAGCCAGGTTGCAAAACTCGATTGTGGAACGGGTTCAAAAGTTTTCCAAAATTGGGTTAAAATATGGTTTAAAAAATATATGTTTTCTGGAAGTATGGCACCTGAGTCTCTGGCACCAAATCCGTACGGTAAGTCTTCTAACTATTGGTTGATTTGTATGCAAAGGTTATATTATGTTGTGATTGATGGTTTTAAGAGATTCAATTCTAGAGATTGAGACCTTTAAATATAGGTTTGCGAAAAACTATTTCTAATTCTATCTTCATAAGCTATCCGTTAACAAACAGTGGAAGATATACTAATTCATAAAATTTGTAATTAGATTAAGTTGATCTCGTAATCATGAGCGCTAGAGGATGTGGATGTGGTATACACGACCATGGTAGAGGCCGGACGTTGAAGATGGACCCTAGAATCAGGACATGGGCCGGAAGTCAAAGTGTCAGCATCACCAGTAGCAGAAGTGGTCTCAGGACCGATCTGGAGGGGATGATGCTTTGTCCCAAGCTATGCTGCGTGTTCTGGAGTGGGTTGCTAGAGCAAGCATGGGATCGGTAGCTCGAAAATCTATTCCTGAGTGACTTCGAACAAATGGGGCCGAGATATTTAGAGGTATTTCTGGTGTGGCTCCAAACGTAGTAGAGTATTGGCTGGAAGCAGTCGAGCGAATTATGGATGATTTGGACTGCACGACAGAGGAAAACTTGAAAGGAGTAGTATCCCTCCTTCGAGATGAAGCATACCAGTGGTGGCTCACGGTAAGGGAGGGTACACCAGCAGACCGTATTACCTGGGACTTCTTTAAGACAGCGTTCAGGGAAAGTATGTTGGGGCGAGTTATGTGGACGCTCAAAGAAAGTCATTTTTAAACTTGGTCCAGGGGAATAATTCGACGGCTGAGTATGAGGCGGAGTTTCTACGTTTAAGCCGCTATGCTCGGGGCATCGTCGTAACTGATTACGAACATTGTGTATGATTCGAGGATAGTTTGCGAGACGAGCTATGCGAGTACTGATAGCTCCACAGTGGGAAAGAGAGTTTGCCATTCTGGTTGAGAAGATAAAAATAGTCGAAGAGGTGAAGCGGTCTGAGAGGTAGAATCGGGATAAGGATAGGGGTAGGAACAAGAGGAATTTTGGGTTGTCAGGATCTATTGGGGGTTTTCAAAAAAGGCCTAGGTTTGATGGGCCGGGTTGAGTTGCGATGCCTATTGCTATTAGTCGGTCTCAATCGTGTGCTCGATGTGGGAATTTTCATTCGAGGGAATGTTGGTTAAGAAATAGAGGATGTTTTAGGTGTGGATCAATGGATCATCGGGTAAAGGACTGTCCACAGGAGCTAGACAGGGCGCGGCCAGTAGGTCAAGGTTATGCACAGTCCGAAAAAAGTGGGCAGTAGCCACCGAGAGGTCGTGGTCCAGCCAGAGGAGGAAATGGATTTGGTCGAGGGCGTAGAGCTCTGGGCAAAGGTGCTGGGAGTACAGATGCGAGACAGCCTGGACTGGTTTATGTAGTTAGACGACGAGAGGATGGTAATGCACCGGATGTCATAACCGGTACGTTCCTTCTTTTTGGTGTGCCTTTTACAACTTTGATAGATTTGGGCCTACACATTCATATGTTGCTAGCACTATGTCTGGGACTTTGGGTATAGAATCTGAGGTTGCTTCTAGAGAAATGACTGTGATTAGCCCTTTAGGACAATCCGCAGTGGTGAGCAAACTGTAACACCCTTATCCGATATCCTTCGCCGGATTAGGTTAAAGGTGTTCCAGACAGATCGAAAACATTTATAGAATTAATCGTACATGCATTCAATAATATATAAAATAATGTCCCTTATGTAGATCATCGAGACCTTTAGCATGACAATAACCGAGTAGGGACTAAATCGAAATGCATACTAAATTTTGAGGAAAACAAAAAATTTTCTAAATACAGGGGACACACGGCCGTGGGGGTAGGCCGTGCCTCTCCCACGGCTACTTGACACACCTGTGTGTCTTCCCCGTGGCTATATAATACCAAAACCAACACGGTCACCAAGCACGCCCATGTGCTAAGGCCGTGTACAATAGATCACATACTGCTATTTCTCACACGGCCACCAAGCACGCCCGTGTCGAGGCCGTGTGCAATTTAAACCACATTCTGCCAATTTACCCACGGTCTTAGGCACACCCGTGTGCCTCAACCGTGTGACATTATAGGCCCTTTTACAAAGTCAACATGCCACCCACTTAGGGTCTTCCTACAAGCATTATATACCAAAACATAATAGGCATATTTGGCAACCAAAACATATCAAATGGTTAACTTCTTCCATGCATTCAATATCAATTCCATTCATACCAAATTACAAACTAAATCCTACATCATTTCATACATGTATCATCCATTTGTTTAACCAAAACTTAACCATTTCATATGCATTAAAACATTCTAAATGTTGGCTTCATAACTCATTCATTCAAACATTTATCAACTTCAAAAACTTGCCAATACACATGGCCATGCTCACTTCATAAACATATACACCTATCTAGCCTATAGATGCCATAATTAGCCATATACATTTCCAAAAGGGTGCCAAAATAAGTTTTTGTAGTGTGATGACGATCCTTGACAATTCCGAGCCTTCAGTAGCTTCGACGACCTAGAAAAGAGAGAAAACACACACACAGAGCAAGCTTTCCAAAAGCTTAGTCATATACAAATAAACTTAGTATGGAAAGCATATATCAATCACTTGGCAAACTTTCATATATTCGTTTTGGTTCATACACTTTTAATCACATTAACCATTTTCACCATTCAAGAATCATATGAACACATAGCTCATCTAGTGAAAACAATTCTCATCATATCACAAATTCCATGTACTTATCACCATAGTAAGATCACTTAGATACTTACCTTACATACACAAGTAGTGTATAGACAACGTACCTGAATCAAACTTAATATCACATAATTGTTAATCGCTCGGATTTGACATTCATATCGTAGTCTTGCCCGTTGAACCCTTAGGAACCTAGTAGGATACTCAAAAGCTCGAAATAGTAGTACCATGCCAACGTCCTAGATGAGGTCTTACATGCACTCGTATATCGATGCCACTATCCCAGACAGGGTCTTACACGTACAGATTATAACGATGCCAACGTCCCAGATGTGGTCTTACACGAGTCAATATGATGCTGATGTCCCAGACATGGTCTTAATCATAAAGTTCATATCGATGCCTACGTCCCAGACGATGTCTTTTACATATAATTCATATCAATGCCTACATCCCCGACAAGGTCTTCCACGAAATTTCAAATCAATGCCAACGTCCTGGACGTGGTCTTACATGATAAAACAGAACAGATACCTATGTCATGACATAGCTAATCCTATCTATTCCTAGGTTTGTACGGGACTTCTCGGCTTTATCACTATATCGAACTTATTTCAGAATCACGCACTTAGCATCTTACACTCATTCATTTTCATTGATAGACATATGAATACATATATTCAATTCAATACAGATAAGTTTATTTGCATAGTGACTTACCTCGGATTTGGTTTATCGAACGGAAATGACTACTCGGTTATTTTCGCTTTCCCGCAATCTAAATCCGTTTTCCTTGGTTCTTGATCTAAACATATTCATAATTAACCCTTTTATTCACCATTCCATTCAATTCAATCCATAAACACACATTTAGGAATATTTGCAAATTAACCCTCATATTTGCACACTTTAACAATTTAGTCCATTTTTACGAAACATCAAATTCACAAAATCCACACACACATGCTTGGCCGAACCTCTCTAGGGACTATATAAGCCCAAATATTTCATCAAATTTTCAATTTAGTCCTTCCATTTACCATTTTCTCAATTTATCCCTATTTAGCTAAATTCAACAAAACTTCAAGAACAAAACATGTTCATCTAGCTCAAATCTTTCATTTTTCATTCTCAAACATCACAAAGCTTGTAGAATCATCAATGGCATATTTCACATACATCATCAAAACACAAAATTGAAACATGGGTTGGATAACACTCGAAGCAACGATTACAAAAATGTAGAAATTATCAAGAACCAAAGTAAAAACATACCTTATCTTGCATAAATAAAGCCGAATGCCCTAGCACATTTTTCTTCCTTTTCTTTATTCAATTTCGGCACCCAAATATAAGATGATAACATTCATCTTTTCTTTTGTTTATTAACCTTTATTTAATCAAATTACTCATTTAACCCCTTCCATAATAACTCAAACAAACATACATTAAGGGCACATTTGTCCTTTGTTCACCCACTAATTAAACAGTGGTCTTATTGCCTCATAAGGCCTTTTTTTTTAAAAGCCATTACAACTTGATACTTGACAAATATCATGCAACTTTCACATTCAATGCATTTCAGTCCTTTTATTAAATTAAACACGCAAATAAACAAATTCACTTACGAAAATTTACCACATGCTAATTCACATATCAAAGACACAGAAAATAATATTAAAATATTATGAGACTCTAATTTATGGTCCTGAAACTACTGTTCTGACTAGGGTATAAATCGGATTGTTACAATTCTCCCCCATTAGGGATTTTCGTCCCCTAAAATCTTACCGTCAAACAGAGTTGGATGTTGTTGTCTCATTGAATCTTCAGGCTCCCACATAGCCTCTTCTAATCCTGTCGATTCCATAATACTTTTACTAATGGAATTTCCTTGTTTCTTAACTCTTTCACTTCATGAGCTAAGATACGGATCGATTCCTCTTCATATGTCATATCAGATCAAATTTCAATTTTAGATGGGGCAATCACATGTGACGGATCGGATCAATATCTACGAAGCATTGAGACATGAAACACATTGTGAATCTTTTCTAGTTCAGAAGGTAACTTCAATCTATATGCAACAGGCCCAACACGTTCAATGATCTCATACGGTCCAATGAATTTGGACTTAACTTGCCTTTATGTCCAAATCGGAGCACTTTCTTCCATGGAGACACTTTCAGAAATACTTTGTCGCTGATCTCAAATTTTATATCTTTTCGTTTTAAGTCTGGATAGGACTTTTGACGATCAGATGTTGCTTTCAAACAATCTTGAATCAGTTTCACTTTCTGTTCGGTATTTTTATCAAATCAATCCTGTGTAACTTATTCTCACTAAGTTCAGTCCAATATAAAGGTGTATGACATTTACATCCGTACAAAGCTTCATATGGTGCCATTTTGATGCTCGACTGAAAACTATTGTTATATGCAAATTTAATCAACGGCAGGTATTGTTCCCACGAACCATTAAACTCAAGTACACAGCATCTTAACATATCTTTGAGAATCTGAATAATTCGCTTGGATTGACCATCCGTTTGTGGATGAAAAGCTGTACTGAAATGCAATTTCGTACCTAAAGCATCTTATAATTTCTTCTAGAACCGCGATGTAAATCTCGGATCCCTATCTGACACAATAGATAATGGTACCCGTGCAATCTCACAATCTCAGAAATATAAAGCTCAGCTAATCTCTCCAGTGAGAAATCAGATCTTATAGCGATAAAATGTGCAGATTTTGTCAATCGGTTAACTACGACCCATATTTCATCTTTCTTTCTCAAAGTCAGAGGCAACCCAGAACAAAGTCCATAGTTACTCTATCCCATTTCCATTCAGGAATCAAAATTGGCTGTAACAACCCAGATGAAACTTGATGTTCTGCTTTCACTTGCTGACAAACTAAACATTTTGAAACAAAGTCAGAAATGTCTCGTTTCATGCCAGACCACCAATAGTGTTGCTTCAAATCATGATACATCTTTGTACTTCTCGGATGGACAGATAGGCGACTGTTATGTGCTTCACCCAAAATCAATTGAATCAGCTCCGAATTTCTTGGAACACAGATTCGATATCAGAATCTCAAACAATCATCAACAACTCAAAATTTAGATTCAGAATTCAATTCACACTGAGCTCGTTTCAACAACAATTCATTATCAACCTTCTGAGCATCACATATTTGCTTTACAAATAATGATTTCGCTCTCAATTGAGCTATCACAAAACTATCATTAGACAAATCTAACTGAGCATTCAAAGCACGTAGTGCAAATAATGACTTTCTACTCAGAGCATCTGCAACAATATTTGATTTCCCGGATGATAATCTATCACCAACTCATAATCTTTTAACAATTCAAGCCATCTTCTCTGACGCAGGTTCAAATCTTTCTAGGTCATTAGATATTTCAGACTTTTATGATCTGAAAACATATGACATTTCTCACCGTACAAATAATGACGCCAAATTTTAAGTGCAAACACAATCGCAGCGAGCTTAAGGTCGTGTGTCGGATAATTCTTTTCATGAGGTTTTAATTGTCTTGAAGCATAAGCTACCACTTTGCCCTCTTGCATCAAAACACATCCCATACCTTTTAACGAAGCATCACTGTAAATAACAAATTCTTTACCCGATTCTCGTTTGTACTAACACTTTGGAGCTTCATAATGTAGTTTTCAATTGGTCAAAACTTTTCTGACATTTATCCGACCATTCAAATCTGAAATCTTTCTAAAGTAATCTAGTCAAAAGAGTAGCTATAGTCGAGAAGCCTTTAACAAATCTATGGTAACAACTAGCTAAACCCAGAAAACTACGAACTTCAAACACGTACTTCAGAAGTTTCCAATTCAAAATAGCAGAAATCTTGTTCGGATCAACATGAATCCCAGAAGCTAACACAATATGCCCTAGAAAACTGACCTCATTCAACCAGAATTCACATTTGCTGAATTTTGCGTACAATTACTTTTCTCTCAAAGTTTGCAACACAATTTTTAAATGTTCTGCAAGCTCATTCTCATCACGTGAGTAAATCAAAATGTCGTCAATGAATACGACAACAAATTGATCTAGATACGGTCTAAAAATTCTGTTCATCAAGTCTATAAAAATAGCAAGAGCATTTGTTAGTCCGAATGGCATAACTAAAAACTCATAATGCCTGTACCTCATTCTAAAAGCAATTTTCAGAATGTCTGAATCTTTAACTCTCAACTGGTAGTATCCCGATCTCAAATCAATCTTTGAAAATACAGTAGCTCCTTTTAACTGATCGAATAAGTCATCAATCCTAGGCAACGGATATTTGTTCTTAATGGTCATCTTATTCAACTGGCGGTAATCAATGCGCATTCTCATCGTGCCATCTTTCTTTTTCACAAACAAAACAGGTGCACCCCAAGGCGAGAAACTCGGTCTAGCGAACCTTCTATCGGTCAACGCTTGCAACTGCGACTTTAACTCTTTCAACTCTGTTGGTGCCATTCTATAAGGAGTTATTGAAATAGGTGTTGTACCAGGAAACAATTCAATACCAAATTCAATTTTACGAATCGGAGGTAAACCCGGTAACTTTTAGAGAACACATCAGAAAAATCACAAGCAATGGGTACAGATTCAACTTTCTTCTCAGATACTTTTGAATCGATCACATAAGCAAAATATGATTCATACCCCTTTTTCACAAAACTCTGAGCTTTCAAAACGGATATCACCGCAGATAATCCATTTAAATCATTAGACTCAATCCATACAATCTTATCATTCGGACTTCTTAAATCAATAGTCTTTCTTTTACAGTTCACAACGACATCATGCATAAATAACCAATCCATTCATAAAATAATATCAAATTTATAAAACGACAGTAGCATTAGATCAGCAGGAAAACAGATATCTCGAAACATTAACGGATAGTTCTTGCATACTTTGTCAACCAAGACACTTTTACCTAAGGGGTTTGATACTTTTATAGCAAATTCAGTAGACTCTACAGGCAAAGTCTTACCATATACTAAATTCATGCATATGTACAAATGCGTAGAACCAAGGTCTATTAAAGCAATCACAGAAGTATTATAAAGAGTAAAAGTACCCGTTATAACATCAGGTGATGAAGCTTCTTCATGAGCTCGGATAGCATAAGCTCTGGCGGGCGCTCTAACTTCAGATCTTACCGTAGTGTCTCTCGTGCACCTTTGGCTACCAATAACATTTCTTCTATTCTTTGAAGGTCTACCCCTCCTAGATGCATTTTCAAGTCTCAGATTCGAGCAGGAATACCGCTTAATGACTCGTAACAATCACGAATAAAATGATCAAACGATCCACATCTGAAGCAAGCTTTATCATTTAATCTGCAGCTTCTCAGATGCCTCTTTCGCAATGTTTACATTCAGGTCTCTCTGATCGAACATTACCAACGCTGGCCACTGAAGTTTCCAGAGCTTTGGAACTCACTTGTGATCTAGCTCAATTTCTATTTGAGTGCCCCACATTGTCTCTGGAACGACCTTGATTATTTCTGAATCTTTTCAGAGTAGACTGAAAAGAGTTATTCTGAAATCTCTTTCTTGTATCTCAAGCTTCAGACTCAGCTTTTCTTTTATCCTTCCCGAGTGTTTTAGCTTTGCAAGCTCGATCAACGAGTGTAACGAACTCTTTTATTTCTAGGATCCCAACCAGCAAATTGATATCTTTATTAAGACCGTCTTCAAATCTTTTACACATTATTGTCTCAGAGGATACATTCACGAGCGTACTGACTCAACCTGACAAATTTTCGTTCATATTCGGTAACAGTCATACGGCATTGCTTTATCTCTAGAACTTCTTTTTGTTTCTAATCAACGAATCTCTCACTGATATATTTCTTTCGAAACTCAATATGAAAGAAATCCCATGTAACCCATTCTCTTGAAACAACAGAAATTAAGGTTTTCCACCATTGATAAGTCGTATCTCTTTATGCCTTCTTTCGGAGTCAAAGACATCTCATCAAATACCCGAATAGTATTTTTAATCCTAAACTCGACTTTTTCAAAGATCATCAAGATTAGTAGCTCGAATTCTTCATTCATACTTACTTAATCTTGTCAATCGGAGGCTTATTTAATGATTTAGATACATAACCAAGGGCACAACCTGTAGTCCGAGGGGATTAACAAGGCGGGGTTGTGAAACAGTCGGGTTATTTCTCATGAATTGACTGAACCACTCACTTATCATCTGGAAAAAAGCTTGCTTAGCTTCTCCCTCTTAACCACTTGTAGTTGGTCTCAAATTAGAAGGCGCTGTCCCTTGCGCGGGAGCAGGCGCATTACTTTCGACGTCGTCAGCTACGGCTCTTCGGGATCCATTACTATACAAAATCATATTTCATACGTCAGGATTCATCACACTATAACAATTCAAATATATGGCATGTATAGCTAGACTCTGACACGCTACATTAGTCTGAGAATCGACTAAATCGTAGCTCTGATACCAATCAAATGTAACACCCCTATCCCGTATCCGTCACCAGATTAGGGTTAAAGGCATTCCAAACAGATCAAAAACATTTATAGAATTAATCATACATGCATTCAATAATATCTAACATAATGTCCCTTATGTAGATCATCGAGACATTTAGCATGACAATAACCAAGTCAGGACTAAATCGAAACGCATACTAAATTTTGAGGAAAACTAAAAATTTTCTAAATGCAGGGGACACACGGCCATGGGGGTAGGCCATGCCTCTCCCACGGCTAATTAACACACCCGTGTGTCTTTTTCGTGGCTATATACCGCCAAAACCAACACGGTCACCAAGCACGCCCTTGTGCTAAGGCCGTGTACAATAGATCACATACTATTATTTCTCACACGGCCACCAAGCATGCCCGTGTCGAGGCCATGTGTAATTTAAGCCACATTCTGCCAATTTACCCACGGTCTTAGGCGCGCCGTGTGCCTCAACCTGTGAAATTATAGTCCCTTTTACAAGGTCAATATGCCACCCACTTAGGGTCTTCCTACAAGCATTATATACCAAAACATAATATGCATATTTGGCAACCAAAACATATCAAATGGTTCACTTCTTCCATGTATTCAATATCAATTCCATTCATACCAAGTTACAAACTAAATCCTACATCATTTCATACATGTATCATTCATTTGTTTAACCAAAACTTAACCATTTCATATGCATTAAAACATTTTAAATGTTGGCTTCATAACTCATTCATTCAAACATTTATCAACTTCAAAAACCTGCCAATACACATGGCCATGCTCACTTCATAAACATATACACCTATCTAGCCTATACATGCCATAATTAGCCATATACATTTCCAAAAGGGTACCAAAATAAGTTTTTGTAGTGTGATGATGATCCTTGACAATCCCAAGCCTTCAGTAGCTTTGACGACCTATAAAATAAAGAAAACACACACAGAGAGCAAGCTTTCCAAAAGCTCAGTAAGTCATATACAAATAAACTTGGTATGGAAATCATATATCAATCACTTGGCAAACTTTCATATATTCATTTTGGTTCATACACTTTTAACCACATTAACCATTTTCACCATTCAAGAATCATATGAACACATAGCTCATCTAGCGAAAATAATTCTCATCATATCACAAATTCCATGTACTTATCACCATAGTAAGATCTCTTAGATACTTACCTTACATACACAAATAGTGTATAGACAAAGTACCTGAATTGAACTTAATATCACACAATTGTTCATAGCTTGGATTTGACATTCATATCATAGTCTTGCCTGTTGAACCCTTAGGAACCTAGTAGGATACTCAGAAAGCTCGAAATAGTAGTACAATGCCAACTTTCCAGACGAGGTCTTACATGCACTCGTTTATCGATGCCACTATCCCAGACAGGGTTTTACACGTACAGATTATAACGATGCCAATGTCCCAGACGTGGTCTTACATGAGTCAATATGATGTCAATGTCCTAGAAATGGTCTTACTCATAAAGTTCATATCGATGCCTACGTCCCAGACGAGGTCTTTTACATATAATTCATATCGATGCCTACGTCCCCAATGAGGTCTTACATGAAATTTCAAATCAACGCCAATGTCCCGGACGTGGTCTTACATGATAAAACAGAATAGGTACCTATGTCATGACATAGCTAATCCTATCTATTCCTAGGTTCGTACGAGACTTCTCGACTTTATCACTATATCGAACTTATTTCAGAATTCATGCACTTAGCATCTCACACTCATTCATTTTCATTGATAGACATATGAATACACATATTCAATTCAATATAGATAAGTTTATTTGCATAGTGACTTACCTCGGATTTGGTTTATCAAACGGAAACGGCTACTCGATTATTTTCGCTTTTCGCGATCTAAATCAGTTTTCCTTGGTTCTTGATCTAAACATATTCAGAATTAACCCTTTTATTCACCATTCCATTCAATTCAATCCATAGACACACATTTAGGGCTATTTGCAAATTAACCCTCATATTTGCACACTTTAACAATTTAGTCCATTTTTCACAAAACATCAAATTCACAAAATCCACACACACACATGCTTGGCCGAACCTCTCTAGGGACTATATAAGCCCAAATATTTCATCAAATTTGCAATTTAGTTTTCCATTTACCATTTTCTCAATTTAGCCCTCTTTAGCTAAATTCAACAAAACTTCAAGAACAAAACATGTTCATCTAGCTCAAATCTTTCATTTTTCATTCTCAAACATCACAAAGCTTGTAGAATCATCAATGGCATATTTCACATACATCATCAAAACACAAAATTGAAACATGGGTTGGATAGCACTCGAAGCAACAATTACAAACATGTAGAAATTATCAAGAACCGAAGTAAAAACATACCTTAATCTTGCATAAATAAAGCTGAATGCCCTAGCACATTTCTCTTTTTTTCTTTTTTCAATTTTGACACCCAAATATAAGATGATAACATTCATCTTTTCTTTTGTTTATTAACCTTTATTTAATCAAATTACTCATTTAACCCCTTCCATAATAACTCAAACAAACATACATTAAAGGGCACATTTGTCCTTTGTTCACCCACTAACTAAAAGTGGTCATATTGCCTCATAAGGCCTTTTCTTTTAAAAGCCATAACACCTTGATACTTAACAAATATCATGCAACTTTCACATTTAATGCATTTCAGTCCTTTTGTGAAATTAAACACGCAAACAGACAAATTCACTTACGAAAATTTTCCACGTGCTAATTCACATATCAACGACACAAAAAATAATATTAAAATATTATACAGACTCATATTTGTGGTCTCAAAACTACTGTTCAGACTAGGGTATAAACTAGACTATTTCATAAACTATTTAGGAGTGTGCCTTTAGAAGTGCAAGGGGTTGTTTTCCCGACTGACTTGATGGAATTGCTATTCGACGAGTTTGACTTGATTTTAGGCATGGTCTGGTTAGTTAGGTATCAAGCAAACTTGGATTGTGCTACTAAGCGATGATATTAAAGACTCCCGATGATAAGGAAGTGCTGGTGATAGGTGAGAGAAGGAATTACCTATCCAATGTGGTGTCTACACTAAAGGCTGAAAAGATGGTGCGAAAGGGATGTGAGGCATTCCTAGCTTTCAGCAGTGCTTTGGATATCAATGAATTGTCTGTAAGGGATGTTAGAATGGTGAAAGAATTTTTAGACGTCTTTTCAAAAGAGCTTCTAGGGTTATCTCCGGATCGCGAGGTGGAGTTCGGCATTGATCTACTTTCGGGAATAGCTCTGGTGTTCGTTGCCCCTTATAGGATGGTGCCGAAGGAGTTTGTAAAACTTAAAGCTCAAATTCAAAAATTGTTGGACCATGGTTTTATCCGACTAAGTGTATCTCCGTGGGGAGCACCGGTGTTATTCGTTAAGAAAAAGGACAGGTCGATGCAGATGTGCATTGACTACAGGCAATTGAATAAGTTAATGATTAATAACAAGTACCCGTTGCCAAGGATTATGATCTATTCGATCAGCTGCGAGGTGCTTCGGTCTTCTTGAAAATAGACTTGAGGTCAAGGTATCATCAGCTTAAGGTCAAGGAGGTGGATATTCATAAGACTGCTTTTCGAACTCGTTATGGTCACTAAGAGTTCTTAGTGATTCCGTTCGGGTTGATGAATTCACTAGCTACATTTATGGATATGATGAATTGGGTATTCCAACCGTACCTGGATCAGTTTGTCATAGTGTTCATAGACGATATCTTGGTATATTTAAAGACTGAGGAGGAGCATGATTTGCATCTTCGGATAGTTCTATAGATTTTGAGGGAGAAGCAACTGTATGCCAAATTCAACAAGTGTGAATCTTAGTTGAGGGAAGTTACCTTTTTGGGGCATGTTGTGTCTACTGAGGGGATTAGGGTTGATCCCCGAAAGATCGAAGCTGTTTTGGACTGGAAGCCACCAAGTCTGTAGCAGAAGTTCAAAGTTTCTTGGGTTTGGCTGGGTATTATAGAAGGTTCGTGAAAGGGTTTTCATTGATTACTGCAACTTTAATCAAGTTGTTACGAAAAGGGGTACCATTTTTGTGGGTTGATAAGCAACAAGAAAGCTTTGAGAAGTTGAAGAAGATTTTGACGGAGGCACTAGTGTTGATTCAGCCTAAGGCTGAAAAGGAGTTTGTCGTCTATTGTGATGCATCACACACAAGGTTAGGATGTGTAACAATGCAAGAAGGGAAGGTAGTAGCTTATGCTTCTCGACAATTAAGACCACATGAGGTGAATTATCCCATGCATGATTTAGAGCTAGCTGCGGTAGTGTTCGCCCTGGAGATTTGGAGAACTACTTGTATGGAGAAAATTCAATTATCTACACCGATCATAAGAGCCTGAAATATCTCCTTACCTAGAAGAAGTTGAATTTAAGGCAGCAGAGGTGGATTGAGTTATTGAAGGACTACGACTGCTCGATTGAGTATCACCCGGGTAAATCTAATGTAGTGGCAGATGCGTTGATCCATAAGGTAATATCAGATTTAAGGGCAATGTTTTCTCATCTCAGTTTGTATGAAGATGGAAGCTTGTTAGCCGAACTGCAAGTAAAGGCTTCATGGTTAGGTCAGATTAAGGAGAAACAGTTGTCAGATGAATTGCTAAGTTCTCAACTTTAGCAAGTGGAAGGTGGTGAGACAGAAGATTTTGGTCTGAACAGTGATGGAGTATTATGCTTTCGTGGAAAGGTTTGTATGCCAAAGGATTTTGAGTTGAGACAGATGATTCTGCGGGAGGTGTATAGTAGCCCATACACTATACATCCTAGTGGGAGTAAGATGTATCGAGATTTGCGTGAGTAATTTTGGTGGCCAGGTCTGAAGCAAGAAGTTACTGAGTTTGTGAATAAGTGTTTGAGTGTCAACAAGTGAAGGCAAAGCATCAGTTGCCTTCGAGGTTGTTACAGCCAGTGAAGATTCCACTTTGGAAGTAGGAGAGGATAACGATGGATTTTGTTAGTGGGCTGCCTCTTATGCCTACTAGGAAAGATTCGGTGTGGGTGATTTTGATCGATTGACGAAGTCTGCTCACTTTATATCGATTCGTATTGACTACTCACTATAGAAGTTAGCCAAGCTGTATGTAGCAGAGATTGTGAGGTTACATGGGGTGCTAGTGTCTATCATATCAGACAGAGACCCTAGGTTTACATCGCGATTCTGGAAGGTGTTACATAAAGCGTTGGGTACAAGACTGGACTTTAGCACGGCGTTTCATCCCCAGACTGATGGTCAGTTAGAGAGGGTAATTCATATTCTAGAAGACATGCTAAGAGGCTATGTTATCGACTTTAGGGGTAGTTAGGAGGATTTGCTATCGTTGGTAGAATTTGCGTATAACAATAGCTATCAATCCAGTATTCAGATGGCACCCTACGAAGCGTTGTATGGTCGTAGGTGTCGTACCCCTACCTACTGGACAGAGTTAGGTGAGCGACAGTTGTTAGGTTCGGAATTGGTTTCAGAGACGGAGGGAAAGGTTAAGTTTATTCGGGCTCGGTTGAAGGAAGCTTTGACAGGCAAAAATCGTATGCAGATCTGAAGCGTAAAGAAATAGAGTTTTCGGTGGGTGATCAGGTTTTTCTAAAAGTTTCACCTTGGAAGAGAGTTTTAAGGTTTGGATGAAAGGGCATGTTGAGCCCCAGATTCATCGGGCCTTATTGGGTGTTGAAACGTGTGGGACCAATGGCTTATCAGCTTGAGTTACCTCTGGAGTTGAGTAAGATACATGATGTATTCCATGTCTCAATGTTGAGGTGCTATTGTTGAGATCCATCTCACATAGTGCCGGTGGAAGAAATTAAAGTGAGACCAGACCTATTTTTTGATGAAGAACCAATGCAGATCTTAGATCGAGATGTTAAGGTGTTGAGGAGGAAGTCAGTTTCGTTGGTCAAGGTGTTATGGCGTAATCACGGTTCAGAAGAAGCCACGTAGGAGCCGGAAGATGTGATACGATAGTAATACCTCACCTCTTTTGATCAGGTAAATTTCGAGGCTAAAATTTCTTTAAGGGGGTAGAACTGTAACATCTTAGAATTAGGGGTTCTGTGATTTATGTTTTTTGGGTGTTTGGCTCATTTAGCTTGTTATTTTGGCATGTTTGGGGGTCTTGGGGAGGCTCGGGTTTGAGCTAGGGCCTTGGTAAATTTTTTTTAGGGCACTTTAGGGGGAGAGCTAAGGGAAGCAGGCTTTAAGGATATGTAGTTGTGTTTGATGTCACAAAAGGAGTTAGTGGCAAGGTGGTGTGGCGTCACTTGTAGGAGCAAAGGGAAGGAGTTCGAATCCCATAGGTTGCAATTTGGAGTAATTATTTTGTGCCAGGATGGGGAAGATGTGGTGTTCAGCTTGGACTCTGAGGGGTAGTTGTTGAATGAGTCAACCAGTTTGAAATGGATGGAGGAGAGATCTTGGAAGAGTTTGAATGGGTCAACCGATTCAAATGGTGGATGGAGAGGACTTAGTGGAGCAAATCAAGGAGCAAATAATGGGTGTGGGAGTGAGGTGATAGTTGGCTGAATGAGGAGTGTGTGGGGGTGGATTTTTGGGTAGAGGTTGGTATGGTGTGGGAAAATTGGCATTTGGGGAATAGGGAGCATAACCGAGGCCTTGGGGTTATTTGTGTTGAAAATTCTTTAGGTGCATTGGAGTTTCTTTTGCATTTTCGGTACTTACTTTGCTCATTACCAAAATTATTTTTGTTCTCTTCTACATAGTTGTGTCAAACTCACCACATATTTCTTTTCCCTTTTCGCATATTATTTCTACTCCAACAACATAATAGCCGAACCTCTCCTTCATCTCCTACTACTTGTTTTCTCCACCATAACTGAAACTTTCTTCCCTCACTTCTCCACCTTCTTCATTAAACTGAAACCCCTACTCTTTTCATTTGTTCTTGGTTAGTTTCTCCTTGCCGAATCATTTTTCTTCTGCACTTCTTCTATTTCTTCTTCTTTCCTTTTGCACCTCCATTTCATTCTCACCTAGTCGAACATTGCTACTTCTCCTCTTTTTCTCTCCATTTGTTCCTTCCATTTGGGTGCTAGCCAAAACTGGGTTACTCACTTTCTTGTTTTTTTTTTCTGTTCATCTCTCTCTTATTTTAATCTTGAGCCAAAACCCTTTTTGTACCAAAATAAACTCGTATTCTACATCTTTTTTTCATTAGCCAAAATTTAAGAAGCAAAGTGTTAGTTATCTGCCGGGGATCCCTCTTTAATCGGTTTTTGTTTGTGCAAGGTAATGGAGATTCTTTCTTTACTTTCTATATCTTTTAGTCTTATGGGGTCATAGTCGAAAAGGCTATTTATTCCTTAATGCTAGTTCACAGCTAACCTCTTCTATTTTTCGCTCGTCTTGGCATGTTAACAACGGATTGAAACCTATAGCCAAATCGATCTGTGTTCGATTCTTCTTTGATCAAGGTAAGGAGCTTCCCTCTAGTTCTTTGTGATTAGCTTCTATTCATTTAACTCTGCCATAATCAAACCCCTTGTTGGGGCAAATGCTATTTTCACTATAGTACTGTATTGATCAAGATTTTCTTCATGGATGCGAGTGCTAGCCAGTCTAAGGAGGGGAGTGGACCCGTAGTCTCTGCTCCTAAGTTTAAACGGTGTGCTATGTCGACGGTTCGAGACTTTCTGTCGGGTTGTGGTAGAGAGCCGATGCCTACTTGGGATAGGAAAATCGTGGTTATTCCCACTAGTGAGAGTGTCGACGATCTAGAGTGTTTAGTTCTACGTGTAATCAGGTGTGTAGTGCTTACACCTTCCTTTATTATTTTGCATTAATGACTATGTTGGCTGGAAGCCGAAACGATTGTATAGACAGTTGAGAGACCCTTGTGGGTAAGTTTGGAGACACCAGGTAAGTACCTTTATGATTCTATCTTTCGAACAACATAGCCTAAACATATGTATGATTTGATTATCTGTTGTACATTGGAAATATGATTGCATTCATCACATTATGATAATATGTTGCATGGGCTTGGGATATGATTGAAAGGGGAAGTGTAATTCAGTGACTCTGTCATAGTGGTTTGGTACCACAGTGGTTTGGTACCACATATACAAATATCAGTGACTATGTCACATTACTTCAATGGTTTGGTACCACATATATATACATCAGTGACTCTGTCACAGTTGTTTGGTACCACAGTGGCTTGGTGCCACAAGTGTTTGGCTAGTTTAGGTGATGTAGATGATGGAATACTAGGTTGGGCTGGGTTGCATTGCATACACTTTTTAATATGCCATATTGTGAGGGCTAAGGCTCAATGTGCATCTATTGGCTTAAGGAAGTGTTCGTTAGGGGAATTACACACTGAGTCTTGGTGACTCACCCCTCTGTTTAATGTTGCAGGTAACCCCTAGTTGTGGATTTAGAGCCGAGGTGGACTTTGAGGTGGCCATGCATTATTTCTTCTGTAAATTTCATTTCCTTCTTTTAAACTTATTTTTAATTTGGAATTTTTTATGTAATAAGACCTCCATAATTTTAATTTGGGGTTTTATCTTAATGCGATTATTATTATTTTATGAAATGATAAACATAGAGTTTTTCCTAAAAATATAATAAACATTTTCCAAAATATTAACAAGCGAATAACTAGCAAAATAATAATGAAACTCAGAATTTTTCTACAACTATACAAACTATTTTTCTTTAAAATGTCACGTTTATGAAATCCCCTATAAATTAAAGTTGGTAAGGAAACCCTTAAAACTGAATTTTAATGATGGAAACACAAAATGAAAAGTTTTTCTAAATTACAATTTTTTCACTAAAATTTCAAAACTATTTTTTTCATGTGACATACCAGATTCGGTCATAATGTTTAGACCGGGTTTGGGGTGTTACACATCATACAAATTCAAATATCAATCTCACCTCAAAAACATGTGATTCATACGCCATATAGATTTCATTTCAATACATAGCATTTCTCACCATATCAATCTCCCAAATTAACCATGAAACTTACCAATTGACCATTCATGAGCACATTAAAACATATCAACTTAATCATCACATAACATGGACTAAATTCACATATATTCACATTCATCATCAAGACATATCACATGGCTATATAAATACATGTCCTAAAACATATCATAACATTTCTAGCCTATACATGCCATATATCACTATGTACATTTCCAAAATGTACCAAAATATAATTCGATAGTGTGGTGATGATCCTCGACGATCCCTGAGCTTCCAGCAGCTTCGATAATCTATAAAACAATGCAAACATACACAAAGTAAGCTTTCAAAAGCTTAGTAAGCCATATACAAATAAACTTGTCACGTAGAACAACTATAAACCATTTCATACATATGGTCCATGGCATAACACAATCACAAGACATATTTCTCTTATATCTCAATTGATCATGTCCACTTGCTCATAATCTCATATCAAATGATCATATACATACATACCTTTTATTTCCAAATTTCATATACAAACATACGTGCCAAAATTTGGAAGCAATTCTTATACTCATTCATTTCCCGGAATGCCCGTGGAACCGTTCAGAATCAAATAGGATACTCGGATAGCTCGAAAAGCTCGTACAATTCCAACATCCCAGACGTGGTCTTACATGTAATCAATATCGATGCCACTGTCCCAGATAGGGTCTTACACAAAATCATATACGATGCCGATGTCCCAAACATGGTCTTACACGTAAATCTCAAATCGATGCCAACGTCCCAGACGTGGTCTTACAAGATAACACATATCAGAATCCTATGTCATGACATAGGTATCCTATGTTGTTACATTATCGGAACTTTACCAGATTTCACATATTCATCTCAAATAGTTATATATCACAATTCATTAACATAAAGGAAATAATAATTCAATTTAAACACATTTATTTGTATATCGACTTACCTCGTACGGATACAAATGGATGGAAACGATTACTTGACTATTTTCGATTTTCCCCGATCTAATGTTGTTTTTTTGGTTCTGGATCTAGTCACATTCAAATTTAGCTTATTCATTCACCAAATCATTCAATTCAATCCATATACACATTTAGGGTATTTTACAAATTTTCCCTCACATTTCACATTTTGACATTTTAATCCCTATTTCATAAAATCACAAAATACACGAAATTTTCTTATGCACATGCTTGGCTGAATATACCATTTGTCCATATAAGCCCATATCTTTATCTATTTCATATTTTAGTCTTTCAATTTCTCATTTTCACAATTTAGCCCATAATACTCAAATTCATCAAAAATCACTTTATAAAACATGTATATCAAACACCAAGCTTGCATAATTCATTATCAAACATCATAAAACTCATAAATTCATCAATGGAAACTTCCAAAATCATCATCAATTTCATGAATTAAGGCATGGGCTTAAGAGAACATGAATCAACGATTACAAAAACGTAAAAGATATCAAAAATCGAACAAATTACATACCTCAATCAAGCAAAACCAAGGCCGAATGTTCAAAAGCTTTAAACCCCTTCTTTTTCTTTCAAATTCAATGGAAAAGATGATGGTAATGGCCATCTAATTGTTTTTATTTTAATTATATTAACACTAATTACCAAATACCATTTTTAACCTTGGTTTAAAACAATTATAAACATATAATAAATGACCATATTTGTCCACTTTCAAATAAATGGCATAATAACAACATAAGGACCTCACATTATAAAAACCATAGAAATATAACAATTTAACAAATAGCAAGTCACTTTTTCATTTACGCAATTAAGTCATTTTTGCAAATTAAGTACACAAATGATCAAATTCAATCATTGAAATTTCACACATACCAATTCACATGCTGTAGACTCGAAAAATAATATTAAAATATTTTTCTAACTCGGATTTGTGGTCCCAAAGCCACTATTCTGACTAGGGTCTAAATTGGACTGTTATAGTATACTTGCATATGTTGCGGATACCTGATAGCTTGTATGAGCAACACTGCGTAGCTACGTCTTGACTGACAGCTTGTGTGAGCAGGCCCGTGGATTTGCTCGAGAATGAGCTTATATGTGTTATGATAATTTTGATAACATTGGCTACATATGTGGCACTTATGTGGAAAGTTTTTCGTGTATCCGATAGTATTCAAAGTGGTTCAATGGGTATGTCAAAGACGAGAAAGCATGTGATTATGTTACGAGTTGGTACAGGTATGTACGAAAAACTTAAAGGAAATGAATTTGGTATATGATGAACTATTGGTAAGGATGTTATTTAGTATGTTATGTTCATGAGGTTTTAATGACATTTAGGTTGATATACGTTTGTTACTTATATGGCAATTGTATGGTTAATGTTGTTCATTATTTGCATATGAACTTACGAAGATATATAGCTTACTCCCTTTTCTTCCCTTGTCTTATAATGTCACAAAGCTAGCTCGGGATTGGAGATCGTCAGTGATCCATTCACACTATCAACTATTATTTTGGTACCAATGAATTCAACATTTTGAGTTATGGCATGTATAGGGGACTTGGTCATTTTGTTATGTGTCATAATTGATTTGGCCAAATGTGTTGGCTTATATTGGTTGGAAGCTCATTTTGTATAAGGCCATTATAAATTGGCTATTATTGGTTAAGTATTTTCATATGATAATTCCTTTCATGGATGTGGGAATCAACTTGATTTGAGTTGATAAGTAAGTAATGTTTGTGTATGATAGATGGTAGCATGTAAATGATGTGTTGTTGTCTTGGTTGTGGCTGATTTGATTGTATGTATATGCTTGGTTTGGTGCTATGATGTTATGTTGTGTAGGTGTGCACATTAAATGGTGGCAAAAAGGCTTGGTAAATAGCCGTATTTTTGTCCACACGGGTAGACACATGGGTATGTGTCGAGGTCGTGTGTGACACACAGCTTGCCCCACGGGCATGTGTTCCGGCCGTGTGTCCCTTGCACCTTAATTTTGAGAAACAGAATGTCCAGAATATGGCACATAGGCAGTGACACGGGCCTGTGTCTCAGCTGTGTGTGCTACACGGCCTTAGACACGGGCATGTGTCTTGGTTGTGTGAAGTCTGCACCTATTTTATGAAAAATTATGAAAATTGAATTGACCACATGGCCTAGCACACGGGCATGTGGCACGACCGTGTGGCAAAAGTCAGAGAGCACCCTATTTTGAACACGGCCTATAGCACGGGCGTGCCTAAGGGTCACACGGACGTGTCCCTTGGACCATACGGGCATGTAAGCCTTGTAACATGAAAAATTTTCTAGGTTTTGTAAAATTTTTTAAAGTTATCGGTTTAGTCCCGAACCATTCCCAAAGCACGTATTGAGCTTCGAAGGCTCGTTTTAGGGATGATATGAATGTGTATGAAAAGTTTTAATTTGAATGGAAATTTATGACTCGGAAATGTATGTTTACTTCTGTTTATATTCGGTAATACCTCATACCCTATTCCGACGTTGAATACGGATAAGGGGTGTTACACTAATTCAATGGCATTAGTGCAGAAAGATAGCAAAATTAAAGATAAAATAGGCTAGGATTCACTGGTTATAAAATGCAATTTACTAAACTAAAAATCCTAAAATGTATGCTAAAGATAACTAAATGGGAACAAATTAACCAACAAGTAGGGAGAAAACATATGTTCTTTCTAGTACAATCACAACCCCAAACTTGAGTTTTTAGTTGTCCTCAATTAAAACAGAAAATAGCAAGGCTACAAAAATTTTACTAAGGAAAATGATCATTCTAGCAACTTGAACGCTCAAAATTCCCAATGAATGAATCACATTTAGATGAAAGAATATTGTATCGACAATACATAAGCATGAATGAGTAAGATTACATTTTCATCAAGGCCAACATCATGTTTCAAATCCTAAATTCTACCTACTAATACAACATTTATTGTACAATACTAAGTATTTATATATCTTTTCTTTTTTGGAATAAGGGATATCGTTGCATTATTATACCATTTTTCCTGAGAAGTAATGATAGGGTGCAACAAACCCCTAGGGAGTACATAATTGCATCGACACACACTCATGTAGCGACGGCCTTTGGCCAGATTCATTTTTCTAACGCTTGTATTGGACTGTTTCCTTTTTAACATTCCACAATACAACCATTTTGGAGTGTCTCTTATTTATAACTATCTATCTATATATAAGCAGCTGAAAAAGGCAGTTTCAATTAATATACAAGGAATGCTACTAGTCATTTATTACTAATGCAACCTAAATAATTCATTAAAATACTGAATATACAACATTCAATCAAATTTATCCAACTCATTCTTTGACAATTCACATGATCCTAGAATTAACCATCGAATATAACAAAAATTTTCAAACAATTGTGCATAAACCTTGCATGCTTCAAATTTTTTTTTGAAATGTGAGTGTATTTCCAAATCCCATATACATTCCCCCAAACTTAAAGATTGCATTCTCCCCAATACACTGACATGAATATGTAATGACAATAAAAATGAAGTGACAATATGTATTAAAAAAATGTGACTTACAACTATATGCAGTGCATGAAAACTACAATTACAACTTTAAAAATAAAACTAACTCAGTTATCTGCAACCATTGCTGTGGTTGCATGATGTTTCTTCCTTCTCCTTTTCTTCTCCTCCTTCTTTCGCTTATTGTCCTTGGAGCACTTTATTTTCTTTTCTTTGGGCTTTGCATGGTCTTCGGATTGCTCTTTAAAGTTTAGCGCAGCCCCTGCATCATTGGTTGCTACTTGTGTGGGAGAGGCCACCTGATGTGGTCCAGTATCGACCAAAATTGCCAATGAGTTGTCCTGCTCCTCACTGGTGACTTCAGCAACTTCCACTGGTCTCACTCCATCTAACTCCAGATTATCAATATTGGCACCCACAGACTCGGGTGCGGTGACAATGTTTACATCGGAGTCTTCCTCTTCTCTTTCTTTCTCTTCTTCAACAACTTCTTCTTCTTCAGAAATGATTTCCTCTTCTGTAGCAGCAACTTCCTTCTCAACAACAGTGTCCTCTTAACAAGCAAAAATACCATCCTCAAATAAACTATCAATCTTGTATAGACATTTCTCAATGTCCCTGGATTCTTCATCTTTGTCATTATCAGATACTTGCACCATGGGGGGAGATGCCACCAATCGGTCTTGGTCTTTGAAGTTGTCATTCATAAATAAATGGTCATAGTTTTGAATGATCGGTGGGAACGCTGGGAATTTTGGTAGTGTGGAGGGACTCAATTGACTTAATGTGGCGACAATGGAATAGTTCCAGGCTTTAGTATAAGCATAAAATAAATTCTGGGAGTTCTCCACATCCTCAATTGTAGCGAAAAGTTTGATCTACCTGTTACTGATGGAAGTAACCTTTTTCTCAACATCTTTCAGCTTACGCCATAGTGATGTCTCTATATGCAGGTCTTTTCCTTTACTGTCGGCTTTGGCTTTACCCTTCCTTATCTTGTTGGTTCTTACCTCATTCAGTATTGGTGTTTGTGTGCCACGAGTCATTCTACTGACAAAGGCTTCATTAATTGGTCCCTTATTATCCATGATTTCTACTTCTCCTTGTGGTATAATTCCTTTCTATTGACACAGTGACATGACCAATGATGGGAAAACCAAAATGCCGGTCTGCCTGGCGGCGCATTTAGCAATTTCTTGATGAGTATTACGCCGACATCAATTCTTCTACCCTTGATAATGGAATGTATCAGACACATTCTGTTAAGGTTAACGGTGGTGCTATGGGTAGATGGCAGTAACCTGCAGTTAACAAAGTGAAACCAAATTTTGCTATGTAGCGTTAGGAAATGGCAGTGCATCGTAAAATTCTTTAAATGCGACCCTTTCCACACCGCTCCTTCAATCCACAAGTCCTATACCAATAGGTTCCTTTTTTTGCACTAGCCTGGGGGATTTTGACTCACGAACTGCGATAGCGGAGGGCACATGTTCTTCAGTAGATTTGTTGGCTTTCTTGGTCCAACCATCTTTTGTGGAGGGAAGACAATTTTAAATGAAAAAGGTAGGATCTTGAGTAAGGTAAAAGAATAAAAATGGTTGCTTGGATACTTTATAGTCGGCACAGTGGTGTAGACTTTATAGGGAGTGAAAGAAGAAGATGTAGAGTCGGGATGTTTTGTGGAGAGATACAAAACTATTGGGAAGAGTTGTATCCAATAAGAATTGTGTCTTCTCAAACAGATCAAACAGTTGGGTGGGTTTTGATCCAAAGGTGGAGTTTGAATTTCCCTTAATTTTGATTAATGGTAACACAGTGGTACGAAATGCGTTGACAACCAAATCTTGTTGTGTACATTGTTACCTTATTATTCTGTAAAAAGGAAAGAAAACAAGATTTACAAAACAAGAATAAAATAAGATGAAATCTAAGAGTAATAAATTATAAATTTAAAATTTTTGGACCAAATTAATGGTCTCTGCCTGCTCTTATTTTTATTTCCAAAATAGTGTTTCAATCTCTATCCATTGACTTTGAACTAGTGTCCATCACATAAATCTCTATCCAAAATAGTGTTTCAATCTCTATCCATTGACTTCAATTTCTTATGTTTTGTTTTATCTTTTCTCTTGAGATGGTTTCTTATTTAGTTATGAACTAAACCCTTCAGATACCTGAAGGGGATGAAACCTATGATAGATTTTGTTATTTGATTTCTAAATTATATGATAAGTACTTAGTTTGTTCTTAATTATGTTGCTTAATTTAATTTGACGTGCTTAGGTGGAGGAGGAATAGACCCTACCTAAGAGTAGATCTAGCATAATTGAGCGGAGTTGATCGGGCGCCTAGAGATAGGGTTACGAGATTTTTCCGAATTAGGGTGAAACCTATATAGGAATCCATTGATCAATTTATTGCTTCCTTAGGGGGTTATTATAAGAGAACAAGAGTTCCACTAATTAATCTAAGGTTAGACATTATTCGCCTCGAGAGAGGGTTTAATATAGGTTACGGAGTCTCACGGATCAAGCTAAGTAAAGAAATCATATGGTTTAGGGATAAATAATAAGTGAAGTCATAGGTGGATTCTTATTAAGGGTATCGTCTTCATCAACTGGAGTTTTCCTAAAGTCTTTCTCTAATTCATTCTTTTGTCTTTGTGTCTAGTTTAGTTTTTCATTAGTTTTATAAACCAATCACTCCATATTTTAGGCTAAATAATAGAAAGAAAGTGAGTAGTAGTACTTTTAGGTTCCTTTGGGTTTGATAAAATAATCTTACCTAAACTATACTACTGTTAGATAGGTGCACTTGCCTCTATCATTGTCATAGTTAGTCTACAAGTTCGATCATTCTTTTTATAAATATTAAAACTCGACTATTTGACACGATCAAGTTTTTGGCACCTTGTCGGGGAACTCTAAAATATTAAGAAAGCTCTATTTCTATTACTTTAGCCATTATTCTATTATTATTTTTTATTAAATTTTTATTTTTACTAATTCTCTTTCTTTCTTTCTTGACTTGCGATGTACCTCTAGTTTATGACTAGAAGAAACCCGAGAGGACCATTAGAATACGAAAGCGACATTGAGGCTACCGCTCGAAGAAATCGTAGAGAAACTAGACAAGCTCTAGACTACCAAAGAGAAGAACAAAGAAGATGATCCAATCCTCATCAAGGGATGGACGAAAACAATCCACGATGTGAGAGAAAATAATGCTCCACGCACTATGTATGATTATGCTAAACCTAATTTGACAGGAGCAGAATCTAGTATTGTTAGTCCTGCTATAGCTGCTAATAATTTTGAATTAAAGCCTAACTCAATACAAATGATTCAACAGTTTGTTCAATTTGATGGTTTGTAGGATGAAGATCCAAATACTCATATAGCTAATTTCTTAGAATTCTGTGATACCTTCAAAATAAATGGCATTTCTGACGATGCCATACATCTTGATTATTTCCTTTTTCATTAAGGAATAAAGCAAAGCAGTGGTTGAACTCATTACCACGAGGTCAATCACCACATGGGATCAAATGACCGAAAAATTTCTTTTAAAATATTTTTCACTAGCCAAAATGGCCAAATTTAGGAATGACATATCTTTTTTTATGCAGAATGACACAAAAACATTATATGATGCGTGGGAAAGATACAAGGATCTCCTAAGGAGATGCCCACACCACGGATTACCTTTGTGGCTTCAAGTCCAAACTTTTTACAATGGTGTGAATTCTCCAACTAGGCAAATGATTGATTCATCAGCCGGTGGAACTTTGAATAACAAAACACCTGAAGTGGCTTATAATTTTATTGAGGAGATGTTGTTGAACACCTATCAGTGGCAAATTACAAGGGCTAAACCGACAAAATCAGCCGGAGTTTTTAACATAGACGCAGTGACAATGTTGTCAATGCAGGTGGAGTTAATGAATAAAAAGCTTTATAATTTATGTTCTTCATAGGTACATCCAGTAATGCAATGCGAAGCAAGTAGGAATGTGGCAAATCCTGAGTACCCACCATACCAACCAGGAGCAAAAAAGAGCAGAAAAACCATGTAGGTAACAATTTCAGATCCAATAATAATCCTTATAGTAACACTTATAACGCAGGTTGGAGGAACCACCCAAAATTTTCATGGGGAGGACAAGGAAATCAAGGAAATCAAAGGCAGCAACCTCCTCCTAATTACCAAAATAGCCTTATCCACTGGAAAGGAAATCAAACCTTGAAGAGATGTTGACAAAATTCATGGAGGCCCATGATTCTCGCTTCCAAAAGGTCAAGCAACACTAGATGAACAATGAAGTCGATCAAGGGAATCAAGAACAAAGTTGGAGAACTTACTAGGTCAGTGGGACATCTCACAGAGCTAATTTCTGAACGCCAACAAGGACGTCTTCCAAGCAACACAGAAATAAACCCAAAAGAGTAGATCCAAGCCATTACAGCTCAAGAGGGTCTAGGAGTAGACAATCCCACATCAGCACAAGAAATTAGGGAAGAAAAAGGTAAAATAGAGGTAGCTCACGAAAAGCCAAAATCGGTAATCAAAGAATACCAACCTCGCATACCTTATCCCGAAGCATTGAAAAAAGAGACTCAGAGGAACAATTTGGTAAGTTTTTAAAACTTTTAAAAAAATTACATATTAACTTACCTCTTCTTGAAGCCCTTTTTCAGATGCCCAATGCAAGGAAATTCTTAAGACAGCTCTTAACGAACAAATGCAAAATAGATGAAGAGCACCATGTGGAATTGAACGCAACATGCTCAGCAACATTACAGAATAGACTACCACAGAAACTAAAAGATCCAGGGAGTTTTATGATTCCATGTTTAATTGGTAGTTTAACTATCGATAATGCATTAGCTGATTTAGGGGCAAGTATAAACGTCATGCCTTATGCATTGTTTAAACGACTAGGTCTAGGGAAGCCCAAACGAACTAGGATGAGTATTCAACTAGCTGATAAAACTGTTAGAATTCCTAGGGGCATTCTTGAAGATGTTCTAGTAAAAATTGATAAATTTGTTTTCCCAGTAGACTTTGTTGTTTTAGACATGGATGAGGATAATTCAATCCCCTTAATTTTAGGAAGACCTTTTCTTGCAACTACCAAAACTAAAATTGATGTTGCCACAGGAGAACTCATACTTCGTGTAGGAGAAGAATCAGTCAATCTTCAAGCTCTCGACTCAGCCAAAACAACAGAAGATGAAGGTAAGAAAGTCATTTCAATAGATAACCAAATTGTTCAACCTTCATCGCAGGAAACATCACAATGCATCAAACCTGAGCCAACTCATAGCCCCCAAGTCATCACAGAAGAATCACACTATAAACAAAACCATAAGATCGACAATTTAGAAGAGCAGAAGATACACACCAAAGAAAAGCCGGATCCACACGAAGTAAAACCAAAGGAACCACCAGAAGAGCTCATAGGGACATCAAATCACTTTAAAATAGGAAACCAGGTGCTGTTAGACAAAATCAATCCTCACATCACTTCAACAGACTTGAAGAAAAAGGGAGAAATACTCCTTCAGGTACACGATATTTTCCCACACAAAATAGTCGAGGTAAGCAATCCAATATTCAACAATTTCAAGGTAAACGCTTCTCGACCTAAACTTTGTCATGAAAATAAAATTGTCAGCAAGAGGGAAAATATTCAAACCTTTAAACCTCCCTAAAATTTTCAAAGTCAAGGACAGTCTAGCTTAAGACTATAAATGAGTGCTTCTCGGGAGGCAACCCGAGCACTAACACTATTTACTTTCAAATTTCTTTTCTTTTCTTTTCTTTCCTTCTTTCTTCTCTCAACATTTAAACTAACACAAAAATGCAGATTTCCAGGCCACATGGCCTTACACACGGCCGTGGTCGTGGCCGTTTGGACCACCAAAACCACTACACTGACCGAGCAGAGCCGTGCAAGTCAGTCCACCCACCTCCCAACTTCACGGATTCAACTACCCACACCATGGGCACTGACAAAATAGCATGACCGTGTCTCACAACCGTGCTAAGATACTGACTTATTGAGCACGGGCAAACCACGCCCGTACATTCCATCCATGCTCACATGCTAGCCTTTTAGGAACGGGCGTGCCAATCGACAAATGGGCGTGGAAGAACAACACACTCCACAACACGACCGTGCGATGCGACCGTGTGAATCGACACACCCTCGGTACACGGGCGTGGGAACGTGCCAGATTTGAAATCTTATTTAAATCCCCACAGCCCTTCCCCTTTTCCCATCTTCTTTCTTCCTTCTCTTTCTTTAAAATTTTCTCTCTGTTCATAGAAAAGGTCCAAGACTCTTGAGCAACACAAAAATCATGCCGAAGAAATGTAAGAAGGTAAGCAGCGTCTCCTCAGAGGAGACCTCAACATGAGTTCATGCCGGCAGCTTCAGCTAATTGACACGCCAAGGGTCTCTGAAACCTTTTCGAATCTATTTTTCTTTTCTCTTCTCCTTTATTTTCCTTATCTGTACATCTTTACTGCTTAATTTAATTTATTTCATATTAGTTTCTTGGTTTTAGGCTCTAAAGGCTGCTAGGGAATCATGCCACTTCCACCATCACCAATACTACGCAGCCTTAGAAATCATACCTACCTCACGAACCATCTGCTAATAAGGACTCTTTAGTCCATTAGTCTTTTCTTTAAATTATAGTTTTCTTCTTAGTCTCCTTCTCTTTATTGTCTTAATCTTTAATTATATTATTAATATATTATTATTTCTCTAGATCTCTTGGCTATATATTCGCAAGCTACCCAATTTCTTCATCTAGCAAATTGCTTTTCGGTAGCCACACCACCAAGCCCATAGAAAACACCATCACCGCCACCAAAGACGCCATGAATCATCCAAAATTTAGGAAGTGTCACTCTACCCCTTCTCTTTTGATTTATCCCGTAATTATCATTATCTATCTTTGTACATTGAGGGCAATGTACATCTTAAGTGTGGGGGGTAAAAGTGCCTAACTTTTTGCATTATTCTCAAAACCCTGAATTTAGTCTTGTTTTTAAGTAATTTTCTCATATTACTAATTGGGATGAAATTTCTAATGATTTATGATTTTTATTGATATGTTTTGGATTAAGTTATTGATAATTGTGTAGTGATGATTAAATTTTAAAAGAATACTAGAGAATCAAGCATGATAAGTCTAATTTTCAAAAAATTAGAATTTGATAGGTTGTTGATCTAAATTTGAATACCACCCTAAAGTTAAAAATTTATAAGGATTGATGTCAACACCCATAATTTTTATGTGAGAATTTGAGCTTTATAGAGCATATACCCTTTTTCATGCTCACTTTATTGATTATGAGCGTGTCTACTTTGAATTGTTATTCTAGATCTTGCCTCGTTTATGCATGTCAAGACCACATTAATGATTTGATATACTGAGATGATAAAGGCACCTAGGTTTTAACCCATTCACTCCACTAAAAAGCCTACCTACATAAATAACCCCTAGTAAACTCATTTGATCCTAACAAGCCTTTTTATTGAATTACCCATTTGATATTAACCCAAAACCCTTTGTATTTGTTATCAACATTCTTTTGACTACCCCTCTATCAAGAATTGATTTGATCAGTTGCCGAATTAGGTTATTTCAATTATCAAAGTTCCTTTTATTATGTTTTTTTTAGTTTGTTCTTAAAAAAATTAAAAAAATCTAAGTTTATTCAATATTAGTAGTATAAAAAAGAGCTTAGAGCATTTAAACTTCAATTATTGAAGAAAAATATCGTATTAAAGTATTATCAAATTTCAAGTGATGAAAATACTCTTTATTATAGAGTAATTATCAATAGTGGTATTATTAGTTTTCATTCAAGTAAATATTCATATTTAGTTCGGTGTTTCTAGTTAGGTAATTTGTCAAGTCGGTCTCGATTCTAACCTCTAATTCACCTTTATCCACACCTTTTAACCCTAGCCCCATTACAACCCCGATTTAAGACCTTTTGATTTGTGTATCATCTCATATACAGTGGTGGAGATTTGATTTTCAGGCAAGCCTATGGGATTAACTTTTCAGGTTCGACTCTTGAGTGCCTTATTGTAAACCTTAAACACCTTTGAGTGATTTGAGTGAATCTTTAGTGAGGATGTCGGTCCTTGTCGGTTTTGAATCAAGGGTAATTATTTAGATAAGGGGAGACACCTATGTTTTCATGCTACAAAATCATGACTTATCTCGTTTGAATCTTTAGGGCTCTTTGAGTTGAATTATCCATGTATAAATTATCTATGAATTAT